>JASUAB010000010.1:5007500-7507500 GCA_037013595.1 Dicorynia guianensis
TATTTGACACTCTTGTCACTGATCGATATAAACGCGAGGCAAAACATTCAGACGATAAGACGCCACTCAGCTTTTTTGACCTTGCCCGTCGAGCTTTCAATTGTTTTGATCCAAAATCTAAATCAGAGAACAAAAATGCTATTCGGTCTTCCAATCTTCATATGAATCATGGGAAAGGTTTACATCATTTCACTGATTTGGTTAGAACTTTTTACCTTCCATTTGGTTTGGGGCAACAAAGCAATAATCCTGATCTGTTCCCAGCAAATTTGGACTCTGTAGCCGTAGGGTTTGAGGCAAATCCAGACAGCAGGAACTCACCTCTTGATGAATCTAGTTTGAGAAATACTGAACGCACTTGGTCTGGGATCTTCATGAGCGCAAGAGAATCGGAAGAAGCAGGGGTTTATTTTGAGGCAAATTTGGACGCAGTAGCTGTAGGGTTTGAGGCAAACCCAGATAGCAGGAACTCACCTCTTGATGAATCTAGTTTGAGAAATACTGAACGCACTTGTTCTGGGACCCTCATGAGCCAAACAGAATTGGAAGAGGCAGGGGTTCATTTTGAGGTAAATTTGGACGCAGTAGCTGTAGGGTTTGAGGCAAATCCAGATAGCAGGAACTCACCTCTTGATGAATCTAGTTTGAGAAATACTGAACACACTTGGTCTGGGATCTTCATGAGCGCAAGAGAATCCGAAGAAGCAGGGGTTCATTTTAAGGCAAATTTGGACGCAGTAGCTGTAGGGTTTGAGGCAAACCCAGATAGCAGGAACTCACCTCTTGATGAATCTAGTTTGAGAAATACTGAACGCACTTGGTCTAGGATCCTCAGAAGCGCAACAAAATTGAAACAAGCAGGGGTTCATTTTGAGAAAGTCCAAGGTAGATGCTTGCTTAACATAAGGTTTGTGAAGAAACCATTCTTTAGTCGCTTGCAATTCCCTCAACTGAGAGTGGACCACAGGACAGAATGCCTGCTGCGGAACCTCATTGCCTTGGAACAGTGTCACTATCCAGAGAATGATTACATTTGCAGATACCTTTGCCTGCTTGACTGTCTCATTGACAAGGAACAAGATGTGGATTTGCTAGTTGAGCGAGAAGTTATTGTCCATAAACAGCGAAGCAACCAGGAAATGGCAGATTTGGTCCACAGTCTTTGCAAAAACGTTGTCATGTTCTCGGAATGTTACGGATCACTCTCGAAAGAACTCAATGCATACTGTAACAATAAATGGAACCGTGCCTACGTTAAAATCAGGCCGCTCCGAGTTTATTGGCTCCGTAGATGGATACAGGTGTCCATCGCTGTCCTCCTCTTTGCTGTCCTTAAAAATCATTGAGATCATATTGTTCACTTTGGGAGACTAGTTGGAAAATGTTAAAATTAAATCATTGAATTTCTTAGACATTTTTTTTAATGTCAATATGTACATGTCTTTTTGGTGCTTTAGAAGAAAGTCTCTAAATGATGTCCTAAACATGAAATGACATCTAAAACAGAGTAAAAGCGGAAGAAAAACTGACCTCCAGCCATTGCAATCTTCAAGTTGAAAGTTGCCCATGGGATGCTTCTAACTTAGGATTTCTCACTCTTTGATGGTGTGCTGAAGTGTGTTTGGCTTTTGGATGGTGAGAAACTGAGCTAGGGGACCCCGTATATATAGTGGTCTAGCGTTGCAACGTCTTTCTATCAAAGACGGCAACGCCATTCGGAATTCACTACAACAGTCATGGAAACGCCTAAAACGGACCACATTATGGTCTGTAATGCCGGCTTCAATGGCCAACGTTTGAAACCTAAGAGGAGAAGAGGCAATGACTAGAAACTGAAAGACGTTGGAGACCAACATTCAAAAATGCTTGCCAACGCCTGGCAATGTTCAGAACATGCAAAACCAACATGCAAGTTAAGAAACATGCACAGACTCACATTCTCCCACTTGGTCTGTATACTCTATAATGTTTTCATAGTTCAAATTCCAACAGTAAAAAACTAAATACATGAATCATGGCGATAAGTCCTCTTAAATCGAGTATTACCTTCCATGTATTACAATGTATTTTGTTTCCTTAAACCCACTATAACTTAATGAATAAGCCCTATGCTCATTCAAGGTCATCTTAATTGTTGTTATTCTCAAAAATAAATAAATAAATGTGCACACAAAAGAGAAAACAACATATGTATAAATAAGAGATTTATTACAAAATAATGAAAATTTTACATCGAAGTCTCAATATGGGACCAAGTCCCATTCTAATTACATGATCCTTAAAGCCTATTGGTGCATGCCTTTGGTCAAAGGATTGGCTATCATCAACTCAGTGCTTACGTGTTCAATGGTAACTTTATTCTCCTTGACATGTTCCCGGATGGCTAAGTACTTAATGTCGATATGCTTGCTTCGACTTCCACTCTTATTATTCTTAGCCAGAAAAATAGCAGCTGAGTTGTCACAATATATTCTTAATGGTCTTGAGATAGAATCCATTATTCTAAACCCAGAGATAAAGCTCTTTAGCCATACACCATGAGAAGTTGCCTCAAAATAAGATATGAACTCAGCCTCCATGGTAGAAGTAGCAATTAGAGTTTGCTTTGCACTTCTCCATGACACGACTCCACCGGCAAGCATAAAAATGTATCCTGATGTTGATTTTCGTGAATCAACACATCCGGCAAAATCCGAATCAGAGTAGCTAACTACCTCAAGATTCTCAGTTCGTTTATATATCAGCATGTAGTGTTTAGTACCCTTAAGATACCTCATCACCTTCTTTGCAGCTTTCCAATGGTCCATTCCTGGATTACTTTGGTATTTCCCTAACATGCCAACTGCGAAAGCAATGTCAGGTCTTGTGCAAACCTGAGCATACATAAGGCTTCTAACAGTAGAAGCATATGGCACGTTACTCATCTGTTCCTTCTCAAGGTCATTCTTTGGGCACTAGTTCAAATTGAACCTGTCACCCTTCACAATAGGTGCTACACTTGGTGAACAGTCTTTCATCCGAAACCTCTCTAAGACTTTGTTGATATAGGTTTCTTATGATAGACCCAATGCATATTGAGTTCTATCCCTATGGATCTTAATGCCAATGACATAAGATGCCTCACCCATATCTTTCATATCAAAGTTCTTTGAGAGAAACTATTTCACCTCATATAGCATCTGTTTATCATTGGTTGCAAGTAAAATATCATCCACATATAGCACCAAGAAATAGATTCTGCTCCCACTGACCTTCTGGTATATACATTGATCCATGACATTTTCCACAAAACCAAATGAGGAAATAATATCATGAAACTTAAGATACCATTGGCATGAGGCCTGTTTCAATCCATATATGGATTTCTTAAGCTTGCAAACCAAATGTTCACCAGCACTAGAGGAGAATCCTTTAGGTTGTTTCATATATACCTCCTCCTCTAGTTCTCCATTGAGGAATGCCGTCTTCATATCCATTTGATGCAGTTCTAGGTCAAAATGAGCAACTAATGCCATTATTACACGGAGAGAATCTTTTCTAAATATAGGAGAGAAGGTCTCTTTGTAATCAATTCCTTCCCTTTGAGTGAATCCCTTGGCCACGAGTCTTGCCTTATATCTCTCAATGTTGTCGGATGAGTCTTTTTTAGTTTTATAGACCCATTTACATCCAATGGCTTTAGAGCCACTGGGCAATTCGACGAGATCCCAGACTCCATTAGACGCCATAGAATCCATATCTTCCTTCATAGCATTGTGCCATAATTCAAATTCTCTGTAACTAATGGCTTGTGAAAACATCTTTGGATCATTCTCGGCTCCAATATTGTAGTTAGATTCTTCTAGATACACTGTATAGTCACTAGGAATTGCTGACCTCCTTATCCTAGTTGATCTTCTTAATGTTGTCTTAACATCCTCTTGAAGAGCTTGTTGGTCAACTGGTTGTTCAACAATTTCTGGTAATTGTTGATCAACCGGATCAACTTGGCTATGGTCAATAGGTTGTGGAGTCTCAATGATTGGTCGTTCAATACCCGTTTGTACTTGAGGGGCATGAATTATAACCAATCTATCACTTGATGTGGAAGCTTGAGAACCAAAATGATCTTGTTCAGAATCTAAATTCTGAATTTGATCACTCCCACTGATCAAGTCATTCTCAAGAAATTTTGCATTTCTTGATTCCATAATCCTAGTACTATGAGATGGACAATAAAATCTGTATCCCTTGGACCTTTCAGCATATCCAATAAAATAGCCACTAATGGTCCTTGGGTCTAACTTCTTCTCTTGTGGATTATAAATCCTAACTTCTAACGGGCATCCCTAAACGCGCATATGTCTTAAACTGGGTTTTCATCCTTTCCATAATTCAAATGGCGTCTTTTCGACAGCCTTGGTTGGAACCCGGTTAAGAATATACACAGCCGTCTTAAGAGCTTCAGTCCAGAAGGACTTAGAAAGTTTAAAGCTGCTAAGCATACTTCGCACCATGTCCATTAATGTTCAATTTCTCCTTTCAGCTATACCGTTTTGATCCAGAGATCTAGGCATGTTGTATTGGGCAACAATCCCATGTTCTTGAAGAAACCTTGCAAATGGACTTAATGCTTGTCTATCTTCAGTGTATCTACCATAATAGTCACCACCTCTATCTGATCTCACTATCTTAATTTGTTTATCACATTGTTTCTCTACTTCTGCCTTGAAAACCTTAAAGGCATCTAGTGCCTCATTTTTGTTATTCAATAAATAGAGAAACATATATTGTGAGTAATCATCTATAAAGGTGATAAAGTATTTTTGACTACTTGAATCCATATCTGGACTACAGATATTTGTATGTATGATCCCTAATAAGGTAGAACTCCTCTTGGCACCTTTCTTGGTCTTATTAGTCTGCTTTCCCTTAATGCAGGCTACACAGGTGTCAAAGTCAGTAAAGTTAAGAGCACTAAATACTCCATCTTTTACTAACCTTTTCACCCCCTTTATTGAGATATGCCCAAGTCTACGATGCCACAATTTAGAGGAATTCTCATCAGTAATACTTCTCTTAATACCTATGTTGCTAGAAACATGCATTGAATCATAAGATGTACTGTCTTGTAATTGAAGTTGAAATAGACCATGATAAACTGTATTTTTTCCAACAACATCATATTTATAAGATAATTGGAATAAATTATCTGAAAAGTTGAAGGAATATCCAAATGGTACAAGTTTTGAAACTGAAATCAAGTTTCTAGAGAAACTTGGTACATAAAAGGTCTTTTTCAAAATCAATACATAGCCAGTATCTAAAACTAATTTGCATGTTCCTATGCCTTCTACTTGTGAGCCCATCCTGTTTCCTGAATAGATGTATTGTTCTCTGCCCACTGGCTTCCTTAGGTCTAGAAAGCCCTGTAAGGTATTAAAGATATGGATTGTAGCACCAAAGTTAATCTATCATGTATTACTGCTAACATCTACCATATTAGATTCGTAACAAAAGAGTGAGGTTGAGTTACCTTTCTTTTCCAGCCAAGCCTTGAATTTGGTGTAATCCTTCTTCATGTGTCTTCTCTTTTTACAGAAAAAGCACTTAGACTCCTTCTTGATACCAGCTTGAATGGGTGCCTTGCCCTTCTCTTTGGCCTTGAATTATTTTTTACCTTTTTCTTGTATGGCCAAGTGTGCACTTTCTCGTATATCAGCTAGGAACCTTCCCTCTTCTTGGACACACATGGTCAATAGTTCATTAATAGACCATTTCTCCTTATGTGTGTTGTAGGAGATTTTGAAAGGTCTATACTGAGATGGTAAAGACTTCAGAATAAAGTGCACAAGGAAAGGCTTTGACATCTCAACCTCTAGACTCTTCAGTTGAGCCACAATATCCCTCATTTGCATTATGTGCTCTCGCACCCCTTATGCCAGTGAGTTTCATAATAGATAACCTTGTCATCAGGGTGCTTGCCAACACCTTGTCAGATGACTCATATTGGTCGTCAATGGCCTTAAGTAGGTCTCAGAAGTATTCATGCTCTCTTAACGATCCACGGATACCTTCAGATATTTTGTCTTTATATACATCATGTTGAGACAGTTAGATCGCTCCTAGCGTTCATAAAGATCTATCTCTGAAGATTGCTTGTGTTCGTGGGTGTAGAAAGTTTTTCCTTTCTTAATGCATAGTCAACATCCATCCACCCTAATTGTAGAAGAATTTTCTCTTACCAAGTTTTGTAATTGTCCCCATTGAGTTCAGGAACTTGGAAGTCGAAGATACTTATGGGTTGAAAAGCTGCATATATGCTATGTCAAAATTTAAGGCAACTAACTATTTCTTTATGATATGTCTTACCAATGTAAAGCATATCTTGTAAATCATGAGCCTAGTAATAAATAAAATTGCCTATGGGCTAAGCCTTATTCAATTAGGTTCATGCAGCTTTATGATAAAACTGGTAAATTATCTCTATTTTTTAAATCCTGTGGGTAATTAAGAAAAAAGAAAATTTATCATCCCATCCTAATTAAACATATATAATAGGATAACAATCCTGTGGGATAATGATTATCACATCATATATATTAATTACAATTTTATGTCTTTTACTATATGTGATTTATTTCATAACGTATAATTTTAGAATAATCAAAGGTGCTGTAGCTAAACTCTAATTAAACTAAAATTACACTAATCACATGACATTATGAAGAAACTAAATGCTTGTTAATAACTAAACAAATATGTAAAAGCAAGCTTGCATAATGAAAATTTAAATAATTAATTAATCAACTTATCTAAAATGTGACTAATTAATTAAAATTTTCCACAAATCAAATATGCCAAAATACTCCCAAAATAAATCATAAATATCAGGCATATGGCATCATGAATTTTTGGACAAAAATGAAAAATTAAAGTTCTAAAGGGCTATGCAAAATTTTGTCCAAAATAATAAATTATTTATATATATTTTTAATACAAAAATCCCAAATATGAAATTTTGATCATATTAAGCTAAATTCTGAATGGGCCATGTCAAAAAGCCCAAAACATCAACCTAATTCGGCCCAAATCGGAAGTCCAAATCCCTTTTTTTTTTGGGGTTTAAAAAATAGAACAGGCCCAGAAGCCCGGCCCGAAGGCCCAAAATGTGCGGCTTGGAGGCCCAGTTAGCATGGCCCGGAGCCCGGCCCAGACAGCATTAATGAAACGGTGCATTTTAGGGATGCTGGGGCTGAATTTCAGCTAGTCGAAACGACCTGTCGTTTATCAGAGGAGATGGATCCTGTAGATAAATGACGTGTCGTTTATGTCGTCTTCAACCTTCAGTCGGGTCGCTCAACCCGACCCGAACCGTTTCTGACCCGCCAAAAAACCTGACGTTTTCTGTCGATTTTGGACATATTTTTCGACGTTTCAAAAGCCCAAATTGATCAAAATTTCATGAGGAATCTATTTATGCAATAAAATCACGAAAAATATGCATGCATGAAGCAACCTGAAGCCAAGAACTTTTTACGATTTTCAGAAGCAAAACACAGCAAGATGGAGGCTTTTATAAGCTCTGATACCAACTGAAAGTCTCTAAATGATGTCCTAAACATGAAAGACATCTAAAACAGAGTAAAAGCAGAAGAAAAATTGACCTCCAGCCATTGCAATATTCAAGTCGAAAGTTGCCCACAGGATGCTTCTAACTCAGGATTTCTCACTCTTTGATGGTGTGCTGAAGTGAGTTTGGCTTCTAGATGGTGAGAAACTGAGCTAGGGGACCCCGTATATATAGTGGTTTGGCGTTGTAATGTCTTCCCATCAAAGATGGCAACGCCCTTCGGAATTTACTCCAACGGTCGTAGAAATGCCTGAAATGGACCACATTATAGTCTGTACTGCTGGCTTCAATGCCCAACGTTCAGAAACCTAAGAGGAGAAGAGGCAATGACTAGAAACCAAAAGACATTGGAGACCAACGTTCAAAAATGCTTGCCAACATCTGGCAACGTTCAGAACATGCAAAACCAACATGCAAGTTAAGAAACGTGCACAGACTCACATTAGATAGTTAAGTTCATTGTAGTCCTTGTAGTTCATGTGCATAGTGTTTAATGTGAGTCATGTATAGGTTATTATTTACGGTTCAAAAATTAGAGTATAGGGATCTCTCTTTGTAACCTTACATATACCATTTGTATTTGACGTTTGCAAGCAAGTGAGAAGCATGTGATTAGTAGGATTTCTCCTCTCCTTCCTCCAACAAAGTGGTATCAAAGCTAAGTGCCTTAAATTTGAGACAAAGGAGTGTTGAGAAAAAAAAAAAACTTTTGAGAGAACTATGGCAAACAATAGAGTCTTGCCCATTCAATTTCCTTCTCCCAAAAGAAAATTATGGCATTTGTGTCTATGTATGAAAGCCTTTTTGACTCTCAAAATGTGTGGGACATTATAGAGAAAGGCAATGAGAAGCTTCAAGATGAATGTAATTTACTGCTTAATTTTTTGATGAAAGTGAACTCAATTTACTGTTCAATTAGATATAATATTCCAGAGTTGGGGAGAGCATTAAGGTTTCATTTCAATGTTATTAATGTTTAAGATAGATACTATAGTTTCCGAAACACAAGAAATTGTCTTTTACCTATCACTTGCGTATCTTGACCTAAATATTGCATGATGGTTTTCTTGCCGTCTGATAGAACCATGTTTGGTCCAGCTGTATTTAGCTCTTTTGTGTAGTAATTTCCAGACCATAATTAAGATTTGAGTTATGGCAGAGGTCTGCTCAAGCAGAAGGTGTTGTGGTTTTCTCATTTGATTTTAAAGGTACGCATTATTCATGCATATAAATTATAGTTAGGTGATACAGGCGTGTAAAATAGAAAAAAAAATGATTATATAACCATGAAAGAGAATAACCTCTGTTTGCTTCTCATTATGATTCCTATGCAAAGAGTGCTATAGTTCCTTATTCGGTCATTTTCTCCTTTTTCTCATTGTTGAAACTATTACGGAAGACAATAGAAACAATCAATAAGTTTACAGTAGTCCTCTCTGGTTGTTTCTGAAATTGAGTTCCTTCTAGCATAAGGATTCATTAACATCACCTATCAACCCCACTCAAACAGAAAACTATTAGCCTAAGTATCATTAGAAAAGGGCTAATATTGTAAAATTGCTTCACTTAAATAAGTTTACAGAAGTTCTTCCTGGTTGTTTAAATTTAATGAAATTCAGTACGCTAATTCCGCATGATAATTACTTGTAGTTTAACAGTTCAAATAATTAAATTCATTAAAGTTATAAGTGATGTCAGTGTGCCAAGTCTTACATCAGTGTCCATTGATCCCCACCTGTATATTGTCTAGAGTTGTATGAAGAATGGGATTTACAGAAGTTGCAAGCAGTGTAGCCATATTTGCTATCTTGTTGTAACATGACATTTAGCAGTCTCTCTCCTTAAAGAAAATGAATAATAGTTCAAAGCATGATTGCTGGGTGTGCAAAATTTGAACATTTTGGTTTTGCTTCGTGGATTGAGAACTGAGTCTATTCTGGCTTGGGAGCTTTGTGCAATTGGCATAAGATACCTTCTTAGTGGATTTAGTTGCATTTTAGTTGAAAAATGAGTGGGAAGAATGGCGAGGATCGGTGCCGATGAAGACGAGGGAGGAACCGAGAGAGGGAAAGAAATTCAGCGGAAAAAAATTCAACTTGATTTTTCGATGGCCAGCCACCAAGAAGGAATATAGAGCCCGTGAGAAATTACAAGGGTACCCTCACAGCCAGACACAAAATTACAGAAATAACCCTAAGGGATAAAATTACAATAATACCCCAACAGACAGTAAAAAGATACAACTACCAACAATTTTCAATAGTGATTTTTCCTCTTCCTGTATCTCCTCATTCAGAATGGATATATGTTAGTGATTCTTTTTTCATCAGCATTGGATTTTAGGTATGAACACATTTTTCTGACCTCCATGGCACATATAATGAAATGAAACTTAAATGTGATTGATGTTCTTTAATTATATCTACATTTTACATCATGTTACGTTGTTACCATCTCGCAGATCATACTAACGGTTGCTGAACATCATAGCGCCATTGTTCCTTGGCAACTTGTTGCCCAAAAAGTTGGGGCTGTTTTGAAATTTGTGAATTTAAATCAAGATGAAACTCCAGATATTGACAAATTAAAGGAAATTCTCTCAAGGAAGACAAAATTAGTGGTTGTGCATCATGTTTCAAATATGCTTGGTATGTTTCTCATTTGAATTCTTCAATTTGGTTATTCCTATCTTAGATTGTACCTTGAGCTGAAGCTGTCAAATGGCATGCTTCCGTTTGTTAGTGCTTTGTTACATCCCTTAATATCCTCCACAAAGTCTCCGGTCATTAAGTTATCTTTATCATACTATTTCCTGTGTCTCTCTAATTAAACCCCACTGCTACATTTTGGCATTTAATGTCTGCCCACCTTGGGAACAAATATCAGAAAATGAGTAAATTATTAAGTATGATTTAATAGACAGAGGTTTAAGTAGTATTTTTCATGAATTTAATTTAATTTAATTTTTACCATATTTATATTAAAAAAGTTAAAATAAAAAAATAAGGGATTCAATTTGATTAGTGAAAGAAATTTTAATTTTTAGAAAAAATATTAATTGAAAAAAAAAATTAAAAATAAGATATTATGAATTATTCAACTTTTACAATCATTGATTTATGAAATATTCTTATAAACCTAAGCCTTTAAGCAAAATTATTCGACTTCAAGGTTTGTTTATATGGCCCTTTATTTAAATTTAAATAAATATTACATTATATACTATATTACTTATTAATTAATAGATGTTATAGTCATAGACGACATATTATTTTTGACTGACTTAATGAAACTCTTAATGGTTCCAAACGGTTAAGAACTATTTACACATGTTACAAAATATAAGGTTCTAATTAATCAAATTAAAAATATTTGTTTATATGGCCTTTTATTTAAATTTAAATAAATATTACATTATATACTATATTACTTATTAATTAATGGATGGTACAGTCATAGACGGCATGTCATTTTTTACTGACTTAACGGAATGCTTAATGGTTCTAAACAGTTAGAGACTATTTGCACAGATTACAAAGTGTAAAGTTCTAATTGATCAAATAAAAAATGTAAGGTATTTTTTACAATTAAGATA
This sequence comes from Dicorynia guianensis, assembly GCA_037013595.1. Taxonomy (NCBI): domain Eukaryota; kingdom Viridiplantae; phylum Streptophyta; class Magnoliopsida; order Fabales; family Fabaceae; genus Dicorynia; species Dicorynia guianensis. The sequence continues at coordinate 5,018,708 of JASUAB010000010.1, forward strand.
TAGTGCATGGGGTTTTATATAATTTCCTATTATAAAAATTTCACATACCAATATTTATGCGAAAAGATCTTTAAAAGCTGTTTTTTTATAGGACCAATTGAATAATCATTCATCTAATATATTTAATTAATTATTTTGTTTATTAAAAGACAAAATTCATAAAATCTTAAATTTTAAAATATAAAATTTTAAATTCTAAACGCAAAAATAACATTAAATGCTAAAATTTAATATGCTATATTTTAAATCCTATATACTAAAATCTCAATCTCTGAAGCCCTAAAATATTAGATCTAAAATTATAAATATAAAATTTTAAAACTCCAAAACCTTAAATGCAATAGTACAATAATTAAGATTTTCTTGCCGTCTTATAGAACCATGTTTGGTCCAGCTGTATTTAGCTCTCTTGTGTAGTAATTTCCAGACCATAATTAAGATTTGGGTTCTGGCAGAGGTCTGCTCAAGCAGAAGGTGTTGTGGTTTTCTCATTTGATTTTGAAGGTAAGCATTATTCATGCATATACATTATAGTTGGGTGATACAGGCGTGTAAAATAGAAAAAAAAAAAAATCATTATATAACTATGAAAGAGAATAACCTCTGTTTGCTCCTCATTATGATTCGTATGCAAAGAGTGATATAGTTCCCTATTCGGTCATTTTCTCCTTTTTCTCATTGTTGAAACTTTAACGGAAGACAATAGAAATAATCAATAAGTTTACAGTAGTCCTCTCTGGTTGTTTCTGAAATTGAGTTCCTTCTAGCATAAGGATTCATTAACATCAGTACATCACCTATCTACCCCACTCAAACAGAAAACTATTGGCCTAACTGTCATTAAAAAAGGGCTAATATTGTAAAATTGCTTCACTTCAATAAGTTTACAGAAGTTCTTCCTGGTTGTTTAAATTTAATGAAATTCAGCATGCTAATTCCGCATGATAATTACTTGTAGTTTAACAGTTCAAATAATTAAATTCATTAAAGTTATAACTTATAAGTGATGTCAGTGTGCCAAGTCTTGCATCAGTGTCCGTTGATCCCCACCTGTATATGTCTAGGGTTGTATGAAGAATGTGATTTACAGAAGTTGCAAGCAGTGTAGCCATATTTGTTATTTTGTTGTAACATGACATTTAGCAGTCTTTCTCCTTAAAGAAAATGAATGATAGTTCAACATATGATTGCTGGGTGTGCAAATTTGAACATTTAGGTTTTACTTAGTAGATTGAGAACTGAGTCTATTCTGGCTTGGGAGCTGGGCGCAGTTGGCATAAGATGCCTTCTTAGTGGATTTAGTTGCATTTTCAATAGCAATTTTTCCTCTTCCTCTATTTCCTCATTCAGAATGGATATATGTTAGTGATTCTCTTTTTCATCAGCATTGGATTTTAGGTATGAACACATTTGCTGACCTCCATGGTACATATAATGAAATGAAACTTAAATGTGATTGATGTTCTTTAATTATATTTACATCATGTTATGTTGTTACCATCTCGCAAATCATACTGACGGTTGCTGAACATCATAGCGCCATTGTTCCTTGGCAACTTGTTGCTCAAAAAGTTGGGGCTGTTTTGAAATTCGTGAATTTAAATCAAGATGAAACTCCAGATATTGACAAATTAAAGGAAATGCTCTCAAGGAAGACAAAATTAGTGGTTGTGCATCATCTTTCAAATATGCTTGGTATGTTTCTCATTTGAATTCTTCAATTTGGTTATTCCTATCTTAGATTATACCTTGAACTGAAGCTGTCAAATGGTATGCTTCTGCTGGGGATATTTAGTAAATTTAACACTAATCATCTTCTGTTTGTTAGTGCTTGTTAAATCCCTTAATATCCTCCACAAAGTCTCTGGTCATTAAGTTATCTTTATCATACTATTTCCTATGTCTCTCTAATTAAGCCCCACTGCTACATTTTAGCATTTAATGTCTGCCCACCTTGAGTTATACTGATCTATGGCCTTATGCTAAACTCTATAGCATTTGATAAACATTAAAAACGTTTGTCCAGCTTGAGTGTAAACTTTTTTGCTTATTGAATGTTAAATTTCTTCATGTGGAAAGTTTCAAACTTAAGTGTAAATAAGAATTTCATACCTTTCTTGAAGCGTTTGAAGAAATAGTGATACAAATTCATGTATTAACCTTTGCAAATATGATTAGGTTTATTGATGTAGGACAATAGGAAGGATAGAAGGAAACACACTAAACTGAATAACACTCAAATTGATTAACTCAAATCATCAATGCAAACTCAATAATAAACTAATGAACTGACTATTGGAGACTGATAACATTGCCTTATATAGGCAACTCAAACACTCTAACCAATTGGAAGTGAATGACAACTAAATAATAATTCCAGAATCATAAGATAACGAATTTAAACCTTACATATGAGATAGGATAACCTAGGGACCAAACAGATAAATGATATATCACTAAAAAATCTTTAAATTTCAAACCCTAAATCCCCAGTTATATAATACTTAAATAATACATAAAATACTAATATGATCATCAATCATCATCCTATTATGCATTATTAATCCTTTAAATTGCTCTCTCAAAGATATCGGATAGGTTATTTGTCTAAGTTTTTTCAATGTTATTATATTAGTTTTCTTGTAGCCATTGTTTAATATTCTTTCTAAGTAAATGTGATTATAGTAAATTTCATCTTTGACGTTATTGTCTGTTTCTTTGATTGACACTTTTTCTAGAGATAATTTTTTTCACAATAATATTGGTTGTGGCTCACCTTGGCAATTTAGCCTTCAAATAGAACAAATTTTTTATGTTTGTGCATCCTTCTTCCTTAGCTTCTATGCTTCCCGTTAAAATTATTGTACTTTGGGTACTTGATGTGGAGTAAATATATTATCATAATTCTTGTCTGTGTGTTTGCGTATCTGACTAAGCTATCCTTCCACATAAGAGCCTTGACTGACTTTGTAGTAATCTACTGATCTATCTAAAAACTTAATAAGATAATAAGTTTAAACTGTAAAATTTTTAAGAGATTAATTTATTCATATTGAAAGTTTCAAATTAGTTTTAATAAGCATTCAAACATCCTTTTTGGAATGGCATTTAGAACTTATATTATCAGTGTAGGACTCTGCACAGTTGATTAGGTTTACCCAAGGATACCATCCTTTCATTGATCTAGTATAGTATCTGTTTGTTTACATAAACGAGAGTTTTAGGGCAGTTATTCTTGATTCAAGTTATTATGAAATTTGTGGATGTTTTTGAACATAGGAAAAATGCAAGGCTGGGTTTTAATAGAAAAGTGGCATTAAGTTTCAAAAGTTAGGGTTGGGATGTCACATCCTAATGCCTCCTCCTTGACAAAGTGGTTTTCAAGCAATAAGATGGTGTTCAAGGGTCATATTGGTGGCTATTTAGGTGCTGTTAACAGATCTATGATGTTTGATTCAATGGTTTGAAGGATTGTGAGGTTGATAAAAGAAACAAGGGAATAGAATTCTGAAAGTGCAATTTTAACGCTCTGGCTAGAAAGCCGCATGCCTATGGTTTAATTACATTTCACTTACTAGAAGAGAGCAAATTTATTGAATTAAAGTCATAAATATATGATAGATTACTTAAAAAAATTACAAGCATATATAAATAAGCTTTCAAGAACTTATATTGTGTGGTGTGTATATATATATAATGTTAGAAAAAAATAGGAAAAGAAATTTGTGAAAGCTGTATCCAAAAGAGTTGCAGCATTTGTATTTATATTTGAATAAAATATAAGAAGAACAAGTACAACAGTATAAGAGTTCTAGTCTAACTCTAGTGCTAAGTTCACTAGATAGGCCTATTATTCAATTAACTTATTCTAACACTCCTCCTCAAGCTGGGACATATATATTAACCATGTCTAGCTTGATATAACCATCCTGAACTCGTTTTCTTGAAAGAGACTTAGTAAAGATATCTACAAGTTGATCTATTCAAACATGCTTGAGACTAATACTCATTCTTCCAATTTTTGTCTAATAAAGTGGCAGTCCACCTCTACATGCTTCATTGGTTCATGAAAGACAGAATTAAAGGCAATATGAGTCACTGCTCGACTATTACACCATAATTCTATGCTACCAGAACTTTCCATCCTAAGCTAACCAAAAAGGTAAGAAATCCAAATAAGCTCAGTAGTAGCATATGCCATGGCTTAATATTCTGACTCAGCATTAGAGTGGGAAACCATAGCTTGCTTCTTACTTTTTCAAAACACAAGATTGCTACCTACAAATATGCAATAGCTGAAGTAGCCCTACCCATCCCTTAATTTTGCAATGACCATTGTTGTCATGCGACGCAGAGCGACAATTCAAGGTGATAAAAAAAATTGATGGGGTTTTGGAAAATGGTAAAAAAAAAAGGGAGTCACCACTGACTTAGATTGATATAGTAAAATCAGATATCGAAGAGTATGGTCTACATTATGGACAAATGGATTTGGGAATTGGTTATGTGTAGGGAAGGTATTAGCACCCCTACAATGCCCTTTTGGTACCACATTAGTGTTTGTTGCTTTTGATTTCAAAAATATGCTTTGTCTATTGTCAAATAAATTTATTTTTACATGTAATCATGATTTAAGATTATTTTTAAATACATCAATGGAGTCATGCCAGTTGACTGGCTAAACTCATGATTAATTTTCCTCAGGATAGTTTGATAGCAGTTAGTTGACTGACAACTATTTTTATCCATCATTAGGATCTTTCAAAAATGTATTAATGGAACCATGCCAATTAACTGACTAAGTTTGTAACATAATGTCCCTCAAGATAGTTTGATAGTAGCTAATTGACTGGCAATCCTTTTTATCCATCGTCGGGATCCTTTGATAAAAATAGATAATCAAAATAGTTTAAAAGAAACCACAAACACACCCTTATAAGATGTTTGAAGTACATAAGCCATAAATAATGTCATCGTGACTCACAATTATCCAATAAAATAGGATATAAGCACAAAAATACTTATCCAACAATAAGAGAAAATTAAGAAATAGATAAAACCTATATTTAGAGTACTCAAATGGCAAAACAGAGGTCAAAAATGCGATTAGGACGTCAAAAAATCCTAGGAAAGAGGTTCGAGTCAAAGTCAACATCTAGTCAATAATCAAAGTCTATGTTTGGTCAATGGTGATGTGGCGTGATTATGTGTCTTATGACATGGCATGGTGACGGGATTTGTCGGCTGACGTGGATGATGACATGTCAAATTATGTGGCAGATGATTGGATTTGCTCTAATGATGTGTCGTACATGTGGCAGGATGATTGTGTGTGATTTACTGACTCATTAGGTGATGTGGCATGCTGAGTAAGCATGTGAGCTGACATGTGGAATGATGTGTCGTGATGACTGTACAACTAAGGCTGATGTGGCAAGCCAAATGTGCCTTTGAGCTTAGGCGCTTGTGTAACGCACGCTGAGAACTTCACCAGAGCCTAAAGCACGTGGAGGTGTGTGGAGCATCTATAGGTGAAGTTCTTCACAGTTCCTAAGGTTTTGGCACCTCATGAGCATGATGGTGGGGTGCATTTTTCAAGATTTAGATTGAAAATATGATTTTCAGTGGATGTACAAAAATAGCTTTTTCTCGAATTTTTTAGTAAAATATGCAATTTTGGGTGCAATTGAGACACGAATGACCCTCCAAAGGCTGAGGTAATCTTCTCCAAGTCAACAAGGTGAGTTTGTTGAAGGGAAAATTAAAAGCTATTTAACCCCTTTCTTACTCCATGACTTTCTTCCTCTAACTTCCACTCCTTTTCTATGAATTTTCTCTCCCCTTTCTTTCTTGACTCTTCCCTTGATGCTTCTCATCTCTTGGCATGCTTTCTCTTAACCTCTATCCTTTTGGTTCTCTTGGCTCTCTATTTAAATCCTCATTTCCTTAAGTGCATGATTATATTAGGATAAGGACATGATTTGATGAGGTGCATGATGAATTAAATTAGGAGGATGGTGGTGCATGATTTGATTATGATAGGGTGCATGATTTGATGAGGTGCATAATGAAATGAATTAGGAGGATGGTGGTGCATGATTTGATTAGGATAAGGAACTTAATTTGATGAGATTCCTAATGAAATGAATTAAGAGGATAGTGATGCATGATTTGATTAGGATAAGGAGCATGATTTGATGAGGTGCCTAATGAAATGAATTAAGAGGATGGTGGTGCATAATTTGATTAAGGAAAATGATTTGATGAGGTGCATAATGAAATGGATTAAGAAGATGGTGGTGCATGATTTGATAAGAAAAATAATTTGATGAGGTGCATGATAAAGTGAATTAGGAGAATGATGGTGCATGATTTGATTAGGATAACGAACATTGTTGATGAGGTGCCTACTAAAGTGAATTAGAAGGATGATGGTGCATGATTTGATTAGGATAAGGAACATGATTTGATGAGGTACCTAATGAAATGAATTAGGAGGATGGTGGTGCATGATTTGATTAAGATAAGAAAAATGATTTAATGAGGTGCATAATGCAATGAATTAGGAGCATGGTGGTGCATGATTTGATTAGGGTAAGGAAAATGATTTCATAAGGTGCATAGTGAAATAAATTAGGAGCATGGTGGTGCATGATTTAGGAGGATTAGCCAACACTCTTTTCTTCTTTCTTTTCTTTTTTTTTAACTTTTGATTTTTAATTTTAAAATTTTTAATTTTTTTATATAATATTATTCACATTCAAAATTTTAAAAATATCTTTAAATTTTTATTTTTATGCATTCAAGTAGGATAATTTTATAACTTATGCATGGATCTATTTTTATTTTTTATGGTTTGGATAAAATTAGGTGTCTATAGATTGCCTTCCTTTGCTTATCTTCAAAGTATTAGAAGATGAGCAAAAGTTGAAAAATACTATTTTGTCTAGATTAGTGTGGGGGTTGAGTGAAAATTGGACTCCAGCTTAAGTGATAAGGGATTGAATCAAACAAAGTCGACTCTAGTTTTGATAATAAAAGTTTTGAGTCAAATGAACCTTGACTTCAGCTTGATTGATAAAAAGTTGAGTCAAATGAAGCCTAACTCTGACTTTGATTGATAAAAAGTTGAGTCAAATAAAACCTGGCTCCAGCTTGATTGATAAAAGTTTAAGTCAAACGAAACCTAACTCTGTCTTTGATGATAAAAGGTTGAGTCAAATGCAATCTGACTCTAACTTTGATAATAAAAGGTTAAGTCAAATAAAGCCTGACTCTGGCTTTGATTGATAAAAGGTTGAGCCAAATGAAGTCTAACTTTGACTTTAATGATAAAAGGTTGAGTCAAATAAAGTTTGACTTTGGCTTTGATGATAAAAGATTGAGTCAAACAAAGCCCAACTCTGACTTGATTCATAAAAGGTTGAGCCAAACGAAACCCTACTCCGGCTTGATTAATAAAAGGTTGAGTCAAACAAAGCTTGACTTCGGCTTTGATGATAAAAGTTAAGTCAAACAAAACCCGACTCCGGCTTTGATAATAAAAAGTTAAGTCAAATGAAGCTTAACTCTGGCTTTGATGATAAAAGGTTGAAAGCCTTTAATTTTGGATAGAAAATGACCTAGAATCTAATGTGAAGGGCTTTAATCCACCCAGTAAGGATACCTAAGGGCGACTTAGGATTTGAAACAAAATGACTTAAGGTAATCTGTCCCAAGTTTTGAATTACTTGGAGAAACCATTTCAGGATTTGAAACAAAATAACTTGAGGTAACCTGTCTTAGGATTTAAATAAAAGAACTTGGAAAAGCCATGTTCTAAGTTGCAATATCCTAGAAAAACCATGTTCTAGGATTTGAAGGGTTTTAATCCACCTAGTGAGGATACCTAAGAGCAACTTAGGATTTGAAATAAAATGACCTGAAGTAACCTGCCTCAGTATTTAAAGAAAAGAACTTGGAGTAACCTGTCTCAAGTTTTGAATTACCTAGAGAAACCCATTTTAGGATTTGAAACAAAATAACCTAAGGTAACCCGTCTCAGGATTTAAATAAAAGAACTTGGAAAAGCCACGTTCCAAGTTCAATATCCTGAAAAAAGCATGTTCTAGGATTTGAAGGGTTTTAATCCACCCAGTGGGGATACCTAAGAGTAACTTAAGATTTGAAATAAAATGACCTAAGGTAACCCATCTTAAGATTTAAAAAAAAGAACTTGGGTAACCCATCCCAAGTTTTGAAATAAATGACATTGTTTGAAATGCGAATGTGCTTAGCACATGAAAGGTTTATCCTAAAAATGGCATGCTTGACATGCAAACTTGTTTGGTATGCAAAAGGCTTGACTTAAAATAGCATACTTGACGTGCAAACATGCTTAACATTGGAAAAGTTCGACCTAAAATAGCATGCTTGACATGCAAACGTACTTAATATATGAAAGGCTTGACCTTAAATGGCATGCTTGACATGCAAAAATTCTTGACATGTGAAGAGCTTGACCTAAAATGACATGGTCGAGATGAAAATATACTTGACATGCAAAATTAATACAGATAACAAAACCACAATGCAAATTATGAGTGATGTGTGTGTGTGTGTGTGTTTTTTTTTTTTTTTAAAAAAAAATTATGAGTGAATTAGAATGTCAAACTTTGTAGAAGTGATATCTTTTGATATTAGTATTTGGTAACTCTCCCCGACTCTTTGATAAACTTGAGTCTCTTTTTTTCTTGTAAGAAGCTTTTTTATAGATCCTCATCCTCACTCCCTATGCTATTTCAGGGATATTTTGGATTTGAGGTCAATCTCTTAATTCTTGCCCCGGTTCAAATTTGGTATCTCCAAACAATGGAAGGTTTTTTCTTTTTAACTTCAAGTTCACTTTCTTAGCAACTGCCCCTAGTTTGTGCTTTTGAACATTTTCAAATTCTAGGTTCACTCCCTGGTTATTGCCCCTAGTTTGCTTCGATTACTTTCGGGCAAAGAAATGTTGAAAAGATTTTTCTTAATTCATCATTTCTTCTTCTTTTTTTTTTTAAAATACACCTTGCAAGAATACATCTGATAGATCAACACTACTTAATTTTCTGGAATCAAGATTCGTTTGTTGAGCAACTTTCTAATTAAGCCACTCTCAGGTGTTTCTTTCTCACACAAGTGTTTATCTCCTTGACAAGAGTTTGCACTCAAGTGTTTGCACTTAGAAGTATCCCATAAGCTTGTTTTCATGTCCCTTTTTGCATTTGTTATTTCACCACATTAGCTAGGATCACTAGGACTTTATTTAGCTTATAATATGAGGCTTAGGTAATGACTTGGAAAGAAATGGAAAGGAGGAGAGTGCAAGATTAAGCATACAAAGCCTTGTATTTCCCTTTTCATTCTCAACAATTTTGGAATTTCACTGGAAATAGGAGAAACTCACTTTCTTTTGCCCATTTTCCTTTCTAGTTATTTTTGGGCTTGCTCTTTTTCTTTTTAATTTCTCTAACTCTTTTTTTTTAATTTCTCAAGATTTTCTTTTATTCTTGCCTTTCATAATTGAGGCTTCAACTGAATGGAAAAATGATTTTTGAGTTATTTGTTATAGAGTCTCTCTCAATTGATAGCTCTGATGCTCCTTTGACTCTCCTTTAGGGTAAGAATCATGATTTTCCTAGTTATGAGATGACAGTAAATGCAAGTTGGAAAAAAAATTTGATGGTGGTCTAATCATCTTTTAGGCTCAAATGGGTGACTAGGAATATTTCGCTTTCAGGTTAGCTTGAAAAGCCTAAACGGTCCAAAGATGGCCTAGATCACTTCTCTAGTTAACGCAGTATCCATCAAATTGTTTCATGGGACATTCAAAGAAGTTCTCGGATACCCATTTTCTCATAGCACTCTTATGAGACATAACTTCCTCACCACTATTCATAATCTAGGATATTCTATCATCCAAGAGAATTAAGCATGTTATTAGGTAACTTAATTTTATCATTAGTAAAATAGACTTGATTAAGATGAAATTAAGATATTGGATCGACAATTTATTGCTCTTAGACATCAAAACATGAAAAGATATCATAGCCCTGATTACCCTCAGTGTTAGTTTATTACGGTAATGGTAGCTCTTCCTTAAGTGTCTACCATTTATCAATTACTCATAATATTAGACCATGAACTAATATAAAAGGCGAAGAAAAGAAATGACATACAATATATTCATCATGCAAAATATCTTATTGAATTCAAAAGGGTGCCCACACATAGTCATTACCAAGGCCTTAGGTAGAGCCATTAACAGATGCCATGGGACTATGTAAAAGATATACACAAAAAGGAAAGGCAATCTTTTTTCTTTTCTTCTCCTCTTTAGAACACATGAGAATGCATATAGTGCTTTCAATGAGTTATGCATGGGGTGTGTATCAAGAGTTAAGAATAATTCTTTACTCTACGATGAGACTACATGAGAGACATGTACAAAAGAAAGGCAACATTTTTTTTCTTTTTTTATTTTTTAGGACGCAAGAGATACTTATGATGCTCCTAATGAGTTATGGATGAAATGCATATCAAGAGTTAAAAATAACTCTTTGCTCTACCATGAGACTACATGAAAGGTATACACAAAAAGAAAGGCAACATTTTTCTTTTTTTCTTTTTTAACACAAGATATGCATATGATGCTTCTAATGAGCTAGGTATGGGACGTGTATCTAGAGTTAAGAATAACTCTTTACTTTGGTATCCTTTACATACTATGTCCTTGATAACAACTTTTTTACTCAAACCATCCTTCCTAGACTTCTACATCATCCTAATGCTTTCTATGAACAAGGGTATTTATTAACAAATACACACAAAATAACTAAAAGAGCATGACAAGTCATAACCGAAGAAAGGTATCTATTTTACGCTTCCTACTACCATTGGGAGGTTGCCCGTCCACTTGTTTCACCAGTGGGTTAGGTTGAGACATATATACTTGTAGTCAATCAATTAATTGATCAGTGTTTGAACCAATTATTATGGTACATGAGGCTCCAAGGGTATGAAGCCTTATTCCACAACATAATCTAAAAAAGCCAATAAACCATCATAAAACCATCAATATTTAACAATCCTAATGGCTTTTTGTGAGAGTTTAATTTGTTCCAAAATGCCACACTGAAAATTCCTTTTGAAGTTTTCAGACCACCAGGTAATACGATAAAGGCTTTAGCATTGGAAAGCATGTATCTAGAACATTCACGCATGTTCGAAACCTTTAACTTAGTACCAAAGGTGTAAATAGTCTTGTTAGCCATCTCTCTTGCAAGGACACTTAAGAGACAACTTGCCCCCATAACTGTGGATGTGGCTACGCATTCTCTTAATTTATGAACCACTATATACTACATTGATCCCTCTGGTAGCTAATGCCTCACCAAGCTCAGTGGCTATATTGATAAATTCATAATCTTTTCTTAAGTTGGAATTGCCAAGGACACAAATGGATTTGAATCTACATGATGAACAACTTCTCTCTCTTTTTCTACCCCAGCCATGCATGAATTGGCAAATGTGAAAATATATTTATAGGCGACAATGAGTGACAAAGAAATCATGCAATCAAATCATCATCAGAGAGGTTCAAATTTTGAGAGGATGACAGTTAGATGCAATAACTTCAGATAACAATAATGTGCAGGAAAGTTAAGCAAAAAAGACATGCCTGTATATACAATAGTAATTCTAAAAGAAAGAAAGTCGTAAAACCACTGACAATAGAAAGACAATAATGCCAACCTTCTCAAAGCTTTGTATGCAAAGTCAAAAAGGTAAACAGTGATAATGAAGGTGAACCGACAATTGACAAGAAAAAAAGATAATTACAATGATATTATTGCATGCATAGTCAAAAAGTAAACAATCAATATGACAGATGAACTAGCATTTAACAAGAAAAAAGGACAATTACATTGATGTTATCGCATGCAGAGTCAAAAAGTAAATAGTGGAAATGACAGATAAACCAGTGACAACAATGACTTCAAGAGAAAGAGAGCTACAAAATAATTGATACGAAGAGATAATTGCGATAATATTATCAAAATCATGCATGCCAACTCAAAAAGTAAATAGTGAAAATGATAAGTGCACTGACAATTAATAGGCAAAAATAAATGCATTGCAAAATTAATGTACAGTGATTTTGGTTCATCTCTTCCTTTGGTTCGGCATCCATTAATAAACTAAATGCCATTTATGAACTAAAGATCTGCTTTAAATTTAGTTTTCTTATAAACTGACAAACAGGGTTATTTAACATCAGATTTCCCAAATGATAGCACTCCTTTTCTTTGTGGAATATGCCTGCTAAAGCAAGAAAAACACTGTAAACATATCCACTAGGATGCATCTCAAGAGTCTGAAGGATATTATCCAATAACTCTTTACTTAGTCTATTCTTTATGAGTTAAATTTTTTTTCTCAATTTAGAGACACCATTCCTATACCCTTGTAGTGTGTTTTATATGCTCACTTTATACTCTTAAAGCAAACCTCCATGGCATAAAAGAAAGAAAAAAAAGTATAATAGCCTCAGTGCATGCAACAATAATTTTCAAATAAAGAAAATTATAAAGTTATTAAAAAATAAACAACTGTACTGATAATGCATTGCATGATTAATATACAGTAGTCTTAGCTCATCTCTTTCTCTAGTTCTACATCCAATGCCATTGATGAACCAAGGATCTACTTCCATCTAGTTTCCTCATAAACTGGCAAATAAGGTCATTTAACGTCAGATTGCCAAGACGATAGTGCTCATTTTCTTTGTGGAATATGTTTGCTAAAGCAAGAAGAGCACCATAAACATGTCCACTAGGATGCGTCTTAAGAGTTTGAAGGATATTATCCAACAACTCTTTACTTAGTCCATTCTTTATGAATTGAATTTTGTCTTCTTGATTTAGGGACACCATTCCTTTACCCTTGCACCGCTTTTAGCTCTTCTTTTATTGGCATAAAAGCTTTTTCCTATTCCCAGCAGATGTCTAACAAGTGAATCTTGAAACTCACCTGCTAGACATATCTTATGTTTAATGATCCAACGCACATCTTTAGGAAGGCCTAGACACATGAGCACCTTTATTCTCTTAAGTTAACATTTGTAAATCTTTCTAAGCACATCCTGAGGAAGAGAAGGGAACCTAATTCTAAGCGTTGCAAGGCCCTCTTCCATACTTTTGCTCTCTGGTCAGTGATGAGTTAGGACACTCAAATAATGCTCTTCCAAAGTCTTCAGAGTCTTTTTTTTTCAGCATTCAAATTGAAACTTCCCTATTCAGTCACAAAATGACAGCGAGTTAGGCCACCAACCGAAACTTAGGCATGAACAGTAAAACATTAGGAAAGAGCAACTGGGCACCTTCACACGATTGTGCCTCAAGTTACTCAAAAATGCAGATGGGTCTCATGTTACCCATTAGGCCGAAAATCAAAAATTTTGAGGGACAAAACATGCTTAATGCTACATGTATGATGGTATGACTATGATCAACCCTTGAGTATGCATGTTAGTGCAAAAAAAAAAAAAGTAAAAGAGGTTCAAGTAACTTTAAGTTTGCAATCTCAACCATAAACTCATGAGGGTTCCAAGCCAAATTGTGAATTGCCCCTTATGTCCTCTGATCCTTTAGGTTCACCATACATCCTTGCAACATTCCATATTCAAGAGAGCTTCTTTCCTAAAAACTTCAATCAAACCAACAAATTGCTTCAACTTTAAAGGAACATGTAATTCAAAAGCACCCTTGATTTTCCTATTTGTCATGTCTCAAATATGTGACTAATAATATCATGCAAGTAATTATAGGAGAATTGTCATTGTATTGATGACTCAAATTGAAAGTTTACATCCCTTAAAAGGTTTTGATAAGCAAGTAGCAAATAGTTTGATATCAAAAGTAAAAAATGCCTTCTCACTCCTTTTTTTTTTAAAAAAAAAATTCAAAAGGCTAAACCTTATTGAATTGAACTTTCTAAACCCTAATTCTTGGCCAATCACATGTCACCCTTCAAGCATAATACTTCTTCAAGGCCTTTACATTCACAGGATTTGGTAACTCATCACCATCCATGTTAGTAAGAATCAAAGCACGCCGAATATGACTTTTTGGCTTTATAGTATCTTGGGTCTCAGCTTGCCCCAGTGTTTGTTGCATAGGATGAGAATCAACAATATTCACATTTTCCAGTTTAAACCCAACTTGCAACATGCCTCTTCATTAGCCCTTGTAGCATGTTTCAAAAGACTTGGCACTCATCAATTTTATGATCTGCCTTTTTGCCATGATACTCACAACCTGTACCTGGGACAACCTTATACTTTTTCTCAATCTAACTATGTTCTATTGATGCCTAGAAGATATGGCCCATAGGAGTTTTAATTTCAGATACTAGCAGCTTTAAAACAAAATTTGCTTCATTAGCAACCATATTTACACTTAACCCACCATGGTTAGGCAAAGGATTTCCATCAACATCAGTTCTTAAGGTAACTGGGTTAAAATTCTACCATTTGACATCAATGAGATCTTGGACCTTTCTTTTTAATATAATGCAGTTATCAACAGAGTGCCTTTTTGCCCTAAAATGGTATTCACAAATGAGCTTGTCATTGTACCATGATGGATAAGGAGGTTGTAGAGGAGGAAGTAGGGTAACTAAGACTAAATTATTTTGCAACAGCTGTGGCAATAATTATGAGTAAGGTATAGGAATAGGGCCAAAATTTTGGCACTTTTTATCATTACGCCTATTCTGATCTGATTGAAATAGAGTTCCTTGTTTATAGATGGTATGTTGTGATTGAGACCTGGGCTGATAGAATATGGATGAATGCTGTGGCATTGGCTGATATGTGACTTATTGTTGAGGATCTGCCATCTGAGATACAATCTGATATTGTGGAGATGTTAAATTAACTAGAGGAGCTTAGGTCTTTATCATCACAAGAGCAAATATAGCCTGAGAGGAATGGTAATCCTGCTGACTCTTGCTACGTTTATCTTTTCCTTTCCAATTTTTTTGAGTATTTACCATATTGACTTCTTCCTTCTTTTTCCCTTGAGCTAGGATTTTCTTTTGATATGATGATCTTGCCATCTTTCCTTCCTAAATTCCCATTTCTATGTTTTCTCCAATGATTACTAAATTAGGAAAGCTCATATTGCTAGACCCCACCATCTTCCCGTAAAAAGGATAACTCAATGTCTTCACAAATATTGAGCTCATTTCTCTTTCTAATAAAGGTAGTTGTACCCTGATGGCCACATTCCTCTGGTGTTGGGTATATTTCTTAAATGACTCATTATCTGCTTTAGGCATTCTTTGAATATAAGTCTTGTCTGGGGCCATAACTCAGTTAAACTTATATTGTCTTAGAATGTCTTAGTTAAATCTTGCCATGAACGAACAGAATTACAATCTAGGTTAACATCCCATTCTGCAGCTCTATTAATTAAGCTGTCTTGGAAAACATGCATTATTAGTTTATCATCATCATTGTGTGCTGTCATCTTACAGCAATACATGATCAAATGAGTCTTAGGACAGGTAGTCCCATTATACTTGACAAACTCTGGGACTTTAAACTTAGGAGGAATGACCACATCTTTCACCAATCCCATGTTATGCACATCTATCATGTCTTCCTCAAATCCTTCCCATCTATTTATTGTAGCCTTTAGTTTATCATATTTTTCTTAGATTTGGGCTTCTTCAGCACTCTTTTTTAGCTTTCCCAACTCTATAGGGTCATTGAAGTCAGGTATCGTATCAATTTTTGATTTAATGCCAAGATCATTTGGATGTGGTCCTTGAGGTTGCTGCCCTTGAGTATATTGAGGGTGCGGACCTTGGTGATGATGTGGGTAAGGACCCTGTATGGACTGAGGTATAAAGCTTGGTTGACGTTGCAATGGAGGCCCCTATGGATTCAGTGAGTTTTGACCCTCCAGACTGTGGGGTAAAAGCCCCTGTTGATTTTGTAATCCGAGCTCAAGAGGATATTGCAAGTATTAGACTTCTTAATGACTTGGTTGATTTTGATTTTTTGGTTTTTGTTGATGGTGGGATTGTAGATCTTGATGGTTAAATGTTGAAGCCTCTGCTTTAGCTTAAACTTTTGCCTGAAGAAACTCAGTTAGCTTGGCCATTTGGGCCTTGAGATCATCGACTTCAGCTTGCAATCCTTCAACTATTTTTTCTTCACTTGGTTCCCCCATTCATTTAGATTGAGATCGCATAATTGGAGTCATAATTTCTTATCTGTATTTATTAAATGCAAACAAGTAACTAAATGTTTAGCATGCATATGTAATATCGGTATGCAAAAATATAACTGGTTTAAATCCTAGGCAATATTAAACTCTTTCTCAAGAAAAAAGAATTACAACCATCCTTAAAGGTGTTAACTTAGGATCAACCCTATCAATATCTATGTAGTTTCCCTACTTTACTGTAGTGCTCTTTTAATTCCTCAAGAAGAGTCTTAATAAGACTAGGTTCTAACTCTGCTATCCACATAGCTTCAGAAGCTGCTATTTTTGTGACTTGCCTTATACTAGCCTTCATCCCCTCCAACTACTCTTGAGCATTTGCTAAATGATAATGAAGGTGCATATTTTCTTCTTCTATATTGATTATCACATAATCATTCAAGACCTCTTTAAGGCGTAGGTCAAAAGCTGCCTTCACATCAATTAGGTTCTAGCGTAGACCCATATTCACCCTGTCAATATTATCAATCATTTCCTTTAAGTTGTGCTGGTTTTGTAGTTGAGATTTCAAGAATTGAACCTCCTCCTCATGCTGCTATTCGAGTTTATTGATATACTCCTCAAGGTGTTCCTTTTGGTAAGCTACTTTTTGCTTTTGAATGTAGTCCCTGAGCTAAAGTGCTTCCTTATTAAGTTGCATCACTTTATCTTGTAAGGAGTTCAACTTTTCTTTATTATCTATGAAGTCTTCTTCGGTATTGTGCTTGTGCTTATTTGCCAAGTACACCTCCCTTTTAACTCCTTCAACTTCTTTTTCTTTTTCAATAATTAATCTAGCATTATCCTGTTCCATAATCATGATCCCTTTTTGAAACTCTGCAGCCTTTGCTTTCCATGTATTGACCTCTTGTTTCATGTTCAACTCTTTTTTCTTTTAACATAGCCTCTCTAATTTGAAGGGTAGATAAAGTCTTTTCAACTTTTAATCTCATTTTAGTTTCGACATCTTCATCTACCCTAATTCATTTAGAAGATAAAGCTAATAAGGTTATTTCAGGAATAGTGAAACCTTGTTCTCTATTCTTTTGCTATCGAGAATACCCTGGAGTGGTTGCAATCAAATGTTTCCCAAGCTCCATTTGCCTTACTTGGCACCATAATTTTCTTACGGTGTCATTCTTAGGCTTGGTATCTTTGTCTCCAAATTCAAGGTCAAACTGATGAAGTCCCTTAGTGGCTAGTACAAATTGTATAGACCCATATTACCTCATAACCATAGTTAGAGCATAACTGACTATACCCCACGGGCTAACTAAGGGGACCCAAGGTCGATCTCTACAACCATATATCATCGGTCTTCTGTATAATCATGTACTCTCCCAATTGACATCCTTGAAATTATGAAAGTATGCAATCCAAGCATTATAGTCACGTGCTTTCTTAGGCCATTCATATTTGATGAAGTCCTTCAGAGGCTCTTGGTCATCAAAATAAGATAGGTTAAAAGAAATTATAGGATAACCCATATCCTTTGGAGAGAGTAAATGACTCACTAGCCACACCATTAATAATTGTGAGCATCCAAAAAATTGGCCTTCTCCATTCTGCTTGAGGAAATTCAAGGATCTAAAAGTTTATGCTAGAATAGGTTGCACATGATTCAAACCTGTCTTGAAAGCTTTAAACAAGATAATCACTTGTCTATCAATATACCCATGAGCTCTAGGGAATACGGCTGCTCCACAAATGGCTAAAGCTAAGGCTTGCATCGCCAACTCTTTGTCTGTCTAGGCATGATATAACCTAATAAGGAAGTTGATTGAAATGGCCCACTTTTTTCCATTCTCCTTGGCATCATTTCTGAAGTTGATGTTTGATAAGCTAAACAACTTGTTCAAACTTTTCTTAGGCCCAACCTTTTTGTCGTATTTATGCACTTTGCCCCCATCTAAAGGCTTGATCTTTAACATGTCACCATATTCCTCTATGGTAAGTGTTAGATCATAGCTGCCAAGAGTAAACACTCTGTAATATGGATTCTAGAAGAAGACTAAGGCTTTAAGCAATGCTTCATCTATTGGGATTAATAATAGATTTCTCAATTGGCTATACTTTTTTGAAAATTGTCCCTTTTCCGAGTCAGTAAAGCTATCCCAAATCTTCCTCAAATTGGACAAGTCATTCTGTTTAAAAGACACATTCTTAATTTATGGTAATACTGCACCATTCCATCCATTTGAGACATCCCCTTGTTCCTTTTGGCTCTTTTCTTGAGTAAAGAGCACTTAGTCATAGGATTCTACAATGATCATGATAGGATTTGATGCAGTGTTAATGTCTATACCATCACCTAAAATTTGAGCCAGAGAAAAAAATGATGATTATGATGATAAAATAATGTCATGAAGATATGATTATTCTCGCATGTTATTTTGCAGGGGTCGTTCAAGTACTTCCACGGAGTCCAAAGGGCCACGAAGGATACTTTCCCTATACAAAATCTAAAATTGAGAGTGTATGCAATCATGGTGGATGTAGTGATGTATGTAATTGTAAGCGAGTGAACGGATAAGATTTCCCCATTGTGCCTAAGTCATGGTGAATCCTAGGCTTACTTCCACTTCTAGAGGTTTAGGCTAATCTTTCTTCATAGGATAGCTCTAGGGCTACTAGAGTGTGCAAGGGGATAGGGTCTATATTCCTAAAATAAAGTTCCTAAATTGCTTCAAAGGACAACTTGAGTGAGGGTAATCAAGTGCCTACACGGAGACCAAGGGTCTCATGAAGGACAACCTTACTTTATGCCCTCGCTAGCCTAATGATTTCTAAGAGCTCGGGTATAGAGCTTAAGGGTCATGACTTCCCCTTTTTTAAGGTGCCAT
This sequence comes from Dicorynia guianensis, assembly GCA_037013595.1. NCBI lineage: Eukaryota > Viridiplantae > Streptophyta > Magnoliopsida > Fabales > Fabaceae > Dicorynia > Dicorynia guianensis. The sequence goes on from JASUAB010000010.1 coordinate 5,037,846, forward strand.
GTGGTGTAGGTGTACATGTGTATGGGGAATAACCCATCCACTCATTCACTCACAACCTGCAAAATAGTCATCCAACCACTAGTCCACAGATATAGTAGATAATATCATGAAAAACTAAATTGTTCAAATTTAATCTACCAACATGATCCAGCATGATTTAAGAGTGCAAATCCAAAATACAAATTTTAAAAATCCCAAAACACAATCCAAGTTGCAAAGTCAAAAGCCTAGAAGATAAATAGACTAGACAATTGACCAAAGCATAGAAATAGAAAACAAAATGTGACAAACACTAACCTATGTGGCCTAACTCTTTCAATCCCTAGAGGAGTCACCAAGCTATCGACAAGCGACGCAGAGTGGTGATCCTAGGTGATAAAAAAAATTGATGGGGTTTTGGAAAATGGTAAAAAAAAAAAATGGAGTCGCCACTGACTTAGATTGAAATGGTGAAGTTAGATATTGAAGAGTATGGTCTACATTATAGAAAAATGGATTTGGGGATTAGTTATGTGTTAGCACCTCTACAATGCTCTTTCGATACCATATTGGTGTTTGCTACTTTTGATTTCAAAAATATGCTTTGTCTATTGTTAAATAAATTTATTTTTACATGTGATCATGATTTAAGATTATTTTTAAATACATCGATGGAGTCATGCCAGTTGACTCACTAAACTCGTGATGTAATTTTTCTCAAGATAGTTTGATAGCATCTAGTTGACTGACAACTATTTTTATCTGTCGTTAAGATCTTTCAAAAATATATTAATGAAACCATGCCAGTTAACTGACTAAGTTTGTAATATAATGTCTTTCAGGATAGTTTGATAGCAGCCTATTAACTGGTAACACTTTTTATCCATCGTCCGAATCCTTTGACAAAAATAGATAATCAAAATAGTTGGAAAGAAACCACAAACACACCCTTATAATATGTTTGAAGTACATATGCCACAAATAATATCATCGTGACTCACAATTATCCAATAAAATAGGATATAAGCACAAAAACACTTTTCCAACAATAAGAGAAAATCAAGAAATATATAAAACCTATATTTAGAGTACTCAAATGGCAAAACAAAGGTCAAAAAAGCAATAAGGACATCGAAAAATACTATGAAAGAGGTTTGGGTCAAAGTCAACATCTGGTCCATGGTGACTAGGTGTGATTATGTGTCCTATGATGTGGAACAATGACTGGATTTGTCGGCTGATGTGGATGATGATGTGTCAAATTATGTGGCAAATGACTAGATTTGTTCTGTTGACGTGTCGTACACATGGCCAGATGACTGTGTGTGATTTGCTGACTCGTCAGGTGACGTGACACGCTGAGTAAGTAGGTAAGCTAACTTGTGGAATGATGTGTCGTGATGATTATGCAACCAGGGCTGAGTGGCAAGCCGAATGTTCCTTTGAGCTTAGGCGCATGTGTAACACACGCCGAGAAGTTCACTAGAGCGTGAGGTGCGTGGAGCATCTTCAGGTGAAATTCTTCATAGTTCCTAAGGTTTTGGTACCTCTTGAGCAAGATAGTGGGGTGCATTTTTTAATATTCAAACAAAAAATATGATTTTCAGGGGATGAACAAAAATAGCTTTTTCTCAAATTTTTTAGCGAAATATGCAATTTCTAGTGCAATTGATATATGAATGACCCTTCAAAGGCTGAGTTAAGTTGCTCCAAGTCAACAAGGTGAGTTTGTTGAAGGGAAAATTAGAAGAATAGAAACGAATCAAATTTTCTATTTAATCCCTTTCTTACTCCATGACTTTCTTCCTCTAACTTCCACTTCTTTTCTATGAAATTTCTCTCCCCTTTCTTTCTTGGCTCTTCCCCTGATGCTTCTCTTCTCTTGGTGTGCTTTCTCACAACCTCCCTCTTTTGGTTCTCTTGGCTCTCTATTTAAATCCTCATTTTCCTAAGTGCATGATTTATGATTAAGTGCATGATTAGATTAGAAAAAGGACATGATTTGATGAGGTGCATGATGACAGGATGGTGGTGCATGATTTGATTAAGATAGGGTGCATGATTTGATAAGGTGCATAATGCAATGAATTAGGAGGATGGTGGTGCTTGATTTGATTAGGATAAGGAAAATGATTTGATGAGGTTCCTAATGAAATGAATTAGGAGGATGGTGATGCATGATTTGATTAGGATAAGGAGCATGATTTGATGAGATTCCTAATGAAATGAATTAAGAAGATGGTGGTACATGATTTGAATAGGATAAGGAAAATGATTTGATGAGGTGCATAATGAATGGATTAAGAAGATGGTGGTGCATGATTTGATAAGGTGCATGATAAAGTGAATTAAGAGGATGATGGTGCATAATTTGATTAGGATAAGGAACATGATTTGATGAGATGCCTACTGAAGTGAATTAGGAGGATGATAGTGCGTGATTTGATTAGGATAAGGAACATGATTTGATAAGGTGCCTAATGAAATGAATTAGGAGGATGGTGGTACATGATTTGATTAGGGTAAGAAAAATGATTTGATAAGGTGCATAATGAAATAAATTAGGAGGATAGTGGCGCATGATTTAGGAGGATTAGTTAACACTCTTCTCTTCTTTCTTTTCTTTTTTTTTTAATTTTTGATTTTTAATTTTAAAATTTTTAATTTTTTTAAATAATATTATTCACATTCAGAATTTTAAAAATATTTTTAAATTTTTATTTTTATGCATTCAAGTAGGATAATTTTAGAATTTGTGCATGGATCTATTTTGATTTTTTATGGTTCAGACAAAATTAGGTGTTTACAACTATGACTCTGATAAAACAAGCCAAGTCCATGAATTTTCTTCAAATACTTCAAAATATGTACCTAATGGGAGGTTTTTGGAGTTGCTATAAACTGGCTGACTACATTTACTGGAAAAGCAATATCTGGTCTTGTAATAGTGAGGTAATTCAGCTTTCTTACCAGTCACCTATATCGCTTTATATTGTCCAACAACTCTCCATCTTTTAGTCTTAATTTTACATTTGGAATCATAGTGTATCACACGATTTTGCAGTTAGAAGACCTGTCTCCTCCAATATGTCCAAGACATATTTCCTCTGAGACAACATAATCCCTTTGAGACTCTTAGCCATTTCGATACCTAAAAAGTACCAAAGCGCTCCTAACTCCTTTGTCTAGAATTTTATCTTCAGGAAAGCCTTCAGGTTTAAAATACTAGCAGCATCACTCCTCATAATAACAATATCATCCACATAGATAGCTAGGAGAATACATCTTGATTCAGAGTGCCTAAAAAACATTGAGTGATCATGGTCACATTTCTTAAATCCAAACTCTATCACAACACTATTAAATCTACCAAACCAAGCTTGAGGAGATTATTTGAGTCCATATAGAGATTTCTTGAAATGGCAAACATGTCCATTCTCTCCCTGAGCAACATAACTAGGTGGTTGCTCCATGTAGACCTCTTTCGCCAGATCACCATGTAAGAATGCATTCTTCACATCAAGCTAATGAATAGCCAAGTGATGAGAAGCTGCCAAGGAGATAAGTAACTGGACTAAGGTGATCTTTGCCACTGGTGAGAAGGTCTCAGAATAATCTAGTCCATAAGTTTGGGTATACCCTTTTGTAATAAGATGAGCCTTTAGCCAAGCAACTGAACCATGCCGATTGACCTTAACCAAAAACACCTACTTACAGCCAATAGCAGATTTACTAGGAGGTAAAGGGACAAGATCCCATGTTTGATTCTACTCAAAACCCTCCATCTCATTATTCATTGCAGCTCACCACCTAGACTAATGTAAAACTTCTATAAGAGTCTTAGGAACAATAATAGAACTTAGGGAAACAATGAAGGACTGAGAAGATACAAGTAAAGAGGAATATGAAATGACTGAAGCTAATGGGTAATGAGAAGGACGATTACTTAATAAGGTGCAAGGACGAATACCTTTGTAGTGGGCAATGGAAAGATCCAAATCAGAGGGTGGATCATCGACCGAAAAGGTTGGTGAAGGAGAGACTGGAGCTAATGTTGTGCTAGGAATCTGAGTCGAAGTTGGAGTTACTTTTTGAGAGTACACTTATTTTAAAGGGGGTCTAACAGGAAGACTAGGATCAGTAACTGAAGAAATATCATCAAATACAAAGGAAGGAGTGGTCATCAGAAAGAACTTATTAACATCAATAGTAAATTGAGTAGTAGGGGACTTAATAAGTGGAGCAAAGAAAGATTGGACTGAAAGAAATAGACATCAGTAGAGATCAAATAATGACCTAAATTAGAAAAGTAACAACGATACCCTTTTTGATTGTAAGGGCAACCAAGAAAGATACACTTTAGAGATTAGGGGTCAAGTTTAGTCACTTAAGGATGGAAATCTTGAACAAAACAAGTACGCCCAAAAACATATGGTGAAAGTGGAAAGAAGGAAGATGATGGAAAGAGAATAGAAAAAGGGATTTTACCATGAAGTATGGAGGATGGTATTTAATTAATTAGAAAATAAGCTGTGGAGACAACATCAGCCTAAAACATTATTGGCACTTTCATAGTAAACAAGAGAGCATGTAACACTTCTAACAAATGGCAATTTTTTCTTTTAACAACTTCGTTCTACTAAGAGGTAGCAAAACATGAAAACTTATGCAAGATACCTTGTGAAGCTAGATAAGAGGAAAATTGTGTAGAAGAGTATTCTTTAGCATTGTCACTGCATAAATTTTTAATGGAGGTATGAAACTAATTTTTGATTTTAGCATCAAAGGCACAAAAGATGTTGAATAATTCTGATCTATGTTGGATAAAATAAAGCTAAGTCATTCTAGAATAATCATCCATAAAAGTGACAAAATATCTAAAACCAGTTTTAGATACTACAGGACATGGACCCCAAATATCAAAATGAACTAATTCAAATGGGGATGCAACCCACTTATTGACTTGAGAAACATAAGTGCCACAACACTGTTTGTATCACATGACAAAGTAGAAACAGAATGTAAACTAGGACACAAGGCTGCTGTAGTGACTCCAAGGAAAGATGACCCAGTTGATGATGAAGTTGCAATGGGCACAAGGCTACTGCAGTTCTTGGGTGAGGAACCTGATCGGCAAGCACATACAACCCTCCAGACTCATATCCTCTACCAAAAATCTTCTTTGACGAAAGATCTGAAAAATGCAATGTTAGAAAAGAAATAGACACCACAATTATATGCTCAAGTGAATTAACTAACAGATAATAAATTAAAAGAAAATTTAGACAAACACAGAACATTGAATAAGGTAATATTTGAAGAGACATTAACAAAGCCACTTTCAATAATAAGAGTAGTGGACCCATCTACCAGAGTGACATAAGGTGAATGAGTAAAAGACTGAAATGACAACAAATTACCTGAGGTTCCCATCATATGATCTGTGACCCATGAATCAATTACCTATTTTGAACAAGAGTCAAAGAGCCATGCAATAGAATTACCTATCTAGACCAAGGTAGCAACAAAAGTGGACAACTAGGAAGCCTAGAACTGACTATACTGGGCAAACTCATCCTCAGTCATAGCAATCATATGGGTAGTGCTAGATGTAGAATTAGTATCTATAGAGGCAATGTGAGTAGACTGGGATGATTGTGAATATCTTCCCCCTTGCAATCTAGGATAGCTTCTTTTATAATGCCCAAACTCATGGCGGTAATGACATTCAATTTGAATAAGATTACCACCACATCCTCTTGACTCTACTCATCCTCACCCTAAATCACCACATCCTCCAAAATCTCTTCCTCGACCTTGACCACCTCTACAACCACCTCGTTGTCCCTGTGAGGTAGAGCTTACTAAAGCAGAGGACTCAAATACAAATGGTGAAACATGTAGGCCTCTAAATATATGAAGAAGGTAAGAGTAAACTCCCTTCACATTCAAAGACTCAAATGTTGACAGAATCTGTTGGCGGGCTATGTTCAACTTCGAGGGTAACATAGATAAAACACACAAAGACCCTAACTCTCACGCTTAGCCTGCATATCTACAACATTACTTAAAATGGGCATGAGACTTTTCACTATTCAAAGGTTCAATTAAACTTAGTAAACATCTACGATAAGGATTTTCCTTTCCCATCCAAATGAAAGAGCTCCTAGCATAGGTTATACAACTGAGTTAGATTATCTTTTTAAGAGTAAACTTCTTCCAAAAACTCCCATAACTCTTACATAGTTTCACAATGATTGGTATTGTCTTGAACCTCACTATCTAGGGTATTAAAAATAAAACTGAACAAGTGCTTATCCTCCATTAACCATCGTAGTTTAGTAGCACTAGTAGGAGGCATATTAGTAAGATTATCCTGCTTTCCAATCCTACCAAGGAAGATGTCAAAACCTTTCTTCCAAGAAAGATATTGTCTCTCATTATTGTTTACCTTTTGATCAATAATTTTTGCTACAATAGGAATGATTTCTAAGAATAAAGTTTGATAATTGGATTTTATTTCAACATCTTCAAGACCTTTAGGAGAACCCAGACAAAGGTCACCTTCTGCCATGATATGGAATCACACTAAACCAATAATACTTCAAATCCACACTACACAAAGCCCTAAATTACGTAGGAAGACCTTCAAATCACAAAACCCATGCTCTACAAGGTACAAATCAGACAACCACCACTGCAAAATTGTACAAAATTGCCCAAAATTTGCAAAATCACACAAGATAGGACTAGCTACGGCAAAAACAACTCCACCACCACCAACAATGTTTAGACGGCTACTAACACCCACTGACCAGTCTCCTCACCGCCGATCACTCCCCCTCCAACATCGACTACACCTCTTTCAGTCAATTTAAGACTCACCACCAAGCCTCTTCTCCTATGCGATGCAAAAAAGCACCACCACCACTTACTAGCACTCCTTCGGCCTTAGACTAGGATGACACTTCCTCTTGAGGTTGAGTCACGCCACCTCAACACTAGCTATAGTGCAAAATTGTGCTACTCCTTCATGTGCAATGTCACACACTATTCATACACGGCCTCAATTGCGATTTCCTCAAATTTTCACTATTTTTGCGGCTAATTCATCTACCTAAGGAAGGAAAACATGATTGCCAGTCAGAATCTGTGGTTATTAGCTTGAAATTTAGGGTTAGGGTTAGAGATTTGGGGTTAGGGAAAAAATTTAGGAATTAGGGTTTAAAAAAATTGAAAATTTAGGAAATTCTTAAGAATTTGAAAATTTGTAGCTCTGATACTATGTTAGAAGAATGTAGGAAAAGAAATTTGTGAAAGTTGTACCCCAAAGGGTTGTTAGCATGTGTATTTATACTTGAATAAAATACTACAAGAACAAGTACGACAATATAAGAGCTCTAGTCTAACTTTAGTACCAAACCCACCAAACAAGCCCATTATTCAACTAACTTATTCTAACATATATATATGTAAACTCAAGTCCCAAACCAATGAGGATTAAGATTGCTTATTAATATTTAACCCTTGTGTAACACATATGATCAGCTAAGAATTTAAAAGTCTATAATCTTGTTTATCACCCTGGGACATTGAAAAATAGCAAAATAAGATTACATTAAACATAATATTAAGAATATTGGTAACTTGTACATAACTGCAGCTCGCCTAAATATGCTAAATATTTTTTAATATATTCAAGCCTATCAATTATCACAACAGCTCCTTTTCAAAGCTCTCTTTGGCCACTCTTATGGTTTGTCATCAATCTTATTTTGCACAATGGCACTAATACTTGCTCTAGGATGAAATAAATAGGTGATAACAAATCTGTTCACCACTTTTTGCGGCTTCTGTCCTTCCTGTTAAAGATATTTCACCTTGGGCACATGAAGTTGGAGCAAAAGTGCTTGTAGATGCCTGTCAGAGTGTTTCACACATGAAAGTTGATGTTCAAAGCCTTAATGTTGAATTTCTTGTTGCTTCTTCTCTCAAGGTTAGGTTCTTCACATATGTTGAAATTCTAAATCTGTTGGATGGTTATAATAAGTTAAGAAATAAACTTGTTTCAGATGTGTGGACCTACAAGCATTGGATTCTTATATGCTAAATGCGACCTCTTATCTGCCATACCAACATTTTTAGGTAAGTCATTGGCCATGGTGTCTTTTCTTACATCTTCCAATCAGATAGAAATTTCTTATTAAGAAGAAAGGAAAACCAATATAAAAACCCTTTTGTTTTGTGCACCGGATTAATGAGACATGCATTTTGAAGCTAATTATGTTGCTGGCAATATCTGCATTTATTCTTTAGGTGGTGGAGAAATGATTTCTGATGTCTATCTTGATCATTCAACTTATGCTGAACCACCATCGAGGTCTGTGAAGATTTTTTACTTTTACTCACCTAGTCTATTTTATACAAAACGTATGGATAGGAAAGCGCCAGCAGCTTTATTGCTTTCTCTGAGTCAATAGCTTATGACATCAAAATATACCCAATACTACTCCTAGATTCAACTGGACTTGGAAATAGTCTAATAGGTAGCTCAAAGTTTGTAATTTTTCTAAAAGGATTAGTCTCCTGAATTTTTTTTTTGTAAAGCAGGTACAGACTCATACATCTGGAAATTAACATTTAAAACTTTGAAAAAGATACACATAATATATAGAAGAGGTCATGAAAGTAGGAAGAAAACCTGAAGATTTCTCGCCTTCTCATTTCACTTTGCCTGGATCCTTGTGCTAAACCATTATAATAGAGTGTTGGCCATCAATGTTTTGACACCCATTACAGTTGGGTAGGCCTGAAAAGTGATTGGTTCAAACATTCAAATGTTAATAAATTCCAGTAGTGATAGAAAGTGGTTTCTGTACTTATCCTGGGATTGATACTCATTGTCTATTTCTAATTTTACTTACGATTTATTAATTTTTCTTACCTATTCCTGGAAGATCTTTCTTACCCCTTCTCCCCCAGTGTTTTGGAGCTTATTCTCTAAAACTGCTGCATACCATCTGACATCTGTTACCACTATCTAATTATTTCAACCATTCTGACTGTACAAGATTCGAGGCTGGTACTCCAGCAATTGGGGAAGCAATTGGTTTAGGAGCAGCAATTGATTACTTGTCTGGCATTGGTATACAAAAGATTCATGATTATGAGGTGAGTCCAACTTTGGTCTGATAATTAATGCTACCTTGTAATTCAGAAAAGATGTGATATACAATCTGTGAATTGTTTGAAGAATGCGAAAGCTAAGATATGTTCAATTTCATTGCCACATTAATTAATCTGCACACAAAAAGGTTAATAACTTTCTGCCCATATGAAGTGTTTCTGGTGCTGATACCAATACAAGTGCAGTGTCAAATTTGATAAGTCTTTCAGCATGGGTACACTTCTGGTGTATGTGTTACTGTTATCAAACTTATAAAATGACCTAAGTCAGAGTTTCAGTATTAACATAAAATGTTATACACAATTAGCTCTTTTTTAAATTGATACATTTGTTACTAAGCTTCAGAAGAAGCTTGAATAAATAAGTATTTTGAAGCTTTTGAAGAGAGAAGGTTAAGTAAATAATTGTTGTGTGGATAAAGAGAAAAGAAAAGATGTAAACAGGAACAGGGTAAACAAAAAAAAAAATCTTTTTGGTAAAGAGTTTACCAAAAAGAGTTTTTTATCAAGAGATTTATCTTTAGATAATTACAAATTTCTTATAGTGATTAAAGAGGAAGACCAACGCGGTATCGTCTATATCGCTGTCCATTCAACAAACTCAAGAGTGTTGATTAGTAACAATGCACCAGGAAAGCTTGACTTCAGTGACAGTATGTCTCATTTCTTGTCATACTTAGCAGTTCTTGAGTACTGTGAGCTTTCGAATAACGAAGACCAGAAGATTTGTCAAATGAATTGAAAAGTATTTATATTCTGTCTAAACAATAAGCTCCAGAAGAATGGGAATCCAAGTGGATTAAGAGATAGACACAGCAGAAGAGATGAGAGAAAGAAACTAGTCGATAACGCGGTGGTCTTCCTCTTCAAACCAAGCGTGAGTTCCAGGTAGTAGTGGCTGAGGAAGAAAATTGTGCACGTGGTAATATTTCAGCCATAGATAAAATTGAATGGCTGTGATCGCAAGAAGGTCACTCTGACTTTAAAATTGGCAAGACAGAGAATCTTTATCCAAGAATCCGCCGGCCGTACATCATCAAAATTAAGGCAAAATTGGCACTTGGACCCAACAAAAATTTATTATCCTACTTTGTTAAAATATGGAGCAATGATACTCCCACATTCGGCCTGTTCACGTTTTTTTAGGTTTTCTCTAATTTTATTTTATTTTTTTTAAAAATACTATGAATGGTTGTACACATACTACTTTGAAATATAAAGCCATTTATTTCCTAAAACATCTACGAATATCTATACTACTACAATATCAAGTATCTCAATTTTGGCTAATTCTTTTCACAAAAAATAATAAATTAAATTAACTAATCCTCACCAATAAAACTTACTTTTTAAAGAATTCATCCATTTTTTTTATGACTATTTTATCTTTATATTCATGTTTTTGTAAAGTTCAAGGAAAGAATTAAAAAATATTTAATAATTCAATAAAAAAAGGCATGAACAGAGTCTACCGTACATGAATGGAGTATACCAAACATAAACGGTATTTGTTTAGTTAATCAGTATGGAGAACAATATAGTTGACAAAACCAAGGAAAGTCATTGTTCTTTCACATGGCCTTATGTAGGGCAATGGAATTTAGAAAGTATTAATGCATGCGTGGTCCAACTGAGAGCTCACATGGTATGCATAATATAATATTTAATTTTAATTTTGTATTTAATTTTAATTTTGTAGTCTTAAGGGTAGGCTCAAGTAGTTGCCAACGAGCGTTAACTTTGACCTAAGCAAGGGTTTGATCCTGCTCTCAAACCACTAGCCCTTAATGCTTCTATGCTGAGGTTAAGTGATGACATGTCTACGTCATCTTTAAGTATTCATTGCAAAAAATTTTATTTATAAAAAAAGAAAGTGATGAAACGAGGTGTAATATTTTCTACCAAGAATAGTAGAATAACCTAACTAAACTCCATTTTTGCATCCAAAAAAATTTAAATTTCATATATTTAATCTTTAAGACTAAAATTATTTCATAATGAACCTCTTGTTTACGTTAAATAATGTGAAAATAATATTTTTCTGACAACATCTATTTTATAGATGTTTTTAGCTTTTTTTATGGCAAAGTTTTCATATTCCAATCATTAATGAACATGATGCATGTTTCTAGGTTGTCACAGTCCTCCCACCTCTTATCCTACGCCCTACATTGACCTAATTAATCTATCTTTAATTCAAACTCAATTAGGTTGATGATCATAACCCAAATTCTTTGAAATGCTAGCACGTCAAATCCGAATGCATGAACTTAGTAAGGCAATATATAATTGGTATCATTGACTATATATTTCTGTGGTCATTAGATAAATTCCATCTGTTTACGCAATCCATCTCATCATCGTGAATTTAGTTAGTGTTCCAAATTCTTCATGAATCTCTTTGAAACTATTGCTTCCCTTTTTTATGCTTAACCTTTACGAGTGATCATACCCTATTTCTGCTAAATTATAGAATACACTAGTTCTCAATCTTCTCACCAAAAACATTATATAATTATAGTGTGATTAAACTTGTTATCGTTGCTGGCACAATAAAAATTAGATGCAGCTGATCAAGTAAAGGGATTAGAGTTCAAATGGCTAGATTCAAGCCTTCAAATCACTCCTGTTGAAAAAAGCAAATCGTTTATTTCTACAACTTGAACAAAGATTAGTCTTTCATCTAATAGTAGTATAAAAAGCTATAAGAAGCCACCATACATTACAAACAAATATAAATAGGACATTTAAAGCCTAATTTTTGTTATCTCTCTCTATTCATACAAATAAATCTCATAAAAATCTCATTTAAAAAATTTAAATTATTAAATTTATTGAACTATGAAACCTAACTAATCTAATAACACATACTTACTTTTATAAGATTTTTGTTAACCTTATTTTGCAAGAGCACAATTTCCTAATTTTATGAGCTAATTTGACATTTTTGAGTTGAATTTATGAGCTAACTAACTTACAACCCTCTTTAAAAAATAGGGAATCTTGTTATAATATTATATATTACACATTATAAATATAATACTACTAATTGAAAAACAAAAAGTATATTTAAAAATGCATTTCAAGGAATTTGCGCGAATTTTTTTATTTTGATTCTGTCCTATGCTTATTAACTTTAATTTAATGATCACATATATGATTTAAAGACATAAACTGAAAACTTATTTATTGATTTCTTTTTTTTTAAAAAAAAATCCATGGCAGTCTGACATTATCCAAAATGTAAACAACAAAAACGAGGCTTGCTTGGTGGATCCTAAAAGATATGGCACATGCTAAGGAGCATGAAAGGTTGTTATTCAATTGCTTAGAAAAGAAAACAGAATAACATATGTTCCGTTAAAATTAGTTTTCCAAATATTAATGAAAAAAAGCTACCGATAACTTGGAAAGAAGGATTTCCTATAATATGGTCTTGTAGTTGTGTGCATGCTTTAAAATCAAACCCACAATGGAAGATCTGAATGACGCCCAATTTTGACAGCAACATAAACGATGTAATGGTCAATGATGAAGATAAAGAACGCTAACAACTTTATGTAGTTAGTGTGAGTATTTTAAAATTATCTGATAATTGTAGATTCTATTCTTAGAAAAAATTTTAGAGTTAAGAATTTATACTATCACTTATCTTGAAGGAGGTTAGATCTGCTTGAATTAAAGATCTTGAAAAATTTGTATCTTGAGTGGGAATATTTCTTGGTTCACCCAAAAAAATGACAAAGATAAAGACAAATTTTATAAAATTTTTTGAAGTAGTGTAATTTTTTCAATTAAAAGTTATAAAGTTTTAATTTATAAAAATAAGAAGATTGATTAACAAAATTCACAAATGAAAAAAGAAGTAAAATTCATGATTGTATTCAATTAATGGGTAGTGGGGAAGGCATTGGTTTGAGTAGCATTTATCGTTTACTTTTGGGAAGCCCGATATCTTCTCCGTTTTCCACTCCGAATGTCATGTTTTCATGTTGCTGTACGAAATTGATAACAAATAGATCGAAGGAATTCACATGTGGCTGCCAATTGATGCACACATAATATGTGGATCTCTATTATATATAGTATAATAGTTTATGCTATATATATATACATATATATATATATATGATCATCAATAATATCCACATTATACGATCAAATAATGAAAAACTTAATTACCGAAAGTGAATGAAAAAAGTCATAATCCAATTGACATTGATGTCAAACTAAATTGATATTACATCATTTATTAAATAATTTTATGATGTTTAACTAAAAAATAATTTTGTGTAGGAATAATTTCATTATTATAATTGTTAAAATTATTTTACTCATGTGATACATAATAAAATAAAGTAAATTACATCTATCTTATTCTGTATTATTTGAATATAACATCCTACTTTATATATTTTCATTATAACACTTCACCTCAACTAACTTAGTTAACTAATAAAATATTCTTAAATGATAATGAAATATTCACAAGAGCATTATTGGTCTTTCTTTTTGTTTTCTCCAAGTCTTCATTTCCTTCTTTTACTTTTGCTATTATAAATTCCGTTCAATTAGATTTGTAAAAAAACAAAAAAGTGAAATATAAAAATGTTATAAAAAACAAAAATATGCTCAAAATAGAAGAGCAAGAAAAAAAATCTAGCCTATTGAGAGTTAGACAGCATTTTGTAATCTTATGGTATTTAATTATAACGCAATCAGAATTTTATGAGTACCAAATTTAGATTTTTCAAAAATAATTAATAATTAATTATACTTCAATAATTATTAATAATAATAGTAATATAATAATAAAAATATTAATAATAATATGACTAGAAATATATTAAGGGATAACATTTATGAATCTATTTTAAAAACTAATTAAAAGGATATAATACTATAGTATTAGGTCAGTTGGCAAAACTTTGAGTTGATCAATTTTGGAGAACTTATACAAATATCGTAGTCATAAAGCCAAAATCACTATTATTTATTTATGGAAATCTTATTTCATAAACAAATATATATAAATAATTCACATAAAAACGAGACCAATTACATGTAACCATAATCCACCCCAAATAGATTGTGGGGGGAATCAACAAAAAGAAGGAAGAAAAAAAAAAAGGAAGAGATTGGGAGGGGGTTCATTGAACAAAGGAAAAAGAGTGATGCTGAAAATATGAATAGTGAGTAAAGATAAATAGAGAAGCATTTTTTTTTTTTTATAACTTAAAGCAATGGATCATGCACTAATACAGTTCATTAGCACCGGAAATTAAGTACGACAAGGTGCCTTAATTTTTGCTAACTGGATGTTTGTTTCATATAAAATGTGTCTACGTCAGGTTAATGCTGATCACTTCCCCTTCCCAATTTTTTTTTAAAAAAAATACCAATTTAAAAGTTTGATTAATTAAATTTTTTTTATTACTTGCATCTCAAGTAACCATTTACATGCATGCATGTATACATTTTTTAATCTTATCATTGTATTGAAGCTATTGTTTGTGCAATATATTTACAAGTGTACCCTTAGGTTTATCCTAGATATTCCCTTAAACTTGCACCTCATCTATCTAGCATGATACATGTCCCATTTCCATTATTTCTATGCCTTCTCTCCAACTATATCCTTTTCTTCTCAGCTTTGTTAGGATAATATATATATATATATATATATATATATATATATATATGAGAAGATAAGATAAAAGCAATAGCTTGGCTTATTTCTGCTGATTTCTATTATTATCTAAGCTAGGAACCAAACTCCTTTATAACCATTTTCTATCTTTGGGTCCACTTTTTTTATATTTTCCCCCTTCTTTGTATTTTGGTCTTTCGTTTTGTTCGACCTATTATTTTAAATAGTTCCTTAAACCAATATACCTAATAACACTTCTAAAAAAGTAATGGTATTAGGTTTATTTGGAAGTCACATTTATAGCGTTACTTGATATAGCTCTAATCTTTGTAAAATTAGAGCACAATCAAAGTTGTTTTAGTCCTGAAAAAATACTCTAATTAGTTTTTTTTTTTTGGGAAGTTATACTCGAATTAGGTTAATTAGTTAAGACTTATCAAATAGTGACAGCCCAACAATCGTTGTATCTTTTAGAACTAACGTTTATTTGTGGAGCTAACAAAGGCCTAACTCATCATCATACATGCCTATGGAGCATATAAATCTATAAAATTGCCTTCAAAAGTCTAAATTATTGGGTAAAAATTTACAAATAATTGAATATTTTATTTTATTTCTCTAACACATTTTCTTATACAAAAGTTTTTTTTAAACATAAAGTGTAAACAAATTTTTATTTTTGATAGCAATAAAGATTAAACCTTTGATCAAAATTCTAATACTATATAAAGAAATTAATTATTTTAAAAATTTAAATACTTAAGAAAGATTTTATATTATGTTTTATCTTTTTAACAATTTGTTTATAAAAATTATAAATGCAAAAACTAATAAAAATTAATTTAAAAAGCACGAAGAGTTTATAATATATAGAAGTCTTAATTATAGTTTTACCAAAAGCACGAGAAGTAAGCAACGTTACATATGAAGCTGCACGCAAAGGGCACTTCCGTAAAGAAATGCTTACTACTCCAAACTTCTGCACTGCTTCGCTTTCCTTCGCTTTCTTTTCTGCCTTTCATTTTTTGGAAGAGAAATAGAAAATATTAAGGCATCAAAATTAACCTGCCGTAGCGGTGCACCCAAATCTTAGCTATAAATAACCCCACAAACCGTTCTAACCTCCACGCCGCCACCACCACTACCACCTTCTTCACCACTCGCACGCCACTCTCTCTCTCTCTAGAAAGGGTCCAATTCAGCAAATTCCAAAATGCCAAACGCAGCACCGAAAACTACTGGTATTCTTTCTCTTCTTCTGGTTCTTCAGGCAATTATGTTTGTCTTGTGCTTTTTGATCAACTCAGCCTTAGCCCAAGCAGTGACCTATAATGTGGTCAGTCTTGGAGCCAAACCAGATGGCAAAACGGACTCTACCAAGGCGTTTTTAAATGCATGGACTCAGGCCTGCGGTTCAGGGAAGCCCGGGGTCGTTTACGTGCCGCCGGGAAGGTTCTTGCTTGCAAGTGTTCACTTCAATGGGAAATGTACCAGCAAGGCTATCTCCTTTAGGATTGACGGCACCTTGGTCGCCCCTTCCGATTACCGAGTTATCGGAAACGCCGGGTACTGGTTGCTATTCGAGGATGTCAACGGCGTGTCCATTCACGGTGGGGTGCTTGATGCCCAAGGCACTGCTTTGTGGAACTGCAAGAACTCAGGCAAAGGTTGCCCAAGCGGAGCCACGGTAAGTAAATTACAATATGACAGATCTTCTGAAACAGATCCTCAGATCTTCGAAGAGGATCTTAAGGGTCAATCCATGGCTTTAGCAGCATATTAATCTCTGCCAGCATTTATTATTTGAAATTAAAATGCAGTCTGGCCCTCCGACGTTGTAGTGATGGTTCGTTTTCTTTTGTGTGTGCGTGCAGACACTGGAATTTAGCAACTCTAACAACATTGTCATCAGCGGGTTGACCTCTCTCAATAGCCAAATGTTCCACATCGTCTTCAATGGATGCGACAACGTCAAAGTGCAAGGCGTGACGGTCTCTGCCTCCCGAAACAGCCCTAACACCGATGGCATCCACGTCCAGTTGTCGTCCGGCGTCACTATCCTCAACTCCAAAATCCGGACCGGCGATGATTGCGTCTCAATAGGCCCGGGAACCACTAACTTGTGGATTGAGAATGTTGCATGTGGACCTGGCCATGGAATAAGGTATCTTATATAATATTTAATTTATTTTCTTAATTTCCACGTCAGAGTGATGACATTTTTGCGTTAATTTTTTTTTATTTTTAATTTCAGCATTGGAAGCTTAGGGAAAGATTTGAACGAACCTGGGGTGCAAAATGTGACAGTTAAAACAGTTACATTCACTGGGACTCAAAATGGTGTTAGAATCAAGACCTGGGCGAGGCCCAGCAACGGATTTGTGAGAGACATCCTTTTCCAACATGCTGTCATGATCAATGTCCAAAACCCCATTGTAATAGACCAAAACTACTGCCCAGGAAACAACGGTTGCCCTGGTCAGGTGAGTTATGAATAATATATTTGGAAACATGATGTTTCCACGGGCCAAATCCAATCGTTTAAATCCCATATTCCCATGGGCTTCAATTCACCATATGGGCCTAAAAAATTTAACTTATTGCAGCTCAGAGTGAGATAATTTATGTTTTTTTTTTCAAAATTCCATGTCCAAACAGGCCTCTGGGGTGACAATCAGAGATGTTACATACCAAGACATACATGGAACATCTGCAACAGAGCTAGCTGTGAGATTTGATTGCAGTTCCAAGAACCCATGCAGTAATATAAGGTTGGAGGATGTGAAACTCACTTACAAGAACCAAGTTGCCCAAGCTTCATGTAACCATGCTGTTGGAACGGCATCCGGTTTGGTTCAGCCGGGGAGTTGCTTGTAGGGGAAATTTGCCAGAAACCATGCACTAAGTTTTATTAAACAGAATAGAGAAAGAAATCACTATCTTTGTTGTGGAAATTATAGAACAAGATGGTTAGGTACAGCGGTGTAGTTTGTCTTGTAGTATTATAGTGGTAGGTGCTGAAGGAGAAGTTTACTGCTTGAGCCTGTGGCGTTTGTGGCCCATTTGGGTTACGCTGGAGCCTGGCCCTGCAATTAGTATGAACCATTAGAAGTCCATTTGTCCATGGTAGGATTATACATATAATATTGGTTGGTATTGGACATGAAATTTCCATATCTTTGATATGTTTTCTTTAGTTTACAAAGTTGTGAAAATGATCCATACAATTTAGAAAGCTAAGATGCCGATTTACATCCTTCACAAAAATTGAACTAGTTAATACCAATGACTTATGGGTGAAATATAGATATTTTGTACCTCTTCATGCATTGGATCTCTTAACTTTTTTTATATATTTATTCTGAACATTTAAATTTATTATATTTATTATATGGGTGAAATCTAAGTAAAATGTTTCAAGTTCACTATTCTTATATATTTATTTTCAAGTTCACTATTCTTATATATTTATTCAAAATATTTAAATTTATTATATTTTATAATTTAAATAAATTAAACTATAAAACCCATTAAATTTAAACATTCACATAAAATTGTGAGTATTGAATAAGAATTTTTTACATTAATAAAATAGAAATAACATAATAAAAAAAACAATCCCATCCCAAATGGGAAACGAGAAACAAAGCGCAAGTCGACTTCATGCTTTGTGTTAGATAGTAAGAAAATGGCAATAACCCATGGCTTCTAACGATCACTTAGTTCTTTTTTATGGCAACAAGAACAAGTTGGATTTCAATTTCCAAAACTGCCAATGAAACCCATAGCCGCTGAATCGAAGCAATAAATTTGGAAAAGGTGTAAGAGATTTGTTTGTGTTTTAGATGGGTTCCTCTTTGAAATTTCAAACTAGATTCAAGAGAAGGGTGAGATACATTTGGCTGAATTTGAATGCGATGGTGCAGTTTAAGATTGAACGTCGCTCGTGCTAACCTGAGTCGTTTCCGTCTCACTAGGAATCGTTTCTTCCAAAGTAGCTGAGAATTGGATTTGTTATGGGTGGAGACGGTTGTTCTGGAGTTATTGCAGAAGATCACGAGAGAGAGTGAGAAAAAGAGGTAATGTGAGGGAGAAATTTTTTTTTTCTCATTTCACTCCTCTGTTTTCTTTCTCATTTCACCTCTCTCCTTGTTTTCTTTCACAGTTCTCGGCAGTTATTGTAGAAGATCCGTGCCCGTTGTAAGTAGAGCTTTGAAATCAGCTAGTACGGTTTAATTTTAGAAAAAAAAAAATTGAATCTAAGCATAATTATATTAATTAGCAGTTAAATAGGATAATTCTGTTGTCTAACCAAAATTTGACTTACAAATTATAATTATAAATTTTTACATTTTAAATTCTTATATAGTTGTTATTTCAACTTTACAAATTATCTGAAAAATATTCATAAAAAAATATCATATTTAATTTCAGCTGGCATTTGCTTTACAATTTTATACTTATTATATTATAAAAAAATTGTCACAAAGACTTTCTCTTTCTTTCTTATTTGCTCTCAAAACAGGTTTTTTTATTAAAAAAAAGCCATAAAAATTTTCAGATATATATATATATATATATATATATATTATAAATATGTAAAAGATATGCCGCTTTTTGCGATTTGAGCAAATCAAAAGTCATCTTGTACAGTATTTCTTCAAATTTTAGGCAGCATACACAGTGGCATAGTTCATTCTCAAAATTCTATCAGCTTTGACTTTTCTTGTTCATGAAAATTTTAAGAAAAATTATTTATTAATTTATTTAAAATTTATCTAATTAATTATCTTTAAAAAATTATTTTTTAATTAATTCATTAAAAAAATAATTAATTTTATTATATTATATGTTGATATAGTTGCGCCACATTACCCTGCAACAACCATAATATCAAAGTATACAAGGCTGGGGATTGGTGAAATCAAAAGTGTAAGAAGGTAAATTGCCAAAGGACCTAAGTGTACTATAATATTTGAATTGTTTTAGTTAAAATTTAGAAAGAGTTTCTAAGTATTATTCTAAAACTTATTGTTCCAAAATAACTATGGTATCCCAAACTTGAAATGATTATGTAATAATCAGGAATTTTTCAAAATTTATGCTCTCATAAAAAAATTGTTGAAGTGAATATGACCTCTTATAATAAAGATTATTCTAAATAAATGACTTACATCGAATCAAAGGCAACATACTTAAGAAAGTTAACTATTTATTAATTGTATCAAATCTTATTAATCAAATATTTGCTAATTTGAGCTATATATTCTTTTGCACTACAGTTGGATGTCTGTGAATCCCGTTTGTCTAATCAAAACAAATTGTGGTTGTCAATGTTACATGTAAGTGTCTTTATTTAGGACACATATTTATTCTATCTAGTATTCACTCATATAACCCATACATCCAATTCTTGGAAGAAATTATACGAAAAGAAGATTTAAATTTTTACAACTTTAAACGAAATAACAAAAAAGTTACTCTAATATTATTATTTTTTTATTTTTTAAAATATGTTTTATTCGACAAACAAACATTAATTCTTTTAAAATATTGAAAATAATAAAATAGATAAATTTCTCTCAAGATAATTTTTTTTTTATACACAAAATTTAAATCAAATCTAAAATAATTTATTTAAAGTATTCAAACTCTTATTATTTGAGCCAATTCACATTGGTATTCCAATATTATTACTTATGAAGAATTCAACCAAAAACTTAATAGATTCTTTCTACAGAAACCAAACCAAACTGTGCTGAATAGAATTCATGAAAAGAGAAAGGCCAAATGAAAATTAATTGCACTCTGCCTCACATGATAAACGATGATCTCTTTTTTCTTTTTCATTTATTTTTGCTCTAACTCACTCCTGTTTTAAAATTCAGCAGATGACACAACCATTATAAGGATCTTCTTGCACAGGTCTGGCGTAGTAATACTGTGCTGGTCTCATCTGATAATATCCATGGACTTCATAAGGCTTCAGAACTTCAATTATATTCTCTTTTGAATTTGGCTTCTTTTGATCCCGTTTCTTGGGTTCTTCCTTCTTCTTCTGCTCTTCAACAGAAACTATTTCAGTATGACACAGCTTCCTGAGCTTGGCCACTACATGCGCTGGGTCAGTGTATCCAATTATGGTCAACTTCTTGTCCTTCATGTCTGCAGAGACTGACTCAATTCCTGCAGTGTTGTTACCATTAATACAGTTTCACTCCAAAATCGATGAAAATTTGATGCTGCATGGTTTGAGTTTGATTTTAACCAGTTGCAAAAGTAGCTAAGAACAGAGGGATTAGAAGTGATAGAAGATTAGTGTTTGAAGTTGAGTACCTGAAAGGCCAGACACTGCCTTCATAGCCTTTTGCTTGACTCTGTCATCATATTAGTCTACTTTCAATACTATTTTCTGCCACGGAGCAAATAGAAGGGCCGTCAAGACCCAAACATCTAAGAAAAATGGAACAAATTGCTTTCAAAGAAATGATTATGAGATGAAGGGGAGAAAAGAGGGTGAAGTTGGATCAGGATGAGGTGCGAGTTCTGACCTTCATTTTGTGGTGAAGCTTCTGAGAGCTTAGCAAGAATGGTTGCTGAAATTTGGTAATGAAAGCCAAAATTAAAAAGTTGATAAAGGGAGTCACTGAGTGAAGCTGAAGAGGAACAGTAACTATGCTTTGAAGATCACTTGAATTGGTGAAGTGAAGCTGAGGTTTAGAAAGATTTATAGTGGGAGCCGGGAACTGGGTACTGTTTAAAAAGCCGGACGAAGTCAAGTTCAAGCCAAGTCTACTCGCAGGGTCTCACGGTCGAAGAAATTGACGAGTGGTCACCAATGCAATAGCCCAATTTAACGGCATTGAATGACGTTTTACCCTCCCAAAGTTAATTGTGTTTTAAATTAAAAATTATATTAAATATTTAAATTCAAATCTTAAAAATTATATTTGTAAAAAAAATAAATTATTTAATTTTAAATTTCTGTGAGAATATCTCATAATGAAAAAAAAAAAAGACGTTTTACACAAACTATGGGACAGTTTCCTCATTGCATGTTTGTATTAAAAAAAAGTAAAGATCATTTTTTAGATCTAAATAAAATGTAATAGAGCTGAATCTACTTAATATAATTTTTTTATTAGTATAAATAATTATATTTACTATTAAAATTACTTGGATGCTACTTTAAAAAATTTTATTTAGGTATTATATAATATATGAAGAGATTTTGTAGAAAAATTTTTAAAAAATAAAGAAATAAAAAAAACTTTTATTTTAATTTAATTTTTTAAAATAAAAGATAATAAAAAAATAAAAATATCAATGACACCAGTTTAAAAGCCTATATGTGCTTCCTAAATTTCACCGCCCAGACTCAATTGTTTCCTAACCCAAAATTACTTCTTAAATGTTGCAATGAACAAAAGATATGGTTGCCATAATTTTTTTAAATACCTATACGATTTATTTTAGTAAGCAAATATCGCATATTTTACACCTTTTAATAATCTTTTAAAGTAATTCTATTCTCAGTTTCTTCATGTGGTTTGAATATTTCTATTTACTTCCCCATTTTTTATTAACAAAAAAAGTTCCCATATCTTTTATGTAAGAAAAAGCTCAGATATTTATGCATCAAATTATCAATTATTTGCATTTTATAATTTAATTTATAAAATTTAAAAATATAGTTTACCAAAAGCTAACACTGTTCGGGAGAGTACATGAATCACTTCTGTCTAGATTGCGGCTGAGAACATCTCAAATGTTACATAATAATTATATATTCTTAAGTGTATTTTTAAATTTACCAAATTTTATAATTTAATTTAATAAATTTAATAATATAAATTTTATATTATAAAAATTAAATAAAAATATAATTATAAAAATGTTTAGACCCACCAACTAATTTGTTTATTTTCTAATTATTTGTCACATAAATTTGATTCTACCGTCGAGGAAGGAAGCCATCTCTATTTTCTTTCGACGCTCTCCAGGAAGCCGTCTTCTTGGTTCGTGGCAGCACCCATGTTTAATTATTAGTTGGATGAGGATGTCAGTCTGGTGGCACTCTCATACGAACGTGTCAGCATGGGTCAACTACGTCGCGTGCTCTGCTCGGGACACTCCGCGTTGGCCCTGCACTTGTCTGTTCTCTCTTTTCGGTGGATAAATTAATAAATAATACTATTTTTACGTTATTTTTTTATTATATTTATTATATTTTTTATGTGATAAAAATAAAAAATTAAAAAATATAGTAGAAGGAATAAAAAAAAAGAATGAGAATAAAAAAAAGATAGCGACTGTGCTTCATTTTTATTTTGAACTTTGAACTCTTGTCTTTCTCGTGATATTGTTGAAGTATATGGCTCTCAAGTGAGTATTTCTCTAGTCAAGATTTCTTCTCCACTTTGATAAATGTAATTATCATTGAGTAAAGTTAGATTTGTTCCCTTTGGCAACTTGCACTAAGAGCTGTAAATTCAAAAGTTCTTCTTGAAAGGTATTTATAAAGACAATAAGTTTGATATTAAGATATAGATATGTTCATGAAGAAAAGTTTATAAATATTGATTCTAATTATTTTTTTATATGAAGATTTATTAGAAAAAGAAAAAAAAAGGATTTAGAAATTGAGATTGCTGTTGCAACAAAGTTTGCTGCACTGCCATAGAGGTTTGAGCATCAAGGTCGTCTCATTGCCCTTGAAGAGTTCCTTTGTCAATTTGAACTTTCTTCTATAGATCTTTGTTAGCTTTATTGGTCTGTGTTTTAATGACCTTGTTAAATTACTCTTCTGGATCTTTGTTCTTTCTTTCTTTTTCTTTTCTTTTCAAATGTAAAGTATTAATCAATTAAATTACTCTTCCGTTCTTTGTTCTTTTATTTGGAAAGTTACATTTTACCTATTAGGTGTTACACTTTATTTATCGCATATTACACTTTAACTATCGGCATGTTGTACTTAAGCTGTTGCATGTTACAATTCAAAAAATGCTCAAAATTTTATGACCAATGAACGGTTGTCTTGGATGCAATTGATCAAAACTCCTTTCTATAGCCTAGTAAATGTTCCATTTGAATGAGAGACTTCATCTAATTCCTAGTCACATTTTGATTATCGTGTGTTACACTTTAGCTATCGGCATATTACACTTTAGCTATCGAGTGTTATACTTTAGCTATCGTCACGTTACACTTTAGCTATTGGGTGTTACACTTTACTTATTGGCATGTTACATTTTAGCTATTGGGTGTTACACTTTAGCTATTGGGTGTTACACTTTTTTTATCAGCATTGGCTATTGCGTGTTACACTTTGACTATTGTGTGTTACACTTTAACTATCGGTATGCTATACTTTGGCTATTGGGTGTTACACTTTAGCTATCGGCATTAGCTATTGCGCGTTATATTTTGGCAATTATTTTTTATGCAATTTATAGTAGATTACCAAGTTTAATTCTTGTTGAATGAAAATATAATTTAATGCAATGTACCAAACAAAAATAATAATAATTTGATGTAAGGTAAAAATTCATTATATATATATATATAAGAAAATAACCATACGTTTTGTTATAGCTATTTGTTATTGATGGTTATTTTAAGATAATTAATTGGTGATCTTTATATTTTATTATTTTATATAAATTTTAATTCTTATATATATATATTAAAAATATAAAAGTAATATGTTTAATATTGGGTGTTACACTTTTTCTATCGGCATTGGTTATTGCGTGTTACACTTTCGCTATTAGGTATTATACTTTAGCTATCGGTATTGGCTATTGTGTGTTACACTTTGGTTATTGGGTGTTACACTTTATCTATCAGCATGTTACACTTTAATTATTGAGTGTTACACTTTAACTATCGGCATTGATTATTGCATTTTTTAAGACTAAGAAAGAATAATTTCAAATCAAATATTAAATATATTGCTTTTATATTTTTAATATATATATATAAGAATTAAAATTTATATAAAATAATAAAATATAAAGGTCACCAATTAATTATCTTAAAATAACCATCAATGACAAATAGTTATAACAAAACGTATGGTTATTTTTTTACATATATATATCATGAATTTTTACCTTGCATCAAATTATTATTTTCATTCAACAGGAATTAAACTTGGTAATCTACTATAAATTGCATAAAAAATAATTGCCAAAGTGTAACGTGCAATAGCCAATGTCGATAGCTAAAGTGTAACACCCAATAACCAAAATATAACATACCGATAGCTAAAGTATAACACCTAATAGCTAAAGTGTAACACGCAATAGCCAATGCAGATAAAAAAAAGTGTAACACCCAATAGCCAATACTGATAGCTAAACTGTAACACCTAATAGCCAAAGTATAACATGCCAATAGGTAAAGTGTAACATCCAATAGGCAAAGTGTAACACTCGATAGCTAAAGTATAATATGCCGATAGTTAAAGTGTAACACACGATAGCCAAAATATGCATAGGAATTAGATGAAGTCTCTTATTCAAATGGAACATTTACTAGGCTATAGGAAGGAGTTTTGATCAATTGCATCCAAGACAACCGTTCATCGGTTATCAAATTTTGAGCATGTTTTGAATTGTAACATGCAACAGCTTAAGTATAACATGCCGATAGTTAAAGTGTAACATGCGATAAATAAAGTGTAACACCTAATTGGTAAAATATAACTTTTCATAGAAAAGAATAAAGAACGAAAGAGTAATTTAATTGATTAATACTTTAATTTGAAAAGAAAAGAAAAAGAAAGAAAGAACAAAGATCCAGAAAAGTAATTTAATAAGGTCTTTAAAACACAAACTAATAAAGCTAACAAAGATCCATAAAAGGAAGTCCAAGTTGACAAAGGGACTCTTCAAGGGCAATGAGACGGCCTTGATGCTCAAACCTCCATGGCGGTGCAGCAAACTTTGTTGCAACAGCAATTTCAACTTTTGGATCTTTTTTTTTTTTTCTTTTCCTAATAAATCTTCATTTAAAAAAACAATTAGAACCAATATCTATGAACTTTCCTTCATAAACATAACTATATCTTAATATCAAACTTATTGTCTTTACAAATACCTTCCAAGAAGAACCTCTAAATTTACAGCTCTTAGTGCAAGCTACCAAAGGGAACAAATATAACTTTGCTTCATGATAATTACATTTATCAAAGTGGAAAAGAAACCTTGACAAGAGAAATACTCATCTGAGAGCCATATATTTCAGTAATGTCAAGAGAAAGATTAGAGCCTGAGGCTCAAAATAAAAATGAAGCAAATTCACTATCTCTTTTTTATTCTCGCTCCCTTTTTTCATTCCTCCCGTTACATTTTTTAATTTTTTATTTTTGTCACATAAGAAACGTAGCGAAAAAATAATGTAAAAATAGCATTACTCTAAATTAATGATATCCCAATTTTGTGGCATGGCCATAACAAATCAAATAGGTCCCTCGCCAAGATAACCAAACATGCAATATTATTTCCCAAGAGAACAAGAGTCTCAACAAATATCAGAAAATGAGTAAATTATTAAGTATGATGTAATAAACAAAGGTTTTAAGTAGTATTTTATATGAATTTAATAATTTATATTTTATCATGTTTATATTAAAAAAGTTAAAATAAATAATAAGGGATTCAATTTGATTAGTGAAAGAAATTTTAATTTTTAAATTTGAGGTTTTTAATATATTGGAAAAAATATTAATTCAAAAAAATTAACTAAAAATAAGATATTATGAATTATTCAACTTTAACAATCATTGATTTATGAAATATTCTTATAACCCCACGACTTTAAGTAAAATTATTCTCCTTTAAGGTTTGTTTACATGGCATTTTTCTTTACATTTAAATAAATATTACATTATATACTATATTACTTATTAATTAATAGAGATACTGACAAATTCTAACAGAATTCTTTTTCTAATATTTGTTACCATGGATTCGTGAATTACAAAATTTATAATTTGGGGTATTATAATTATCTGATCACATACTATTTTCATTAAAACCTAAAAAAAAATATATTACATAGATGTAGACAATGCAACAAGTTTACTATTCCATGACACTCCAAAGCTACTTGATTCTTGTTCAAGGCAAGGAGACTAATTTTTATTTAGGGTGAAATTTGTGCAATTAAATTTCTTTCAATAAAGACAACTCCATGGTTAAATTTTTGACTCAAGACCGGGATAAAACTAATTTGCTATTATACTAATACCTTGCTGGCCCTTTCACTTCTTTTCTTTGTTCCACAAACTGATTATTTGATGTCTTGAACCTTCGCTGCTATTCAATAACGATGCAACTGAGGTTTTGATTGGTGGGCAGTCTTGTAGAATATTGAAGCTGCACATCCACATTGGAGGGGCCTCTGTGCCCCATAGATCATGTATTTATCAATGACCTCTTCTATGCGGAAAGCTGCTTCACTTAGTTGCTTCATTGAAGTTTCAATTCCATCTCTAATTTCTCTCTTAGCTGTAGCTCTTCTGTCTTCATCATTAAGGAATGCATGAATTATTGCTCCCGAGTTCATCTTCACTGGATGCAAATTCTTTATGAATATCTCCAAGGAGATTGCTTCTTCTTTTAGGAGTTGAAGTACTTCGCTTAGAACAAAACACACTGCCGTTTCTACCATGTTCAACCAGCTTTTATATAAAAAAAAAAAAAACAATTGTGATTGATGGTAGCCTAATTTAAAATTTAAATAAAATCTTATTTTAGTCCCTCACATATTAAAATTTTCTTATTTTAATTTTTCATTCTTTAAACTTTTTAATTTAATTTTTTACAAATTAAAATTACTCTTGTTTTGATCCCTCCATTACATTGGTAATGATTGACGTTAACCTTTTTTATGATGTGACATGTCGGGTACTAACATGACGTCCATGTATAGAGAACTAATTCCCTTCAATATTATTCCGCCACCATTAATATAAATATTTGCTAATGTTTTTCTATGGAACTTAAGGTATATTTAGTTAATAATTAAATATTAATTATTTTTAAAATAAAAAAATTATCAAAATAAATATAATTTTTTTTAATAAAATTTTTTTATACATATAATCTAAATCATACTTAAAATAATATATTTAAACAATTCAACTATATTATAACTATGTTAATCTGGTTGGTCAAATATTTACTAATTTGAGCTATATTTTCTTTGCACTGCAGTTGGATGTCTGTTAATGCCATCTGTCTAATCAAAACAAACTATGGTTGTCAACGTCACCTGTGTAAGTGCCTTTAATTAGGACATACATTCATTCTATCTAGTATTCACTCATATAACCCATACATTCAATTCTTGAAAGAAATTATACGAAAAGAAAATTTAAGTTTTTGCAACTTTAAACGAAATAAAAAAAATTATTATAATATTATTTTTTTAATTTTTTTAAAACAATTTTTATCCAATAAATAAATATTAATCTTTGTTAAAGGTGCTAAAATAGATAAATTTTTTTTAAATAATTTTTTTATACATAAAACTTTGTTCAAACTTAAAGAAACTTACTTAAAATATTAAAATTCTTATTATTTGAGTCAATTCGCATTAGTATTCTAATATTATTACTCATGAAGAATTTAACCAAAAACTCAATAGATTCTTTCTACACACACAAATCAAACTAGTCCAATATTATTTCCTCTTCTTGGACATCACGTGCTGAATAGAATTCATGAAAAGAGAAAGGCCAAATGAAAATTAAATGCACTCTGCATCACATAATGAACAATGATCTCTTTTTTCTTTTTCATTTATTTTTGCTCTAACTCACTCCTGTTTTAAAATTCAGCAGATGACACAACCATTATAAGGATCTTCTTGCACAGGTCTGGCGTAGTAATACGGTTCTGGTCTCATCTGATAATATCCAAGGACTTCATAAGGCTTCAGAACATCAACTATATTCTCTTTTGAATTTGGCTTCTTTTGATCCTGTTTCTTGGGTTCTTCCTTCTTCTTCTGCTCTTCAACAGAAATTATTTCAGTATGACACAGCTTCCTGAGCTTGGCCACTACATGCACTGGGTCAGTGTCTGCAATTATGGTCAACTTCTTGTCCTTCATGTCTGCTGAGACTGACTCAATTCCTGCAATGTTGTTACCATTAATACAGTTTCACTCCAAAATCAATGAAAATTTGATGCTGCATGGTTCGAGTTTGATTTTAACCAGTTGCAAAAGTAGCTAAAAACAGAGGGATTAGAAGTGAAAGAAGATTAGTGTTTGAAGTTGAATACCTGAAAGGCCAGACACTACCTTCATAGCCTTTTGCTTGACTCTGTCATCATATAAGTCTACTTTCAATACTATTTTCTGCCACGGAGCAAATAGAAGTGCTGTCAAAACCCAAACATCTAAGAAAAATTGAACAACTTGCTTTCAAAGAAATGATTATGAGATGAAGGGGAGAAAAGAAGGTGGAGTTGGATGAGGATGAGGGCGAGTTCTGACCTTCATTTGGTGGCGAAGCTTCTGTGAGCTTATTAAGAATGGTTGCCGAAATTCGGTAATGAAAGCCAAAATTTAAAAGCTGATTAAGGGAGTCACTGAGTGAAGCTGAAGAGGAAGAGTAACTATGTTTTGAAGATCACTTGAATTGGTGAAGTGAAGCTGAGGTTTGGAGAGATTTATAGCGGGAGCCCGGAACTGGGTACTGTTTAAAAAGCAGGACGGAGTCAAGTTCAAGTCAATGCGACTCGCAGGGTCTCACCGTCGAAGAAATTGACGAGTGGTCCCCAACGCAATATCCCAATTACGCGTACTGTTTAAAAAGCAGGACGAAGTCAAGTTCAAGTCAATGCATCAAATTATCAACTATCTGAATTTTATAATTTAATTTATAAAATTTAAAAATATAATTAATCAAAAAAATATTAATATATACACGTAACTTTAGAATCACACTTTTACTATAACTAATTTTAAAAAAAATAAAATTCTTTAATTTATTTTTTTTTAATTATAATCAAAACGTTACTATACGGTAGTGGATTTATTTTTTCTTTGCCAAACACCCCTTACCAAATTTAGCTAACACTGTTCGGGAAAGTATATGAACCACTTCCGTCTAGATTGCGGCTGAGAATATCTCAAATGTTACATAATAATTATATATTTTTAAGTGTATTTTTAAATTTACCCAATTTTATTATTTAATTTAATAATATAAATTTATATTATAAAAATTAAATAAAAATATAATTATAAAAATATTGAGGCTCACCAACTAATTTATTTATTTTCTAATTATTTGTCACGTAAAGTTGATTTTACTTTCCAGGAAGGAAGCCATGTCCATTTTCTTTCGACACTTTCCAGGAAGCCGTCTTCTTGCTTCGTGGTTGCCCCCATGTTTAATTATTAGTTGGAAGAGGATGTCTGTCTGGTGGGACTCTCATGCGAACGTGTCAGCATGGGTCAACTTCGTCGCATGCTCTGCTCAGGACACTCCGCGTTGGCCCTGCACTGACTCTCTTCTCTGTTTTCGGTGGATAAATTAATGATATCCTCGTTTCGTTGCGTGGCCATAGCAAATCAAAGGGTAATTGTGAAGTTACTGTACATAGTAAGTAAAATTATAAATATAAAAATATAAGAACAATAATACTGCAAATCAAATAAGTCCCTCACTAAGTTAGCCAAATATACAATATTATTTCCCAAGAGAACAAGAGTCTCAACAAATATCAGAAAATGAGTAAATTATTAAGTATGATTTAATAGGGAGAGGTTTAAGTAGTATTTTACATGAATTTAATTTAATTTAATTTAATTTTTTATCATATTCATTTTTCTTTCTATTTTTGTTTTCCTCTATTGCTCCAAAATGCAACCAGCAAGTTTGAAATGGCTTCTTTTGGGGCATTTCTAATCCAAGTTTTGACAAAATTAAGGATTGTATCCATAGCAGGTTTTGGGTGTCAATGGGATCCGTAAATCAGATAGGTCACATAATTGACATTCCGGAAGTGATGGAGCCTGCTCTGTGGTCTGATCAGTGTTGTGTTTACAGGGTTCCTAAGCATCTTCGGAAGGGTAACCCGGAAGCCTATACTCCTCAGTTGATCTCAATAGGCCCCCTCCACCACGGGAAGCCAGAACTATAGCCAATGGAAGAACATAAGAAAATATATTTCCATTTGTTCTCAGAGCGTCTGTTTTAGTTTTTAGAGTTAAAAAAGCTTTGTCATTAAATTAATTAATTAAACATATTAAATTAATTACCATTTAATTGATAGTTTATAATAAAACTTTGTAAGATCTCTTAACATAAATATTAATTACATGAGATATTTATAACTAATTTTCTCATTTTTTAAGTTTAATTTTTAAAAATATGTAAAAATTATACCAAATCCTTTACAAAAAGAATATTTCATTAAAATTTTTGAATAAAAATTAATTAACATTGTCAAATTAGGGTGGAGCTTTTAAGTTTTAAACAAAAATAAAATTTATTGTCATTTGAAAAAACTTTAACATAGTTAAATATAATTTACTCATTTATTTATGAGAAAGAATTTTTTTAACATAATATGGGCTATTGAAAATTTGGCAGAATCTTCCCTAAAGTAACGAGATCCTCAAAATCCAATAGCACATTATAACCAACAAATTCTAATCCACGATTATCCAAAACACATATTTAAGTGTAATTACATAATCCAAATAAGACACTCCACAAAATAAATAGTCAATAATCCAAACATTCTCTATCACTGGTAAACATCGAAATCTAAGAACAAAAGGGAAGTTCCAAAATTTGAGATACAATAGACAGTTAACAAGGACAATTGCAGTCTGAAAAAAAAGAAATACAAAAAGTGTGAGCGGTATGACCCAAAAAATGTATATGCAAACAAATGACAGGGAAGTGAAACAATTATAGTTCATGTTAAGGAATTTTAGAGCCATCATTAAATTAGGATAAATGACTCATTTTTAGTTTGATAGATTATAACAAATTCTTTCACGCCTAAAATAAATTAGGGAAAACTATAATCGTATAACCCAAGCGAATGCCCATAACATAAATTTTACAAAACAAGTTGAACTAATGAAAATGTAACCATGACACTACCAAAAAATTGTTTATTACTGCTGGTCAAATTTGTTGGTAAATAATTAAAATCCATTGGTAACATGGAAATATCAACGAAATTCTGGAGGCCGTGTGTCACTCGGCACTATTGTCCTCGGAAATCATTCATGGAAGAAAATTTGCCCGTCAGTTATGTGGTTGACAGTCATGCAGCCAATAGCCATTGGTATAAATTCGTGAGCAACCAAAATTAATTCATGGGTTAAGTATTTATTGTTGATGAATGCATATATGTACCAAGGTATAAAAACCCTTGGTATTAAAAAAATTTACTGAGGATATATACAAAAAGAATATCCCACAGTAAAAGTAAAAAACTTTACCGAGTAAAAATCTTACGGAAGGATTGTCCATTGGTATAATAAATTATAGTAATTTAAAATTAGGAAGTCTGAATTCAAAAGTTCAAACTCCAAGGTTCCTAGCACTTAAATCACCCTAAATTAGCTTTTATTTAGGGTGATTTAAGTGTTAACAGACCTTTAGGTTTGAACTTTGGGATTTGGAATCCCTAATTTAAATTTTAATGACCCTTTGATTGAGTTAGGACAACCCTTAAAGTTCACCCTAAATAGAAGCTGATTTTCTTTTTTGATACACCTTTCTATTTTGAATATAAGCTAATTTTTATTTATTTTTATCTACTTTTCTATCTTAAGATAAAGTCAGTATGCTCGCTACCAGGTAAGCATGAAAATCTATTTGAAGATTTACTCTAGAAAGTGTTGATTTTAATTTTTTTTTTTTATCAAACTTTTACATAGATCCTTCATATTTCCATTGTTGCTAACCAAAAAGAAAATATCATTCTCTAATCTAAAAACATATTCCCCCTACTCCTCAAATTTTCTCTTCCAATTTCTCACAAACAACTCAACCCATGCCATTTATCCACCAATTCATGTTTTTATAACCATACTCACTTGTTGCAGTTGCTAGTTGTTATAATAGGTGTTTTCATTTTAGTAATGCTACTCTAAGGTAGAGACTAACATTATTAAATTGAAACACATACCATAAATTTTAGCAAATAACAATTAATAGTTGCTAGTTTTTAGATTAGAGAATAATATTAACTTTTTGATGAGTGGCAACAAAGATACCCATGTTGGAGAAAAACCTCTTCGGCTAGAGTGAAAGATTTGTATAAAAATTTAAAAAGAAAATTAGAGTCACCATTTTCTTTTCAAATATTCATAAAAATCTTTCGAGCTTACCGAGTGACAGGCAGGGCCATTATTATAGGACGGAAAAATGACTAAGAAAAGAATTAGTTTTTGTTTAGGATGGAAAGGTGTATGAGAAAATAAAAAGAAAAATCAGCTTCTGGTTAGGGTAAACCTTTGAGTTTGTATTAATCTAGGGATCATAGAATTATGGTTGTTAATTTCTAATTTTTTAAAATTCTAATTTCTATAATTTATTTCTTAATTTTGTAAATTTCTATGAAAAGCCTGAAGATGAAGATTATTTGTCACAAAATGAGAAGGATGCTTTGTCAAAGATAAGGAAGAAGGATAAACAAGCTCTCACCCTCATCAACCATTATTTGAATTCTATGTTTGAGAAGGTTGGCCTATGCAACCACTTCCAAGAAAGCTGGGAGATGTTGAAAAATCCTCTCCAAGGAGATGATAAAGTGAAGAAGGTGAGACTTCAATCAATAAGAGGAGATTTTGAAATTTTGAAGAAGAAGGAATTTGAGTCAAATTTGAATTAGTATTGAAAGGTGATGCAATTTTGAATAAATTAAGGAAATGGGATAAAGTACAATATGCATGTCTGGTTGAGAAAATTCTTGGTTCCTTAACTTTAAAATTTGATTATGTGGCTTGGGTTATTGGAGATTCAAAAAGATCTAGTTGTTATGAACATTAAAGAATTGGAGGGTTTTTTCAAGACTATGAAGACAAGATCATAAGGAGATAAGAAAAGCCGCTGGAGTAAGTTCTCAAAGTCAATGCTTCAAAGGAAGATAGAAGAGAAGAGTTAAAGATCATGAACAAGAGAAGTGGCTACTATCAAACAACAAATGAGGGGAGGCATGAGAAGTCAAAAGTTTTGTGCTATAGTTATCATAAATTTGGCCATCATTTCTTGGGAATGGCCCAATGCTATGAATAATGTTGAAGAGGAAGATAATCTTGTTGATGACAAGGAAGAAGTTGAGGAGTCAATTCTGTTACTAGCATTTAATAAGGAGGAAGAGAATGATGACAATAGTTTGAGGCATTTGGATATGCGATCACTTGTATAGATGCAAAGAAAAGTTTGTAAAGCTTAATAAGAAGGTCAAGACAAGGTTGCGGTGAACCAAGATGTCAAATTTGATAAGAAACAAAATGGAATTGAGAGGCTCAAAAAGAAAAAGTTTATGATGTATTTCTATATTTGGATAGAAAGAACACGAGACCATGCCGCTTATGGAATCAATTCTATTTTAGTAGATAGATAAGGTTGCCATGAATGACAAAGGTGGAAACAAAGTATACATGAGGAGATAAAATTAATGGAGATGAACAACAAACACCTGGGAATTAGTAGGTCTTAATTCCAAGGGTCATGAAGCTAGTGGATTCGAGTGGGTGCACAAAATGAAAAGTAATGCCAATGGAGATGTTGAGAGAGATATAAAGGGAGGCTTGTTGCTAGAGGCTAAAAGTAAAAGTACAGTGATGAACTATGAAGAGATTTACGCACCCATTATTTGTATAGAGACTATTTATTTGCCAAGAACACCTTATAATTCAGAATATTGACTATTCTGTATTTGTTCATTCTCATCCATTGTCATGCATGCAACGAGAAGACGTCATAGATATGATTCAACATCGCCCAAAATCAAATTACTAAAAATTGAGAAAAACAAAAATTCAGTATTGTCTCTTAAGGTCTAACAGACCAAAAAAAGCTGTCACAAATTTCATATACTTAAGTATAATACTGCTGTAAATAGAATTCATGCAGTTTGGTTTTTTTTTTTCCCTGCCGCCAAAATCGGTTATTGTCCCAGAAATTGTACTCTTTATGATTCAACTTTAGAAATACTTGAAAATTAGAAAACTTAAATGGGATGGATCCTTGTGAATTTTTTGTTTACTATATGCTATACATTTATTTGGCTTACTTTTATAAACTGTTCTGGTATTGCAATTAGGTAGTGTTGAAAATAAATATTCTATTCAACTAATATTTTTCTTTGATTTTAAAAATATCATGCCATCCATGTAATAAGAGATTATTAAAAGTAAAATGCTATTTAAATAGCCTTCAAATTTTCTTGTGGAAATGTTATTAGTTGGAATGATTAAATATGAAAATTTATTCAAAATTTAACTGTTTAAGTTCTGAATTTAAAACATCAAGAATTTGCGAAGAGAGATTCCCTGTCTTGCAATTTTAAAGTGACTTTCTTACAATCCCAGACATTCAGTTTTATATATGACTGAACTATTGCTATGTGCGCAAATTTTCTCTAAGATTTCAAATTGAAATAAAAAAATATTGAATACTTTAACATGCCTTTCAAAAATTACCTACAAGATACTTCTATATTTGTACTAATTTTTTCATAATCATACACATTACTTTGCTTACACTTTGTAATAAATTTAATTATTTAATTAAAATATAACATCTTATCAATATTTTAATTATTTAATTAATGAGATGAAATATGATTTTTGAGCAAAACTAGAGTAAAATATTTATTTAATATTTCTGTTGTGAATATCTCATTATTATTTCTGAATATTCTATTAGTTAACTAAGTTATTTGGAGTGAATTGTTATAATGAAAATATATAAAGTAGAATGTTATATTCAAATAATTCTGAGTGTCATAAGTGTAATTCACTCTATTTTATTATGTATCACATGGGTAAAATAATTTTAATTATTATAATAATGAAATTATTCCTACACAAAATTATTTTTTAGTGAAACATCACAAAATTATTTAATAAATGATGTAATATCAATTTAGTTTGACATCAATGTCAATTGGATTATGTCTTTTTTCATTCACTTTCGGTAATTAAGTTTTTCATTATTTGATCGTATAATGTGGAAATTTTGATGATCATATATATATATATATATATATATATATATATATAGCATAAACTATTATACTATATATAATAGAGATCCACATATTATGTGTGTATCAAATGGCAGCCACATGTGAATTCCTTCGATCTATTTGTTATCAATTTCGTACGGCAACATGGAAACATGACATTCGGAGAGGAAAACGGAGAAGATATCGGGCTTCCCAAAAGTAAACGATAAATGCTACTCAAACCAATGCCTTCTCCACTACCCATTAATTGAATACAATCATAAATTTTACTTCGTTTTTCATTTGTGAATTTTGTTAATCAATCTTCTTATTTTTATAAATTAAAACTTTATAACTTTTAATTGAAAAATTACACTACTTCAAAAAAAGTTATAAAATTTGTCTTTATCTTTGTCATTTTTTTGGGTGAACCAAGAAATATTCCCACTCAAGATACAAATTTTTCAATATCTTTAATCCAAGCAGATCTAACCTCCTTCAAGATAGGTGATAGTATAAATTCTTAACTCTAAATTTTTTTCTAAGAATAGAATCTACAATCATCAGATAATTTTAAAATACTCACACTAATTACATAAAGTTGTTAGAGTTCTTTATCTTCATCATTGACCATTACATCGTTTATGTTGCTGTCAAAATTGGGCGTCATTCAGATCTTCCATTGTGGGTTTGATTTTAAAGCATGCACACAACTACAAGACCATATTATAGGAAATCCTTCTTTCCAAGTTATCGGCAGCTTTTTTTCATTAATATTTGGAAAACTAATTTTAACGGAACATATGTTATTCTGTTTTCTTTTCTAAGCAATTGAATAACAACCCTACATGCTCGTTAGCATGTGCCATATCTTTTGGAATCCACCAAGCAAGCCTCGTTTTTCTTGTTTACATTTTGGATAATGTCAGACTGCCATGGATTTTTTTAAAAAAAAAGAAATCAATAAATAAGCTTTTCAGTTTGTCTTTAAATCATATATGTGATCATTAAATTAAAGTTAATATGCATCGGACAGAATCAAAATAAAAAATTCACGCAAATTCCTTAAAATGCATTTTTAAATAATATGCTTTTCTTTTCCTTCATTTAGTAGTATTATATTTATAATGTGTAATATATAGTATTATAACAAGATTCCCTATTTTTCAAAAAGGGTTGTAAGTTAGTTAGCTCATAAATTCAACTCAAAAATGTCAAATTAGCTCATAAATTAGGAAATTTTGCTCCTGCAAAATAAGGTTACAAAATCTTATAAAAATAAGTATGTGTTATTAGATTAGTTAAGTTTCATAGTTTAATAAATTTAATAATTTAAATCTTTTTAAATGATATGTTTATGAGATTTATTTGTACGAATAAAGAGAGACATGCAAAAATTAGACTTTAAATGTCCTATTTATATTTGTTTGTAATGTATGGTGGCTTCTGACAGCTTTCTACACTATTTTATTATTAGATGAAAAACTAATCTTTGTTTAAGTTATAAAAATGAACAATTTGTCTTTTTCAATAAGAGTGACTTGAAGGCTTGAATCTTGGCCTCTAATCCTTTTACTTGATCAGCTACATCTAATTTTTATTGTGCCAACAACCGTAACAAGATTTAATCACACTATAATTATACAATGTTTTTGGTGAGAAGATTGAGAACTAGTCTATTCTATAATTTAGCAAAAATAGGGTATGATCACTCGTAAAGGTTAAGCATAAAAAAGGGAAACAATAGTTTCAAAGAGATTCATGAAGAATTTGGAGCACTAACTAAATTCATGATGATGAAATGGATTGCGTAAACAGATGGAATTTATCTAATGACCACAGAAATATATAGTCAATGATACTAATTATATATTGCCTTATTAAGTTCATGCATTTGGATTTGACGTGCTAACATTTCAAAGAATTTGGGTTATGATCATCAACTTAACTAAGTTTGAATTAAAGATGGATTAATTAGGTCAATGTGGGGCGTAGGACAAAAGGTGGGAGAACTGTGACAGCCTAGAAACATGCATCATGTTCATTAATGATTGGAATATGAAAACTTCGCCATTAAAAAGGCTAACAACATCTATTAAATAGTTATCCACAGAAAAATATTATTTTCACATTATTTAATGTAAACAAGAGGTTCATTATGAAATAATTTTAGTCTTAAAGATTAAACATATGAAATTAAAATTTTCTATTACTCAGAGTAAAACACATTGCACTTCGTTTTGTCACTTTCTTTTCTGATAAATAAGATATTTTACGGTAAAAATTTAAAATGATGTAAACATACGACCACTTAATCTGAACACAGGAGCGTTAAGGGCTAGTGGTTGAGAGTAGGATCGAACCCCTGCCTAAGTCAAAGTTAATGCTCGTTAGGGACTATTTGAACCTACCCTTGACACTACAAAATTAAAATTAAATATTATATTATGCGTACAAATATAAAAGCAGTATATAACTGCTCGTCTTAATGAAAGAAGATTGATACCATGTGAGCTCTCAGTTGGACCACAGATGCATTAATACTTTCGAAACTCCTTTGCCCTACATAAGGCCATGTGAAAGAACAATGATTTTCCTTGGTTTTGTCAACTGTATTGTTCTCCATACTGATTAACTAAGCAAATACCGTTTATGTTTGGTGTACTCCATTCATGTACGGTAGACTCTGTTCATGCATTTTGTAATTGAATTATTAAATACTTTTTTAATTCTTTCCTTGTACTTTACAAAAACATGAATATAAAGATAAAATAGTCATAAAAAAAATAGATGGATTCTTTAAAAAGTAAGTTTTATCAGTGAGGAGTAGCTAATTTAATTTATTATTTTCAGTGAAAAGAATTAGCCAAAATTGAGATACTTGATATTGTAGTAGTGTAGATATACGTAGATGTTTTAGGAAATAGATAGTTTTATATTTCAAAGTAGTATAAGATGTGTACAACCATTCATAGTATTTATAAAAATTAAAATAAAATTAGAGAAAACTTAAAAGCCGTGTAGAGGCTAAATGTGAGAGTATCGTTGCTCCATATTTTAACAAAGTAGTAAAGTGGGATAATAAATTTATGCCTTAATTTTGATGATTTACGGCCGGCGGATTCTTGAATACGCATTTCTCTGTCTTGAAAATTTTAAAGTCAGAGTAACTTTCTTGCGATCACAGCCCTTCAATTTTATCTATGGCTGGAATATTACCATGTGCACAATTTTCTTCCTCAGCTACAATACCTGCAACTCATTTTAGAGAGTAAATTATAAGTGGATGATTATTAATTATAAAATTAATGATTATAATTATTATTAAATATAAGTAAATAAATCATAATTTATAAATTTAAGATAATTATAAATTCTTAATTTTTTCATAAATAATTATTTATTTGCACATTACTCTTTAAAGTGTACACTACAGTTTAAAAGATCCAAGTCCAATAATGTGTTTGATCTTTTTCAATCTAAGCATACATTGTGGGTGTTGATGGCTGAGAGAAAATTTGCGCACATAGCAATATTTCAGTCATAGATAAAACTGAATGTCTGAGATTGTAAGAAAGTCACTTTAAAATTGCAAGACAGGGAATCTCTCTTCGCAAATTCTTGATGTTTTAAATTTAGAACTTAAACAGTTAAATTTTGAATAAATTTTCATATTTAATCATTCCAACTAATAACATTTCTACAAGAAAATTTGAAGGCTATTTAAATAGCATTTTACTTTTAATAATCTCTTATTACATGGATGGCATGATATTTTTAAAATCAAAGAAAAATATTAGTTGAATAGAATATTTATTTTCAACACTACCTAATTGCAATACCAGAACAGTTTATAAAAGCAAGCCAAATATATGTATAGCATATAGTAAACAAAAAATTCATAAGGATCCATCCCATTTAAGTTTTCTAATTTTCAAGTATTTCTAAAGTTGAATCATAAAGAGTACAATTTCTATGACAATAACCCATCTTGGCGGCAGGGAATAAAAAAAAAAAAAAACCCAAACTGTATGAATTCTATTTACAACAATATTATACTTAAGTATATGAAATTTGTGACATTTTTTTTTTGGTTTGTTAGACCTTAAGAGACAATACTGAATTTTTGTTTTTCTCAATTTTTAGTAATTTGATTTTGGGCGATGTTGAATCATATCTATGACTTCTTCTCGTTGCATGCATGACAATGGATGAGAATGAACGAATACAGAATAGACAATATTCTGAATTATAAGGTGTTCTTGGCAAATAAATAGTCTCTATACAAATAATGGGTGCGTAAATCTCTTCATAGTTCATCACTGTACTTTTACTTTTAGCCTCTAGCAACAACCCTCCCTTTATATCTCTCTGAACATCTCCATTGGCATTACTTTTCATTTTGTGCACCCACTCGAATCCACTAGCTTCATGACCCTTGGAATTCAGACCTACTAATTCCCAGGTGTTTGTTGTTCATCTCCATTAATTTTATCTCCTCATGTATACTTTGTTTCCACCTTTGTCATTCATGGCAACCTTATCTATCTACTAAAATAGAATTGATTCCATAAGCGGCATGGTCTCGTGTTCTTTCCATCCAAATATAGAAATACATCATAAACTTTTTCTTTTTGAGCCTCTCAATTCCATTTTGTTTCTTATCAAATTTGACATCTTGGTTCACCGCAACCTTGTCTTGACCTTCTTATTAAGCTTTACATACTTTTCTTTGCATCTATACAAGTGATCGCATATCCAAATGCCTCAAACTACTGTCATCATTCTCTTCCTCCTTATTAAATGCTAGTAACAGAATTGACTCCTCAACTTCTTCCTTGTCATCAACAAGATTATCTTCCTCTTCAACATTATTCATAGCATTAGGCCATTCCCAGAAATGATGGCCAAATTTATGATAACTATAGCACAAAACTTTTGACTTCTCATGCCTCCTCTTATTTGTTGTTTGATGGTAGCCACTTCTCTTGTTCATGATCTTTAACTCTTCTCTTCTATCTTCCTTTGAAGCCTTGACTTTGAGAACTTACTCCAGTGGTTTTTCTTATCTCCTTATGATCTTGTGTTCATAGTCTTGAAAAAACCCTCCAATTCTTTAATGTTCATAACAACTAGATCTTTTTGAATCTCCAATAACCCAAGCCACATAATGAAATTTTAAAGTCAAGGAACCAAGAATTTTCTCAACTAGACATGCATATTGTACTTTATCCCCATATCCTTAATTTATTCAAAATTGCATCACCTTTCAATACTAATTCAAATTTGACTCAAATTCCTTCTTCTTCAAAATTTTAAAATCTCCTCTTATTGATTGAAGTCTCACCTACTTCACTTTATCATCTCCTTGGAGAGGATTTTTCAAAATCTCCCAGCTTACTTGGAAGTGGTTGCATAGGCCAACCTTCTCAAACATAGAATCCAAATAATGGTTGATGAGGGTGAGAGCTTGTTTATCCTTCTTCCTTATCTTTGACAAAGCATCCTTCTCATTTTGTGACAAACAATCTTCATCTTTAGGCTTTTCATAGAAATTAATTAGAGTTTAGAAATCGAATTACAAAATTAAGAAATAAATTATAGAAATTAGAATTTTAAAAAATTAGAAATTAACAACCATAATTCTATGATCCCTAGATTAATACAAACTCAAAGGTTTACCCTAACCAGAAGCTGATTTTTCTTTTTATTTTCTCATACACCTTTCCATCCTAAACAAAAACTAATTCTTTTCTTAGTCATTTTTCCGTCCTATAATAATGGCCCTGCCTGTCACTCGGTAAGCTCGAAAGATTTTTATGAATATTTGAAAAGAAAATGGTGACTCTAATTTTCTTTTTAAATTTTTATACAAATCTTTCACTCTAGCCGAAGAGGTTTTTCTCCAAAATGGGTATCTTTGTTGCCACTCATCAAAAAGTTAATATTATTCTCTAATCTAAAAACTAGCAACTATTAATTGTTATTTGCTAAAATTTATGGTATGTGTTTCAATTTAATAATGTTAGTCTCTACCTTAGAGTAGCATTACTAAAATGAAAACACCTATTATAACAACTAGCAACTGCAACAAGTGAGTATGGTTATAAAAACATGAATTGGTGGATAAATGGCATGGGTTGAGTTGTTTGTGAGAAATTGGAAGAGAAAATTTGAGGAGTAGGGGGAATATGTTTTTAGATTAGAGAATGATATTTTCTTTTTGGTTAGCAACAATGGAAATATGAAGGATCTATGTAAAAGTTTGATAAAAAAAAAAATTTGAATCAACACTTTCTAGAGCAAATCTTCAAATAGATTTTCATGCTTACCTAGTAGCGAGCATACTGACTTTATCATAAGATAGAAAAGTAGATAAAAAAAAATAAAAATTAGCTTATGTTCAAAATAGAAAGGTGTATCAAAAAAGAAAATCAGCTTCTATTTAGGGTGAACTTTAAGGGTTGTCTTAACTCAATCAAAGGGTCATTGAAATTTAAATTAGGGATTCCAAATCCCAAAGTTCAAACCTAAAGGTCTGTTAACACTTAAATCACCCTAAATAAAAGCTAATTTAGGGTGATTTAAGTGCTAGGAACCTTGGAGTTTGAACTTTTAAATTCAGACTTCTTAATTTTAAATTACTATAATTTATTATACCAATGGACAATCCTTCCGTAAGATTTTTACTCGGTAAAGTTTTTTACTTTTACTGTGGGATATGCTTTTGGTATATATCCTTAGTAAATTTTTTTAATACCAAGGGTTTTTATACCTTGGTACATATATGCATTCATCAACAATAAATACTTAACCCATGAATTAATTTTGGTTGCTCACGAATTTATACCAATGGCTATTGGCTGCATGACTGTCAACCACATAACTGACGGGCAAATTTTCTTCCATGAATGATTTCCGAGGACAATAGTGCCGAGTGACACACCGCCTACAGAATTTCGTTGATATTTCCATGTTACCAATGGATTTTAATTATTTACCAAGAAATTTGACCAGCAGTAATAAACAATTTTTTGGTAGTGTCATGGTTACATTTTCATTAGTTCATCTTGTTTTGTAAAATTTATGTTATGAGCATTGGCTTGGGTTATACGATTATAGTTTTCCCTAATTTATTTTAGGCGTGAAAGAATTTGTTATAATCTATCAAACGAAAAATGAGTCATTTATCCTAATTTAATGATGGCTCTAAAATTCCCTAACATGAATTATAATTGTTTCACTTCCCTGTCATTTGTTTGCATATACATTTTTTGGGTCATACCACGCACACTTTTTGTATTTCTTTTTTTCAGACTGCAATTGTCCTTGTTAACTGTCTATTGTATCTCAAATTTTGGAACTTCCCTTTTGTTCTTAAATTTCGATGTTTTACAGTGATAGAGAATGTTTGGATTATTGACTATTTATTTTGTGGAGTGTCTTATTTGGATTATGTAATTACACTTAAATATGTGTTTTGGATAATCGTGGATTAGAATTTGTTGGTTATAATGTACTATTGGATTTTGAGGATCTCGTTACTTTAGGGAAGATTCTGCCAAATTTTCAGTAGCCCATATTAAGTTAAAAAAATTCTTTCTCATGTATATATGAGTAAATTATATTTAATTTTCTCAAAATTTTTTCAAATGACAATAAATTTTATTTTTGTTTAAAACCTAAAAACTCCACCTCAATTTGGCAATGTTAATTAACTTCTATCCAAAAATTTTAATAAAATATTCTTTTGTAAAAGATTTGATATAATTTTTATATATTTTTAAAAATTAAACTTAAAAATGAAAAAATTAATTATAAATATCTCATGCAACTAATATTTATATTAAGATATCCTAAAAAATTTTATTATAAAGTATCAATTAAATGGCAATTAATTTAATA
Organism: Dicorynia guianensis; assembly: GCA_037013595.1. Taxonomy (NCBI): domain Eukaryota; kingdom Viridiplantae; phylum Streptophyta; class Magnoliopsida; order Fabales; family Fabaceae; genus Dicorynia; species Dicorynia guianensis. The sequence continues at coordinate 5,081,790 of JASUAB010000010.1, forward strand.
TGTTTAATTAATTAATTAATTTAATGACAAAGCTTTTTAACTCTAAAAACTAAAACAGACGCTCTGAGAACAAATGGAAATATATTTTCTTATGTTCTTCCATTGGCTTTAGTTCTGGCTTCCCGTCGTGAAGGGGGCCTATTGAGATGAACTGAGGAGTATAGGCTTGCGGGTCACCCTTCCGAAGATGCTTAGGAACCCTGTAAACACAACACTGATCAGACCACAGAGCAGGCTCCATCTCTTCGGGAATGTCAATTATGTGACCTATCTGATTTACGGATCCCATTGACACCCAAAACCTGCTATGGATACAATCCTTAATTTTGTCAAAACTTGGATTAGAAATGCCCCAAAAGAAGCCATTTCAAACTTGCTGGTTGCATTTTGGAGCAATAAAGGAAAACAAAAACGAATATGATAAAAAATTAAATTAAATTAAATTAAATTCATGTAAAATACTATTTAAACCTCTCTCTGTTAAATCATACTTAATAATTTACTCATTTTCTGATATTTGTTGAGACTCTTGTTCTCTTGAGAAATAATATTATATATTTAGCTAACTTAGTGAGGGACTTATTTGATTTGCAGTAGTGTTATTTTTATATTTTTATATTTATAATTTTACTTATGGTAACTTGACAATTACCCTTTGATTTGCTATGGCCACGCAACGAAACGAGGATATCATTAATTTATCCACCGAAAACAGAGAAGAGAGTAAGTGCAGGGCCAACGCGGAGTGTCCTGAGCAGAGCATGCGACGAAGTTGACCCATGCTGACACGTTCGCATGAGAGTCCCACCAGACAGACATCCTCTTCCAACTAGTAATTAAACATGGGGGCAACCACGAAGCAAGAAGACGGCTTCCTGGAAAGCGTCGAAAGAAAATGGAGATATTAATTTTTAAAGTACGTGTATATATTAATTTTTTTGATTAATTATATTTTTAAATTTTATAAATTAAATTATAAAATTCAGATAGTTGATAATTGGATGCATTGACTTGAACTTGACTTCGTCCTGCTTTTTAAACAGTACGCGTAATTGGGATATTGCGTTGGGGACCACTCGTCAATTTCTTCGACGGTGAGACCCTGCGAATCGCATTGACTTGAACTTGACTTCGTCCTGCTTTTTAAACAGTACCCAGTTCCCAGCTCCCGCTATAAATCTCTCCAAACCTCAGCTTCACTTCACCAATTCAAGTGATCTTCAAAACATAGTTACTCTTCCTCTTCAGCTTCACTCAGTGACTCCCTTTATCAGCTTTTTAATTTTGGCTTTCATTACCGAATTTCGGCAACCATTCTTAATAAGCTCACAGAAGCTTCGCCACAAAATGAAGGTCAGAACTCGCCCTCATCCTCACCCAACTCCACCTTCTTTTCTCCCCTTCATCTCATAATCATTTCTTTGAAAGCAAGTTGTTCAATTTTTCTTAGATGTTTGGGTCTTGACAGCACTTCTATTTGCTCCGTGGCAGAAAATAGTATTGAAAGTAGACTTATATGATGACAGAGTCAAGCAAAAGGCTATGAAGGTAGTGTCTGGCCTTTCAGGTACTCAACTTCAAACACTAATCTTCTTTCACTTCTAATCCCTCTGTTTTTAGCTACTTTTGCAACTGGTTAAAATCAAACTCGAACCATGCAGCATCAAATTTTCATTGATTTTGGAGTGAAACTGTATTAATGGTAACAACATTGCAGGAATTGAGTCAGTCTCTGCAGACATGAAGGACAAGAAGTTGACCATAATTGCAGACACTGACCCAGTGCATGTAGTGGCCAAGCTCAGGAAGCTGTGTCATACTGAAATAATTTCTGTTGAAGAGCAGAAGAAGAAGGAAGAACCCAAGAAACAGGATCAAAAGAAGCCAAATTCAAAAGAGAATATAGTTGAAGTTCTGAAGCCTTATGAAGTCCTTGGATATTATCAGATGAGACCAGAACCGTATTACTACGCCAGACCTGTGCAAGAAGATCCTTATAATGGTTGTGTCATCTGCTGAATTTTAAAACAGGAGTGAGTTAGAGCAAAAATAAATGAAAAAGAAAAAAGAGATCATTGTTCATTATGTGAGGCAGAGTGCATTTAATTTTCATTTGGCCTTTCTCTTTTCATGAATTCTGTTCAGCACGTGATGTCCAAGAATAGGAAATAATATTGGACTGGTTTGGTTTGTGTGTGTAGAAAGAATCTATTAAGTTTTTGGTTAAATTCTTCATGAGTAATAATATTAGAATACTAATGTGAATTGACTCAAATAATAAAAATTTTAATATTTTAAGTAAGTTTCTTTAAATTTGAATCAAGTTTTATGTATAAAAAAATTGTTTAGAAAAAATTTATTTATTTTAACATCAACAAAGATTAGTATTTATTTATTGGATAAAAATTATTTTAAAAAAAATTAAAAAAATAATATTAGAGTAATTTTTTTTTATTTCGTTTAAAGTTGCAAAAACTTAAATCTTCTTTTCGTATAATTTCTTTCAAGAATTGAATGTATGGTTATATGAGTGAATACTAGATAGAATGAATGTATGTCCTAATTAAAGGCACTTACACAGGTGACGTTGACAACCATAGTTTGTTTTGATTAGACAGATGGCATCAACAGACATCCCACTGCAGTGCAAAGAAAATATAGCTCAAATTAGTAAATATTTGACCAACAAGATTAACATAGTTATAATATAGTTGAATTATTTAAATATATTATTTTAAGTGTGATTTAGGTCATATGTATGAATAATTTTTATTAGAAGAGATCATGTCTACTTTGATAATATTTTATCTTGAAAAGAATTAATATTTGACTATTAACTAAATATATCTTGAGTTTCACAAAAAAAATTAGCAAATATTTAGATTAATGGTGGCGGAATAATATTGAAGGGAATTAGTTCCCTATACATGAATGTCACGTTAGCATTCGATATGCCATATCATCAAAAAGATTAACGTCATCACTACCAATGTAATGGAAGGATCAAAATAGGAGTAATTGTAATTTATGAAGAACTAAATTAAAAAATTTAAAGAGTAAAAGACTAAAATAAAAAAATTTAATCTATGAGAGACTAAAATAAGATTTTAGTTAAATTTTAAATTGGGCTACCATCAATCACAATTTTATTTTATTTTTTATAAAAACTGGTTGAACATGTAGCCAATCTCATGGATTATTTCACCCTTTGGGCTTAGGCTTGTTAATTAAATATGTGCTTAAGTTTTATTGTGTGTAAAATCTGTAATTGTAATTTGTGATGAGTAGACTACAGTTAAGTTTTCATTGAGATTGAGCTCCCTCTCTTGTCTTATAAACATTTGTTTATTTGGTCATTCAATATTGTTAGAGATAAGGCTGCAGGCTGCTTAGGATGCTTGTCTTGTTGGGTGCAGGTGCAGTGCTTAAGGAGTCACGTGGTTCTAATCTTAATTTATTAGTCTTGTCTCAGTTTATTAGTTAGGGACATTAGTATAATTTAGTAATTGAGTCTTAGTCTATAAATTGTAATCTCAGCTACATCATTTGTAGATTAATTCATTGAATAAGATTTTTATTTCAGAGCTTTCACATCTAGAAGTTCTGAGCTTTCTTTCTTGCTTTCTTTCTTCCTTCTTCTGAGGTTCTTGAGAATTCCAACATGGTATCAGAGCTTTGATCCAATGGGAGAGAATATGAATATGTTTTCTTTAGCATCTCTGAATGCTTCACTAGTTTCTTTTAGTCATTCTATTTCTGTGAAATTAGATAGCAATTCCTATCTACTCTGGAAATAGCAAGTTCTTGCAGCCATCAGAGGGCATGAACTAGAGAAATACATCAGTGGTGGTCAAGAAATGCCATCAAGATTTGCAATAGATGAGCAAGGAAGAGTTCTTGGGATCTTGAGTCAGCAGTATGTTCTTTGGAAGAAGCAAGATCAGCTCTTGCTGTCTTAGCTTCTGTCAACAATGTCAGAAAACATTCTTATAAGAATGGTGGGATGTGAATACTCATACCAGGTCTGGGAAAAGGTGGAAACTTTCTTTGCCTCTCATACAAAGGCAAAGATCAAGCAATTCAAGGCGCAGCTACAGACTATGAAGAAGGGATCCATGACAGCTACTGAGTATCTTTTAAAGATCAAGAATTTTGTTGATTCTTTGGCTTCAGTTGGACATGTAATTACAGAAAGTGATCATATAGAGGTAATTCTTGATGGTCTTTCCTCAGAATATGATGGTTTTGTTACATCCATTCTCGCTAGAACTGATCCATATTCAGTAGAAGAGATTGAGGCATTATTGCTTGCACAAGAAAATAGAATTGAGAAGCATCATAAAGAAGTAGAGGTTATGACAGTGAATCTTGCTACACATCCTCAGAATTACAATGTGAACCAAAGTGGTTATCAAAGTTTCCCTGGTCAGTATGCAAATAGAGAAAGGTTTAGAGGTAGAGGAAATTTTTTCAGAGGCAAAGGAAGTTACAACAATGGGCGGTTTGCTGGTAGGAATGGAAGGTATTTTGATAAAAGCAACATTCAATGTCAATTATGTGGGAGATACGGACATCAGTCCTGGAATTATTATCACAGATTTGATGAAAGTTTTCAAGGACCAGCTCAAGTGCCTAGCCACTTCAGCAAGACAGCCAATGGCGCCAATGGTAGTGTCAGAAACACACCATATGCAATGCTCTCTTCTAACAGCAGCAGTAATGGCATTGATCAAGAATGGTATCTTGATTCTGGGGCCACTAATCATGTGACAGTGGATGCCTCTAACATTGTGCAGAAGACTCCATATAATGGAAAGGAGAAGGTGCACATTGGTAATGGCTCAGGTTTGTTCATTAAAAACATTAGTAATTCTCAGATTAAGTCTTGCTTTTCTAATCAAAATCTTTACCTAAACTCACTTCTTCATGTTCCAAATATTACCAAAAATCTTGTGAGTGTTTCTCAGTTTGCAAAAGACAATTTTGTCTATTTTGAGTTCCATCTTGACTCTTGTTATGTTAAATCTCAGGATACTCATCAAATACTTTTGAAGGGGACTGTTAGAAAATGCTTGTATGTCTTTGATCAATTTCATATTGAAAAGGAATCATATACCACTGCAAAAGTGTCAGCAACTCAGTCACTAAATGTTACTTCACTTGTTGTACATAGTTCCCATACTTCTTTTTCGTTAAATTCTTGTTCTGAATTAGACAAATGGCATGTTAGATTGGGCCATGCTTCTGTACAAACTGTCAAGAGTGTACTCACTTCTTGTAACATCAGAATACCAAATAAAGAGCTTTCTTTTTGTTCATCTTGCTGTCTTAGTAAATTACATAAATTTCCTTTTGCCTCTTCTCAAATAGAATACTCAAAACCTCTTCAACTAATTCATTCTGATTTGTGGGGACCAGCACCTATGCTGTCAAAAGAGGGACACAGATACTACATACATTTTGTAGATACCTTTACCCGTTACACATGGATTTACTTCCTCAAAAGTAAGTCTGATGCATTACAGACCTTTATTCATTTCAAGAAACAAGTAGAACTTCAAACCAACCACAAAATCCTTGCCTTACAAACTGATTGGGGAGGAGAATTTAGAGCTTTCACTGAATATTTGAAAGAACAAGGGATAGTTCATCGTGTTTCATGTCCTTATACACATGAACAAAATGGGCTTGCAGAAAGGAAACACAGACATATAACTGAAACTGGACTAGGCTTGCTTCACCAATCGTCTTTACCTAGTTCATTTTGGACTGAAGCTTTTAGCACAGCTGTGTATCTCATTAATAGACTACCCACACCAGTTTTAAATGGTTCTACTCCTTTTCAAACCTTATACAAAATCAAACCTGATTATGCTTCTCTTAAAGTCTATGGGTGTGCAGCCTACCCTAACCTAAGGCCCTACAATAATCCCAAGCTTCAGTTCAAATCCATTGAGTGCACCTTTCTTGGTTATAGTCCAGCACACAAAGGATACAAGTGTCTGCATCCTGATGGGAAAACAATTATATCTAGAGATGTCATATTTGATGAAAGTAGTTTTCCATTCAAGAACAGCAAGGGTTCCTCATAGCAGTCACCTTCCAGTAACAAATCACATTTTGTTTCTCCTCCACCTTCAGCCATACCTCCTATTCTATCATTCTCTAATGCAAGACATACTCAGAATACTAATGCATTTGCTGAACAAACAAATAACTCATGTGCACTTGCTAATAATACCAATGTTATGGATCCTTTGCAACATGTTTCAGGTCCCTCTACAGAATTTGAAGTTCCTCAACGTCTATCTCAAAATGTCCACCCAATGGTGACCCGTAGCAAAGCAAAGGCACTCAATTCAAACAATCACTCAATGGTGACTAGTAGCAAAGGAAGAGGAACTGTACCAACAGTACTTACTGTCTCTAGAGAGCCTCAAACTGTTGAAGAAGCTATTAATATACCAGAATGGAAGTGTGTCATGGATCTTGAGTATGCAGCACTCATGAGCAACAAGACATGGAGTTTAGAAGCTTTACCCAAAGATAGGAGGCCTATAGGGTGCAAATGGGTGTTTAAAGTTAAAGAAAATCCAGATGGCACTGTCAATAAATATAAAGCAAGATTAGTTGCCAAAGGGTATAATCAGGAGGCAGGAGTTGATTTTCATGAAGTTTTCAGTCCAGTAGTAAAACCAGTCACAATTCAAGTTCTTCTCACTTTGGCTTTATCAAAAGGGTGGAACATCCATCAAATAGATGTTAATAATGCCTTTTTAAATGGTGATTTGAATGAAGATGTATACATGCTGCAGCCTCCTGGATATGAATCAGCTGACTCATCTCAAGTTTGCAAGCTTCATAAGGCTCTCTATGGCCTTAAGCATGCTCCTCGTGCATGGTTTCAAAAATTGTCTGAAGCTTTACTTGATCTTGGTTTTATCAAGGCAAAATGTGATTCTTCCTTATTTCTTCAGGCTACTTCCCATCATTCTCTCTATGTTTTAGTCTATGTGGATGATATTTTGATTACTGGGTCCTCACCAACTTTGATTTAGCACTTGATTGATCAACTAAATGCAAAGTTCTCATTAAAGGATCTTGGGAAACTTAAATACTTCTTAGGTATTGAAGTTACTTACAGTTCTGCTGGTGCAATATACCTATCTCAGTCCAAATACATTAAGGATCTTCTTACTAGAGCTGGTATGCAAGGTGCAAAGCCTATGCCTTCTCCTATGGCCTCAACACCAAATATCTCAGCTAGTAGTGGTTCTCCTATTTCTGATCAAGCTACATATAGATCACTTGTGGGAGCATTACAATATATTACCATTACTAGACCAGAATTATCATATAGTGTGAACAAAGCTTGTCAATTTATGCATTGCCCTACAGATGTACATTGGAAGTTGGTTAAACGAATACTGAGGTATCTAGCAGGCACCATATGTCATGCTCTAGTTCTCCAAAGATCATCTGCTCTTGAGCTCACTGCCTTTTGTGATGCTGATTGGGCATCAGACATTGATGATAGGCGCAGCACCTCAGGTTTTTGTATTTATCTTGGCCCTAATCTCATTTCTTGGTTATCTAAAAAGCAAGCAACAGTGTCTAGATCAAGTACTGAAGCTGAATATAGAAGTCTTGCAAGTGCAGTGGCAGAATTGGCTTGGCTGCAGTCTTTACTCAGAGAACTCAGCATTCAACTACCAAAAGTTCCTAGAATATACTGTGACAATATGAGCACAGTCAGCTTGTCAGCAAATTCTGTCCTTCATTCAAAGACTAAGCATATTGAACTAAATCTTTATTTTGTTCATGAAAAGGTCAACAATAAAGAAATTGAAGTCTATCATATTCCGTCCCTTGATCAAACAGCAGATATCTTCACCAAGGCAGTCTCAACTTCAAGGTTTCTTCAACTTAGAGACAAGCTCAGTGTCATTCCTCTTCCAAGTCATGCCATTGATCTTGAGGGGGGATGTTAGAGATAAGGCTGTAGGCTGCTTAGGATGCTTGTCTTGTTGGGTGCAGGTGCAGTGCTTAAGGAGTCACGTGGTTCTGATCTTGATCTATTAGTCTTGTCTCAGTTTATTAGTTAGGGACATTAGTGTAATTCAGTAATTGAGTCTTAGTCTATAAATTGTAATCTCAGCTACATCATTTGTAGATTAATTCATTGAATAAGATTTTTATTTCAGAGCTTTCACATCTAGAAGTTCTGAGCTTTCTTTCTTGCTTTCTTTCTTCCTTCTTCTGAGGTTCTTGAGAATTCCAACATGGTCTATAAGATAAATAAAATGAGAGAGACACTGATTTAATGCTGTGCTTAAATCTCTTCTTTTAACCGTGATTGTTTGATACAAAACCAAACAAGAGTTTCCTTTTAATTGGCCTTGTTCCTTTGTTGGAGCATTTACCTTTAGAAACGTGAATAAATCAGATTTACTTGTTTTTGAGTTAGGTCAATGTTAAGAATCATTGTTCTCTTGCCAGTTGAGAGATATATCTAGTAGAATTAAGAGCTAGCTCAGCTAAGAGAAGATGAACCAAGACATGGTAGAAACGGCAGTGTGTTTTGTTCTAAGCAAAGTACTTCAACTCCTAAAAGAAGAAGCAATCTCCTTGGAGGTATTCATAAAAAATTTGCATCCAGTAAAGATGAACTGGGGAGCATTAATTCATGCATTCCTTAATGATGAAGACAGAAGAGCTACAGCTAAGAGAGAAATTAGAGATGGAATTAAAACTTCAATGAAGCAACTAAGTGAAGCAGCTTTCCGCATAGAAGAGGTCATTGATAAATACATGATCTATGGGGCACAGAGGCCCCTCCAATGTGGATGTGCAGCTTCAACATTCTACAAGACTGCCCACCAATTAAAACCTCAGTTGCATCGTTATTGAATAGCAGCGAAGGTTCAAGACATCAAACAATCAGTTTGTGGAATAAAGAAAATAAGTGAAAGGACCACCAAGGTATTGGTATAATAACAAGTTAGTTTTATCTCGGTCTCGAGTCAAAAATTTAATTATGAAATTATCTTTATTGAAAGAGATTTAACTGCACAAATTTCACCCTAAATAAAAATTAGTGTCCTTGCCTTGAACAAGAATCAAGTAGCTTGGGAGTGTCATGGAATAGTAACCTTGTTGCATTGTCTACATCTATGTAATATATTTTTTTTTAGGTTTTAATGAAAATAGTATGTGATCAGTTATAATTATAACACCCCAAATTATAAATTTTGTAATTCACGAATCCATGGTAACAAATATTAGAAAAAGAATTCCGTTAGAATTTGTTAGTATCTCTATTAATTAATAAGTAATATAGTATATAATGTAATATTTATTTAAATGTAAAGAAAAATGCCATGTAAACAAACCTTAAAGGAGAATAATTTTACTTAAAGTCGTGGGTTTATAAGAATATTTCATAAATCAATGATTGTTAAAGTTGAATAATTTATAATATCTTATTTTTAATTAATTTTTTTGAATTAATATTTTTTCCAATATATTAAAAACCTCAAATTTAAAAATTAAAATTTCTTTCACTAATCAAATTGAATCCCTTATTATTTATTTTAACTTTTTTAATATAAACATGGTAAAATATAAATTATTAAATTCATATAAAATACTACTTAAAACCTCTGTTTATTACATCATACTTCATAATTTACTCATTTTCTGATATTTGTTGAGACTCTTGTTCTCTTGGGAAATAATATTGCATGTTTGGTTATCTTGGCGAGGGACCTATTTGATTTGTTATGGCCATGCCACAAAATTGGGATATCATTAATTTAGAGTAATGCTATTTCTACATTATTTTTTCGCTACATTTTTTATGTGGCAAAAATAAAAAATCAAAAAATGCAGCGGGAGGAATGAAAAAAGGGAGCGAGAATTAAAAAGAGACAGCGAATTTGCTTCATTTTTATTTTGAATCTCAGGTTCCAATCTTTCTCTTGACATTATTGAAGTATATGACTCTCAGGTGAGTATTTCTCTTGTCAAAGTTTCTTCTCCACTTTGAAAAATGTAATTATCATGAAGCAAAGTTAGATTTGTTCCCTTTGGCAACTTGCACTAAGAGCTGTAAATTCAGAGGTTCTTCTTGGAAGGTATTTGTAAAAACAATAAGTTTGATATTAAGATATAGTTATGTTTATGAAGGAAAGTTCATAGATATTGGTTCTAATTGTTTTTTTATATGAAGATTTATTAGGAAAAGAAAAAAAAAAAGATCCAAAAGTTGAGATTGCTGTTGCAACAAAGTTTGCTGCACCGCCATGGAGGTTTGAGCATTAAGGTCGTCTCATTGCCCTTGAAGAGTCCCTTTGTCAACTTGGACTTCCTTTTATGGATCTTTGTTAGCTTTATTAGTTTGTGTTTTAAAGACCTTGTTAAATTACTTTTCTGGATCTTTGTTCTTTCTTTATTTTTCTTTTCTTTTCAAATTAAAATATTAATCAATTAAATTATTCTTCCGTTCTTTATTCTTTTCTATGAAAAGTTATATTTTACCAATTAAGTGTTACACTTTATTTATCGCATGTTACACTTTAACTATCGGCATGTTATACTTAAGCTGTTGCATGTTACAATTCAAAAAATGCTCAAAATTTGATGACCGATGAACGGTTGTCTTGGATGCAATTGATCAAAACTCCTTCCTATAGCCTAGTAAATGTTCCATTTGAATAAGAGACTTCATCTAATTCCTAGGCACATTTTGGCTATCGTGTGTTACACTTTAACTATCGGCATATTACACTTTAGCTATCGAGTGTTACACTTTGCCTATTGGATGTTACACTTTACCTATTGGCATGCTATACTTTAGCTATTAGGTGTTACACTTTAGCTATCGGTACGTTATATTTTGGTTATTGGGTGTTACACTTTAGCTATTGGCATTGGTTATTGCGCGTTACACTTTGGTAATTATTTTTTATGCAATTTATAGTAGATTACCAAGTTTAATTCCTGTTGAATGAAAATAATAATTTGATGCAAGGTAAAAATTAATGATATATATATATATATAAGAAAATAACCATACGTTTTGTTATAACTATTTGTTATTGATGGTTATTTTAAGATAATTAATTGGTGACCTTTATATTTTATTATTTTATATAAATTTTAATTCTTATATATATATTAAAAATATAAAAGTAATATATTTAATATTTGATTTGAAATTATTCTTTCTTAGTCTTAAAAAATGCAATAATCAATGCCGATAGTTAAAGTGTAACACTCAATAGTCAAAGTGTAACATGCTGATAAATAAAGTGTAACACCCAATAACCAAAGTATAACATACAATAGCTAATCCGATAGTTAAAATATAACACACAATAGCCAATACCGATAGCTAAGTATAACACCTAATAGTGAAAGTGTAACACGCAATAACCAATGCCAATAGAAAAAGTATAACACCCAATATTAAGCATATTACTTTTATATTTTTAATATATATATATATATAAGAATTAAAATTTATATAAAATAATAAAATATAAAGGTCACCAATTAATTATCTTAAAATAACCATCAATAACAAATAGTTATAACAAAACGTATGGTTATTTTCTTATATATATATATATATCATGAATTTTTACCTTACATCAAATTATTATTATTTTTGTTTGGTACATTGCATTAAATTATATTTTCATTCAACAAGAATTAAACTTGGTAATCTACTATAAATTGCATAAAAAATAATTGCCAAAGTATAACGCGTAATAGCTAATGCTGATATCTAAAGTGTAACACCCAATAGCCAAAGTGTAACATATCGATAGTTAAAGTGTAATACGCAATAACCAATGCCGATAGGAAAAGTGTAACACCCAATAGCTAAAGTGTAACACTTAATAGCTAAAATGTAATATGCCAATAAGTAAAGTGTAACACCCAATAGCCAAAGTGTAACGTGACAATAACTAAAGTGTAATATGCCGATAGCTAAAGTATAACACACGATAACCAAAATGTGACTAGGAATTAGATGAAGTCTCTCATTCAAATGGAACATTTACTAGGCTATAGGAAGGAGTTTTGATCAATTGCATCCAAAACAACCGTTCATCGGTCATAAAATTTTGAGCATTTTTTGAATTGTAACATGCAACAGCTTAAGTACAACATACCGATAGTTAAAGTGTAACATGTGATAAATAAAGTGTAACACCTAATAGGTAAAATGTAACTTTCTAAATAAAAGAACAAAGAACGGAAGAGTAATTTAATTGATTAATACTTTACATTTGAAAAGAAAAGAAAAAGAAAGAAAGAACAAAGATCCAGAAGAGTAATTTAACAAGGTCATTAAAACACAGACCAATAAAGCTATCAAAGATATATAGAAGGAAGTCCAAGTTGACAAAGGAACTCTTCAAGGGCAATGAGACGACCTTGATGCTCAAACCTCTATGGCGGTGCAGCAAACTTTGTTGCAACAGCAATCTCAATTTCTGAATCCTTTTTTTTTTCTTTTCCTAATAAATCTTCATATAAAAAAATAATTAGAATCAATATTTATAAACTTTCCTTCATGAACATAACTATATCTTAATACCAAACTTATTGTCTTTATAAATACCTTTCAAGAAGAACCTTTGAATTTACAGCTCTTAGTGCAAGCTGCCAAAGGGAATAAATTTAACTGTGCACCATAATAATTACATTTATCAAAGTGGAGAAGAAATCTTGACAAGAGAAATACTCACTTGAGAGTCATATACTTCAGCAATGTCAAGAGAAAAATTAGAGTCCAAAGTTCAAAATAAAAATGAAGTACAATCGCTGTCTCTTTTTCATTTTCGCTCTTTTTTTTTATTTCTCCTACTATATTTTTTAATTTTTTATTTTTGTCACATAAAAAATATAATAAATATAACAAAAAATAATATAAAAATAGTATTATTTATTAATTTATCCACCGAAAAGAGAGAAGAGACAAGTGCAGGGCCAACGCGGAGTGTCCCGAGCAGAGCACGCGACGTAGTTGACCCATGCTGACACGTTCGTATGAGAGTGCCACCAGACTGACATCCTCATCCAACCAATAATTAAACATGGGTGCTGCCACGAACCAAGAAGACGGGTTCCTGGAGAGCGTCGAAAGAAAATAGAGATGGCTTCCTTCCTCGACGGTAGAATCAAATTTATGTGACAAATAATTAGAAAATAAACAAATTAGTTGGTGGGTCTAAATATTTTTATAATTATATTTTTATTTAATTTTTATAATATAAAATTTATATTATTAAATTTATTAAATTAAATTATAAAATTTGGTAAATTTAAAAATACACTTAAGAATATATAATTATTATGTAACATTTGAGATGTTCTCAGCCGCAATCTAGACAGAAGTGATTCATGTACTCTCCCGAACAGTGTTAGCTTTTTGTAAACTATATTTTAAAATTTTATAAATTAAATTATAAAATTTAAATAATTAATAATTTGATGCACAAATATCTGAGCTTTTTCTTACATAAAAGATATGGGAACTTTTTTTTTTAATAAAAAATGGGGAAGTGAATAGAAATATTCAAACCACATGAAGAAACTGAGAATAGAATTACTTTAAAAGATTATTAAAAGGTGTAAAATATGCGATATTTACTTACTAAAATAAATCGTATAGGTATTTAAAAAAATTATGGCAACCATATCTTTTGTTCATTGCAACATTTAAGAATTAATTTTGGATTAGGAAACAATTGAGTCTGGGCGGTGAAATTTAGGAAGCACATATAGGTTTTTAAACTGGTGTCAAATATATATATTTAACATTGATACTTTTATTTTTTTATTATCTTTTATTTTAAAAAATTAAATTAAAATAAAAGATTTTTTTTTCTATTTCTTTATTTTTTTTAAAATTTTTCTACAGAATCTCTTCACATATTATATAGTAGTATTTCCCTAAATGAAATTTTTTTCTAAGTAATTTTAATAGTAAATATAATTGTTTAAACTAATAGAAAAATCATATTAAGCAGATTCAGCTCTATTATATTTTATTTAGATCTAAAAAATGATCTTTACTATTTTTTTAATACAAACATGCAATGACGAAACTGTCCCATAGTTTGTGTAAAACGTCTCTTTTTTTTCATTATGAGATATTCTCACAGAAATTTAAAATTAAATAATTTTTTTTTTATAAATATAATTTTTAAAATTTGAATTTAAATATTTAATATAATTTTTAATTTAACACAGTTAACTTGGGGAGGGTAAAACGTCATTCAATGCCGCTAAATCGGGCTATTGCATTGGGGACCACTCGTCAATTTCTTCGACCGTGAGACCCGGCGAGTAGACTAGACTTGAACTTGACTTCGGTCCACATGCAACATTCTCAATCCACAAGTTGGTGGTTCCCGGGCCTATTGAGACGCAATCATCGCCGGTCCGGATTTTGGAGTTCAGGATAGTGACGCCGGACGACAACTGGATGTGAATGCCGTCAGTGTTAGGGCTGTTTCTGGCGGCAGAGACCGTCACGCCTTGCACTTTGACGTTGTCGCATCCATTGAAGACGATGTGGAACATTTGGCTATTGAGGGAGGTCAACCCGCTGATGACAATGTTGTTAGAGTTGCTGAATTCCAGTGTCTGCACGCACACAAAAAAGAAAACGAACCATCACTACAGCGTCAGAGGGCAAGACTGCAAGGGCTTAGTGGGTTGGTATTTTAATTTCAAGTAATAAATACTGGCAGAGATTTATATGCTGCTGAAGCCATGGATTGACCCTTAAGATCCTCTTCGAAGATCTAAGGATCTGTTTCAGATGATCTGTCATATTGTAATTTACTTACCGTGGCTCCGCTTGGGCAACCTTTGCCTGAGTTCTTGCAGTTCCACAAAGCAGTGCCTTGGGCATCAAGCACCCCACCGTGAATGGACACGCCGTTGACATCCTCGAACAGCAACCAGTACCCGGCGTTTCCGATAACTCGGAAATCGGAAGGGGCGACCAAGGTGCCATCAATCCTAAAGGAGATAGCCTTGCTGGTACATTTCCCATTGAAGTGGGCACTTGCAAGTAAGAACCTTCCCGGTGGCACGTAAACGGTCGCGGGCTTCCCTGAACCGCAGGCTTGAGCCCATGCATTTAAAAACGCCTTGGTAGAGTCCGTTTTGCCATCTGGTTTGGCTCCAAAACTGACCACATTATAGGTCACTGCTTGGGCTAAGGTTGTGTTGATCAAAAAGCACAAGACAAACGTAATTGCCTGAAGAACCAGAGGAAGAGAAAGAATACCAGTAGTTTTCGGTGCTGCGTTTGGCATTTTGGAATTTGCTGAATTGGACCCTTTCTAGAGAGAGAGAGAGTGGCGTGTAGTGGTGAAGAAGTGGTAGTGGTGGTGGCGGCGTGGAGGTTAGAACGGTTTGTGGGGTTATTTATAGCTACGATTTGGGTTGAATTTGGTGCCTTAATATTTTCTATTTCTCTTCCAAAAAAAAAAAAGTATGAAAGGTAGAAAAGAAAGCGAAGGAAAGCAAAGCAGCGCCGAAGCTTGGAGTTATAAGCATATCTTTACGGAAGTGCCCTTTGCGTGTAGCTTCATATGCAACGTTGCTTATTTCTCGTGCTTTTGGTAAACTGTACGTAAGACTTCTGTATATTATAAACTCTTCGTGCTTTCTAAGGTAATTTTTATTATTTTTTGGATTTATAATTTTTATAAACAAATTGTTAAAGAAATAAAATATAATATAAAATTATTTTTAAAATTTTAAAATAATTAATTTTTTTATATAGTATTAAAATTTTGATCAAAAATTTAATTTTTATTATTATTTAAAATAAAAAATTATTCACACTTTATATTTAAAAGAAGTTTTTATATTAAAAAAATGTGTTAAAGAGATAAAATATAATATAAAATTATTCTTAAATCTTCACTCAATAATTTAAATTTTTAAAATAATTTTTTTTACATAAATTACTTAAAATATTTACACATAAAATATTTTGTAGAAACCTATAAAACTAAAGAAGAAAACCTAAAACAACAACCGAGTGCCGACAATTTTATGGATTTATATGCTCCATAGGCATGTATGATGAAGAGTTAGGCCTATGTTAGCTCCACAAATAAACGTTAGTTCTACAAGATACAACTATTTTTGGGCTGTGACTATGTGATAAGTCTTAACTAATTAACCTAATTCGAGTATAACTTCCAAAAAAAAGAAAACTAATTAGAGTTTTATTTCAGGACTAAACAAATTTGATTGTGCTCTAATTATACAAAGATTAGAGCTATATCAAGTAATGCTATAAATGTAACTTCTAAATAAACCTAATACCATTACTTTTTTAGAAGTGTTATTAGGTATATTGGTTTAAGGAACTATTTAAAATAATAGGTCAAACGAAACGAAAGACCAAAATACAAAGAAGGGGGAAAATATAAAAAAGTGGACCCAAAGATAGAAAATGGTTATAAAGGGGTTTGGTTCCTAGCTTAGATAATAATAGAAATCAGCAGAAATAAGCCAAGCTATTGCATTTATCTTATCTTCTTATATATATATATATATATATATATATATATATATATTGCGATATTATCCTAACAAAGCTGAGAAGAAAAGGATATAGTTGGAGAGAAGGCGTAGAAATAATGGAAATGGGACATGTATCATGCTAGATAGATGAGGTGCAAGTTTAAGGGAATATCTACGATAAACCTTAGGGTACACTTGTAAATATATTGCACAAACAATAGCTTCAATAAAATGATAAGATTAAAAAATGTACACATGCATGCATGTAAATGGTTACTTGAGATGCAGGTAATAAAAAAATTTAATTAATCAAACTTTTAAATTGTTATTTTTTTAAAAAAAATTGGGAAGGGGAAGTAACCAGCATTAACGTGACGTAGACACATTTTATATGACGCAAACATCCAATTAGCAAAAATTAAGGCACCATGTCGTACTTAGTTTCCGGTGCTAAGGAAGTGTATTAGTGCATGATCTATTGCTTTAAGTGCGAAAATCAATGCTTCTCTCTTTATCTTTCCTCACTATTCATATTTTCAGCATCACTCTTTTTCCTTTGTTCAATGAACCCCCTCCCAATCTATTCCTTTTTTTTTCTTCCTTCTTTTTGTTGATTCCCCCAATATCTATTTGGGGTAGATTATGGTTACATGTAATTGGCCTCATTTTTATGTGAATTATTTATGTATATCTGTTTATGAAATAAGATTTCCATAAATAAATAATAGTGATTTTGGCTTTATGACTATGATATTTGTATAAGTTCTCCAAAATTGATCAACTCAAAGTTTTGCCAACTGACCTAAAACTATAGTATTATATCCTTTTAATTAGTATTTTAAAATAGATTCATAAATATTATCCCTTAATATATTTTTAGTCATATTATTATTAATAAAAATAAGGTTAACAAAAATCTTATAAAAATAAGCATGTGTTATTAGATTAGTTAGGTTTTATAATTCAATAAATTTAATAATTTAAAATTTTTAAATGAGATTTATTTGTACAAAGAGACGGCAAAAATTAGGCTTTAAATGTCCTATTTATATTTGTTTATAATATATAAGGGCTTCTTATAGCTTTCTACACTATTATTAGATAAAAGACTAATCTTTGTTTAAATTGTAAAAATGAACAATTTGCCTTTATTAATAAGAGTGACTTGAAGGCTTGAATCTAGTCATTTGGCATCTAATCCCTTTACTTGATCAGCTACATCTAATTTTTATTGTGCCAACAACCATAACAAGATTTAATCACACTATAATTATACAATGTTTTTGGCGAGAAGATTGAGAACTAGTCTATTCTATAGTTTAGCAGAAATAGGGTATCATCACTCGTAAAGGTTAAGCATAAAAAAAAGGGAAGCAATAGTTTCAAAGAGATTCATGAAGAATTTGGAACACTAACTAAATTCATGATGATGAGATGGATTGCGTAAACAGATGGAATTTATCTAATGACCACAGAAATATATAGTCAATGATACTAATTATATATTGCCTTACTAAGTTCATGCATTTGGATTTGACGTGCTAACATTTCAAAGAATTTGGGTTATGATCATCAACTTAATTAAGTTTGAATTAATGATGGATTAATTAGGTCAATGTGGGGCGTAGGACAAAAGGTGGGAGAACTGTGACAGCCTAGAAACATGCATCATGTTCATTAATGATTGGAATATGAAAACTTTGCCACTAAAAAGGCTAACAACATCTAATTAAATAGTTATCCACAGAAAAATATTATTTTCACATTATTTAATGTAAACAAGAGGTTCATTATGAAATAATTTTAGTCTTAAAGATTAAACATATGAAATTAAAATTTTCTATTAGTCAGAGTAAAACACATTGCACTTAATCTGAACACAGGAGCGTTAAGGGCTAGTGGCTGAGAGTAGGATCGAACCCCTGCCTAAGTCAAAGTTAATGCTCGTTAGGGACTATTTGAACCTGCCCTTGACACTACAAAATTAAAATTAAATATTATATTATGCGTACAAATATAAAAGCAGTATATAACTAGTCGTCTTAATGAAAGAAGATTGATACCATGTGAGCTCTCAGTTGGACCACACATGCATTAATACTTTCTAAATTCCTTTGCCCTACATAAGGCCATGTGAAAGAACAATGATTTTCCTTGGTTTTGTCAACTGTATTGTTCTCCATGCTGATTAACTAAGCAAATACCGTTTATGTTTGGTGTACTCCATTCATGTACGGTAGACTCCGTTCATGCATTTTTTAATTGAATTATTAAATACTTTTTTAATTCTTTCCTTGTACTTTACAAAAACATGAATATAAAGATAAAATAGTCATAAAAAAATAGATGGATTCTTTAAAAAGTAAGTTTTATCAGTGAGGAGTAGCTAATTTAATTTATTATTTTCAGTGAAAAGAATTAGCCAAAATTGAGATACTTGATATTGTAGTAGTGTAGATATACGTAGATGTTTTAGGAAATAGATAGTTTTATATTTCAAAGCAGTATAAGATGTGTACAACCATTCATAGTACTTATAAGAATTAAAATAAAATTAGAGAAAACTTAAAAGCCGTGTAGAGGCTAAATGTGAGAGTATCATTGCTCCATATTTTAACAAAGTAGTAAAGTAGGATAATAAATTTTTGCCTTAATTTTGATGATTTACGGTCGGCGGATTCTTGAATACGCATTTCTCTGTCTTGCAAATTTTAAAGTCAGAGTGACTTTCTTGTGATCACAGCCCTTCAATTTTATCTATGGTTGGAATATTACCATGTGCACAAATTTCTTCCTCAGCTACAATACCTGCAACTCATTTTAGAGAATAAATTATAAGTGGATGATTATTAATTATAAAATTAATGATCATAATTATTATTAAATATAAGTAAATAAATTATAATTTATAAATTTGAGATAATTATAAATTCTTAATTTTTTCTTAAATAGTTATTCATTTGCACATTATTCTTTAAAGTGTACCCTACACTTTAAAAGATCCAAGTCCAATAATGTGTTGATCTTTTAGCAACCTTATGAGAACAATGTGTAAAAATAAGATTTTTTCTTGTTATATTATTATTATTATAATACAATAAATTTTAAAAAAGTTTATTTTAATCTTTAAATTAATGTACACTATAATTTAATATATAGTTAGTTAAATATTCTATTAAAATCTAGGTATATTTTATTGTTTAAGTTAGATTATTAGAGTAAAGTGTAATATTTGAATAGAAGAGGGGTGAACCATCATATTCAAAGAACTCAGAGGAGATAGGTGTAATTTATTCCAAATTTAAAAAGAATTATATTTATAAAATGTTCTATCAAAAGATTGAAATAAATTTAAACTTGGCACTTTTAATAATTTTAAAATCTTAAGTTAATTAAATATAAATGTTAAATAATCAACAAAAACTAAATTGAAGTCAAAAAGAAAGATAAAATATAACGTAATGATATATAACAGAACCTTCAATATAAGCACATAACATAAAATAAAAATTATTGTTATTGATCTTTCTCTTTTCTTTCTGCAAATCTTGATTTTCTTCTTTTACTTTGCTGTTATAAATTTCGTTCAATTAGATTTGTAAAAAAACAAAAAGTGAAACATAAAAATGTTATAAAAATCATAAATATGCTCAAAACAGTAGAACAGAAATAAAAAATCTAACCTGTAGAGAGTTAGACAGCTTTTTGTAATATCATGGTATTTAATTATAACGCAATCAAAATTTCATGAGTACCAAATTTAGATTTTTCAAAAATAATTAATAATTAATTATACTTCAATAATTATTAATAATAATCGTAATATAATAATAAAAATATTAATAATAATATAACTAGAAATATATTAAGGGATAATATTTATGAATCTATTTTAAAATACTAATTAAAAGGATATTATACTATAGCATTAGGTCAGTTGGCAAAACTTTGAGTTGATCAATTTTGGAGAACTTATACAAATATCATAGCCATAAAGCCAAAATCACTATTATTTATTTATGGAAATCTTATTTCATAAACAGATATACATAAATAATTCACATAGAAATGAGGCCAATTACATGTAACCATAATCTACCCCAAATAGATATTGGGGGAATCAACAAAAAGAAGGAAGAAAAAAAAAGGAATAGATTGGGAGGGGGTTCATTGAACAAAGGAAAAAGAGTGATGCTGAAAATATGAATAGTGAGGAAAGATAAAGAGAGAAGCATTGATTTTCGCACTTAAAGCAATAGATCATGCACTAATACACTTCCTTAGCACCGGAAACTAAGTACGACATGGTGCCTTAATTTTTGCTAATTGGATGTTTGCTTCATATAAAATGTGTCTACGTCACGTTAATGCTGGTCACTTCCCCTTCCCAATTTTTTTTTTAAAAAATAACAATTTAAAAGTTTGATTAATTAAAATTTTTTATTACTTGCATCTCAAGTAACCATTTACATGCATGCATGTGTACATTTTTTAATCTTATCATTTTATTGAAGCTATTGTTTGTGCAATATATTTACAAGTGTACCCTAAGGTTTATCCTGGATATTCCCTTGAACTTGCACCTCATCTATCTAACATGATACATGTCCCATTTCCATTATTTCTAGGCCTTCTCTCCAGCGATATCCTTTTCTTCTCAGCTTTGTTAGGATAATATCGCAATATATATATATATATATATATATATATATATATATATATATAGAGATAAAGAAGATATGGTAAAAGCAATAGCTTGGCTTATTTCTGCTGGTTTCTATTATTATCTAAGCAAGGAACTAAACCCCTTTATAACCATTTTCTATCTTTGGGTCCACTTTTTTATATTTCCCCCCTTCTTTGTATTTGGTCTTTCGTTTCGTTTGACCTATTATTTTAAATAGTTCCTTAAACCAATATACCTAATAACACTTCTAAAAAAGTAATGGTATTAGGTTTATTTGGAAGTTACATTTATAGCATTACTTGATATAGCTCTAATCTTTGCATAATTAGAGCACAATCAAATTTGTTTTAGTCCTGAAATAATACTCTAATTAGTTTTTTTTTTTTGGGGGAAGTTATACTCGAATTAGGTTAATTAGTTAAGACTTATCACATAGTCACAGCCCAAAAATAGTTGTATCTTGTAGAACTAACGTTTATTTGTGGAGCCGACATAGGCCTAACTCTTCATCACACATGCCTATGGAGCATATATTGTGTGTAAATATTTTAAGTAATTTGTGTTAAAAAAATTATTTTAAAAGTTTAAATTATTGGATAAAAGTTTAAGAATAATTTTATATCATGTTTTATCTTTAACACATTTTTTTATACAATTTTTTTTTTAAATATGAAGTATGAATAATTTTTTATTTTAAATAATAATGAAGATTAAACTTTTGATCAAAGTTTTAATATCATATAAAGAAATTAACAATTGTAAAAATTTAAAGACTTAATAATAATTTTATATTATATTTTGTCTATTTAACAGTTTGTTTATAAAAGTTATAAATCCAAAAAATAATAAAAATTACCTTAAAAAGCACGAAGAGTTTATAATATATTGAAGTCTTATGTATAGTTTACCAAAAGCACGAGATATAAGCAACTTTACATTTGAGGCTGCAGGCAAAGAGCACTTCCGTAAAGATATGCTTGCAACTCCAAACTTCGGCGCTGCTCTGCTTTCCTTCGCTTTCTTTTCTGCCTTTCATTTTTTTTGGAAGAGAAATAGAAAATATTAAGGCACCATAATTAACCTGCTGTAGCGGTGCACCCAAATCGTAGCTATAAATAACCCCACAAACGGTTCTAACCTCCACGCCGCCACCACCACTACCACCTTCTTCACCACTAGCACGCCACTCTCTCTCTCTCTCTAGAAAGTGTCCAATTCAGCAAATTCCAAAATGCCAAACGCAGCACGGAAAACTACTGGTATTCTTTCTCTTCTTCTGGTTCTTCAGGCAATTATGTTTGTCTTGTGCTTTTTGATCAACCCAACCTTAGCCCAGGTAGTGACCTATAATGTGGTCAGTCTTGGAGCCAAACCAGATGGCAAAACGGACTCTACAAAGGCGTTTTTAAATGCATGGGCTCAAGCCTGCGGTTCAGGGAAGCCCGGGGTCGTTTATGTGCCGCCGGGAAGGTTCTTGCTTGCAAGTGCCCACTTCAATGGGAAATGTACCAGCAAGGCTATCTCCTTTAGGATTGACGGCACCTTGGTCGCCCCTTCCGATTACCGAGTTATCGGAAACGCCGGGTACTGGTTGCTATTCGAGGATGTCAACGGCGTGTCCATTCACGGTGGGGTGCTTGATGCCCAAGGCGCTGCTTTGTGGAACTGCAAGAACTCGGGCAAAGGTTGCCCAAGCGGAGCCACGGTAAGTAAATTACAATATGACAGATCTTCTGAAACAGATCCTCAGATCTTCGAAGAGAATCTTAAGGGTCAATCAATGGCTTCAGCAGCAAACAAATCTCTGCCAGTATTTATTATTTGAAATTAAAATGCAGTCTTGCCCTCCGACGTTGTAGTGATGGTTCGTTTTCTTTTTTGTGTGCGTGCAGACACTGGAATTTAGCAACTCTAACAACATTGTCATCAGCGGGTTGACCTCCCTCAATAGCCAAATGTTTCACATCGTCTTCAATGGATGCGACAACGTCAAAGTGCAAGGCGTGACGGTCTCAGCAGCCCGAAACAGCCCTAACACCGATGGCATCCACGTCCAGTTGTCGTCCGGCGTCACTATCCTCAACTCCAAAATCCGGACTGGCGATGATTGCGTCTCAATAGGCCCGGGAACCACTAACTTGTGGATTGAGAATGTTGCATGTGGACCTGGCCATGGAATAAGGTATTTTATATAATATTTAATTTATTTTCTTAATTCCACGTCAGAGTGATGACATTTTTGCGTTAATTTTTATTTTTTTATTTTTAATTTCAGCATTGGAAGCTTAGGGAAGGATTTGAACGAACCTGGGGTGCAAAATGTGACAGTTAAAACAGTTACATTCACTGGGACTCAAAATGGTGTTAGAATCAAGACTTGGGGGAGGCCCAGCAACGGATTTGTGAGAGACATCCTTTTCCAACATGCGGTCATGATCAATGTCCAAAACCCCATTGTAATAGACCAAAACTACTGCCCAGGAAACAACGGTTGCCCTGGTCAGGTGAGTTATGAATAATATATTTGGATTCCACGGGCCAAATTCAATCGTTTTAATCCCATATTCCATGGGCTTCAATTCACCATATGGGCCTAAAAAATTTAACTTATTAGCAGCTCAAAGTGAGATAATTTATATTTTTTTAAATTCCATGTCCAAACAGGCCTCTGGGGTGACAATCAGAGATGTTACATACCAAGACATACATGGAACATCTGCAACAGAGCTAGCTGTGAGATTTGATTGCAGTTCCAAGAACCCATGCAGTAATATAAGGTTGGAGGATGTGAAACTCACTTACAAGAACCAAGTTGCCCAAGCTTCATGTAACCATGCTGTCGGAACGGCAGCCGGTTTGGTTCAACCGGAGAGTTGCTTGTAGGGGAAATTTGCCAGAAACCATTCACTAAGTTTTATTAAGCAGAATAGAGAAAGAAATCACTCTCTTTGTCGTGGAAATTACAGAACAAGATGGTTAGGTACAGTTGTGTAGCTTGCGTAGTAGCATTATAGTGGTAGGTGCTGAAGGAGAAGTTTAGTGCTTGAGCCCGTGGCGTTTGTAGCCCATTAGGGTTACGCTGGAGCCTGGCCTTGCAATTAGTATGAACAATTAGAAGTCCATTTGTCCATGGTATGATTATACATATAATATTGGTTGGTATTGGACATGAAATTTCTATATCTTTGATATGTTTTCTTTAGTTTGCAAAGTTGTGAAAATGATCCATGCAATTTAGAAAGCTAAGATGCCGATTTACATCCTTCACAAAAATTGAACTAGTTAATACCAATGACTTATGGGTGAAATATAGATATTTTGGACCTCTTCATACATTGAATCTCTTAACTTTTTTTTTTTTTTTAATTTTGATAATTTTTTAATTTTTTTTATAATTTAATATATAAATCTTATTTTTTTTTTTATAATTTAGAGAAGTTAGGAAATGGCAGTTCATATTTGGAGTATAAGAAATTTGAGTAAAAAGTTTCAAGTTCACTATTTTTATATATTTATTCTGAATATTTAAATTTATTACATTTCATAATTTAAATAAACTAAATTATAAAATTCATTAAATTTAAACATTCACATAAAATTGTGAGTATTGATTAAGAATTTTTTTCTTTAATAAAATAGAAATAACATAATCAAAAAAACAATCCCATCCCAAATGGGAAACGAGAAACAAAGCGCGAGTCGACTTCAGGCTTTGGGTTAGATAGTAAGAAAATGGCAATAACCCATGGCTTCTAACGATTATTTAGTTCTTTTTTATGGCAGCAAGAACAAGTTGGATTTCAATTTCCAAAATTGCCAATGAAACCCATAGCCGCTGAATCGAAGCAATAAATTTGGGAAAGGTGTAAGAGATTTATTTGTGTTTTAGATGGGTTCCTCTTGAAATTTCAAACTAGATTCAAGAGAAGGCTGAGATACATTTGGCTGGATTTGAATGCGATCGGGCAGTTTAAGATGCTAGATCGTAGTATTTGCGTAGGGCAATGAAAGTAAGCGCAGCGAGAATGAACATCATTCGTGCTAACCTGAGTCGTTTCCGTCTCACTAGGAATCGTTTCTTCCAAAGTAGCAGAGAAATGGACTTGTTGTGGGTGGAGACGGTTGTTCTGGAGTTATTGCAAGGATCACTAAGTAGCTGAGAATTGGATTTGTTATGAGTGGAGACCGTTGTTTTGGAGTTATTGCAGAGGATCACGAGTGAGGGAGAAATTTTCTTTTCTCTCATTTCGCCTCTCTTCCTTAATTTCTTTCACAGTTGTCTGCAGTTGTTATAGAAGATCCGTTCCCCTTGTAAGTAGAGCTTTGAAATCAGTTGGTACGGTTTAATTTTAGAATAAAAAATTTGAATCTAATCATAATTATATTAATTAGCAGTTAAATAAGTTAATCCTGTAGTCTAACCGAAATTTGACTTATAAATTATAATTATAAATTTTTACATTTTAAATTCTTAAATAGTTGTTAATTCAACTTTACAAATTATCTTAAAAATATTCATATAAAAATATCATATTTAATGTCATCTGGCATTTCCTTTACAATTTTATACTTATTATATTATAAAAAAATTGTCAAAAAGACTTTCTCTTTCTTTCTTATTGGCTCTCAGAACAGACTTATTTTATAAAAAAAAAGGCATGAAAATTTTCAGATATATATATATATATATATATAGATTATAAATATGTAAAAGATATGCCGCTTTTTGCAATTTGAGCAAATCAAAAGTCATCTTATATTGAATTTCTTTAAATTTTAGGCAGCTCACATAGTGGCACAGTTCATTCTCAAAATTCTATCAGCTTTGACTTTTCTTGTTAATAAAAATTTTAAGAAAAATTATTTATCAATTTATTTAGAATTCATCTAATTAATTATTTTTAAGAATATTTTTAATTAATTAATTAGAATAATTAATTAATTAAAAATAATTGAGTACCTGAGAGGCCAGACACTGCCTTCATAGCCTTTTGCTTGACTCTGTCATCATATACGTCTACTTTCAATACTATTTCCTGCCACGGAGCAAATAGAAGTGCTGTCAAGACCCAAACATCTAAGAAAAATTCAACAAATTGCTTTCAAAGAAATGATTATGAGATGAAGGGGAGAAAAGAGGGTGAAGTTGGATGAGGGTCGAGTTCTGACCTTCATTTTGTGGTGAAGCTTCTGTGAGCTTATTAAGAATGGTTGCCGAAATTCGGTAACGAGAGCCAAAATTAAAAGGTTGATTAAGGGAGTCACTGAGTGAAGCTGAAGAGGAAGAGTAACTATGTTTTGAAGATCACTTGAATTGGTGAAGTGAAGCTGAGGTTTAGAGAAATTTATAGCAGGTGCTGGGAACTGGGTGCCGTTTAAAAAGCAGGACGAAGTCAAGTTCAGGTCAATGCAACTCGCAGGGTCTCACTGTCGAAGAAATTGACGAGTGGCCCACAATGCAACAGCCCAGTTTAGCGGCATTGAATGACGTTTTACCCTCCCAAAGTTAATTGTGTTTTAAATTAGAAATTAAAATAAATATTTAGATTTAAATCTTAAAAATTATACTTGTAAAAAAAATTATTTAATTTTAAAATTTGGTGAGAATATCTCATGATGAAAAAAAAAAAAAGATGTTTTACACAAACTATGGGACTGTTTCGTCATTGCATGTTTGTATTAAAAAAAATAGTAAAGATCATTTTTTAGATCTAAATAAAATATAATAGAGCTGAATTTGATTAATATAATTTTTTTAATTTAAACAATTATATTTACTATTAAAATTACGTGGATGTTACTTTAAAAAAATTTAATTAAAGAAAAACTATTATATAATATGTGAAGAGATTCTATAGAAACATTTTTAAAAAATAAAGAAATAGAAAAAAGTCTTTTATTTTGATTTAATTTTTTAAAATAAAAGATAATATAAAAATATAAAAGTATCAATATTAAATATATATATATATATATATATATATTTGACACCAGCTGAAAAACCTATATGTGCTTCCTAAATTTCACCGGCCAGAATCCGTTGTTTCCTAACCCAAAATTAATTCTGAACAGTTGCAATGACTAAAAGATGTGGTTGCCATAATCTTTTTTTAATATCTTTACGATTTATTTTATTAAGCTAATATCGCATATTTTATACACTTTTTTAATAATCTTTTAAAGTAATTCTATTCTTAGTTTATTCATGTGGTTTGAATATTTCTATCCACTTCCCCATTTTTTGTTAACAAAAAAAGTTCCCATATCTTTTATGTAAGAAAAACCCCCGCCAAATTTAGCTAACACTGTTCGGGAAAGTACATGAATCACTTCCGTCTAGATTGCGGCTGAGAACATCTCAAATGTTACATAATAATTATATATTTTTAAGTGTATTTTAAATTTATTAAATTTTATAATTTAATTTAATAAATTTAATAATATAAATTTTATATTATAAAAATTAAATAAAAATATAATTATAAAAATATTGAGACTCAATCTTAGACTCTTACAATATGTTAGAAATGCAACCCTAGATCACTGACTTGGATCATACTTTGCTAATTCTGCCTAAATTTTGTCATTGAATACCTTCAATTGGTCTATTTTCTATGCAAATTCTTGCATGGTTGTTACCTTTATACAATCTCATAATTTATTTTTATAATCATCACCCTTGAACTTTTTAGTATAATTAATTCATATATGCTTCACATAATATTTCTTATGGACTGCAAGCACCAATGCTTTAAATGTTGGTTCAAAACTCTACATATTAACAAACACATAATATGAAATATTGATTATAGATATTTCAAAACATATGGTTAAATTTGAAAATTGATAACAAACTTTTACCTTTTGTTTATCATTAATGAAGCAACACCCTCTTTCTTCCACTAACCCAATATCTTCAAATAGCCTAGTTAGAAACCAAGTCCAAGTGTCCTTGATCTCATAATCCATCATTGCTATTGCAATTAGGTAAAACCCATTGTCTTTATCTTGTCCCATTATTGCCAATAATGTACCTCCATAATACCCCTTCAGATGACTCCCATTCAGTCCAATCATTGGCTTGCAACTGGGTGAAAACCGTCCTTGCATGCCTTGAAGCATGGTAGAGTCTATCAAATTATGGTGGTAATTCTGGCCTAGGTCCATCCACTCCCACTTGTATTCTAGTACCTCTTATTCTTAGTTCCTCAGGATAATCCTAAGCCTAGCATATTGATCTCGTTCACTACTTTGCATGAGGCTTTTTTCTTTCTCCCATCCCTTGTATGCTAAGCTATCATGGACCAATATATTGAAAGTAGTCCTTATGTAGTTAATGGTATCTATACTAGTAAGACAAGATGTGATTCTAAGATATGGGACCAACTTCTTCGCAAGACAACTTGAACTAGCTTATTGAACCTTTAATACTTTACTGCAAGTATGCTCATTGTCGAAGGTCTTTATTTGAAAAGGCTGTGTGTCCTTGGCCCAAGAACATAGGATTGTTCATGGGCAAGGTTTCTTGTTTTCGAGCTGACACCATAACTTATCATTTTTACAAAACTTTACTACCCTCCCACTATGAATTGTATAGTTCCTCACAACTTCTTTGAACACATCTAAAGAAGCAAAATCCATACCCAATTCAAAGTGGACATCAGTATACTTTGCATTTTCATTGAAATGAGGAAATCTAATTTTTTTTTCCCTTTTAGCATCTTTATCGGAGAAATCATGAGCACTTTGTAGATCCCCATATCCATATTCATTTTCATCCTCAGATCCATCACCATATGAGACAATGGAAGTTCTAG
This sequence comes from Dicorynia guianensis, assembly GCA_037013595.1. NCBI lineage: Eukaryota > Viridiplantae > Streptophyta > Magnoliopsida > Fabales > Fabaceae > Dicorynia > Dicorynia guianensis. Next base: position 5,110,863 of record JASUAB010000010.1, read on the forward strand.
TATTGCCTAGGACTTCATCAATTAGAATTAATTCAGTAAATGCTTCAAACAACTCATTATCAATAAAATTATTAACAAATCCTATCTTATATGCTTGGTCAAATGAATATATGGATTGAATGGGAACAGTATAAAGGTTATATTCACCACTCTAATTATGTTGACTAGCATAGGGATTATCATCCCAATTCACATAATTGGTTAAATTTATGTATTCTTCTAGATTTCTTTTGTTAGTGCCCAAATCTTGCTTGAGTTTTAGCCTTTAAATTCTGGTCTTCAAATTCAACCTCCAAATTTTGCTCTTAAATTTCTAGGTGCACTATTTTTGGTTGACTAATAGGATGGATAGTGAAAAGCTCAAGGGTGTCCTCACCCTCAATTACACTAATCATATGCAAACTGTTAACATTGACTTCCAAGGTCTCAACCTATCATCCAAATTATACCTAGGCATTAGCCACTAATAGTCAGTTCGTTTTGTGTATCCAATTTCCTTCAACATGTCCCAAGCTTTTGGTAGTGACATTTTGTTACAGTCACAGTTAGACCACTGATCAAGTAAACCACCCACATAAGCTTTGTTTGGTGGGTCAGTAAAGTATCCTTTGTAGTGTATAATTACTATTAGATTTGTTGCCATCTTGCTATACAAGAATGACTTTCACCTGTTATGGCACAAAATAAATAAATAAGCAAAATCAGATAATGCAAGCTAGATTATGGCATAGAATGAAAAAATATATAAATAATTCACATGTTCTTTTGCATTGAGTATTGTTACTATATATAAAAATATATAATTTTACCTTTTTTTTCCTTTTCCTTTTCCTTTTTGTGCATAATAGCCTACTCCAAATGCATGTTACATTTGAACACCTGCAGATCCTAAAAGCTACTTCTTACTTAAGAGAGAATCCTATGTTTTTGTCTCTACATACATTATTGTAATAATATTATATTGAAAATGTGGCTTCTTCCTAAAAATAGATACTCAAGATAACTTAGAGTAATGTTATTGCACATTTACAATTCTGCCCAAACTTTTTTCACGTAGATTAGAAGTTCATTGGGTGTCAAATGGGAAAGATGGTGACTTTTACAAAAGTCAAAGACCTAATACTGACAATGAGATTATGTGCTTTATTTTACTTTCTTGTCTCTCATTGGTCCATTTTCTATTCAAAGTCTATAAAAAGTTATAGTGTTGTTTGAAAATTTGTTCACTTCTAAGTTGCCCTTACTAATCATATCTTCATAGGTTTTAACATGCCTTAAATAACACCAAATGAGATCCATTTTTCTTAGCTAAGAATTCAAAGTCCAAAAAAAATTAGAGCAAATTGTCAAAGATAAAAAAAAAAAATACAGCAAAGAAGCATAAGAATGCTTCAAATTTTGTTTATAAATTTTCTATTGGGCCCAAGCCAAGTACAAAATGCTTCAAAAAATTAGGCCGAGGTTTGCTTATGGTCAACAATGAGTTTTTTGTTGCATAGGAGAAGCAAATGAAACTAGTCTTTGTATAGCAATTAATTTATTTTTTAAATTCTCATTCTTTAGCTTTCAGCTCTCCTTACCGAATTTTCATGTTGACATGAAAGTGTATGTTTCACTTTTCCTCAATTCATTAGAGCAATATCTACAGCTACACCATAAACTAATGAAAAGAACACTAGTGTTTTGCTTAAAATACTTGCTCTTGGGACATATATAAGGGTGACACTCATATCAAACAAATAAATTACTACATATTTTAGCAACGAAACATAGGCAATTTTTGAAATAGAAGCATAACTAGAGGTAATTTTTTAAAAAATCTTAAACAAGGCTTTCTAAAAAATCTTCATATTCAACGAGACCACAAAGTCTCAAGGAAAGAACTTTTTGGGACCACAACTTTTATCTGACTCCCAGCAACCAAACAAGGGAACATATGTGATCCCTTTATCAGCCATGTAACTATTCTTAATTATTCTTGGCTTGTCTCTTCTAAGCTTGACCACTATGAATTGTATAACTAAGGCACATTAGTATTAGTCTATCACTATTGAAACAAGGGGACCACAACAAAATATTAAATGTATAACCAAAGCATATTCCTTGCATTTGCTGCTAACTTTGAAACAAAGACTTCATTACACTATCCAATAAAAGCTACAAAAAAGGCATTATGGTATCATGGAAAGAAACAATAGGGACCTATGTCTTACAAGTCGATTGTTGGAGATAGATGAAGCAGGAGATAAGAAAGGGAAAAAGGCATCCACTTCTATCACTGTGAACCTTCATCTCTCTTTAGATCACGCTTCTCTCTTTGTTGTGCCCAAAAGTTGCCCCTCTTCCTCTTCAATGGATAAATCATGCTTCTCTCTTTGCTAGGCTTGGAAGTCACTTCCATTCCTCTTTGATGGATAGATCATGCGATTAGAAGGGGGATTAGGTTTTGGTTCAAAATGATGGAATTTTGGATGCAAGGGGATCACCTAAAATGACATTATTTTACTTGAAAGTGTTCAAAAAAAAAAAAATCAAGTTGGATGACATGTGGTGCCATGTCAAACGTTGATGTTGCAACATTTTTTACACATGGATGCTATACCAACATTCAACATGCTACGTCATCAAAGCAATTCATGCCATCACTACTAACAATGTAATGGAGGGACCAAAATATGAGTGATTTTAATTTGTAGAGGACCAAATTAGGAAGTTAGGAGAGTGAGAGACCAAAATAACAGGACCTCAATCTATGAGGGATCAAAATGGAGTTTTAGTCTTAAAATTTTCTTACATTCTCCCACTTGAACAACATTGATTGCATTTAAAATACTTTTGAAAATAATTTAAAAAAAACTTTGTGGTTAAATAACAGTAAGGCCATTAAACAACATAATCCAACTTAATCACTTTAAAAAATGATCATGACATACAATACAACCAACTTAGGACAATGGACAAGGATATACCTTTTGTTTGTATAGCTCACCAATAATCACATAGGCTAATCGTATCATAGACATGATTACAAAGATGTGGCGTATAGTTATACTTATATATCATGGCCAAGTGATTCTCATATGGTATTGTGTAGGTGTTCTCATGGCCTTTCTCATGAAAGTCACTCTGTCTTCCCAAGAAGACTAATCACTTTGTTTTTCATAAAACAACATACAATCTCACAAGAATACTATAGTAATTCAATCACAAAGAAAATTAATTCTAAACAAACATCTCTATTAGGAGACAACTATAGCAATTTAATTAAAGTACTCCAATTATCTCCAAAGAAGACTGCTATAGCAACTTTATTGCAAACATATTTGAAATAAAGTAATACATCAGGAGGTAAAAAAAGAACAACCAAGGCATAATTTACATTAGTCTTGGCCAAAGAGGTAGTGTTAATATTGTATTGTTGTACTATAGGAATTGGAAAATCTTCTTGTTGTCAGTTGTTTGTAAGTTATTTAGTTTAGAGGTTTATGCTTTCTAAATGTCGAAGATGAATATGGGAGTGGATTTTGAAGAAGGAATCTAGAATTTTCTAATATACATGGGGAATAATTTAGGAATGTGGGGCAAAATTATTCCCACCATTTTAATTAGTCACGTGATGTAGTACGAGACAAAAAATATGACAAATAAAGTCTATATTTTCTAATTATATTAATATCATAAGAAGTTTAAATAGCAATGTGAGGCTCAAGCCTTATTTATAGCTTGTAGCTAAATAAGTGATAAACATGAAATTAAAAATAGATAAACCTAATGATAAATAACAAATAAATCTAAAGATATCCTTATCCAAGGTAAGGATAAAATCATTAAATTAGAAGATAAGATCCCAAATTGAAATCCTAGTTAAACTAAATATCTTTAATGATAATTATCTTCAATCCCCATCGTTCTTCCCCTTTGAGAAGAACTCACCTATGGGGAATGAAAATATTGGTATTGCTCAGGAGGTCCAAATCAAACTAGAGGAGATCATTTTCGTTTACCCAATTAGCATCAATATTTGGTCAGTTCTTCAGCTAAACCAAGTAATGGCAGAATGGGGCAGAAGAAGAACCAACCTACTTGTTATCCAAGATGGTCTTGATCGTGTTTGAAAATTATGAAGATAAGGTAGGGTTTTTGGCATTGGCATAATTTTCTTTAAATCTACAGAAACTACTAGAGATAACACAAAGGCTCAAAAGTATCCCAATAAGGAAACAAATCTTCCACATTGAAAATATGGCTAATAGTCATATCAAAAGGTAAGTCAAGTAAATATGCATTTGGACCCAGCTTTTGTAAAATGTGGTAAAGACCATTGGCTTTAACAAATAATTTTCAAGATGAATGTTTTAGGTAATGTTCAGGATGGATATAAATCATCACACAATCACCAATATTAAAACTCAAATCCCTACATTGACTATTAGCAACAAGTTTATAATTATCATTACTCAATGCAAGCTTGCATTTAATGTTAGAATGTAACTCATGAATATGGTTAGTGAAAGTTCCAACTGAATCAAAAGGTCTAAAATTAACTGACATAGGTCCAAGATCAACAGGTTATCGAGGAGGTTGGCCATGATAAATCTCTAAAAGACTCTTATGGTGGACCTATTGATAAAGCTATTGTAAGCAAACTCAATGTTAGGTAAAATCAAGTCCCAATTACAAAGTTTCTACCAATTAGTTTTTAGGTGAAACGCAAAAGAATACTTTAACTTGGTGCCAAATAATTTTTAAAGGATTTTTCAAAAGTAACTTATGAATTTGATATCCCTATCAGATACAATGGTAGTGGGTAATCCATGTAAATGCATAATTTTCCCAAAGAATAACTTAGCAACATGAGATGCATTAGTTGTTTTACTATAAGGGATAATCTAAGCCATTTTGGAGAACCTATCCACAACAACAGAGATGGAATATGCACCTTAGTAGTGCGAGGTAAGTCAAGAACAAAATCCATACTTAAATCTACCCAAGGGCCATGGGGAATAAGTAATGGTGTGTACAAACCAATGTTCCTCTTCTTAGCTTTAATAGTCTGATAGGTTCTACACTAGGACATAATCTTAGTAACATCTCTTTTCATGGAGGGTTAGTAAAATCTATCTTTTACTAAGGCAATGGTCTTATCCTTCCCAAAGTGACCAATTAACCCATCTACATGCATTTCTCAAACTAAGAAGTCATGAAGAGAGGTGGAAGGGATGCATAACTTGGTGCCCTTAAATAGATAACCCTTGTATAAGATAAAACTAACATAATCCTAATGATTTCCATCTAACTAGGCCTAATAGATAATACTAAAATTTGGGCAAGTATGATAGTCATCTCTTATTTGATCAAAGCTTACAATACTAATACTTAGTTTACAAGACTAAACCAACTCAACTAAGAGTATCAGCAACCTTGTTTTCTACCACAGACTTATGTTTAACTACGAACATAAACTGCTAAAAAAACTCTACCCAAGCAGCATGTCTAACATTTAATTTCTTCTAGGATTAAATAAATTTTAAGGCTTGATAGTTAAATATAGCACAAACTCCTGGGAAAGTAGAAAATACTACCAATGAGTAAGGGACCTAGCTATGGCATAAATTCCTCATCATAGGTGGAGTATTTCTTCTTAGTATTATTGAGTTTTTCACTAAAAAATGTTACAAGATGACCTTCTTAACTTAAAACTCTTCCAATCCCTACTCTAGAGGCATCACAAGACACCTTAAAAACCTTAGAAAGAAAAGGAAGTTTTAAAATAGTTGTATCAATCATGCATTTTTTAATTTCATTAAAAGCTCTAAAAGTAGTAGGTAACTAGGTAAACTTATCTTGTTTTAGATACCTAGCGATAGGAGTCATGAAATGAATCTTCTTTAAAAAGAAACTAATGTATGAAAACTGCAAACCTCAACAATGGTTATAGGGATAGGTCACTTTTTAATAGCTCTCACTTTCTCAGGATTAGCATACAAACCCTAGGCAAAGACTATAAATTCTAAGAAAATAACCTGAGTCTATAGGAAAGAGTACTTTGAAAGGTTGACATAGAATTCCTTAATTCTAAGAGTAGGGAAAGCTAATGAAGATGACTCAGATGTTCAACTATAGACTTGCTATAGATTAGAATGTCATAAAAATAGACAACTAAAAACTTACCTAGAAAAGGATGGAAGATGTGAGTCATAACCTTAATGAAGGTGCTAGGGCATTAGATAGTCCAAAGGGCATAACTACATACTTATAAAATTCATCTTTAGTCTTAAAGGTAGTTTCCCATTCATTCCTTGGCTTAATCCTAATATGGTGTATACGCTACACAAGTCTATTTTAGAAAACCAACTGGATCCAACAACTAAATCCAACATATACTCAAGCCTAGGTATAGGAAACCTATACTTGATGGTGATTTTGTTGATGACTTTTCTAATTATACACATTCTTAAAGATCCATCCTTTTTTCGTGTCAAGAGGGTAGGGATGGTGCAAGGAATAAATTAGGGTGAATGTAACCTCTGGACAACAAATCTTTTACTTGCTTATTAACCTCCTCACCCTCTTTAAGGTTCATCTTATAATGGGGAAGATTAGGCAAGGTAGCAGCACTAGGCACTAAGTCAATGGTATGTTGGATGTCCTGCATAAGAGGTAACTCACAGGGAAGTTCATTAGCGCAATGTCCTTAAACTCATCTATCAAGTGGCTAATCTCAAGGAAGGCTTCTATGTAGTGGGAATTGAGACAATTGATGGTGGCCTTAGGAACAATAACTAATATTACATCATACTCAATAATCTCCTTTTCAGATTCCATATGTATTGAAAGGTGAAACTTTTCTTTTTTTGACTTTGGGGACTACACAATGTATTAAGTTTATCACCTTGTTCATTAGTCTAGATAGCCTTCGGAATGACATTCTTATTATGATGTTGGAATGTGTAAATGTTTTCTCTCCCATGGTTGGTAACATTGTTATCATATAACCAAGTTCATCCTAAGAGGATACGGCCAACACCTATGGGTAAGACATCATAGTAAATGTCTTTTTTGTATCCACCAATCTAGAGGGGTACCTTACACCTCTATCTAACTTCAAGGCTAGTCTTACCTACCCAAGTTACTCTAAAAAGGTCTAGGATGAGCTTCGGTTTTAGTCTTAACCTAACTACTTCTACAATAGAGATAGCATTCATAGTATTTTCTCCATCAATAACCAACTTGCAAGTTTTTCCACTGCAAGCAATTTAGGTGAGGAAGATACTAAAGCATTTCCAAGAATCAAAGGAAGTAGGAATTAATATGATACATCTCATGACATTAAGATAACTAAGGTTCTCTTCCCAAATCTTAATCTTTTCTTCTATATCTTATGGACACTCAATTGATTCAACTACCTCATCATCAAGGTTCTCATTCTTTACTAGGATAGGCTCAAGGACTAGCTCTATGGTTAAGGCTTTACTAGGACACTAACTAGTGATGTGGTCTTTAGCATGATAGTTACGGCATTCTATCAAAGCATTGGAGTGATTACTACAGAAATTAGAATTACCCTTGAGGAGTTATTATTCTTGTAAGAATTAGGATGAGTATTAGAACATGAGCTAGGCTAAAAGGAGGCGTTATAAGCAGAAGGGGAAGCCCTATAAGTGGAAGATTGAGCCCTATAAGTATTTTGACTATGATTACAATGATTAGGTGTAGAAGGAAATGACTTCGGGTTAATAGTCCTAGGGAATAGATCTAACTCATTAGCCTTCTGATAGGCTTCGTGAAGGGATGTAGGGCCAAGGAATTTAATTTCCCACTTTATATCATGTTGCAACCCATTAATAAATTTGGTAATGGTTGCCCAAGGTTCTTCCCTAATGTCAAATTTAAGCATTAACTCTTCAAAGTTATCTATATACTCAAGAACTGTACTAGGTAACTATTTAAGGTTCAACTATTGATCCATCAAATGACTCTTGTGGTAGAAAAGGAGGTACTTATCTTTTAACTTTTATTTTATCTTAGCCCAAGTGAAAATAGGTTACGGTATTGTCTCTCTCTCTCTCTCTCTCTCTCTCTCTCTCTCTCTCTAAGGTATGCCAATAACATTTAGTTGACCTTACAAGTTTCATTTAAGCAAAGTGGATCTTTTGTTCATCAGTCATATTACTATACCATCCAAAGTAATCCTCTTTGCTAAATAGCCAGCCTTGGAAGACACTTGGATCTAGACTACCTTTAAACTTAGGTTCATTTACCATAAACTTCTTAGTAATGTTCACTTCCTCATTATTTCTATTGTTATGCTAGGCAAACCTATCTTGATTACTTGGTTGATCATCAAACTCATCATGGTTATTTCAAAAGTCCCAAGAATGTCTAACATTCTCAAAAGCCACAAATCGAGAAGAACTAACATGTTCATTGTCATCATTAATGCCCTTATTAGTAATTTACTAACTAAGGTGCTAAAACGTATCCCTAAGTTTTTTCATCTCAACTACTAGCTTATCAATATGTCCACCTTAAGGATTGACATTCTTATGAGGTTGTTCCATTTGTAGGGTGAGATTATCAAGTTGTTATTTGATAGGTGGGTTGGATTGAGACAAGGATTTGTAATGTTTGAGGGGATAAGCTTTTAGAAAGGTTATGAATAAGAAACTGACTAGACTTGTAGTAAAATAATGATAAATATAAATTACCTTAATAACCCATGTAAAAATCAAAATAATAATGCAAATGTTATGTAAATGCAAAAAGGTTAGGGAACTCACAGTGTTTATGAGCCTACATGGAGACCAATGGTCTCACAAAGATGTTCCCTACTTGCCCTTATGTAGAGCCCTGGATGGATACTAGTAGTCTCATGAAAAGTGACTTAAAGGTTGTGAATGAATGTAGAGTATGTAAAGCTAGAGCGAATAAAGCAATTAAATAGGCAATGTTATAATAAAAGAAGTCAAATTAGCTATGACAAAGGAAATCAAGTAGGCAAATAAACAAAAGAGAAGCAATTTTTCTTTTTTAGGTAATGAGAAGAAGATAAAAGAAGTAAACTTCGGTCTTAAAAGAAAATTACCACTAACTTAATTGATATAAAAATTAGAACAAGTTTCCAAAAGGAAAGAGTGCACTTTATGAAGTAAAAGTGATTATGAGAGCCCAAAACCTAGTGTTAGAGTCTTGAAATGCCAAATTTGATGTCAAAATCATTCTCAAGAGGCCAAAAAACCTAAGAGAGTGGTCTAGACGGTAGCCAATGGTGAGTCAATAGTTAACTAATGATGTGGCACCTTTTGATGACATGTCAATGACTTGGCAATGACACTTGTATGGCATGGCACTTGGGTGGTTGATGACATGGCACGATATGGTCCAGTGTGCTTTTGGCGTGTGGAATGCATGCGGCAAGAGGGGTAGTGACGAATGTAGCACATGGCACAGTAGTTCATGGCAATCTTTCAACTTTGGAATTCGTCTAAGGGGTGCATGTTTCAAGATTCTCCCTAGAAATGCAAATAGATGGCAAACAAAGAAAGAGATATTTTTTTAGTTTTTTCGGCAAAAATGGACGTTTTCTAGTAATGAATGGATGGCAGTGAGATGGTAGGGAGCAAGTGGGTGGTGAATACAGTGGTAAGGAAGGCTGTGGGTGGCTGAGAAAGGAACAAGGCTTTGATATTAAAAATGATGTAGTATGGGATAAAAAATATGACAAAGTCTATATTTTCTAAATAATTCCATATCATAAGACATTTGAATAATAATGTGAGATAAAAGCCCTATTTATGACTTGTAGCTAAATAAGTGACAAATATGAAATTAAAAATAGATGAACCTAATGATAAATAACAAATAAATCTAAAGATATCTTTCCCTAGAGTAAGAATAAAATCCCTAAATTACATGTTAAAATCCCATATTAAAATCTTAATTAAATAAAATGTCTCTAATGATAATTATTTTTAGTCTCTATCATTACATCTGCTAACAAGAGAGTTGATTTGGCCCATTAATTGCCACTTTTTGTTCACATGAGATTATGATTGTTATTAATGAATGCCTATATAAAAATTAGAGTAAGTGTAATTTTAATCTTTCTATTTTTTAAAAGAATAATTTAATCTTTTAACTTTTGAATTAGACAATTTAGTCTTTTTATAATTGTGATTGAGATAATTTAGTCATTTTATAAGTATATTAGGGCAATTTAATCTATTTGTAAGTGCAATTGAGACAATTTAGTCTTTTATTTATTGATTTTTTTTTCAGCATACTATGGTTAATCGATATTGATTTACATTTCATTTTTTCTTTGAAAATTTCAACATTCTTCTTGTGGTGTAAAGCTATCTTTTTTTTAGTCAAGTTCTAAGATTTAATTTTACATATATCAATGACCCTTTTAATTAAAAGATAAATCTATATAATAAACATATTACATTATAATTGAAAAAAATAAAATTTAAATTACTATTAAGAAGTCATATTATACAAAATAAATTTAATAAATAAGAGATTAAATTATTTAATTTAAAAATTAAAAGTTTAAATTATTTTTTTAAAAAAATAAAGAGACTAAAAATGTCTTTGCTTCGTTAAAAATTAAATTAAACAATGTTAATTTAGAGAAGTTAATGATTTGATCTTCTATTCCAAATAACAGGAGAATATTGCTTCAAATTAAGTATTAGTGAGACTAAAAGTATAATTAAGATTACACAAAAAATTATAAAAATATAAAAAGATTTAACATATAAAATTAAAAAAATATAACAACATTTAATAAATATAATTTTTCGTGATTTTCTCATCTGCTTGAATCCCTCCCCTTTCCTATCAGCCAATGACGAAGTCTGCAACAAATGCACTGCTTTGTCTCAGTTGTTGCAGATGCAGTTCTGGGTACACGCGCTACAAGTCTGTTACATTCATGTACTCAAATCATATTCAAAGTAAGATCACAGTTTTCATACTTATTCTTTATGTCAGAAGGGACAGAATTGTGTAAATCATTATGCATATTCCTTAAACCAAAGATTTTACAATATATATTGCTAGATTATTGATGTAATTAATTAATTTGAAACTTATTCAAACAAAATTTAAAAAATTAAAGATTTATTTTGTTTATAAAGTTCAAAAAGTAGAGGAAATAAAATAGATTTAATTTGCTTGGGGAAGGGTCGAATTGAAGTTTCCCCTGGTAGATATTTTTCCTCCATTCTTGTAGCAGATTCCCGTGCACCGCCTCAGAACTTTGGGAAAACAAAAAGAGTGAAAGGGAAGATGGGAGGGGAGAGGAACGAGAGAGTCAGTTGATAGTGTTTCCCCTCAAGTTCACTTTTTTTTGGGGACCGTGAAATTCCTCTGGCTCTCTCTTTTTATTTTTTTTGTGTGTTTCCACTCATGGGGAAGATGCAGAAAGCAGGGTCGACTTCATCAAGCGGCAGCAACAAGTCCAGTGTTGGGCTTTCAAGCTGGTTGCATTTAGTAGCGAATGAGAAGGGTCCTAGCCCTCCATCGTCAAACCTGGCAAGAGGAGAAAGAGTTGAACTACCTGATTCAGTGAGCAGTGGTGGGTTGGATATTGTTTCGAACTCTGCGTGGCGTGATTCAGAGTCTAGCACCTGGAGGGATAATATTAGATACAACTGGCTGTGGAGAGCGCTGAGTGCAAAGGAGGACCCTAGGCTGCGAAGATTGAGGTTGTAAAGTAGATCAGTTTAGGCTCTTTTGACCCTGATAATTCACCAGCCGAAGTTGTGGTCTACCGATGCTGGGTATGTTGCTTTATTCACTTTGAAGCAAATCCAACTTTCAAAACTCAAATCCTACTTGCCATACTATTTTATTTGTTTACTATATAATTTCTCAGACGTATTTTATGGACATTTTGTTGCATAGAGCATTTTGGCATAGAATGCACTTCTCTCAGATATTTCTCTCTGCATGATAATTTTTCATTTCTTAAATATAAGCCTACAATAGCTTCATGAGCTAATAGCACATGTATCCATATTAGAAGCAGTACTGATACATATTGTGTATTTTATATCTGAAGTAAACTAAATCAGAGTTTTAGTTTATGGTGACTCTCAGGTTTTAAAATCTAGCTTTCAATATGTAGCATTAGTAGAATTCACATTTATATGCTTTTGATTATGGTCATTGACCTGTTGTCATTAACTATACCTAGAAAAATTGATTACCTTTTCATTAGCCTGTGTTTATTGGTATAAATATTATGTTACTGCTGAATTTCCTTTAAATGTTCTAATTAATTAATTACGTATTTATTTGTAAAGTGTACACTTTTAGTTGATTTGGAATTTAGATGTCAGAGAAAAAAATAGGTGGAATATTCATTTTACTTCCATTTTTGGGCATAAACATCCTTATTTTAATTGTCATGCCTTAGGGAGGGGGACCATGGGCTCTCTTAGCAGGGCAAGTAATTTCTCATATACTTCTTTTTAAGTCATTATTCACTCAGGTTTTGTGGTGTAGTTTGTGATTAGAATTTATGGGAATTGCTTATAGAAAATAATGGTTAACAAAAAAATTCTGGTATAAGACAATTATCTGATTTCACTTATTTATACTTTGTGCTGGACCTTCTTACTTTTCTTAGCACTTTCCATTTCTATATTAAGCCAAAATGCCCCATGGTTAGCTCCAAGATGAACAATGTTAAGAATGTCCTTTATAAGAAGCAGATAACATTTACAACATTGGTTATGGTTGGAACAACTGCCATCTGCTGAAGAGTTTCAAATCAATCACTTGTTTCTTTTCTTTGATGAGTTGAATAATTGAACTCCGTGGGAGTATTCCGCAAGAGGTCTATCATTTTCTTGAGTGGTATGTCTCCCCCAGTCTCTTCCTAAAATTTGGATAAAGGTTTTTATGAAAGTGCTGATTTTTATATATTATGTTAGGAAAGGGCGTCATTGTTTTCATTCACAAATTCTCAAACTTAGACTTATGTGATTGGATTAAGATTTTGAATTCCTGTATTTTTAAAGATGATAGTGGATTTTGATTATAGCAATATATGCTAATTGAACAATTGTGAAGTATGACAGACGTAGATGGGAAAGGCAAAAGCCAATAAAAAGAGTAGGGGCTGAGCTAACCGTGAATGGAATTCGCAAAATTGAAACAATGTGATAGCTCTTTAGTTTAATGGCCCAAGTGAGAGGATTAATTTTCAACAATGGTTATTTTCAAGAAATGTTACTTTTGCCTATACATTGAAGCTCTTATTCATTTTCAAGAAAATGTTATGAGTTTAAATGGTGTTTGATTATATATTCTCTTGAGTTAATTACTATGACTTGCTTGAGGAATCAGGAGATAGTGAAAGTTAGTTTAATACAGAAATTGTTGCTCAGCAATAGTACTTTATGAATTTTGGTAGCTGTTTTAAGAAGTTATACATTTACATGTGATTATGAAAGATATTTAGGAAAAGAACTTATAATATATGTTTAACAAAGTTTACTTGCTTATATAATCGGGATTTGAAATATTTGTTTTGAGAGGCTAAGTCAGCAAAGGTATGCTTTTCAGTTTGGTGAACATTTTAATTTATTGAATTAACAATGTTACAAACTTTCAGCGGTTTATATACACTCCTAGCTTTGTAACCATTATGTACAGCTTGTATATTAAAAATATGAGCTCTTGGGGACTGTATGGGTATACATAAAGCCTTTGGAGCTTATACTTTGTGTCTATTGCCTTTTGGGGGCATGTTCTGCAGTAGTATATGACCAAATTTATTATGGACAACATGTATATTAGGAATATAAGGTTTTTAGGACTACGTGGGATATCTAGAAACCCTTTGGGGCGTATATCTTATGTTTATATTCTTTTGGAGGCATGCTCTGCACTACTATAAGAATATGTTTATCATGTGTATTTGCTCCTGACTACCTAGTGATGTCATGCTTATTCAAAATATTGCTCTTGGTGCTCAGTAATGCCATGTTTAACAAGTAATTGCTCATAATTACCTAGTGATGCCTTGCTTATTCAAAATATTGCTTTTGGGACTTAGTGATGCATGTTTAACAAGTAATTGCTTTTGAGTATTTGGTTATGCCATGCTTATTCAAAATATTGCTCCCGGCACTTGGTAATGCCATGTTTGACAAGTAGTTGCTCCTAAGTGAGGAAACTTCTTGGTGATGCCATGTTAAGTTTACAAGTTTGGCATATGGTGGAATACAAGCTTGAGAGTATATTATGGTTCCAAGTTTTAATCAAAAATTTATTATTATCAACTCTATCCAGCATATTGGTATTTACGCAATAAGATCTATCTATTTTATTTTAATTAAAGAATGCTGCATTTTATAATTGAAAATATTATGATCATTTAATTCTTGTTATATTACAATTGGCCTAGTGTGTGGAGATATTGTCTTTGTTAGAAGTGCATGAGGCAGAGTCTATTAGTACTTGTTTCTTATTTTTGTATGTGTTGATTATTGTAATTGTTCCTTTTGGTATTTTTCTCAGAGTATAATCTAAGATAGATATTGAGATGAATTGACGGATTGGAAATTGTTGGTTTTGTTAGCTATCTCTCTCTCTCTCTCTCTCTCTATATATATATATATATTTATACATACATATATATATATATATATATATATAGAGAGAGAGAGAGAGAGAGAGAGAGAGAGAGAGAGAGAGAGAGAGAGAGAGAGAGAGATAGATAGCTAACCAAACCAAGAAGCATAATTCTTCATGGGAGATTTTGCCAAATAAATATTTTTAATAGCAAGGTTATGCCTGTTTTGGGTGTGACAGGGTCAATCTTCACCAACATTCAAAGGTCAGTGAATTTCTGCACTTAACAAGCTGTTTAGGGTTTAGGTGCAGTTCTAAGCACGCATTGCAAAGGACAAAAAGGATCCAACACTTCCAGTGCTTGACCATGGCATCGACAAGTCATGAAGTTATCGTCAACGAGCATCACACAAAGCACATCCACTTCTTCAAAATCATACTCCCTCATACTCTCATTGAAGGAAAACTGGTAATCATTTTGTTCAATTTGTGTAAACATGTTGGTAGCCCATAGCACAAATAGTCTAAGTGACCATTTCTTTAGTTTTTTTGCAACCTGCTCTTGTTGTTTCTTTTTTACTTCGTAGGTTTGCTTCAGTTGGTCTTGTGTTCTTTAAATTTTATGTTTGTTCACTGGAAGCTGAATTTGTTTGGATTCTTATATTTGAATTAGATATGTTAATCATGCTCAGTGTATGTTGTATCTGCACCACTTATTCATTGAAGAATTTGGTTGTTATGATACTTCGAATCATTTTCCATTAATGGTATGATTCAAAATTATTCTCTACCTATTCTTTTAGGGGGTGGGGTTAATTGGTTTGATGGGAAGGAACATGGTGTTATTTTATTGTATTTTTCAATATGCTCATCTTCCCTTGTCTTTTAAACATTGGCTAAATTTTCTGTTGTACAAGTAGATAAAAAGTTGTTGGCATGCTTATGTTTTGTTTGGGATTTCATATTTTGTCTTTGTTTTTCTTCCCATAGTCTTCAGTATTTTCCTTGGATAGTTTGGATTATAGGATGTTATTTTGAATTAAGGCAACAAATGTATACAACAACGACAACATAGAGTCTTATCCTATAAGGTAGAGTCGGGCAAATAGATCAAACAGTATAATTAGATTTTATCATAAACCAAATTTGCAGAAATACCATTTATTCAAAAATTTTTTTTAATAATCTCTCAAAGTGTCCTTTTTCATTTTTCTCTACCTCTGTTCATTAGAATAAAAATTATTTGGTCAGCTTTTTTCACTGATGCCTCTAGTGGCCTTAAACTTTTGAGGAAATCTGTGCTACCTTAAACTTTTCCCACTTTATTGTATTTATCCTCCTAATTATTCCTCACTGTGATTGAATATTTTTTGACCATCAGCTGTGTCTGTGATGCTTGTGGTAACCACTCTGAGACTTCATATTAAGCAAACTTCATGGTGTGGTTTTTTGTTGCAATTCTGTGTAAGGATTTCTAATATAGATATCATTTATCCTTAAAATTAACTGTCTATTAAGAATTCCTTGAAAACAACCTTCTCTATTTGGGGCACGAATTTATGATTTTGTAAGTTTAGAAAAGGGTACCAGATCAAATAATGTGTCCTTCAATGCATTGTATGTGTTTATCTTGCTCTGACTAAGCATAGACTAGATGTCATATTATTAATTATTGTTGTTCTCTTGGTAATTTTAATTTTCTCTCACACACACCTCTGGGTAAAAAGGATCATAAAAAACAAAAAAAAAAAAGTTGTCATTTGTTGGTGACGTTGGTCTATATAGTCAACATTAAGTTTTGACTTTTTTGCTTCCTACTTACGTTTGCTTCCTATCATGACTGTTAGCCCTTAACTGCATATCTAAGTAAGCACATAACACTTAACTGCATATCCAAGTTCTCAATTTGAATCTGACTAATGGAGGCTGTTAAACTAAGTGTCTGGCAATGTATCTATGGCCTATATAATCTAATTTGCATTCAATTCTGTATGCATTGACAGAGGATTCCAACAAAGTTCACGAAGAATTTTGGGAAATGCTTACAAAAAACTATCTTTCTAAAGCTCCCAAGTGGTGCAAAGTTTTCAGTAGAATTGAATAAATGCAATGGTGAAGTTGTATTTGGAACGGGATGGAAAGAATTTGCCCAGCATCACTCTCTGGCTGCAGGGTATTTCTTGGTTTTTAAGCTTGAAAGTTCTTCACAATTTGACGTACTGATATTTGATATGAGTGGGGTGGAGATAGAGTACCCTTTCAATAAAGTAGAAGGTAAGGAAGACGCGGAATTTAAAGGAAATACATCTTTGAGCGTTGAGAATATTGAGGTGCCAGCTGAAACAGGTCCATCTATTGATGATGCAACTACGTTGAAGCAGCTGAAGTCATCATTAATTGATAATTTCCTATATGGTGCTGCCAACAATTTCTCCTCAGAGTACCCTTTCTTCAAATTACTTATAAACTTAAAGACCATGGTATGTTCTCAAACAATTAATTGATTCATGCAATATTACAGCTCCCAAAATCAATTACAATTTGGGAATATATGCGTCTTTGTGTAGAATGTACCAGTTGACTTCATGAAGACTCACTTCAAACCTGGGAAGCACATTGTTACAATGCGATTGGGGGAACAAACATGGAAGATGAAGTTGATTTGTTATCCACCGCATTTTAAAGGGGTGCTTTCAGCAGGTTGGACAACATTTGCAAAGGATAATGCTTTACAATTGGGAGATCTTTGCGTCTTTGAGTTGATTATTGTGAACAATAATGAAATTGTGTTCAAAGTTTCAATTTTCAAGCACCCTTCACATAAGGCATCTAGAAGTAACATTTCTGGTGATTATGTATAATGTTGAGTGTTATAAGTTAGCGAGTTGTGTGACTTGACGCATTAACTATTGAGAATAACTTTTTGGTGATGCTATGCCTAGATTGGCATTTGGTTGGTTATTTATGAAATGTATACTTTGTGTAGATATTTAATTTTATCGGATTTATTTTTTTAAATTTTAACTTAATTTAAATTTTAATTAAAAATAAAAAAATAAAATAAGATAAATATCAAATAATAAAATTTAAAATCCAAAGATAAGCTTAAGATATAATGAAATACAAAATTAAATTTAACTAAAACTTAAACTAAAATAATTAAGTTCAAACACAAAAAAAAATTTTAAAATAAAATTAAAATAAATTAAAAAATAAAAAATAAGATCATTAAAATTAAAGAATAATAATATAAGATAAATTAAAAATTAAAAAAGATAAATAAAATAATAAGAAGATAAGAGATAAAATATTAGGATAAATAAAAATATAATAAAAATAAAAGAAAAAAAATAAAGGATAATAAGAAGTAAGAATATCTAAACATAAGATGATAAAGATAATAAAAAAAAAATAAAAATAAAAATAAAAAAATAAGAGATAAAATATAACTAAAATTAAAAAATAAGAATTTAATTAAAAAAATTTTAACTTTACACTTATAAAAACTCATTAGATATACAAGAAAAGGGGGGGGGGGGGTCACAGAATAAAAAGAGAAGAAGTCTAATGAAATTTGAACCCACCGTAGAAAACTAGAAAATAATAAAAGAGCTCTTTCATTCACATAATTTATCCCCACCATATCTTATTTCTCCATCTACACTGGCAAGCAAAACTTAGGAGAACCACTTCCAAAGTGCATGAAGCTCTTAGCCACGCCATAGACACGGAAGCCAACCTCTACACCCTCTCTTGATCATGCTTCTGTATGCCCAAAACACAACCACCGTTGAAGCTCTATCTATAGTGCCGTTCATTGTTGAAGACCACCAACCGCACTAGAGCATCGTGCCACTATGCAGGGATAGCCGCCGTTCTTCGTTCAACACCCATTGTCTAGGAAGTCTCATTTGCATCGTTGAGAACCCTCGTTTGCAACCAGAGATCGTGCCTGTGGTTCTTCACCTATGTCGACCAGTCAACACTCGAACGCCTTCATGTACAAGAGGAAAGTATCACCTAGAGAGAGCAGCAACCTGTTTGTGATAGTAGAAGCTAAGCACTAGGTGGAGAAAGGTTGGAAATCCGACTATAGCGAGTCTCGTGACTGGGCTTCATCGCTGGAGCTGCGGCATTCTAGTGTTTCTTTGCAAATCCCTCCACACTATGATCTTCATTAGAGAAAACCATCATAGCTGCTGCTCGATCTTAGTTTTGGTTCCCATTACCCCACAATGCCAAAGCATTGCACCTCCAGAACTTGTTCATCATTGAAAAGCAAAGTCTTGCTGCTGGTCTTGATGCTTCCTATGGGTCGTGTCTGAGCTACCTTAAGAAGCTCCCCTGCTATCATCTTCCATCCTAAAGCTTTAAATTTAGAGGGGCAGAGTAAGAGGTAGGTGATACTATCTTCTCATGCTGTCTTCTACAATTTTCATGAGTTTGGATGGGTATGACAATTTTTACATAATATTTGCTATGGGCCATATTAGTTCTAATTGTCATATTTTGAATTCCTATTTTGTTTAAGAATTTATGGCATGTTGAGAATTTAATGGAGAAAAATGATGTGGGTTTTGATCTAAAAAATATAGTTAGGTTTTATACTTTTTATTTTAGGTAAATTTTGTATTTTTTAAGAAAAAATAAAAGAAAAATAAAATAAGTCATATTCTTTTTAAATAAAAATAAATTAGGAATGAATGATCATGTTGATGGCACAATTATTTCTTTTTTATAAATTATTTTAAAATCTTAGACTGAAATAGGAAAAAGATTTCTTTAAATTATTTTAAAACTCTGGTCTAAAATAGAAAAAAAATTTCTTTAAATTATTTTTTAAAGCCCCGACTTAGAATAGAAAAGATATTTTTTTTAAATTATTTTTTAAACTTGGTTTGAAATAGAAAGAAAATTTTTCTCAAAATTATTTTATCCCAGTTCGAAATGGATAGGGATTATTTTCAAAAAAAGTTTTAAAACTAACATAAATTAATCAAATAAATTAATTGGATTATTTTTATACCAAAAAGACGTTTAGGATATTAACACCTTCCTTAAGAAGTAACTAACCCCCAAATCCAATATCTAAAAACGTAGATTATTTTTAATTAGGTATCCAATCTCACTTGAAATAGTTTAGGTCGGTGGCAACTCCAAAATTAAAATTTTAAGGTCAACACTTTGTAGTATTGTAAATGTATCCATCCTTTTCTACTTTTATACTATTAGAAAATCGCCTATTATCTACGGACATATTTGTTGTTAGTAAATATATATGTTAGTAATTGTCATATAGTAATTATTGGATACTTAACGAAATCTCAAAAAATATGTTTTCCTTTGTGATTATTTGGTCACAAATTTTTTGGAGAACTGCTAGTGACATTCTTTATCGAAGCGTCTATGGTAAAAAAAAAAATTGTTGATAAAAAATTCATGGCTAATTGTGAGTATTTGTGGGTCAAGTATAGTTATCAACAACAATATACAGCTCCCAAAGAGAAAACTCCTTAGATGATTTTTTACATCATGAGCAATAATCTCTTGATACAAAATAACAACAAATCAAATTTTATTCCACTAATTGAAGTTAGTTACATGAATTAAACGAAATTATTGAATTATATTAAAAATAAAGTTTTTAAAAATATGATTTATTAAAAGATTTCTTTTAACTATTTCTCCAAGTATCTTTTTTTGTCTTTTTCTACCACTTTTCATTGGGTTAAAAATTATTTGATCAACTTTTTTATTAAAACTTTTAGTGGTCTTCTTTACATATATTAAAACCACTATAACCGGGCTTCTATCATTTTCTCCTTAATAAATGTAACCCCAACTTTCTTTGAATATGCTTATTCTAAATCATATCATCTCTTATATGTATATTCATTTATCTCAACATTTTTATCTCGCTATCCTTAGTTTTTGTTCTAATTGGCCCTTCAAAGCCTAACACTCACTACCATAAAGCATAGTTGATCAGATAGTAATTTGATAAAACTTCCCTTTAAGCTTATTATGTATTTTGCAATCATAAATGACTCCTAAGACATTCTTCCATTTTACTTACCCAGCTTATATCTCGTGTATGACGTCCTTATCAATCTCTTTGTCATATTATAAAATCAATCTAAGATACTGAAACTTTGACACTTGTGGTATAATATGCTCCCCAATTTTTACCTCAAAATTATTACTAGCTTGCCTTTTACTGAACTTGGACTCGATATACTCTATCTTGCTTTTACTTGAATGGAAACTCTTTAATTCCAAGGCTCCACATCTTTAATTTAGAATTAATGCCATCTCTTGATTCTTTCACTAGGATTATATCATCTACAAAAAGCATACATTTTAAAACTACTTATTGGATATGCCTAGTAAGTATGTCAAAAACTAAGGTGAAAAGGTACAGACTTAAGAATTACCTTTGATGTAAGTCTATCTTTATGGAAAAGTCTTTTGACACACCTTCATAGTTCTCACACTTGTTGTTGTCCCATTATACATATCCATTATAACTTAGATAGAAGTGATATGAATACCTTTCTTTTCTAATGTCTTCCATAAAGCTTCCCTTAGCACTCTATCATAAGGTTATTTTTAAGTCAATAAAAATCATATGTAAGTCTCTTTCTTTACTTTGATACGTTGTCATCAAACTCGCAAAAGATAAATAGCCTTCATGGTTGATCTTCTTGGCATAAAACTAAATTAGTTTATTGATGTATTAGTCTCATTTCTTAATTTGTGCTTAATCATTCTTTCCCAAAGTTTCCTTCAGTAGTTTTCACAACTTTGAATATCTCTCTTATTCTTGTTTATAGGTATTAAAGTATTTTCTTTCATTCATCTGGCATCTTCTTGGAGTTTAATATATCATTGAATAGCTTGGTGAGCCAAAATATGATTTTTTCTCCCAAACACTTTCAAACCTCAATAGGTATATTATTAGGACCAATAGCCTTATGATGATCTATCTTCTTAAGTGCATACTTTCCTTCAATGTCTTGAAATCTATGATAAAAAGCAAAGTTTTAGCCCCCCTCTTTAGTATTTTAACCTTATCTATATTCATTGTCTGTTTATTATTGAAAAGCTTAAAAAAATTACCCAATAATTAAAGTACCAAGGGCCTATTTGTTCATCAAAAATAGTATCGATGCAATATTTTTTCGAGAAAGTCTATTAGTAAGAGACTTTTCAAGTTTTTCTACAAATCCTTGACTTTAAGTTGAAGAGTTTGTTTCAAACAGGGGTATCTTTATTGCCATTGATAAAAAATTAATATTATTTTTTAATCTAAAAATTTGATTACCTAACTCCTTAAATTTCCTCATCTAATTTTCCACGAGCAACTTTGCCCTATGCTTTTCATTTTTTAATTCAGGTTTTAACATCCTTATTCCCTTGTTATTGTGATTGCTAGTCATTATAATGGGTGTTTTCACTTTAGCAATGCTAGTCTATAGTTTAAGTAGAAAGAATGATAATTAATACAATTTGTGGCTATGCAAACTCTTTGAAATCATTTAAAAAATCCATTCTAATATAACCATAGGCTTAACTAGATACATATCCAAAGACAAAAAAGCAACTCATAATTTATGTTAACTTATACAAAATAGATGGAGCATAGTTACTAGGTGAAACACGGAACCAGTTCGTGATAAGCCACTTAGTCATAGAAAAAAATGCATAGTGTTCCTCTACTATGATCTGAGACAATGAACTAGTTCATGCGACAAAGGGGCTAACAGAGAATGTAGTAACTAATTGAAGGGGTTAATGATGGTAGAAAAGACATGGCAACAAAATAAGGACTAAAAGAAATATAATCCACAAACCATCATGTATAGGTGACATAGATACAGAAATTATAATAAGAGATTATAGAGGAGCACTCAAAGAATGAATGTGTGTATACAAAAATCATGGAAAGTAGACCTACTAAAGCTAATTTAGGATTGTCATACATATACTGATTAGGGTATTATGATCAAAACAAAGATAAGAATATTACTTGTAAAGCCTGTAAGCTAAAGAAGTTGCTCAATCTTCAATTGGTTCAAGGAAAACAACCGTAGTTGAATTACAAATAACTTAAAACTTAACATTAAACCAAAAAAAGAAAAACAAATTGACAAAAATACATTTGAAAGCAATGAATGAGTAGTGCTAAGTATTGCATGGTGTTGAGTCCACATACATTCAATATGCAATATAGGATATTTAATTAATTGAAATTCTATTTATCTTTGGATTAGTTCTAATAAAATTAATAATAGATAATTAATTTGTTGAATTTAAATGAGATAAATTCTTAATTGATTATCCTACTCCTAGTTATCTACTAAAGCTAATTATCTTATAGTTAATAGGATTCGTGGCTAACTATGATTGCTAGAGAGTTTGAATAACTCTTAATTAAATAGGGAGATGATTCCACACATACATGCAATTGATTTTATGTACATTTTGTTCTCACTCTCTCCCTCAAAATGTTCTCTCTCCTTTGTTCTCCCTGAGGCACTATCATAGCCTTTGGGATTTGGGATGTGTATACTCATTAGAGTAGTTCTTGTAGTTGTTTTATGATTACGAGAAGGGTTGATATGTTTATGATTCATGGGGTGTGTATTCTTGGCCTTGTGATTGTGAAGTGATCGTGACATAAAGTTCATGATTGAATGGTACTTGAGAGGATTTGCAAAGTAAGCACTGGGTATCATTAACAATTGGCATATTTCCTTTTTCTCATAGCATTTTCTAAACTAGTTAGAGAGATATTCTTAGCCTCTATTAGTGTGAAGAGCCTTAATACTCCTCTTACTTTAGATCTCAAACTCAGTAACAAAGCATTTGAAATAATTCAAAACTTCAGAGTGGTGAGATAATAAATACACTACATCATATTGTAAGAAATCATCTATGAATGTGATGAAATAAGTCGTAGTATGATAGCCCTTACATTCATAAGCTCGCAAGTGTTAGAATGGACTAATTCAAGAAGATGAGAAGCCCTTTTAGCCTTACCAAAAGGCTTGCTAGCTTTTCTAGCAAGGCATGGCTCTTATGCAGGAAGATTTGCCTTGGTAAGAAGGCCTATTTCCCTTTTGTAGCCAATATAAATGTTAGATCTTGTCCAATATATCCTAATCTAACATGCTATATAGTAAAGTCAAAAATAGACGAGATTAAATGATATCAAATGTTGTTTGAAAATCTAACATAAACAATCCATTCTTAAAATGTCCATGACCATAGAAGGTGTTTGCTAAATAAATAAACAAATCATTATTCTCGAACATGAAAGAAAATCCTAAGCTTACTAATGCTGAAACTAAAGGTAGATTATATCAAATAGTGGGTGCATAATACAAATCATGTAGGAGTAGTTTATGCTCATTGCACATAGTAAGTTGGTAAGTTCCTATATTGAGGACTTCTTTCTCTTCTCCATTATCCATTGCCACATGGAGATAATATTAACTCCATGTAGATTGAACGAAACCAAATTTAAATCTTAGAGTTTCAAGTTAGTCATTTTATATGAGAGCATGAGAAAAACTTAGTGGGAGCTCTGCTATAACATACATATTGTACTGTACATGCTATAAGCCAACCTACAAAGGAAGTGCTTGTATGGATCCCTTCTTCATCAGTCCTTTGGACTTAGCATCTAATACTATACCCTTTGAGACTTGGATCTACATCATGAAATTAAACTTTAGTGTTGCAACCTTAGCATATTATTTGAAGGCTAGGAATGATGTGTTTCAGCAGAGGATAATATGCACTAAAATGGTAAAGGGTTTCATATGGGCTATAGCATAGGATTTGACTCAGAATAGAGGATGAGTTCTCTCTTTGTATCGTCAAATGGTAAAGGGTTATGGGCTTCATCCAATGAGTAAAATAATCTACTCATTACTATAGTGTTTGATTTAAACTCTCTCTCCTTGTATTACTTAAAATTTCTAGTTTTCAAGGTTTTCTTTTCTTTTGGTGGGGCTGTTATTGGTCAACTTACGGTCATATACTTTCCTTTTATTCTGTTAACCTGTGAGTCAAAATACTTTGAAAAGGTTGCATGTTGGGAGTTATGATTCCAGCCTAAACATATAACTACCAAAACATGGCTTAAAATTTTAAGGCTAACACTTGAGTTTGTACACGAATTATTCTGCCTATTGCAGTTCTTACTGAACCTTACAGAATAAATGGCTTAAACTTTTCTTGTGGGTGTTTGAAAAACTTAAATGAATTATAAGCCATGTTCATGAGATTTATTAGGTTCTGTGAAGACTGAAGTGTTTGGGACATGTTGGACCTTATCTTTTTATAGATAAAAAATGGACACTGAATAGTTTTCATAATTTGGGCATTTGTAGCAGTGGAGAACCCACAGTTGTAAATAGTGAAATTAACATACATCACTAGTTGGAGTTGACTGATGACTGAGACAGTTTGTAAGCCTGATGTGATTTGTTGTTTGGAAACATATCTATGGTATACAGTATATGTTTGCAAGATTTGTTCCTCCTTTCAACAAGGTGGTTATGTACAACCTGTTCTCTTATATACAATGATTATGTAAGGTTAGTATTGTTCAACATTGGCATACCATGAAGTTTACAATTGCAACATTGAGTAATTCTTTTATTTGGATTTGTTTGGGTGGGGGGGGGGGGGGGGGAAGGAGGAATGAAAGTCATTTGATTTTGAACAATTACTGCTTCAATTTTATGTGCCAAATTACATGAGTTTGACATTGATAATTGTTGTATAAGTTATATAGTAGTAATTCTTTCCTTATATTCACAACAGTAAACAGACATTGATAAAGTCTGGAAGGCATAAGGCAGGAGCTTGCAACGTAGCATGCTTCAATGACTGAGGCTTCTTCGGCCTTTAGTCTACAATTGAAGGAATTCTTCTTCAATAAATCTATCAGTGGTCGTGCTACGGACCAATAATACCTGTAAACTTTTTATAGTAGCCAGTTAGGCCAAGGTACCCCGGAGATCTTTTACTGATTTTAGTTGTCGCCACTCCTTCATAGCTTGACTTTGGTAGGATCCAATTTCACTCCCTCTGCGCTAAGTATGTGGCCGAGGTATTGGACCTCACTTCGTTTTAACTGGCACTTTTCTATCTTGACAACCAACTTGTGGGTCTGCAGTACTTCAAATACGTATCTTCCTCGCATGTTCAACATGGTCTGTGCTATTCTTGTTGTGGATCAGAATATCATAAAAAGAGACCAACATGAACTCCTTACAAATTCCCTGAACATATCATTCATCAAGCTCTGAAAGGTTGCAAGTGTATTTGAATGCGCAAAAGGCATCACCAAAAATTCAGAGTGGCCTGTATTCTGAAAGTTGTTTTGGCCACATCTTCTGGATGCATTCATATTTGATGGTATACTAAGCGTAGGTCTAGCTTAGTGAAGTATGTGGCTCCCTTTGATTCCTCGAACAACTCAGCCACTGAAATGAGAAAGCTTTCCTAAATTGTGAGTCGATTTAAACCCTTGTGCAAAATCTCCTCGTCCCATATCATGTTTCTTGACTTAGAGTACAGGAGAGGAGAAGGGGCTTCGGCTTAGTTGTATAATACCTGTTGTACCATTTTTGTGACAAGTGTCTCAATTTCTAGTTTCTGAAAATGTGGACACCAATATAGTTTTCTGCAAATAGGTTTGTTTACCGGAACTAGGGGTACCCTTGGTCATGGCCTCTTGCTTCAAATATGATTTTCTACAAAGAGCTCGTCCATATGTTTAATTTCTGCATAACATTGTACTTAATGGTGGAGTCAAATCGGCTTACATGTTGAGACACATAGGACCTGCATCTTTGTTTTCAAGACTTCATGGAAGGACTCTATGCATAAAGCCAATTTGGATCTTTTAATTTTAATTTTTTTTTATCTTTTTTATAATTTAATGTGTGGATTTTAATTTTTTATTATTTTTTTTATTAAATTTTCTTTCTCTCTTATCCTCTGCCTTAACGGCATAGGATCACGTTTGCATTACATTATGTATATGTGCAAATATAAAGATGTCCAGGGGAGAAAAAGTTTGAGTCAGATGTTAAGTTCTATCGTTCAAATAATGTATGTTGGAAATATTTTGCAAACAAATAATTGAAGTATTATGGCTAATTTTGATTTTAAATAAATTATTCAAAGGACACAAACACACTTTTATTTTAAAAGTTCCAACTATTTTATATATCTATTATTTTAGAAGTTATGAATGTTTGAAAGGACACAGAAAGAATATATCTTTTCTCTCGTCCCTCTTCACCTCCAAAAAATTTCTTTAAGAGCTTTTGAAGAGAGCTCGCTAGAATTGTCGATAAAAAATTTCTGGACAGCAGGAATAATCTTAGGGGTGATTTGTCTTTAACCCTGCAGATTTAGTAGGGGCAAGTATCATTTAAAGGATAACATATTTTTCTACATGATATTGGGTATAATTTGATTCAACCTTAATCCTGTATAATTCTCTTTCAACCATGTATACTAGTATGCAAAGGTTTGTGCACTGCACAGGACAATTTATGTACGTAGCAGCGTCCCAAATGGCAATGACATTAAAAATTTGCAAGACACAGAAAGTTGATCATAAAAAATTGTCACGTGACAATCTTGTAATCCACTTTGATACATAGTTATATATATAATATATGCAATTACTGCTAAGCAGTTCATGATATTCAGCCGGATCTTTCCGCTCACGCTGCGATTTTGGCTATGCATAGTGTCAACGATGGTTTACCATGAAGTGCTATGAATTGATGTCATCAAAGTCCCATATGAATGGATATAACATGGGTATTGATGGTGTAAATGCACCTGTAAATAGCAACAAATGAAGAATAAAGTTATTTTTACAATCCAAAATTAATAAAATGCTCATATTATCAGATGAATTTTACAATTAAATAAATTTTATTAAATAAAAATTATATAAAAATAAAAATGTGAAAACAAAAACACTGATAAATGGACGTTTATGTTCATGAGCTTTATTTGAAGGCCAACTTAGATTGGGTCATTTTCAGTTTTCGGCAACATGCTAAATTTATGTATCAGGTATAATTGCTTCGACTAGTTTGGCAAAGCCAGGGGCTGTTAAGGCTAAATCACCAAGATGTTGAGGAACAAGAAAAAGAAGCTAAGAAGTAGCCAAGGTGACGAGAAGTATAATCTCACAATTTGGAATTGATGCATTTGTACATGCTAAACTAAAGCGGGAAACAGAAATATTATCTTCGAGATAACAGATTTAACTAATGGCACCATAGTTGGCAAAAGACCTACACGAAAAGATATATGGTCACAGAGCTCAAGATCAAGTGATAATGGGTATTAAATGGTAGTAAACTAGGTCTAAAATGGGGTTTTATCGGGAGATTAAACACTTCTAAGGTGAAGGGTGCATGTATATAGAATACAGCATTGATGAATCTTTATTATTTAGTCCTTATTTTATGGGCATTCTTACTCTATTTCATTATTTATGCAATCAAGATGTGCTCCTTTGGCTTGTGGTGCATGAATTAACGAAGTGAAATCCCACCATGGATCTATGGGCCTCAACTCTTCAGGGATTTTTAGGGGACAAGATGGAGAGGGGAGGAGATGGAGAAAGCCAATTACAATGCTTGTCATTGTTTTGTTTGAGGATATGTCACGTCACTTCTGCACACTCTCCTTGGGTGGCAAAAACACGGCTTCCTTTGGTCGGTCTTGTTTGTTTGTTTTGATTTGTTTATTCCGAGAAGCCTCTGGCAATAAGGGACCAGAGGGGACCACTTGCACAGGGCCACCCTCTCACTCTCACTTTCCTTTACTTTTTGAAGTGCCACTAATTTTGTCTGTTTAATTTGTGGAAACATCTAATGGCTTGCACACTTTGATGAGTGATGCATTTATTATGAATCATGCTTTTCTACCTTATACAGATCATTGCACTTCTTTAATTATTTTTTTTATTTAAGAATATGATGCAGTCTTTTTTTTATACAAATTTTAGAAAATTATTCAATTATTTGAATTTAATTAAGTTTTGTTACAATTAATTTTAAATAAAACGAGATAAACTTATAACCAGATTATAGTTTGTATGAAGTTTATGTTAAAAAAATTTTGTAAATATTATTATTATTTATGATGGAATCTCCCCAAAACAATCTAATGCACTTTGCTTGCGCCAGTTAAAGATAACCATAAGGGACAGGAGGACCCTCTCCCATAGGACTAGCTACAGAAGTCAATTTCATCAAGCCGCTATCCATCATGAGCCTTGCAGCTCCTACGAAAGACTTCTGGTTCTATGGGAGCTTTTATTTTTTTTAATTAAAATATGTTTTATTTTTAAATTAATGACATTCATTAGATTAAAGTAGGGATCATTCAAAGAAGATATACGTAATTTTGTCATTACCAACAACAAGAATCAGTTGGTAAAAATAAGATTTTCCTTGATAAAAATATTTTACCAATAAATAAGTGACAAAGTCATATTGATAAAAAAATTTTTGCTGCTAATATTTAATAATAAAAAAATATGTCTATCAATAAATATAACTAATTAACAAAATTCTGTTGGTAAATAAAAATGAGTTGACCAAAAAATTTAAAAGAAATCCGTTTGTTTATTATTTATTATTGGTGGAAGTCATGGAGTTCCCTCAATAAAAATCGAACAATATAATTATTGATTAAATTTATATTATTGACAAAAAATCTAAGATATTCATTGGTAGTATACCCTCAATAACATTGAATTAATCTTGTTAAATATACCAATGGAATAGTGTGTTGATAATATTTTACTTTTTTTAATTCTTTCATAATTTATTTATCTACAAAATAACTTATAATATATAAAAAATTAAACCAAAAAATCTAAATAAAAATAATTATTATAAAAAATAAATTTAATTATTATAATGAATCTAAAAAATATAGCCATAAATTAACAAATACAAATATATTAAAATAAAATCTAACTGCAATCAAACAGGTATCATCGATATGATATAAACCTTTGTGCCTAATTTAGGCTAAGTGATTGGGAGATGTATTAATTTCCTCTGCCTTTTTAAATAAAAGCATTCTGTATAAAATACTCAAAAATTAAAAGCTAATATTTTATAATTATTTATCTATAATTTAGACATAACCTTACTTAAAATGAAAGAGAAATAAACAAAGTTAAAAAGCTGAGAAAATTGACAATAAAATGTTTTTATTTAGGTAAAGTTATATGCCGAGTAATGCTATTTGCAAAAGATTTGGTACACAAAACTTAATAACTTATATAAATATGAATATAAAAGTTGTAAAGCTAAAAAAATGGAAAATTACTCACCAATTTTATAAAAATTATTGATCAATTTTATAAAAATATAATATAATTATTTTTTTATACATTAAACTTTTATGCAAGTAACATCACTCGTTATATATGCATGTGAATGCATATAGTCATAAGATTTAACTTTTCCAATGTTCACCAAATACAAAAAGCCATGTTAGAATGTTCCAACAAGATTACAATCGACTAAATGTCATATGTGCTGTTTTATAGGGCAAAATATACAGTTGCACGAAAAGATATAAATATAAATATATAAAGATGCAGCTTGATTAGAGTAGAAATCAAATCATTTTTATATATATGATGAAAGACAATAAATTAAGTAGCTAAGAAAAAGTTATGTGCGTGAGAAAGTAATTCTACCCTACATGAAATGTAAGAGAATCTTATCGTATCAAAAAATTGATAAAGATTACTAGTCGGTGTTAGATGATAAAGAAAATATTTGTTAAAAAATGCTTAATGACTTTTACTTTGTGGATTATTGCACATGGACCCAAAAGGTTTTGCTTAAGCATCAAGGTACAGGCACTCAATGATGTAAACATTCGATTATAATTATATCCACCCCATGAGCTCACCATAAGTATATGAGATGTCCATTTCAAAAGCCAGATAAATAAATGAATAAAACGTGAGATTTCTCAACTAGCAAACAACCAACCAATGAGAGGTTCAACTTTTATAAATATCCTCAATTATTTATCATATTTCGACATAAGGCTTTTAGTTGCTTTGGTTAAAATCTTGATGGTGATCAAGTTATCATTGTTATTGCAACAATGCTTCAGGACTTGTTCAGGTCGAGTTGCAAGCAGGATCTTGCAATGATACATCAAAATGTTTATGAAGATAGAAAGTGCAATTATCTTTTTTTTGTTTTTTATTATGGTATTCTCATATTATTGTTGGGTATAAAATTAATCTATGTTCGGAATCGATCATTAATAATTCCTTCTTATAAATGTCATTCTAAGGCTCAAATCCTAGTCTTTGACTTTAGATTCTTCAACATAAGGTCAACATCTTGGTAGTAAAGAACAATTATATAATGTAATGGCTATGCAACTGCTTCAATTAATCATAACTGCACTTCTATCTGCAATTTGTATAAATATTCATTCAGAATGGTTGAACCAATAAATTTAGAATTTGACATCAAATCAATTTTTCATTTCCAAGAACAAAATAATATCCAAACTTAAAGACGAAACAGAACTCAAATTCAACCTAGAAAACATGGTTCAACACTATAACAAAACTATCTCAAAAAATAGTTTACTTATTTCTACAGTCTATACTGCAACCTTGATATCATTGCCAACTTTTAGCTCGGACTCTCACTTGTTTTCCACTCGTTCATGAACCCTTGCGTGGTAGTGGCAACATGTGTCAGCACTGTCAATCAGCGAGATTTAATTGGGTCATTAACTAAATTAGATGCAAAACAAACTACAACTAAGGACTTACCTTCGATCATGTTTTTGTTCTTTAAACAAGCCTTGTAAAAGAAACAATAACTGCTCTTTTGACCTTTTTCTTCTTGTAGTGGAAACACCTAACACTCTTCAAGTAAGGTGCTTTCTTAATTTCACATTTTGAGGCTGACTAGCAAATTTGTTATTAACATGCCTCTTGGTGACCTGGTTTTCTTTGGAGCATGAAAATCAAGCTTCTTCTTAACAGTAGGACCCTAGCTATATATGCATGTTTAGGTTTGATGTGGAAAGAAAGAAGGGCATTCTCACACTTTTCTTTCTTGAGTTCTGCTTCCTCAGCAACACATTTGGTGAGATTATAAGCAGATTCACTATCCAAGATTCACTTAAGGCGTTATACGTAGTTTTGGTTTAATTGAATGTGTACGTAAAGAATTCACAACTATGAAAACAAGAAAAAATCAGTAAATTCAATGTTTAGAGCCTTGATTTTGCTTTGGAGGTAAATCATGTTTTATTTATTGAATTTTTTCTAGGGTATCCCCAACATTACTAAGTGGGAAACTAATATCTGTTTGAGGAAGGAAAGCGGTAAATAGTGTTCCTCCTTTCAGCAAGGGTGACTTTAGGTTCGAATCCGAGCCTTTGGCATCAAATCTTCTACGACACAACTAGCTTTCACTCCACTAACATTTTGTTGGTTAAATCATGTTAAATATGAAGTCCCTAAAACCTTCAATACTATTGAACTTCATTTCTATAAGTTCCGTCTCTTTAGCATCAAAATTCAGCATTATCAGAACTTGGTACATATCTCCTATTGGAAAAAATCTACAATACTGCAAAGGTACTTAAGATTGGGTACCTCTTTAGTTCAAAATTTGAATTGGGAAGATGTCTTTTATTGAATGAAAGACATAGATATCACAGTTGTACTATAAATTTTTTACTCCTATTGCCTTTATCAAGCCTTTAACCTTAGTGAACTTTTCCAAACCACTCAACAAGTGTCTAGGAACACCCCTGTAAAATGCTAACATGCCATGCTTATTGAATTTCTTACACTTAGCATGTCACTATCTCTGCTCATCTATACTTTCCGCAATAGGTTTAGGCAGGTCATCCACAAATAGAGAATAATCAACATTAACCATACCTAATGCATATTCAAAGTCCTTTTCCACAAGTTAAATTATAGTTAGTGAACTTCTTAACTAAGGTGAGACTATAAAAGTTAGTAAAGTGCAATATGTCAGATGGAAGATTTAAATATCCTATACTATCCTCTTGATATGTCAATCATATCAATACACTTCTTTCTTGAGTAGAGTATGCAAAATAAAGAATTATATATATATATATATATATATATATATTTCAAGTTACATATTTCATTATACATTTATGAAAATTATAAGATAAAATGCATAGAAACCCTTTGATCTATGCCTCAATTGTAAATAACTCTCTTAAATTTTAAAATTTTGTAACTAACCTTTCTCAACTATAAAAAACATGCAAAAAGACTCATTTTGTCATGTTTTCTGTTAAATTTTGAATGTCTTTTAGTCAAATTTTAAATTGACTAAAAAAAAAGAATAAAATACCCTTAAACTAAACTGCTTTTACGATTCTATGAACTTTTTTGCTTCTACATATAACAGATACTATGAGTTTAGAACGTGTAGGAAAGTGCCCAATGCCCTATACATGGAATACTAGGTATGAATTGTTTAAATTCATAATGATGAATAACGCAAACACTCATTTGGGTTTTTGAAATAACTTCTTTGCTTGTTGAGTTCTTTTTTTTTTTTTTTTTTTTTGAATTTGACAAAAAGCCCTTTACTACAAGTTTCAAAAGAAAATGGAATGAACTTCCTTTGACTGCATGGATCATTTTGCTGCTAACAATGCAATTGATAATATATGACTAGAAGGTGTTTTAGCTCATTTGCTCCCCAATTAAATCAAGACCAACAATAAGGAAGGTCACCCCTTGGAAAAGCAGGAAGTCGAAGTAAACTGCTTGTGCAGATATAGCAGACTCCTAATAGAGGCGGTGAGTAGGAGGAATGCCAGAGTCAGCTATTTCTTATATATTTTATTAGGTTTCTTTACAGATGTAGCAACTGCTTCTTTTTGTTCCTTGAATTGGTTTGAATCAGCGAGCTCACAATCAGAAGCTGCTCAATGCCTTTGGACTCGTATCACCACACTTTACAGCTTCCGCCGCCATCGCGATGGAGACCCAATACCCACGGCCTACGAGGTCCTCGGTGACTATTACTTCCCGAGGGTCTTCTCCTGAAAGGAATTACCAGCTATGAATTGGACCCTTCCAGCGATAAATTCCAGGCCTTCTTGAACGGTTCCTGCAGTTTCTCTTTGGAGAGTTCCTACCAATTGAAGTACAAATCCACCATCAGTGGTTACATATCCAAGGATAGGCTAACGAATCTTACAAGGGTGAGGGTGAAGGTGTTCTAGCGTAATATTGTGGAGGTGCTTCGTAATGGCGATGACCTTGTAACAGTAATTAAGGGGTGGGAGTTTTCATTTAGTTTAAGGGGATTTTGGCCTTTTTTTTTAGTCAATTTAAAATTTAACTAAGGGATATCCAAAGTTTAATAGAAAATTTTATAAAAAATTTTTATTGAAGAGGATTAGTTACAAAATTTTGAATTTCAAAAGAATTTTTTGCAATTGAGGCATAATTCAAAGGAATTTTGTCCATTTTAACAAAAATTATATATTTTCTCACTTGATAGACCTAGTTTGCCTAGTAAGCTTGGTAGGCCTAGTAGATTAGGTGACTTATTTCAATTGTAGGTTTAAGTAGGCTAACAAGTCAAACCAAACCTTCTTATTTTCTAAAACAGGCTAGACTAAGCTTGAAATTTAGCTTACATTAAGCTTATATGGCTACAGGCCTGATCGACTTATTTAACACATAGCTCGACCTAACCCGTTCAAAGCAAAGTCTGGCCTAAATTGATTTATTTTCATGCATAATTGCCAAAAAATTGATTTACTTTTTTTTTTTTCCTTCTGCGTGGCTTTCTATTTCATATGCTTATGGAAAAGTTTGTTGATATTATTCTGCTGAAAGACCTACTTTTGACATTCAATAATCAAGCATTAATCAGAGGACTTTTATGTCTGTATTGTGGAAAATTAAGCTGGCTATCCATGAAGAGCAACGTACAAAAGTTATATTAAAAAAAAAAAAACTTTTGAAATATTTTTCCAATTTGTAAGAGTTAAAGTTACGACGTTGTTCCTTTCACGAGAAATCCAAGGAGACCTTAAAGAAATCCATGGATAGAAGCCCCCACTAGGCTGTGTAGGTCTCCCTTTTAGATGACCTTATGAGAACGTTAAAACCAGAATAAGTATTAAATATTGAGATTTTCTTAACATGAAGCCTTTTTGGCATCCTTTCGTAGCCTAAACTCTCTTCTTATTGACTAACAAGGTGTTAGTGCACAGGTCAGTGTCTGATAAAGAATTTGAGGCCAAAAATTTGAATTCAAGAATCACATTTATTAAAAAGAGTTATTAACAATTGACTTTAAATGTTAATTAATTTTATATCTAATAATAATATGAGGATATTAAATAAAATTTTTTAAAAAAACTCTCTTATTGCAATAATCACGTTTGAGCACATTATTTGACTATTCATATTTTTGTTGAAAGGAATATTTGGCTATTCATGTTAAGAGATGCACCCAGAAACTAATCTCATGCATGGATCGAATACATAATTAAATAGTGGTTTTAGCAACAAAATGTTCCACACGAATGGCATCGTGCAGGCAGCATTCACACAAACATTAAATAACTTTATATTTGATTAGGATTTTAAAATGTGGCATTTGTGTTTTGCTATATTATTTTTATTATAGGCTATTTAGAAATTACGCAGTAGTTGCTTTTGAAAATTTTAGACTAACTGACAATTATAATATTCAATGCAACTTTTTTTATATGACAATCAATGAAACTCTACAAATCTATAATTATTTAAGTAGAAGCTAGTGTTCTTTGTTGATGTTTCTTACTTAACTTGCTCCCAATTCAATTAAAAAAATTAATTAAAATATAATAAGAAATTTTAGTATTACTAAAAAAAATTAAATTTTTTGATAAAAATGAATTTTTCAGTAAATTTTTTGTCAAAAACTTTTATCAATGAATTTGTAATATTTGCATAAGAATTTATTTTTTGATAATACTAAAATTTCTTGTTGTAAAACAAAAAATAAAAATTTATAAACTAATAATTATGATCTAATAATAAATGATTTAAATAGCTTATTAAAAACAAAAAGGTTGGATTTATAGCATGTATCAATAATTATGTAGTTTCTTTCTATTTTAAGAAATTAAAATTCACACAGATCTTGCTAAAAAAATTTAAACCATCAATTTTATTAAATTTATTATGAGCTATTTATGAAATTTAAATAATAGTGTATTAAATTTTTTTCCCAATTCAAAACCATAATTGGACACCTCTCTCATTGTCCTGATTCCTGAAATTGAGTAAGAGAAAGAGTGTGAATCATTTGCTATCTATAGTGGAATGCAATCAAGGTATTTTGGGGGCAAGAGTTGATGAGCATGATTTCTTCGGAAATGGGTCCCATATGCTTTGAACTTGAAACAGTTGAAAGGTTACCCCCTTTTTCCTGGCCCAACCAAAAGAGATTGCTGGTTTTTCCTTCCCAACGGTCGACGCTTTCGTCCTATTCATTTGGACCATAAAAAGGGCCACTTTATCAATAAACCGCTGCATGTATTGACCACAGAAACACCTAATCACGTTGCCTTAGACGGCGAGTTTGTTTTCAGTTTGATTCTTAACAAAAGAAAATTTTGAAAACGTTGCCATACCTAACTCTCTCACCTGCCAAATGATTCTCTTTTGGGTTCTTTCTAAACCTCTTAGGACCGCTATCCTTTTATTGGCACATGCATTCCCATACACATACATAAATTCTATATATAATCTGCATAATATCTCTAATAATTTTATCATTTTTTCTCTCTTCATCAACTTTTTTTTTTTTTCTATCATGATGTGAGAGAACGCACACTCTCCGTATACCACTATCTTTTCCCCATTTCCACTTTATCTATATACTGTAAATAGGGATTGCAGACTGCTTCAGATAGTCCTTCATGTCTTTTTGAGTCCCCATGGAATATACCAATTGGATAAGTAGTTATTTATTTCCACTATTTATTAAAATATAAGGTAAATTCAACTCAAAAAGCCAGAGCTCACATGATCAGCTTAGGTTTTCCTTCTCCCACTCTACCAAAGTTCGATTTGGTCCAACCCCTAGACGGAAGTTGCCTACAGAATAATTTGTTGTAAAGTTAATTTCAATAAAAACATTGCTAATTTTCTTTAATAAAAATTCCCTATTAATTAAAACCCTAGAAATTAATTTATAATTCCTCAAAATACCTTGTTTCTTGTATTAAAAGTTAGTAATATTTCCAAACTCAATTTTTGCAGTGAATAAAATAATTTATGTAAATCCCAAAATGTCAATACTTTATATGAAAAGTTAAAAATATTATTTTAATGATTCTTAAATGCCAAAAGTTGGGCTATATTAATTGCAGGTTGTGAGCTACCAACCCACCTTTATAGGGTTTATTTAAGTCCTTTCATGCATCAATCATTTATTAATTAATTCTTTGTTAGCGTGTGACTTCTTGTTCTATATATATATCTCAACTGCCTTCATAGAAGACTGTGTTGCCGTTTAGTCGTTGTCGTATGCTTGTCACTATATAAAGGATATTAAATCACAATTATTTTTTACATACCCACTAATTACATGTTATTTTTTGAAAAATTAGTCTAATGATATGTAGTCAAACTTAGAAACAATATATTATATATGAATAAAAATGAATTAGTAGACACAATAAGAAATTGTGTAATTACTAATGAAAATTTCTGTCAATAAAGATAAGTTTTCCCTTAGTAAAAATATTTCATCGACAGATTAACAGCAAGTCATGTTGATAAAAAGTTTCTTTATCAGTAATAATTACCAAAGGACAAAAACTCTATTGATAAATGTTATTGACAAATTTTTGTCAATAAATAAAAATTAGCCATTCAAAAAAAATTGTTGATTAATTTTTTATCATCGATGCAAGTCAAGGACTTCCGTCAGTAAAACTTGGTTGGTATATTTGTTAGTTAAATTGATATTACCAGTGACAATCTAAGAATTCATCAATAATAAACAGCTGGTAATATTAAATAAAACATATTAAATTATAGAGGGACAATTCTGTCAGGAGTAATTTATTTTATTTTTATAATTAACTATCCATAATTTATTTATCCAAAAAATAAATTACAATATATAGAATTAAGATAAAAATTAAAGTTAAAATAATTACTGTAAAAAATGGTATAAGTATTATAAAAAAAATCCTAAAATTACAACCATAATTTAATAAATATAAAAATTTCAAAAAAAAAAAAAACCTAGCTATAATCATTATAAAACAATGCATCATCATCATCTTTAGCAATCTCCTTAGAGTCTTGAACTTCTCTAGCATCACTAGCTATGTCCAACTAGATGACTGCTTCTAATGGAAGCACGTGGGTAGACCTAGAAGATCTAGATACACCACCATGCGCAACACCATCTTGATAACCTTGTGCCATCATGCTCTACAATCATGCCAAGCACTCTTCTAAGCAGTCATTTAATGCTGAAACTGCATCATAAGCTCCATAGTCACTATCGCCCTAACCGATTCAGTGACCTCAGTAGTCATCCCATCCTAGACTAATGCCCTAATAGTCTCTATAATTCTAGGGTTGATTGGATTCAGAGAAGGCGAAGGCTAAGGTGTAGGGCCAGAGGAAGAGTGAGTAGCACTTTTATGGCAGGTTTTGAATTCATACTGTAAACTTGGCCCTTATGAACATCGATTAGGTATAAAAAACTTCAAGATTAGTATTGGATGTATATTTTTTCAAATAAATAAAAGCTAATTAATGAAGAGTTAAGTTGTTAAAATTATAATCAAACAATTTACATAAGTGACCTCTTATCATCGATCAATGAAGGACCTATTTTCCTTTCACTTGTGCATGTGCCGAAATAGTTCAAACTAATCAACAGTTTGTTTAAGTGATGCCTCCTGAAAAAAATTAAACAAATAACCAACAAATTATAGCAATAATAGCACTTAATTAATTAAAAAATTAGTTACTAACAGCTTACCTCTGGTTGTGTCTAGAGTTACAGTGCCTTTTGTGTGGAGTGACCTTCCCTTCTCAGATGCTCTATTCTTCATCGCCTACGTTGCCTTAGCCTGGAACATCGAAGTGTTCCAGTGGTGAACTAGATCATCCCATATGCCCTCGTTCATTCACAAAGGCCTTTGGGTAGCTCTTTAGATGTCTTGGTACATATTGGCAAGTGATTCTTCTTGAAGTTAAAGACATGCCACAGCTGCTAAGCATCATTGGGGGTGGAAGTTTACCTTTTCTTGCTGATAGATGAAATTTGTTGGGTAAATCAAATTGAAACTAATGAAACTTTTCTCCAAATGAAATCTCTCCATTGTAAACATTAGATTTGCCAAAAAAAATCTCAATCTCAATCACACACACACACACATATATATATATATATATATATATCCAGTCATATGAGAAAATGGAACGTGTGACCCACGAGAAAAGGTAACAATGAGTGATTGTTATATTAAGCTACCATCAAACTAACATAACATCACACTAGACCATTTGCATCTTTGATTCCATAAAGTCATGCAAAGATCACAATATGCATTTGTACTTTTGATTATGCTAGCTACTAAAGTAAGCATGACCACTTGTGCTATGAGTCACAAATCATAAGAGAATACAAAAATGATTTTTTCCTTAGATACTCATGCCAATTCATCTAATTTAGTTGCTTTCTTAGACATATTCTGCTGAATGATTTCTTTCTTGACCCTTGGAGTGCATGTTAAAATATCAACACTAAGCCTAGATTTCATGACATAGACCAAAGTCACTAAGAGTACTTAGGCTAAGATTTATAATCCTATATGGGGCTCACATAGTGATGAAACAAAGGTTTATTCAATCACTCCTCTTGTAGTTGACTTATACACTTGCAGTATGAATTACATGTTATGGTGGAGTTCTCACTTAAAGTTTGATATGCTCTAATAAACACCATATGGAATACTGTTAGTTAAGTCACAAAGAGACTAATGTGAATCACTTCTTATTCAAACCTAGCTTTTATCAGGCTTTGTAGAATTAATAATCTCCACTTGTCAACTCATAGAGTCATATCTTAGCCATATGCTAAGCAAACTATTTTCAATATAATACCCTTTTTGCTTGAAAAGGCATGGTACCTAATGATTAGTTAAGTCTTATCCCACTCACTACTTAGGTGCTAGGGCAATTTTCTCATGTGAGAGAGATAATCTTTTAAGCCATGTGACAACTTAAATATGTGTTATTGATGAAACTAACTAATTATACTAAATAAAAGGGTGGCTCTTTTTTTAATTTATAAGAATGAATACAAAAACACATCAAATTCACAATAACCATAAACCCCATAAGTGCTTAGGAAAAGTATCTTTGGAAATGGGTTGATTGAAGGGATTGGCGAGCATACCATTGGTTAGAATATGCTTTAATTTAACTAGCCTTTGTGCAATGATATCTCTAATAAAATGGTAGGAGATACCATTATATTTAGACATTTCATGGCACATAGGATTCTTTACATAGGCTAGGAAAACTATATTTCACAATAAATTATGATAGCTTCTTGGGAGTGCCTTTTTATGCTCAAGTTGCATAGGATACTCTTTAATCACAAGGTTCTTGCATTACAAAAGTGTAAGCCACATACCCAAACTCCATAGTAGATAGAGAAACACATGTCTGCTTAACATTACTCCAAGAAATGGCTTCATCAGTAAGTATGAATACATATCTTGATGTGGACTTACGTTTGTCTCTATTAGTTATCCAATTGGCATTGCTAAAACTAGTTAAGTTTAGACTTCCACCCTGATAGTACAAAACTAAATTTGCTATTCCTTTTAGATATCTAAGTATTCTTTTGTCCACAGCCTAATGGGCAATCCTAATGTTACTTTGATATTTTACTAACCATGCCAAATCAAAACATATGTTGGGTCGAGTGTAGCAAATATTAGACTTTTGAACGGATTGGCATATGACATTTTT
The DNA here is from genome assembly GCA_037013595.1 of Dicorynia guianensis. NCBI lineage: Eukaryota > Viridiplantae > Streptophyta > Magnoliopsida > Fabales > Fabaceae > Dicorynia > Dicorynia guianensis. The sequence continues at coordinate 5,151,583 of JASUAB010000010.1, forward strand.
GTCATTTCCCTTTTCTCTTCCTATGTTTTAGGTCATTATTCCATGCTAAGATATAAGTCCTTTTCCATAGGACTACATAAGCATTTATAGTTATGTATTTTGAAATGTTCCAAGACCTTTTTGATATAAGTTTTTTTAGACATATTCAGAAACATCTTGGAGCAATTTCTAGAGATTTTAACCCTAGGTACATAATCTACTTCCCCCATGTCCATCTTGAAAGTGGAGGACAACCACTTTTGAGTGGTGACTATCAGCTCCATTTTGTTCCTAGCTATGATTATGTCATCCACTTAAAGTGAGAGAATTACAATTCATTCTTATTGCTTTTGACATACACACAATGGTCTTTTTCTATCACTGAGAATCCCATAGAGATGATTGCTCAATGAAAGCGAATATATCATTGTCTAAACAATTATTTCAGTCCATAGAAGGAACATTTCAAGTGACATACCTTATGCTTTATTTTTAAGATCCATTTGTTTCCAATGGTCTTACTGCTAGGTGGAAAACAGACATTCCTTCTATTTCAAAGTACTTGTGGGAATGTTTTCCCTATACTTTGGCATAATCGTGAATCTTGAGAGGTTTGTACTTATGTGCTTCCACTATTATCAACATTCTCTATAATGGATTGTGTATACATTTCCATATTGATAGACTAGGGCACTCAATTCTTGAGTTCTTCTAACTCGTAGAATTCCAAACCTATCTTTACATCACTAATAGTGGGGAAATCTACTTATAGAAAATCCACATAACTAGACTTAGTCTCTTTAAGTTCTCTATTAGGATTTCACTGTACATAATGTATCCCTTAGAGTTTTTGGAGTATATAATCAAAAAAAATTATTAGTGCTAGGGCCTGACTTCTTAAACTTATGGGAAACATTGTAGATATATCCTATTGATCCCCAAGGACATAAACATTCTAAATTCAGATAATTGCCATTCCATAACTCATGGAATGGTATATTAGATTTTAAAGGCACACAATTGAGAATGTATGTAGCTGTCAAAAGTGCATTGTCAAAAAATTTGTTAGGACATTGAGCTACCATTGATCTAACCATATCTTATAGTGTTTAATTCCTTCTCTTTGCAACACCATTTTCTTGTGGAGTTTCAAAAATCATCAACTATCTACATATCCCTTTACACTCATAGACCTCTCTGAACTGATTAGATAAATATCCTTAGTCCCTATCAATTCGAAGAGTCTTTATACTCTTCACTTTTTAATTCGTAATCTTTACTACGAAGTATTTAAAACAATACAAAGCTTTAGAACAATGAGACAACAAAAAGATGGAACCATATTATGAGTAATCATCTATGAATGTGATGAAGTAGGATGCATTATGTCTAGCCTTCACATTCATGAGTCCACATATATCTAAATGGGTTAATTTTAAAAGTTCAAAAACCTTTTAGCCTTACCAAAAGACTTTTTGCTAGCTTTACTGACAAGGCAAAGCTTACATGCAATAATACTTACTTTTTCAAGAGAGCCTAATAACCCTTCTTGAGCCAATATTGGCATTTTTTCATGGCCAATATGTTCTAATCTTGAATGCCACAAAATAGAATTATGTACTACATTGGAAGTAGAAGTAACACAGGCATAATTATTTGACCACTTATCTAAGTCTAACATGAACAAACCATATTCAACATATCATGACCAAAAAAAGTTTTTCCAAGGTAAAAGGGCAAACCATTATTTTCAATATTGAATCTAAATCTTAAAATAAATAATGCAAAAGTTGATAGTAGATTATGTTGGATAATGGGCAAATGTAAACATCAAGTAGAAGTAGTTTGTGTCCATTACACAATCTGAATTGGTAAGTACTAACTCAAATAACTTCTTTACCTCTATTCTCATGGCCACTAGGTATTTGCCCTCTATTACCTAATGATAATCTACAAGTCCTACATGATTACAAGTTATATGTTTGCTTGCTCTTGAGTCTACAATCCATCCATGGTGAGAGTAAGATAGAAACACATGAGAACATTAAAAAGTACTAGAAGGGAAGAAATAAGGATAAACATTTTCTTGGTCACAACACTCATGAGCAAAATGTCCTTTCTTTTCACAATTATAGCATTTGAGTAATTTATCCTTCTTACTACCACACTTGCCTCTAGGGTGCATGGTGTTCTTTTTAGCAATTGGTCTTTGGTTTCTATTTTTCCCTTCTTTTCCCTTGCGTTAGGACTTATCCTTGCGCTGTCCAGCTTGTGCCACCAATGTAGCACTATGGTTAACATCTCTACATTCCACCTCAAGCTCTAAAAGGTAGAAAATGTCATTAAAAGTTTTAATTCCCTCTTTATGTGTAAACACAGGCTTCACTTGTTCCTAAGAGGACTCTAGGAGGGATCTGATGACAGTCAAGATCTATTGTTCATCTATGAGATAATGTCCAGCTAATTTTATTTCTCGAATCATGGTGGACATTACCCTTAAATGTTAATCCATTGAATGTTTTGGGTCTATTATATATTGGTTGAACCTTAAAATTAAAGCATGAAGTCTTATGGCAATGGTTCCACCATATTTGAACCTCAGCTAATTCCACATTTCCTTGGTAGTTGGAAAGTTCTCAAACTCTCCATGAGATAATCATTTATGTAGCTTAACAATGAAAAATGTGCACTTCTATCTCCTTTAAACTAAATGTTATAGGCTTCTTGGTCAAGATAGTTTTGGGGATTACTACCCTTAGTAGGTGAGCCCATGACATTAGTCAAATGGTCAAGCAATCAGTCATTAAGAAGGTTTTTCTATGCCATATGTCATAGTTCTTACCATCTAACCTATCTCCCTTAGTTAATTCAGCGATGATATTCTTTTAAGTCATTTTACTGCATCATTGCATGAATTCAATTAGGCACATTTCTAACAAATGCTATTTATAATTAACTCACTTATTTTCACTGATATCACCTGATAAAAAATTTTACACAAGTGCTAGTAATCATCTCTTATAATATAGATGAAATAAATGTTTAGCTTTAAGTAGCCTAATGAGTTCAACTGGGGAACTCTATTAATATTTTGGTACCAATTATCAAAATAATAAAATATATACAAATTAAATGTACAAACACCTCCGTTTACAAGACCTCAAATAATAAAATCATTTACCTAAAAATAATTACATATGAATTATTTCCTACTATATCAATCTACTTGTTAAAATAGGGACATCACACAACCTTGGTATATATTCTGATATTTTGGTGAAAATAAATGCTATATAATTTCATGAGCATTAATCAAAATATCAATATGCAATAATATATAAATGTAACACATTCACACATTATTCATCATTTAGCAAATAAATAAAAAGTAAACAATCATGGGAAGTATGTCATGATAATGGAAAATGTGATTTATGGAAAAAAATATTTTTGGGAAAACAAATTTTTTAACTAGTTATTTTCTTAAAAATAACCTTAAATCAATTAATTTAGCAATAAAATTGAAAAACTATTTTAGGCACTTTTGAGCACATAGGTATAAGTACATCAAAATACAATTTTTCATGAAAATTTGGCTAGAAATGAAGTTTTGTTGCTGCCACACATGCCTCCTGTGTGTGTGGGCATTGTTCTAATTGTGAAACAATAGAACACTCTCATTGGGTGGCGTGTGGAAGATACTCGCCACCATACAAATGTCCAAATAGATTATAATACTATAGATCGAATCCTCTCCACCTGACCTTGTTGTTATATCATTATCCATGATAAAGGTACAAAATGGTGGTGTGGGCACATCACACTCTAGTGCATAATTTTTCTACTCTCTTCCTATGTTTTTACAGTCTAGAGTTACCTTTTACATAGTTTGTGTCTTATTTATTAGTCCTTTTGATATTTCCTTCTTCAATTTATTTTCAGCCTTTGTGAGAGCTATTTGATTAACCATCTACTCTCTTTTATGCTGGTTTTCAATTTCTTTCAAGGTTAGTACTACCTATCCTTACAATTTATTTTAAACTTATTGTATGTGGCGTTAGGATAGTGGACTTAATATTGTTATGGGTTATGTTGATTGTTGTGACTGAATCTTAATTTTCTATCTATTTCAATTTATCTCAATCAATGTGTGTAGTATTATATTGTTATGGTTGATTATGTTGTGATTGATATGCATGAGTTTAAAAATTTTTGTGTGCCTATACACACACACACACACACACACATATATATATATATATATATATATTTCTGTCTATGCTGTGGCTGAATCTTAAAGTTTATTTTTTTTGTGGTAGGGGGTCTCCATTCTTAAGGGGAGCCTTTGCCAAAATTTTTTTAAAAATTGAATTTATATGTTTAATTATATGTTATTGAATTTAAATTGTCCTTATGTTAGATTTAGAGAATCGCAAAAGAAAATTTGTTCAATTAGAGAATTTAAATTATCAATCCTATATATAATTAGATGGTCTTGAACTTTATTATATTAAGTTTCAATTTTAAGTTTATGTTAGGGTTAGAATTTTGTAAAAGTAATTACATGTTAATGAAGTTATCTAGGTTGTGTTAGAGTTTTTAATTTATGTTAGAGTTTTTGTTAAGAGTTAGAATTTCTTTAATTATGTTAGACTTTTTAAATTAAGATTCTTGTTTATAGCAAGATGTGCCTTATTTTATATTTGAAGAATTAGAAAATTAACTATCAATTATGAATTTTTTTAATCAATTCATACCTTATGACTTAATTTGTTATTTTTGTTTAAATTGGGATATAATTATTATCTAAGTTATGTTTAAATTACATCTCAATTGAAGTAACTAAGTTATATGGCTTATTGTAAATTCATCACAACCTCAAAAGGAGGAAGATTCAAATAATAGACCAGTTGTTGTGTCTGACAAAAAATTTAGGTTTTTTTTTTCATTTAAGGTGCATGTTAATTATAATTCACATAATATTAAATATTTTATTTACTTTTTCTATTGATATCTTTTCTAACTTTCAATAATTGGAAGCCCTCTATACCTGGGACTAGGATTTGAGCAATGTTATTAAGTCAACACTTGATAAACTCTACAAGACATGGCGAGATATGGAAGGAAACTCATTATATGTGGTACAATGAGTGAAGGGTAAGCAAAATTTTTTTTCAAGTTAAGAATTAAGCTTATATTAGTTTTAGTTAAATTGTGGGAGCTTGCAATTACTATAATTTTTTTAAGAAATTAATTGCATTTTACAATGCTCACAACGATCACATGTGGGCAACATTCAATAGTAAAGGATCCAAGAATTTAACATAATTATATAGAGATGCTCGAGAGGTCTAGTAGAGGCATGATTGGTTACATGGTCATGTTTAGGAGGAGCTTAATGTTTATTGGAACTCCAAAGAATTCAATCCAAAGGTAGCACAAGCAAAGAAGAATGGAGCTTTTGAGAAGAAGGCTCACTCCCCACTAGAGTGTCTTTCATGCTAGGGACATCCCAAGATAAGTTGGTTCATAACATTATTTCACATTTTGCTATAAGACATTATCATTGCTATTAAATAATCATTGTTATAATTTATTTGTTAATTCTTCATTCTCTTTTTAGGAGAAATTAATTGGCTACCTACCTAATCAATCTAAGCTATTTAAATTCACCCATCAAAGAAAGAAAGATAAGGCCTAGGTGGAGCCACGAGCTGAAAGAAACTATGTAAGTGCTTTTGATGTTTAAATATTTTAAATGTTAATCAACTTTTAGTTATTTAAAATAATATACTAATTATAATTTATTGCTTTTAGGCTGCACAAAATTCCTCTGAACTTTAAGTCGATTTTAAAAGACCCTCTTAAATTTTAAACTTTTTCAAATAATCCTCCTAAACTATGAACAATGTGCAAAAAGACCCATCCGTTAAAATTTCCATTAAAATATGCATGAAAATCTTATAAATGATGAAAATAACCTTATATGAAAATTCATCCACCATTTAGTCAAGCTTTCCCTTCCACTGCACTCTTCCATTCAAGGAAGAAACCTAGTATTCTCACTCAAAATAGAACCTTAAACTCAAAATTGCACTTTTTCTTTGCCTCCCATATGGCACCACCTAAACTTCTGCACTCACATTTTAGCACAGTACTCTTCTTCCATCTTCACTAGCACACAACCACTACGAGAAATGCCACATTGTCACCCTGAGGAGAAGAAGCTTGGGTATTGTCTTTAAGCCAACTACCTTCCTATGGAGGAAGGTGATTCAAGTGTTGGCTAGTCGACGTGGGGGAAAATGGGTCAGCTTTATTATTGCAAATATGGATGCAATGGGATCCAATTAGAAAGATGCAATTAGGCGCAATAAGGAACTACATTCCTTGGGCTCACTGAGGTGCTACAGAGGTATTTGGTTACACAGTTATGAAGAAGTCTTGAGGAGCAAAGGTGTTAGTGTGAGCAGGTGACAGAGGTGCGATAGTTCCTTTGATAGCCATCTTCTTGTACAGTGGCGCTGTGGTTTAGCTTGACACGGCAAAGATGAGCTGAAATGAAGCAGCAGCAATGACAACACTAACTGGACCCCCAAGTGTACATCGACAGTGACTTCTCAGTAGTAGCAGATAGCCTCTTGAAGTGTAACACAAAGGGATAGCTGCAAGATCTTAGCAGCACTTCATGAACCTAGAGCAAAGGTGTGCTAGTGTCTTGGGTTGAAGATAGAGTAGAGAAGTCATGTGGTGGAGAGATGGTGAGGTTCTTCAATTGAAGGTTCTGTGAAGTGCAGTGTAAGTGGTTGGTTGGAAGTTTTGAGGTGAAGGTGACATGCCCTCACCCAAAACAAAGACACCAGTAACCTCAACTAGAGCTCATCATTGCCGCTGTCCTATGTTTGTTGCTGAAACTCAACATAGCGTTCCATTGCAAAGCTCATTGTCACCACTACCCGTCTCAATCTCAACTCCCATCACACCACCATTGCCGCACAATCAGAAGACTCAGCTACTGCTCCACTACGCCATAGCACTAGAGCTTCATTGGAACTGGTTCCTCGCTGTGGTTCAACCTTAGTGCTCATCTTGGCGCAATTGTCCCAAGAGTTTCACTACCATCAGCACATTCTTCCACTTTAGACCAAAAACCATACTCTAATCATCGAGACTTTCTTCCACCAAGGTCTTCATCTACATCAGCATTCAAGACTAGCCAGCAACCAAACACCCTTTCCACTAAAATTGTCTTGCTATTAAGATGCCCACGGTACACAAAGTGGAACCAAAGTGTAATTCCGTGAAGAAGTATCATAGCCAAAGCTATTCATTGTGTCACCCACTAGCTACCAACATCACTTTATAGCAAAACGAGTAGAGAAGTTTTCATTTTTGGGTGCTACGGTCATTTGGGGTGAAGGGGATTAGGCAAATTTTGATCTAATGTCTCTCTACAAGATGTACAATAATTAAATTGGAAAATCATGAAAATTTAGACATATTTTAAGGGTAGTTTGGTCAATTGATAAAAAAAATCCAAAATTTAACAGAAATTTTAACAAATGGGCCTTTTTACACATTTTTCATAGTTTCACAGGGTTATTTGAAATAGTTTAAAGTTTAAGAGGATTTTTTGAAATTGACCTAAAGTTCTAAGAGATTCTGTGTATTTGAGCCTTGCTTTTATTATAGGAAATACATTGCTAAAATCTAATGCCTATCTCAGCTTTCACAAGAATATCCAAAGGGGCTAGGTGAGAGCTCATGTGCAACCCAACCCATTGACCAAGATGAGGTTTGGGGACAATCTATGGGTGGAGTTTATAAGGGATGTGTTTATGGAATGGACTCAAATCCCTTAGCAAATTCAGCTCTAGGCTCAGCATCTCAGAGCTATTCTTCTAAGAGTCAGTTGGATCCGCATGTAATTATCTAAACACAAATGAGAGAATAAGTTAAAGAGGAGATGAGGCAAGAGAGGGAACAACTATTATGGTATTAGGAGAAGATGATCGCATCGTGGATGGCCCAAAGAAAGGCCAATATACTAGCATGAGTTTAGGCCCAATTTGTTCTTCAACAGATAGACAATGTGGGGCATGGACCATTCACCTTTAGCTACCCATCTCCACATCAGTGATAACAAAGATAGAAGTAAATAACTACCCATCACCCTTGTAATCCCCCATATGACTCATATGAGACTGACAATGATGTTCATGACTCTCCTCAAAATAGTTCTCCTAATAATGGTTCTCTTAATGCATTGCAATTTTTGTAATTGTTCTTAGGATATAGTAAGGCTTTTAGTAATTATGTATAAATTTTATTGTCATGTTTGGATAATTTTATTGTAATATTTGGATATTTTTATAATATATGTTTAATATTTAAATATTAATTTTAGTTATCTATTTATTGTTTTATTTTTAAAATTTTTAATTTCCAATAATTTGAACATATTTCTATTTATTGAGGGATATAAATGCCTCGATAATAACAAATCATAACATGTTTTTGTAATAATTTTATTTGCCAAGGGATATGTATCCCTTGTTAAATTAAGTACTTTTTATCTAGGGATACTTACCCCTTGGTAAAAAAGTAAATAGATTCATATTCTATTCTTATTCTTTTGCCAAGGGATCTATATCCCTCGATAAAAGAATAAAAAATTTAAATTTTTATTATAAAAACTTTGATCAAGGGGTAAAAATTGTACTTGTTGTTTTCTTGAGATAAAAATTTCTCAGTAAAAATGAAATAACCTTTATAAAATGTATTTTTACCCAATTTTTTATTTCTAATTGACACTTTAAATTTTACCAATTGCAATCCGTGGATAAAATTTTGAGAGGTGTAAAAATTTCACAATAAAATTTAGCAATAAGGCTTTTGATTGTGGGATTAAATCCCTCGGTAATACTAAATACTAACAGATTTCTTGTTTTTATCAATGCAATAATCTGACTGTAATGAGGGATTTCTAGTAGTGGATTTAGAAGTAAGGATTTAATGCCATGTAATGTTTTAAATTTTATGGCTAATGAATTTGTGAATTTTAACTTTAATAAACTAATTAATTGATTAAACATATTAAATTGATACTCATTTAATTGATAATTTATATTAAAAATTTTTGAAAACTTTTAACATAACTACTAGTTGCATGAGATCTTTATAATTAATTTTTTTATTTTTAAAAATATAAAAATTATATCAAATTACTTAAAAAAAGATATTGCATTAAGTTTCTTGGATAAAAATTAGTCAGCATGGTTAAATTTGGGTGAAGTATAGATTTTGAGTAAAAATAAAGTTTAGTGTCACTTAAAAGAATTTAAGTGAATTTTACTCTAATTTAACAAATTAAAAATATATAATATATGGGCTTTATGCCCCTCTTTTATATAAAAAATATATATAATATACTCATTCTCTGTTCTGGAAATAACAAAAAAGTTCACCAACCGGCATATAAATTCTTTGAGCTTCCTTGTAATTGATTTGATTAGTAAAATTTTTACGGTGAGCATAAAAATTTCAAGCGGAATAACGTATAAAAGAAGAAGTTTTTTAAAAGGTTATTTCTATCATATATAGTCCATACCGTTAGACTAGAACTATCTTTCTTTTGGAAGGAGACTAAAAATATCTTTTCATATTTACAGAAATAATTATAATATTAAAAAATTACAAGGAGTCAAAGCAGGATATAGAAGTGTCAAAACCTTTCCCGGTAGTTAAAAAAAAAAATTTAAAAAAAAAAACCTTTACAGGTAAAGTGTGACTTGTGAAACTACACACTAGTCGCCAGCTAGGAATGTGCCAAACATAAATTCTATCCGGCACCACAGTCATTCCGAAAGAAACCATAAAACGACATATTAAAAAAAAAAAAAATGAGGAAGACATGAAGTATCATGCCCGTCCAAAAAAAAAAAATGAAGTATCATGGTAGTAAATTTATTAGAACCGCCTATGTATGCAAATGCACATTTAGAATAACCGACAATAATTGTGTTAGAACGACCTTAACCTTGAACCCTATTCTTTTCGAGATGTCATTCAAATCTTATTGAGTGAATTATATACTTTAAAATGAAGTTCAAAATTATCATTACAAAAGAGTCATGATTTTCAGTGGATCTTTTTATGGATAAAATATTGGTCGATAAAAATAAAAAAATTTAATTAGATTGGCAGAATTTTTGTCTAATAAATGCTGGCAAGTTAAAAACTTTTATTTTACCCATAAAATAGATTATTACTCAGAAATCTCACCAGAAATTTGCATGCAAAAGTCCCACCAGTGGGCACAAAGATTTTATTGGCAACTTATCGGATGCTTTCATTACTGGCAGCTAATATCACTAGAAAGTGGATGAAAGTTTTGCTATATAAATAATGACTTGGCTAATAAGTGAAGGATATGGCTGCCGATAATTTAATTGGGTTGATTTATTGGCAAATTTAACCACCGATAAATAAGAATTTATTTTAAATATTATCGACTGTTTTAGCCACTGGTTAAATGAAAAATGGCTAAAAAAATTTGGTGGTTATCCATTGGACAATCCATTGGTAAAATTGAATTTCCTTTACCCTTTGGAATTTAAAATTATCTACTATTTAAAAAGTTTTTAAAAATTACCCATCGTCATCTTCTTATTTCGCTTGATCTTCTCATTTCTTCTCTCATTTTCCTTTATTTTCTCTTCTCTTTTCTTCCACTTCGTTATCTTGTTTCACTTTCTCTCTAACATAGCACAAGAACTAAAGACTATTTGGTTGATGAAGTTAATTTGGTGATTGTTTAACTCAAATAAAAGGTAAGTAATTAAACTCTTCTCATTTTCCTCTATCTTCTCTTAGATCTTTTCTCCCATTTCTTTATTATTGTTCATTATCTCTCTAAAATACTACAAGAATTAAAAAAATATTTTATTGTTGATGCAGTTTATATATTGGTGTTATATAGCTCAAATAAGAGGAAAGTAATTGATTTTATCCTCAAATATCGTATTTGTTTTGCATGACCAAAATCTCTTGACTATCTTATTCCATATATTTAAATGCATATATATATATGCTATATACATAGGTGTGTTTTTTCTATTTCAGTTATTGTGTGTCAAAATTTGAATTACATATTTGAGGTTGTTAGTTATTGTGTAGATATGTATGTATCTATAGTTGGTGCATGGTGATTTATATTAATTGTATTGTGAGACAATGGAAATCCCACATCACCATCGATGGATGTATAACAGAAATTATCAAAGTCGAACAAGACTTAGACAAGAGTTTGTTGATAAAGTTGATGGTTTTGTTGCACATGCTTGTTAGTTGCCATTGTATCACTTTGACAAGTGTATTAGATGTCTTTGTCATAAATGTAAAAGTGCAACACTCTTGCCTCCTGACATAACAAAGATTCATCTATATTGCGATGTTTTTAAACCTAGTTATTGGTATTGGACAAACCACAGTGAAGAGAATCAGAGAAGAGTTAAAGATTATACAATGAATATATTATAGATACTTCTAGCAATAATTCTGTGGGTCATGAAGATAATATTAGTTGTCATCAAGCAATGGTTTTTTATGTTGTTGGGCCTAACTTTGAGCAACAATACCAAGAAAATGTAGAAGAATCTTTAAATCTGGATGCTCAATAATTTTATGATTTGTTACGTGCTTCTTAGCAATGATTGTGGCAAACTATGAAGAGCAATAATTATTAGTGATGGTAAGATTATTGAGCATAAAATCAGATTCAAATCAAAGTCAATATGCATTTGCTATGTGGGCAAAAATTGTAAGGGAATGTATTGCTTACCCTAATTTGATGCCTAATGATTTTTACTAAGTAAAAAAATTGGTATCTAAATTTGAACTAAAATAAAAGAAAATTGATTATTACATTAATGGTTGCATATTATACTACAAAGATAATGTATATGAGAGAGAATACAAATTTTTTAAATCTCCTAAATTCAAGCCAAGACAAATAGATAGAGGAACAGATGTACCCAAGGCTGGAATGTACTTTATGCCTCTAATTCCTAGACTACAAAGGTTATATGCTTCCATGATCACATAAGGTGGCATTATAAGAACAAGCGAACTGAAGGTGTGTTGAGTCACCCATCAGATAGAGAAGCATGGAAACACTTTGATAATACTTATCTTGAGTTTATTTATGATGCTCAGAATGTCAGGCTAGGTTTGTGTGTTGATGGATTCATTCTATACAACCAATCAGCTAAGGCATACTCCTATTCCCAGTAATTATAACTACTTACAATCTTTCCAGAACTTTGCATGACTACCCCATACATATTCTTGACATGTCTTATTCCCGGTTCAAATAACCCAAAAGCGAAGATTATGTATACCTCCAACATAGATGGGTTGAAACAATTGTAATGGCAAGGTGTTTTAACATATGATATCTACAAAAAAAAACAAAATTTTGTGATATGGGTAGTGTTAATATGGACCTTCAAACCCTTGCATATTAATTGTTGTCAAGGTGGAGTGTAGTAGGAAAACTGGCATGCCCCATTTGTAAGAGGGAAAGTAAGATATTCTTCTTAACACACTCTAGTGAAAACTCTTGATTTGATTCACATTGGCAATTTCTTTCCCTTGATCATCCCTTTCAACATAATAGGACAACATTTAGGAGGAATAAGGTTGAGAGGGAAGAGACTCTAACAAGGCTAACTTGCAAGCATGTTTGAGCAAGAGTAATTGGCTTACCTAAGATACATAAGTACAGGTCATTAGGCAAACTAGATGGGTTTGGGGTTAGTCACAATTGGACAAAATAAAGCATATTTTGGGAATTGCCTTATTGGAAGCATAATTTAATCTAGCAAAATCTAGATGTGATACAAAGAAAAGAATATCTTCAATAGTGTCTTTAATACCATGATGGTTGTGAAGGAAAAAACTAAAGATACCAAGAAAGCAAGGCTTGACTTAAGAGAATATTGCAAGTGACAAGAATTGGAATTGACACCATTGACAAATAGCAAGTTTGCCAAATCTAAGGTCACTTACATATTGACCTTGCCACAACGAATAGCCATAAGCAAATGGGTGAAAGAGCTAAAAATGCTAGATGGTTGTGTTAAACTTGGCTAAATGCATGGACAAATAGGAAGGAAAGTTATATGGTATGAAAAGTCACAATTGCAACATATTTATGGAGTGTTTATCATTGATTGCATTCAGATAATTGCCTTGAAATGTGTGAAAGCCTTTTGTAGAACTGAGTTAGTGATTTTGAGACTTGTATGTGCCAACATCATAATGAGGAGTGACCAAAAATTAATTTAAAAAATGGATGGGTTTGGAGAAATGAAAATGGGGTGTTTTGGAAAATAAGTGAAAATTTGAGAATTTAGAGTTGCCACAAATCTAATTTTAAATGGTAAGATCAAGCACCAAAAATTAGGTCCGCATCATAGAAATCAACTTCGAAGTTAGTTACGTATAAGGAAGGTATTAGCACCTCTACAATGCCCTTTCAAAACTATACTTTGATTTTTACAAAATAAATTTATTTTATATTTTATTTGTCTCACTATAGGTTTGCAAATGATTAAGTATGATTTGTAATTAATACCGCTTAGTAAGTAGCATTTAACCATTTCTATAGAAAGAATAGTTTGATACCTAGTTTGTCCAATACTACCTTGCAATTATAGATAGGATCCATCAGTAATCCCTGAAACAATATGGAATCCTTACTACAGTAAGGATTCCTTGCAATGGTTATATACATTTAATAGTGAGGTTATTAACAATGGATAGGATCTATCATTCATAACCTAATTTTACTAAAACTTCCTTTTTAACATGCTGCTATAATATTCTTCAAGAAATTGTCTTTTTAATTAAATGGTATATTTTTCAAATAACTATCTTTCTAAGTACAATTAAATATAGTTATTATTGATTCATGTTAAACCTGACTTTTTATTAAATTTATGCATAAATTTTTTCATTTGAAATTATGTTAAGTTTTCAGAAAATATATAATAATTATTTGTTAAATTTTTTCACATAATATTATAATTAATTTAATTATTCATACTCTCATCAAAATTATAGTATAAATATAATAAATAAATTTTACAAGAGAATAATACATTTGAATTGCATTTCATATTTTAATATCAAAATTACTTAATTTTTAATTTAAATTTGATTAGTGTTAATTAAGAAAGATAATACTTTCATTATATACAATATTTGTAGTTAAAGACAATAAATATTAATTCAGTTGAAACTAAAATGTTGTCATACAATTGATTTTTAAAGCATACTTAACCGCATTTTTATTTCTATGACATTACGATAAAGTTGATAAAGTTATAACAATAACTTGTTAAAATTAAAGCATAATCCACAAGCACGAGAATATGAAATAAGAAAATAATAACATAATTTGTAGCAATATGAAACTCTTCTTATTCTTCTTCTTTAAATGCATTGGAATCATCCTCATCTTCTTTAGCCTTATCAGTGTCAATTAAATCAAGTTCTTCAATATTATTGGAGCTACTTGCAATTCAATATCCTTTTCTACACACTAAACAACTTATTTGTCCAACTTCATCTTGTTCAAAATCCCCATTGCCATCACATAAGGAGCTCGCCATTGTCTCATCAATGAGCACAATCCCAACTTGGTCTTGCGCATTAGTTTAATAAGGCAATTCTATCTCATTATCAATTCCTACCCTTCCCTAAGCTTGGTCTTGATGACAACATACCAATTATGATTTCTAGCTTAGTTTGCTATTAGGTAAGGTAGATAGTAAAATTGCCTTAGCTATTGTGCAATAATGAATGAATCAAAATGTGCATACTTGCAGCAATGGTTTACTTCAACAATGTTGAATTGATTATGACATCTTGTTCCTCGTAGTCTAGTGGGGTCAAACCATTCATAGTGGAATAAGACAACTTTGTTCGCAAGAGTTTTTGGATAATCTAGTTCCAACATGTTTGTAAGGATGCCATGATAGTCATCATCACCACTTGCACCAATTCCTTTCATCTAAACACCCCTGTTATATGTTTTTTTGCCTTTTGATTAAGAGGCTATATGAAACTTATACCCATTCAGAAAAAAACTTTACTCTTAGCATCTTTTGAAGTGCCCCATGCTAAAGCATAGAAATTTGCATCGTTTACACAATTTGCTGGATCATGCACCTACATACAATAGAAATACATAAAGTTAATTGATTGTACATGATTGATACATAAGCACATTTATATATCAATACTTAACTATGAAATTAGGATGCAAATTGTTCTTAGATTAACACCACCAATTGCTCCATTGGGACGCTAGACACTTGCAAGAAAAAATTACATACTAGACACTTGGATTAACACCTTTGATTACTACACACACACATGTATGTATATAAGTATATAATTTTTATTTAAATAAATGTAAGACACTTACTTGAGATATGGCTAGACTTTGTCATAGTTTAGTAAAATGTGCAAAGTTATCGACTTGAACTCTACTTTGTTAAGCCATATTAGAACTGCCTTTCCCAATGCATAACTAAGTTGATAAAAAATGGATAGAGTTAGTTTTGATGAACTTGGTCCCCCGTCATGAAAATGTCTAACTTGATTCCTTCTACATTGCACATGAAACATAAAATAATAAGAGCAAAAATGAGAGACCTCCCTTGTCATGTGAGCCTCGCATATCAAACCCTCTACTTGATATCTATTTTTAACTATCCTTTTTATGTCCCCCATAATCTTAATCAAATCAATCCACACAAAAATTTGATTAGAAGGTTAATTTGAAAACATATAATTAAATTAAAAAATAACAGCATACTTCATGATACATAAGTGCCTTTTGAATGGATACGTCCATTAATATTGCACCAACCACTTACCATAGCCTCATCAACTAAGTGCATGGGTAAATGTTTCATCAAGTTGAAGAATACAGTTTCTAACTTGTATAATATGACAGAAATGTTCTGTTGCATAGCCAACAAGTTATTTACCCTCAATGTGGTTGAGCAAAAGTCTTGGGAAAATTGACTCAACTCTGTGTGAGGCTTCTACACATTGTTAAGCAGTGGTTTAAATGCAATCAGCAACAAGCACTTCATAAATATGTGCTAGGTGTGACTTTTCATGCCAAATAACTTTCCATCTCATTTTTCCATGCATCTAGCCAAGTTTGAGAACAACCATCTCGCATTCTAAGCTTAGAAGTCCATTTACGTATGACTCTTCTCTATTGTAAGCTCAATGTGTAAGTGGCCTTAGGTTTGGCAAACTTGCCATTGGCTAATTCTATTAACTCCAATTTTGGTTACCTACAATACTCTTTCAAGTTTAGCCTTGCTTTGTTGGTGTCTTTGGGCTTTCCCTTCACATCCATGACTGTATTAAACACATTGTCCAAGATGTTCTTCTCCATAAGCATAATGTTTAAATTATGCTTGATTAAGTTATGCTTCAAATAAGGCAAGTCTTGAAAAATGCTCTACTTAATCTAGTAGCGAGTTTGTCTAAATTCTTGTGGTCTTCCTAATGATCCGTGTTGTGTTATCTTAGGTAGATCACTAACCCTTGCCCAAATTTGTTTACCTATCAATCTTATTAGAGGCTCATCACTCTCAACTTTATTCCTCCTAAATGATGTCTTGTTTTGCTTGAAGAAATAATCAAGGGGTAGAAACAATCAACGTAAATCCAACCAAGAGTTTTTAACAAAGTGTTTTAAGGTGAATGCATTGCTTTCCTTCATGCAAATGGAACAAGTTAGTTTACCAACTTTACTTCACCCTGAAAATATTCCATAAACAAGAAAATCATTAATACTCCATAGTAACAATGCCCACAAAAAAAATTGTTTTGTAAAGATATCATAGGTCAAAACACCCCTGCCATAATTGTTTCGATTTGTTTATCAATGGCTGGAGATACACATTAATCTTTGCTTTAGGATTATCTAAACCAGGAATTAGACATGTCAAGAACATGTTTGGGGCAATTATACAAAACTCTAAATGAAGATTGTAAGGAGTCATAATTATAGGCCAATAGAGTATGGCCTCACTTATTAGTTGTACAGAATGAATCTGTTAGCACACAAACCTAACCTAACATTTTAGGGGTCACTAGCAAAGTCAAGATAAATTCTGTCAAAGTGCTTCTTCACTTCTCTATCCTCAACACACCTTCGTGCCACGTGTTCTCATAATGCCCTCTCATATGCAGAGTTGAACTAATAAAAGTACATAACTTTTGCAACCTAGGAATCAAAGGAAGATAATGCATTCTTGCCAGAGGAACTTCTTAGCTCTATCCCTTTGCCTTGGCTTATATTTGGGAGAATCACAAAACTTATGTTTTCTCTCATATGTATTATAGTAAAATATGCAACCATTAATATAGCAATTAATTTTTTTCAAATTTCAAACCCAATTTAGAAACTAACCTTCTAGCATTGTAAATATCATCAGGTATAAGATTAGGTTGAGAAACGCATTCTTTCACAAATGTTGCCCATTGATTAAGGCATATTGGTTGTGGTTTGAATCAATTTTATGCTCAACATTCTCATTACCACTGATAATTTTGAGTGTTCTTCACATCACGCCATAATCATTGTTTAGAAGTACATAACAAATCATAAAATTTTTGGGAATCAGGATTTAGAGTTTCTTCTAAATTCTCTTGATAGTGTTGTTCAAAATTAGCCCAATAGCATAAAAAACCAATGACTGACGATGATTGAAATTATCATCATAACCCTCATAAACACTACCTACATTACTAGCAACATGGAGATTGTATTAATTAAACCCTCTAGTCTGAACTGTTGGTTCTTGTTCCCCATGGTCAATCTAATACCAATAATTAGGTTTAAAACCAAATCTGTATAGATGATATTTGACTGTTTTAGGAGTTATAAGATTCACATACTTGCATTTATTACAAGGACACCTAAGAGTTCCTTTAGATACATATGATGGCAACTAACAAGGAGAAGCAATAAAACACTCTACCCCATCAATAAACTCTTGTCTAAGTCCCTCTTGACTAGCATAATTCCCATTATATATCCATATATGGTGATCTAGATTTTCTATTTATCTAATAACAAATTGAAACCGAAACAATGACTTAGATATTGTTCTAGATATCTAGCCAAATTACAATAATACAGTTCCTTATATTATGCAATTGGTTACCTACACGATAGCTAAAATAAACACAACTCCTATATATATAAACAAAATTAAAGAAACATATATTAGTAAAAGATTACAACAATTATGCATAATTTTTGTAAGAGATAACTTTATATGATTTTTCTATAAAATAATTAAATGATCTATTTCTCTAATTATTTTCTAAGACATTTTAAAATAAGGTATATTTTGCTTCTAGACAAATTATTTATTTCCTTTTCAATTGAAGAAGAAAGAATAATTAAAAAATATAAAATACCAATAATAATATAGTCCTTAAAAGAAGAAAACACTTTATCCATATACAAATAAATTTACCTAACACTAATTTAAAAATATTAATGAATGATAATTAATAACAAAATGAACTAATATTAAAATAAACACAACTCCCATATATAATCATAATTAAAGAAAAATATATTAGTAAATTACAACAATTATGCATATCACATATCTAAAAAAATGAAAAACTAACAATGAAATTAAGTTTCGCATGATAAGCAAGATATTAAAAGATGAGATTACTTACATACCTTCTATTTACACTACAAAATCAACAAATCAATTGTGAAAATAGTAGAATCACATATTTGAGAAAGGGAAGAGGAAACCCAAAATGAGAAACAAGGAGAAGAGTTTCTAAAAGAGAGAAACAAGAAGAGTGTTTTGAGAAGATGGTGCATGTGTGAGATTAAAAAGATAGATTTTTGACAAATTTAATTCTTTTTACTAATGGATATCATTAAAACTTGTGTGAAAAAAATAATTTTGTATTTATTAACAAATTTACTAACAAAATTACTATCAAATAGCACTTTTGGCAAGTCAAAAGAATAAAAATACAATTTTTTTTATAGTTTGAAGGATTTATTGATGGATTAATCCATCAGTAAATATGACTCAAACTATTTCGCACTTATTCATGTGAAAGTATGCATTAGATGCACCGATGGATTGTTTGTCACAAATATTACTAATGGACAATATGTTGGTAAATGTAACATACAATTTTTCTTGCCTATTCGCACAAAATACTATGTTAGATTTATCAAGAGATTATTAAAATCCATCATTAAAATTTAAGAATTTTACTGATAGATTTTTTTCAATTTTACTAACACCAAATCCATTGGTAGAAATCCATAGATAGTAAGGCAATTTCTAGTAGTAATCCCAAACCCTAAAATATGAAAACCTAAACTCTAAACTAAACATCCAAAATCCTAAAACAAAATCTAAATCATAGAATCTAAATCCTAAGTGCTAAAACTTTATTAGGGTCTAATGTTTTAAATTTTAGGATTTGAGTGTTTAAGGCTTCATAGTTTAGATTTAGTGTTTAGAGTTTAATGTCATGTTTATGGTTAAGGATTTTAGGCATTTGAGTTTAGGGTCTTAGAGTTTAAATATTTTATGATTATAGTTTTAGATTTTAAATTTTAGGGGTTTAGTGTGTTAAGGTTTTAGTGCTTTAGCATTTAGAGTTTAGGATATAGTGTTTTAAATTAGAGTCTAATGCTATATCATGTTTAGCATTCCAAATTTTAGAGTTTAAGACTATGAACTTTGACATTGAATAAAATAAATAATTAATTTAATATATTAAATATATGATAATAACAATTTTTAAAGATCTTTCAGTATAAATATTGATATGTGAGATTCTTATAACTGATTTTCTTAGTTTTTGAGTTCTACTTTTTAAAACATGTTTAGAAATCACCCAAAATATTCCACTAAAACTTTTGGATGAAAATTAATCAACATAGTCAAATTGGGATAAAGTGTAAATTTTGAAAGGGAATAAAATTTAGTGTCATTGTATTTTACTCATTAAATTATAATTGTAAGTCATTATTTTATATAAAAATTGAATGAGAAATATATAGCTATTAACCATAATTATAATCTTTTGAAATGCAAAATAAGTAGTAGTTAGTTAATAATTAACTAAAGGAGTCAATAATACTTGAAAAATGATGACGTTGTAGTGGGCAGTTTTACTATATTTTTTATTTTTAATAAAAAATAAAATTTTATTTTGGCCTTTCATATATCAAATTATTTTCATTTTTAGCCTTTTACTGTCAAATTTTTCTAATTGAATCCTTTATAGTTAAAAATTATTATCAATCAAGTCCCTTCAACACTCCCCCATTAAATCATTAGTTAACCTCATGACACATACAATTAATGCTAACATGGCACATTGATGTTTATGAACTTGGCATGCAAGTATTTTTCTTTTCTTCCACTATGGCAGTTTTTTCTTTTAACTAAAACTCTATTTTAGTTGCTCACTAATTAAGTGATTTTTACTTTGTCATTGCCATATTTTTTTAATTCAGTCTTTTGAAGTTAAAAGTCACTATCAATCAAGCTCCTTTATTACTCTTAATTAACACTATTAGTTAACTGGATGATGTGTACCATTAATGCTGATATAACGCATTAATTTCTAATATATAATCAAACTTGATATGTTAGCATTGCCTTTCTTTTCCATTATGGCAATTCAATTTTTTTAAATCCTATGAGTGGAACAATACCGTTTTGGGCAAAAACCCTCCTTATCCACCACCCTAAAGATAGAACATTGCCTACTTCAATTTTTTACTAAGCTTTCATTCTTTGAAGGAATTAGGAAGCCCATTGAAGACTAGTTCACCATTTTTGCTTACTCATCAATATATCAATTTATAACAAAAATTTTTGAAATTAGTATTTTTAAGACATTTATGAGTACTGTACAATAGTAGCTAATCCAAAATAAGATTAAAACGTCAAGTTGGTTCATGAGTATGTGCATATGCTATAAGAATGTCGCATAATACACAGTTAACAAATATGAGAACAATAGTGTTCCTATAAGGAATGGAAGGGTAATGTTATGACATTCTGCAATATGTAATAAATACTAGTCCTACATTTTTATAATAGTCCCATATAAGGTTGTAATTGCAAAATAGCAATGTTACGGAGTAGAAAATTCTTTTCTTATTAACTTGCCCAATCACCTAAACAAAGGTAAAAGGGAAACACCATATTGCTTTTGCATTGCCATTTTAACATTCAAGAAGAAAGATGATGGTAAGGAGTTAAAATCATAATTGTTATTCTGAAATGTCCATTCTTGCCACCAATGAGTAGTGAGAGAAATGGAAAATAAAATGTAAACCATACTTAGAAATATCAAACAAGGAGGAAGATTATGTAAACTTGAACTATGTCTCATTTTACTACGTATTATTTGGAAGCAAATAAAAATTGTGATACCTCGGTGCAAAGAATTCGTGATGACACCCATTGCCTATCATGCACAGAGAACAAACTTCTATACCCATTAGTGTTGTTCCATCTCCACTGATGGCTTGGGATTTTCAATTCTTCATGGCAAATTTGTTATACTTGCCTTCATGAAGTCGTACGAAGCAAAATTATCTCAATTCGAGAACAACTTCGATAATTAGGGGTTTCATTAATTCACATTGTATTATGGAGTTCTTGATTCATCTCTTTCAGTGGCTTCCTAATTTCTTCAAAGAATGGAAGCATGGTGAAAAATAGAAAGAGACAATGTTCTCTGTTTTGGAACGATGCCATTTTGGGTGATGGTTGAGGAGGTTTTGTAGCCAAAACAGCATCATTCTATTTACGAGATCTAAAAAAAAAAAATCTACTATGGTGGAAGAGAGAGAAAAGGCTAGCATGTCAAGTTTAGTTACACATTAGAAAAAATAATGTGCCATGTCAACTTTAAAGGTATACATCATTAGGTTAATTAACAGTGTTATAATGAGAGAGTGATGAAGAAACTTAATTGATAATGAATTTTATATGTAGAAGACCCATTAAAAAAATATGACAATAAAAGATTAAACTAGAAATTGTTTCATCTGTTAGTGACCAAAATAAGGTTTTATTACCATGGTGGGAGAAAGAGAAAATGTTTACATGTCAAGTTTAGCTATACATAAAAAAATTAATGTGCCACAATAGCATTAATAGTATATATCATCAAGTTAACTAATAGTGTTAATAGAAGAGTAATGGAGGGACTTGATTAATAGTAATAACTATGGAGATCCTAATTAGAAAATTTTGATAGTGAGAAATCAAAACAGAAATCCCCTCATCTATGAAGGACTAAAATAAAATTTTAGTCTTTAATTAATTATTAATGATAAAACAAAGATGTTTATCTATACTGATTCAACAAAAAGAAAAGAAAATTTGTGTAGTCCCACTAACAAATAGACAATTAAATTATAATAAATAGTAACTTTATTTTAGAATTTATTGGGCT
Organism: Dicorynia guianensis; assembly: GCA_037013595.1. Taxonomy (NCBI): domain Eukaryota; kingdom Viridiplantae; phylum Streptophyta; class Magnoliopsida; order Fabales; family Fabaceae; genus Dicorynia; species Dicorynia guianensis. The sequence goes on from JASUAB010000010.1 coordinate 5,174,137, forward strand.
CCATATCAATTAGTAGTCCCCAAAAAATTAATGATTCAGATTCATATTAAATATTTAATAAGATTCAAACTTTGAAAATAGCATATTTGTAACAATAATAAGATTATTAATAATCTGGAATTATAAAGCACGCATTATTAATTAGTATTTAGTTTAGTTTTTACAGGAGATGTCCCAAATTAAATTTCTACTAAAATTAGTTGATTCATTTGATTTTCTGATTATCCTCTAATATATTTCCAAAAATATATAAAACTAATTTTTCACTCACTTCTCCATTAATTACATGCATAAACAAACAACTCCACTTTAATTTTTTTTTTTATGCAATTAACGCCAATTCTTGAATTTAAGTAAATTTATGGTAAGTAGAAAATTTCCCTATAAATTTCCATTACTTCTTGAGTAATATTGAAACAATGCCATCTAGATAATTATTGTCCTTACATATACCTCTGAGGAATTGTACGTAAATACACCTTCATTTAATTCACATAGGCATCCTAATTTCTAGTTTTGAATTTTGTAAAATTATTCACAATGATAATTTAAAAATAAAGTAAGAGTACTTTTAATCTCTTTATCTTTTTTAAAAAAGCAATTCAATCCCTCAACTTTTAAGTTGAATACTTTAGTCTCTTTATAATTATAATTAAAGCAATTTAGTCTCTCATATTCAGAATTTCCTTTTTTTAATATAATATGACTCATCAATAGTAATCTAAATTTTTTTTTATTATAATATGATATGACTGTTTTATGAATTTATCTCTTGATTAAAGGAATCATTAATATACATAAAATTAGGGTTTGGGTTTGACCTAAAAATATATAACTTCACACCAAAAGAAAATTGTTAAAATTTTTAAAGCAAGATAAAATCTAAGTCATCAGTAAACTATGTCATGTTCAAAAAAGATATTTAATGTATGAGGGATTAAATTACTTTGATTGTACTTATGAAATGACTAAATTATCCTAATTGTATTTGTAAAGAGATTAAATTACCCTAACTATAATTGTAAAAGAATGAAAATTGCCCAAATTAAAAATTAAGGGACTAAATTATTCTTTTAAAAAATTAATAACACCAAAAATGCTCCTATTCCTTTCAAAAATTATATAGGTATGATCATTATTCTTGATAAATTAATGCTTCGTGTCCTATATGAATGACAATAAATTTTTTCCTTCAATTGTAAAGTTTTTATTGATATACAATATTGATTTTGTAAAATGTGACTAACATTGCTCAAACTTAAACATTGCAGTAATTTTATGTGTTAATATTTATTGCATAATTAATATTTTTTAGCAATCAATAAATAATTTTGTTTGAAAATTAATTTCAATTTAATAAATTTGACTTATAAAATCAAAAAATTTTTTTATTTCTCCATATACTAGTTATGTGGCATTTAATTACAGATGATTTTAATTTTATGTATTAGCTAATATTATTCAAATTAAACATTGTAATATTTTAATGTGTTAATATTCACAATAAACCAATAATTTTACTTCTATCAATTTTAACATAATAAATTTAGCTTATAAAATTAGCTTTCTTTTTTTATTTCTCCAATAACTAGAGTATTTAAAGATAGACAATTATTACTTTATATATTTAGTTAACATAATTTTAATTTGATTTATTTTGTATTTATTTTAAAGTATTTAATATCAATAAAACTTAATTTTATTTATTTTTAATTTTCAATGTATCATATTTTCAAAATTTTATCTTTAGTTTATAATTTTTGGTGTAATAACTTGTACCAATGTTTATGACAGCAATAAATGCTAAAACAAAGTCTAAATTACTAAGTAGAAAAAAACAAGTCTAAATTACTGATGTAACCTTCGCTTTTGGGTTCAGATATGGGAAACGATTACAACTTTACTTTTGCTCATTAAGTGTAAATGGATCCACTTATTTTTCTTTTTTTCATATGGAGGCAAGGAGACTTAACCTTATAACTTTTTTATAAATGACTTTAATCCCTTATTATTATATTAATTGTTCAGAGTTATAAAATATAAAAAATTCATGTTTGTAGTTGAAATTAAGTATCTCACTAAAAACTTTACTTTTACCATTTTATTGGAGTCATTAATTAAATTTAAAATAAATTTTTTATTTAAAGGTAATAAAAAAATATTTAATGTAAGTTTATTAATTTTATATATCGTATAAGAGGAAAAATAAAAAGCAAAGCATAAAAGGAGAAGGGATTATTATTTATTAGAAAAGGCAATTCTTGGGTGGGATAAGTGTCAAACGTCATGGAAAAATGGTTCATTGGCTTCCATCGATCGACCACATTCTGAAGAGAGTTTTTCAATAAAAGCAGAAGGGATTATTATTTATTAGAAAAGGAAATTGTTGGGTGGGTTAAGTGTCAGACGTCATGGAAAAATGGCCCATTGGCTTCCATCGATCGACCACATTCTAAAGAGAGTTTTTCAGTGGGTCCCACATGTGCGCCCTTTGCTTATATAAACTGCACCCCACTCCTCCCAATCACAGCCTCCCCCGCTCCAGAATCAACATTCCCTCGTCTCTTTCTTTCGTTCTTTTTCTCCTCTGTCTCTCACTTTTCTTCCCTTTCTTCTCCGTCGCCTCACCGGCTATCTTTCCCATGTCCAATTAGCATCCACTCCTTTTCCTGTGAGAATTTCCCCATTTTTCTTTTCTATTTCTTTTTATTACGGCAATTTAGTTGTAGATTAGATATCTATATATAGAGGGACAGTGCATTCTACCACTGCGGTTTCTGTGCTGGACTTCTGACTTCTGAGGACTGAGGGGGTTGGTGTTGCCCTAGACACGCGGCAGAATGAAGGAGGGTGGGAGCAGGAAGCAGGGTGCAGCCTCACCCTGTGCTGCATGCAAGCTTCTAAGAAGGAGGTGCGCCCAGGACTGCGTCTTTGCTCCCTATTTCCCAGCCGATGAGCCCCAGAAGTTTGCTAATGTGCACAAAGTGTTTGGTGCCAGTAATGTCAACAAGATGCTTCAGGTTTGCTTCCCAATTCCATCCTTTTCACTATAAAATGCTACCCTACTTTTCTAACAAATGTCTTCTTCCATTATCCATCTTTTTTTTATTCCTCCAAGTTTATTATTATTCTTCCTCCAGAATTTTTCTTTCCTTCTTTCCTTTTTCTTTTTCTTGGCTATCAATTCTTCTTTCCTTTTTTGCAAAGAGCTTTGATCAACGTTTTCAATCTTAATTATGGGTAAATAGTGAATATTAGAAGTAAAAACTATATATTTAATTTATATAATTTTATTTAAAATAAAAAATAAAGTAAAAATATATAATTTAATAAAATATTGATTTATATAAAATAAAAAACAAATTACAAATAAATATTTATAAAAATATTAATTTTTACGCATTTACAGTCATGGCTTTTTATATTTTACAACCCAATTTCATAATAATGGATTGATTATTAAGTCTCACATCATCCACCAATAATTATAGACTTTAATTATGGATAGTAAATACTGAAATTTAACGATAATGTGTTGGTTTTACCCAACTTAAAGTTTTAGTTTAGAATTATTTTTGTTTAATAAAGAATTAGTTTATTTTTTAATAATAATAATAATATGTTAAGAAAAATTTCAAAAAAATTGCTTAAAAATTTGTAAAAATAAATTTTTCTATAGAAAACAATATGAAAATAGAAGGAATGTCTCCTTTTTGTTTTGAAGTAATCCTTTAGAAAATAGAAAAGGCTCAAAGCATAGGTGCGTGCGTTCAAACTCCACGCCGTACGCCCTTGTCTTTTTGTCCGCTTCTTCAAATTTCTCTTTGGTCAGTCTTATCTTTTTTCTTTTTCTTTTTTTTCGTACAAGATCAGTCTTATCTCTTGGTTCGCCATTGCCTATGCTTAAAAATTTCCACTTTGTTGGACTTCATGCCCCTTTGTTTTGGTGCGTTCAAAATGCAGAAGCCAAAAGACAACGAGGGAAGAACAAATTTTTAATTACAGAACTGTTACTTACCCTTACAGAAAGGGGGAAAAAATATTCCATAGCAGTAACTATAGGGTTTTTGTGTCTATTATAGTTATTATATACATTTAAAATAATTGTATGCCTTCTTTTTACTAGAGTTTAATACTGTGTTTATGTGGGTATTTATTGGCTATTAAACTTTGATTTTGGGTGCAAAAATTAATAATTTTTAAAAGGAATTTCACTTTTTAAAATATAATATATTTTATTTTATAAAATGTATAGTAAATGTTGTTACCAAGAGTTATATAAGATAATTAAATTATTAATTCATAAATTCAAAACAAATATTTTTTTAGTTTTTAAACAATAATATCTTGAGTCCAATTTGGATGGTCTAATTTATTATTCATTAATTTTAATTTTTTATTTATTTTTTAATTTATATTAAAATATATTTTATAAATCATATTTTTTTATTAATTTTTTATTTAATTAATTTAATTTATATAATCAACTCTATTTAATTAAAAAATTATATTTATTATTATTATTATTATTATTATTATTATTATATCTTTATCTAATTACATCTCCTACGTTAAAAAATAAAGAATCCAAAGCTCTTAAAAGCCGATTCCTTTCTTTCGGGAATCTCATTTGGCATTAGGTTTTTTTAAAGGTGAAAACGCATTGTACCTTTTTTCTAGGCGACAAAAACAACTCATTAAGCTTTGTTTGGTCTCCAAATGTGGATGAGAGAAAGTTGGAGTTAAATAATATGGCAGCTCAAGTCATCCATCTCCCACTTTTTCTTCTTTCCGTATATTTTTTCTTCAACTTCCAAATCACTCAACCAAACATGGCATACGTCATTTACAGCCTTCACTCATTTGTCTTCTGCTAACCTTGAGCATCACGTGAAGCTGTCTCGTTAAATTCTTTTTTATTGAAAAGCTTACAATGAGGCTTCATTATTCAACTACTATTTTCCTTGTCAATGTCCATTCAACACACTTTTTCATTTTTTTTCCATTTTTGAAACTTATAATGATTTTGAAACGTTTTCTCCATTGCAGGAGCTGCCGGAGCATCAACGAGGAGACGCAGTGAGCAGCATTGTGTATGAGGCCAACGCCAGAGTACGAGACCCTGTTTATGGGTGCGCTGGGGCCATCTCTTCTCTGCAGCAACAGATTGATGTACTACAGACCCAATTGGCTCTGGCCCAGGCTGAGGTGGTGCACCTTAGGGTTCGCCAACCAACTTGTCCATCGAACCATGGGCTTAGCCCAACAAGGCCAACAAACAGTGTGTCACCATCATACAAGATCATGGGTTCACACGCGAGGCCTATTTTTGACATGGACATCGTGGACCAGGCCACCTTGGATGATTCAATGTGGCACTGCTAGTATAATATGTGATTATGCTTCCGCGGAAAGTATTTCTTATGTTATACTTCAGTATAGATTAGGAGTGGTGGTGGCTGCCGCTAGGCTACGTCGGTTGTGAAAGTGCTGTGGCGGATGCCGTTCGCCCGCTTAACTGATTTGGTTTGAAGTTAAAAGGATTTGTTATTAACTACATATAGTGTGTATACCCTAGTAGGTAACTTTGTATGAAGGGTAAGATAATGGTGGGATTGTGAAGTTCTTTGAGTTAATTCTTGCTTGGACTTGTGAAATGTTATGGTAAGGGATGCTATGCTTTGCAATATTGAAGATCATAGTTTCATACCTTCGGAACACGAAATTGATACGGAATTCTGTGTCCACCAATAGATTAGGTGAGTTTCACTCAATTTATTAATGGACACAAGCTTCTGTGTCATTCCCATGTCCCAAATGATGTAACAATAACAATGCTCTTGCAACGTAGGAGCAATACCAAGTGGCGTTTGCTTTGCCTCATTGCAAGGTTTAAATTTTAGGTACTAGACTATCTAGTGTGCCTTTCTCCTCTCTATATCTCTTGGCTAGTGATTCTGATTTCATACAGCCCAAAAAGAAAAAGATTCTGGTTCAGCTGATTGAATGGGTTAGACATGGTCTCAATTGGTAGAAGCTAAGTGCGAAGCCCAGCAATTACTCACTTGCCTGTGCATGTGGGAGTTGCTTTCCAATTCATCCACTACGGCATTTTAGTTTTATTTCTCACAACTTTGCTTGCCTCATGCCACTTTGCTGACAAATAAGCAGAGAGGTTCTAGTAGGCCTTTATACACATGGGAAAGCTGGCTTAAAAGCGAATTATTTACGCGCCGGTGAATAGCAGAAGGGAAGTCATAGTGGTGATAATGCTATATAGCAAAAGTAGCCTCACCAAAGATGATTTACTAAATGTACATAAATTTTTAGTTTAACAAACACAATAAATTTTTTTATCTTAATATTTATGAAAATTAATAACGATATCAATGCTAAATGTGTTCTGCGTTTTAGAAAATTAATAGTAAAATATTCCAATTTCAGAACACGTTCAATTTTTAATAGGAAAGTGACAAATTTGGATATACTACTTTTGCTCTCACATTTTCATTTTCGTATAGTTTTTACAAATATAATTTGAATTATTAAATTTATTAAATTTTACAATAATTCAAAAACTTATATCATTAAGTATAAACATTTTACAAAAAGATCTTTTTTCTTTTGAATATAAATAGTTCTTTTAAAACTAAACTGATCATTAAACCAATAAAATTATTAGATCATTGAGTTATGAGTTAAATCGTACAAATGTGCTATATATAAATAAAATTTTAAATATAGTTAAAATTAAATAAAAGCTTATAAATTTAAAACATTAATAATTTTATTCTCAAATTTAAATTTTAAAAACATAATATTTTTTTAAAAAATTTTCCACGTTCTGTTTCATTTTTCCACTTTGTTTTTTAACTTCTTTCTCTTCCTCACACCATCTCATTTTATTTTCCTTTTTTCTCTATTTCTGACATTTCCTTATCCTCTCCCAAACTCCACCTCCACATCATGTAAGTTCTCACCTTTCCAGTGCTGACAACCATCCATTATATCCACTTAACACTCTTGAAAGAAAATAAAAGGTACTCTACACTATTCACTACTTCAACCCCTCTTAATCAACCAACTGTCATTTTCGTTTTAAATCAAAATGCCCATCTTTTGCCTTCTTCCTCCTCCATATTACTCTTAACAAGTACAAGCAGAAAAACCACATTTCTCCTTAAAACAGAGGTAAACATGATCAAGTTTGCAAGTGCACAATTCATTGCACTATTGCTTTACAAGTTCACACCACCCTCTCTTGGATAGTCTCAACCACAACTTCTCTCTCTCTATTTCGGGAATTTTACTTGGTATAAAGATTTGTTTCCTTCATCTTCTCTGTTTGGGAATCTTTTGGGTATGTGGTTTACAAGTAGGCACAAACCCACCAACCTGCAATAAACCGACCAAACTATTAGAAAAAACACATATATGTCAAGTTGGGTCAGATTTAGGGTTAAATTAAGTGAAAATTTGGTTTTACATGGGTTAATACGATTGGGTTCAAGCTTTCAAATTTTCACCCACAATAATCTGAGCAACTCAATACTTGTCATACATGTTTTTGTAATCCCAATTACTTAATAGTCAATACTTGCATACTTTTATTCCAAGCATCATTGCCTTGAAGGATTTAAATCTTGGAGTCATAGCTATCATATTAGAAATCCGTGCAAAGTAAATTAGGAAGAGAAAATTTTCAAATTGAAAGAGAATGCAGACTAACAAAGCAAACAACCTAATGCCTATAACTGTTATACATTGGGATTCAGTAAAGGAAATAAAATCTGCCATTGAAAATGAATTTAAAAATAAAGCTTTTTCTCTTCTATTAAATTCACTGATTGCATTCCTTTACTTAAACTAATTTGACAAAATGATTCCTAAGCAAAACAATTAAAATAAATTTCTTTTTTTTTCTTTCCTCTCTTTTTTTTGGGCCTTTTTCTCTCTCCCTCACCTTTTTTCTCTCTAGAGCATTCTCTCTCTCTCCTATGTCTCTTCCTCTTTTCTGCCTTCTCCTTTTTCTCTCTTTTTTCTTTATTTTATTTTGTTTTCACTCACTCTTCGGTTGCCTATACCTACCCCACTCCTAATCCCATCCTTTTGAGTACTTCCCCACCCCGAAAACACATTTCTACAAGGAAAACTCTTTTAGATGTTAGAGAAAAGATGGAACCAACCACGAGCGAACACAACCAAAATGTTAGCAAAGCTCCAACATAGTGGTGGTGGTGGAACTTTTATCCATTTCGTTATTGTTAGGAGGGTTCTACCAACTATACTAGCACTTTCACTATCTTCCTCTTTCTACTTTGCCTTTGTTGATTCCTTTGAATCTTTTTTTCTTTCTCAACCTAATTCAATCCACCCAACCTAGTTTCAGCCTAAGCAATTTGTTTTTGGAAGTATACGTAGTTGGAATTAGTTAGAATATTCACCATGTTTGGTTTTAATTTTGCTCATTTAGACTTAACCCAACCCACATCCATCCCCAATGTGGTTTTCCTTTTTTTTTAACAAAAAAAAACTAGTCGAGTTTGACCAAGTTTTGATCAAGTCCTTGCATTCTTAGTCCAATAGGTCACTCAGATCAGCCTGGGCATGGGTCCCATTGAATTAGTCAGACTAACCTAACAATTCTAAGTTTAAAAAGTATAAGTATTAAAGGATGTCACAGAACTAGTTGTAGGAATTAAAAGTTGACTATCAGATGGAAAGGGAAATATTGATCCTTGGCTAGAAGGATTACACTTACTTCCTCTGTTATTAGCTTGATGCTTGTTTACACAATACAAGTGGAAAAGCTCCCAAAAAATGTGTGCACAAATATTGAGTGGCTCTAGAGCAATATTATGTGGGACCATGATGACAAAAATAAAAAAAAAATGCACCCAATGGACTAGGAAGCATTTTGTTGGCTAAAAATGTGTGGAGGGTTGAGGTTGGGGAATCTCTAAGTTATGAATCATGCTTGCATAAAACTTTGCTAGAAATTCTTTCAAGGGATCAATGCCTCTGAGCCCAAATGCAGGAAGGCAAGTATGAGTCTTGGGAATAATGGCCTAAGACATTGCACAACATTTCATTTAACTCAGCTCTTTGGAAATATTTATCCTTTCTTTGGGATAAAGCTAAAGTTCACATTCAGTAGTGTATACATGATAAAACTAGAATTCAGTTTTGGAAGGATCAGTGGCTTGCCAGTGGAACTATTTTGGTTGTAAAGTTGTTGAACCAATTGATGAGAACCAAATTGAGATGATGATTGACTCCATGGTTGTTAATGATGATTAGGATTAGCCTCTGCTTAAAAAAATTTACAACTTGATGTTGTGTGAAAGATCTAGGCAATCACTTCATTTAGGGGAGATATAAGGAAAGACTGTGATTTGGCCAAAGTTCTAGGATGGGCATTTTTTTTATGAGAACGACATATGAAGCCATAGCTTCCCAAACCTAAGTTAGAGGAAAGTTTGAAAATTGGAAGTCCTATATTGGATCCACACACATATCTAGCACACAAGGCATAATAAGTTATTGACTCAAGTTCTAGTGGGGAGAAGGACAAGGGTCTCAACGACTTGTCATTGTGCCATGAAATCAAACAAACCACCATCCACATGTTATGTGATTGCCTCTTTGCATTTAGTTTGGTCAAAGTGTGTTATTCAATCCAAAGAGGTTTTTGAATGGGACCACTGCATTTGGTTTGAGAAGCATTCATATGATTAGGTGGGCAAGCATGCTTGTTATGGCAGGAGTTTTAGGCAATTTTGATGTGGTTCTTTTACCGATGGCATAATAAAGCTTTACATGAAAGTTCATTCCATCGCCTATATGACCCAATTAGGATTACTAAATTATACACTTGAAAATCAAGGAACCTTTTCTAGGTGGTAGAGTTTCCATCTAGGCAGATTCAAAAAAGGTCAAGATTTGGTGGAAGGCCCCAGAGGCTAAGTGGGCCAAGCTCAACACTTCATGATTCCAATCACAGAGAGGAGGAACAAAATTTTCCAACATGGTATAAAAATCACAGCTCACTTCCCATTTGGATAGCAAAAAATTCTTAAAATTCTCATGCTCTTATCAAGCAGCCAAAAAATGAAAAGGCCTATTATACTATCGATCATCCTTATTTTTAGTTAGCAAAAGGAGAGGTTTGTCATCTAAATTAATACAAGCGAGTACCTTGACAACTACATCAAATCAGGTATGTCATTGCATATTAGCACATGTCCTATTAAGTTGTTTAAAAATACAATTAATAAATGCCCCCATTAGAGTTCTTACCAAGTAAATTAAGAGCCAACTCCACTTAAATGCATCATGCAGCATTCATCCAGAATGGAAGCAAAGCAATGGCATCAGGGTATGCTAATTCTTACACCCCTTCTTTTTAGATGTTGATGTTATTTCATTAAAATTCTCACCATAAGCCAGGGGCAAGCAATAAATTGTTCAAGACATTTGAGCTTAAGCTAGAGTAATTGCCTCTTTGCTTATTTAGGACTAGCATATATAGTAGTACAAAGAAAATTGCCTTTATTCAACAAAACAATACAAAGATGGACATATATGTTTTTTCTCTAAGAGACACATCTCCTTTACTCAAATTCCACATAACCCATATTCTTGCCCAAAAACCATTAGCCTCTTCAATGATAAAATTTTGAAACCCAAACTTTCTAATTGTCTTCATTGCCATGTGTCCACTAACCTAAGGTTCAAACAAAATAACAATTTACACCCTATGTTTCTAGATAAAAGATCTCAAGGTGGTGCCAAAGTTTCATTAGTGGAACCCTGACAGGTCCAAAAGATAATATTCATAAGATAAAGATATGAAAAGATGTAGGTTTATGGGTACCTACTGGGTTCCTTCCTGTATCTATGTGTTCATGAGACAATTCAACCTCAATCTCTATCTACGATATGGTCTTAAGACTTACTTCTCCTTGCCGTTGCATGTCTATTATTTTAGGATTGGGAGGTTCTTTGTTATGGGCTTCATGCATGTTCACTTTATGTGCAGCATTTGAAAGTCTCTTACCATGCAAGTTACATTCATCATGCTTGGTGATAAGAATCCAACCAATGTTGTCATTGGATGTTGGAATTGAAGCTAACACCATAGTCTCTCTTGTTCAACTTCCAATGGTCATGAGTACATGTTGTTGATGTGGCTCTCTTTCTTATGGTCCTTTCCAAATTCTTCACAAGTGATTCATTATTAATTGGTACCATTGAATTATACATATTATTTCCATTTATTGTGTCCCATGCCAACTCATAGCTTGTTTTCCCTTCCACCAATATAGATTTCCCCTTATGATGGCACTCTAAATTAGGAAAATTACTTGCAGGCACGACATTGACTCCTTGGGGCATTGAAACAAATCCCTCACCTATAGCTATCTCAATTTCTGCAACCCCATCATTATTTTCTAAGACAACAAACTAAGAAAAACTTCTAGTTGAATACTCAATTATGCCCTTGAATTTTAAAATACTTGCACTATTATTATTGGACTCAACAATGACATTTCCCTTGTTATCCTTCTTTAGTCTAGTCACCACCATCTGTGGTCCATAGCCACCATCTGATTGTTCTTGACCACCCATTAGGCTTAGTATCTTCATTGTACTCCAAAGACACTGGGCAATTGTCCTTGTTATGCCTACACATTCCACCATGGAAACAAATGGGATACAATCCTTCATATTCTGCCTCTTTAGATTGCCTTCTAGTTTGTACTCAGCTTGCTGGGATTTAGAGAAGTCTATCTCAACACAAATTCTTGCAAATCTCCATTTATCAAGGTAGAGGTGGTTTTATCAATCTTTGGGAGCTTCCCCCTAACTAATGTCCAATTTCTTTAAGTAATGGTGTTCCAAAGTGCTCCATGGGAATTTTGGGAAACCACACCCAAGATGTAATTTTCATAATTTTAGTTGTATTAGGTTCAAAAGTTGGTTCCTAATATCACATAGATAAATAATTATCAAACATAACCCATGGTTCCTTAGCCAAGCTGAAATTTGTATCCACTTGTTCATGGAATTTAACTACAAAATAAGTCATTACTAATATCAACAACATTAATTGATTTGTGCCCACAATGTCTCCAACTTCTTTTTCATAAAATTATAAATCACCCTTTTGTCCAACAGCTGTTAAGTCCAATTTCTACCATATTTTAATATCATTTTTTTAATGTTTTATGGTTGCTTATATAATTTAATTGATTATAATTCATCTTGAGATTAAATATTACACTAAGTCTTTAGTTTTGTAATTTCAAATAAATAGTATGAAGTTTGGGCTTTCCTTAGATTTCAAAGGTAAAGTAATGGCTCCAAGGAGCCAAGATCAGACAGAAGCTACCAAGGCATGCTATGAGCTATGCAAGTCTTGGAAAACCTTAAGTACTAGGGAAAATTTTGAAATGAATCTTGAAGACTTGAGTTTTTGAGTAGTAGCTTAAGATTGGTTTATATCTAGAGTTTCCAACATCCAATTGAGGAAATTCTTAATTCACATGAATCTGAAAATCTCAAACTTTAAATTAAATACTAATGCACATTGATTGAATATGGATAAGGTGCTCAAATCATCGGACGAATTATAAGTAGCTTGCTTCCTGCCTACTCAAAAAATTTGTAGAGAATGAATTGTATCTTAGGCTACACAACTTGGGTTGCAATGATTTTTGTCCCATGTGAAACTAGACTTCTATAGCTTTCCAACAAGTAATCATACACCACTAGAATATGTGCCTAAGGTATAATAATTTGTGCATAAAATTTGAAGTTTGATGGATGCACCAAAATTGCAAAGTGGATTGCCTTAACCCATTGAGCCTAATATCTCATTAGTTGATCCAAGACTTCAATAAAGGCTAGGAAGGACATGACAAAGGCCTATTCTTCATAATTAAGTGGACGCTTAAGAGTTCTAAGGTGAGTCAAATGTAGGAAAACAACTAGAGTTCAAGGTGAAATTATATTTGGGCTTACATCAACCTAAAACTCCAAGAAGTAGACCTCCACCTATTTAGAACCCAAGAAAGGCCCAAGATCCATTCCTTCACTCTTAAGAAGGCTCCTAATCAAGCTCCACCCAACTAGGGTTATCAAGCTTGATTTTTGGGCTAGATAATCGAAAAACCTTAAGATCACACAAGAAAATGCAAGATAAGGTAACAACAAGAGAGAGACATGCACATCTTCTTGGAGGCAAAATCTAGTGAAGAAAACAAGAGTGCAGCACCCTTGGTGAGGATCTGAGCATAGTAGTGGAACCTTAGGCACAAGAACATGATCTACACTTAAATCTTTAGTTGAGATGTGTTATTGGAGGCTTGAAGAGGAATAAGAGGTGTCATCCAAGAAGAAAAGAGGCCTTGTTCAAAGGGAGTCTAGAAATAGATACCTTAGGATTAGATTTCTTTAATTCTAGTTCTTCATCCTTGTTCTTGTTGTCTCCTTTACTTCTTTTCAAGATTCTGATTTTATGATGGTTTTTATTTATAAAAATCTTGACTTAAATTTTATGATGATGTATGGTTAAATATTTAATTAGTGATTAGCAATTGAACTAACATGAATAGTTGGTAAATTAATTATCTTGCTATTCTTGGGCTTAAAGATTTCATTTCTACTCTAAACTTAATGGATTTAATTAGCCTAATCACCTTGATTAGATTTTAAAAAAAGAGTCAATTGATTCTAAGAATAGATAACCCTACTCTGGGTTCAGTCTAGTAGGATAGGAATATCCCTAGCTATAGGTGCAATTTTGAGATGCTTAGGCTTCATTCATTTTGTAAATCTATTGATATAGGAATATAATTAATTAGATGCAAGAAGTAGGCCTATGCACCTTAGGAATGAGGGATTAGATATAAGAGTGCATTGATAGGTAATCCCAAGTCTAAAGAATAGTAAGATTGTTAGTTGCTAATTAGGATTGTTCAAAAAATTGTGAAATCTCTAATCTTTAATACATCAAAAGAGCATTTCAAATAGATTTTACTCTAAGGCAATTTTAGTAATTAGATTAGTAGCCAAATTCCTGTCAATTCAACATCTTAGGAATACTAACCTAGTACATCTAATAGTGTATACTTGCACTTAGGAATTTTAACGAAACTAATTCCTCGTCAACAACTTGGCTATTAGCACCTGCTTCCATGGCCTACACATTTTGACTTTTGCATTGTCAAAGAAGATGCAATTGGCACACTCGTTTGCCTTAATCTCCCTTCTAATAGCATTACCTATCTCTATCTCCACCTCTAACTCCTTAAAAGGAGTATCATAGATGATAGCATCCTCCTAGTCTTCATTAAGGTCCCCTTATGTTTCAGAAGAATAGAGTAGCTGATGCAATAGCCAGAAGATACGCAGTGAGAGATGGAGATTCAATCATTTTCATGAAAAAACCTTTGGAGCTGTCCATATTGTTGGACGAGGATATGAGTGTTTCAAAATAGTGTAATAAGTGTTGATTCTTGACTGTCTTGTTTATTATTCAGCAGCACCAAAAAAAAAAAAAAACACGATAGGGGGTGAGTTGTTAAACTTTAAGCTCCATGTCAGTCTAATATTAAGTTCTTAGATATACTTTGTTATTGTTGATAAAGAAAAGACATTTCTCCAAAATTACTTTTGTATTGTGTGTTCTTGCCTTTTCTAGTTACTACATGCTTAAATGTTTGTTATTTTGAGCCTAGTGCTCCTGCTTGCCATAGCAAGGTCAATCAAAGCGTACTTCATTTCTGCATGTGTGTTGCAGACTGGCATGTTTGGATTGGTTTCTAGAATCAAATTCTAGAATACAAAATTTATTGTAAGAACAAAGTAGACGTTTGGACATGGTCAAAATCAATTCTAATAGAAGTAAAAGTCTGGCTAAAATATTAAATACCCTTACACTTAGACGGCATTGTAAGAGACTATAAACTTTTAATCACACCAATTAACACTATAAAACTTTTACGTTCAAGCAATTTAAACATTCCGCCATCAAAATCACTAACAGAAGGTAACGGATCATCACCCATCAATTAAAATATCACAAAATATATAATTTAAGATTCAGAGGAAAACAAACCATCCATTTGTCATTGGATACCTAATCTTTCATAGCTAATATTTTGGGGGGGATTTTTTTTTTCCCTTCGGGGAAGAGCTAAATTGGTAAAAGAAACTCAAATCACAAGGAATGATCAAAATACCTAAAAATGAAAAATTCAACCGATAAGAAAGAGAAACAAGTTGAAGTTGCAGAAGATGAGTAGAAGGGGAAGAAAGGTCTAGAGGCATTTTTTTTTTTTCCATTCGGGGAAGAGCTAAACTGGTAAAAGAACGTCCTTTACTAGTAGTTGCTTCTGTGGCCATCTTATCTAGGCATGGATACGGATGACTTATAGGATCTATAGTGGGGGAGTCTTTCTTCAGGTTTGACTCTGAAACTAGAAAAGCTTGAGGTTGGAATGAGTCTGGTGGCAATTGCTTGTGTGAGTGATATGCTTTGTTTCTCATAGAATTTTAAGAAAATCACCTTTTGAAAGATTGAGATATGTGTGTGGCTACTGCTGGTTTTTGAATAAGTGCTTGAGCTGATACCTTCACAAGAGGAGACAAGTTTCCTTCTTTGTTATCAGACTTTGCATTGTTTATAATGTTGCTCTCCTGCATGCACGCTGTCGATACAGCTTGAGGATGAGCTGCACATGGATTAGAGGATGTCTCTGCATCATATGACGAGGGAATTTTCAATGTGTTTGAAAGATGGTCTTGTTTTGGGTAATTGGATAACACTAGCAATATCTCTTCTGGAATTTCATTACCCTCAAGAAGGTAAAAGAAACTCAAATTACAAAGAATGATCAAATTACCCAAGAATGAAAAATTCAAGCCAAGAGAGGGAAACAAGTTAAAGTTTCAGAAGATGAGTAAAAGGGGAAGAAAGGTAAAGCTGCAGAGATTCAAGGGCTTGGAGAAAAAGAATGAATTTAGACCCTCCACCTTTGATGCTTACGACAGTCACATCCTTGTCTACTACAAGAATCATCAGACTTGGCCACTGCGCGTGAAGGCCTCTGACTCCGATTTGTTCCCAAAGTACCTCGCAGTAGCTATTATAGCTCGCAAGAATGATATCACCATCAAGGTTTGTCGAGATGTTTAATTATATTTTATTTTGCTTTCATTGGTTACTGTTTGAGTTATCTTCCTTTGAATGATGGCTTGTGAGTAGAATATAGTAGAGAACTACGAGACAATAGAAGTTATTTAGGTAGTTGTTGCAACAGAAGGCCTAAATTGTTTTAATGTGAAATATTAATAGTATTAATTGGTATAGCTAAAAATATAACAGATCGGAGTTAAGCTTTCAGACTTGGGATTTGTCTCCTTCCCCACAAGGTTCATCCCTCTCCATATATATACCAAAAAGAAAAAAACATACAAAAATTTTATCAATAAGGTGTACCTCTATTGTAATTGTTGAAAAAAATTATTAAGAATTAACTTTAAACATAAATTAATATTGCCTAAAGAAATTAGAAAACATATATATAAGATTTTATATAAGAGAGTCTAAGTATAAGGAATTTTTTATATTTAAATCTAAAAATTTTTCACAATCACTTTAACTAAAATGGGATAAAGTTTAAAATTGAATAAAACTTTAAAAATTCTTAATTTGATGAGAGATAAAAAAAAAAAAAAAGAACTAGTCTAATTCTTTTGTTTTATTTCTCTCTCAAATTGTTCCCGATTCCTACAGTAGTAATGCAAATTCTATTAGACACTCAATATTATACTTCATTTTTCCATATTTTTCAGGCGTTGTATGTTTGTACTGCATTTTAATCAAAACAAATGATGAACTATAATTAACTATAAGAAAAAAAGAAACTAAAAATTCAGATAGGTGTCATTGAAGTTGATCAATCACAAGCATTACATGCAATAACAACCAAGTATAATTTACAATAATAAGCACAGAAATATCCCACTAACAAATTCCCTTCAACAAAATCTGAACTCCCTTCTTCTCCTTTCTTGCATCTGCTCATATCTGAACCATAAAATGATAATCCAAAGTCAATTACCATAACAAGAGACTCAATTTTAGGGAACAAAAATAATTATAAAAATTAAACCATTAATAAGATAAAAAAAAAAAAAAGAGGGAATAATCAGATACCCACAGACCTTGGACATTAAAATTACACGTCCTTTGCAACAAGTTCACCGGTCACGAACTCTCTGTAGGCAGCCACAGGCCAAATGAATCCTCTGAAAACCAACCTGCTGGCAAGGGGCACATCAATGATGATCTCCTTCTGTGTTGGTTTCTTGTCGTCCCGTATAGCAATCAGGTAGCTCCGGCCCACCCACCCGATCCAACCAGCGATGTAGAGGAACAGAAGACCCGGTGTGATAAACTCGCCCCAGTGCCTCTGGTCACCGCTCACAATCAAATGGGGCAACCCATCCGACCCGCAAAGCAAACCCTGCTTCCCGTAGTTGTCGAACCTGCGCTTGGTCTTCTCTATGGAGGCCTTGATCGCCAGCGCCGGCGCACTGTCAGGCGCATACTTGCTCAGCGACGCCTCCAGCTTCTTTATCGACTGCTTCTCCCGCTTTGCGAATTGCTTCGATTCCTTGCATGGAGTCAAGCCCGAGATGTCGGCCATGGCCGGGAGTGGGGCCGAGAGGAGAATCGACGACAGTGCGAGTGCAGCGGAGAATGCCTGCAGCGGGGATCCATTGGAACTTTTCTCCGGGGATTGAGACGCTGAACAGAGGATTGTAGAAGGCCTTGGCTTTGGGGTCAACTGGGAACCCAATTTGGGTTTCAAAGTGGGTTTCGAAAGATTGGTGGGAATTGTGAGAGACATATTTGGGGTTGGTTTAGATGTTTGAAGAGAGAGGAAACAAAGAGAGTAGCAGAGAAGTGATTTGGAAGAAGGATGTGGTGCGAAGGTTTTTAGATTCTGTGAGAGAGAGAGAGAGAGAGAGAGAGAGAGAGAGAGATTGGTGGTGGAGAGTGAAGGTAAATGGTGGATAAGGCGGAAGCAGTAAGGGAGCTGAGTTGGATAGTTTTCATTGGATGCAGACTCGTTAGACTGGCTCCTGCGTTATCTCTCTTGCAGGAGCTGTTGGATAAGCAAACGGCTAATTCTATAAATATTGCAAAATAAAAAATAAAAATTTTAGATAAAAAGTATTGTCACATGTCTTATTTTAAAATAATTTATGTTTTAAAAAATTTATAACACTTGGCACAACTTTTTGAGATATAGAAACTCCCTTCATAAATGTATTTGGACATGTGACATTCCTTGTTTTACTGATTTTTATTAATTTGATTTAATTGTTCTTAAATATAAATAAAACTCATTTAACATTCTATTATTTTTAATATCATTATTAAATAATTCATTAATTATTATTTTACTATTTTATTAATTCTATGTGCATTTATCATTTTATTATATCTTTTTTAGACTACAATATTTATTATTTTTTATTCATGAACAACCGTCTATAATTAATTTTTTTTTCCATTAGAACTAGGCCAACTTTTTCATTAGTTTAAAGGAATGGTTCAACCAAGAGGTAGTGGTTCTAATGGAAAGGGTTAAGTTTTGTTTAAATATCTTATTTTATATTTGAGATAATGTATATATAAAAAATATTTTTAAGAGAATTTTTTTCAATTTAGACTCAACAACAGCTTAATTTTGAATTAGTCATGAGTTAAGAGGGCTTAGATAAATTTGTATCCTACAGATATTGAGTAGTTTAGGACCCAA
Organism: Dicorynia guianensis; assembly: GCA_037013595.1. Lineage (NCBI taxonomy): Eukaryota > Viridiplantae > Streptophyta > Magnoliopsida > Fabales > Fabaceae > Dicorynia > Dicorynia guianensis. Next base: position 5,192,979 of record JASUAB010000010.1, read on the forward strand.
AAAGGAATGGTTCAAATGTGCTTCTTGTGAAAATTCTTCCAAAGTAACAGAAATGGCTTTGCTATTCTTTTAGGTTCTTTAATTCAACAGTCTTTTTTCTTTTTATAGTTGAGTATTCTTCATGCTACTATGTGTTTGTTTTCGTAATTCGATTTGGGCAAATACTTCTTTGAGCATAACATTATCATAACCTATTTACCTTTAAATTATATTAAAAGATATGAAAATTTGAAATAAGGACTAATTTATATTCATATTTTGATATAAAAATTACTTTTTACTTTAAAATAAGAATCAAATTAATAAAAAGTTACTTTGAACAAATAAACAAATAAACAGTGGCACAAATTGATTTCGCCTTTACCTAAAAAAAAGTTTATCAAAAATATAAATACAAATTAATTTTTAATTTAATAAAAATCCTCCTTGATAATGTAATTTGAGTTGTATATATAATTCTAAAAGAAAATAAAGGACGTGCTTGTATAATTAACTCAAAGCTAGGGTCTTTATCTTGCAAAGGTCTAAGTTTTTGGGTCATCGATTGAAAAAATGAAAAAGAAAATGTGATTCAGCTTTTTTGATTAAAAACAAAACCATAATTTTATGAAAAATAAAGCACCGAATGTCGTGTTTACTTAATTGTATCTGTAAAGGTTTAAGTTCGAAAAGGAAAATTTTGTGTAATTATACATGTCACCATCTAATTTCATAAAAGCTATATAAAATGATGAATTTAAATTAACTAATGTTTATTTTTTTTATTTTAGTACTTTTTTTTATATTTCTTTATATTTAAATCTTTGAATATCAATTTTTTTTCTTATTAAATTTTTTCTCTTAATTCTATTTCTGTTGTTCTTAATATATATTGTAATTTTTATACAAAAAATTGCTTAATCTACTCCTACAAAAGGATGGAGTCTAAATGATTGATTTGCTAATTTTACTTTGAACTTTTTGATTTTGGTGAGAACAAATTTAAGATGAGGAGAAACTATTTTATTTTAAAATTAAAATATGTTATAAATCTTAACAAAAGTTTGTAATAATACTTACAAATAGCATATTGTGAAAATCTATTGATAAATATTTTAAATCAGCTAGCCACCAAAAATTCATGGACATGAGTAATGATTTGTGAGCCCAGTAGCACATCCTCTAGTTTTTGGAGTTCAAGAGTTTAATGGGAAACTACAACTTTCTATATGGGCTTTAGTGGCTAAATCATGGGCCACTTTATTACATCCATGTGGGATAAACGACACTTTGACAAATGGAAAGAGTCTGGACATCAACCTCTGATCATCAATGATTGATCCAAAATGAATTAAGAGCAGGGAGAGTTGAAAGCTTGGATAACTTGGAAAGAATTAAAAATATTGTTTGAGATTTTTAATTATGAAAAGTAATTTTATTAGAATTAAAAAATTAACTGTGAAAATAAAAACTAATTTAATCAGAATTGAAAAATTAAAATAAAAAAAAATTCTCATTTATTAAAATAAGATATGAAAATGCAAAAGTAGATTTGAAAAGACTTGAAAAGGGTGTAATTGTCAGAAAACGTTTTTGGTTTTCACTTTTTTCTATATATATAGTATAGTTTTAGATTAGTAATGAGAAGTTAATTATAATTAATGAAAATAATTCTATTGGAATGGAGAAAGTATCTTGTAAATAAAAAATAAAATTAGAAAATTAAAATAAAAAATTCTCATTTATTAAAATAAGATAAGGAAATGACAAAAGTAAAATTTAAAGGACATGAAAAGGCTATAATAATCACAAAATGTTTTTGATTTCTACACTTTTATATATTATGTATGAGATACATGATCCCAATTAACAGTGAAATAATAATATTATTATTTACAAATATATTTATCATTTTTGTACTAATAAAAACACCATTTGTTAGTGTTTAAAAAAACAAAGGGATGATGAATTTTTGTTTGCTTGGAAATGGCGATTACCCATTAGCTTTGATAATTGCTCAATTGTGAGCATATTAATTATTACCTTCATTTCTCAACTTCATCAAAGAGTGGGTAAATAAATATTTGAAAACAGTCATATTTACTTTAAAGAATTTATTATTAATTTTTATTTGATGAGTAGAGAATATTTTAGAGAAATTTAAAAAAAATTGTTGTTATATATTGTTTTCCTAAATATTAAATGGAACAACAAAGCTTCCTTTAGAACAATGGAAGAGTGACTGGCTACTGCACGTGATCAAATGCTCAAAGATATATATAAATTTTTGAAAATAATAGGGCAATGTCCTTAATCCTATGTTTTTCTTATCATTGAAAAAAAGAATGAGATATTTGACTGTGCTGAGTCTCTTTTGACTCACATGAACTTCTTTGTAGTTCTAAAAAAATGTAAGTTGAGTATATCATTGTTGTAAATTTTCGAGGCTGCAACTATATAAAATACTTGGAAAGGGAATTCTTCGTTCAATGAGAAGAGTATGAATGATCATAGAGTTGCCATCATCACAGTGATGCTATCTGCATTCTTGTTGATTCTGGTAATAGGGGAAGAAGAACCTACAATGGATGACCCTGAAATAACTGTTGAGGATTGCTTTGACGACTGCGTTGAGCATTGCAAGTCAAAACATTATGGGCAAGCTAAGAGATTTAGGGTTCTGCGTGGCCATTTGTTTTGCAAAATGTGAGCGATTATTCACAAAATTCATGTGGTGATTTTGAGGCATTTTAGGTCAAACTCATCTCAAGGTATTTCTTCTGAGACAGCCACTGCTTTCCTTTGTCACCGTCCCTATCTCCTCTTGTTCAAATGCATAGATTTAATTGAAGTCCCAATTTTTAAAAAAATTTCTTTAACCTGATACGACTTGTTACACATATTGGACTGCTTAGTCCACAACGGTTGGAGTGTGTCGAAGCCCGTTCCATTAAGAAGGCCCAAAACCTAAGGGAATATGAGATATTTAACAGGGCCCAGGTAATGTAGCAGAAGGGATAAATGCGGAACTCCGTAGGCCTAGAAGATCCACAAAAATGGGAAAACCGCCAAATAAGGATTTTTTTTTTTTTTTTTGTCTTTGAAAACCTAAAGATATACAAAAATAAAAGAGATAGATATAAAATTAAAAAAATATATATTTAAAAATAAAATATATAAAATATATTTTAATATAAATTAAAAAGATAGATAAAAATTATTAAAATAAAAAAAATAAAGACAGAAAATTCAAATTTATAAACTGCTAATTGGAGTAAATTGTAATTTTCCTCTCTCAGAATATTGTAGCGGGTTATATAAGGCAGTAATAAATTCGTTATGGGTGTTTTGAAGAATTCAGCAGCGAGAATACTTCAGAGGCTTGTGGGTGCTAAGAATCCCATCAAGTATTTATAACAATATATATGTATATATTGAATTTGTATGGTATATATATTCAATTTTCGGAATGTTAAGGCATAGGATTCCAAATGAAAAACTCTCAGCTTATGTAAAGGAGGCAATGAAAACTTTATGGAAGAGGTTCACTATTTTCACATATAATACTGTTGTATTTACATATTTATATTTATAATTTACCTACAATTTTTATATCAGTCCTTTAATTTTTTTTTAAATTTATTTTATATTTTTTTAAAATATTTTGCTTGGACTACGTCAACAGACGTGGTCCAAGCGTAGCTCTACCAAAAGAGCCATATCATTTTTATTTCGAATAGGAAAATGTTGGGGATACGTCAGTATCCCCACACCTTGGGCTACGTCTGAGGCAAAATCATTGAAAATTGAAGTACAAAAATTTGAAAAGAAAAATGAATAGTGCAGATAAAAGTTGTGGATGCAATTGTAAGTGTAAAGATGTAGAAATAACATTGCTCTTTCCAATAAGGGTGAGATCCACACGGAATGCTCAAATTGATACGAAATGGGGTTCAACCCAACCCTACATATGAATGTTTAGCTGGTGTCTTAACACGCCAGAAAGGATGTCAATTCTCTTTTCTTATTCACTTCAATTTAATGTGCTACAATGTAAAAGATTTTGAATTTCATATAACCAATCATGGATATATATATATATATATATATATATATATATATTTATTTATTTTTTGGAATTTGATTCATATAATGGTTGTATTAAAATCAAACACCAAATATGTGATATTAATAAGTGTGTTTGGATTAGTTGAGAGTAAATTGATTTTGGGTAAAATTGGTTTTCATATAATTAATATTGGAAAATTTATTTTGTAAAAATTAATTTGTACGTTTAAATATACAATTCCAAAATTGATTTTAGAATAACAAAGACGAGAAGATAGCACGTTTTAGCATATGCATGGAAAGAACCACATTTCAATTCTGTTTTTGGTTGAATCCATGAGAATGGAGAGTTAAACCCATTGTTACTATAAAAGAAGCTCTGTTCTGGGATTCTCACATCAAAATTTGTGTTCAACAATTAAATTTAATTTTACATTTGAGCCATTAGATGGAAATCCAACGCTTTAATCTACCTCTCCATCCTCTTTCATTTCGGGTGTCAAGATACAAACGATATGTAGCAGTTTCCTAAGTTATGGTAAAAGGTGTGAGGTTTCCACAAGTTGTAAATCAATGATAGATCCTGCAATGAAGGAAGCTTTTGTTCTTAAAAGTGGATTAGTTGAATGTTGAAGAATAAATTCGTGATGTATATTTTAGAAAATAAAATATTTATAAATAATTATGGATAACAAATGAAGAAAACATATTATTTAAAATCTATAAATTTTATTTATTTATGTATTATGGTATAATAATTTTACAGTTAATTTTTTATTATTTATAATCCAATTCATACTGTGCCTTATAAAATATATATCTTTCAGTGAAATTCAATTCTATAAAACAATATATATCAATAGTAGAGAAAAAAAGGTCAGAATTATATGTATTCATTGTAAGAAATTTTCAAAATGTTCGAAAAGTGTGTATAGGGTGGAGGAAGAAAACTCCAACATTGTAAGATTATATTAATATTAAGGAAGATTTTAGTATTTAATTGGCTTCATAGATCACATGCAACAACAAAAAAAAAGTGACACTATGCATAAAAGTTTACAACACAAAATTTTGTCTTGTTCCTTAAATTAAGAGAGATTCACACTATAGTTTAAGTTGAGGATATTAGGTGTACCTCGTTACATGTATGTTGCATTTATATTCTAGTTAAAAAATTTGGGTCAACTTAGATGATCAAATTTTTTTCTTTCCATTTATACCTAATGTAACCTTACAAATGTAGTTATAGAATTACCCGTTTAAGTTCCATCAAATATAAGGGACAACCACGTGGGAATTCCGCGTTGTACATTAGGAGAATGAGGAGGCTTTCCATTTTTGAGGGAAAAGTGCTTCCTATTAATGAGAAAAGATGGCACTTGGGCTTGTCAGCATAAATATGGCAGTTTGCAGACAGGCGGCAGCCTTCCCTCGATACGGCCTTAAAGAGTTAAATTTCAGGTCTCTTTATATATTTTTATAGGTATGAATTTTTATATTTATTTATTTATTTTTAATTTATTTATATATATATAATACATAAAATTAAATATATATAATATTTTCTTAAATTTTTATTTTTATTTAATAAAACACGCTAATCACCCTAATAAAAAGAAACCCTAACATTTATAAGAAATACACACTTTTCAACTTCGATCTGAATGTGTATTTAATTTTATTAGTGATTTTATAAGAAACACCGACTAAGTTAAAGCGAAGGACTGAAGTTTTTTTTTTTTGAACTACAACTACAAATACATCCATCCCAAAAAAAAAGAATTACCTACAAGGATAATGCACCTCCTAAAGATTTTGGCATAAAACAGTCGGTGCATAACCGTTTGCGTGTTGGTTTTTTTAATTTTTCAAAATAAAAATAAGTAAGTGTAAATAATAGTCATTTTTTTTTTTATAAAAAATAAAGAAGTTGTGGTATAAGTCATTCATATATAGATAGTTGTTTTAAACTAATTTTATAGAATTTTAATTTTTTTTATATTTATTATTCTTTCATTTTAATAATTTTTTATCTATTTATATTTAGTTTATATTTAAATATATTTTATATGTATTATTTTTTAAATTTTATATCTATTTCTCACTTATTACATCTCCACTTTTACATCCTCAAATGTAAAGAATCCAGATCCCAATTTTATAATATTAAGAAGAAAACTCATATATCATAAGATATTTAAATTTATGTGTTTTTTATTTCTTTCTGTTTAAATATAATTGATAGATAAACTTAACAAGTAATATATCTGGCTAAATTTATAAAATGGTAAAATTTTTCTGGTTGCACAAATTAATTTAATAAATTTTTTTTTTAAAAAAAAAGCCTTTAATTTTTTTGAACTTGAACTTAAAAACCTAAACCATAGGGTTTGTTTGGCAAGTGGTTTTTAGAACAATTTTTTATGTTTAGAAACAAAAGAAAAATACTAAATTCTATTTGAGGAGGTTGTTTCCTTAACAGGAGTTTTGAAAATTGATTTGAATATGCTATTCTGAAAACATATATTAGAGAACATCCTATACTTGTTTTTGTTCTCCTTAACTTATGTTCTTGCAAAAACACAGAACAATAAGAGAAACATCTTTCATTAATGGTGCAATCGTAAATAAGCGGACGTGGGGAGAAGGTAAAGAGCTCCCTTAGAAAGAAGATAATTAGCAGTTGCTGAAGGTGCATTGCTTCTCCAATCTTTTATGCCTTTAAGATTTTCTCCATTTATGAGTCGAGATTAGAGTCTAGGTAACTTACAACTGAAGGTGCAGGAGTTGAAGATGGGTGCATCACACCCTTTGTGAGATGCGGCGCATCCAATTTTATTTCTTATTTAATTAAATACATTTTTTTACAGAAAATAAATTATTATATAGCTAAGTTCTAAATATTTCCTATAGAATTTTAGAATTTTTTGAAATCAACATTAATAAAAGAAAGAAAATTTAATAATATTTTTATGTGTAAATTTTTCTTATTCTTCTTACCTTTTCTGACAAAAGAATAAAAACATCTCAAAGGAGGACAGCCGCGGTAAGGCCAATGTTCCCAAGCCATGGTCCCTACTCATTTTTGATTAATAAAAAGATATTATACTATTTTATAAACACTATTACAAAAGTCAAACAAAACAAATTTTTAATTTTTTTAAAATTTATTTTCAAAACAAAATTTGTCAAACAATTTCATTATAATTTTATTTTTAAAATAATTTTTAAAATAATTTTACAAAACAAATTTTATTATACTTTTATTCTTAAAATTAATTTGAAAAATATCATTATAGAATAAATTTAAAAATCAAAAAATAAAACATTTGTTAAACTTTTAGCTCTAAGTACTAAATTTTAAAATTTAAAATTTTAAACGCTAAATCTTGAAAGTTTCAAATCTAAACTCAAACTTCAAACATCTATCATAATTATAAGCAAGAAACTATGGTTGAAAAGTTTGATAATGTGTCATTCTCTCGTACTTTAGCCTGTTTCTATTCTCACTTGAAACTAGATAACTTATTTCCTCTTTTAGAAAGTCACTTAAAGCCTCTTTATTTGATACACTTTATACGTTTTGATAGTGGAAGATATCAAATTTATCTTATTGGCCATTTTCTCCAATCAATTAACCTCTTGCATTTATGTGCTGTTGGCACGCAGACAAGCATTACTAATATAACTAAGAATTATAATATGATTTATGTTTGTCTATTTTAATATTTATATATTGCAAAAAAAAAAAAACGGAGAACTTCATATGTCTAGAAGATCCACATGAACAAGGGAACCGCTAGAGAAAAGCATGAGAGAAGCGATCAATTTGGATTGTATTGTAATTTTATTTATTCCTCTTCTAGATAGGGATGGGATCCACATGGAATACCCAAACTGATGAGCTAGCATCCTTTTTTAGTATATCATAGGTAAGGAGAAATCAAACTTTAGGGAGGGGTGAGAAATCAGGCTCGATGCCACTTGAACCAAGTTCAAATAGCAGTGAGCTAGAACCTTAACATGTTAGAAAGGATGTCAATTCATTTTTCTCATTCACTTCGATTTGACGATTTTGTATCATGGCCGTATTAAGATCAAACACCATATATGTGACATTAATGTATGTGTTTGAATTAGTTTTGAGTAAAATTGATTTTGATATAATTAATGTTAGAACAATTTATTTTGTAAGAATTAATTTATGTTTGAATATATTATTGCAAAATTAATTTTAGAATAATAAAATGAGTAGCTTAGCATGTTTTACGATATGCATGGAAAGAACTATTTCAATTCTATTTCCAAAGTGAATTAGTTTAATGTTGTAAATCAATGATAGATTCGGAAATGAAAGACGTTTTGTTTCCAAAGTGAATTAGTTTAATGTTGGAGAATAAATTGTGATGTATATTTTGGATTATAAAATATCTATATGATTATTAATTATTAGTAAGACAATTAATAAAATAACTATTTAAAATTGATAAATTTTATTTATATATTTGGGTGGTACAATAATATTTATGGTTAATTTTCTATTAATAATAATCCAATTCATGATTTACCTAAATATATAGATATATATATATATATATATGTCAATGAAATTCAATTCTATTAAAAAAATTATATCAATCGTGGAGAAAAAAAGTCAGCATTATCTGTATTCATTGCAAGAAATTTTCAAAATGTTCGAAGAGCGGAGGAAGAATCGTCCATCATCGTAAGATTATAACAATATTAAGGAAGATTTTAGTGACATCATACATCACATGCGATAAAAAAAAAAAAGAAAAAAGAAAAAAACCTAAGAATGAGGTCACGAGTCTTCATATTTTTGGGGGAAAAGTCCTTCCTATCAATGGAAAAGATGGCACTTGACCTTGTCAACGTATAAGTATGGCAGTCGGCAGATAGGTGGTGCATCAACCTAGCGTTATGGCTCAAATGTCTACGCTCTATTATTATTTGATAAGACACGCTAATAATCCTAAAAAAACCCTAACAAATATAAGAAACTAATTTTTAGAGGAGACGCTTCTTCAACTTAAATGTGGATATGTATTTAATTTTATTAACAATTTCGAATTAAGCAACATTGACTAATTTGAAGCGAAGAATTTGGCATAAAATAGTCTCTGCATAACCTTTTGTTTTTTTTTTTTTTTTTAAATTTTTCAGTCATGCAAATTCTTCGAATTGGCTAGGCATCTTCCTATCACGTGTTGAAAGAATTGGAGAAACAACTTTTTGTACAACCCAGACTCTCAGAGATCAATCCCTCCCCATGGTCGAATAGAGTATATGATAGATTAAATAAGGAAGGCTGTCTAATAATAGAAAATGCTTGGATAGGGTTGTTATAAAGTTGGAAAACTTATTGTTTGGAAGCCCCCACCAATAGATTGGATAAAAATCAATACTGATGCGGCAATTAGAGAGCAAGGTGAAGGGTAGGGGGCGATGGCATAGCTTGAGATGCACAAGGGCAGTGGATAGGAGGCTTCATGTACAATATTGGCAGCTGCTTTGCTTATCATATGAAAATGTGAGCAATGCTTAAGGGAGTGGAATAACCATGAAGACTTGAGTATCAGAAAGTTGTAATTGAAAGCGACTAAGTAAAAATTATTTCCAATCTATCAAGAAAAAGGAGAGTACCTGGAGAGAGTCACCTTATTTCATGCAATCGAGCTTGTCACTTCTCCACACTTTCAGGGCAAGAAATAGATGCGCAGATTGGCTTGCAAAGAAGGCAACAAAAGAGGCTCAAGGGCTTCAAATTCTCCACAACACTCTAGCATAAATGTGTAACTTAGTTCATGCAGACAAAGTTGGGCTATGTAAATTTAGGGTTGTTAATTCTTTTATGCGTTTTGTCACTTCTCCACACTTTCAGGGCAAGAAATAGATGTGCAGATTGGCTTGCAAAGAAGGCAACAAAAGAGGCTCAAGGGCTTCAAATCCTCCACAACACTCTAGCATAAATGTGTAACTTAGTTCATGCAGACAAAGTTGGGCTATGTAAATTTAGGGTTGTTAATGATTGTTAATTCTTTTATGCGTTTGGGGTTCTTTAATTAGCCCCAATTTTCAAACCAAAAAATAAAATAAAAAAAGTTGTGGTATAAGTAAGTCAGATATTGATAGTTATTTTTAAACTAATTTTTATGGGATTTGGATTTTCTATCTTTATTATTCTTTGATTTTAATAATTTTCTATCTATTTACTTTTAGTTTATATTTAAATATATTTGCCTTGCTTTTGTTACATCTTCACCTTGAAATCCTCAAAAGTAAGGAATCCAGATGCCAATTTGATAACATCAAGAGTAAACAAAACTCATATCATAATATTGTTACATAATATGTAAAATAAAGAAAAAGAAAAAAGAAATCCCACATTGGATAGAATTGAAAATATTAAAGACTATATAAGTAGCAATAAATGGTTAAGGTTAAATATCATATATGGGTCACAACCCATAAATAGCCTAAGTTAAATTGCTGTGTCAAATATTTTTAGTAGTTTTTGATGGACACTTGAGCAATTGAAAATCTTGGGGCTTTGAGTTTAAAAGAAAAATAAATAAAATTAATTTTTAATTTTAAAGTCATTATTTTAAAAAAATAACTGTTACAATAAACAGTCATGTCTGTTTGAAACAGACAATTATGTCTGTTAAAAATTGAAAGTTGAGAATAGACAATTATATTTGTTGAAGGTAGAGAATCATGTCTGTTATGAGTAAATACAACTGTTCAAAGGTACATTTTCATATTTATAAATTAGTAATTTTGAATTGCTTTCAAAATATACATTTACTTTCTCTAAAAAGAGTTTTAAGGGCTCTGTTGTATCTTGAGATAACTTGCTTTTGATACAAAAGTAATATTATACTCAAGACAATGTAATTTCACTTCTCAAAGTCATATTTTGCTATCTTCATATACTTATTTTCTAACAATTTGAGTGTAATATTGCAATATGGAGACTATTGGTTTTTTTGTAATTAAAATGCAAGATTCAGGAGAACTAGATCAATTTAATGGAACAAATTTCATAAGATGGAAGGATAAGATGAAATTCTTACTCACCACCTTGAAGGTTTTTTAAGTTCTAGACTAGAATTTGCCACCCATTTCTACTCCAATTGTAGAAGATTTAGATGATATAAGAAACGAAAGGTAGAAACGTGAGGAAGATGAATTAGTGTGTCGTGGTCACATTCTGAATACACTTACTGATCATCTCTATGACTTGTACTCAAAACTAACTTTACCAAGTGATATTTGGAATGGTTTAGAAGTTAAATACTAAAGTGAAAAGAAAGGTAGCAACAAATTCCTTGTTTTAAATTGCTTTGATTTCAAAATGTCTAATAACATGTTAGTCATGGATTAAGTCCACGAATTACAAATTTTAGTTTCTAAATTGAGAGATTTGGAAATCATTATTCCTAATACTCTTCACATAAGAGCAATTTTGTCTAAATTGCCTCCTTCTTGGAACGGATATAGGAAGAAAATATTGCATTCTCCTTAAAACTTCACTCTTGAACAATTTCAAACCCATTTGCAAATTGAGTTTGAAACTCGAGTTAGAGATGAAAGGTTTCCAAAAACAATTATGAATACAAAGGAAAATTCACAAAAGGTGAATGCAATTGAAAAATCTAGCAACAACAAATCTAAAAGCAAGTCTACAAAGAAGAATTGGGACAAACTTAAGGTCCAAAAAAATGAAGGATTTAAGAAAATAAAAAGAATAAGGCCTTCTTTCATAATAGAAAGAAAGGTCACTACATCAAAGAATGTAGATACAGAAAATTTAACTCTGTTGATTTGAAGAATGGAAATACTTATGAAAAAGTCAAATGAACCAACTTATTTGAAGATAAAGAGAAAAAGATTGTAACAATGGTTACCAACATACAAATTGCAATGATGATTGAATCAAACATTGTTGTTTTATCAAGAAACATGGACCATTTCCTTAATTCAGGTGCAATTGTTGAAGTGTGTAATGACATGACTCACTTCAAAACCTACAATGAGTTGAAAGAACAAAGTGACGTGTTGATGGGAAATCACAATCATGCCAAGGTGCTTGGAATAAGATTTGTTATGCTGAATTTCACTTTTGGGTAGAAGCTTACCCTACTTAATGTTTATCATGTTCTTGATGTTAAAAAGAACTTAGTTTCAGCAAGTATGCTTTGTAAGAAGGGTTTTAAAATTGTCCTAAAGTCAGACAAGGTTGTAATAACTAAGAAAAGATTATTAGTAAGCAAGAGATACTCCATTGATGGCATGTTTAAGTTATGTGTGAATGAAATAAATAATATTTTTGATTATATTGATTCTTCTTCTTTATGGCATGCTAGTTTAGGACATTTAAATTATGCAATGCTTAAGTATATGTCAAATAATAATTACATAGATTACAAACATGTTCATAATGATAGATGTGAAATCTGTGTTGAAGTAAAAATAATAAAAAAACCTTTTCCTAAGGTAGAACGTGACACATAAATCTTAAATATAATGCATTCTGATATTTGTAAAATGAATGGTAAATTTACTAGAGGAGGGAAGAGATTTTTTTTTTTACATTTATAGATAACTGTACTTAGTTTTTATATATATATTTGTTAAGAACAAAAGATGAGACATTTGATAGATTTAAGAAATTTAAGTCTGTAGTATACAATCAAAAAGAAAGAGAAATTAAAATACTTCAAAGTAATAGAGGTGAAGAATATTTTCTATGGAATTTGATAAATTCTGTGAAGAAAATAGAACAATCCATCAAAAAATCACCCCTTTTACACCCTAATAGAATGGACTAGCAAGAAAAATAAAACTCTAGTTGATATGATAAAGGCCATGCTATTAAATGCCAAATTACCATATAACCTATGGGGTGAAGCTTTGCTTACTGATTGTCACATTTATAATAGAATTTCTTTAAAGAAAACTCATAAATCACCATATGAAATTTAGAATAGAAGGAAACTAAATCTGAATTATTTTAAAGTGTGGGGGTGTGTTGCTTTTTATAGACTGATTTATTCTTAAAGAAATAAACTAGGGCGAAGACAATCAAAGTGTTTTTCTTGGTTATGCACAAATTTCAAAACATATAAATTACTTGATTTAGAGACTAATGCTATTGTAGCATCTATTCATGTTGAATTTTTTGAAAATAAATTCATGTTAGATCAAATTAGGCATGAACCTGAAAACAATGAATCTAGAAATGATATGAATGAAACAGAATGTGACATACATTAAAATAATTCTAATTCTTTTAATTTTCTTATTAACAATAACAGAAAATTAGTAAATAAACCATTTGAACTAAAAAGAAGTCAAAGGGCAAGATGGTTTCTTTAAATAGGGGTGGGATAACCACACCTGTCCCTTACTTTCTTAGTTCCTCTCCCTCATCTTCAAACTCTTGTTCTACCATGTTCTTGTAAATAATAGGTGGTTTCGAGCCTTATTCAACTAGTTTAAGGCAGTCTCACATATCTCCAATGATGTATTCTAGATTTTGCCCCATTTTTTGTGGTTTATGTATTCTTTTCTTTTTCTTCTAATATTTTTTTCTTGTTTTGATTTGTAGCCATTTTAAAAGAGATTGTGGTGGGTTGCATACCATCTTTTTCATTGGATTTCCACTTTCTTCAAGGTCAATACTTTGTGAAAGTTCTTTCTTTTCTATATCTGAGTATGTGCAATATTCTAGATTTTGTCCAAGGTTTTTTTTTTTTGGTATTTTCAAAATGTGATTGGGTTTATATTCTAGTTCTGATTATGTGGTTGAATTTTTGTCCAATGTTATTACTAAGTTTATATTTTGGTTCTGAGTATGGGGCTGAATTTTAATCTAGTGTTATAACTAATTTTTTATACAATGTTATTACTAAGTTTGTATTTAGATTTTTTTTTCCATTTTGTTATGTCTAAGTTCATATTGTTACATTGATTGTCTATCTAAAGTGTCAGTTTTAGATGTCTTTATCTGATCATAACAAGGGAATAAGAGGTCGGCCCACCAAGGCAGGTAATAGGCCTAGGTCCTCCTAATACATTTTAATTTTCATAGTTATGTATAAATTTTGTTATCACGTTTGAATAATTTTATAATATTTGCTTCATATATTGATTTTAGTTGTGCAATTATTTTTTTAAATTTATTAATTTTTAAAAATTTTGAAATTTAACAAAAGCTTTTAGGTTTTGAAACAATTTTTCATTACTGTGAGATGATATTTATCAATAATAATAAATACATACAACAATTATATTTCCAAGGAATTTATATCCTTCGGTATAAACTTATTATTTATCAAGGGGCATTACTATCCCTTGGTTATTTTATTTTACTAAGGGATATATATCCTCAATAAATGAAATTACAAAATTTCGTTTTAACATAGTATATTTATTGAAGGGTTAATTCCTAAGTAATAATACACTATTAAATTTATTGACAAAATTTTTTAATTTTACCGAGGATAATCTATCAATAATTTTACAAGGGATTGGGAAATCCCACAGTAAAATTTTTTTTAGGCCATTTATATTGTGGGGTCATATCTCTCAAAAATTCAATGATAAAACACTTTATCGACGGATTTGCTATTTTTTATTGATAGAAAAATTCATCAATAATGTGTAATTTTCTAGCAGTAAAAGTAAGAGAGAGAAATTTTAGAAAGAGAGGGAGAGAGTAATTTTAGAGAGAAGAGAGACAAAGAGAGAAATTGTAGAGTTGGAAGAGGTTAGAAAGGGTAATGGTGGGTAGCCCTATCTCAACACATCAGCAAAATGCTATCAAAATGAAAAAGATAAGTGAGGGACTTAGAAGTTCAAGAATAGGATTAAAAGAAATGGTTCTCCTTGGAAGCTCAACTATTTGGCTAAATGGCTATGGAGCTGGAGTTGCTGCTCTAGGAGAGCCAAAAAGAGAGATGGTGGGTAGGAAAAAGGGGGTCCATTTGTCTTTAAATGAATGATGGTTTCATGCACAAGACATCTATCTTCAATATAATTTTAAAAAATAATTAAAAAAGCCATGATATCATTTTTCACAAAAGATTCTTTATATTCTAATATTTATGAATTTCTATCATTATATTAACAAATCTGTTGAAATGGCAAATAAATTAAAGACCCATAGTCATGTTATTAATAAATCAATATCTAGAAAATTTTTAAAAAAAAAGGTAATAATAAGCTCCCTTTAAATACTAATTTTATAATAATGTGACATAAGTTTAATTTGTCTATATGACAAACATATTAAAAGCAAGAATATGCCTCATAAATAAAATATAGAAAATTTGAAATATACAAATTACGACTTTGACATAAAAAAAAGAGATAATTTTTTATGTTTAGCAGGAATTGTCATTTATCATTTTGCAGACAATTTCCCAAGATTAAAGAGTCATTAATCTACTAATAGGCATGTTGCATATTTGAACATCCGTGTGTTGTCCCCTTTTTTTCCTAATACATTATCGACCCAAATTGCCATACCAACATGCTTGCTATTAGTTTTTCATATGTAACGCTGAAATATTGCGAGAAAGACAACAGCTTTAAAGATGAAAGTAGAATTGACATCCATTCTCAGCACTCAAAGATTATAACAAAGATTCAAAATTATAACAATACTTTAGGATTAAACGACCCCATTAATGTCAATGTGATAATCCATCTTCAAATATCACAAAGGCATTTTACCTAATGGCCTTTAACAGTAAATCAAACTCGCCCAAATAAAACGTAAAGAAGCTTTGAATTCGTAGAGTAAACAATGATAGAGATTGCTATAGCAAGTGTCACCTCCTGATTCCTTGTGCATGTTTTAATCAAACTTAACAGCAAGCAAACTATTAAGCAAATCCCATGTCTTCTTCAGCTGATATATAGCATGGGGGAATTTTGACCAATGGAAGCGGCCAATTCTATTAAACAGTGAAAAGAGCAAAATCTGCACCCCATCTTGGAGATGGCATCAAAACTTTTGCCCAAGGAAACCTCTGTTCTCCCAAAGTTGCACCTACTCTCAGAGAACCAGTTCTAAAAAGTCCTTGGACAATTGTAAGTTGGGTGCATTTAAATATTAAAATGAAACCAACTTTGTTCATTTGCACGTACAAACCATAAATAATTTTTTTCTATAAGACATACCTATTTCCTGAATTCACTATATACCTTGTTTTCTCCAAGCAATAATTTTGTAGTTGACTCATCAACTGCAGCCAAACCTTGAGGGACATAGTGAATTAGGCACAGCTGTAAATCAGGTACTACTTTTCAAACAGAAGCTATGTAGCTAGATCCAAAGTTCATTAGCACAATATGAAAGTTACTATTTTAGCTCGCGTACCAAAAAAGAAGTCTTAGAATGATTTTAAGCTCATGTGACGTGGTAACATTAATTAAAACAATAATCTTTTTCTTTTAAATGGAAAACTTATAAAGATCATACTTAAAGTAAGCAAGCATTGGATTATATTAGCAAGATCAATCCATAATTCTCATCCAAGAGTGGGTGAAAGGGCCATCGCCCGAAACGCCCAAAAATGCAGACACTATAAAAATTGCTGTGATATTTTCCTTTCATCACACACAAACTATAAAAAACAACGTATTTAGAACTTATTTAAATTTTAAAATTTTCAATGCCAACAATCTCTAAAATAAGACAAATATATATAACCATAAACAAATAGGGACGGTACCAGGAAGGAGGAAAGAAGCTTCGAGATAGGCATGATTATGATGATTGCTAAAAAAAAAGAGTAGTTTAGTAACTCATGTCTATTTTTTATAGCTACATATTTTCGGAGATATTTTGCTGTGATTGTGTGTTGTTTTTGGCTATTACTTGCATTTCCCAATAATGCAACATGTAATTAATATAAGTAGGAAACTAATAAATGCTATGTAAATACTTTTTAACGGTAATTAGGAAGTAATTCTTCCTTTATTGACAACAATTGAAAATTACAAAATGATAATTAGGAAGTAAGACTTCCTTTATTGACAACAATTGAAAATTACAAAGCTAATTTATTCACGCTTTCTTTTACTCATTATTTGGAGCACCTAGTATGGCATCAGCGTGTGACTGTACCACCTTCCAAGCCATTATGATATGCATTTCCTCTGTTAGGGTTGCACCAACGGCACACCTAAGCATAAACACTCCTGCAACTGTAGCATGAGTCATGAACAGACTGCCAGAACCATTGATCGAATCTAGCAATCTACGATTGACTTGGTTTGCAAAATCCTCAGTTTTGAGGTTATCTCCCTCTTGTGCCATTCCATCAAACACCTTAGCAATTGCCGATGGTGAAATTCTAAAGCACACGAGAGCAAAATTCCTGGGCACAACAACCTCAAACCTCTTATCCAACTTCACCAGCTCTTCAAAAGTGCTGGCCATTTTAACATGGTTTCTTAAGAAGCTTCTAAGTTTACCCACGCCATAGCTCCGAAGAACAAGCCAGATTTTCAAAGCACGAAATCTTCGACTTAACGTTATTTGCCAATCTTTGTAGTCCACCACCTGGTATGAATCCGAAGCGTTGTTCTGCAAGTACACTGGGTTTGTAGAGAGGGACTTTACTAAGGCAGTTGGATCCTTGACCCAAAGACAGCAACAATCTAAATTGGCCAAAAACCATTTATGAGCATTAAAGCTAAAAGAGTTAGCATCCTCAACTCCATCGATGAAATGTCGAAATTCTGGGCAAATACAAGAGCTACCGGCATATGCAGCATCAATGTGGACCCACATGCCAAAACAGTTTGCCACCTTGCACAATGCCCCTACTGGATCAATTGCGGTTGTTGAAGTTGTGCCCACAGTGACACAAAGGTAACAAGGAACTAACCCATTTTGAACGTCGGATTGAATTGTTGACAGAAGAGAGTCTGGTGACAAAGAAAATAAGGTGGACTTTTCGGTCGGGATTGCCCGGAAATTTTCTGGATGGATTCCGACAATATGAGCAGCCTTTTGGAATGAACAATGGGTTTGATCGGATCCGTAAACAACAAGCTTTTTCAAGTTTTCTCTACCAATCCGCCGAAGCAATTGATCTCTGGCGGCAACTAGTGTGCACAAGATGGCCTCACAAGTTGTCCCTAACAGAACACCACCACCATTACCAGAGAAAAGGAAAGGCTTGGGGAGATTGAGCAAGTGGCCAAGCCAATCCATGACAATGCTTTCTAGCTCTGTTGCAGCTGGGGATGACATCCAATTAAACCCAACAACATTAAATCCAGTGCTAAGCATTTCGCCCAGGAATCCTGCTATGCTACCACTGGAAGGGAAGTAGGCAAAGTAGTTAGGACTTTGCCAATGAGTTAGGCCAGGCAATATTCGTTGCTGCAAATCTTGCAGGATGGTTTCAATGGGTTCCGGCCCAAACGGGGCCAAAGCCGGCAACTGTTTGCGAAGATAACCGGGTTCTACTTGACTCAGAACTGGATACTTGCAGACATTCTGGTAATAATCAGCAAGGAAGTCAATCATCATGTGGCCTTGCCTCCTGAACTCGTCAGGATCAAGAGGATCCATGTTGAAGGCAGATTGGGCTTGGGGTTCAAGGTACCCAGAATTGCTTCCCATTTGGGTATTGATGAGAGACTTAATTGAGATTGTGCTTAATTAGCAGCAGAGATGATTCTAAGAAAATATATAGACGTGGAACAACCACTATGGATACGTAACAATAACTGCATCAAGTGTGATATCAGCTTCTGGGCCAGAAAACTTTGTTTTAGGCCACGCTTGTCGCACTAACATTTTTTTTTTCTTTTTGTGCTTCTGAAACACAAAACAAACTCAAAGGACAAGCCTCATTATTCCTGTCTGCATCTAATAACTAAACCAGGACCAAAGGAGGACTATTGGTAATAGCAAAAGGATCCACTGGCAGGATACATTTCCGTAGAAACATTATTCACTCGACGTGTCATTGTTTTTTTTTTTTGGCACATCACTCGACGTGTCATTTTCACCGCTATGAAATCAGAAGCTCGATTCGCCTCATTGTTCACATGATGAAAGCAAACCTGCCAGTCTCGATTCATCTAACCCCTGATGATATCTACCAAAATTTCAACCTGAAGAATCTGCATGATATTTCCGGTAATTAAATTAACTGCTGTGCTACAATCAGACTCAATCCACAGCTTCTTCATACCTTTCTCCTAAACAAGTTTAAGACCCTCAATTATTGCCCAATATCGCACTTGCATTTGATTACTTGGTGCAATAATACACACATGCTGCCTGAAAGTTACATTTGCATCAACCAATGGAATTAGCTATCCAAGTGTCGTTTATATAAGAATTTCTATTACTGTTATTGTGGAAGTACATATATTAAACAATGCCGAATTAATTAAAGAACACTAACCTAGGCTCTTATATTAGGCTAACGAATATCATTAATTAAATATTGTGGGTTCTCCATAGTCAAAATTATAAAACCATTTTTTTGGAATAAAAGGAGAAAAGTTTAGAATGGGTTCCTTATAATCAAATTAAATATGGCCTGGCACTATGATTGGCCTTGACTAAGTTGGCCCCAAAATCGGATAAATTAATTTTATTATTTATCTTTATAAAATTTTTAAATATATAAATAATTAATATATATTATATATAATATTATCTGGGTTGAATTAATAAGTGATGTGCCATTTACGATGGCACGGTGAAAAACATTTTAACATCCTCATGCACCGCACCTTTGGGTATATTCTCCACTTACTTTCTTCTCCAGTCCTCTAATAATGTGTAGTTGTTGTACGTAATAATACAGTACTTGTACATACGATCAGAGACAAGTTAAAAGAAAAAACAAACAGAATGCACGGCTCCATTTTTTGACGTCTCAAAGGGCCACGCGAACACTAATAATGTGTCCTATATGAATAATGCTGCAGCTGCGGCAACGTGATGGCCACATCTCTTTATTGTTAAAAATAAATATAAAAATTTTAAAAATAATAAATAATAATAAATATAAATAAAAATATAAAATAAAATTATAAAAATAATATTACTTATCCAACGTACACCTCTTTATTCAAAATAAATTATCCTAACACCGTAGTCTTTCTCTGACCACTTTGAAAATGTTTTGCGAACATATTAGGACCACATTTTCGTCACGTGGTCCTTCTCTGACCACTGACACTTTGGGAAATGTTTTGCGTACATATCAGGCCCACATCTTCGTCACGTGGTTATAGTGCGGTTCGTTAAAACGAAATTTAAAAAAATAAAAAAATTATAAATATAAATTATAAATAAAAATATATAAAAATAATAATAATATTTTAAAATTAATAAATTGTAAAGACTTCGTTAACGCTTGATATGAAAGAGCTCTGCCCATTTTTCTGGACAACACAACGGTCTCAAAATTGGACGTGCAATTGCCAGAATTATCTGATGAATATAATAATTCAGGAGCGCTCACCATTTTTCTGCCCATATTTACTGTAAAGATTTCACTATTATTCATTATTATATATTGTTTTCCTAAATATTAAATTTAACAAGGAAGCTTCTTTTCGAACTATGGAAGAGTAGCTGGCTACTGCAGATGATCAAAGGTTTAAAGATATATATACATTTTCGAGGTTGCAACTATATAAAATGCTTGAAAAGAGAATTCTTCCTTCAATGAGAGGAGTATGAATGATCACAGAGTTGCCATCGTCATAGCGATGGTAGCTGCATTCTTGTTGATTCTGGTAATAGGGGAAGATGAACCTACAGTGGATGACCATGAAATAACTATTGAGGATTCTTTGACGACTGCGTTGAGCAATGCAAGTTAAAATATCATGCGCAAGCTAAGAGATTTAGGTTTTGCGTGGCCATTTGTTTTGCAAATTGTGAACTATTATTCACAAAAGTGATGTGGTGATATTGAAGCATTTCGGGTCAAACTCGTCTCAAGGTATTTCTTCTTAGACAGCCACTACTTTGCCGTCCTCTCTATCTCCTCTGTGATCATATGCGTAGATTTACTTGGAAGTCCCAATTTTTAAAAAATATCTTTAACCCGATACGATTTGTTCCACATATTGAACTGCTTATTCCACAAGGGCAGCGGAGTGTTGAAGCCCAATCCATTAAGGAGGTCCAAGAACTACCCAGCTAATGTAGGAAAGGGACAAATGAGGAACTTCGTAGGCCTAGAAGATCCACAACAATGAGGAAAACGTTAAAGAAGAACACTCTTATTTCTATGCTTTTTATGCATGTTAGAGTTATAAATTCTTAACATTCAACGAGCTTCTCTCAAACTTTTTACAGCTATGTGTGATAGCGTATTAGAATTATGCACCTTAGATATATAGCTTTATCATTTTTCCTAGAAGAAAGCATGAGCGAAGCTATCAATCTATTACTGAATTGTTCGAATTGGAGTATATTGTAATTATGTCTCTTCGCCAATTATATAAGTTAGTAATAATTCTGTAATGGGTATCGAAGAATTTAGTAGTGAAATTATTTTGGGAGCTTGTGGATGCTTGAAATCTCGTTATATATATATAGAATTGTAGTAGTATATATTTTCAATTTTCAGAATGTGAAGGCATAATATTCCAAAAGAAAAACTCTCAGCTTACGTTAAGGAGGCAATGAAAACCTCATGGAAGAGGTTTACTACTTTCAGATAGAGTTGGGACGACCCACATGCAATACACAAACTGATCACGAAATGGGATTCAACTCAACCCTAAATAATGTAAGCTAGTATCTTAACACATTAGAAAGGATGTCAATTCACTTTTTTCATTCACTTCAATTTGATGAGCTGGAAAATAACGTAAAAGATTTTGAATTCATATAACCAATCATTATCATTATTTTTTATTTTTGGAATATGATTTGTATAGAGGCCCTATTAAAATCAAACACCAAATGTGTTTAGATTAATTGAGAGTAAACTTTATCTTGGGTAAAATGGATTTTGATATAATTAATGTTAAAAAATTTATCTGTGGAAGAATTAATATGTGTTTAGATATATCATTGCAAATTCTTTTGAGAATAAATTTAGAGTATATTTTGACCTTTTAAACTAAGAGACTAATTTCTCTCGTGACATTATCAAATACCTTAAAAGTGAATTTTACTCTCAACATAGATTCAAATTTAAGTTTGCCACATTGAAAGTTAAGCCCTTTTCGCTTGATTCAACCGTTTTAGGTTGCAAAATTTATTTTGGATTGACAAAGATGAGATGCATAGCAGGCTTTAGCATATGCATGGAAAGAACCGTTCAATTCTGTTTTTAGCCGAATCCATTAGAATGGAGTTACTATAAAAGAAGCTCTGTTCTCACAATAAAATTTGTATTGAAAAATTAAATTCAAATTAAAATTAGAGCCATTAGTTGTAAACCCTAAGAATGAGGCCAATAGTCTTCATATTTTTGGGGGAAAAGTCCTTCCTATTAATGGGAAAAGGTGGCAGTTGGCCCTGTCATAGTATAAATATGGCAATTAGAGGATATGGGTGTAGATACCATATTTTATCTGCTCCACTTCCCAATTTAATTTAAAAATTAGAGCCCAAGAAATTAGAATAAACCTAAAAGCCTAAAACTAAGCTCAAGATTAAAATTAAATCTCAATATAAAAATCAAATAATAAAATAACATGATAATAAAAAATAACATAAAAAAATAATAATACAAGATAAGGCAACAACCAAAGATAAATGAAAAAATTGAAAGAAAAATGTGAAGATAAGATAAGAAAAAAATTCAAGAAAACAGTAGGTACAATAAAAGATAAATTATCAAAGGTAAAAGAAAATAATAATAATAATAATAATAATATATTAGATAGGATAAAAAGATAACAATAAGTAATAAGTAATAAGATAAAAAGATAATAATAAGAAATAAAAAAGGAGATAAATGATAGATAAAATGATAGGATAATAAATTCAAAAAGTAAGATAAAATGACAAGATAAAAAGAAAACAAAAAATCAATAAAGTTAAGAGATAATAGAAGTAGGATAAAACAAATTAAAAAGATAAGAGAAGATAAAGAACTAAATAGCAAGTAAGATAACCAAAAAAAGAAAAAAGATAACTAAGATTAGAGATAAAATAGGAGTTACATTTGACTAAGATAAGAACCTGAAATACTAGCACAAATAGGGCATAAGACAACACAAAACACACACACACACATAGAGAACATTTTTAGAAGCACTTACACGGCTCTTCGCCTCTTGTTTTTGCACCTAGACACTAAGGTCATGTGTTAAGTCTTACATTTCCAAACCCACATTCACCTAGAAACTCCATTCCCTATTTGGATTTCGCTCTCCAGACGCTCAACAGCCAAGTGACTAAGTACACCATCCTTCGTCTAAGTTCATTGCTTTTCTTGCTAGTATCTGCACTATTTTGGTATCCCATCGATTTGCTTTTTGTTTTTGTCCTCATGGCTAACATAGATTTTAAACAGGCAGAAATAAATTAAGTGAGATCGAATCCTCATGTGCTATGTATTGTCTGTTTAGTTGATCCTTTTCTTCCAATTAATTTGTCATCTTACAGTTTCTTGTCTTTTATGGTAATGGTTTGAAGATTCTAGATTCATTAGCATAAGTTGATCTTCATGACAGCATGCATACATATGTTCAATTGAGTAAATTAAATATTCTGCACTATATTTGTTTAATTATTTCACATTCTACAAGAGGGGCGTAGCAATATAAGGTCTAGTAGTCACATTTGCCATCATAGGATTTAGAGATTAAGTAATAGGGCTTAGCCATGCATAAAGGGTTGAATAATTTTTAAGAGGGCATGACAACAATGTATTTATTCTGGTATACGCAAAATGTCTTCAAATAATTAGCCTTGTTAGTCTATCAATCTTATGCCACTAGTTTTTTGTGTGTAACGTGTTGCTTCTTGTATATACTTATTTATCTTAACCCATGTCACACAGTTTTATATGATGTCTTATTCCTCTAAGTGTCATTCAAAAAGGGGGTCATGTGTGCACCTTAACCCATTCTTCATCTTGAAATTTTCTTAGCAAAAAGAGATTGTAATAAATAAAAAGAGATAACTTTTCTAAAATAAAATTATTTTTAGAAAAACTCCCTTCTTGAAAGGAATGAAGAATTTCTAAAAAGAAATTATTTTTTAAAACAAAATTATTTTCATAAAAAAAACCCCTTCCTAAAAGGAGTGAGAAATTTTCACAAAGAAATTATTTAAAAAAAAAAAACATTTTTTGAAAGGAGTGGAGAATTTTCATAAGGAAACCATTTTTCTAAACAAATTTATTTTTTAAAAGGAAAATCCAACCTGAAAGGACCAAGGCACATTCTCCAAGTATGTACATTTTTAGATTAAAATCGCTCATTTAAAATTAGGATTTTTAAACTAACACCAAAGTAAAACAAGACAAATGAACTAGATTATTTAGATACCAAAAGAGTATTTAGAGGTGCTAATATCTTCTCACATATAATCAACCCCAAACCCAATCTCTAAAAATATTAACCATCTTCAATTAGGTATATGATTTTACCCTTAAAGATTAGGTTAGTGGTGGCTCCATTTTTTCTTTTAAAAATCCATTTTTCCTTGCTCAAAAACAAGAGAGAGAGAACTTTTCATTGGATTGCTACTCAATGTTGTGACGTTGTTATAGCTTGGCAACCCCACTAGAGAGATTAGAGAATTAGGCCAATAAAAAGTGATCTTGTTAATATGCCTTGCTATCTTAATTTCCATGTATTGGTTTGCTTTTTCTTTTATTGTGAAGATGACAAAGTACTAGCCTTTTCACTCCTAGTGTTTTGTTTATTTACAATTTCATGATTTCATTCCCCTCTATATTGTGATTTTCTTTTGTGCACATTGGATATTTTGTTCCCCGCACACATATAACTTTCATTAACTTTCATCACACACTAAACTAAAGGAGAAATCATGACCCCTGTCCCCTATACTTTAGCCATATAGGATACCTTATAATCATAGGCACTTAAAGCACCACACTCAAATTGATCCTCTTGGGGGCAATTTGGAAACTTGATGTAGAAAATCTATAACATAACCTTACACTATTAATAGCATTACTGCCACCTTTTTCTAAAAAGTTTGGCCTAAACATTTAGTAATAAACAGGGACCTAGGACTTACCCAAATTTAGGCATTATGGGGAACATTTTATTATTATATTTCCTATATCTCATAAAATGTTTATGTTTTATACATAAGTCCTCTATCACAAACATTTTCTTTCTACATTCATAAAGGCCCAAAACTTAAGATTCCCTTAGGATAGACAAGGAGCAAAGTAGGGCTAGCTTTTTAAGACTTCCAAAGCTCTTTCATGGGCAAGATAGATTGCAATAAGGGATAACTTAAGAACCTAATTAGGAAATATAGATTCTTAACAATATGCATAGGTATAGGTCACAAGAGAAGCCTACCCAAAGTAGCATGCATTTTGCATTAATTCTTGTTCCTCTTTGAATGAGTCACCCAATTTTGTTTCAAATGTGTTGCATCTATGTGCATCAATTCTTATATGCATATCAATAATTCATTTTTTTTAAAACTTGAAGGATAAAAGGTAATCACGACTCCAAAAATGCATTCCCGAAGTAAGCAAATGGAGTGCTCGGGCCACAAAAACCAAGGCAAGGAAAGACCATGGAAGAAATACAGAGTCAGATTGACCAACTAAAGGATTAGTTGGCTACAATGATGGAAATGATAACATCCAAGGAATAGCAAGATTGGAGTAGCTATCAAGGAATAAAGGACCCCCACAATCCAGCACAACAAGCTTAGAATAACTATTAGGGACCAAGAGATCCTTGCAATCAAGAGTAGCATAAAGATTAGGTGTCTGAGAATTCCCAAAATCAAGAACAAGGTCCAAAAGACAAGGCCATCCTAAACTTTGATGATCCAATAGAATAGGAAAAATTGAGAAAGGCTACTAAAAAGGCCAAGGCTTGGGAGAGGTATGAGACTCTATAAGCTAGAATGAAGGAAGTTAATGGAATTGTAAACAATGATGATGTGTTAGACCTCTTTGATATGGGGCTAGTTCCTAATGTGATCTTACTGCCAAGGTTCAAAGTCTCTGAATTTACCAAGTACAATGGGACACCTTGCCCAAAGGCTCATCTTCTCATGTATATCAAGAAAATGCTAGTTTATTCAAGTGATAAGAAGATCCTAATGCATGTCTTTTAGGATAACCAAATTGATGAGGAGTAGAATGATATTTGAGTCTTGAACACCACTCTATCTGCACTTGGAAAGATCTAGCTAAGACATGAACAAAGGAGCAAATGAGTCATTTAAGGATTATGCCTAAAGGTAGAGAAATGTAGTAATTCGAGTGCAACCACTTGTGTTTGATGAAGAAATGATCACTTTTTTTATGAGCACTTTAGATGAGCCTTACTATATGATGGTAGCAACATGCATGTCTACTAATTTTGCTAACTTGGTCATTGTTAGTGAGAAAGTAGAAAGAGAAGTCATGATAGAAAAGATGGGAAGGTCTGTAGTTGAGAGTTAAAGGAAATTCCAATATAAAAAGAAAAAAAAAAGAAATGCACTCGGTTGAATAGCAGCAAAAAGGAAAATGGAAAGGCAAGCAAGACTAGGCCACTTCCTACACACTGGCCTACACCCTTGTAGTGAACATCATAGGACTAGCTACATAAGTGTCCCAATCTGTGCAGTAGTCTCAGTGCCTTTAGCAACAAGAATCCTAACAACACCAGCATAACTAGCTTAAGCAGCAGTTCAATAAGAAGTTGCAAAACTTTGATCCCTTCTTGGTATTGTATTCTCAACTCTTTCCATAGCTAGTACAAAATAACTGAGTGTCCTTTGTTCCATTGCAACCCTCTCAGCTCCCATATCTACCATAGTATGATGAGAAACTTACTTGTGCTTACCATGCAGGTGTGAAAGGTCATTTTGTCAATAACTGTACTACATTTAAGAAGAGAGTGCAAGGATTGATCAATACCAAATGGTTGAACTCTAAACTTATGTAGCCAGGACTAGATATACATAACAACTTATTGCCCAACCATGAAAATCAAGGTGTTAATGCTATTGCTAAAGGGCCAAAATTAGTCTTAAAGAAAGCTACATATAAGACCCTCTAAAGACCATCATTTGGGATTTAGCAAATTATGGGATGGATAAGCTAAAGAAGGAAGGAACCCAAGGATCTAGGTATGAGTATAATAGGGTAGAAGCTAACCACGATATAGAAGGATATGAGGGTTTCATGGATTTACTCCAAAAGTTGATAGATAGTAGTGTCCTATAAGTAGGGGTTAATTGGAGAATGTGAAGTAATTTGAGCCTTAAGCTCCTTTGAACCCACTGACCATAAAGTATATAGGCATAAGTACCAACTGTAAGTCCTAACCCATCATTAAATAGCGAAGACAAAAGCAAGATTCTATGATTATAGAGGGCCAATTGGTTTGAGAAAGTGGGTCCATTATTGCACCACCTACTACAAGTTGAACTATTTCCTAATTTTGCATCTTTTTAAGCTTTTATTTCACAATATCTATTAATGGCTTGCCCAAGACCTTAGCAAGAATCTTGTATGGGCATATCTTTCAATTCAATAAAATGCTTAGCATCATGAATGTATCACTTTTCATCCCATTCCTTTTGTCTATTAGACTAAACTAACACTAAAGCAATTTGGTTTATTTGTAATCCCAATGATTGATGCTTAAGAGCATTAAAATGAAAAAAGATTTTTCCAAATTTTATTTGGATAAATCTAATTACTGAAGATAAAATTGGTTTACTTGAATACTCAATTCTCCTGATGATCGGTGTCCTTTGATTAAAGAAAAAAGAAAAGAAAAAAAAAGAGAGCTTGTAACAAGGGTATGCATATTATGAGGAAATAGGATATTGTAAAACTTGTCTAAATGCCCCTTGCGTGATTTGTTGGACATCACATTACTTAAGAAATAATGTAGGCCATCTTTGGATAGTTTGAGCCTTTCAAGCCAAACTTAGATATCAGAACTCCCATAGTGACCCATTTGAGCCTATAAAAGGATGGCAAGACCATCATTCAACTTCCTTCATTTGACCCACACAAACATTAACCTTTTAGCTTGAAAAACCATGGTTTTACCCAAAGAAGAGCTAAAAGGATCACCCAAGCTATCAAAGAAGGAAAATGCTACTAGCAAAAATCTAAGGCTTAAAGGAAAGGGTTAATCATCTTCTTTTAAAACTAGGTAGAAAAGCACAAAAAGAAAAAATGGAAAGAAAGAAAAGGAGAATAAATACAAAAATTAAGGATATAGAGCTCAAGGAAAAAATGAGATAGGAAAGATGCAAATCAAAAGAAAAGAACAAAAAATAGAAAAAATTGAGACTTGCAAAAAGGAGAAGGGAAGTAGACATCACTCTAAACCAACAAGGTTATCCTAGGAGCAAAGAGCAAAAACCAAGACATGATGTGCTCAAAACCTCATGCTTTCCTTATTTGCTAAGTCTTTATCTCTTCCTTTCTCACCCCATTACCCAGGCCTTACATAACAAGTTAAGTAAAATCCTAGTGATCTTGGTTGATATGGTGAACTAACCCAAGTCAAGAGGGACATGAAAACAAGACTTTGCAGCATTCGTGAATGTAAACACATGTCAGAGAGAGCAAACCCTTAAGAGTGATTAGAGTAAACACTTGTTTAAAGTGCAAACACTTGAGAGTGATTAGAGTAAACACTTGTCTAAGAGTACAAACACTTGAAAGATATTAGAGTGAGCACTTAATAAAGCACTTTTGATTTTGGAGAATTGAGTAATTATTATGTGCATTCCCTTGAGGCATCACCTTTGTTAATAAAAGAGAATGAATTAAGGAAAACCTTTTCAACATTTTTCAACTTATGAGCAATAAAAATTCAAACTAGGGCAATCAAGGGTAAAACCCATATGCAAATGACCCACTTTAAATATGGCAGAGATTAAGAGAAAAGTTACAAAAGGGTTCAAACCCATTAAAAAGAATCAAACCCGGCTCCCAAAGGTATTATTTCCAAAGTAGACCAAAGTATACAACTTTGTACTCTTTGTGCCATAAATTATCCTCATTTCCAATGGACAATAGTGTCAAGTGCCAATAGGAATGTTCATTAGGTGGGTGCTTATCCAAAGAACAGGACATGGGTTTAAAAAAAATTGGCAAAACTTAAATAGTGAGTGAAGAATGATTTAAAGCTATGCTTTCCATACATGATGAACAAAAGGCATTCTGAATGAATGTTGAAGGTGTTGCACCCTTAACTTCTTAAAGAGGAGAAAGAAACCAAGCTTGCTTAAGGGGTATGTCATAAGGATTTAGCTTAGAATTGCAAACAGGGGCATCCTTATAAATGGAAAACTTGGGCAAAGATTGCACGACACTAGGGCAACCGCCTTGATTAAGTGGATAAGCTGGAGAACCCAAGAGCTGACTCATCTATGATTCCATTGCAAGAGTTCTCAAAGATTATGGGAGTAACATAAATGTAAATTTTCATGATAAATGCATCAAACTCCTTTGTATTTAAATCAATTTTTGAAAATAAATTAATAAAAATCAATTTTTCATATGTCCAGTATATTGTTCTAATCATCACAGTTTTCATGTGTCAAGTACATTGCATGATATTTGAAAAATGAAATTATTTGTATGTCAAGCATGCCCTCTGATTATCAAAATTTTCATTTTCAAGTACATTGCATGATTTTCAAGAAATCAAAATTATTTGCATGTCAAGCATGCCCTCTAATTATTGAAATTTTCATGTGTCTAGCACATTGCATGATATTCAAGAAATCAAAATTTTTGAGCATGTCAAGCATGCCTTCTAAGTATCAAAATTCTCATGTGTCAAGCAAATTGCATGACTTTCAAGAAATCAAAATTATTTGTAGGTTAAGCATGCCCTCTAATTATCAAAATTTTCATGTGTCAAGCACATTGCCCAATTTTCAAGAAAGTAAAATTACTTACATGTCAAGCATGCCTTCTAATTATCAAAATTTTCTTGTGTCAAGCACATTGTCTGATTTTCAAGAAAAGAAATCTAATTATCATGTCAAGCATGCCATCACAATGTTCAATCCACCATGTGTCTAGCAAAAGGTCTATTACATGTCTAGAACATTATAACATCTAATCCCATCGATTTTAGATCCCTATTGGGTGGATATTAACCCTTTCGAAACCTAGGACTATGAAAAAATTCTAAATCATCTTAGATCCCTATTGAGTGGATGGTAATCCTTTTGAAAGCTAAAGAATAAGAGAAATTCCTAAGTCATTTTAAATCCTTGTTGGATGAATGGAAATACTTACAGAGTCTAGGTATTGAATCAAATCCTAGATTATTTCAAATTCCCATTGGGTGGACGGTACCTTTGCATTATATTTTGGTTTGAACAAACTAATGTCTCTCTACCTTTGCCAATTTTCTAAATTCTTAGAAGACTACCAAAGTAGGCAATTTGTAGACATCATATTTTGTTTAGCCTACTTCTTGATTTAGTTTTAAAACTTTAACTCAAAATTTTAGCCTAAAAATTAATATTAGAGCCAAAGAAATTGGAATAAAGCCAAAAGACCAAAACCAAGCTCAAGATTAAAATTAAATCTAAAAATATAATGATAACAAAAAATAACATAAGATAATAATAATAATAATAATAATAATAATAATAATAATAATAATAATAATAATAATAATAATAATAATACAAGATAAGGCAACAACCCAAGATAAATGAAAGAATTAAAAGAAGAATGTGAAGATAAGATAAATAAATTCAAGAAAATAATAATAATAATAATAATAATAGTAAAAACACTAAATAGGATAAAGAGATAACAATAAGTAATAAGATAAAAAGATAATAATAAGAAATAAAAAAAGAGATAAATAATAAATAATAGATGAAATAATAAGATAATAAATTCAAAAAGTAAGATACATTGACATGATAAAAAGCAGACAAAAAAATTAATAAATTTAAGAGATAATAGAAGTAGGATAAAACAAATCAAAAGATGAGAGAAGATAAAAAATAAATAACAAGTACGATAACAACAGATAAAAGATAACTAAGAATAGAGATAAAATTGAGGAGTTAGAATTTGACTAAGATAAGAACCTAGAGTACTAGTATAAATAGGGCATAAGACTAAACTAAATGCATACACACACACACACACACGCATAGAGAACATTTTAGATGCCCTTACACGGCACTTTACCTCTTGTTTTTGCACCTGGGCACTAAAACCTTAGGTTTCCAACCCCACATTTGCGTAGAAACTCCATTCCGTTTTTGAATTTCGCTTTCTGGATGCTCAACATCCAAGCAACTAAGGTATGCCCTCCTTTCTTCTAAGTTCTTTGCTTTTCTTGCTAGTGTCTAGACTCTTTTAGTATCCCATTAGTTTGCTCTTTGTTTTTGTCCTCATGGATAATGTAGAACTAAAATAGGCAAAAATAAATTGAGTGAAAGTGATTCACTCATGTGCTGTGTATTGTCCATTTAGTTTATCCTTTTCTTCCAACTAATTTGTCACCTTACAATATCTTGTCTTTTATGTTAATGGTTTGAAGATTCTACATTCATTAGCATAAGTTGATATTCATGACAGTATACATACATATGGTTCAATTGTGTAAATTAAATATTCCGCACTATGTTTGTTTTATTATTTCACATTCTACAAGAGAAGCATAGCAATATAATGTCTCGTGGTCACCTTTTGCATCATAAGATTTAGAGATTAAGAGGACTTAGCCATACATAAAGGATTGAATAATTTTTAAGAGGGCATGGCAACAATGTATTTATTTGGTATATGCAAAAAGTCTTTAAATAATTAGCCTTGTTAGTCTATCCATCTTTGCCCACCAATTTTTTGTGTGTAACGTGTTGCTTCTTGTATCTATTTATTTATCTTAACCCATGTCACACACAGTTTTATATGATGTCCGATACCTCTAAGTGTCCTTCAATTATTCCTCTGAATGTCATTCAAAAAGGGGGTCATGTGTGTACCTTAGCTCATTCTTCATCTTGAAATTTTCTTAACAAAAAGAGATTTTAATAAATAAAAGGAACTTTTTTAAAATAAAATTATTTTTTAAAAAAATTAGAGAATTCCCAAAAGGAGTTTATTTTTCTAAAAAAATTATTTTCATAACCCTTCCTAAATGGAGTGGGGAACTTCCACAAAGAAATCATTTAAAAATAAAAACCTTTTCCTGAAAGGAGTGGAAAATTTTCACAACAAATTGGTTTTCTAAACAAATTTATTTTTTGAAGAAAAACCTAACCTAAAAGGACCAGGGAACATTCTCCAAGAGGGACATTTTTGATTAAAATCTCTTGTTTAAAATTAGAATTTGCAAACCAACACCAAAGTAAAACAAAACAAATTAACTAGATCATTTAGGTATCAAAAATGTGTTTTGGGATACTAATACATTCTCTATACATAATTAACCCCTAAAGCCAATCTCTGAAAATGTCGACCATCATCGATTGTCTAATCTCACCCTTAAAAATTAGGTTAATGGTGACCCTATTTTTATTTTAAAAACCCATTGTCCCTCACTCCAAAAACAAGAGAGAGGATTTCACTTGGGATCATCACTCCATGTCATGAATGATGCATCAATTTAGCATTATGGGCTCAAATTTCCATGCTTCATTACTCTTTAATTTTGGTAGAAATGTTCCATTATTATTTGATAAGACACTCTAATAACCCTAACAAATATAAGAAATAAATTATTAGAGTAGAGACTGCTTCAACTTAAATGTGGATATGTATTTAATTTTAATAATAATTTTAAGTCAAGGAACACTAACTAGTTTAAAGTGAAGAACTTATGTTTATTTTTCAATTATAACTACAAGCACAATGTACATCCTAAAGATTTTGGCATAAAATAGTCAGTGCATAACCTTTTGTATCTTTTTTAATTTTAAAATAAAAAATTAAATGTAAATAATAGTTATAATTTTTTTTAAATAAAGAAAAATAAAAGTTCCTTTTTAATCCCGTATCTCAATTAGACTCCTATAGTTGGCATTGCTCTCTAGAATCAAGTTGCTATGTAGAAGAAAACCATGCGTGGGAACCACTAAGGAAGTCAATCTCATTAGTAGAAGTCAAAAAAAATCCAAAATGGGATATGCAGGTTTTCAACTAACAGCCAAATTTGTCCAAGACACAAAGCCTAGATGAAGGAAGATATGCCACACAAGCCAATTAGAGGTAAACCATCTTTTAGAGAAATGCTTATGCATCATAATGAAGAATTTTTGGATAATTCAGAAAGGCACTAGAGGTTGAAGAAGATAATGAGGTTGAGGAAGAGGAAGAAGAACTAAGTAGTGGGATCACAATAGAAGTGGAAGATTTTGGGTGTGTTAACTTTGTTTTATCTAGAAAAGAGAAGGCAAGACTAAGCTGTGGAACAAAACTTACTAGTCAAGTTGATTGGCAAGAGAGTGAGTGTTGAATTCTTGAAAAGAAATTAACTTCCTTATGGGGAAAACATAGCCATGTAGCAATTGCAAACATAGGAAATGACTTTTTCTTAGTATGATTCGATTCCTTGGAAGACTACAATTTCATGTTGAAAGGAGGCCCTTTGATTCTTTTTTGTCCTATCTGTCCATACAACAGCGGCAACCCAACTTTGATCCTCATCAATCAAGCATTAACAAAACTGCAGCTTGGATTAGATTGCCAAATTTAGCTATGGAATTTTGACTCTACATTTCTAAAAAGATAAGTGGGGGATTGGATTAGAGAGGTGATTAAAATAGATTACACTACAGCCACCATAAGTAGAGGGCAGTTTGCAATCAGCCATTAAAGTCAGTCTATAAGGTAGAGGGATGCATTAGAAGGATAGGATATGAGGGTTTACATTTGGTTTTTTTTTTTTATGGTAAATATGGACAAAACAAAAAATTGGTACAATATAAATCCCTCCAGTTGAAAGTAGTAAGGAAGTAAAGAGAAGGACTAGATTCACCTCAAGAAGCTCAGGAATGATGTCATGGACCTTGGATGGTTATTAATAGATAGAGACATAAACAGTGGAGTGTAACCATGAAGGATGAATTGGGGCATGGAAATTGACAACCTTACTCGAAAAAGCCAATCCATCACAACCAAGACTTAAACATTGGTTCATTAAGATTTAATGCCCTATAGAACTTGTAGATGAAGGACACATGGAAGTAGTAGACAAACCTTTAGGAGAGAACTCCAATGCATTTGGCAGCTAGGGAGACA
Source organism: Dicorynia guianensis (assembly GCA_037013595.1). Lineage (NCBI taxonomy): Eukaryota > Viridiplantae > Streptophyta > Magnoliopsida > Fabales > Fabaceae > Dicorynia > Dicorynia guianensis. The sequence continues at coordinate 5,227,469 of JASUAB010000010.1, forward strand.
GAGAAAATGGTGCAGTATCCAATGATAGCTTAACCAAAGGTAGAAAAAGGCCTCCCTCAAGACCAAAAAAGGGAGCTCAATTTATGAAAAAGCTTGGGAAGTCATTAAAATTAATCATATGTATGAAAACTTGGAACCCATGCCCAATGACAAGGTGGCATCATCCTTACTACAAGATAAATTGAAGAAAGCTAAAGAGTTTAGAGAGGAGGAAAGAGAGACATAGCAACCCTAATGAAGTGGACCTTTAATTAAAGTGAATGAGTTGTTATCCATGAAGTGGGCTTCAGAGTCTTTTGAAGGCCATTAGAGACAAGCCAACCTTCTAAACATTGGATATCACAAAGGGCCCAAGGGAGCATGTAATTGACCCAAATGAAGATAATTGCATGGAACTTGATCCAAGAGTACATGTATGCATGAAAGAAAGGGAGGTTGTCCCCGACATAGTCCTAACAAGATTTTAACTCATCCTTTTTTCCATTGAATGGCATTATCTGGATTGTAAGCAGTATTGCTAAATAGGGTCTTGATAGAAACTTAAGACTTTTGTGTAAGAAGCATGTGGTAAAGTGGTTAACCATTTTGGAGCCAAGAATCAATGGCCCTAGAGCCTAAGGATTGGATTATTGTCTTACCAATTACAAGAAGCAAAGGGATTTACAAGAGGGAATTAGGTCTTATGGGCTAGTGGTATTGTGTCCATAAAGGTAGTACTTGCATATGGAAATAGTTATTCTTAACCATCTGCCCTTTTTATTTATAGCCATATATGCTAGTCCAACTAGCCTGATCAAAGAATCCTTATGGGAGGATATGAAATCTATGATTTTATTTATTAGTGAAGTGTGGTTAATGGTAGGTGAGTTTAATCAAATAGCATTTGAAATGGAGAAAAAAGGAGGAGTGCTTATTGATTTGAATAGTTGCCACCAATTTGCTAGTGTTTTTCATAAATGTCATCTCCTTGTTCTACGTGTGGTTAGATCTCCTTTCACATGGAAAGGACCCAAGTGGGCCTACCTTGACAGAGTCTACAAATGATTAGACATAGCCTATGGAAATATGGATTCGAGACTGGCTTTTGTGGAAGCAACTATTAGTGTGCTACCTATAATTCAATTGAATTGTAGCATGTTATTGATAAGACTTGATCAACCTACTTCCAACTCTAGATGTGAAAGGCCATTCAAATTTCTTGTAGCATGGCAAAGTCATGAGCATTTTAAGGACTTCCTTCAATCAACTTGGTTCAGTGCTACAGAACTTTCAAATTCCTTGGTACACTTGTAGCAATGTTTGAGGAAATGGAATGGAGACACATTTGGTTACATCCAAAAGAGGAAAGACTCATTGCTTACTAGATTAAAACGAATTCAATTGAGTCTTGACCAATGTTAGAATCCATCCCTTAAGGAGTTAAAGATGAAGCTTAGAGAGGAATTAGACAAAACTTTAGAGTAGGAGGACCTTCTATGGTTCCAAAAATCTAGAGCTAAATGGATAAGGATGGAAACAATAATACTAGATATTACCATACAAAGACATTTATTAGAAGATAAGGAATGAAATTCTTGCTTTACAAGATGATTTAAATAGGTGGGTAAGGAAGGAAGAGGATCTCTAAAAGATGGTTTGCGATTATTTTAAGAATCTCTATCAAGACAACATTCACTTAAGAAACTAGCATGATGTAACTCAGAAATGGCCAAGATTAGAAGATTCCAAGTCCATGAGCTTAATCAACCAACCTCCTTTGAAGAGATAAAGCTCAATTTTCAGTAGAGGGGCTTCCAAAGCCTTAGGCAAAGATGGATTCCTAGCATTTTTTTTTAGCAAAATTGAAACATAGTGAGAAATCAAGTGTGTGACACTATTTTGCAAATATGGTCGGAACCCATGAAGATTAGGAAGTATAGTAGTAGTCACTTACCGTTGATTTCCAAAATTCCAAAACATACAAAAGTTCAACAATTCAGACCAATTTTACTTTGTAGCATTCTTCTAAAAGGAATTAGCAAAATAATCATGGGGAGATTAAAGCCTTGCTTGGAAAATCTCGCTTCCCCATGCCAAGTTAGCTTTTGTACCTAAAAGGTAATCCAAGATAATATCATTGTTACATAAGAAATCATCTATTCCATGAATAAATTGAGAGGTGAAAAAGCTTTCATCTATCAAAATTGATTTAGAGAAAGCTTACAATAGGTTGAATTGAAATTTCATCAAGTGGGTGCTAGAGGGAATAGATATCCCGAGCATCTCATTAACCTTATCATGGCCTTATGTCCTCTTCAAGCTTTAAAGTTTTGTAGGATGGAAACAAAACTAAAGCTTTCCACCTATCTAGAGGAATATGACAATGGGACCCCCTCTCACCATACTCAGTTATGGAAAAGTTATCCTATATGATAGTGGATTTAGTTAATAACAAAAATTAGAGACCTTTCTCTACTAGGAAGAAAGGGCTAATGATATTTCATTTAATGTTTGCAAATAATCTTCTAATATTTGTTGAAGTTAAAGTGAAGCAAATAGATTTGGTGATGCAATGCTTGCACTCATTTGGAAAAATGTTAAGTCAAAAGGTTAATGTTTCTAAAATAGGAATCTTCTTTTCTAGGAACATTAAGGAGGATAAAGCTAATGATATTATTCAGAGATGTGGTTTCAAGTGAATAAAGAATTTGGGAAGATACTTGGGGGCCTACATTTAACATGGCAGAGTAACAAAAACCTCTTATGCAAAGGTGCTAGGTTGATATGCTTGGAAGTTTCCAATCCTTAGATTTTAAAGGAAGGGCAACTCTTGCTCAATCCATAATTTTAAAGTGTTCCAAATGTAAAATAACAAACTTCCTATAGGAGTTTGCAATGGAATTAAAAAAAATGCAAAGGAAAGTTATATGGTGTGACACAAACTTGAAGGAACAAATTCATGTTGTGAAATGAAGTAAGGTTTATCTCCCGAAACATATGGGTGGATTAGGGATAAGGGATGAATGATGATGCCTTTTTGCTATGGAAAAGTGTTTGTAACCTGTGGCTTGTCCTTTGAAACAACTATGAAGAGAAATTGGGAATGGATAGTCAACTCTCTCTTGGAGACACTTGGCTACATGATCTTTAGGTCTTGCTACCAACATGTTTTGGAGGTCAAACAAAGGAAAAAAAATTAAATGGCTGAGTATGTAGATGAAAATGGTGATAGGAAACTCCAATAGTTGACACATTTACTTAACAAGACAGCAAATTGGTGCTCAGAGCCTCTCTCCCACCCCTTAAGTAGGATGGCATAGATAGATTAGTGTGGAGTGAGAAAGAAAGCGAGGAATGCACAATCAAGGTAGCTTATACTATGCTAAAGAGAGTTTATAGAATAGGAGCTAAGTATGTGTGGGATGCTCTATGGCCTTGGCAGGGACTATAACATGTTAAATGTTTTGCTTGGAAAGTTTTACACTAAAAATTACTCATTAGACAGAGCATAAGTTGTTGGAGTAAAAGCTCTTCTTATTGCCTATTGTGCATAGACAAGGTTGAAACTAGCAAGAACATCCTAAGGGACAATTCTTTGGTGAAAGGAAATTGGGAAAAGTGAGTGAAGAACAATAAGATTCAATACTTTCTCAACTTAGAGTTTGAAGATTGGCTAATGAAAAACTTTACTCAAAGCTTTAGTCATGCAAATGCTTTGAATTAGCTAGATGTCTTCCTCAGCATGTGTTGGAGCTTTTGGAATTAGAGAAATAACTTAGCCCAAACTTCCATAGACTAGTCCTTCGACATAGTCAAATAGAGGTGATAGATGAAATATGGAAGGCCTTCCACTCATTAACTTAGGCAAAGTTCTTATACAGTTCAAAAACTTACTCATTGGAAGCCCCCACCAATAGTTTGGATAAAAATCAATATTGATGGGGCAGTTAGAAAGGAAGGTGGAAGGGTAGGAAGTGTTGGCATAGCCCGAGATGCACAGTGGCAATGGATAAGAGGCTTCATGTGTAACATTGGAAGCTGATTTGCTTATCATGTAGAAATGTGGGGAATGCTTCAGGGACTGGAATATGTATGAGGACTGAAGTATAAGAAAGTTATAATTGAAAATGACTAAGTAAATATTATTTCCAAACAATTAAGAATAGGGAGAGTAGCTCAAGAGAGTCACCTTACTTCACACATTCAAGCTTGCTCCTACTTGGACTAGACCCTTCACTTTTCACACACTTTAAGGAAAGAAATGGATATATAGATTGGCTTGCAAAGAAGGCAACAAAACAGGCTCAAGGGCTTTAAATCCTGCACAACACTTTGGTAGAAATGTGTAGCTTAGTTCATGCAGACGAAGATGGGCTATGTAAATTTGGGGTTGTTGATAGTTGTTAATTCTTTTCTATGTTTGGGTTTGTTTAGCCCCAATTCTCAAACCAAAAAATAAACTAAAATAAAATAAAAAGTTGTCATATAATTTAGTCATACATTGATAGTTGTTTTTAAACTGACTTTTATAGGATTTAGATTTCCTATCTTTATTATTCTTTGATTTCAATAATTTTCTATTTGTTTTTAGTTATTTAAACATACTTTGTATGTAAATTTTTTTCTTTCTCTTTTAATTTAGTATTTATCTTTCTCTTATTATATCTCCACCTATAAATCCTTGAAAGTAACAAATCTGAATGGCAATTTTATAATTTCCAGAGGAAAACTCATATAATAATATATTTAAATTTATGTGTTTTTATAATTTCTTTGTATATAATTGACAGATAAACTTAACAAGTAATATATATGAGTCATTACTATATGTTAATGAGCAATTTGGCTAAATTTATCAAATAGTAAAATTTTTCCTTTAATGGTTGCTCAAATTTATTTAATAAATTTTTAAAAAAGCTTAAAATTTTTTTTTTGGGGGGTAAAGATGAACTAAAAATCCTAAATCTCAAACTTCAACTCTAAATGATAACTAAACACTAAACCTTGAAAGTTTCAAACCTAAACTCAAACTTCAAACTTAATAACTAATGGAAGATAATAATAGATAATTAATTAATTGAATTTAAAGAAAATAAAATTTTAATTAATTATCCTACTCCTAGTTATTTGCTATAGTAAACTATCCTACAATTAATAGTAACCCTAGTTAGCTATGACTTGATTAGATAATTCTCAATTAATTAGGGAGATGACTCCACATAATGCACAATAGATGAATTAGTTTTTTCATGTGCATTATGCTCTCGCTCTCTTAGAATATTCCCTTTCACTTCGGTTTTCCTTGAGGCACCATTACAACTTCTCTGATTTGAGACATGTATACACATTGGAGTGGCTCTTGTAGTTGCTCTATGACTATGAGAAAGGGTTTTTGTGATCAAAAGGTTGCTATATACTGTGTTCAGATCCTTGTGACTATGACATGATAGTGACATAAAGTTTGTGATTGAATAGTATTCGAAAGCATATATAGAGTAAGCATGGGTAAGATCTAGGACTAAAATATTGAGAATGTTATGCTATTTCCTAGCAAAGAGAAAGAAAGAGAATGTATAGTAGGTGAGCAATGAAGAAGATAGAGAGAGAAAGGGAGAGTTAAGTGGTAAGTGAGAAAAGTAGGATGAAAAATACAAAAATAAAAAGAAGAAAAAAGAAGGGAAGAGGGAAAGAGCACAAAGTTACTAAGGAGTAGGATAGGAAGAAGAAAAAGATAAAAACAAAAAATGAGAGATAGAAGATGAAAAGAGAGAAAAAAAGGTTAAAGTAATGCTTTTTAAGTGACTTTTTAATAATCTAATCCTTAAAATTTAAATTTTATTATATATTTAAATATTTGAAATCATTATTAAATAGAATAAATAAATTTTTATTCAATTTAAAATTTATATTGTACATAATATTTACATTATTTATGTTTTATGTAGTTCAACTAGTGACCCATCAATCGAACTTATAATCCAAAAACCTCACCGATTTAATAACTGATCTAATTTTAAGAACACAAGGTTGCATTTTAATTTATAGCTCTTCTATTTTTTATGGCTACATATTTTCATAGATATTTTGCCTTGATTGTGTGTTTTTTGAGGTTGTTACTTATATTTCTCTATAATACAATGTGTAATTAATATAAGCAGGAAACTAATAAATACTATGTAAATACTATTTTAATGGTAGTTAGGAAGTAATTTTTCTTTTGTTGTTGAGTTTAGAGAGTGTTTGAAGTAAATGTAGAGTGAATTGTTATTCATTAAATTGATTCTATACATCCATTTATAGACTCAATATCAAATGTGAATTACATTGCTAACCTCCATCAAACTTAACTTCTTTCTAACTAATTCTAATTCTAATAGACTCTAGCTTACCACAACTAACATAGTGGTGTGCCAAAATTCAATGGCTACCCTTACTAAATTCCTTAGCATCCCCCCTCAAGATTAAGGGCATGACTTGGAAGAAGAATAACCCTGAGCTTATCTCGAAGGTGAAAAAAGCAATTAGTAGAGACAAAATTAGTGAGGAGATCAACAAAGGAATGTGCAACATCTTGATTTCTCGATTATTGACTTTCTCGCTTACATATAGAAATCCAACTGAATGTGTTTTGTTTTGCAATGCAAGACAAGATTAGCAAATAGACTCACAATACTCATGTTCTCATAGTAAACTCAAGGAATCTGAGACTAAGGAATGCAAAGCTCACTAAGTCAGGATTGCAGCCCAGTAAGATTAGCTACTATATTGGAAGGCTCAAGTACTTGGCTTTAGTACTGGACCTTGACACGATTGTTTGTTTTTTCTATGACTAAGAGATGAGATTAGGACCAAGATAAACATAAAAACTAGAAGTAAAGCATTTATCGTCTACATATGATGCCCAGTTACATCACAGAAAGCTATTAAGTCAAGTGTAGATGGCTGTTGAAACATTGAACCATATGATCAGTGCCTACTAAATACATCATTATCCTTTTAACTAATTTACAATGTTCATTAGTTAAACAATACATAAACTGACATGCTTTATTAACATAGAAAGAGAGCTTAGGTCTAGTGATGGTGGCATATTGAAGAGCTCTTACCAAGGATTTGTAGGAAGCTTGATTAGTGATGAGAAAACCACTATTGACTAATAGCTTGAAATTGAAGGCCATAGGGGTAGACATTGGTCGAGCACCTTACATTCCTGATTTTTGAAGGAGATCTTTGATATACTTAGATTGAGACAAGTAAAGATTGTCATGAGAATCATAGACTGCTTCTATCCCATAGAAATATTTGAGATGGCGAAGATCTTTGAGTGCAAATTTGTCATTAAGTTGTCTAATAAGGTATTGAACTAGAGTAGGAGATGAACAAGTAATTAAAATGTCATCTACATAGATGAGAACATAGAAAGAATGCTGAGATGTAATCTAAAGAAACTGAGAGAAGTCACACTTAGCCTTAGTGAACCTGAGAGTGAGTAATGCTTTTGAGAGTTTTTGGAACTAGACACAAGGGGATTGTTTGAGCCCATATAAAGTTTATGAAGCTAGTAATCTTGTATATTGTTAAAGGATTCATTGCTTGGTGGTTGGACCATGAAAACATCTTCATTTAAGTTACCATTAAGGAAGGCATTATCGACATCTATTTAATGTATGTGCCAAACTTTTGTCAAAGCTAAAGAGAGAACACAAATGGTGACTAGATTTACCACTAAGCTTGAAACCTCATGAAAGTCAATGCCAACATCTTGATTGTAATCTTTGGTAACTAACCTTGGCTCACACTTATTGATGGTGCCATCTAGATTCTTCTCAACCTTGTATCCTTTTGTAGTTGATAGGCCTTTAACCATGATCTAATGCAACAAAACTCTAAGTTTTATTGTTCATCAAGGCTGCATACTCAAGATCCATTGCCTTTTCCACTCAGAATGCCAAGAGCTTCCTTGACAAGTTATGGTTCTTTAGTGACAGTGTGCACTCTTGGTTTAAAGATCCTTACTTTACTTCTTGTTGTCATTGGATGATTGTTGACTATAGGTTCATGAGTTACTTCTATGTCTATTAAAGACCTTGAAACATGCTGCAAAGAATCCAAAACATGGTTATTTTGATCAAATGCAAATTGGTTAGTTGTTTGTTCTTTAAGTAAAGAGGCATTCTTAGGTAGTCTTGTAGATGATGGAATAAATAATAATAAGGGAGGAATTGTAGAGGCAAAGGACAAACAAATCTTGATGTGATGCTGTTTGAGCATTGTTTTGAGCTACTAAGAACTTTGAAAGGAAATTTTCCTTTATCAAACTTGACATCCCTAGAGATGATAACCTTGTCATTGGGTTGTAAGCATTTATAACCCTTGTGGAGAGAACTATAGCCAATGAAGGAACACTCAATGGACTTAAACTAAAACTTGGGCTTATTATAGGGCCATAAGTTAGGGTAAGCAATATAACTAAAGGATTTTAGGAGATGGTATTTTGGTTTCAAATTGAACAGGGTCTCAAGTGAGGTAGATTTGTTCAAAACTAGTGCAGGCAACCAGTTTATTATGTAAATTGTTGTGTGGAAAGTCTTAACCTAGAAGGAAGTTGGTAGAGATGACTAATGAAGTCAGACCAGTTTTAATAAAGTGCGTATGCATTCACTTTTCAAGGCTAGTTTGTTCATGGATATAGGGACATGAAACTCTATGTACAATCCCTTGATTTTTGAGGTGCTCAGTAGACCCTCTAAATTCTCTACCCTAATCACTTTGCAAGGCAAGGATTTTATGACTAGTTTGTGATTCAACTTGTTTCTCAAAATGTATAAAGACTTGCAGTGCATTAGATTTGCTTCAAGGAAGTATATCCAAATAAAGTGATTGTAAGGGTCCACAAAATGAATACAGTATCTATATCCTTCTTGTAAGAATACTAGTGTAGGCCTTCACAAGTTTGAATGGATCAATTACAAAGGTTTCATATATGTTAACCAAGAAGAAACAAAGGGAAATTTGTATATTTTATTAAGACAACAAGAGGTACAAAATGAAAGATCTTTATTAGGAATTTTGATATTACATGAAGAAAGTACAACTTCTATATTCTAAGCTGATGCATGGCCTAATCTGTGGTGCCATGTATCCAAAAGTGTTTGAGAATTTGAATGAGAGAAGCATTGTGTATTGTAGATAGCTTTTGATAACTAAGTTGATGAGTTATATGATGAAGCTAAAGTTTCTTTTTGGATTTTGAAGTTGTCAAACATATACAATTCATTCTTAAAAATCCCCTTCAAAAAAACTTGACAAGAATCCTTAGAATTAACATAGCAAGCATTAGGATAGAATTCAAAATAGACATAATTGTGTTTGGTAAACTATAAGACATAAAGAAGGTTTTTAATAATGCTAGGAACATGAAGAAGAGATTTTAATTGCAGCAATTAGTTAGAATGACAAGACCTAACTTAAGAATCAATAATATACTTAATGAACAAACCTGAGCCATTTCCAACGTGTACCTTCTCCTTTCCATTTTATTGAGTCTTTTGCATAATGTTGGAGGAGTCTATTATAACATGATTGGAAGCTCCTCAATTAGGATACCATTCTTGTTCATTATCACTACCGGTTTATATTGTTGTTTGAGTATTTTTTTAAAATTGGTAAAATTGATGGCAATCTTGTTGAAGTGCTATCCATTTGAACTCGGCTCTTGAAAATTTTCATCGAATATGTTATAGCAATACCAGCATTGTTGTCCAAACTTCCCACATAGTTGATCCTCTTGCAGTGAACCTACCATTATAACCACCTCTAGTATTATTGTTACCTCTGTAAAAGGTTCCTCTTGCTCCAAATCTCCCTTAATTTGAATAATGCCTTGAGAATGATTGATTATTTTAACTAAAATTTTAAGAATGGGGTCTTTCTTTTGAATTCTATGATTATGTTATCAAGTTGACTATCATAGACTCAATTTTCTTATGGTGCTTCTCTCATTTGGTTTATTGTGAAAGCAACAATGCTTCAATTTCTTGAACTAAATAGGGATTAGTCCTAAAGATCACTGAGGTAACAAATCCATCATAGTTAAAGGGTAAACCATCAAGAAACACTTCAATATGATCAATTACCAAGACTGGATGACCAACTGAGGCTAGTGAACTAAGTAGAATTTTTATATTCAGAAGGTATCCATACTCTACCATAGACCCTTTCTTCATATTTTGTAACTAAGACTTGAACTGCTTAAATTTTGCTTTTGTTTGAGAAGCATAAAAGATTTCTATTCTTTCCCATACATGATATAAAAATTCACATCCAACTATCCTAGTTGAGACACTTTTAGACATTGAAGACAGAAGCCAAGATAATAACAATTGATCTTCCTTCTTCCATAGAATGTATTCCTCATTCACTGTTCTATTTTTTCTTTCATGTTCACCAACAAATTGAGGTGGAACTTCTTGAGCCCCTTTGATTCATCACCTTTGATCGCAGCAATAATCTACTGTTTCCAAAGAAGGTAGTTATTGCTATCTAATTTTACTGAGATGAAATAAGTGAAAGTAATCAGTTGAGAATTTAACATTGAAGATGGCTTTGGGATGGTGTTTCCCTTAATCAGGATGAATGCATTAATACCATGCTGAATTTAGAGTGTGTTTGAAGAAAATGCATAGTGGATTTTTATTTATTGAATTGATTCTATACATCAATTTATAGACTCAATATCAGACTTGAATTATGTTGCTAATCTCCAACAGACTTGACTTCTTTCTAAGTAATTCTAACAGACTTTAGCTAACCATAGCCAACATAATGGCCAAACTCCAATAGCTACCTTCAACCTTTCTATATTCCCTAACAAACAACAACTTGAAATTATAATGCTAATTTATTCACGTTTTCTTTTACTCATTCTTTGGAGCAATTAGTATGGCATTTGTGTGTGATTGTACCCCCTTCTAGGCTATAATGATATGCATTTCTTTTATTCATTCCTCAAAAAGGAATCCAACAAATTAGAGATGATGTAAAAACTCCAACAAACGAAAAGGATATGTGCAGATTATAGAGGGTAAAAATTTATCTTAATTAGGTGCAGACTTTCTTCTTCAAGCTTGATCTCCCTTTTATGGGTTAAATGAAAACTCTTGCAGCAAAAAAAGAGTTGAAGTGGTTTAGAAAGGATAACGTGGGTAGCCCTAGCTCAAGACATGAGCAAAATGTTACCAAAATGAAAAGGATAAAGAAAATGGAGAAGTGGGGGACTTGGAAATTCAAGAATAGAATAAAAAGAAGTGGTTCTCCTTTGAAGCTCTTCCATGGGGTTGAATAGCAATGGAGCTTGAGCTGCTGCCCTAGGAGAGCTAGAAAGGGAGATAAGTGTGCTGGAAAAAGGGGGTGGCTGCAAAAAACATGAGAGGACTGAGAGTTAGGCAATGAAAAATGCAAGGTTAAGTGTGTGAGTGAGTGAATAAGTGAAGTTAAGTATGTGAGTGAAGTTGAGTATGTGATGTAGAACAGACACAAAATGAGACAAGTAAGTCTATATGCTCTGAATAATCATGATATCATAATAAGTCTGCATATTGAGGATGGGTACAATGCTTTAAATAAATATTAAATCCTAATCCTACTAGAATTGAAATACATCTAAATAAAAATTTAAAATTAAATAAAATCTTATCCTTTATGATGATAGGATAACCTAAATCTAAATAGATAATAAACTCCTAAATGACAAATTTTCAATAATTTTAATTCCTAATTATTTTCCCAAATAGTAAATATAAAATCCCAAATTACACAATAGTTAATAATTACATAAAATATAATTAAATCTGTCCTATTTTGCATTATTCTCCCCTAGTTGGAGAAAACTCATCATCGAGTTTTAAAATGAAGAAGTAGTAAGAAAGAATAATGGCAAGCTCATGATGGTGGAATAGCTGGTGACAAGAAATGTAGTGAAATCACTTTTGGATTATCAATCTCTTCACGAATCACAAACTCAACAAAAAATGAACATGCAAAGTCTTCAGATCAATAACAGCAGCATTATTGATCCTTTTAGTAGGATTCCTCAACAACTTTATTTGAGATATCATTAAGAATTGTGGTATTGTTGACAACTAGGATATTTGCATCGTCATTTTGGGTTTCTCCTTCAAGTTCAACTTCATGTTTTTTATCCCAATATTCGTCCTCTAAATTTAATGGAGGATCACATGGGTATACAATTTTGACCCTACAAGCTTCTTTTGCTTCTTTTAGAGCAATCCATTCATCATATAAGTGAGTTTCACATTCCAAATAATCTTCATTTTTTGTAATCAGAGCATTTAGATGATCAATCTTGTCCTCATAAAATTCATCAATTAGTTTACTCTATTATATCTTTTCTCTTCATGTGCTCTGCATTATTTTTCATGATCATGTCTAACAATAATTTTATCAAGTTTTCTCACCACAGCGTCAACACGTTGTTTAATAACATATGGATTAAAAGAGTGTAAAACACCATCATAGTAGTTATAAACTATTGATCTTGAACAATCACAATAGTCATGAGTTCCATAATTAGAAGGACATTATGTCATAAGATCAATACAATTTTAAATTCTAAAACTCCCTCAAGAATAGCAAAAGCATAAACTTGAAATAAAGTTTTGAATCCCAAAAGCTGTATTCGAAGTCAAGCTAATATTGAAGATGTGGAAAGAATGAATGTAGTGAAGCAGATTATATAAAGGGAAGATTATACAAAGAAAAATCAACCAACATTAGAATTGTGACAGAACATGGCTTTGATACTAAAAATGATATAGAATGGATAGAAAATAAGACAAACAAGCTCATATTCTCTAAATAATCAAGATATATAATAAGTATGCATATTGGGGATGGGTACAATGCCTTAAATAAACATTAAATTCTAATCATACTAGAATTGAAATACAGCTGAATAAAAATCTTAAACTAAATAAAATCTTATCCTTTATGGGAATAGGATAACTAAGCTAAATAGATAATAAACTCCTAAATGATAAATTCCTAATAATTCTAATATCTAATTATTTTTCTAAATAGTAAATCTAAAATTCCCAATTACACAATAATTAATAATTACATAAAACATAATTAAATCTATCCTACTTTGCATTAGCATGTTATTTCATGGGTAGTTTCGAGATGGACGAAAGACTGCTGAGTAAAATCGGTAGGAATAAAGGCCAAAGATTCTAGGGTGACATATAATGGACCTACCCCAGAAGATTTTGACCATTTGGCTGGCAAGCCTCATGCATGCAGGAGAGAGATTACAAAATGTAAACTCTTTGCTTCTAAAGTCTTGTCTTCTTTTCTTAGAGTGTGTGTGTGTATCTCATTTTACTACTTTTTCATTCTTGTGCTTATTGGGGGGTGAAGATGGCGTGATATAGGGAAAAAAAAGAGAGCATTAAAGAAGGTTCTTTTGAGAAAGAAAAAGGTCCAAGAGCATGTGATATGTGTTTACTTGTCTAGATGTTCGCTTCCCTCTAAATTGATTTCTCTATGGATGTTGGCTCTCCTCTAACTAGATATGACCCGTGTGTGGCATAAGGGCAAAAATTAAATAAATATATATGAATAATTATGGTTAAAGTACTTGAGGAGTAAATATAATTGTTGATCTTAGTTTGAATATTTTGTTGTCAAAATTAATTTGTATTCACTTCTCTGATTTTATTAATTGACAGATAAATATTTAAGGTCGTATAGAGACATTTGATTAAATTCAATTTAATTACACACAGGAAAATAAATTGATAAGATTTTTTAGAATCAAAATTAATATATATTGTATCACTGAATAAATAATAATTTAGAGATATATATAAAAACTATCACATATCATTTATACTTATTTCAATTTTTAAAAGACATAAAAACTATGTTGGATATAGTGTTTGATACCAACACACACCCATCAAGTATCAGAAATTTTAAACCTCTTTACTTTAAACCCTGGAATGTTCAACATGCAATTGATCATGACTAAACATAAGTATTGAAAGATAAATTCAATATGAGAAAATGTTTGACCTTGACTGTTATTTATGGTCACTGCGAAGGAAACGAACAAAGAAAATTGTCACCGCTCAAACATAAGGGAAAGTTATTGACGAAAGATGAAAGCAAAATGGTAGAGAGAAAATTATTAACTAAGCGCTGAAATATTCTTACTACTTATTGAAGACTGTGACAAAGGAATGATTCTACTCCAAACTTGACAGCTCTTAAGATTTTTAGAATAAACATTTTAATGCCTTTTGAACACAATATAGTAAGTCATAGTAGTTCCATTTGTCTTTAAATGAATGATGCTTTAATATACAAGATATCTATCTTCGATATAATTTTAAAAGATAATTAAAAAACCATGATCTCATTTTTCATTAAAGATTTTTTATTTTCTAAAATTTATGAATTTTTGTCATTATGTTAACAAATCTATTGAAATGGCAAATAAATTAGACGCCCGTAGTCATGTTATTAATAAATCAATGTTAGAAAATTTCAAAACTACATATATATAGGTAATAATAAGTGTCCCTTTAAACACTAATTTTATAATATTGTGACATAAGTAAATTCATTAATATGACAAACACATTAAAACCAAGAGTATGCCTCATAAATAAAATATACAAATTACGACTTTCAGATATTAAAAAGAGATAATTTTTTATGTTTAGCAGGAATTGTCATTTATCATTTTGCAGACAATTTCCCAAGACTAAAGAGTCATTAATCTACTTCTAGGCATGGTGCATATTCCATGTGTTTTCTCCCTTTTTCCCAATACATTATCTACTCAAAGTGCCATACCAACAAGCTTGCTATTAGTTTTCCATATATAATGCTGAAATATTGCGAGAAAGACAACAACTTTAAAGATAAAAGTAGAATTAACACATATTCTCAGCATTCAAAGATTATAACAAAGATTCAAAATTAGAACAATACTTTAGGATTAAACAACACCATTAATGTCAATGTGATAATCCATCTTCAATTATCACAAAGGCATTTTACCTAATGACCTTTAACAGTAAATCAAATTAGCCCAAATAAAACTTAAAAAAGCTTTGAATTCGTGGAGTAAATAACGATAGAGATTGCTATAGCAATTGTCACCTCTTGATTCCCTACGCATGTTTTAATCAAACTTAACAGCAAGCAAACTATGAAGGAAATCCCATGTCTTCTTTAGCTGATATATAGCATAGGGGAATTTGACCAATGGTAGGTAGCAGCCAATTCTATTGGATGATCATGTTTTATCGAATTACTTGATCATCTGCACATAGAGATGGAATTTTCTGAAAGCAGCCAGAAGCAACAATATAAATAATTTTGAAAGGATCACTAAATAACTTTTAAAATGTTTTTTGTTTTTTCCAAAACTTTATTCTACGTCAAGTTAAAAAGAGAAAAGAGCAAAATCTACACCCCATCTTGGAGATAGCATCAAAACTTTTGCCCAAGGAAAACCCCATTTTCTCAGAGTTGCACCTAACCGCAGAGAACCAATTCTAGAAAGTCCGTGGACAATTGCAACTTGGGCGCATTTAAATATTAAAATGAAACCAACTTTGGTCATTTGCACTTACAAACAATAAATAATTTTTTTCTATAAGAAATACCTATTTCCTGAGTTCACTATATACCTTGTTGTTTTCTCCAAGCAATAATTTTGTAGTCGATTTATCAAATGCACCCAATCCTTCAGGGACAAAGTGAATTAAGCACAGCTGTAAATCAGTTACTGCTTTTCAAACGGAATCTATGTAGCTAGATCCAAAGTTTATTAGCAGAATATGAAAGTTACTATTTTAGCTTGCATGCCAAAAAAGAAGTCTTAGAATGATTTTAAGCTCATTGTGATGTGGTAACATTAATTAAAACAATAATCTTTTTCTTTTAAGTGGAAAACTTAGAAAGATAATACTTAAAGTAAGCAAGCATTGGATTATATTAGCAAGATCAATCCATAATTCTCATCCAAGAGTGGGTGAAAGGGCCATCGCCCGGGTTCAACTTGTCACCGCCTGGCTTAAGAGGATTATGGTTAGCTGATAGCATTGGTGTTACTTTCCCTAGAATGATGTCTGGGTAGTGTTGCTGTTTCCATTGTAACCAAAAAAAAAAAAAAGTTTAGTAACTCATGTCTATTTTTTATAGCTACATATTTTTGGAGATATTTGCTGTGATTGTGTGTTGTTTTTGGCTATTACTTGCATTTCATAAATAGGAAACTAATAAAAGCTATGTAAATACTTTTTAAGGGTACTTAGGAAGTGATTCTTCCTTTATTGACAAAAATTGGAAATTATAACTCTAATATAATCAGGTTTTCTTTTACTCATGATTTGGAGCGCTTAGTATGGCATCTGCGTGTGACTGTACCACCTTCCAAGCCATTATGATATGCATTTCCTCTGTTAAGGTTGCGCCAATGGCACACCTAATCATAAACACTCCGGCAACCGTAGCATGAGTCATGAACAGACTGCCGGAACCATTGATCGAATCTAGCAATCTACGATTGACTTGGTTTGCAAAATCCTCAGTTTTGAGGTTATCTCCCTCTTGGGCCATTCCATCAAACACCTTAGCAATTGCCGATGGTGAAATTCTAAAGCACACAAGAGCAAAATTCCTGGGTACAACAACCTCAAACCTCTTATCCAACTTCACCAGCTCTTCAAAAGTGTTGGCCATCTTAACATGGTTTCTTAAGAAGCTTCTAAGTTTACCCACGCCATAGCTCCGAAGAACAAGCCAGATTTTCAAAGCACGAAATCTTCGACTTAACGTTATTTGCCAATCTTTGTAGTCCACCACCTGCTGTGATTCCGAAGCGTTGTTCTGCAAGTACACTGGGTTTGTTGAGAGCGACTTTACTAAGGCAGTTGGATCCTTGACCCAGAGACAGCAACAATCCAAATTGGTCCAAAACCATTTATGAGCATTAAAGCTAAAAGAGTTAGCATCCTCAACTCCATCGATGAAATGTCGAAATTCTGGGCAAATACAAGAACTACCGGCATATGCAGCATCAATGTGGACCCACATGCCAAAACAGTTTGCCACCTTGCACAATGCCCCAACTGGATCAATTGCGGTTGTTGAAGTTGTGCCCACTGTGACACAAAGGTAACATGGCACTAAACCATTTTGAACGTCAGATTGAACTGATGATAGAAGTGAGTCTGGTGACAAAGAAAATAAGGTGGACCTTTCGGTCGGGATTGCCCAGAAATTTTCTGGATGGATTCCAACAATATGAGCAGCCTTTTGGAATGCACAATGGGTTTGATCGGATCCGTAAACAACAAGTTTTTTCAAGTTTTCTCTTCCAATCCGCCGAAGCAATTGATCTCTGGCGGCAACTAGTGTGCACAAGATGGCCTCAAAAGTTGTCCCTAACAGAACACCACCACCATTACCAGAGAAAAGGAAAGGCTTGGGGAGATGGAGCAAGTGGCCAAGCCAATCCATGACAATGCTTTCTAGCTCTGTTGCAGCTGGGGATGACATCCAATTAAACCCAACAACATTAAATCCAGTACTAAGCATTTCTCCCAGGAATCCAGCTATGCTACCACTGGAGGGGAAGTAGGCAAAGTATTTAGGACTTTGCCAATGAGTTAGGCCAGGCAATATTCGTTGCTGCAAATCTTGAAGGATGGTTTCAATGGGTTCCGGCCCAAACGGGGCCAAAGCCGGCAACTGTTTGCGAAGATAACCGGGTTCTACTTGACTCAGAACTGGATACTTGCAGACATTCTGGTAATAATCAGCAAGGAAGTCAATCATCATGTGGCCTTGCCTCCTGAACTCGTCAGGATCAAGAGGATCCATGTTGAAGGCAGATTCGGCTTGGGGTTCATGGTACCTAGAATTGCTTCCCATTTGGTTACCGATGAGAGACTTAATTGAGACTGTGCTTTGATTAGCAGCAGAGATGATTCTAAGAAAATATATAGACGTGGAACAACCACGATAGATACATAACAATTGCATCAATTGTGGTATCAGAGGACAGGCCTCATTATTCCTGTCTGCATATAACAACTGGACCAGGCCCATAGGAGGATCATAATAATAGCAAAAGGATCCACTTGCAGGAAACATTTCTGAGGAAGGTTATTCACTCGACAGCTTTATTCGCCTCATTGTTCACATGATGAAGGCAAACCTGCCAGTCTCTATTCATCTAACCCCTGATGATATCTACCAAAATTTCAACCTGAAGAATCTGCATGATATTACCGGTAATTAAATTTACTGCTGTGCTGCAATCAGACTCAATCCACAACTTCTTCATACCTTTCTCCTAAGCAAGTTTAAGACCCTCAATTATTGCCCGATACCGTACTTGCAGTTGATTACTTGGTGCAATAATACACACATGCTGCCCGAAAGTTACATTTGCATCAACCAATGGAATTAGCTATCCAAGTGTTGTTTATATAAGAACTTCTATTACTGATATTGTGGAAATACATATATTAAGCAATGCCGAATTAATTAAAGAACACTAACCTAGGCTCTTATATTAGGCTAACGAATATCATTAATTAAATATTGTGGGTTCTCCATAGTCAAAATTATAAAACCATTTTTTTTGGAATAAAAGGAGAAAAGTTTAGAATGGGTTCCTTATAATCAAATTAAATATGACCTGGCACTATGATTGGCCTTGACTAAGTTGGCCCCAAAATCGGATAAATTAATTTTATTATTTATCTTTATAAAATTTTTAAATATATAAATAATTAATATATATTATATATAATATTATCTGGGTTGAATTAATAAGTGATGTGCCATTTACGATGGCACGGTGAAAAACATTTTAACATCCTCATGCACCCCCCTTTGGGTCTTTTCTCCACTTACTCTCTTCTCCAGTCCTCTAATAATGTGTAGTTGTTGAACGTAATAATACTGCACTTTTACGTCCGATCAGAGACAAGTTAAAAGAAAAAAAAAAAAATGCACGGCTCCATTTTTTGACGTCTCAAAGGGCCACGAGAACACTAATAATGTGTCCTACGTAGTCCTTCTCTGACCACTGACACTTTGGGAAGTGTTTTGCGTACATCTTAGGACCACATTTTCGTCACGTGGTTAAAGTGCGGTTCGTTAAAACGAAATTTAAAAAAATTAAAAAAATTAAATAAAAGAATTATAAATATAAATTATAAATATAAATATATAAAAATAATAATACTATTTTAAAATTAATAAATTGTAAAGACTTCATTAACGCTTGATATGAAGGAGCTCTATCCATTTTTCTGGACAACACAATGGTCTCAAAATTGGACGTGCAATTGCTAGAATTATCTGATGAATATAATAATTTAGGAGCGCTCACCATTTTTCTGCCCATATTTACTGTAAAGATTTCACTATTATTCATTATTATATATTGTTTTCCTAAATATTAAATTTAACAAGGAAGCTTCTTTTCGAACTATGGAAGAGTAACTGGCTACTGCAGATGATCAAAGGTTTAAAGATATATATACATTTTCGAGGTTGCAACTATATAAAATGCTTGAAAAGAGAATTATTCCTTCAATGAGAGGAGTATGAATGATCACAGAGTTGCCATCGTCACAGCGATGGTAGCTGCATTCTTGTTGATTCTGGTAATAGGGGAAGATGAACCTACAGTGGATGACCCTGAAATAACTATTGAGGATTCTTTGACGACTGCGTTGAGCAATGCAAGTTAAAACATCATGCGCAAGCTAAGAGATTTAGGTTTTGCGTGGCCATTTGTTTTGCAAATTGTGAACTATTATTCACAAAAGTGATGTGGTGATATTGAAGCATTTCAGGTCAAACTCGTCTCAAGGTATTTCTTCTTAGACAGCCACTACTTTGTCGTCCTCTCTATCTCCTCTTTGTTCATATGCGTAGATTTACTTGGAAGTCCCAATTTTTAAAAAATATCTTTAGCACGATACGATTTGTTACACATATTGAACTGCTTATTCCACAAGGGTAGAAGAGTGTTGAAGCCCAATCCATTAAGGAGGTCCAAGAACTACCCAGCTAACGTAGGAAAGGGACAAATGAGGAACTTCGTAGGCCTAGAAGATCCACAACAACGAGGAAAACGTTGGAGAAGAACACTGTTATTTCTATGCTTTTTATGCATGTTAGAGTAATAAATTCTTAACATGCTTCGAGTTTCTCTCAAACTTTTTAAAGCTATGTGTGATAGCGTATTAGAATTACGCACCTTAGATATATAGCTTTATCATTTTTCCTAGAAGAAAGCATGAGAGAAGCTATCAATGTATTACTGAATTGTTCGAATTGGAGTATATTGTAATTATGTCTCTTCGCCAATTATATAAGTTAGTAATAATTCTGTAATGGGTATCGAAGAATTTAGTAGAGAAAATATTTTGGGAGATTGTGGATGCTTGAAATCTCGTTATATATATATATATATATATATATATATATATATATATATAGAATTGTTGTAGTATATATTTTCAATTTTCAGAATGTGAAGGCATAATATTCCAAAAGACAAACTCTCAGCTTACGTAAAGGAGGCAATGAAAACCTCATGGAAGAGGTTTACTACTTGCAGATTGAGTTGGGACGACCCACATGCAATACACAAACTGATCACGAAATGGGATTCAACTCAACCCTAAATAATGTAAGCTAGTATCTTAACACATTAGAAAAGGATGTCAATTCACTTTTTTCATTCACTTCAATTTAATGAGCTGGAAAATAACGTAAAAGATTTTGAATTTCATATAACCAATCATTATTATTATTTTTTATTTTTGGAATATGATTTGTATAGAGGCCCTATTAAAATCAAACACCAAATGTGTTTAGATTAATTGAGAGTAAACTTTATTTTGGGTAAAATGGATTTTGATCTAATTAATGTTAAAAAATTTATCTGTGAAAGAATTAATATGTGTTTAGATATATCATTGCAAATTTTTTTGGGAATAAATCTAGAGCATTTTTTGACCTTTTAGACTAAGAGACTAATCTCTCTCGTGACATTATCAGATACCTTAAAGTATATTTTACTCTCAACATAGATTCAAATTTAAGTTTGCCACATTGAAAGTTAAGCCCTTTTCGCTTGATTCAACCGTTTAAGGCTGCAAAATTTATTTTGGATTGACAAAGATGAGACGCATAGCAGGATTTAGCATATGCATGGAAAGAACCGTTTCAATTCTGTTTTTAGCCGAATCCATTAGAATGGAGACTTAAACCCATTGTTACTATAAAAGAAGCTCTGTTCTCACAATAAAATTTGTATTGAAAAATTAAATTCAAATTAAAATTAGAGCCATTACTTGTAAACCCTAAGAATGAGGCCATTAGTCTTCATATTTTTGGGGGAAAAGTCCTTCCTGTTAATGGGAAAAGGTGGCAGTTGGCCCTGTCATAGTATAAATATGGCAATTAGAGGATATGGGTGTAGATACCATATTTTATCTGCTCCACTTCCCAATTTAATTTAAAAATTAGAGTCCAAAAAATTGGAATAAACCTAGAAGCCTAAAACTAGGCTCAAGATTAAAATTAAATCTCAATATAAAAATCAAATAATAAAATAACATGATAATAAAAAATAACATAAAAAAATAATAATACAAGATAAAGCAACAACTAAAGATAAATGAAAAAATTGAAAGAAGAATGTGAAGATAAGATAAGAAAAAAATTCAAGAAAACAGTAGGTAAAATAAAAGATAAATTATCAAAGGTAAAAGAAAATAATAATAATAATAATAATAACAAGATATTAGATAGGATAAAGAGATAACAACAAGTAATAAGTAATAAGATAAAAAGATAATAATAAGAAATAAAAAAGGAGATAAATGATAGACAAAATGATAAGATAATAAATTCAAAAAGTAAGATAAAATGACAAGATAAAAAGAAAACAAAAAATCAATAAAATTAAGAGATAATAGAAGTAGGATAAACAAATCAAAAAGATAAGAGAAGATAAAGAACAAAATAGCAAGTAAGATAACCAAAAAAAGAAAACAGATAACTAAGATTAGAGATAAAATAGGAGTTACATTTGACTAAGATAAGAACCTGAAATACTAGCATAAATAGGGCATAAGACAACACAAAACACACACACACACACGTAGAGAACATTTTTACCAGCACTTACACAGCGCTTCACCTCTTGTTGTTGCACCTAGACACTAAGTTCATGTGTTAAGTCTTACATTTTCAAACCCACATTCACCTAGAAACTCCATTCCCTATTTGGATTTCGCTCTCCAGACGCTCAACAGCCAACTGACTAAGTACACCCTCCTTCGTCTAAGTTCATAGTATCTGCACTATTTTGGTATCCCATCAATTTGCTCTTTGTTTTTGTCCTCATGGCAAACATAGATTTTAAATAGGCAGAAATAAATTGAGTGAGATTGAATCCCTCATGTGCTGTGTATTGTCTGTTTAGTTGATCCTTTTCTTCCAATTAATTTGTCATCTTACAGTTTCTTGTCTTTTATGGCAATGGTTTGAAGATTCTAGATTCATTAGCATAAGTTGATCTTTATGACAGCATGCATACATATGTTCAATTCTGTAAATTAAATATTCTGCACTATATTTGTTTAATTATTTCACATTCTACAAGAGGGGCGTAGCAATATAAGGTCTAGTTGTCCCATTTGCCATCATAGGATTTAGAGATTAAGTAATAGGGCTTACCATGCATAAAGGGTTGAATAATTTTTAAGAGGGCATGACAACAATGTATTTACTCTGGTATATGCAAAATGTCTTCAAATAATCATCCTTGTTAGTCTATCGGTCTTATGCCACTAGTTTTTTGTGTGTAACGTGTTGCTTCTTGTATATACTTATTTATCTTAACCCATGTCACACAGTTTTATATGATGTCTTATTCCTCTAAGTGTCATTCAAAAAGGGGGTCATGTGTGCACCTTAGCCCATTCTTCATCTTGAAATTTTCTTAGCAAAAAGAGATTGTAATAAATAAAAAGAGATAACTTTTCTAAAATAAAATTATTTTTAGAAAAAGTCCCTTCTTGAAAGGAATGGTGAATTTCTAAAAGGAAATTATTTTTTAAAACAAAATTATTTTCATAAAATCGCTCATTTAAAATTAGAATTTTCAAACCAACACCAAAGTAAAACAAGACAAATGAACTAGATTATTTAGATACCAAAAGGGCATTTAGAGGTGCTAATATCTTCCCACATGTAATCAACCCCAAACCCAATCTCTGAAAATGTAAACTATCTTCAATTAGGTATATGATTTTACCCTTAAAAGTTAGGTTAGTGGTGACTCCATTTTTCTTTTAAAAATCCATTTTTCCTTGCTCAAAAACAAGTGAGAGAGAACTTTTCATTGGATTGTTGCTCAATGTTGTGATAGCTTGGCAACCCCACTAGAGAGATTAGAGAATTAGGCCAATAAAAAGTGATCTTGTTAATATGCCTTGCTATCTTAATTTCCATGTATTGGTTTGCTTTTTCTTTTATTGTGAAGATGACAAAGTACTAGCCTTTTCACTCCTAGTGTTTTGTTTATTTACAATTTCATGATTTTATTCCCCTCTATATTGTGATTTTCTTTTGTGCACATTGGATATTTTGTTCCCCACACACACTATCACTTTCATTAACTTTCATCACACACTAAACTAAAAGAGAAATCTGACCCTTGTGCCTTATACTTTAGCCATATAGGATACCTTATAGGCATAGGCACCTAAAGCACCCCACTCAAATTGATCCTCTTGGGGGTAATTTGGGAACTTGATGTAGGAAATCTAGAATATAACCCTACACTATTAGTAGTGTCAGAGCCACCTTTTTCTAAAAAGTTTGGCCTAAACTTTCAGTAATAAACAGGGACCTAGGACTTACCCAAATTTAGGCATTATGGGGAACATTTTATTATTATATTTCCTATATCTCATCATATGTTTATGTTTTATACACAAGTCCTCTATCACAAACATTTTCTTTCTGCATTCATAAAGGCCCAAAACTTAAGATTCCCTTAGGATAGACAAGGAGCAAAGTAGGGCTAACTTTTTAAGACTTCCAAAGCTCTTTCATTGGCAAGATAGATTGCAATAAGGGATAGCTTAAGAACCTAATTAGGAAATATAGATTCTTACCAATATGCATAGGTATAGGTCACAAGAGAAGCCTGCCCAAAGTATCATGCATTTTGCATTAATTCTTGTCTTCTTTGAATGAGTCACCCAATTTTGTTTCAAATGTGTTGCATCTATGTGCATCAATTCTCATATGCATATCAATAATTCATTTTTTTAAAACTTGAAGGATAAAAGGTAATCACGACTCCAACAATGCATTCCCAAAGTAAGCAAATGGAATGCTCGGGCCACAAAAACCAAAGCAAGGAAAGACCATGGAAGAAATACAGAGTAAGATTAGCCAACTAAAGGATCAGTTGGCTAAAATGATGGAAATGATAACATCCCAGGAATAGCAAGATTGGAGTAGCTATCAAGGACTAAAGGACCCCAACAATCAAGAACAACAAGCTTAGAATAACTACTAAGGACCTTAGAGATCCTTACAATCAAGATAGCATAAAGATTAGGTGTTTGAGAATTCCCAACATCAAGAAAAAGGTCCAAAAGACAAGGCCATCCTAAACTTTGATGATCCAATAGAATAGGAAAAACTGAGAAAGGCTACTGAGAAGACTTGGGAGAGGTATGAGACTCTGCAAGCTAGAATGAAGGAAGTTAAAGGAATTGTAAACAATGATGATGTGTTAGACCTCTCTGAGATGGGGTTAGTTCCTAATGTGATCTTACCGCCAAGGTTCAAAGTCTTTGAATTTACCAAGTACAATGGGACATCTTTTCCCAAAGGCTCATCTTCTCATTTATATCAAGAAAAAGCTAGTTTATTCAAGTGATGAGAAGATCCTAATGCATTTCTTTTAGGATAAAATTAATGAGGAGTAGAATGGTATTTGAGTCTTGAACACCACTCTATTTGCACTTGGAAAGATCTAGCTAAGGCCCTTTTAAGGCAATACAAATACAATAGAAATATGGCACTTAACACATTTTAGCAGCAAGACATGAACAAAGGAACAAATGAGTCATTTAAGGATTATGCCTAAAGGTTGAGAAATGTAGCAATTCGAGCGCAACCACCTGTGTTTGATGAAGAAATGATCACTTTTTTTATGAGCACTTTAGATGAGCCTTACTATATGATGGTAGCAACATGCATGTCTACTAATTTTGCAACTTGGTCATTGTTAGTGAGAAAGTAGAAAGAGGAGTTATGATAGGAAAGATGGGAAGGTCTGTAGTTGAGAGTCAAAGGAAATTCCAATATAAAAAGAAAAAGAAAGAAATGCACTCGGTTGAATAGCAGCAAAAAGGAAAATGGAAAGGCAACCAAGACTAGGCCACTTCCTACACACTGGCCTACACCCATGTAGTGAACATCATAGGACTAGCTACACAAGTGTCCCAATCTATATAGTAGTCTCAGTGCATTTAGTAACAAGAATCCTAACAACACTAGCATAACCAGCAGTTCAATAAGAAGTTCCAAAACTTTGATCTCATCTTGGTATTGTATTCTCAATTTTTTCCACAGCTAGTACAAAATAATTGAGTGTCCTTTGTTCCATTGCAACCCTCTCAGCTCCTATATCCACCATGGTATGATGAGAAACTTGTGCTTACCATGCAGGTGTGAAAGGTCATTTTGTCGATAACTGTACTATGTTTAAGAAGAGAGTGCAAGGATTGATCAATGCCAAATTGTTGAACTCTAAACTTATGTAGCCAGGACTAGATATACATAACAACTTATTGCACAACCATGGAAATCAAGGTGTTAATGCTATTGCTAAAGGGCCAAAATTAGTCTTAAAGAAAGCTACATATAAGACCTTCTAAAGACCATCATTTGGGATTTAACAAATTGTGGGATGGACAAGCTAAAGAAGGAAGGAACCCAAGTATCTAGGTATGAGTATAATGGGGCAGAAGCTAACCACGGTATAGAAGGATATGAGGGTTTCATGGATTTACTCCAAAAGTTGATAGATAGTGGTGTCCTATAAGTAGGGGTTAATTGGAGAATGTGAAGTAGTTTGAGCCTTAAGCTCCTTTGAAGCCACTGACCATAAAGTATATAGGCATAAGTACCAACTATAAGTCCTAACCCAGCATTAAACAGCGAAGGCAAAACCAAGATCCTATAATTATAGAGGGCCAATTGGTTTGAGAAAGTGGGTCCATTATTGCACCACCTACTACAAGTTGAACTATTTCCTACTTTTTTTATTTTGCATCTTTTTAAGCTTTTATTTCACAATATCTACTAATGGCTTGCCCAAGGCCTTAGCAAGAATCTTGTATGGGCATATCTTTCAATTCAATAAGATGCTTAGCATAATGAATGTATCACTTTTCATCCCATTCCTTTTGTCTATTAGACTAAACTAACACTAAAGCAATTTGGTTTATTTGTAATCCCAATGATTGATGCTTAAGAGCATTAAAATGAAAAAATATTTTTCCAAATTTTATTTTGGATAAATCTAATTATAGAAGATAAAATTAGTTTGCTTGAATACTCAATTCTCCTGATGATCGAGCTTCTTTTGATTAAAGAAAAAAGAAAAAAAAAAAGAGAGCTTGTAATAAGGGTATGCTTATTATGAGGAAATAGGATATTGTAAAACTTGTCTAAATGCCCCTTGCGTGATTTGTTGGACACCACATTACTTAAGAAATGATGTAGGCCAACTTTTGATAGTTTGAGCCTTTCAAGCCAAACTTAGACATCAGAATTCCAATAGTCACCCATTTGAGCCTATAAAAGGATGGCAAGACCATCATTCAACTTCCTTCATTTGACCCACACAAACATTAACCTTTTAGCTTGAAAAACTATGATTTTACCCAAAGAAGCGCTAAAAGGATCACCCAAGCTATCAAAGAAGGAAAATGCTACTAGCAAAAATCTAAGGCTCAAAGGAAAGTGTTAATCATCTTCTTTTAAAACCATGTAGAAAAGCACAAAAAGAAAAAATAGAAAGAAAGAAAAGGAGAATAAATACAAAAATTGAGGATATAGAGCTCCAGGGAAAAATGAGAAAGGAAAGATGCAAGTCAAAAGAAAAGAACAAAAAATAGAAAAAATTGAGACTTGCATAATGGAGAAGGGAAGTAGACATCACTTTGAACCAACAAGATTATCCTAGGAGCAAAGAGCAAAAACCAAGGCATGATGTGCTCAAAACCTCATGCTTTCCTTATTTGCTAAGTCTTTATCTCTTCCTTTCACACCCCATTACCTAGGCCTTACATTACAAGTTAAGTAAAATCCTAGTGATCTTGGTTGATATGGTGAACTAACCAAAGTCAAGAAGGACATGAAAATAAGACTTTGCAGCATTCGTGAATGTAAACACATGTCAGAGAAAGCAAACACTTGAGAGTAATTAGAGTAAACACTTGTTTAAGAGTGCAAACACTTGAGAGTGATTAGAGTAAACACTTGTCTAAGAGTACAAACACTTGAAAGATATTAGAGTGAGCACTTAATAAAGCACTTTTGATTTTGGAGAATTAAGTAATGATTATGTGCATTCCCTTGAGGTATCACCTTTGTTAATAAAAGAGAATAAATTAAGAAAAACCTTTTCAACATATGCACAATTAAAATTCTAACTGGGACAATTAAGGGTAAAACCCATATCCAAATAACCCAATTTAAATATAGCAGAGATTAAGAGAAAAGTTACAAAAGGGTTCTAACCCATTAAAAAGAATCAAACCCGGCCCCCAAAGGTATTATTTCCAAAGTAGACCAAAGTATACAACTTTGTACTCTTTGTGCCATAAATTATCCTCATTTCCATTGGACAATAGTGTCAAGTGCCATTAAGAATGTTCATTAGGTGGGTGCTTATCCAAAGAACAAGACATGGGTTTAAAAAAAATTGGCAAAACTTAAATAGTGAGTGAAGAATGGTTTAAAGCTATGCTTTCCATACATGATGAACAAAAGGCATTCTAAATGAATGTTGAAGGTGTCGCACCCTTAACTTCTTAAAGAAAAGAAAGAAACCAAGCTTGCTTAAGGGGTATGTCATAAGGATTTAGCTTAGAATTTCAAACAATGGCATCCTAATAAATGGAAAAACTTGGGCAAGGATTGCATGACACTAGGGCAACCCCTTGATTAAGTGGATAAGCTAGAGGACCTAGGAGTTGACTCATCTATGATTCCATTCAAGAGTTCTCAAAGATTATGGGAGCAACATAAATGTAAATTTTCATGATAAATGCATCAAACTCCTTTGTATTTAAATCAATTTTTGAAAATAAATTAATAAAAATCAATTTTTCATATGTCTAGCATATTTTTCTAATCATCACAGTTTTCATGTGTCAAGCACATTGCATGATTTTTGAAAAATGAAATTATTTGTATGTCAAGCATGCCCTCTGATTATCAAAATTTTCATTGTCCAGTACATTGCATGATTTTCAAGAAATCAAAATTATTTGCATGTCAAGCATGCCCTTTAATTATTGAAATTTTCATGTGTCTAGCACATTGCATGATATTCAAGAAATCAAAATTTTTGTGCATGTCAAGCATGCCTTCTAATTATCAAAATTTTCATGTGTCAAGCAAATTGCATGACTTTCAAGAAATCAAAATTATTTGCATGTTAAGCATGCCCTCTAATTATCAAAATTTTCATGTGTCAAGCACATTGCCCAATTTTCAAGAAATTAAACTTACTTACATGTCAAGCATGCCTTCTAATTATCAAAATTTTCATGTGTCAAGCACATTGTCTGATTTTCAAGAAAAGAAATCAAATTATCATGTTAAGCATGCCATCACAGTGTTCAGTCCACCATGTGTCTAGCAAAAGGTCTTGCCCATTACATGTCTAGAACATTATAACATCTAATCCCACTGAATTTAGATCCCTATTGGGTGGATGTTAACCTTTCAAAATCTAGGACTATGAGGAAGTTCTAAATCATCTTAGATCCCCATTGAGTGGATGGTAATCCTTTTGAAATCTAAACAATAAGAGAAATTCCTAAGTCATTTTAGATCCTTGTTGGGTGAATGGAAATACTTACAGAGTCTAGGTATGGAATCAAATCCTAGATTATTTCAAATTCCCATTGGGTGGATGGTACATTTGCATTATACTTTAGTTTGAACAAACTAATGTCTCTCTACCTTTGCCAATCTTCTAAATTCTTGGAAGACTAGCAAAGTAGGCAATTTATAGACACCATATTTTATTTGGCTTACTTCTCGATTTAGTTTTAAAACTTTAACTAAAAATTTTAGCCTAAAAATTAATATCAGAGCCAAAGAAATTGGAATAAAGCCAAAAGACCAAAACCAAGCTCAAGATTAAAATTAAATCTAAAAATATAATGATAACAAAAAATAACATAAGATAATAATAATAATAATAATAATAATAATAATAATAATAATAATAATAATAATAATAATACAAGATAAGGCAACAACCCAAGATAAATGAAAGAATTAAAAGAAGAATGTGAAGATAAGATAAATAAATTCAAGAAAATAATAATAATAATAATAGTAAAAACACTAAATAGGATAAAGAGATAACAATAAATAAAAAGATAAAAAGATAATAATAAGAAATAAAAAAAAGAGATAAATAATAAATAATAGATGAAATAATAAGATAATAAATTCAAAAAGTAAGATACATTGACATGATAAAAAGTAGACAAAAAAATAAATAAATTTAAGAGATAATAGAAGTAAGATAAAACAAATCAAAATATGAGAGAAGATAAAAAATAAATAACAAGTAAGATAACAAAATATAAAAGATAACTAAGAATAGAGATAAAATTGAGGAGTTAGAATTGGACTAAGATAAGAACCTAGAGTACTAGTATAAATAGGGCATAAGACTAAACTAAAAGCACATACACACACACACACACACATAGAGAACATTTTTAGATGCCCTTACATGGCACTTTACCTCTTGTTTTTGTACCTAGGCACTAAAACCTTAGGTTTCCAACCCCACATTTGCATAGAAACTCCATTCCCTTTTTGAATTTTGATTTCTGGATGCTCAACATCCAAGCAACTAAGGTATGCCCTCCTTTCTTGTAAGTTCTTTGCTTTTCTTGCTAGTGTCTAGACTCTTTTAGTATCCCATCAGTTTGCTCTTTGGTTTTGTCCTCATGAATAATGTAGAACTGAAATAGGCAGAAATAAATTGAGTGAAAGTGATTCACTCATGTGCTGTGTATTGTCCATTTAGTTGATCCTTTTCTTCCAACTAATTTGTCACCTTACAATTTCTTGTCTTTTATGTTAATGGTTTGAAGATTCTACATTCATTAGCATAAGTTGATATTCATGACAGTATAACAACATATGGCTCAATTGTGTAAATTAAATATTCTGCACTATGTTTGTTTAATTATTTCACATTCTACGAGAGGAGCATAGCAATATAATGTCTAGTAGTCACCTTTTCCATCATAAGATTTAGAGATTAAGAGGACTTAGCCATACATAAAGGATTGAATAATTTTTAAGAGGGCATGACAACAATGTATTTATTTGGTATATGCAAAAAGTCTTTAAATAATTAGCCTTGTTAGTCTATCCATCTTTGCCCACCAGTTTTTTGTGTGTAATGTGTTGCTTCTTGTATCTGTTTATTTATCTTAACCCATGCCACACATAGTTTTATATGATGTCCGATACCTCTAAGTGTCCTTCAATTATTCCTCTAAATGTCATTCAAAAAGGGGGTCATGTGTGTACCTTAGCTCATTCTTCATCTTGAAATTTTCTTAGCAAAAAGAGATTTTAATAAATAAAAGGAAATTTTTTAAAATAAAATTATTTTTTAAAAAAAATCAGAGAATTTCCAAAAAGAGTTTATTTTTCTTTAAAAATTATTTTCATGAAAAACCCTTTCCTGAATGGAGTAGGGAACTTCCACAAAGAAATCATTTAAAAACAAAAACCTTTTCCTGAAAGGAGTGGAAAATTTTCACAACAAATTGTTTTTCTAAACAAATTTATTTTTGAAGAAAAACCTGACCTAAAAGGACTAGGCAACATTCTCCAAGAGGGACATTTTTGATTAAAATCTCTTGTTTAAAATTAGAATTTGCAAACCAACACCAATGTAAAACAAGACAAATTAACTAGATCATTTACGTACCAAAAAGGTGTTTTGGGATGCTAATACATTCTCTATACATAATTAACCCCCAAAGCCAATCTCTAAAATTGTCAACCATCTTCAATTGTCTAATCTCACCCTTAAAAATTAGGTTAATGGTGACTCCATTTTTATTTTAAAAACCCATTGTCCCTTACTCCAAAAACAAGAGAGGATTTCACTTGGGATCACCACTCCATGTCATGAGTGATGCATCAATTTAGCATTATGGGCTCAAATTTCCATGTTTCATTACTCTTTAATTTTGGTAGAAATGTTCCATTATTATTTGATAAGACACTCTAATAACCCTAACAAATATAAGAAATAAATTACTAGAGTAGACACTGCTTCAACTTAAATGTGGATATGTATTTAATTTTAATAATAATTTTAAGTTAAGGAACACTAACTAATTTAAAGTGAAGAACTTATGTTTATTTTGTAATTATAACTACAAGCACAATGTACATCCTAAAGATTTTGGCATAAAATAGTCAGTGCATAACCTTTTGTATCTTTTTTAATTTTTAAAATAAAAAATTAAATGTAAATAATAGTTATAATTTTTTCAAATAAAGAAAAATGAAAGTTCCTTTTTAATCCCATATCTCAATTAGACTCTTATAGTTGGTGTCGCTCTCTAGAATCAAGTTGCTATGTGGAAGAAGACCAAGCGTGGGAACCACTAAGGAAGTCATTCTCATTAGTAGAAGTAAAAAAAAAAATCCAAAATGGGATATGTATGTTTTCAACTAACAACCAAATTTGTCCAAGACACAAAGTCCAGATGAAGGAAGATATGCCACACAAGCCAATTAGAGGTAAACCATCTTTTAGAGAAATGCTTTTACATCATAATGAAGAATTTTTGGACAATTCAGAAAGGCACTAGAGGTTGATGAAGATAATGAGGTTGAGGAAGAGGAAGAAGAACTAAGTAGTGGGATCACAATAGAAGTGGAAGATTTTGGGTGTGTCAACTTTGTTTTATCTAGAAAAAAGAAGGCAAGACTAGCTAAGCTATGGAACAAAACTTATTGTTCAAGCTGATTGGCAAGAGAATTCTTGAAAAGAAATTAACTTCCTTATGCGGAAAACATAGCCATGTAGCAATTGCAAACATAGGAAATGACTTTTTCTTGGTATGATTCGATTCCTTGGAAGACTACAATTTCATGTTGAAAGGAGGCCCTTTGATTCTTTTTTATCCTACCTGTCAATACAACAGTGGCAACCCAACTTTGATCCTCATCAATCAAGCATTAACAAAACTGCAGCTTGGATTAGATTGCCAAATTTAGCTATGGAATTCTGACTCTACATTTCTAAAAAGAAAAGTGGGGGATTGGATTAGAGAGGTGATGAAAATAGATTACACTACAGCCACCATAAGTAGAGGGTAGTTTGCAATCAGCCATTAAAGTCAGTCTATAAGGTAAAGGGATGCATTAGGAGGATAGAATATGAGGGTTTACATTTGGTTTGTTTTTTTTATGGCAAATATGGACAAATCAAAAAACTAGTACAATATAAATCCCTCCAGTTGAAAGTAGTAAGGAAGTAAAGAGAAGGGCTAGATTCACCTCAAGAAGCTCAGGAATGATGTCATGGACCTTGGATGGTTATTAATAGATAGAGATGTAAACAATGGAGTGTAACCATGGAGGATGAATCGGGGCATGGAAATTGGCAACCTTACTCAAAAAAGCCAATCCATCACAACCAAGACTTAAACATTGGCACATTAAGATTTAATGCCCTGTAGAACTTGTTAGATGAAGGACATGTGGAAGTAGTAGATAAACCTTAAGGAGAGAACTCCAATGCATTTGGCAGCTAGGGAGAGGGAGAAAATAGTGTCAGTATCCAATGATAGCTTAACCAAAGGTAGAAAAAGGCCTCCCTCAAGACCAAAAAAGGGAGCTCAATTTATGAAAAAACTTGGGAAGTCATTAAAAGTAATCATATGTATGAAAGCTTGGAACCCATGCCCAATGACAAGGTGGCATCATCCTTACTACAAGATAAATTGAAGAAAGCTAGAGTTTAGAGAGGAGGAAAGAGAGAAATAGCAACCCTAATGAAGTGGACCTTTTATTAAAGTCAATGAGTTGTTATCCATGAAGTGGGCTTCAGAGTCTTTTGAAGGCCATTAGAGACAAACCAGCCTTCCTCCTAAACATTGGATATCACAAAGGGCCCAAGGGAGCATGTAATTGGCCCAAATGAAGATAATTGCATGGAACTTGATCCAAGAGTATGTGTATGCATGAAAGAAAGGGAGGTTCTCTCCGACATAGTCCATAGTCCTGACAAGATTTTAACTCATCCTTTTTTCCATTGAATGGCATTATTTGGATTGTAAGCAGTGTTGCTAAATAGGGTCTTGATAGAAACTTAAGACTTTTGTGTAAGAAGCATGAGGTAAAGTGGTTAACCATTTTGGAGCCAAGAATCAATGGCCCTTGAGCCTAAGGATTGGATTATTGTCTTACCAAGTACAAGAAGCAAAGGGATTTACAAGAGGGAATTAGGTCTTATGGGCTAGTGGTATAGTGTCCATAAAGGTAGCACATGCATATGGAAATAGTTATTCCTAACCATCTACCCTTTTTATTTATAGCCATATATGCCAATCCAACTAGCCTTATCAAAGAATCCTTATGGGAGGATATGAAATCTTTGAATTTATTTGTTGGTGAAGTGTGGTTAATGGTAGGCGAGTTTAATCAAATAGCATTTGAAATGGAGAAAAAGGAGGAGTGCTTATTGATTTGAATAGTTGTCACCAATTTGCTAGTGTTTTTCATGAATGTCATCTCCTTGTTCTACGTGTAGTTAGATCTCCTTTCACATGGAAAGGACCCAAATGGGCATACCTTAACAGAGTCTACAAATGATTAGACATAGCCTATGGAAATATGGATTGGAGACTGGTTTGTAGAAGCAACTATTAGTGTGCTACCTATAATTCAATTGGATTGTAGCACGTTATTGATAAGACTTGATCAACCTACTTGCAACTCTAGATGTGAAAGGCCATTCAAATTTCTTGTAGCATGGCATAGTCATGAGCATTTTAAGGACTTCCTTCAATCAACTTGGTTCAGTGCTACAGAACTTTTGAATTCCTTGGTACACTTGTAGCAATGTTTGAGGCAATGGAATGGAGACACATTTGGTTACATCCAAAAGAGGAAAGACTCATTGCTTACTAGATTAAAACGAATTCAATTGAGTCTTGACCAATGTTAGAATCCATACCTTAAGGAGTTAAAGATGAAGTTTAGAGAGGAATTAGACAAAACTTTAGAGTAGGAGGACCTTCTATGGTTCCAAAAATCTATAGCTAAATGGATAAGGATGGAAACGGTAATACTAGATATTACCATACAAAGACATTTATTAGAAGATAAGGAAAGAAAAACTTGCTTTACAAGATGATTTAAATAGGTGGGAGAGGAAGGAAGAGGATCTTTAAAAGATGGATTGCAATTATTTTAAGAATCTCTATCAAGACAACATTCACTTAAGAAATTAGCATGATGTAACTCAGAAATGGCCAAGATTAGAAGATTCCAAGTACATGAGCTTAATCGACCAACCTCCTTTGAAGAGATAAAAGCTCAATTTTCAGTAGAGGGGCTTCCAAATCCTTAGGCAAAGATGGATTCCTAGCATTTTTTTTAGCAAAATTGAAACATAGTGAGAAATCAAGTTTGTGACACTATTTTGCAAATATGGTTGGAACCCATGAAGATTAGGAAGTATAGTACTAGTCACTTAGCCTTGATTTCCAAAATTCCAAAACATACAAAAGTTCAACAATTCAGACCAATTTTAATTTGTAGTATTCTTCTAAAAGGAATCAGCAAAATAATATGGGGAGATTAAAGCCTTGCTTGGAAAAGCTCACTTCCCCATGCCAAGTTAGCTTTGTTCCTAAAAGGTAATCCAAGATAATATCATTGTTACATAGGAAATCATCCATTCCATGAATAAATTGAGAGGTGAAAAAGTTTTCATCTATCAAAATTGATTTAGAGAAAGCTCACAATAGGTTGAATTGAAATTTCATCAAGTGGGTGCTAGAGGGAATAGATATCCCGAGCATCTCATCAACCTTATCATGCCCTTAGTGTCCTCTTCAAGCTTTAAAGTTTTGTGGGATGGAGACAAAACTAAAGCTTTCCACCTATCTAGATGAATATGACAATGGGACCCCCTCTCACCATACTCAATTATGGAAAAATTATCCCATATGATAGTGGATTTAGTTAATAACAAAAATTGGAGACCTTTCTCTACTAGGAAGAAAGGGCTGAAGATATTTCATTTAATGTTTGAAAATAATCTTAAAATATTTGTTGAAGCTAAAGTGAAGCAAATAGATTTGGTGATGCAATGCTTGCACTCATTTGGAAAAATGTCAAGTCAAAAGGTTAATGTTTCTAAAATAGGAATCTTCTTTTCCAAGAACATTAAGGAGGATAAAGGTAATGATATTATTTAAAGATGTGGTTTCAAGTGAATAAAGAATTTGGGAAGATACTTGGGGGCCTACATGTAACATGGTAGAGTAACAAAAACCTCTCATGCAAAGGTACTAGGTTGGGATCATTCAAGGCTATATGCTTGGAAGTTCCCAATCCTTAGATTTTAAAGGAAGGGTGACTCTTGCTTAGTCCATAATTTTAGTAATCTAGTGTTCCAAATGCAAAATAACAAACTTCCTATAGGAGTTTTCAATGGAATTAAAAAAAATGCAAAGGAAAGTTATATGGTGTGATACAAACTTGAAGGAACAAATTCATGTTCTGAAATGAAGTAAGGTTTGCCTCCTAAAGCACTTGGGTGGATTAGGGATAAGGGATGAATGATGATGCCTTTTCACTGTGGAAAAGTGTTTGTAACCTATGGCTTGTCCTTTGAAACAACCTATGAAGAGAAATTGGGAATGGATAGTCAACTCCCTCTTGGAGACACTTGGCTACATGATCTTCAGGTCTTGCTACCAACATGTTTCGGAGGTCAAACAAAGGAAAAAAAATTAAATGGCTGAGTATGTAGATGAAAATGGTGATAGGAAACTCCAATAGTTGACACATTTACTTGACAAGACAACAAATTGGTGCTCAGAGCCTCTCTCCCACCCCTTAAGTTGGATGGTATGGATAGATTAGTGTGGAGTGAGAAAGAAAGTGAGGAATGCACAATCAAGGAAGCTTATACTATGCTAAAGAGAGTTTATAGAATAGGAGCTAAGTATGTGTGGGATGCTCTATGGCCTTGGCAGGCACTATAACATGTTAAATGTTTTGCTTGGAAAGTTTTACACTAAAAATTACTCATTAGACAGAACATAAGTTATTGGAGTAAAAGCTCTTCTTATTGCCCATTGTACATGGACAAGGTTGAAACTAGCAAGAACATCCTAAGGACAATTCTGTGGTGAAAGGAAATTGGGAAAAGTGAGTGAAGAAAATAACATTCAATACTTTCTCAACTTAGAGTTTGAAGATTGGTTGATGAAAAAGTTTACTCAAAGCTTTAGTCATGGAAATTCTTTGAATTGGCTAGATGTCTTCCTTAGCATGTGCTGGAGCTTTTGGAATTGGAGAAACAACTTTGTGCTTAGCCCAAACTTCCATAGACTAGTCCTTCGACATAGTCAAATAGAGATAATAGATGAAATATGGAAGGCCTTCCACTCATCAACTTAGGCAAAGTTGTTATACAGTTCAAAAACTTACTCATTGGAAGCCCCCACCAATAGTTTGGATAAAAATCAATATTGATGGGGCAGTTAGAAAGGAAGGTTGTGTTGGCATAGCCCGAGATGCATAGTGGCAATGGATAGGAGGCTTCATGTGTAACATTGGAAGCTGATTTGCTTATCATGTTGAAATGTGGGGAATGCTTCAGGGAGTGGAATATGTATGAGGGCTCAAGTATAAGAAATATATAATTGAAAATGATTAAGCAAAAATTATTTCCAAACAATCAAGAATAGGGAGAGTAGCTTGAGAGAGTCACCTTACTTCACGCATTTGAGCTTGCTTCCACTTGGACTAGACCCTTCACTTTTCACACACTTTTAGGGAAAGAAATGGATATATAGATTGGCTTGCAAAGAAGGCAACAAAACAGGCTCAAGGGCTTTAAATCCTCCACAACACTTTGGTAGAAATGTGTAGCTTAGTTCATACAGACGAAGCTAGGCTATGTAAATTTTTGATAGTTGTTAATTCTTTTCTATGTTTGGGTTTGTTTAGCCCCAATTCTCAAACCAAAAAATAAACTAAACTAAAATAAAAAGTTGTCATATAATTTAGTCATGCATTGATAGTTGTTTTTAAACTGACTTTTATAGGATTTAGATTTCCTATCTTTATTATTCTTTGATTTCAATAATTTTCTATTTGTTTTTAGTTATTTAAACATACTTTGTATGTACATTTTTTCTTTCTCTTTTAATTTAGTATCTATCTCTCTCTTATTACATCTCCACCTATAAATTCTTGAAAGTAACGAATTTGAATGGCAATTTTATAATTTCAAGAGGAAAACTCATATAATGATATATTTAAATTTATGTGTTTTTATAATTTCTTTGTATATCATTGATAGATAAACTTAACAAGTAATATATATGAGTCATTACTATATGTTAATGAGCAATTGGGCTAAATTTATCAAATAGTAAAATTTTTCCTTTAATGGTTGCTCAAATTTATTTAATAAATTTTTAAAAAAGCTTTAAAATTTTTGGGGAAAAGATGAACTAAAAATCCTTAATCTCAAAGTTCAACTCTAAATGATAACTGAACCCTAAACCTTGAAAGTTTCAAACCTAAACTCAAACTTCAAACTTAATAAGTAATGGAAGATAATAATAGATAATTCATTAGTTGAATTTAAAGAAACTAAATTTTTAATTAATTATCCTACTCCTAGTTATTTGCTATAGTAAACTATCCTACAATTAATAGTATCCCTAGTTAGCTATGACTTGATTAGGTAATTCTCAATTAATTAGGGAGATGACTCCACATAATGCACAATAGATGAATTAGTTTTTTCATGTGCATTATGCTCTCACTCTCTTAGAATATTCCCTTTCACTTTGGTTTTCCTTCAAGCACCATTACAACTTCTCAGATTTGAGACATGTGTACACATTGGAGTGGCTCTTGTAGTTGCTCTACGACTATGAGAAAGGGTTTTTGTGATCAAAAGGTTGCTATATACTATGTTCAAATCCTTGTGACTATGACATGATAGTGACATAAAGTTCGTGATTGAATAGTATTCAAAAGGATATATAGAGTAAGCATTGGTAAGATCTAGGACAAAAATATTGAGAATGTTATGCTATTTCCTAGCAAAGAGAAAGAAAGAAAAAGTTTAGTAGGTGAGCAATGAAGAAGATAGAGAGAGAAAGGGAGAGTTAAGTGGTAAGTGAGAAAAGTAGGATGAAAAATACAAAAATAAAAAGAAGAAAAGAGAAGGGAAGAAGGAAAGAGCACGAAGTTACTAAGGAGTGGGATAGGAAGAAGAAAAAGACAAAAACAAAAAATGAGAGATAGAAGATGAAAAGAGAGAAAAAAGGTTAAAGTAGTGATTTTTAAGTGACTTTTTAATAATCTAATTCTTAAAATTTAAATTTTATTATATATTTAAATATTTGAAATCATTATTTAATAGAATAAATAAATTTTTACTCAATTTAAAATTTATATTATACATAATATTTACATTACTTATGTTTTATGTAGTTCAACTAGTGACCCACCAATTGAACTTATAATCCAAAAACCTCACCAATTTAATAACTGATCTAATTTTAAGAACACAAGGTTAAATTGTAATTTAGTAGCTCTTCTATTTTTTATGGCTACATATTTTTATAGATATTTTGCCTTGATTGTGTGTTTTTTGTGGTTGTTGCTTGTATTTCTCTATAATACAATGTGTAATTAATATAAGTAGGAAACTAATAAATACTATGTAAATACTATTTTAATGGTAGTTAGGAAGTAATTTTTCCTTTATTGTTGAGTTTAGAGAGTGTTTGAAGTAAATGTAGAGTGAATTGTTATTCATTAAATTGATTCTATACATCCATTTATAGACTTAATATCAAATGTGAATTACATTGCTAACCTCCATCAAACTTAACTTCTTTCTAACTAATTCTAATTCTAACAGACTCTAGCTTACCACAACTAACATAATGGTGTACCAAAATTCAATGGCTACCCTTACTAAATTCTTAGCATCCCCCCTCAAGATTAAGGGCATGACTTGGAAGAAGAATAACCCTGAGCTTGTCTTGAAGGTGAAAAAAGCAATTAGTAGAGACAAAATTAGTGAGGAGATCAACAAAGGAATGTGCAACATCTTGATTTCTCGATTATTGACTTTCTCCCTTACATATAGAGGTCCAACTCAATGTGTTTTGTTTTGCAATGCAAGACAAGATTAGCAAATAGACTCACAATACTCATGTTCTCATAGTAAACTCAAGGAATCTAAGACCTAGGAATGCAAAGCTTACTGAGTAAGGATTGCAGCCCAGTAAGATTAGCTACTGTATTGGAAGGCTCAAGTACTTGGCTTTAGTACTAGACCTTGACATAATTGTTTATTTCTTCTATGACTAAGAGATGAGATTAGGACCAAGATAAACATAAAAACTAGAAGTAAAGCATTTATCGTCTACATATGATGCCCAGTTAGCATCACAGAATGCTACTAAGTCAAGTATAGATGTTATTGAAACATTGAACCATATGAACAGTGCCTACTAAATACCTCATTATCCTTTTAACTAATTTTCAATGTTCATTAGTTAAACAATGCATAAACTGACATGCTTTATTAACATAGAAAGAGAGCTTAGGTCTAGTGATGGTGGCATATTGAAGAGCTCTTACCAAGGATTTGTAGGAAGCTTGGTTAGTGATGAGAAAACCACTATAGAATAATAGCTTGAGATTGGAGGCCATAGGGGTAGACATTGGTCGAGCACCTTACATTCCTAATTTTTGAAGGAGATCTTTGACATACTTTGATTGAGACAAGTAAAGATTGTCATGAGAATCATAGACTGCTTCTATCCCAAAGAAATATTTGAGATGGCCAAGATCTTTGAGTGCAAATTTGTCATTAAGTTGTCTAATAAGGTATTGAACTAGAGGAGGAGAAGAACAAGTAATTAAAATGTCATCTACATAGATGAGAACATAGAAAGAATGCTGAGATGTAATCTGAAGAAATCGAGATTGCCCGGAAATTTTCTGGATGGATTCCAACAATATGAGCAGCCTTTTGGAATGCACAATGGGTTTGATCGGATCCGTAAACAACAAGCTTTTTCAAGTTTTCTCTTCCAATCTGCCGAAGCAATTGATCTCTGGCGGCAACTAGTGTACACAAGATGGCCTCACAAGTTGTCCCTAACAGAACACCACCACCATTACCAGAGAAAAGGAAAGGCTTGGGGAGATGGAGCAAGTGGCCAAGCCAATCCATGACAATGCTTTCTAGCTCTGTTGCAGCTGGGAATGGCATCCAATTAAACCCAACAACATTAAATCCAGTACTAAGCATTTCTCCCAGGAATCCAGCTATGCTACCACTGGAAGGGAAGTAGGCAAAGTATTTAGGACTTTGCCAATGAGTTAGGCCTGGCAATATTCGTTGCTGCAAATCTTGAAGGATGGTTTCAATGGGTTCCGGCCCAAACGGGGCCAAAGCCGGCAACTGTTTGCGAAGATAACCGGGTTCTACTTGACTCAGAACTGGATACTTGCAGACATTCTGGTAATAATCAGCAAGGAAGTCAATCATCATGTGGCCTTGCCTCCTGAACTCGTCAGGATCAAGAGCATCCATGCGCTTGGGGTTCATGGTACCTAGAATTGCTTCCCATTTGGTTACCGATGAGAGACTTAATTGAGATTGTGCTTTGATTAGCAGCAGAGATGATTCTAAGAAAATATATAGACGTGGAACAACCACGATAGATACATAATAACTGCATCAATTGTGGCATCAGAGGACAGGCCTCATTATTCCTGTCTGCATATAACAACTGGACCAGGCCCATAGGAGGATCATAATAATAGCAAAAGGATTCACTTGCAGGAAACATTTCTGAGGAAGGTTATTCACTCGACAGCTTTATTCGTCTCATTGTTCACATGATGAAGGCAAACCTGCCAGTCTCGATTCATCTAACCCCTGATGATATCTACCAAAATTTCAACCCGAAGAATCTGCATGATATTTCCGGTAATTGAATTAACTGTTGTGCTACAATCAGACTCAATCCACAAGTTCTTCATACCTTTCTCCTAAGCAAGTTTAAGACCCTCAATTATTGCCCGATATCGCACTTGCATTTGATTACTTGGTGCAATGATACACACATGCTGCCTGAAAGTTACATTTGCATCAACCAATGGAATTAGCTATCCAAGTGTTGTTTATATAAGAATTTCTATTACTGATATTGTGGAAGTACATATAATAAGCAACGCCGAATTAATTAAAGAACACTAACCTAGGCTCTTATATTAGGCTAATGAATATCATTAATTAAATATTGTGGGTTCTCCATAGTCAAATTTATAAAACCATTTTTTTGGAATTAAAGGAGAAAAGTTTAGAATGGGTTCATTATAATCAAATTAAATATGGCTTGGCACAATATTTGGCCTTGACTAAGTAGGCCCCAAAATCGGATAAATTAATTTTATTATTTATATTTATAAAATTTTTAAATATATAAATAATTAGAATATATATCATATATAATGTTATGTGGGTTGAATTAATAAGTGATGTGCCATTTACGATGGCAAGGTGAAAAAGATTTTCCCATCCTCATGCACCTCCCCTTTGCGTCTTTTCTCCACTTACTTTCTTCTCCAGGCTTCTAGGCTGACGTAGAATTGTTAGCCTCTCTTTTATTTGTTTTCCACCTATTTTCTTCTTCA
This sequence comes from Dicorynia guianensis, assembly GCA_037013595.1. NCBI lineage: Eukaryota > Viridiplantae > Streptophyta > Magnoliopsida > Fabales > Fabaceae > Dicorynia > Dicorynia guianensis. Next base: position 5,269,817 of record JASUAB010000010.1, read on the forward strand.
TTTTTCACATTGAGTTTTGAAAAATCAACAAAACAGTAAAAAGTACGACATTATTGAAAAGGCAGGTATTATATGTACGTAATAATACGGTAGTTGTACGTACGACAGAGACAAGTAAAAAAAAAAAAATGCACGGCTTGAGGAGTAAATGTAACTGTTGGTCTTAGTTTGAATATTTTGTTGTTAAAATTAATTTGTATTCACTTGTTTGATTTTATTAATTGGCAAATAAATATTTAAGGTTGTACAGAGAAATTTGATTTAATTTTATTTAATTACACACAAGAAAACAAATTGATAAGAATTTTTAGAATCAAAATTAAAATATATTGTATCACTGAATAAATAATAATTTAGAAATATATTAAAAAATATCACATATCATTTATACTTATTTCAATTTCTGAAAAGCTTAAACACTATGTTGGATGTAGTGTTTGATACCAACCCACGCCCATCAAGTATCAGTAATCTTAAACTCCTTTACTTTAAACCCTAGAGTGTTCAAAATGCAATTGACTATGACTAAACATGGGTATTGAGAGATAAATTCAATATGAGAAAATGTTTGACCTTAATTATTATTTATGGTCACTACCGAGGAAACAAACAAGGAAAATTGTCTCCATTCAAACAAAATGGAAAGTTATTAAACAAAGATGAAAGCACAATAGTTGGGAGAAAATTATTAACAAAGCGATAAAATATTCTTACTACTTATTGAAGATTGTGTCAAAGGAAAGGAAGGATTCTACTCCATACTTGACAAATAAGATTTTTAGAATAAACATTCTAATGCCTTTTAAACACGATATAGTAGCTCTCAACAATTTCATTTGTCTTTAAATGAATGATGCTTTAATACACAAGATATCTATCTTCAATATAATTTTAAAAAAAATTAAAAAACCATGATCTCATTTTTTATTAAAGATTTTTTATTTTCTTATATTTATGAATTTTTGTCATTATATTAACAAATACGTTGAAATGGCAAATAAATTAAAGACCCATAGTCAAGTTATTAATAAATCAATCTTCGAAAATTTCAAAAAATATAGATATAAGTAATAAAAAGTGTCCCTTTAAATACTAATTTTATAATAATGTGACATAAGTAAATTCATTAATATGAAAAACACATTAAAACCAAGAGTATGCCTCATAAATAAAATATAGAAAATTTGAACTACAAATCACGACTTTCACATATAAAAAGGAGATAATTTTTTATGTTTAGCAGGAATTGTCATTTATCATTTTGGAGACAATTTCCTTAGACTAAAGAGTCATTAATCTACTCTAGGCATGGTGCATATTTGAACATCCATGTATTTTCTCCCTTTTTTTCCTAATACATTATGGACTCAAAAGTGTCATACCAATATGCTTGCTATTAGTTTTTCATATATAACGCTGAAATATTGTGAGAAAGACAACAGCTTTAAAGATAAAAGTAAAATTAATATATATTCTCAGCACTCAAAGATTAAAATAAAGACTCCAAATTAGAACAATACTTCAGGATTAAACAAGACCATTAATGTCAACGTGATAATCCATCTTCAAATATCACAAAGGTATTTTACCTAATGACCTTTAACAATAAATCACATTAGCCCAAATAAAACTAAAAAAAGCTTTGAATTAGTAAACAACGATAGAGATTGCTATAGCAAGTGTCACCTCCTGATTCCTTATGCATGTTTTAATCAAACTTAATAGCAAACAAACTATGAAGCAAATCCCATTTCTTCTTTAGCTGATATATAGCATAGGGGAATTTTGACCAATGGTAGCAGCCAATTCTATGGGATGATCGTGTCTTATCGAATTGCATGATCATCTGTACATAGAGATGGAATTTTCTGAAAGCAACCAGAAACAAAAATATAAATAATCTTGGAAGGATCACTAAACTTTTAAAATGTATTTTTTCGAAAACTTTATTCTACCTCAAGTTAAACAGAGAAAAAAGCAAAATCGACACCCCATCTTGGAGATGGCATCAAAACTTTTGCCTAAGGAAAACACCGTTTTCTCAGAGTCATCACATATGATCATCAATACCCTGCCCCTAGTCTTCCTGCATTTCAGCCTTATTTCCAATGTTTAAAGGGTGTTTATGACTCCTATGAAACATTCCCCATGTTATACTACAAACAGAATTGAGATAGCTAAATAAGGAAATTATAATAAACCTGCTGAGTAATTGATTCTTTAGATTGTGGCATGTATGTACCAGAGTGAGCATTTGCCTGGGAAATTGTTTGCCCATTCATTCTGCCTCTGTTTTGCCGATGCTGCCTTGCACTATTAGAAACCTATGACAGCATGAAACCAAATAATAATAAAGGCTTATATTTATGACTTACCAAAACTGCAATCAACATAGGACTAATTTATCCAAATAAGATGAAGACATTTGCACTGTTAGGACTGCATGCAACTTAATAAGTTATTACAAAAACTTATGAAAAAAAGACAAACAAACACATGTATTTTTGACTAAATAGACAACGTTGTTACTCACGGCAGGAACTGGTGACTGCTGAAAGGGTCTAGTAGGAGTTGCAAAGCCATTAGCTCTCCATCCTGGCCTCAACCCCAGAGGTTGATACATTAGCCCAGGTCGAGAAGGCACCTGCGAAACAACACCTATAGCAGCATAATAGTAATGAGGATATCCACTACAAATAACAGCAATAGAAGGTTCATCTGGTTCTCCTATTTGCTGTGCATATTGGAGTCGCAACCGCGCTTGCCGATCCTCCTTCCTCTAAGCAATAGCAAGATACAATGGTTTACGATGAAATATGTATCATGTCGCACATCAACATAGGCTAAACATATGTAAACCAACTTATAAAGCATAGATATGGAATACAACATTGATATGATATGACATAGATATAGTGATACAGTAAAATCTTAAAAAAAAAGATACCAACACAATATATATATATATATAATTTAGTAAAAATAAAACAAATACCAATATATATTTAAAATAAATTATCTATTGTTGTTATTAATGAAAGATATAATAATATATTATAAATATAAAACCTATTATATTGTCAACTAACATACAGTACTAAGCGGCGGATGTTTTGGTAGAAAATATAAGCATGTTATTGTTAAGTTTCTTTTAGTGTGGATTAGGATCTTTAACTTTTATATTTTGAAACTTGAGATAAAGTAAGTGCAAGATAGACATAAAATTTAAAGAAAAAATTGGTGAAAGAAAAAATTGGTGAAAGAAAAAAATAAAATTTAGCATTTAAATTTGGGTGTAAAATTAAACGAAAAAAAAAAAAAGGAGGTGAGATAATCTATATCCGTTTGACCCAGAGGCTACCCCGCCTTGTGTTCATCACAGAAGTGTGAAGCTAAGAAACACAAAAGACGCCTTGCCGACCCTTCACATTGATTCAATAAACCAACAGGACACCAAGACCAACCCCATTTACATCTCACATATCAACAATTGACATAGCGTTTTAAAAGTTGGACCCATCAGTACTCAGATCTGATTTGTATGTAAATTGAAAATAGGTTAAAACCAGGGTGAACTTGTTGAACATAAGCCCGGCCGAATCGTAAACATGAGACGAAGATTTAGAAAAATATGAATAATAAGTATTTTTTAATTTAAAAATAAAATAAATATTACTAAAATTGCACACATACCATTAATTGAATGAGAAATATATGTACAACCGTTACGTTGAAGATTTTTTGAAAACGGAGGCCTATTTAATAAACCAACCTGCCTCCTTCACATTCAATCAACCAACCTGCCACCGAGACCAGCCCTACTCACACCTCGCCTGTCAACCATTTGACATGTTTATCCATCGCGGGGTTACATTACTGGTATCATTTTATTTAAGAACATAAGATTTTTTTTTTTTTTTTGTCTTTTATTTCTACAAAATTTAGATTTTGTTTATAAATTTTAACAAATTTAATAACTTAAATTTTGTATTGTAAAAATTAAATAAAAATAAAATAATATAAATAGCAAGACACATTATTCAAATTTTAAATTTCAAATGTATGTACACCCAGTTGACTTGGGTTTTTATATAATTAAAATACAACTCAATAATATTAATATTAAATGAAAATTTAAAATTCATAAATTGTTATTTGTTTATGTATATTTAATAATAATTTAAACCAATAATTTTTTTTAATCAAATATATATTATATTTTACCAGGTAAATATCGCACTTACAGTAAGTAAGTATACAGATTTATATGGCTAGCACATCTACAATTGTAAAAACATAAAAATACTAAAATATATGTTAGCCCTTCAAAAATATAGTCGATATCAAACGAATTGAATCTTTGGTTAGATTTTTATGAAGGGATATCAAGGATGATTATCGTCAAATTCAACAATGAAGATTACAAGAGTTTGAAACAAAAAAGTTAAATCATGTTGAAGAAGTGAACGCATTAGTCATGCTTAAGTCAATTACTTATACAAATATCAATTATCTAGCTTTAGACAATCTAATCATTGGATTGAAAGATATTAATGAGTTTACTGCACTATGAAGTTTCACAATGATCAAAACACATAAGATGTGCCATCACACTCCTTAAATTTCATAATCCACGAGATAGAAGATTGAATTCCGTTGGATCACTCTCAAAATTTTGCCCAGAAAATTTTGTAAGCGCGTGTGAGATCATAAAATTCAACAATAAAGATTGCCATCTAATGAGAAATTAACCAAAACATAAAGATATTAAAGGTAAAATCCCGCTGATGAAAACGACATCGAACTGTTTCCCCAAAGGCAATGCCATTTTGTCACCCCCTTTGGACTATAATGTTCATTCCGGAAAAGACACCTTTTTCTTCTTTTTTAAAATATTGTAACAGGGACTAACATCAGATTGGGTTTCCATGTCCTTGGCTCTGGTGTAATTAGCCATTTGCTTCACCATGCCAATTCTTGTGCCACCAAATAAAAAATGGGCTTTTCCATGAATGTCAATGTGGAGCCAGAATCAACCATTGAACTCCCATTGCCATCGGAAATCAAGGATTTGTAAGAGCAATAGGCTAGCTATTCAAGTGCTTCTCAGGACAAAACCCACTAACAAAAACAACAGCTGCAACCATACAAAAACTTGTTAACAACACTAGTTTAACCACCAGAATAAAAAATTTAAAAGAAAGGAAAAAAGTTAAAAGTGGAGAAAGGAGGAATCGGCGCAACTCAATGTACTATACCTTTGAAATTACCTATAAACAAACTCTGAAATGGTTCAAAAAGAGTTTTCAAGAAGAACAATGACATGTCTTTTAGGTTGAAGGGAGCTTCTGTGATGCTACTTATGGCTAAAGGAGGTGCGGTGAAATAGAACTTTGGTGGTGGGTCAGGTTGGGGAAGGCACAATTTGAGATGTCAAAATGGGTTGGATATGCTGGCCTACATTAACCCACGTTAACCTGCCAATTAAACATGATAGGGTGGGCTGGCTTGCAAGTTTAGTAGGTCAAAAAAATATAAATCCACTCCACCTCTTAAGCTCTAACTTGCTTCGACAGCACTAGGCACAATGGAATAGAGCTTCAGAGGTGGGTCTCAATGGGAGGCACGGTGTTGAGATGAGGGGATTTTAGTGGTGGCTGGGTTCTAACAAAGAGCGAATTTCGACATAGATGGGTCTCCAGAGAGTGTGGGTGTCTCGAGTTAAGAGTGAGAATGAAGGATGGTGTGAAAAACATGATGGTGTCTGGCACCTATTTCTCAGCACTAATGGGTGAGTGGGAACAAAGGCGTGAATCTAAAATCTAGAGGTGAGTGAATCGAGATTTCAAAGATAAAGTGGCTTCTCTAGATGAATGGCGGAGTCTTAACGGAGGCAAAAATATGAGAATGGGGAAGCAAGAAGGTGATGACGAAGAAGTCATAGAGTAGACTAAGAATACACAGAGAAGTTAGTAACAAATTAATTGGATCAATGGCTATTATAAGTTATGCATTATGTGCATTAGAACATCACATAAAAAATTTCATCACAAAATTTAGAGAGTACAAAATTCTTTTAATCAACTAGAAAATTTAGTTTTGGGCATAGAAAAAGTCATGAAAATCAATAGTGAGTGCCCTGAGAAGAGTGCAGAAGAATGCTAGAAAAAATTGGCCCAAATAGTTGATGCATGGCTACTGTTGGCAACAGGTCAAGGACCTTGTTCCCTACCTGACTTCAATTGAATGAGTCAAATGACCCGCCAATGACTTGCAAACAATTGGGAACTCCGTTTTTCCTCCATCCTAGCACCTATTTCAGTGTTATTACATGTATTTGAACCTAAAGTTGTGAAACGGATGGCCCAAATCGGTCTTGTGCCAATACAATCCAGGCAAAAAAAGGTTCAAATTTTTTTGAGTCAAAAAAATTTAAACTTAACCTTAACCTTACAAGTTACAAGTTCAAAAGGGCCATGGCTCTATGAGCTGACCTTACAAGTTAGTTGTAGACTTAACCCTAAACTTAAAGCAAATTACATATTTAAACACTAATAAAGTATGAATTTATACACTACAAAGTCATATTAAGGTATATATTAATCATTTCATACCTAAAAATTTTTGAGATGTAGATAGTTAAAAGTAATTCAAGAAAAAATTAAAATAAAATTATGAAGTCTTGGGTCAAAGCAATTCAAGCCAATTTAATCTCGGGCCAAAATAGTCCAACCAAAAAAATCCCGATTTTTTCAGGCCAAATTTTCTTAAACTTAACCTTTATGTTTTTAAGTTCTACTTTTGGCCAATTTGTTGATCTAAGCTAGAATTAACAACTCTACCAAAGAGGCCGACTAAAATAATATACAAAGAAATTTGATGAAAAAGAATACTAAAATATGAAACCCAAAGTGAGAGAAAAAAGATTTCCACCACTCTGTAAAAATGAGGTTTTAATTCAGCCATTATTTTCAAACTTGGAACCATGTAACTAACTCTAAATCATGTGATTAAGAAGATGAGGTTGCCAACATTGAAAGATTTCCACCACTCTATGAAAACAAAGGTATTTTGAGGTTTTGAAAAGCCCTCCTAAAAAAGGGTTTTGTACCTAAATCCAAGCAATAAAAATGAAGCAAAACCCAAAGTCACAAAAGTCTAAACATGCTTAAACAAAGATCTAAGTGCAAAAGTATTTAAACCCTAGAAATCAGCATAGATCAACCAAATATGAACTAGATTCTACATCCACAAATAGTATGCAACCATAACATGAGGCTCTTATACCAAATTGAAATCAATAATTTGTCCATACACCAATTACAAAATAGAAGATTTGTAAATAACTCTAAAGCATAGATGCAAAACATGTGAGGTCAAGAGTAATCCTTAAATTAGTTGTGGAATCCATAAGAAAAAGTTCAAATCCAGCTTGGGTTTGGTGGTGGTAGGATCGAATGGCTTCTCTCCTAGTTAGGATGGGCATGGGTCAGGGCGGGTTGGGTTTAGAGCTCAAAATGTTGAAACTAAAAAAACCCATAGCTAGAAATACCAAAGACACCACCACCCAAACTATAAGAAGAACTAATCCACAATGATGGGTTTAGGCTATTTCATCTTCACCACGCCAGCATCACTACTACAATGCCATTGAAGCCTGGACCATGGAGTCTTCCGTTTGAAGGCTATTGCACTGTCCCTCCTTGTAATCTATTCAAGTTCCACCATTCCTCTGCCATGTCATAGAACCAATAACTTGAGCCAAGGGACTTGATGCGATCTCATCTGAGAGAGAAGGTGAGGTGTGAATGCATTTATGGAGGACTTGGGGTGCTTTTTCGATGAAAATTTAGGAGAAATAGAGAAAGAAGTGTTAATGGTGAAGTAGAGAGAGAGAGAGAGAGAGAGAGGCATGAAATGTGAAAGTGAATGTGACTTTGTGAAAGCAAATGTAAAATATGTGAAAAGAGAGATTGAGAGAGATGCATTAATGATAAAGCAAAGAAAGAGAGTGGAGGGAGAAGAATATGGAAAATAAGAGAGATTGAGAGAGATGCATTTATGGTGAAGCAAAGAGAGTAAGGAGCGGAGAATTTGGAAAAGCTAAGAGAAAGAGAGTGAGGCATGAAAGTGAAACATTGAAAAGAGAGAAACGTCAAATGGTTAAGAAGAATTTTGAAGGGCATTTATGGCTATTGGGTTAGTTTGGGTTGCCACAATTTGTCAACCCAACACCCAAACACACCTAAATGAAGCCATTTCAAGCCAAATTTTTTACCATCCCACCCATTAACCTGCCCCAAACCAAACTACACTCTTAAAATTATCGGGTTGAACTGGATTCATGTGGGTTAGGGTGATTTTGCCCACCTGTACTCTTAGTCAACTATACTTGCATTAGTGAATTTGGTTACATCAATGTGGCAACATTGCAGTATATTTAGTTAGATAGTAGACACCTCTCCTTATAACAACTTAATGTGTTATTATACCTATTTTGGGATAACATACACAATGTCCACAAACTAAGAATACACACTAGCTAATGGTCCAATAACAAAAGGATCACTAAATGGGCTTAAAATGAAGTCTTTTGACTAACATTGATATGAGTTTTCTATTCATATACTATTGTGTGTTAGTTCACGTAGGAGTAATTCCAACGATAATTTTCATTTTAATATGGTACCTCTCTATCTCTCTATTGCAATCAAATCATTAATAATTTTCTTTCATTTGCAAAGACATCTAATTTGATAGAAAATTTTCTATATATTATAGATATCATGTTTTTTAAATTTTGTATAAATTTAAAATTATTTACTATTCATCAACCTATTTTGAAATGAATATATATATTTTCTAAAACAATTGAGATCATGAATGATTTGATTGTGGACTTAAAGTTGTTTAAATTTCATAAAATTTGACATGCTTTACATGTACATGATAGTCATTTGGAATCCAATAGTTGAATTGATGGAATTCATATTTTATAAGAATTATTAAATGTTTTGAATGTGCCAAGTCCTATGTCGGTCAATTGACTCCACCACATATGTATATTTATGTACATATGTGTTCTTGTGTAGCTCAAATCGAACATGAGAAAACTTAATTTCATGAATTTAATTTCTCCTTATTAAACTAACAACTTTATTTACAAAAAAATCTACTTGAATGTTGCTAAAGAATTTCTTAAAGAAAAATATTACTATGTAAATGCAAAGTTCTACTTAGCTATCATGTAGAAAAAAACTTTGTCAAAAATTTTTTAAAAAGTGAAAAAGGAAAAGAAAAGATGAATTTTTTTATTTTGATTTTATTTTTTAAGGTAGAAAATAATAGAGTTAAAAGTATCTAGCATTGCCATTAGAATATCAATATTAGATATATATCCAATACTAATACGCCAACTTATATAAAATGTCTATGCTTCATTTTTATTTCTATTCGAACTTGGAAGGAGTAGTACACTTTTTTGCAAAGATAAGGAGAAAGAGACTACAAAGCTAAGGCAAATTTCATGATATAAGATGAAATAGAAGGAAGTAGCCAAAGTTTCTAGCAGTATGTGCTTCACCAATTACTTGAATATCGTTAGGCTATGTTAGTCTCATATAATTAGTATTCGAAATGGGTTTGAGAATTGGAAATGAGTCTTTCAATTTCAAATATTTTGTTGGGACTCTTGATTAGAATTTGAATCACAATTCTTTGTTCCAATTCCATGACATGGGATTGTAAAACAACTAAATGCAACACACTTCCACTCTTATATGCCCCTAAAATACTTTGTTTATTGAAACATGTGAATAATTTTAAGGCTAAAATGAACAAGACTCTCCTCAATTTAGAGTGTTCATTTAGTTTAGGGGCAATTTTATCCTTTCACATGGGTCAATTTGTGGTTTGACCATGATTTTAGGGATTTTGTCAGGTTTTTGACAGAAAATGTAACAAAAGGAGTACATTGCAAAAGTTGGAGAGTCCAGGATAGTTTTATGCAAAAGTTGAAAATAGATGAGGATCTTTTACAATTGATCCTAAGCTAAGGAACGTCTTGTGTACTGTAGCCTAATTTTAATGCTTTTGGCTCCGCACTTGGCTTTCAGGTTTTGAATTCAATTTCTATCCATACTTTCAATTTGTATATTACTCTTCAAGTTTCAACAAAATGGTTAATTTAATCCTCCTAGTTGTTTGATAATACATAGGTTAGGATTCATTAACATTGGTGTAAACCAAATTTAATCTTACATTTGTGTGTAACTTCTTATAAGAAGAAAATTTTAACATTGGATTTAATGTTTACATCATATATATCATGCTTCTATATTTTCACATCAATCCATGATCATTTGCTATTCCATCTATCTATTTCAAGTGTAATATAATATACAATTTTACAATACAAAATATGAATGATTTGATAATGAACTAGCATTTATCTAAATTTGATAAAATTTGAAATGCTAAATCAACATAATAATTACCTAAGACCTAAAGCTTGGATGGATGAAATTAATTCTTATTAAAAATCAATAATTTAGTGGTAGAAATGTATCATATCTTGGTTTATATATTGGTAATTATAATTTTTTTTACTTAATTCATAAATTTTATTTTAATCAATTCATAACAACAAAATTGTGAAAGTCATTTACTCAATTTATTTTTATTTATATATGTTTAAAGGGTAAAATAAGATTATATAGTTTAATAATTTCTGATAGAATGATGAAGGTTATACACAAGGTGTACATCAGTTAATTTATGATTTACAAATAAAGTTTAAACAAGTAATTTTAATTTAAAGTGAGTTTAGTAATAATCAGATGTTATCTTTTTTTTATTTCTTGATGAAGTATTTTCATTGTACTATTAAATATAAGACTAATCTTTATTCAAGAAGAGAACTGTAAACAATATTCTCTCGTCAACAACATTGATCAGAAAGTTGCATGCATAAGTATGCAAATAGTACGTAAATATAACTTTTCAAAATACTCACTAACATTGACTTCCTTTAGGATATCGAAAAGCTTAAATTGTTTGAGAATATGTTTTTCTCTTAAAGTATACAGTGAGGAAAAATGAAAATATTTCATTGGAATGCAAGTTGAACAATACACAATAGTTTTTCTTTATATAATTTTATGAAGCAGGGCCATCTATATTGCGACCTTTTCATAAAAAGACGCATCAAGATTTTGTATGATTTTGAGTTGTTCAGTATTGTCCTTCTTAGGAGATCTACACACTCAAGCCAGAACAAGTCAAATACGAAACCCAAGTAAAATTAGTCAAATTGAATCAAATTAGTCGTAACCCCACAGATCATATTTAGTCTATCTTTCTGAGCGCAAGTAGAAAAAATATTTTTATAATAATTTAGAATCAATTCTTTTATTTTTATATAATTTTTATTTCAATTAATTTATGTCATATAATTAAATTTATTGAATCTTACATATTAAATAATAAAATTTAACTAATCCAATAATTTTTATGTTTAATATAAAAACAACTTTTCTCATTTAAAAGAATAAAAATACCCATAGGTTTAAAGTGAGATTTAAAATTGAAAATAAAAGTCCTTATAAAAGGTGACCATTTGGAACTGGGCCAATTTGACCTCAAATTAGCTCATAAACTACACCATCTTGATATAAAATCGAAAGCGTTGACCATTTAATCTGTCAACTCTATTAGATTAAAGACCGAATTATTAAGGAAAAATAACAGTTTAGATTAGCTTATCAAATTTATTTACTCTAATAGTCATAAATAAATATAAACACATTTAAAGTTAAATGTATTAATTTATTTCATTTAAAGTCATAGTAACATTAATAATGGACCAAATTATCTTCTTCTTTCCCAAATTCTTTAAAAAAAATGTGTAAAACTACATCGTCTACTTTGTTTTTCTCATTTAACATGCTTATATAAATTCAAACAAGAAAAAGATATAACAAAAACTCTAAAACTCAATAAAAAATTCAATTCATCTATATAAGAATTTACTTTATTTATTGCTGATTTTATTCTATTGAACTCTTCATTTGATAATTTTTGGGTAAAAATGATATCATTTTCTTGACTCTTTTATCATAAATGGAAAGAGAAGAAAATGATTGTTTTGTCAATAATGAATCTCACTCACATGCTCAGCTACATGGAGAAGCTTCAATCTTAAGCTTAACCCTGTTCTTAGATCAGATTGAGAAAGTCATCATCAACTTCAATTTAGATAGGTTGTTTTAAAAAATTGGTTGAACCATTGAATAATGTAAATTCACATTTGATTACTTTAATATATTAACGGAAATATGCCATAGTAATTTTGTTGTTGATTGCATTTTCATTAAGGTATACTTTTAGAATTTTTGTTGTATCTTTCTCTTGCATGAATTTATTAAAACATATTAAATGGTAAAGATATTATAAAAGATATAATTTTATACACCTTTTTAAAAGAATTTGAGATAGAAAAAGAGGATAATTTAATCTATTATTAATGTTACACTAACAATAAATGAAATATATTAGCACCATTAACTTTAAATAGGTCTATAGTTATTTATAATTATTAGAGTAAATAAGTTTAACCCCAAAGGATTGATGCAATTAGTACGAACATTCTATTATCATTTGACAACTGCAAATTCAAATCCTAAAGAAAACTCTTAAGTCAAGAATTTATAATATCAATTATCTTGAGATAGATTAAACTTGTGCAAATTAAGAGACTCAAAATATTCGTGTCTCGAGTAAAATTACCTCTTAGTTCATAAAAATAAATAAATAATTTGACAAACTAATTCAAACTGGAATTTTCCCGGTTATCGATTTGTAAGTCAATTTGTTAATTGGCCCAACCTATCCGTTTTGCCTCTCGACTAGTCTTCCTAGGTAGGGCTAGAAAATTAAACCATCGCAGTGAAGTAAGCAGGCGCCTATAAAACCGAGAAACTCCAAACTACGAGCAAAGTTGAATCAGAGCATAGATGGTAAGTATATTTAGATACATTCGCAGCAACAAACTATAATGAAAGCGTGAGCAATGGGAAACCAAATTAATATTATACCATTGGGCTGGTTAAAGTACAGACACGTTAATTGTCAATTGTTGTGCAGCACGAAATTACAGAGATTGCAACTAATAATGATTCCAAGTCCCATTTAAATTCAATTTGTAAGACCTTCCAGAAGTAATGAACAACGTGGCTCGGATGTAGATATTTTCTTAAGTATGCTTTAAATGTTGCTATCAAAACTGAGGCATAACGATTCCTCAAATGAGAAACGTATAGTGCATGGAAGGGCATCCAAAATAATCAATTCATTAGCAACCGACCACCCAAATCAACCTCAACAAATAAAGAGAGAACAATATTCACCTCAACATGAATTTCCTCTACAAGCGTTCTGTGGTCTTTTTCTCCATAACCAACTCTCCCCTGCTAGTCCCCAGTCTTCCGCCGGATCATTGCGGCAACTGGGATCAAGTCACTTTCTTTCCTCTGACCGCCTATCTGGTGGGCTTCCCCACTTACTCTTGGGAGTGTTCAATAAGGATGAACCATCATCTATCATCTCGCCTTCTTCTGCGTTCTCTGGTTCCATTCCCACTTGTGTTTGCCCCGTCATGCCTGTGTGTTTTCCATTCGTAACTTCTTGATGGACCTTACCATGATCTGCATTATCAGGTTTAGACCGGCTTTGCCTTCTGTCCCGCTTATTTTTCTCAACCTCAACTGCTAATTCAACTCCATCTTCCAGCTCCCTTTCAATGAGATCATCCTCATCTATTACATCTTTCTTCAATGTCAATTCCCCACGCTCCTTCCTCCTTTTTTCCAATGCAGCCTTCACTTTGTCTTTGTTAATCATCTTAATTGCTTCTTTTGGGGAGTGACCAAATTGACCTTCACGTAGCTCCAAATTTCGACCAGCAATACAGTTAGACTTACATAATGCTGAGTCATCAGTACTTTCCACTTCATTGGCCTCCTTTTTTCCACCCATTCTATCTTGGCCACCCGCATGTACTTGTTCAGTCCCAGATCTATCTGGCACTTCTTTCTTGTTATCTTTGAGAGGCAACTGTTCAGAGTGCAGGCTGTCTCTAACTTCTACATCCAACTTGTGATCTGTAATAACACTACCCATTTCTGCACTCCCATCATTGCTCTGGTTTTCGGTGCCTCCCAGTGGCATCTCATGACTTTCTGCAGATGAGTGCTGTGGTGCTGGACGAGATGATATTTGCTTTGAGGCCAACTCCTCATTAACAGGAGCTTTTGCAGCAGCTCGGGTTGTTCCTCCACTAGCACTTCCTTCTACTTCACTTCCTTGAGACAGTGGAACTCTATTCTGCTCATAAAGTTCCAGCATTTGATTGCTGACCTCTGCAAGAGAATAAAACCATGAGGATTTAGAAGCATATCCAGAAACATTCAGCTAATCAGATACAAAAGGGCAGCCCAGAGAGCTACAATTTGGTTCATCCTCACTAACAAAGATGCCTAACTTAATCAGGTGACAATAGCAATCCCAATATTCAATTCTTTGCAGATAATTCGCTTCTCTTCAGCTGAATCCACCGAAGAAACAACTTATATATGATGGCCATAAGCATGCTTTCATTCCATGTTTTAAAAAATTCCAAGATATATGTGACAGAAATTATCATAACGCAAAAAGACATGGGAACATAAAGGCTATCCAATTGAGTCAACTTTATTGATATACATATGAATTGAGGGATGACACCAACCCTCCAATTGTCGTGGGGTGACATCAAATTCTTGCCACCAAACCTTATCACCATCTGATGGAAGCTTCACTTTTAGAAACTTGGCAGCCAGGAAAACGGCACCTGCCGCAATATGATGTGGTTTAAATTGCAGGCAGAGCGATGTCCTCAGCCTGAAAGCCACTCTCCAGTGTGTGAACAAAAATAATGAAAGAACTTTAATACAGATTCAACGAAATTTAAAATTAGAACCATGGCATCTTGGTCTTACCCATCATTAACAAAGTTCCATGCAACTTGTGCAAGTGCATTCTTTGCAACATTGAACTTCTTTATGGCCTCAACAAGGGGCTTATAGGGATGTTGAACATTAAGGTCAAAACCTAAAGTGGCAAGTACAACCCTCTCGCCTAATAAAATTAACTCTTTCTGTTGCTCATATACTTCCTGCATCATTTACGAACATCCAAGAACAAATTTCAAGAATGTCATGAGTATCACAGTATGATAATTTACAACCACAGCGTCCTAAAACTAATAGACTAGTTTAAAGGATGCTAAGAAGATTCTTTACCAAGATATAGCTGATCAATTATAAGGGGTGGAATCAGATAAAAGAAATCCAACAAAAGGTGTACGCAGAAAGGTTTAGTAAATGATATATTTCAAAGCAACCAGTATTATTTCAGATGCAACTGAAGATTCTTAGATAATTACTCCAAGGCCCAAAATTTACAAGCCAGACAAAATGTACAGGAATTTGATACTGAGGTCCCAAACATGTTTGACCGTGCATTATAACCTAAATAGACATAAGGAAAAATGGCTGGGGATTAAAACAGGCACAACATAGATTTCAGAAATATCAAAAAATAAATGAGAATATAATAAATGAACTGGCCAAAGCACCACCATTAACAGTACACCTTCTGTTTTATCCTCTGTGCAGCAGCAGGATCCTTCTTGTGAATAATCTCATAAGAAACAAGAATAACATCTTTTAGTGGACGAGGAGTCTCTTCAACCTTGCCAGCAAGGAACATACAGACAGTTGCAATGGTCTACAGAAGATATTTATCAAGAGAAGAATCAGATATCAATATACATTTCAGGTTCATACTACTTATACAACTACCATTCCCGACACTATGGGTTATGTATATTTAACAAAAATTGTCTACATTCCTAATGCTGTACACCAACTCAACAATATATGATGACCATAACTAATACATGAAAATGACTTCGGTCCAAAATTTTGTGGATTGCCCTAAGCTTTTTAGTCTGTTTGGCTTAACCGTGGCAGACTTGCTTTGTAAGAATTGATTTAGTAAAACAATGGGCAAAAGTGAATTCTTACAAATCCTATAAAAGAATGATCAAATCTTTTCAACACTGAGAAAAAGATCACTACACACATAAACTTGATGTTTCAAATAAAATAAAAATCATTAAATTCATGCATCAGCTAACAATAACATAAGTAGATAAAAAATGATAAGATACAAGTTTGTCCCTAAAGAATTTCTCTTCAATGTTCATTGATAACTTTGCTTTAGACATTAATACGACATAAAATTGATGTATTCACTACACTAGTCACTACAAAGAATATTCAAAGCATTTTTCTTTAGATAGAAAACTCATGAGTTAACTACCCTAAATCAAGCATATGCCATGAACACACAAATACATCAATGCCACATACAAAACCATTCGGCAAGTAGTTGTTGGACACAGCAAGCAGTGATATTAAATTACAAAAAGTAATTCCTTTACAGAACAAACAAACCTTCCAGATAGCATAAGGTTTTCCAATATGTGATATACATGTGTACCTACTACATAAGCCATTCACGAAAAAAGGCTACCACAGAACAGTTACCTACTATTGGAAGGGCATAAACATATACTAACTCAAACTACAACATACTAAATATCTGGAGAGGTGAAATGCCTAAATAATATCAATTTAAAAGGGTAAAAACCCACCCTTCGGTCATTCTTTGCATGAGATTGTCGAAGAAAGAACCGATGGCAAAATATTATGGCTGTTGCTATAGTTACCTGAGGCCTGCAAGGTACAAAGTCACAACCAATATGCAAACCTCCATCCACATTTCTATAACAATATATCAATATGTACAACTTAATAACATAAATCCAAGTGCATCCAAAAGATACATGTCAGATGTAATGTCTCCATTGGTCTTCAAAAGACCCCCAATAAACTCAAATCACCTCGGAGAAACAAAAAGACAAAGGGCCACCCAAATTGCAACAAAAGTATGCATAAGCTAGAAGTGCTTCCATTATATGCACACAATGGAACAATTGCATTTTGGGTGTCTTGTGCACATTAAATTCATAAAACATATCGAAAGGACTGTAAAATGTGACTAGCAGCTGAGCAATGGAAACATAAGTGTTTTCTTTTCTCTGAGCTAAGGTGACACAGCAAACCCGCATTAGGAGACAAAGCCTAATTTAACATATGAAGCTGCAGTGTATCAAAAGTGTAAATCTTGCTGTATACTGGTATCCAAAGGAATGGCTTGACCTTAGAAGGAACTTTGGATCACATAGGGGCATTCTAGAGTGAAAAAATCTCTGTTTGGGTACTTCGCGAGAAAAAAAGGTCCAAAAAAATTACAAGAGGATACACCACAAAGATCAGAGTTGATGGAGGGCACTGGCAGCAGCCTTTGAAGCTTGAAGACATAAAAGCCATGCAAAAGCTATGTGGGTCCATTTTGGTAGCTTAATATTTCCGAGAATGAAGGAAACAAGAATCAAACTCTTAACTATAGGCTTTGACACCATGTCAAGAACTAATTTTTCTAAAAGCTTACGTTGTTATTTGGGTACTTTTAGAACTTATATGATTTGGGGTTGAGCTCTAATCCTCATCCATATAGGATTGGGGCTTGTCTTGTAGGTTAAGTCAAGGGACCTAATTAAAAGCTTGTTTGTTCCTTTTCAAATCAATTTAGTTTTATGAGAATTATTCAAAATTTGCTTTTTATCATGTGATGTGATCAAACCTTAGGCATGACTCCAGATTTCTTCTATAGTTAGCTGTTACTTGCATGCTTGATCAAGCCCAGACCCTAGACTAGCGTCTCCCTGGGAAGCAGAGAACTCACAAGATAGAGCCCAGCAAAGCACTCGCAAGATCGAGGGAAGCAGATCAGAGGACTGAAATTGGGACAGAAGGAAGGGAGCAGTGAGAAGAGGGAATGCCGAGACCAGAGAACTTGCGAGATTGACGGAAGCAGACCAGAGGTGCGAAACAGGAAAAGGGTGAGGGAAGCAGCAAGAAGAGAGAATGCTGAGACCAGAGGCAATGAGATATCCAGACCAGAGAACTTGCAAGATCAAGCCCGGACCAGAGAAAGTGATAGAGGGCAGTGCGCAACAAAAATTACGGACATTGCATGCACAATTGCAGCACAATATAGATTGCACAACAGACAACAATAAACAAAATCTTACTCCATCAAATGGGGATTGCACAACAGAATCCCTAAAAAATTGTGCTGTGGATCATAGTGAGCACACTTGCACAGTCATAAACAGCTGCCTAATTGACTTTAACAACTCATCCTTTGGCCGTCAAAATACCCATTCCTTCATACACAAATCCAAAGCTATCAATTTCCCACCTTTCTGCCTTTCAAAAGTCCCTAAAACTCTTGGTTTCATTCTAAGTTCCTGATGGAACTTGTCATTATTTAACACAAATAACAGTACTATATACACACACAAAAGGCCAGATTTGGCCTCACACCACACAGTATTAATGAAGATCCCAATCTATCCTATAGAATAGGATAGCCCCAAGTCTGGTTTAACGGCCCAGAAAATCCCCACAAGTTCCAAACTCTGTCTAAATTCTCTTCTTCCCTTTTCAGAATAATCCCCAATATATAACCTACCCAATAACTACTCATAACAGTTATTAATACATAATAACTGCCATATAACTAACTTCAAATATTATATAACTACCCAATTCAGAATCTGCCACATGTAAACATGTAACAGTGGCCTATTCAGAACTTGCGACATGTAATTAGTTAGTGCCCAGACAATACCCTCCCCAAGAGTTTCACCTTGTCCTCAAGGTGAAAGGTTGTGAAATGCCTCCATGCAGACTTTGATTGGCTCAAATGGATCCCTTGCCTTCTTGCCACAGTATCTCTCAATGAGTTCCCATGTTAACATCTCCCTCAATCCAATTGGGACTGTTGTGGATCCACAAAAAACTCCAAGACGAGCAGATCCCTCTTGTGAAGGCCTAAAACAGTCCATCCATTCCCGTTTAAAAATCTCCCAGTCCTAAATTGGCGTCCTTGCTTCCCTCCATTGCAACCAGTTCCAGGTAGCCTCCTCCATACACACTGCAGCGGCTAGAACCTACTCATTCAAGGCGATTTCATTCACTTGAAAATATCTTTCCACACAAAAAATCCACCCACTTGGATCCTCACCTGTGAAAATTGGCAATTCGAATTCACGCAGGGAAGAATTAATTTTATACTCCTTGGGTCCACCCACAACTCCAGTTTCAAAACTGGCAACACTGTTTTTCCCCGTTCTCTTGCCCTCTGTTCTCTCAGCCTCTGCCCTCTCTTGGCCTTCGGCATCACCATGCACCTCCACCCTTGGTTGGCTTGGGTGTTGCGCACGCTGGTTGTGTCCCTCTAGCTATTCCTAATTCAGCCTATCCCCCCTGTCTCCCAGAGTCACAGAACTCTGAAAGAGTCCCTAAGGCTGCTACCGACTACACAACAGCCAGTAACTACTCCCTCAAGTCCGTTACCCCTTGCCTAGCCGCTCCCATTTCATCTTCTCCCCCTTCATTTTTGATCACCTCTTCTAGTATTCACCATCTTTGGATTGGAACACTGCTCTGATACCAAATGATGGAACTTATTATTTAACACAAATAACAGTACAGAATACACAAACAAGACCAGATTTGGCCTCACACCACAGTACAATGGAGATCCCAGTCTATCCTATAGGGATAGACCCAATTTTGGTTTAATGGCCCAAAAAACCCCTACAAAATCCAAACTCTCTGTCTGAATTCTCTTCTCCCATTTTTAGAATAATCCCCAACATATAACCTACCCAATAACTACTCATAACAGTTATGAATACATAATAACTGCCATATAACTAACTTCAAATATTATATAACTACCCAATTCAGAATCTCCCACATGTAACATGTAACAGTGGCCTCTTTAGAACTTGCCACATGTAATTAGTTAGTGCCCTGACAATACCCTCCCCACAAGTTTCACCTTGTCCTCAAGGTGAAAGGTTGTGAAATGCCTCCATGCAGACTTTGATTAGCTCAAATGGATCCCTTGCCTTCTTGCCGCAGTATGTCTAAATGAGTTCCCATGTTAACATCTCCCTAAATCCAATTGGGACTGTCAAGGATCCACAACAAACTCCAAGATGAGCAGATCCCTCTTGTGAAGGCCTAAAACAATCCATCCATTCCCGTTTAAAAATCTCCCAGTCCTAAATTGGCGCTCTTGCTTCCCTCCATTGCAACCAATTCAAGGTAGCCTCCTCCATACACACTGCAGCGGCTAGAACCATCTTGTTCAAGGCGTGTTCATTCACTTGAAAATATCTTTCCACCCAAAATATCCACCCACTTGGATCCTCACCTATGAAAAAAGGTAATTCCAATTTACACAGGGAAGAATCAGTTTTAGACTCTTTGGATCCCCTCACACCCCCAATTTCAACAATGGCAACACTGTTTTCCCCTGTTCCCTTGCCCTCTGTTCTCTGAGCCTCTGCCCTCTCTTGGCCTTGGGCATCACTGTGTGCCTCCACCTTGGTTGGTTTGGGTGTTGCGCATGCTGGTTATGTCCCTCTAGCTGTTCCTGATTGAGCCTATCCCCCCTTTCTCCCATAGAGTCATGGAACTCTGTGAAAGAGTCCCGTAAGGCGGCTACTGAGCGCACAACAGCCAGTAACTGCTCCGTCAGTCCTCTACCTCTGGCCTAACCACTCCCATTTCATCTTCTCCCCCTTCAC
Organism: Dicorynia guianensis; assembly: GCA_037013595.1. Classification (NCBI taxonomy): domain Eukaryota; kingdom Viridiplantae; phylum Streptophyta; class Magnoliopsida; order Fabales; family Fabaceae; genus Dicorynia; species Dicorynia guianensis. The sequence goes on from JASUAB010000010.1 coordinate 5,290,650, forward strand.
TTTGATCACCTCTTCTAGTATTCGCCATCTTTGGATCAAAACACTGCTCCGATACCAAATGATGGAACTTCTTATTATTTAACACAAATAACAGTACAGAATACACACACAAGACCAAATTTGGCCTCACACCATACAATACAATGAAGATCCCAATCTATCCTACAGAATAGGATAGCCCCAATTCTTTCCAAACTCTCTGTCTGAATTCTCTTCTCCCCCTTTAAGAATAATCCCCAATATATAACCTACCCGATAACTACTCATAACAGTTATTAATACATAATAACTGCCATATAACTAACTTCAAATATTGTATAACTACCCAATTCAGAATCTGCCAAATGTAAACATGTAACAGTGACCTATTCAGAACTTGCCACATGTAATTAGTTAGTGCCCTAACAATTCCTTGTTGTCATACGTCAAGAGTCCATAGCTCTAATTTCTTCCTACATATCCCTCATTATCACCCCCCTCTGCACAAGTTTCTTTGAACTGTCCATTGTCTCCCACTTTCTCTCACAACCTCCTTATGCACACACATGTGTGCGCATTATTCTAGTATTTCTAGTATATAAAAAGAAAAAGTAGATCTAGAACGGCACAACAAGCAGAGAATAACATAACAATAAAGATCGGGTTTTCTTCCAAGAGAAAACAAGTGAACATTTAAAGCAAGTACACACAAAGTTCCCCCAATAACTTAATGCATGAAGGAAAAAATTCCCCACATATCTGGGAAATTCCATATAAACAGCTCTATCCAAAAGACAAAGCCAACAACTGCAACGTCTTCAATAATAGAATAATTTTTATTACGAGGAAAGGAGTGGCACTAAGAGGGTATGGTATCTTCTCAAGGAAAAGCAAAGAAAAACAAAGCTAAGAGTCTATCCATTGAAATGTTTCCAGAACTATAGTCTTACCTAGCTTGATCCATTAAGTAGAATGAGTAAAAAGGAAAACAACCTATCAATAGTTCCCTAAACCTATCAGTCCCTAGAATCTAGACAGTCTAACTTCACAGGAACTTATTCAAAGTTTCAAACAATCAATATGCATTCTACTTTTGCTCCACATTAGCTACAAAATAATGTTTAACCCTCAATCAAGACTACTGAAGGAACAAAGGACAGCAATCATCTAAACTTCAACGCAACAAGCATCAACCAAGAAACTTTATGCCATATATACATGGACAGAAATTTAGAAAACATTCTGGAGTATTTATATTCCTTACAAGTAAACATAGCAAAACAAAAAGTATTTTGAGAAAGAAAAAGAGCAAAGGGAAGAAAGAAAAACCAAGTCCAAACTATGTCCAACTTAAATATATTTTTTTTCAATAAAAATCTCCAAACCTAGAAGTGACGAAAACTAGTTTCATGACAGGAACATAATGCCCGTCAAGACACTCTTTAATTTTATTTTTATTTTGAGAAAACAGAGAATAAAAGAGTTCTAGTAACCACCCACTAACCATAACTTGATGTTTAGGATAAGGTTTATATAGTGAGAAAAGACCATATACCAAACCACAAGTTCTAGCATCATGCTAGTATAGACGCCTGTTTGGCTGTATCTGGACAGTTCTATAATCACGTCCTCGGGACAAAATAAAGTTTGGGAAGAAATTAGATCAAGTAACGTCAAACATTACACAAAATCCAAAACCCACAATATTTCTCCTGAAATTTAGAACCAGCCAAAGTTACATCCCCTTGGAAAAATCACATTTTGACAAAAATATTAGAGTTGTCCTATTGGCATGTATCACCAAACTTTCCATACGAAGTAATACATTCCTATGCCCCTTTTAATTATTTGACAATTAAATTACTTTACCTGAAAATACCCAAACAAAATCAATTTAACCATCTGCAATCTTTAGATAATAACATTCCATAAAAACAAAATAATAATGCTTCCAAAATCAAATCTTGCAAAAAGGAAATCTTGCAGCAACCTTAGACACACACTACAAAGCATATGCCCTGTGAAAAGTCACAAGTAAAAATTCCATAATAAAAACAGTAGCAGCATGCTTACACTTTAAGCCTCATGCCTAAATCCTGTAAGAATGTGCAGTATGACTTCCGCAGATAAGTCTCTTTCTTCAGGTCAATTCCATCTTTTCTTGATGGGGAATTTTCCTCTATTTCTTTCCTGGACATATACCAGCGACATAGTGCTTCGTCTTGTTTGTCCTGAGAGCTTTTACAAGAGCCACCATCAGATGCTCCATGATGTGACAACTCCCCAGACACAAATCCTGCCATGCATAATTTGTCTATGGCACTGTGCACCAATTAAATTTCAGCACTCAGGCTCAGATTGATCTGTCGCACTTCATCACCATTATAGAACAAGATAGTTCTGCAGGCTACCAGAACAAGAACTAGGTAAATATTAAGTAACTGGAATTATGAGTGACGTTTTATAATTGCTTATATCATAAAATATAAAAAACATAATGCACCACAGTAACCCATGACTTTGAAAGCTATGTAGTAATCCAGATGACAGCTTTTTCTTTCAGCTACTCCATAGATGGATTATAAGGACAGGATCACTGATATAAAATGGCATGAGTAGACATAAATGTTATAAACTGAGATGAGAAATGTTCAGAAGCATTGTGACCACATAAAGCACAAATAGATTCACCAAAGACCAAACTGACTTTTTATTTCAGCACAAAAGGTTTGAAATATGGAGAATAACTCATAATGATGTTTCATTGAGAAAAGCCAAGTGCAACAAGAGTGATCAACTGGTCATCGATAAATATTACAAAGTGACAGAAATCTAATGCAAAGTTGACTTGACTCCACATACATCTGTGCGAACAAGAGAAAGGCAATTCAGCCCTGCTACTAACCATATGAGGAAAGAACTACAAGTGTGTTTCTCACACTTACAGCACTCAATCTAAAGAACACCAAGGACAAACCAAGAACCAATGTTTGGAGTTTAAAGACTCAAATGACCAAGCCAATAATGAAGGAGTTCTAGAGGTGGCATTGGTGCATACTACCACTGAACTAGGCACAAGAAGGTGGTAGTGACCATGACTCATGCTTGACTCCAATCATCTTCCTTGTACCCTGAAGACTGACCCTATATAAAATCTGTGTTATGTCATTATACAATCAAGGGTTTTAATGAATTGGCTATTAGAAATCAGATTGAATGGGATGCCAAGGACATATAACACAATTTAAAGACAAAAAGGGGTTAGATTTTGCTTGTCCTATTCCTTTGACTCCAGTTTTGGTTCTGTCAACAAGAGTACCCACAAGTAATGTATCAGAACATGAAAGAGAGGAAAAAAGGTCATCATACCAGACATATGATCAATGGCGCAAGAATCAAGAATCCACAAAGTCCAAGAGATCGTCCTTAAGTAGTGCAAGCAATAGGATTACCATTGTGAGCGTGCATTTGTTGTGCAACATGAAATTTCAGGAAGGCGTAAAGTTAGCCACTAAATAGGCAATAATTGAGAAGCCTGTGGGGTTGAAACTGAGCTGATATTACTACGGAAAACATTGTTGGCACATGAAAAGCTAGCAGATGGAGTAGGTGGAGCACCATGTCCACCATACTTCTTTTAGTAGATTTCCTCAAGGAGGCCCAGTTTCATGCAATAGGTGCACTATAGGTGTGAATGACCATTATTATTACACTTTCCTCCCCTTGTACGTAGTACTTGAAAGCTTATCAATTTGATAGGGGTTATAATAGGGGCTCCAAGGTTAGAGAACTTGAAACTCTAAGATGTGGAAGAACCAAGGACTAAGGCATCCTCATTGAGGTATAAATAATGAAATATCGGGTTGTAGGTGAAAGAGTAGAGGGAAAAGTTTTAAATAAACTGCGCCAAATTTGGAGAAGGGATCCCTAGAAATAGGTCCAGAACACAATGGAGATGAGATCAGGGTGTCCATCAACAGTGACACATGAAAACTGTGGCAGCAAGATGACAATGACAGGGCAACGCATGGCGGCTTCAATCACAGCATAGCTCCAAGGGTAGGCCAATCAATGATCCTTGAACAATGGTATGGTCAGATTTCTCAAAAGACACTAGGGGCCAACAGACCAATGCAAGTGCAGGTATGAGGAGAAAGGTTAGGGATTCTGACACCATAGAGAGAGAGACACACACACAACAAGAGGTCAGGTTTTCTCAAAAAAGGCTTTAACACCATGTCAAAGAACTAATTTTCCCAAAAGCTTAAGCAAAAGAAGTTTCTCCATGCAAAGTATTTTTCTCCTAGAAATTTAATTCCATAGTATACTAGACATTCGATGTTCTAAGATCTAAAATTTTGAAAATCAACTAAGCAATAGCAACTAGGCCTAATCCCAATAAAATTGGATTATACATGTGACTACAATATTGTAAACTTCACACAGATTTACCACATAAAGTCTCATTGAAATGGGAAAAGTCAACCACATATCTTCATTCAATATGTTGATTTTTTGGGGAGAGAGACTGTGGAGTTAGAGAGAATAAGTGATTGGGTAAAATGATGATTCTCTCTTTTTATTGAGTTTCTAAAATTTAACACATCAGTACAATATAATTTACCCAAACGCATGAACGTTAACAGCTAACTAAAGACCTACACACCAACACCTTCTAACACTCCCCCTCAAGCTAGAGTATAGATATTAATCATGACCAGCTTGTCACAAATATAATCAATCCTATCAGACCTTTAGTCAAAATGTCAACTAATTGTTCACCAGTCTTCACATGACTTGTTGAAATGACTCCATGAAGGAGTTTCTCTTGGATAAAGTGAACCAACTTCAATATGCTTAGTACTTTCATGGAAAACCAGATTTAAGGCAATGTGAATTGCCGTTTGGTTGTCACACCATAGTTTCATAGGTCTTGTAATCTTGATTCCTAACTCATCAAGTAATTATTGCAGCTATACAAGTTCACAGGTTACAAGCGCCATAGCTCGATATTCAGATTCAGCATTAGAGCGAGCTACTACACTCTGTTTCCTACTCTTCCATGATACCAAATTCCCTCGAACAAGCCAACAATAATCAGATGTTGATCTCCTATCTATAGGAGAGCCAGCCCAATCTGCCCTAAGAAGCCGTCAATCTCACAGTGTCCATGATCCTTATACACAATACCACGGCCAGAGGAGCCTTTCAAGTATTTTAAGATATGAACAACACCATCCTGATGAGATGTTCTAGGTGAAGACATAAATTGGCTCACCACACTTATTGAGAAGGTGATATTCGGCCTAGTTACTATTAAATAGTTTAATTTCCCTACCAATCTTCTATAACAACCTAGATTTGGTAAAATTTCTCCATCATCTGCTGTTAATTTCACATTGAGAGCCATAGGAGAATCACAAGGCTTTGCTTCCAACATATCAATTTCTTTAAGTAAATCAAGAACATACTTCCTTTGTGACACAATTTCCTTTATTGCTCCGAGTCACTTCAATGCCTAGGAAGTATTTTAGGATACCCAAGTCCTTCATATGAAATTGTGAGTGAAGAAAAGACTTTAGATCCTAAATACTAGAATTGTCATTTCCTGCAACCACAATATCATCTACATACACCACCAGAAGAATACAACCTACAACAAAAGACTTATAAAAGACAGAGTGATCAAAACTACTTCTCTGCATGCCAAACTATAAAACATCTTGACTTAAGTGGCCAAACCATGCTTGTGGAGATTGCTTCAATCCATACAACGACTAATGAAGTCTATAAACCTTCATTTTCTCCCCCTAAGCAACAATGTCAGGTGGTTGCTCCATATATACCTCTTCATTTAAGTTTCCATGCAAGAAAGCATTTTTGACATCTAGTTGATGTAATACCCAGTGATGAGAAGCTGCAAGAAAGATAAGCAATCTAATTGAAACCATTTTTGCTACAGGGGAAAGGGTCTTTGAGTAATCAACACCATATGTCTAAGCATATCCATTTTTAATTTGGCTAGAGACCCATCTAGATTAACTTTGATTGAAAAGACCCATTTACAGCCAGTAGCATGTTTGCCTTCAGGGAAGGGTACCAAATCCCAAGTTTTATTTTGTTCCAAGGCATCCATTTCTTCCATCATAGTTGCTCGCCATCCACTATGAGAAAGGGCCTCAGCAAGAGATTTTGGAACAAATAAGGAATCAAGGGAAGCAATAAAAGACTTATAAGAATCAGAAAAATTGTTGTAAGAAACATAAGAGGAGATTGGATAAATACATGAACGTTTACCTTTCCTTAGAGCAATAGGAAGGTCAAGAGTAGGATTTTGTTCCTGAGGCTCCTGAGATGAGAAGACTAGAACAACTGGCGAATCCAAAGTTATATCTTCTAGAGGGGGTTGGATAGAGGTTGCCAAGAGCATAGTTGTTAATAGCGAATAGTGCACTTATAGCGCTTGGGATCATTGTGACATAGCGCATAGCATTGCGCATTGCGTATTGCTATTTGAATAATAGCGCAATTATATTATATATATAAATATATATTTTTATACATGTAATATAACATTAAATAACAACAATATATAAAAAATAGCCTTAAAAAAATATGATAAAGGCAATGAAGGGAGGAGGGAAAGTAAAATAAGAAAGATAGCATAGGCATAGGAAGGTTTGGACTTTGGAGTAGAGAAATTGGGCCAAATACCGATAGCACAAATAGTGCACGCTATTTTTGTGCAAAAGCGTAGAAATAGCACAACAAAGCATATGTGTACTGTGCTTCGCTATGGCCTGTAGTATAGTGCAATAGGCCATAGTGCAGCTCTATATGCTATAGCGGTCACTATAGCGCACTATTAATAACTATGGCCAAGAGTATGTGTGTTTAAAGAAATATGATGGAGAAGGAAAACTAGAAGTCTCTAACTAAGAGCTGACTAAAGTGGTGAAGGAAAACTAGAAGTCTCTAAGTGAGAGCTGTTTAAAGTGGGCAAGGTGTGATTCTTATAGGCCAGGAATTCATCATCTTTTAAGTTTAATGGACTTGACTGAAGAACTCAGAGAGGGTGGCTAAAGAAGAGAGTAGTGCCAAAGAAGGTTACATCAGCAAACACAATGTATCTCCCCAAATCGGGCTAATAACATCTATAACCTTTTTGACAACGAGCATATCCTAAGAAAATACATTTGAGAGATTGAGGATCAAGCTTGGACACTGAAGGAACGATATCTTGTACAAAACAAGTACACCCAAAGATTCTAGAAGACAAAGGAAACAATGACATGGATGGAAACAGAATAGAGAATGGAGCTTGACCTTTGAGAATGAAGGGTACATTCTGTTAATAAAATGGCCAGCTGTTAGAACCACATCAGCCCAAACGTATTTGGGCACTTTCATGTGAAAAATGAGAGCCGAGCAACCTCAATGATGTGTCTACTCTTTCTCTCCACCACTCCATTTTGTTGTGGAGTAACAGCACAAGAAGACTAATGTACAATACCATTTTCTTTCATGAATGAAGAGAAAGCATTGGAAAAGTACTCCTTTGCATTGTCACTTCTTAAGATTCTAATGGATAACTTAAATTGAGTTTTAACTTCAGCATAAAAGGCACAAAAGATTGAAAACAATTCTATTCTATTTTTCATTAAATAGAGCCAAGTTACATGAGAGAAGTCATCCACAAAAGTTACAAAATAACGAAGCCCGGACTTAGACTCTACAAGACATGAACTCCAAACATCAGAATGGACAAGTTCAAAAGGAGAAACTGCCCAATTAATGCTTCTAGGGTTATATGTCCCTTCACGGTGCTTGGCAAATTGACATGATTCACAATTCAAAACAGTCATTGACCTAAGACTAGGACACAACTTTTTGAGAGAGTCCAAGCATGGATGACTAAGTCAGCAATGTAGTTTAAAAGGGGAGACCATCTGAGAGTAAGCTAAGGACTATGGCATAGGGTCTGGTACTCCCTCCAAAAAATATGGTCCAGTGGATTCACAACCTTTACCAAGGATCTTCCTTGTCCTAAGATCTTGAAATAAGCAATAACTAGGAAAGAAGTGAACACTACAATTATTAGTGCGAGTGATCCTACTTACAAATAACAAATTAAATGGAAATTAGGTCAATATAACACAAAAGTCAAACATACAGAAGTAAATGTAAGGGCATTCCCACCCCCAGTGACTGGAGTGATGGATCCATTTACTTGTCATGTGGTTAGTAGTGCCTAAGTCAGTGACATTTGGTAAGTTTGTAGAAGAATGGAATGAGGTTAGTAAGCTAGTATTACTTGTCATGTGGTTAGTAGTGCCTAAGTCATTGACCCAATTACGCAAAGAGGATAAGGCAAGCAGTGGAATTACTTGTCTAAACTAAAGTAGCTATGGAAGATGTACCAATCCCTTGAGTGGCCTGAAATTGAGTATATTTATGAAACTCATCAACTATCATGGTAACTATCTTAACGCCAGCCTCCACTCCACCAAATGATAGAGTAGGTAGGATACCCTCTTGAGTGACAGTGTTGGCAAATCTTTGGCCCTGAGACTATTTCATCTTCCAACAGTTTCTCTTCAGATGCCCTAATTCTCCACAATCGTAGCAAATATGTGGACCATCAACATCCTGTCCACCCTCACGACCACCTCTAGTTCCAACTCTTCCACCCCCTCTACCTCCTCTACTCATTAGGGCTGCCGATTCATTATTAACCAGAGGCATGAAAGGACTCTCATCAACATCCTTACTCACTCTAAGAAGTCTTGCAAACACTTCATCAAGAGAAGGAACCTCCTCGCTAGTGGGCAACTAAGACTGGGCAATCTCATATTTAGATTGTAATCCGACTATGAAGCAAATTACCACAATTTGCTCCTACTGCTTCTGCATTTTCTTTACATCCTTAGTAATGAGAAACTTAGTTCTCAGTTATTCAATGGCCTTCTTTACTTCAATGTAATAGTCTCATAGGTTCCTACTTTTCTAATCAGCCCTATAAATATTAAACAATAGTTCATGTATATAGGAAGTCTTGTTTGCCCTCAAACATAAAATTCAAGTAATCCCACAAAGCCTTGACTATAGAGCAATGCCCAATGGCATCATCTATGGAGAGGTGAAGAGTTTTCTGAATTTGGTTATACAATTTGTTGTCTACTATCATCCATTTCCTTTTTGCTGCCTTGTTAGTAGGAGGGTCTTTTGTTAGATGATCAAGTTCAATCCCATTGAGGTATCTCTAGATTGTCCTCTACCATTGTCTGTTGTTTCTCCTACCTTCCAATAGCCTATCAATGATTCTAGTATTGGATAATAGCTCTACCACCACTCCTGTGTCACTGTTTTCTTGCTTAGTCACCTTCTTAGCTTGTTCAAATGGTTTTGCTTCCTTATCATCAGACATGGTTTTCAATCAACTATAGCTCTTACACACAACTTCAAATCTTCAAACCACCAAACCAAGCGTACAATACACTACTGAGTTTAGTTTTGAACTATCCACCACGTGAGAGCACTGAACAAGGCAGAAACTCGCATTTAAGTTGTCAAGAGCGACTCAAATCCCATCACTCAACCACAAACCACACAACCCAAAGGTGAACGCCCCCTATTCAAGCAAAATCCCTCCAAAATCATGACCACCCAAGTCGAAGACAAACCAATCTGAGCTCCCCTTAGAGAATCGCACCTTACCATCATGAAAACTTCTTCAAACAGGTAGTGAGAGGAACAATTCATGATGCAGAGCCCAAAAACTCTTGTGCAACACGCAAGGTCACATTTTCTCCCCCCCCCCCCCCCAAAAAATCGCCACTCACCTGGTCACACCTCTCATCATGACTCACTCTAGTCACATTCCCCTTGGGTAGTCGTGGCTCTCCTAGCCATGACCGTTCAAGATAGACGAGAGAGGGGGGGACAAGGGACAAGCCCTAAGGTCTAATCAAAATAGGGAGGAAATTTTGGGGGATTAGGGTTAGGGTTCCTGAAATTTCGGGATTAGGGTTTCAGTCAATTAGGGTTTAGAATAGCTCTGATACCATGTTGATTTTTTTGGGAGAGAGAGAGTGGAGTTAGAGAGAGAAAGTGATTGGGTGAAATGATGATTCTCTCTTTTCCATTGAGGTTCTAAAATATAACATGTCAACACAATACAATTTACACAATCACATGAACATTAACAGCTAACTAAAGACCTACACACTAACACCTTCTAACACAATATATGAAAAGAGAATAAGGCCAGGCGAGATAGAACGAAAACATAAATAGATACGCGTAGAAAAGGAGCTTTATTTGCACAAAGGGCATTGTTTGAAAAGCTAATATAGTACATGGAAACCAGAGAACAAAATCGGAGAACTACAACTTCAGACAGTGAGTACCATACTGAGATTGGAACTGCTCATAAATTCCAACCAATTGTGCATAGCGTGGCTAATGGCACCATGTTGACACATGGGGGACTAAAAGATTTAAAAAATAAAAATGACAACTAATCAGGAGATGTAAATTATTGTACAGAGTCTACAAACATGTAAACTAGTTAGGATATTATTGTGTTCGGATGTATAGATTATTTTTGGCATGTTAATGATTTAATTCCAGAATTTAGCTTGACTAGACTTTCCCAGTAACTTGATCATTACTTCCCAAACAAATGACTATAATAGCAGGACATGATTTTGAATCCTAGTTTCTTAATGCATCTAAGCATTATTTACTTTATTAATAAGAGATAGAGAAATAAGGCTAGCAAAAAATATATATCTCAAGAATGCCAAAGTACTTGATTGTTTTAAGATTTAGGGATTAGAAAAAGCTGGTTAAGTTGTAAGACAGCTTTGCAATTCAGACTTCATTTATTGAAGCTACCATCACTCTCAACAAACTTTAACACAAATACATACACACACACACACACAAAAGAAAGACACTAAGACAGCACATACAAACAGGGGAACAGAGGTGAAACAGAGAGACCAACAAGAAACAAAGCAGTCAGCAGAGTTCATAACTTATCTATGACAGAGTTAAAGGACTAGACATGCAGAGACAAGAGTGAAGAGCACCAACAGAAGCCAAAGAACAATGCAATGGAGCTTTCATAGAGCTCCAATGGAGGACAACATTCTTTGTAAAGGCAGCAAAGAACATACAGTGCCGAAGAAGGGAAAGCAGCAACCGAAGGAGGCGATCAGAGCTAACATGGGCTAAATTGCAGACAGACAATGTCAATTAACTCTTTTGTCCACGAGTAACAGAAGCCCATTGGCTACCATTCTTTTTAAGCGGAGATAAATTGGAAATTTCCTCGAAGCTTCAAGATGGTGCCATCACTCACCCATGGCCACCATGGACAACCTGCCATGGTGCCATCATTGACTACAATGATTGTACATATCCTCTTCAGAAAGAAACAAAAAAAACTCAGAGAACCCATGCGAAACTATCACAGGGAACTTGCACAAAGATAACAGAAGGAAGCAACAAGATGAATTGAGCAGAGGGAAGCAGTGAGCTTAAGCCCAAACCAAAGAGGAAAATATAGAGAGCACTGAGAGAGATGGAAAAGTGGTTAGATAACCAGATCTCAGGGTTCTTTTTAACATGGGAATCCATATTTTGTGTGTGTAATCATAACAGAAATTGTGCACAATCGCAGCACACTATGGATTGCACAACGGAATTCCCAAAATATTGGGCGAAGCTCCATTGTCATGTGCAATGCGCAATGCTTACAATTGATAACTATGGTATTCTTTCTTACAAAAAGGAAATAGGCAAGTCTCTTTGACTTTGTGTTACTCTCAAATCTTTTCTTCCTAAGAAGAGCTGAAAGTTCTTCATAGTACATATAAAATTAATATCCACACAATACTTTGTCAATACCCCAACATTGGCTCATACTAAAGAACATGGCTTATCCAAAATGCTTCACTTCAATACTAATTGTTTCTCCATATTTTGATTAAGACTCAGAAAATTATTTTCACAAAATTTTAAAAAAAAAAAAAATTTGACCCCAATAAAACAATGGGATGACTCTAATGGGACTGGCCAGTAGAAATTGAGTCCATTAAATCCAAATTGGGAAGGAAATTCAGAAACACTAATCATAGCAATTCTTTCTTCTTGATAAGAGAGGAACTTATGAGGCTAACTTAATGACTGTTAGACCACCAATTGACAAGTCAGAATTATAAGGTCTATGTAGCAGACTTTGATTGGCTCAAATGTGGAGTTGGTTATTGGTAGTTTTAGGGAGTTATGTGTGTTATAAAGATATATGGCATATTCTAATTACTACATGACGCATGGCAAGTTCTGATTACCATGTGTTTTAGTTAGTTATGGATAGTTATAGGAAGTTATTTGTAGTTATAAGTAATTATTTGTAATACTATTATAAATATTGTGTCTTCGTGATAGACAAGAGGAGAATTCAGAGACAAGTGTTTGGCACTTGTAGGGGGTTTTTCTAGGCCATTAAACAGAGTTGAGGCTATCCTATTCTATAGGATATATTGGTATCTTCATTGTACTATGTTGTGTGAGGCCAAATCTGGTCTTGCGTGTGTTCTGTACTGTTATTTGTGTTAATCAATAAGAAGTTCCATCAATGACTAATTACCACTAAATAATTCCTACATCTCAGGCAGAAGAGTACTCACAAGAAGTAACTGCATTTTAAATGAACCTTCCATATACCATCTAATGGATGACACTGACAGCAACCTTTGAAGACTTATAAAAGGTGCACAAAAGCTACCCATGTGTTGGCTTGGCACATGCCCAAAGATGGGATCCATTTTGGGATCTTAATTAGAAGGTTTTAATTTCTTAATTCTAGATTAGAGGTATTTCAGTAATTTTTTCAGGTTTGTTTTTTTGCAGTATTTTTTCTTATATATTTCTTGCAGCACCAAGCCTTGGACTGTTACGGCTTGGTTTTATGTTATTTAGGCACTTTGGTCCTTATAAGATTTGGGCTGGGGCTCTAATCCTTGTCCATAAGGGATTAGCTTTTCTTTACTTGGAAGTTAAGTTAGGGGGAGGCCTATTTAAACACTTGTTTGTTTCTTTTCAAGCACCGATCAATTTATGAGAATTATCCAAAATTTGCCTTTCATTGTATAATGCGATCATACCCTAGGCGTGATGCCTTGGGATCTTAGGTGTGACTCCTAGGTCTCTTCTTCTTTTTCCTCTGATTTTCTTACACACTTTCTACCAAATTTCTTCATCTACCCGGTAACAAAAACCCTAATCTCGCAATCCCTGTTCACAGCCTTAAACAGCTGCCTGATTGATCCCAACAACTTAGCCCTTTGCCATCAAAGCACCCACCCCTTCATACACAAACCTTAAACTATCAATTTCTCACCTTTCTACCCTTCCACAGCCCCTAAAACCAGTTAATACAGTGCAAGTCCCTTGTTGTTTTACATCAGTATCATATAGCAATTGTGGGTTGGATATTAGGGAGCTATGACGGCCCCCATAGATTTATAGAAAATAAAAAGTAAATAAGAAAAAGTGGGAATTGGTTGCTTGCTATTAGCCATTCATGATTTGCCAAGAATGTTATTGAAAATTGGTTCTTTCATCTTCTAAGTGGAACTGCAACAAAGCGATATGAGAAATTTCAATAAATGCATAAGGATGTTAGTCCAAGTAAACTTTGTCCTTCTATTTTACACAGGAATAGCTTTTAGGGATAAAATATGAATCGATTTTTTAAGTTCTTTCCCCTCTCTATTCCATTATAGTCTGCTAAATTTTTTCCTTCTTCAGTTTAAAGGCTTCATCCATTAGCATCCTATTAATAAGAAATTTTCACCCAAACCATGCACATGTTAAAGTCAATTCCCCAAAGTAAGAACCTAGCAAGCCAAACATCATTTAATTTTGCTCGTAAAACTTCAACAGTGAAAGATAATATAATAACTCTTTTGGACACACCAAAAAAAAAACAAAAGAATATGTTTCAGGAAGTCGCTTGTGTATTATTTTCTACAGGTCTAAAACAATGTCATTGTCAGACTAAGTTTTGACATTTTCCAAAAACCGTGATATATGCAGCAATAAAGTGCTAAGAAAAGAGGAGAATGGAATGAAAAGCAGAAGACATAAGTTGAAACATACTCTTGAAAGGAAAAAAAAGTCCAGTAAATTAAAACCAGAGGTATTGTGAAAGAGCATGAAGGTTGTCATAAAAGAAAGAAGCAGAAAAATGCCTGACCAAATTATGCTATCATAATGTGCATAAGAGACATTGAATCCTGCATTTTAATTTTAAAATAAGAAAAGGAGTTCACATCTTGCATCTTCAAGTGCTCCCTTTAAGAACAGTATCACTATAACATATTTAAGTCAGAACAGTCCCTTTGAAGTACCTGTCAACACACTGTTTTGGGGAATTCCAAAATTGTTGGCTACTATCGTGTAATTCCCAGTTTAATATATAGTATAGATATCTGATAGTACGGAAGCTTTTTCTCCAATTAATAATTATTTTAAAAAGTAAAAGCTAAAGACAGACGAAAAAGGCTATCCTTAATTTAATGGGGAAATGGTAAACCAACGTGCTTATAGACACATTTCTTCTACGCTCTCAGTACCTGCGTCTGAGCGTAGAAGAACATGGCTCTAAGCTGCGTAGATATATCACCACTCATTTAATGGGTAATGCTATGTTACCCACCCCTATTTCACTATCCCCTATTAGTAATGGAATATGCCTTGTATTTAGTCACAAACATGTTAGCTACGTTATCCACTTTTACAAGGAATAGGGGGTAGCACAGCAGTTCTCTAATTTAAGTCCTGCATAGCATACAAAGAGACGGACGAAAATATGACACCCATTTTCCTCTACATGTAAGCATCAAATCGGTACAATCCCTCATATTCCTAAAAAGCTCATTTTTTAAGAAAAGTGACAAGTGATCCCCAAAAATATCCCTCGTGCGTAACACCAGACGAGAAAAATTCAAACTTGGGCCTCGCCTAGCCCCGAACGTGAAGTCAGAAACTGGCTAGGAACATATCAACAACGTAAAAAACTGAGAGCTTTTTAGGCAAAAGATGGTTTCTTCATGCTAAGTGCTCAAATTCTAAACACCAAACTGACAAATTAGCAAATTTCGCCCCAAATTGTAATACATTAGGGTGAGAAATCCCTACCCATTTCCAAAAGGTTTCAATAAATGGATTCCAGAAACTAAAATCTTTTAGGTAAAGATAAATAATTGGCAAATTATGGAGGATAAACGAGATTAAATTACGGAAAGCGACGGATCAAACGCATACAACAAAACAAGGAAGTAGGAGAAAGCGAAAACACACCAGTTCCAGACACTTACACAAAGGCCTTGCTCCTCTTCTCGGATACGAGCTTTCCCCGCCTTCGATTCCTTCCCCGTCTGTTCTCTTTCTCTTCCTCGTTCTCTCTCTCGCGGAGCCCTCCCTCAACACACTCTCTGGTTCTTCTGCGATCCTCCTCGCAGTCGCAGCAACCGGAAGCATGACAATATCGTTGATTTTGTATTCTTAATTTTTTCTGTTCCTGATTGTTTTTTTTTTTAATTTTCCTTATTTCTCCCTTAAGTTTCTGTTCATCTCAAGTTCTAGAAAGTTACAAGATCTAACAGGAAAACAATTCCTTAAAAGAGCCAAAAAAAAAACGAATAATATGTTATTATTTATGAAATTAATCTGAGTAACTAAGACTCTTATATTATATATTAAATATTAATACATAAAATATCACCTTACTAAAATAATATTAAGCAGTAATTTATATATTCATCATGACATTTAACACTTCAAATATTGTCAAATATTTTTACTATTATCATTTATATTTTAACTTATCAATATATTTTTTTTCTTTGGTACAGTTAACTTACCAATATATTACTGCTATTATATGATATAATTTTTATTTATTAATATAATATTGGAATATATAAAAGATGGGGGAAATGGTAATATACCAGCCTTATCTCTTGGTTTAACTGTAATTTCACCCCGATAATGCTACAAGTCAAGTTCAATGTGGTTTAAAAGTTTAAGAAAAATAAAAATAATATGTATATATAATTTAATATATTATATATATAAATAAAATATAAAAATATAAAAATATACAAAAATATGATAACTTATACAAAAAATATATAGATATAACATTGCAGCCAATAAAATAAGTTAAAAAGTACAAAAGCTTGGGCTCATCCGTAATTATGGAAACTGAAACATGTTCTACTCTGGACTCTTAGATTGGACATTGCCTTGTGACTGTTGCTCATAAACGCATCACATTTCATATACGGTTTTACCCCGTGGGATATGTTAAGATGCATGGGTGCATTGGTCATTGCAATTTTCTAATTTGTTGCAAACAAGTGTATCTTAATTTTCCATGGATTTAAATTTTAATAATTTTTTATTTTCTTATAATTTAATACATATATTTTATTTTTTTATTATTTTTTCTCTTTCTTAATTTTATTTCTATCTCTCTTTACAATTTTTTTTTACCCCTACACTTCATATTCCTTCTTATCTTCTCTTCTTTATGAAAATTTTTTCCCACCGATTTACCATCTCTTCTCTAGCCGGGTGTTTTTGTCATCAGATGTTTGATCATAATTAATGCATTTTCATTCAACCGATTTTCTCCCCTCATTCATGTGGGCTTTTCATCTTCCTAGGCAACTGCTTCGTTGGTCCAACTCTTTGTTTGAAGCAGTTGGGTTTGCTCCTTTCGAAAAAAGTAGGGTGCGTTTCAAATCTGGCGAGTTCATCTTCTTTCTCTTCTAATAACAGTAAATTATATCAAACTTTTTTAGATATTTAATTATGATATTTATTTTATTTTTTTAAATATTATATTATATTTTATTTATTTAAATATTAATTAAAAATATATCTAAATATTAATAAAATATTCACAAAAAATATTAAATTAATATTTTACTCTAATTTTACTTAAAAATTATATTTTAACTCAGTTAATCATTTTAAATAACTAATATCTTAATAAATTATATATATTTTAATCAAATAATTATATTTATTGTAAGGTATAAATTTTATAATATGTATAATTATGAAAAAAAATTTAGTATAAATATGGAGACATCTTGGAAGTGAGTTTAGATAGAAAAAAAATATAGAGTATAAATAGTCTTATTTTTTGGCTAACTAAACTCACCTCCAAAATGTTTTTATATTTGTATTAAATTTTTTTCTCATAATTACACACATTGTTATACACTTTACAATAAATATAATTATTTGATTAAAAATATATAATTTATCAAAATATTAGTTATTTAAAATAGTTAATTAAGTTAAAGTATAATTTTTAAGTAAAATTAGAATAAAATATTAATTTAATATTTTTTTGAATATTTTATTAATATTTAAGTATATTTTTTTAATTGATATTTGAATAAATATGGTAGAGTGTAATATTTGAGTAAAATAGAGTGAAGTATAATATTTGAATAAAAGTAGAGTAAAATGTTATAATTAAATACCTCAAAAAGAGTGATTGTAATTTACTCTATTATAATCTTCCACTCTTTTAAAGTATTCTAATCGTCACAATTTTATAATCTATTATGCCTTATGGTAATTGTTTTTTTCACGTTGTTTATTATTACTACTTCACAATTTGCCTACTTTGTCTATCAGAATGTCCGTCGCTTAATTTACTTGTTGAGTGGTTCTTCTCTCTGAATGATTGGTAATTGTTTATCTCTTCCTGGCATTTGTAGTTTAATGTAATGTATTTGTTCTATTATTTAGGTCCAGTTCAAATACATAATTTAATTAAATACTTATACAGTCAAGCTTTACTGATTAAATATGATTTAAAATAAATAATTTTGTATTTAGATATTTATTTTTATAAATGCTTATATAGTAATATATGTTTGGATGCAAAATTTTATAAACACTTATATCTATTAAAATTACCATTTATGTGTGGTCATTTGGCAATTTCTTCTTCCTTTCTTTTATTCTTCTAATGTTCTAATCTTCTAACATCAATGTTTTATGCATTGGAATCCTGCACCTTCGATCACTTTTTTTGTCAATCTAGGTTGATTTTTTAATATTACAAAAAAATTTGATATTATTTAAAAATAAAGTTTTCAATAAAAATAATCAAAACTTTTATTAACAAATTGGTCATTTTTACTAGGGTTGTCAAAACGAACTAGTTTGCTTCAACCCGTGTCAACCTACAATTAAGCAGGGTGGGGCGAGTCGACCTGTATAACTGGCGAACTGAAAAATCTCAACCTAATCCACACCCGTGACGGGATACGGGTTAAACGAGCCAGTCCACCAATAATTTTAAAAAAAAATATTAAAAATTAAGGTTTTTGAATGATAATAAATGACTAACTAAATTTAATATGCTAATTTTAAAGCAATTACAAATGAATACAATCAAATTTGCCTTTCAATATGTACCTAAAGGCATAACCTAACTTTAGCTCGTAATGAGTTATAGAAACCTTAATTCTACTCATAAAATAGCTAATATGCAACATCATTTTCTAGGTAAGATTTTAATAATATTACTAATATACATACACAATAAAACATGTACCTACAAAGACATAAAGGTCATGTTCTTGTATGTGACAAAGCCTAACACTGATGTCATTCAAAATAAACTACATGCTAATTGAAAATAGAATTATGCTATTATACATTTATACCACTATTCTTATATATATAATGCTTGAGGTTTGCACCTTAAATTATGATAACATAAAAGCTGAACAACCTAATATAGCTATAAAGATAGTACTTTTTGTTTCAAAAAATAATATATAAAGTTGATATTGATAATAGTTATGTAACAACACAAGTTTCATACTATTACCTGAATGACTCAGAATGAATTGTTACATAGTATAATAATTTATTTTTCTTTGAGTTTGTCAATTTTTGCTTGCCTTTCAGCTCAAAGCCTTTAAAAAAATTCTTTAGTCTTTATAGTCACCTATAAAATTACACATTATATATAAGACATTCAAAACATAAGAAAATTATATCTAAACCGCATGAGGATCCTACTTAAAATATATTATCCAAATAACAATCATTTGAATTGCCCTTATCTTTCAATTCATATCCATTGATCTTGTTGTTATAATAGAATACCCTACAGTAATTTCTTAAAAGTTGAAATCATTTTAAACGACGTATCGTTTCAGGAAAAAATTAAAATTATGTGGGTCAAAACTCGCGGGTTTAACGTGCCTCAACCTGCATTGACCCACAGATTATGCGGGGTAGGTTAAATTATCCACAAATAAATGGGCTACCTATATAGTAACCCAACCCGCCCCTTATACGAGGCAGGGCAAGTTAGCCCGGCAGATCAAACCCATTTTGACATCCCTAATTTTTATATAAAAACTTATTTCTTGATAATACTAAAATTTTTTATAGTGTAATATATATATATTTTGTATTGTTTGATGCATTGATTAAATTTTTTTTTTTCTAAATCTATGATGGCTTGGTATGTGTTTTTTGTTTAGTTGTGGGTATTAAATTTGACTACACTTTGTGATGCCCGCGGGTTCATCTCTGGCTGTGTAATTGTAATCTTTTTTATTTGAATGTATTTTCTGTTTTATTCATTCATTGTTTGTATTCTTTAGTTAAATCTTTTAAGCATTAGTCCATGTGTTTCTTTTCTGGTGAAAGATATTGAAGTGCTCCATAATTAAAGAGCACAAGTAGTGCCCTCTAATTTTGTTGTTTCATGCTTTGATTGAATTGGTTTTCTCTTTTTGAAAGTACGTTCTTCTCTGGCCTTGTGACAATGGCTGCATATTTGTTGCTTCTACTACATAACAATGTCTAGATTTTAAAGCGGAATTGATATTATGTGTTGTGTGTGGTAGTTGCCAAATAGCTTTCATCCCGTTGAAAAAGGAGTATAAAATTCTTGGAATATTAGAACATATTGGCAAGGGAGTACAAAATTTATCTTACTTATTTCTCACTCTATGTGATAGTGAGGAGTTCAGAAAGACTTTAAAAGCAGAAAAAGTGTGAAGGTCGTATCAGCTGTAGGTTTTATGTAATATTACTTCATCTTCAATGCTGATGTATAATTTTTGGTTAAGTATTTATGGTTTTTACTCAACTTTTTTGTTGAAGGTTGGGAAAGCTAGAGGGGAGAAATGAAAATAATGTGTCTTCTACTTGCTGCATGATGTCGCTGGAGTTTTAGCTTGCTATCTTAAGAGGTATAAAATAATGTTGGACGCAAAGGAGATTTATGCAAAAAGGGTGTAATTTATTTTCGTTTAGGAAAAACTTTTTGGCTAGTTTGCCTTTCGCTAACTTGAAATTTATTATTTTCAATTAATACATTCACAAACTTCTTAGCATCAAAATTTTAAAATTTTTTCTTGTTTTTGTTAGTTTGCCTTTAATGACCCTTTTTTTTTCCATACTCAATTATATAAAACTTTTTGAGGTGAAATTAATTTGTAGTTCAAAACCCATGTTTTCCCAATTTAATAGCTATTTTTTTTTTGGTTGACTTCCTTACAATTTTGCTTCTTTTTGTGTTCTGTAAATGAACATGAGGAGTATTTGAGTGTGCGCTTTTCCGTTAAAACTTGAGCACTAAGCCTTATCCTTGCCTTTAGTAAAGCAAGGTTTTTGGTTAAGTATATGTCAGGTGCTGGCTTTTTTTGTTTTCGTTAAAATTTTAAACTATAACTTTTAAATATTAAAATTTTAATTTTTAAATCATAACATTTAAAGTTAAATCTTAAAATTCATCTAACTCATGAACTTTGAATAATAAATCTTTAAATCTTAAATTTTAAAATTCTAATTGTTAAAATCATATATAAAATTTTGAACTCTAAGTTTATAACCTAAAGTGTTAGGGTTTTAGAATTTTAAAATTTAAGTGATAGAGATTTATGGTTTAAGTGTTAGGGTTTGTATTATAAATTTTAAATATTCATTTAAACAAATAGATCAAATTGTAAATGATTTTTATATGTTTAGAGAATCAATTAATTAAATTTGTGAGAGTTTAAATTAAATATGATTCTATGTACTATGTTTTGTTTAAAAATAAAATTTAGTATGTTAGACAAAGGAAAATACACTTAATGGCTAGAAAAGCTTAAGAAAGCACTTTGTCTTACAAGTTACAACACCAATTATGTGGATGCAAATCATTTTTCAATTGCTTTTATAGTGCTGTGTCATTATTATACATAAAGCTTGACAACATGCATATATAACACGCACATATGGTTTGGTTCATAAAAATGGTTTATACTACTTCAGGCTTTTGCTTTGTGTGATTTTGCTCTCCATTTCAATATGGATGTAAAGCGTATGTTAGCATGTTGCACTATTGGACACATAAAATTTTAAATAAATTTAGTAGCAATGTTTTAAAATCCGAATCAAATAGCAAATATGAAAAGTTATCTTGTCAGGAATTAGATAACACAATATCAATTAAAAAGGATCAATTATTTTTAACAACATTAGATTAATAATTATGTGTTCTTATTTATAAAAAATATTTAATTGAACATTTTGTACTTATAATTTTATTCAATATTATATAAAAATATCCATTATTTAGAGCAATACTCAAATTAATATTCATATGTTTTTTACAAAAAAATTCAATCAATCATTTCGTATAATTTCAATCATTTTTTAAATTCTTTCCCATACTTCATTTGCTTGTAATTATGCCCTTATAATTTGATAACATTTGTAATTGGATCTTGCTATTATGAATCCGTCCAAAGTTTAATGACATGGTTGACAGAATGTTTTGGTGTCATTGAACTTATTCAGCATCGGAAAAACATGGCTAAGCATTTAAAATTCTGTTCAAATATTCGGCTCGATTTATACATAATATATTCAAATAATAAAATAAATCAAATGACCAATTTCTTATTATAATTTTGTACATTTTGCATTAAAAAATAATTGTTATATAATAAAATTTAATTTAAATTAATGATATATTTAAGGGTATAAGACTCATTAAATTTATTTATTTTGAAAATTTATTTACATTCAGTCTCAAAAAAAAATAATTAAACTACATGAATTTTTAATTTTGATAGCTCGTGAAACAAATATAAACAAGACTCGCTTCTAGTGTTCCCTTTAACAGCAATTACTAAAGCTATTAATAAGAAAGGAAGGGAAAAAGGAAGAGTAACGAGAACTGTTGCTGGGGAACCCTTTCTGATTTGATAATTCATGATCCATCGGTGGTTTTTACTAATGTCGTCTAGCGCCACTGGTAACTTGACCTTTAAAGATGGATCACGGTCATGTTTGAGTAGTCATCACAAATTTGTATATGGTCTTCTTGTTAGAGACCAAATGTTCTTTTTTTTTTTTTTTTTTTTGTTTCCCTCTTGCAACGTAACTCTGCAATACCATGCCCAAAAAATTTACTGTGAAAGTGTAGTACGGTGGTAGAGCCCACATAATGGAAGAGCGTTAACTAGACCTATGGTCCATGCAAGAGGGACCTGAAACCATGCAGTTGGATGATGGTGCTAATGAATGAATAAGAAGTGATGTGGTAAAAGGAGTTGACAGACCAATTAGCACAAGAACTACGAAGAAGTAGATGATGAGACTGTGAAAGGCATTCATTTTGATGACAGTGAAGATGCAAGTGATGACAATAACACAGACTGAACTCTAGGGCCAATATATTTCAAGGCCGTGAACAAAGCCACACTTGTTACAATCAAATCTTGTAAAAATTAACAAAAAAAAGTAGGAACTATTAACTACAAAGATATTTACAACCTAATCCCAAGGAAATAGGGTCAAATCTCCAACAAGAACTTTAAGCAAGATATTGAGAGGAGTGCCTAGAGTAAGGGTAGATTGGGTTAAGGTTCAACGTATAGAGATTGAACGAAAACACAGCTTTAGAGGAGTTTGATGGCTTTATTAACGTGAATAAATCAAAAATGATTCAAACCTCTAATTATGGAGACCACACAACTTGAATACAGGTGTGACTAAACTAAACTGCCTAGAAACCTAAAAAAGATAAACTCCTACAGTTATGATAGACAATTTTAGATGAACCAAACCACTCAGGACTAATTCTAGATGAACTAAACTACTTATCCTGCTAGCTGTAACAGCAGATAAGATAAACCTGCAGCTTTAATAGCATGAATGTAACACTCCTTAACACTCTTCTTACATACCAGCATAAGGACAACCATTGGATCACATAAAGCTTTCACATAAACACCTACATAGATGTAATTCAATGGTTCCTGCACATGTATATAAGAAGAGTGTGAGATGAAGTATGTAAGCATATCATTACACGTTAAAATTAGTCTAGAAAATAAGTGCAAGAGCGGATACTGTTTGTGAAGTCTGCATCAATGGTAATTCTTACAATTTTAACTTCATGTAGAAGCTGCTACCAAATTTCAATTGTCTTGTATTAAAGCAGCCTCCTAATCCTCAGAGCATATGTTAACTTCTCTGCGCCAGGATTAAATCAATATGGTCTGCATTGGACTTCCAATAGGTAATTGATCATGCGCCAGGATTCAATCAGTACGGTCTTCACTGGACTTTCAATAGGTAATTGATCATTCCACATCACAGACGCATCTTCTGTAAGCTCAGGTTTTTCCTAACTGGTTTACTTTGCCCTTTGCCCATTGCAACTATTTTTGTAATTGTATAGGAAAAAAAAGGAACTTGTAGAAAATTTGCTACCCGTAACACTACCAGATGAAATGCACTATAGCCAACTCCTGTACAACGTACCCTATAAATGAAATACAATGAAGAGGAAAGACTTCAAAAGAGAAGGAATACCACGCAGCAGCTTCCACTGCAAGTTTAAATTGTACTTCATTACTTGCTTGTTATGCTAGAGTTGCCCTCTTGCCTTTTGCATCTCTTGACTGCAGCAATTTTTTTCAATAACATCAGAAAAGGCGTAGGTAAACCCTTTTCCAAACACTACATATAGACACAAACACATGCAAAAATGGGTATTGGAGTGGGGGGAGGAGAAAGTGGGGACAGGAAGGGGGAAGAAGAGAGAGAGAGAGACCTGAGCAGCAACTGATCTCTTTGAATTCAAGAATTGGCTGTAAATACTGTAGAGTCTTCGTTTCTCTTCCTCCGAAACAGATGGTCTAGCCTTGGAGGCAGTAAACTTCAGAAGGGCATCTGTAATAACTGGTAATTTCTCTGGCTCAGACGTGCCCACATTTTCCAGAACTTCATGAACTGCTGCAAGCTGTGTATCTGACAGGACAGCCTGGAGGTCTGCTCCAGTAAATCCCTCAGTCATATGAGCGACTGCGTCCAAATCAACATCACCAGCCATTGGTAACTGCATTAATTAGAATTAATTCAATTTATTGGGGGGTGAGTAAAGAGCATGGTTAACAGACAATGAAGTCAAGGAAACTGTTGCATTCACAAATGAGGACTATTAACATTTGAGCATATGTAAAGAAATGCATCCAATAGTAATGAAGCAAGATCCAGTGTAAGGCTCACTTGTAAATTTGCAATTGTTCAATGTCAAAAAATTATGATGGGTTCATCACAAAGTTGACGTTCTGCAGAAGTTTCTGGCAGAACTCAATATTAGCATCAGCAATGATGTCCAATGGTGAGTTTACTGTAGAAGCAAAACACTTTAATTATTATTTTCTTATTTGTTTCAGAGTAGTTTTTACAAGTGTTTAAAAATATAAGAATAGTTTTCTATTTATGTTTAATTTCTTATTGTTGTCTTGTTTCTTATTATTAAGTTTAGAGTTGTAGATAGGTACATGACTTATAGTTTCGTATATAAATAGGACCTAGTGATGAGTCATATACTGTTAGACTCAAGGAAGAATGATGGAGAAAAACAGTGAAATATTTACTGAACAATAGCAAAATGTGTACAAGATGGCTGTTTGGCCCCTGGACAGCGTCCTTGCTCAGAGGGATATCCTCTGGCCCAAGCTAAAAGCTTACATCAAAAGCTGAAAAAAAGCTAACTTCCCCCTCTCAACCTCACCCACTCTTTTATCAGCCTTCACGCCCTCTTACCAACTGCTTCCCTAATGTACTTCCTAACTAATTGCCCTTCTCCTCTTTCTCATGTAAACTCTCTAAGGTTGACTTTCAATTGAGTCTGGTCTACTATTCACAGAGCTAACATATACACATTTTCAATATTTCCATACAATATTATAATAGTTTTTCTCTCTCTTGCCTCTCAATTTCTCACATGGTATCAAAACCTAGTGAGAAAAAAATCTAGCTGTCACTAAAGAAAATGCTCACCAGTAGTGTCCAACCTTACCTATGGCTCTCTCTCTCTCTTTTGTTGTGTCTCTCTCATTTTCTCTCTCCACCATGGCATTTTCTTTCTCCTCTAGCAGCTGCAAATGCTGGTTGACCCCTTTCCTAGTGTCCTTTTAAGGAACCAACCTCACCACTGGCCAACCATCGGAGTCCCGCCACTAATAGACCCGCCACATACCGGTGACTGAAAAATAGTTCTTTTTTGCTTTTCTGCCTTGATCTCTCTCTGGTGCTTTGATTGTGACACTACCACCACCGTTGGATTTGTCTCTCTTAGATAGTCTAGATCTTGGCATTCTCACCACTTGGCATCATCGACAGAGCTCAAATGAACCCTTGTTGCTCTGCCTCCATGCCTTTAAAACATTCCAAAGACCTTCCTACACCTATTTTCAACTTAATTGAGCCCATTTATCACTGTTGATTGAGTTTTAAGAGTCTTCTTTTTATCCAACTAGTGTCAAGCCTAGTCTATTTGTCTTTAGCATTGTTTGAGCCTATCTTCATTGGTCTATCTCAAATTTGATATTTCAACCTCTAATCTAATACTCTCGACTTCCTATCTGATATTCCCAATGTCTTAATTTATCTCGACGTCAAATATGGTATATATGTCCAAATTCAAATATGGATTCTCAAACTTATATTATATTCTGAACTCAGATTCAATATGTTCGAACTCAGATATGATATTCCCAATTGTTGTTTTGAGACACTAAGAGGCTATCCCTAGAAGATTGTTGATGCATGTGCTATCTGTTTTCTCCGCCATTTGTGTGCTGCCATAGTTGTTTTAGGCTATCTATCGCGTTTTAAGTGTTTTTCACTTTTATTTTTAATGTAACAAGCTTAAGCATCTATCATTTATGTTCTACCTTGAGGGGATATAATGAAAATATAAGATTAGTTTTTTATTTATGTTTAATTTCTTATTGTTGTCTTGTTTCTTATTATTAGGTTTAGGGTTGTAAACAGGCCCATAATCCATAGTTTTCTATATAAATAGGACCTAGTGGTATAAGTCTTATACACACATTCAATATTCCAATACAATACTATTAGGGTTTTTCTTTCTCTTTCTTCTCAATTTCTCACAACGTGCAATTAGGTTTCTGCTATCTTGTCAATCATTGAAAGTGATTTGTTGTTATTTTCTTTTCACCCTAGGAAAGTGGTATTCTCCTTTCCTATAAAGTGAGATATAAACAAAGTGTAACTACACTAGAATTACAAATTCTGCATACTGAAATTAATCATGGCTGACTTCAAATTAATCATTCCTCCACATTATAAAATGAACCCAATCAAATAATGGACTGGTTTACCAAATTCCCTAACAAATATGCACCCACTACATATTTGGTATAGGAATGGGTGGAGAACATGCATATATGCGGTAGGTATGCAGTATTTAGTTTATCTTAGTTTTATTTTGAATGCATTGGGATACAGGTGGACTGACACATTAATATTATAGTTGAAACTAGTGAGAGAGCCTAGTGAGAGAAAACAAAAGATAAATTTGACAGCAACTTAGTCTCCAAAAAGCCCATTAATGAGAGCATGTTTACAATATTGCCCTTCTTCTAAAATAAGCTAACACAAGTAATCAATTTAATAGATTACATACAATGTGCGACATATTTAACACCACTCAACCTTCAAAATGGAGCATAGATATCTCTTATGCCCATCATGTATACGATAGGATGAAAGTTTTTACTAGATGATCCTTTTGTAAACATGTCAGCTAGCTAGTCTTGAGATTTTACAAAAAGCATCTCCAACAGCCTAAATGATAACTTCTCCTTTATCAAGTGCCAATCAATCTCTATATGTTTTATCCTATCATATTCAACTGGGTTCTAAACAATGTTGATTGTTGCCTTATTGTCACAATGTAGGGTAATTGGAGATTCACCATCGAGTCTCTATTTTTGTGCTAGCTTCTTATACCAAAGAGCCTCACATATGCCTTCAGACATTGCCCTGTATTCTGCTTCTACACTTGATTTTGAAACCATCGATTGCTTCTTGCTTCTCCATGTAACCAAATTACCCCTAAAGAAAGAGCAGTATGTTGTTGTAGATCCCCTATCATGAAGGGATCTAACCCAGTATCTTACAAAATGTGTGATATTAGGTTGGGTATGGGACAGATAGATAAGTCCAACTAATCATTGGTATCTTCCAATATCAACTTTGTCACATATTTCATTTTTCAATTGATGATTCTGCACAATAGGGAAGCTTGTAGGATTACACCCTAACATTCCAGTTTCCTAAAGAAGATTCATAACATATTTCCTTTGGCAAATCAAGATGCCTTTGTCAGATTTAGAAACTTCAATCCCAAGGCAATAATTTAACTTTCCCAAGTCTTTGATTTCGAATTCTTTAGCTAAGCGGTTTTTTAACTTGCTGATCTCTTTTATGTTGTTTCTTGCTACAACAATATCATTTACATAGACAATTAGGACAATGATTTTGTTGTCACTCCTCTTAAAGAATAGGGTATGATCTGCATGGCTTTGGCAAGATCCAAAACCAAAAGACTGCTTTGCTAAACCTATCAAACCAAGCTCTAGAAGATTGCTTTTATCCATCTAAGGCCTTTTTGCAGTTTGCAAGCTGTTATAGAATCTGTATTTATTGTACAATTGACTTTCCTAAATTAACTAACATGATTATAGGGGCAGATTTGTAGGGATTAGTGTTCCTAATTTGTAGAGATTATAGGAGCAATATTCGATTTACTTCCCTAGATAATCTTTTTGTAAGTGTATATATAGGCCTTTTCTATTTGAATAAGAGTATTAGAAAAGCATTCTTCTTATTTCTTATTCAATCTTCCGTTCTTTTCATGGTATCAGAGCCTTAGGCTCTTTTTGTTTAAGGTGTAACTGAGGGTCACCATCTCTGGTCGCCTCTGCTGGTGATAGCGGCAAAGTCGACAAGTTCGAGCGCAGTTTCAAGCTTCCTAGCTTGGCTTGGCGAAGTCTGTGCTAGTAACAGCGTTCGGTGACTCTTGGATTTGGCAGTGTAGGTGCAGTGTTGGCATTTCTATTGTTATCTCAAGTAGCGTTTCCTGCACTCAAGGACCCTAGCAGCGAGGTCGACGGGGGCACCAGCACCGACATGCTCGACGAACTTTCCAGCCTTCAAGAACTGAGCAAGACTGCTCCATGACATTTTTCGGGTTGCACTTCTATTGCTTCAGCAATCCGGGTCTTCAGCAGTCTAGGTATTTACCTCATATTCTCTTGACTTTGGGGTACATTTTGGACTGTGCTTTTTGGGCTGCAGTTTTGGGCTGCACTTCTGTTGCTTCAGTAGTCCGGGTATTGTATAAGTTTGGGCTGACTTGTGTACTGTTTACATCTTTTATTTGAAGAATCTTTTAGGAGGTTAAATTTATTATCTAATATAGGTGCTATTAAGACTGGTTCCTACTATGTCTAAAATCACTAAGCATAAATTAAATGGCACTAATTATTTGGAGTGGAATAGAACTGTTCGGATATATCTACGAAGTGTTGAAAAAGATAATCATTTGATTCAAGATCCCTCAAATGACTATAGTAGACAAACATGGCTGAGAGATGATGCTAAATTATTTTTGCAAATTATAAATTTTATTGAAACTGAAGTAGTTGGTTTGGTTAATCACTGAGTTTGTTAAGGAATTGATGGAATATTTGGAGTTCTTATATTTTGGTAAAGGAAATGTGTCTAGAATTTATGATGTTTGAAAGGCTTTTTATCGTGCTGAGAAAGAAACTAAGACACTCACAGTATACTTTATAGAATTCAGAAAAACTTATGAGGAACTGAATATGCTCTTGCCGTTTAGTACTGATATCAAGGTACAGCAAGCTCAGAGGGAACAAATGGCAATAATGAGTTTTTTGGCTGGTCTTCCCTCTGAATTTGACACTGCCAAATCTCAGATTCTTTCTAGTTCTAAGGTCACTTCTTTCCAAGAGGTTTTTAGTCGAGTACTACGCACAGAGCATACTCCATTTAATCAACAGTCTAGTGCCTTTGTTGTTAAAGGAGGAGGGGGAATGATGCTTAAAAAAGAAATAATAATAGAAGGGGAAACGGTGATATTGTTTGTTATTATTGCAAGGAACCGGGACACACAAAGCGGTACTGTGAGAAATTACAGAATCGTAATCAGAGGACTCAGATAGCTACCGTAGCTGCTGCTGCTTTTGGCTCATCTTCCGAAAAAACTGTCACCATCTCAGCTAATGAGTATGCCAAATTCTCCCAGTATCAAGAATCAATAAAAGAATCCCCATCAGTTGCTGAGTCAGGTAAAAAATGCCTTATTTCCTCAACCAAATGAGTCATTGATTCTGGTGCCACAGATCACATGACAGGTAATGATAAACTTTTTTCTAACTTTTGGTCCCACAAAACACCATCATATGTAACTATAGCCGATGGCTCGAACTATAACATTGAGGGGTCTCGAGCTATTAAACCAACTTCATCCATTACCTTGTCCTTTGTACTAAGTTTATCCAGTCTTACCTTCAATTTAATTTCTCTGAGTAAACTTACTAAAGACTTAAACTGCTATATCTCATTTTTCCCTGATCACTGCCTTTTTCAAGATCTTATGACGAAGCAAATTATTGGTAAGGGACATGTATCGAATGGTCTCTATGTTCTTGATGCATGGGTGCCTAAGTCCGTGGCATGCTCTAGTATTGTGTCTCCGTTTGAAGCACATTGTAGATTGGGACATCTTTTCTGCCCATTTTGAAGAAGTTGTGCCCCAGTTTCATGATGTAACTTTAGTGGAGTGTGAATCTTGTCATTTTGCGAAACATCATCATAGTACATTGAGTCTTAGAATAAATAAATGGGCTGAATTTGCCTTTGAATTAGTTCATTCAGATATTTGGGGTCCATGTCCAGTCTTGTCCAAAACTAGGTTTAGATACTTTGTTACTTTTGTAGAAGATTTTTCTAGAATAACTTGGATTTATTTTATGAAAAATCGTTTAGAGGTGTTTTCTCATTTCTTTGCTTTCTGTGCTGAAATTAAGACTCAGTTCAATGTTTCTATACATAGATTGCGAAGTGATAATGCTAAAGAATATATGGCAGAAACACTTCAAAATTTCATGACTCAACAAGGGATTCTTCATCAATCTTCCTGTGTTGACACACCAGCACAAAATGGGGTGGTAGAAAGGAAGAACAAGCACCTTCTAGAGACTGCTCGTACTTTGTTGTTCCAGATGAAAGTTCCTAAGCAATTCTGGGCGGATGCTATTTCTACAACCTGTTTTTTGATTAATCGTATGCCTTCTACTGTTCTTGGTGGAAATATTCCCTACAATATTTTGTTTCCTAACAAAACATTATTTCCAGTTGAACCACGGGTGTTTGGTAGCACATGCTATGTTCGTGATGTACGGCCACACATTACTAAACTGGATCCCAAAGCATTAAAGTGTGTATTCCTCGGATACTTTCGTCTCCAAAAAGGTTATCGGTGCTATTCTCCAGAACTTAACAGATACTTGGTCTCAACTAATGTAACCTTTTCTGAGACAACACCATTCTTCTCCTCACTAATCACGCCTCCAAGCCAGGGGGAGGAAGAAGAATGGCTAATTTACACAATCACATCACCAAATAAGCAATCAGAGGTGGCACCTCCAACTGAGCAGTCAACTGTTGAAGTGTTTTCTGATGCTGAACCTTCAGCTCCAGCAAGACCACCAATTGTTCAAGTCTATTCCAGGAGGCGAGAGTCCAATGATACATGTCCTGCACCAACTCATTCGTCATCTGACTCTTCACCAAATAATCTTGATAAACTTATTGGTCTTTGTAAAGGTACACGTCAATGCACCCTTATTCGACCTAATTATTCTATTGCTAATTTTGTTTCCTATGATCACTTATCTCCTTCATCTAGATCATTAATTACTTTTCTAGACTCTGTTTCAATTCCTAAGACAATGAGAGAGGCTTTATCTCATCCTGGTTGGCATGATGCTAGGATTGAGGAGATAAAAACTCTTGATGATAATCATACATGGGATGTGGTGTATTTGCCCAAAGGAAAAAAGGCTGTGGGATGCAAATCGATCTTTGCAGTTAAATATAATGCAGATGGCTCAGTAGCTCGACTTAAAGCCAGATTGGTGGCTAAAGTCTATGCACAAACTTATGGAGTGGATTACTTTGATACTCTCTCTCTAGTTGCCAAGCTCACTTCTGTTCGCTTGTTCATTTCTATGGCTACCTCTCAGAATTGGCCCTTGCACTAGTTAGATATAAAGAATGCCTTTTTGCATGGTGACCTCCAAGAAGAAGTATATATGAAGTAACCACCTGGTTTTGTTGCTTAGGGGGAGTATGGGAAGGTCTGTCATCTAAAAAAATCTTTGTATGGTTTGAAGCAAAGTCCCCGTGCTTGGTTTGGCAAGTTCAGTGAGGTAGTTCAAGAGTTTGAACTGAAAAAGAGCAAATGTAATCATTCAGTTTTTTACAGACAATCAGCAACTAGCATTATTCTCCTTGTGTATATGTAGATGACATTGTCATTACATGCAATGATGATGCAGGGATTTCTTCTCTCAAGTCTTTCTTGCATTCCAAATTCCACACGAAAAACTTAGGCCAGTTGAAATACTTCTTGAGAGTGGAAGTAACAAGAAGCAAGAAGAGTATTTTTCTATCTCAGAGAAAGTATACCCTTGATCTGCTTGCAGAAACTGAACAATGAGCAGCTAAGCCTTGCAGTACTCCGATGATTCCCAACATACAACTATCAAAAGATGATGGTGATCCTTTTGATAATCCAGAAAGATACAGGAGGCTAGTGGGAAAATTAAATTATCTCACTGTGATGACTCGACCAGACATTGCTTTTGTAGTAAGCATTGTTAGTCAGTTCATGTCTGCACCTACAGTTAAACATTGGGAAGCTTTGGAGCAAATCTTATGTTACTTGAAAGGAGCACATGGACTTGGTATATTGTATAGCAATCTTGGGCATACTAGTATTGAGCGTTTTGCAGATGCAGATTGGGCTGGATCTAAGACTGATAGAAAATCCACTATTGGTTATTGTGTCTTTGTAGGAGGGAACTTTGTATAATGGAAAAGTACAAAACAAAATGTTGTATCTCGATCGAGTGCAGAATCTGAGTATAGAGCTATGGCATAGTCTACGTGTGAAATCATATGGATACATCATCTTTTGACTGAAGTTGGGATGAAGCACTCTATACCAGCAAAATTGTGGTGTGATAATCAAGCTGCTCTTCACATTGCCTCCAATCCAGTATATCATGAGAGAACTAAACACATCGAGGTTGACTGTCACTTTATTCGTGAAAAGATTCAAAAGAACTTGATCTCCACTAGATACATGAAGATAGGAGAACAATTAGCTGATTTATTTACAAAAGCTTTAAATGGGAACCGAGTTAATTATCTTTGTAACAAGTTGGGCATGATCAATATCTATGCTCCAACTTAAGGGGGAGTGTTACAGAATCTGTATTTATTGTACAGTTGACTTTCTTAAATTAACTAACATAATTATAGGGGCAGATTTGTAGGGATTAGTGTTCCTAATTTGTAGGGATTATAAGAGCAATTTAGGAGCAATTTTCGATTTACTTCCCTAGATAATCTTTCTGTAAGTGTATATATAGGCCTTTTTTGTTTGTATAAGAGTATCAGAAAAGCATTCTTCTTATTTCTTGTTCAATCTTCCGTTCTTTTCACAAGCTATTCGGTCCGTGTTTCTACAATTAAAGCTAGGAGGTATTTCCATAAAGAGTTCTTCCAAGTCACCATGAAGGAATGCATTTTTTATGTCTAATTATTGTAGGTTCACTACACATGAGAGAGACTTAGATAGAATTCATTTTGGCTACTGTTGCAAAGGTCTCCTAATAGTCTATTCCACATGTTTGTGTCTATACTTTTGCAACTAGTCTGGCCTTATACCATTCTATTGACACATGAGACTTATGTATGACAGAGAACACCCATTTGCATCCCACAATTTTCTTCCTTGAAGGAACAGAGAGGGGGTCCCACATGCCATTCTTCTTCAGTGCCATCAAGATTTATATCATACCTTGCTCCCATCTTGAATTAGCCAGAGCTTCATTCTAGTGCCAAGGAGTGGTACCAGAAGAGACAGCCGAAACAAAGGCTCTCTAGGAGGAGATAAGTACTTATAAGGAAACAAAGTTAGAGATAGGATAATGAGTACATTTTCTAAAACCCTTTCTTACAAAAACTAGAAGATCAATGTCATTAATAGTGGGAACAAAGGATTCAGTGATAGACTTATTGATAGTTAGAGAGGGAGGCTGAACCGGATCTAAAGATTGGTCATGGTTAGGTAAAGTAGATTAGTAGGCATCATCCACCAATCTTCTCTTCCTTTTAAAGTAGGTTTTAAGTTCATATTCTTGTTGCATTTCTTCCCCATTTTCATCCCGTAACTCCTATGGTTCTACTTGGATAGGGGATTTGGTTTTTTGCCCCTCACTTTGGCCTCCTTCCTTAGTTTGTTCACTCGAGCAAGGTGCAACCTGAACTGGAGCTCTTATTTCTACTCTTTGGTTCTCTATGACTTGAGTTCTTTCCTCCTGTTGAATTGATGGTTGATATGAAGATAAGTATGCTTCTTCCTTGAAAGTTACATTGATGGTGACAAAGGTTTTCCAAGAAGGAGAATGGTAATACTTATATCCCATTTTGGCTGGTGAGTAACCCATGAACACACATTTGAGGGCTTTATGATTCAACTTGCCAATATTGGCACACATACCCAAAAACCTTAGGAGGAACCAAGTAAGACATTGAACCTTGTAGAGTTCTAATGGAGCCTAGAGTTTAAGGTTCTCAAGGGCATGTCATTGATGAGATAGGCTGCAATCAATACTGCATCTCCCTAATATGATTTTGGAACTTGCATGGTGAAGAGTAATGCTTTAGCAACCTCAAGTAAGTGCCTATTTAGACAGATGAATCATACCATGTTCATCCAAATATTGCTGAAATCCACTATTTGTATATTCTAGCCCATTGGCACCCTTAGAATTTTCATTTTAGTCTCAAATTATGTGCACATTATTGCATGAAATGGATTAAAACAAGAGACAATTCATTCTTTGAATGCATTAGATAAACTCAACTAGTGCGATTAAAATGATTGATATAAGTGACAAACCATCTACACCTAGATCAAGAAACAACATGGTTTGGTCCCCATACATAAGAATGAATAGTTATAAAAGGAGCTGAACTTTTATTATCAACCTAGTATATTTGGCCAACTTACAAGCATCACAAAACATTTCTTTCTCACTGCATATAGAGTCTGTTAGGACATTAGCATGATTAATGGGATTGGATTGTCAATAATTAGCTTGATTAGTAGGAATTGATTCTCAATGACTCAGCACTGACTTAGCACTGTCTAAATTCAATGCACCTTTTTAATATAAATAAATATGCTGGACGTCCTATTGGGACACAACTTCTACAAATATTTCTTTTATTTTCTACATGGTATCAGAGCCTCAATTTTCCAATTCTTAAAATTCCCAATTTTTTTTGAAACCCTAATTCCCAAATTTTTTTCCTTAACCCCAAATCCCCAAACCTAACCCCAAATTTTGAGCCAATAGCCACAGATTCTGACCACCCATCATGTTCTTCTTCCTTAGGTCGCTGAATCAGCCACGAAAAAAAGTGAAAATTTGAGAAAATCGAGACTGAGGTCGCGTATGAACAGTGCGCGACATCGCGCATGAAGGAGAAGCGCGATTTCACACTATAGCTGGCGTTGGGGTGGCGTGACCCAGTCCCACTAGGAAGCGTCGGCTTGGTCTAAGGCCGGAGGAGCACTGATCAGCGGCGGTGGAGCTGTTCCTTTGCGTCGCGCAGGAGAAGGGGCTACGAGGTGCGACTTGAGGTTGGGACTCAACCTGGTTCAGTGACAATGGTGTGCGATTCAGTGGTGGAAAGGCGGCGACGCGTGATTTTGGGCCGATTTGTGCGCGATTTGTGGTTTTTCCATTGTGATTTTGCACTCCTTTGCTTGGGTTGCACAGTTTGACGGGTGTCCTGAGTGTAATTTGTGGTGATTTCGCGCACCTTTGCTTGGGTTGCACAATTTGGACTCCGTACAACGTGGGTTGTGTAATTTGGAGGCCTTGTTGCATGTTTTGAATCCTTGGCTAGTGTGGGTTGTCCAATTTCAAGCGTCCTCCATCTTGCTTGGGCACTTGGGAGTGCTTTAGAGAGCGCGCCTCTGTTACTGGTGAGATTGTTCTTATTCTTGGCATTTGTCTCCTTATAAGCTATTTTGTAGGTGTGATTTTGTATCATGGCAGAAGGCAACCTTTGTCTTAGAGGCATTGAAGATGTTGAATTAAAGTCCAATGATCAAACTTTGTTCTCAGAGGTCATTCTTGCTACTGCTAAAATTATTGATCGCAAATTGGATCTTGATGGGCATTAGCATATACCCTGGAAAAAGGCTATTCAATTCTTTTGTGATGGCATCGGAAAAAGGGATCATCTTACTTTTGACCCACCCACTGATATCACTAAGACCAAATGGATCATGGAGGATTGGCGTTTATTTGGTCTTATTTTTAATACACTAGATGGTGCAGTACAAGATAATACCATTCACTGCAATACAGTGAAAGAACTCTGGAACTTTCTTGAATCAGTTTATTTTAGTAAAGACAGCCTAACACAATTATATGATTTGTGTCAGTCTCTCTTTCATCTTGATGGGAAAGGAAAGACTTTGTCTCAGATATATACAGAGTTCATTCGCATTTTTGAATAGTGGAAGAGCCTCCTTCCAATCACCAGTGATATTGCAGCAATGCATGCACCACGAGAATAACTAGGGGCTTTATGTTTTCTTTCTGCCTTACCTCCTGAATTAAGCACTGCTCGTCAGCAGATTCTATCAAGTTCAGAAACTCTTACATGTTGAAGTGCCTTTTCCCGACTCCTTCGAGTTGCTAAAGACTTACCATCTCACTCTACTGCTCACACAGAGTCATCTGCCTTAATTGGATCTGGTTCTAAGGGAGGACGTGGTCGTACCCGAGGTGGTAGAAGACGAGGACGCGGTGCGAGCCACTTGGAATGTTACTATTGCCATGAGGAAGGACATTTTAAAAGAAATTGTCCCAAGTTACTGGCCAAGAATGCCCAACCATCCCAGTTTGCACACGTTGCCACTGCTACCGCTGAGCAAGAATTTGGAAATACTCGAACTGTAGTGATGACTGATGATGAATTTACTCAGTATGGCCAGTTTCAGGCCTCTCGATTACCATCTTCTACTGCTACCGTGGTCCAGACAAGTAATTCTGTTGCGTACCTTTCCGATTCTAAATCCAATTGGGTTATTGACTCCGGGGCTACTGATCATATGACGAGAAATACAAGTATTTTGCCTTCCTTCAAATCCTCTTATAGTTCATCTCGTGTTACCTTAGCTAATGGGTCTGCAACTCCAGTTATTGGGAGTGGCTCTGCGACTATCTCTGACCAACTTTCCTTATCTAATGTTTTATGCCTACCTCAATTCCCTTTTAATTTGCTATCTGTTAGTTAGATAACTCATACTTATAATTGTGGTTTTTTCTTCTTCCCTGATCATTGTGTTTTTTAAGATCTTTTGACGAAGAAAAATTTTGGTAGAGGCTATGAGTCTGGCGGTTTGTACGTGCTTGGTGACAAGATTCCTCGGCTGGTTGCCATTGCTGCCTTAACTCCTTCACAGCTTCATTGTCGCCTTGGTCACCCATCCTTAGAGTCTTTAAAAAGGTTGTCCTAGTTTAAATTCTGTTTTTAGTTTGCGTTGAGTCATGTCAATATGCTAAGCAACATCGTAGTTCTTATGTGTCTCGTGTCAATAAGAGGGTTGCATCCCCATTTGATTTAGTTCATTGTGATATTTGGGGTCCTTGTCCTATTATTTCCAAGATTGGTTATCGCTATTTTGTTACTTTCGTGGATGATTATTCCAGGGTTACTTGGCTTTATCTTATGAAAAATCGTTCTGAAGTGTTCTCTATTTTTTGTGCCTTTCATGCTAAAATTCAAAATCACTTTCATACATCTATTAAATACTTGCGCAGTGATAATGCAAAAGAGTTTCTCTCTACCCAATTCTCTTCTTATTTGATGCAACAGGGAATATTTCACCAGTCTTCTTGCCTTACTACTCCTCAACAAAATGGGGTAGCAGAAAAAAAAAATCGCCATTTGATAGAAGTGGCTCGTGCTCTCCTTTTTGAAATGAAAGTGGCAAAATTATTCTGGGCTGATGCTGTTTCTACGACTTACTTTCTTATTAACCGCATGCTGTCCTCTATTCTTGGTGGTCGGATTCCTTACTCTTTATTATTTCCCTCTTCTTCTTTATTTCTTTTACCACCACGTATTTTTGGTTGTACCTGTTTTGTTCAGGATCATCGACCCGGAGTTACTAAACTTGACCCACGGCCATTGAAGTGTGTCTTCCTTGGGTATCCTCGTAACCAAAAAGGCTATCGTTATTATTCTCTTGACTTGGATCGCTATCTTGTCTCCTCTAATGTCACATTCTTTGAGTTTACTCCTTTTTTTAGCACTTCTACTCCTATTTCTTCAGCATCTAAATTTATTCCTGATAATTATTTTCTTGTGTACTCTACTCCTCAGGATTCTCTAGACCACTCTCCTAAAGACCTTGCTCTTCCTGTTCATCCTCCCCTTAAACATGTGTATTCTTGCAGGAACAAAGTGTTGGCACCTTCAAGTGATGTCTTAGCACCGAGCACGTTACCAGCTTCAGACTCTCCTCCGCCCGCTACTTCGTCACAGGATCCAAGTCCTCCTTCCATTCCCTCTGATTTGGACCTTCCTATTGCCCATAGAAAAGGTACTCGTACTTGCACCACCAAAGGTAATTGTGTTCCTCCTTATCCTATTGCATCTTATGTATCTTATGGCACCTTACCCATTTCCTCTCAAGCATTTATTGCTTCTTTGGACTCTATTACTGTCCCTCATTCCCTTTCAGAGACACTGGCTCATTCTGGGTGGCGTGCTGCAATGGATAAAGAGATGTTGGCCCTTGAACAGAATCAGACATGGGATGTTGTTTCCTTGCCATCTGGCAAAACAGCTATTGGTTGCAAATGGGTCTTTACTATGAAAGTCAATCCTAATGGTTCTGTTGCTCGCCTCAAAGCTCGTCTAGTTGCAAAGGGTTATGCTCAGATCTATGATGTTGATTACTTTGAAACCTTTTCCCTTGTGGCTAAAATTACTCCAGTTTACTTGATCATTTCACTGCTGCTACTTATAATTGGACTCTTCATCAACTTGATGTCAAGAATGCCTTTTTGCATGGAGATTTGGATGAAGTTTATATGGAGCAACCACCTGGGTATGTTGCTCAGGGGGAGTGTGGACAGGTTTGTCATTTAAAAAAATCTTTGTATGGCTTAAAGCAATCCCCTCGAGCTTGGTTTGGCAGATTTAGTACTCTAGTAATGAAATTTGGGATGCATAAAAGTGATCATGATCATTCTGTGTTCTTCAAACAGTCAAAGTCAAGATGCATTCTTCTTGCTGTCTATGTGGATGGCATCGTTATTACAGGTAGTGATGAGGTAGGCATAGCAAAACTAAAGACTTTTCTCCAAACCAGATTCCAGACAAAAGAGTTAGGGGCACTTCGGTACTTCTTAGGTATCGAGGTTGCTAGAAGTCGAAAAGGGATTGTTCTGTCACAGAGAAAGTATGTTCTTGATCTTTTAACTGAAACAGGTCTTTTGAGTGCCAAACCTTGTGATACCCCCATGGTTTCAAATGCAAAACTTGGATTAGAAGATGGAGAGTTACTAGAAAATCCAGAGCGCTATAGGCGACTAGTGGGTAAGCTCAATTATCTTACTATTACAAGACTTGATATTGCCTTTCCAGTGAGTGTAGTCAGCCAATTCATGAATTCACCGAGAACTTCTCATTGGGATGCAATCTTACACATTTTGAAATATCTCAAGAAGTCACCAGGGCAAGGACTATTGTATCAAAATCATGGTCACCACAGGATTGAGGGATTTTCTGATGCAGATTGGGCAGGATGTCCTATAGATCGAAGATCCACTTCAGGGTATTGTGTTTTCGTAGGTGGCAACCTTGTGTCCTGGGAAAGTAAGAAACAAGCAGTTGTATCTCGATCCAGTGTTGAGTCTGAGTACCGAGCAATGGCTCATGCCACATCTGAATGTTTGGATTTCATATCTTCTTTGTCAGCTTGGAGTAGAATGTCCTGAGAATATGTATTTATAGTGTGATAATCGAGTAGCCACTCATATTGCTTCAAATCCAGTCTTTCATGAGAGAACAAAGCATGTTGAAGTGGACTGCCATTTTGTTAGACAAAAGCTGGAAGAAGGTGTCATTAATCCTAAGCATACCCGCACAGGGGATCAACTTGCTGATTTGTTCACTAAAGCTCTCCCAAGAAAACAGGTTGAAGATATTTGTAACAAGCTGGGCATGATTGATATATATGCTCTAGCTTGAGGGGGAGTGTTAGGACTTTAGCATGATTAATGGGATTGGATTGTCAATAATTAGCTTGATTAGTAGGAATTGATTGTCAGTGACTCAGCACTGACTTAGCACTGTCTAGATTCAATGTACCTTTTTAATATAAATAGAGATGTTGGATGTCTTATTGGGACACAGCTTATACAAATATTTCTTTTATTTTCTACAGAGTCCAAGTTGGCAAATTGCTTTTTCATAGCTATAAAAGACAGATGCCTTAGTCTCCTATGCCATGGCAAAAAATATGTAATACTTAGGGAAACAATATTTCTTTGGGTTGTCACGCTAGAGATGTCTTGAGGGCTGTCATCCAAAACATGTAATCCATTCTGTACTCCACCATAACCAATAATTCTCTTTGTCTCTAGTTCTTGAACAACATAGTATAACAAAAAGAAAGTGACTTAGCAATTCAAATCACATGTACTGGCATTGATGGAGAGTAGATTATAAGAAAAATTT
The DNA here is from genome assembly GCA_037013595.1 of Dicorynia guianensis. NCBI lineage: Eukaryota > Viridiplantae > Streptophyta > Magnoliopsida > Fabales > Fabaceae > Dicorynia > Dicorynia guianensis. The sequence continues at coordinate 5,331,168 of JASUAB010000010.1, forward strand.
AGGTCATGGAGAACAGAAGACATATTTAGTAATGAGATACAATTAATGACACCCTTTCTAGCTATCGATGAGAAAGTGCAATAAACTATTTTGATTGTATCACGTCTTAGAAAAAGTTGTATGAGGAAAACATTTTTGAATCACCAATAACATGATCTAAAGCTCTAGAGTCAATAATCCACTGATTTCTATGTTTCAGTCATGGTACTTAAGGTCACTGCCCGACCCATAGCAACCTTGAAGCTGTAGGATTCTCAACTTGACCCACAACAACCACAATAATTACAATGTTCTTAACTAGGGATTGAGTTTAGGGTTGACCCATTGTCTTACCGCCACTAACACCACTCTTAGACATCATTGGCACTTTGCAATGGCAACAATTGATGGAGGAATTTAAATAGAAGTGTTAGATTAAGGTAGCTGAATAGTGGGCCTATTTTGTTGGGCTTAATTCTAGACTAGAGTTTATATGGGAGTGTACTTATTTTGTTCAGATATATATATAGATGCTGATAACCCTTTGGGTTAGAGCTTCAGAAACAATTCCCTTCTTTTGTAACATGGTATCAGAGCCTTATTTTTTCTAAATTTTCGAAATTCCCAAAGCCCCAATTTTCTGAAACCCTAATTCCCAAATTTCCTTCCAAACCCTAATTTTCTAACCCTAACCCCAAATCTCAAGCCAATAATCACTGATTCTGTTGATTCTTAGGGAAAATCGTGTTCCTCCTCCTTGGGTGGCTGAATCAGCCACGAAATTGCTGTGTTTTTGGAGGTTCGGCGACCCCAAGGGTCGCGCATGAGGGAGGCTCGACGTTGAGCCTCTAACAGGCCGGAAGTGGTGCGACCAGCGTCGGAGAAGGAGCGACCGGCGGTGGGGAGGCCGGCCGGCAGTGGTAGACCCGTTAGAAGTGAGCGACCGGCCGAGTCATGCATCTGAGGACCGAGTTTCATGTCCGATCGACCGAGTCTCACTTCTGAGGACCGAGTTTCGCATCTGAGGCGTCTGATGGTGTTCGATCGGCCGTCATCTCGTGTGTAGGACTGTTTTTCGCGGCGCCTGGTGGCTGTTTCATGATCACAGCAGTCCGGTCGTGCTCTGTCTTGTGCGATCTAAGTTCCGAACGTCGATCTACAGCTTCTGTAGCGTGTAGTGCCGATTTTACGCGTTTTGTGGGAGATTTCAGAGCACATTCGTGCTTCCTATCTTGGGCTGTGTAGTTTGGACTTCATAGGGCGTGGGTCTTCTAACTTGGAGGCTCTTCACTGTCGTTTAGAGCTTTTGGGAGTGGGTGAGATTTAATTCGAAGCATTATTTGTCTGCTGTGATTTCATATTATGGCTGAAGGTGATTTTGATCCTGATTCTCCTAAAATTAATGTTGAAATAAAATCTAATGATCAGACTTTATTTTCTGAGATTATTCCTGCTGCAGCGAAAATTCTTGATCGTAAGTTAGACAGTGATGGAAGACAATATCTTTCTTGGAAGAAGGCAATTGATATTTTTCTTGGTGGGATTGGAAAGCAAGATCACCTTACTGATATGCCTCCTACTGGGGCTACCAAAATGCGATGGTTAATGGAGGATAAATGTTTGTTTAGTCTTATTTTTAATACTCTAGATAGTGAAGTCCAGGACAATACAACTCACTGTGAAACAGTAAAAGAACTATGGGAATTTTTGGAAGAAGTCTATTCTGGAAAAGACAATCTGATGCAGTTATATGATCTCTGTCAGGAGCTCTTTCATTTAGATGGGAAAGGAAAATCCTTATCTCAGATGTTTACTGAATTTATTCGGACCTTTGAACAGTGGAAGAGTCTCATGCCTATTTCTAGTGATGTTGCTACTATGCAAGCCCAACGTGAGCAGTTAGGGGCTTTGTGTTTTTTATCAATGTTACCCCCAAAATTGAGTACAGCCCGACAACAGATTTTATCAGGGTTTGAGTCTCTAACTGTGAAGGGGGTCTACTCTCGTCTTCTTCGTGTATCTAGAGATCTTCATGTTTCACCACCTGTATCTGAGTCTTCTGCTTTAGTAGGCTCTACTTCACGGGGAGGGCGAGGTAGCCGTAGAGGTGGTCGAGGTCGAGGTAGAGATTCTGGTGGCCGTAGTGATTCAGGGGGAGGTCGAGGAGAGTCAGGGGGACGTGGTGGTAGTCTTAATCATATTGAATGTCATTATTGCCACGAGTTAGGGCACTATAAAAGAAATTGTCCTAAATTGCAAGGAGGAAGATACTTACAACCGTCCCAGTCATCCCAGTCTGCTCATATTGCTTCTACAGATATTGAATCCAGACCTGGTACTACCCGTATGATTGCTATGACTGAGGATGAGTTTGCCCGGTATAGTCAATTCCAAGCTTCTCAGCAATTTACCCCTGCTGCCACTTTGGTCCAGACAGGTAATTCTGTTGCACGCCTTTCTGATTCCCGTTCAAAATGGGTAATTGATTCAGGAGCTACAGATCATATGACAGGAACCTCAGGTAATTTCTCATCATTCCAATCTTCTAACCTTTCCTCTCATGTCACTCTAGCAGATGGGTCCACCACTCCTGTTGTTGGAAGTGGCTCTGTTAATGTCTCTCCAGACATTACCCTATCCAATGTTGTGTTTATCCAAATTCCCTTTTAATTTGTTATCTGTTAGTCAACTCACTCGAACTTATAATTGTGGTGTTTACTTTTTTCCTAACCATTGTTTTTTTCAGGATCTTTCGTCGAAGAAGATTTTTGGTAGAGGGTATGAATCTGGAGGGTTGTATGTGCTTGGCGATCGAATCCCTAGTCCAGTTGCTGCTACTACTTTGTCTCCTCTACACCTTCACTACCGTTTGGGTCATCCCTCGTTGGAATCATTGAAGAGATTGTGTCCCAGTTTGCAGTCAGTGTCTAGTTTGTCTTGTGAGTCATGTCAGTTTGCTAAACAATGTCGTGGTACTTATGTTTCTCGAGTCAATAAACGGGTGGCATCCCCATTTGAGTTAGTTCATTCTGATGTTTGGGGTTCATGTCCTGTAGTATCTAAAAATGGTTTTAAATATTGTCACTTTTGTGGATGATCATTCCAGGATGACTTAGATTTATTTTATGAAAAATAGATCAGAATTGTTCAATATATTTTGCGCCTTTCATGCTGAAATAAAAAATCAGTTCCATACTTCCATTAAACATTTGCGCAGTGACAATGCTAAAGAATACTCTTCTACACTCTTTTCCTCATTTCTAGCAGAACAAGGTATATTACACCAGTTTTCATGTTTTGCTACCCCTCAGCAAAACGGGGTAGCTGAAAGAAAAAATCGCCATCTATTAGAAGTGTCCCGTGCCCTTTTGTTCACTATGAAAGTACCCAAAATTTTTTGGGCTGATGCTGTCTCCACAGCTTGCTATCTCATTAATCGAATGCCATCCTCCGTCCTTCATGGTAAGATTCCTTTCTCTATTCTCTTTCCATCCTACTCATTATTTTCACTTCCTCCACGTGTTTTCGGATGCATGCACTTGTTTTGTTCAGGATCTTCGTCCTCAGGTATCGAAGCTTGACCCTCGATCTCTCAAATGTGTCTTTCTTGGCTACCCTCGCAATCAAAAAGGGTACCGTTGTTACTCTCCTGATTTAGGTCGTTACTTAGTCTCTGCTGATGTCCACTTCTTTGAGTCTCAGTCTTTCTTTACTCCACCTCTTGAGTCCCCTACTACTCCTTCCTCTTCTGAGGTGGATGAGTTCTTCTTGATTACCACCCCTCCCTCAGGATCTAATGATGTTTCTCCAGTTACAGACTGTAATCCTCCTGTTAGACCTCCTTTGAAACAGGTGTACTCTCGCAAGGTACCTCAAGCATCGGTTCAGGTTCCAAGCACAGCATCACCTCCCGTCTCTTCACCAACCTCTTCGGCGAATGATCCACCCTCTGTCTTGGATCTCCCTATTGCCCATCGTAAGGGTACTCGCTCCTGCACCTTACCAGGTACTCATGTCACTCATTACCCGTTGACTTCAGTTATTTCATATTCTTCCTTACCTGTTTCTTCTCGGTCCTTTATTGCTTCCCTAGATTCTATTGTTGTTCCCAAAACTCTTACCGAAGCTTTAGGTAAGTCTGAGTGGCGAGCTGCCATGAATGATGAGATGGAGGCTCTTGAACATAATCACACATGGGATCTGGTTCCTTTACCCCCAGGAAAATCTGCTATTGGCTGTAAGTGGGTGTTTTCTGTTAAGGTCAATCCAGATGGCTCCATTGCTAGATTAAAAGCTCGTCTTGTTGCAAAGGGTTATGCCCAAACATATGGCCTTGATTATTCTGAGACGTTCTCACCAGTGGCCAAGATTACCTCTGCCTGGTTACTTATCTCCTTGGCAGCTTCCTCTCACTGGGACCTTCATCAGCTTGATGTGAAGAATGCTTTTTTACATGGTGATCTGGCTGATGAAGTCTATATGGAGCAACCACCTGGTTATGTTGCTCAGGGGGAGAATGGATATGTTTGCCGTCTCAAGAAATCTCTTTATGGGCTCAAACAATCTCCTCGAGCCTGGTTTGGCAGATTTAGTAGTGTTGTCACCGAGTTTGGATTGAAGAAAAGTGATCATGATCATTCAGTGTTTTTCAGGTGCTCTGAATCAGGGTGTATTCTTTTGGCTGTCTACGTGGATGATATTGTTATTACAGGGAGTGATGCTAATGGTATTTCGAACCTTAAGGCTTTCTTAAAGACAAAATTCCAAACTAAGGAGTTGGGAGCACTCCGGTATTTCTTAGGTATTGAAGTGGCTAGGAGTCATAAGGGAATTGTGTTATCTCAAAGGAAATATGTCCTGGACATGTTGGAAGAAACAGGTCTTTTAGGTGTTAAACCGTGTGATACACCGATGATTCAAATGTGAAATTGGGACCAGAAGATGGGGAACTGTTGGACAATCCGGAGCGGTATAGGCGATTGGTTGGAAAGTTGAATTACCTCACTATTACGAGACCAGATATTGCTTTTCCAGTAAGTGTAGTCAGCCAATTTATGGCAACTCCTAGAACCTCCCATTGGGAAGCATTGGTGCATATTCTAAAGTATTTGAAGAAAGCTCCTGGACACGGTTTACTTTATCAGAATCATGGTCATTGTAGAATTGAAGGGTTTTCAGATGCAGACTGGGCAGGTTGTCCTATGGATCGGAGGTCTACTTCAGGCTACTGCATCTTTGTAGGTGGCAATCTTGTGTCTTGGAAAAGTAAGAAGCAAGCTGTGGTATCTCGTTCTAGTGCTGAGTCAGAATATCGAGCCATGGCACATGCCACTACTGAACTTGTTTGGATATCTTATCTCCTTTGTTAGCTTGGGATGGAATGCTCTAGTAGCATGGAATTATGGTGTGATAATCGAGCAGCAATTCATATAGCTTCTAATCCTGTCTTTCATGAATGGACAAAACATGTTGAGGTGGATTGTCACTTTGTAAGACAGAAATTAGAAGAAGGAGTCATTAGTCTCAAGCATGTTCGAACAGGGGATCAACTTGCAGATATCTTTACTAAGTCTCTTCCAGGGAAACAGGTTCAGGATGTTTGTAACAAGCTGGGCATGGTTAATATATATGCTCCAGCTTGAGGGGGAGTGTTAGAATAAGGTAGCTGAATAGTGGGCCTATTTTGTTGGGCTTAATTCTAGACTAGAGTTCATATGGGAGTGTACTTATTTTGTTCAGATATATATATAGATGCTGATAACCCTTTGGGTTAGAGCTTCAGAAACAATTCCCTTCTTTTGTAACAAGCAAAGGAACTAGATTGGGTGTTCAACGAATCAACCCTATTAGAGGTAACGGCTTCCCCTCTTCCTTATGGCAGTGCACACACAAAATCAGCTATGCCCATAGCCTTTCATGCCCTAAGAACAATAATTCATTCCCCTGTGTCCAAAAAATTCAAGCCAATTCAGGCTAAAACCACCGAAATCAGCATGCACAAAAAAATCTAGGGTTTTTGTTTTTCAGGGCTGCGGCTTCAATTCAAGATTGTAGGTGCACCAAACTCACTAGGAAGCATGGGGTTTTGTTCTCCAGTCAGTTTCCAACTAGGGGGTGATTCCTGTCACTGGAGATTAGTGCCATCATCAGCTTCATGTGGTGTTGATGTCAACAATTTTAGTTTTGAGTATGTCCATTAATGAGAGCATGTTTACAATATTGCCCCTCCTCTTAAACAAGATAACACAAGTAAATAGCTTAATAGATTGCATACAATAAACAACATATCTAACACCACTCAACAATTACATTCAAAATATATGCACGGTTGAAATATAAAGCATGTGTGTCTTGTAATTAGTTGTTAATTAGGCATTATTTTTAGCCTTACTTTTTGTACGATTTTGCTATAAATTCTAATAGAGAAAGTTTAGACCTCACACATTATTCTTTCCAAAAGAAGAGTTTTCTCTTGCTCTCTCTCTAATTTATCATGGTACCAGAGCTTGGTTGTGGAGAAAACCCGAACTTTCTCTCTCCACACACTGAAAACATTCCTTCACTCTCTAAACAATGGCTGATGTGTCTGGTTGACCTTCATCCCAATGTCTTTTCGAGAAACCAACCCCACGACCATGTTTGAGACCTCTTCATTGGCCAACCACCACTAGATAAATGCAGCTACCATTTGATGAGTGGTGATAAAAAACAAAGTGGTCTACCTCACTGTGAATCATACCAAATTGTTGCACAATTGTACTAAACCGTCAAAAAACGACAAAATCATTTTACAAAGAAAATATTTATTAGACATTCTTGAGACTGGTTCATTCTCTCATGAACCCGAATGTTAAGCTTTTACCAAGACAAGGGGAGCCATTATTTGATCCTAAAAAATATCAAAGACTAGTTGGACAACTAACTACCTCACTATCCCTCAGCTTAATATCTCTTTTGCTATTAAAGTGGTTAGTTACTTCCTCTGATGTCCTTGTGACAATCATTGGGATGCTGCTGTTCACATTTTAAGGTACATCAAAGGAGCACCAGGTCAAGGATTATTATATGAAGATAGAGGTCATACCTAGGTAATTGGATATTTTGATGCAGATTGGGTAGGGACTCCTTCAAATATGAAGTCTACTTCTAGATGGCAATCTAGTATCTTGAAAGAGTAAGAAGCAAGATGTTGTTACTTGGTCTATCGCAGAAGCTAAGTATTGTGCTATGGCCATGGCAACACGTGAACTCGTAGGGTTAAAGTAATTGCTTCAGGTACTAATATACGATGCGGTGACACAAATGAAGTTGATATGTGATAACCATGCAGCATTGGACGTCATCTCGAATCTAATTTTTCATGAGGACCGAGCACATAGAAATTGACTGTCATTTCATCAGAGCTAAGATCTTATCCAGTTGCATTACTACTAGTTTTGTTAACTTAGCTAACCAACCAGTAGACATTTTTACCAAGTCTCTTTAGGGTCCTCATACTGGTTTTATTTGTAACAAGCTTGATGCATATGACTTAAATGCCCTAACTTAAGAGGGAGTGTTAAAATATAAAACATGTGTAACGTGTTGTAATTAGCTATCAACTATACATTATTTTCAGCCTTAGATTTAACCTTACATATTGTACAATCTTGCTATAAATTTTAAGGTTAGACCTAACATATTATTCTCTCCAAAAGAAGGGTTTTCTCTCTTCCTCTCTAATTAATCATGCACCAAGTGCACATTCTTTAGTTTATCAATTTTAATTTTGAATGCATTGGAATACAAGTGGACTAACGCATACATTGAGAATAAGTTGATTGCCAACTAATAGCTAAGAGCAGGGGAAACAAATTGTGCCGATATTCAAAAGTAGTGCTCAACTTGAGTAGTATTTGTAGAAATAGTTTAAGAATGAATTGGATTGATTCCAATAATAGTCTGTCCATTAGGTGTTTCCTATGTATTTAATATATTTTTCATCCACATAATTCTTATAATGTAACCTGAAGATTAGGTTCTATCTCTTCATTTGACTTTAATTTTAAGAGGGATTTAATTGATCTAAGAATCTATGCCCAGGATCCCAGGAGTTTCATGCTAAATAAAAACGCATATTTTCGGCATTCCAATTAGAGGACCAGCAGCGTGAGATTCATATAGTGCTTCCTCTATGCTTACACCCTTGTTGACATGAATAATCAAAATGCAAACAAACTTGTAAAAAATAATATTCTTAGACTTCACACAATGTAAGAAAAGCCCGTAAAACAGATTTAAACAGTTTGCAAACACAAAACTAAAATGGGACAGAACTAGATAGTTTGGCATACCTTTCTAGATAGTACTCTAAGAATTTCCAACCTCTCATGGCAAGATGGAAAGTCGCAGAATAGAAGTCTATCCAACCGACCAGGTCTCAAAAGTGCTGCATCAAGCAAATCTGGTCTACTGTATAACATGAATATGAGTTATTAGAGTGGTATACAATTAATATCCAATTATCTTCTCTCTTCCACTATCTCAACAAATTTTATCATAACTGAGAAGCATGTCATTAATTAAAAATCCAACACAATCATAATGGGACAGGAATATTCCAAGATCGCAATTCATGAGCTCTGTTAGCTTAGAACCAAGGCCTACTGTGAGTTGATTTCAACTTTGCCTTTCAACTAAACTATCCTTGCTCTAACACATTGGAGAGGCTTTTCTTCTGGATTTGTGTTTTACATAGCCAATCCCAAGCTCGGATAGCCAACGCAAAACTATGTCAATTCTATGACATGGATAAACGAAGCTATAGTGCTAATGCTAGGTCATTACCCAGAAGTAACATGCTGTATGGCTCGAGTATAGTGTCAAATAAGCTAGAGCCACTGTATTGGCGTCCGGATGTAATATTAAATAAGCAAGGGTCCTCACATCTTTCTAGACGGATGTAGGTAAAGAAGTTAGTCCAAGTGAACAAGATCCGTTTTGGCACTTGGAATATTGAAACTTTGACTAGGAAATCTATGGAGGTAGTGGATACTATGATTAGAAGGAGAATTAACATTATGTGCCTTCAAGAAACTAAATGGGTTGGAGAAAAGGCTAAAGAATTAGATACTTTAGGATTCAAGCTATGGTACACAGGAAAGGCCAAAGCCAAGAATGGAGTTGGTTTTATTATGGATAAGACTTGGAGGAATAATGTGATGGAGGTTAAAAGGATAGGTGATAATATTTTATCACTTATGCACCACAAGTGGGGTTGGAGGAACAAGAAAAGGTAAAGTTTTCCAAAAATTTGGAGGGGTTAGTCCAAGGAACTCCCCAACATGAAAAGATTATCTTAGGTGGGGATCTTAATGATTATGTTGGAAAAAATGCAGGCCAATATGCAGGATTTCATGGAGGTTTTGCTATAAGAGAAATAAATGAAGAAGGAAAATCAATTTTGGACTTTTCAATGGCTTATGACTTTAAAATTGAGAATACTTGTTTTAAGAAGCAGGAGGAGCACATAATCACATACAAGAGTAGGGTCTCAAGTTCGCAAATAAATTTCTTTTTGATACAGAATACAAATAAAAGGATGTATACAAATTGAAAAGTTATACCAGGTGAGAGTTTGACCACACAACATAAGTTTTTGCTTTTTGATATGCAAGTAAAGAGTCAAAAACAGCAAAGCAAAAAAGTTATAAACCCAAAAATCAGGTGGTAGCAACTAAATGGTGAAAAGCAATTGATTTTTTTTAGAAAGCTAATGGAAGAAAGAGTTTGAGAGACACAAGGATGTGCTAACCTTATGTAGGAAGAGATGGCAAATGGGATTCGGAAGGTAGCTAAAGCAATCTTAGATGAATTAAAAGGATTTGGCCCTAAACGTAAAGAATCTTGGTGGTGGGATGAGAGTGTACAAGTGAAGATTAAATATAAGAAAGATTCTTTCAAAACTTTATATCTTGATAACAAGGTAAAAAATTAGGAGAAGTATTGGTCAGCTAGAAATGAGACAAAAAAAGCCATTAGTGAGGCGAGATCTTAAAGTGTTGGATGGATTTTACCAAGTTTTAAGAATAAAGAATGGGGAACGGCAAATATACAAACTTGCTAAGGGAAGGGAAAGGAAAATGAGATTTAGACTAAGTGAAATGCATTAAGGATGAAGAGGAAAAAGTCTTGATAGTAAAGGAAGATATCAAAGAAAGGTGGAGAAGTTATTTTCACAAACTTTTCAATGAGAAGCAGACAACAAGTATAGACATGGAAAGTTTAACTACTTGAGAGGAGGATCAAAACTTTGCTTTTTATCATAGAATTCGAGGAGTTGAGGTAAATGAGGCATTTAAGAAGATGAAAAATGATAAGGCTTTGGGTCCCAATAACATACTTATTGAGGTTTGGAAGTATTTGGGAGAGAAAGGTATTTCTTGACTTACCAAGTTATTGAATGAGATATTGAGGTCCAAGAGGTTGCCAGATGAATGGAGGAAGAGTATGTTGATACCCATTTACAAGAATAAGGGAGATATTTAGAATTGTGGAAACTACCAGAAGATTAAACTCATGAGCCATATTATGAAACTTTGGGAAAGAGTGATTGAATATAGATTAAGAAAAGAGACTCATATATTAGAGAACCAATTTAGTTTTATGTCAGAAAGATCAATCACGGAGGCTATATATCTTTTACGGAGTTTGATGGAATGATACCAAAGTAGAGAAAAAGACTTGCATATGATTTTCATTGATTTGGAAAAAGCTTACGATAGTGTCAAGGGAAGTCCTATGAAAGGCATTGGAAAATAAGGATATTCGTATTGCTTATATTCTTACCATAAAGAATATGTATGATGGAGTTACAACAAATGTGAGAACTCAGGAAGGGATAATAAAAGATTTTTCCATAAGCATCAGTTTGTGTTGGTAATTTCAGTATAATGATAGAAATTTTATCTTTATTTGAATGGGTGTCCAGCTGGTTGATTTTGATGTTTAATAGGCATTTATTGTGATTTTTAGGTTTGATTTCCTTGTGAATCAAATGGGATTTGCAACTGGCATCCCATAAGTTATTTTCCTTTTTTAGCTCCTTAGATTTTGTTTGTTATGTCCTGTATTTATTTTCCTTGATTTCTGGGATTGATTGGCTGAGATTGTGGCCAACATTCTCCTATAAATGTACTGCCTATTATTTGAATAAAACAGAACTCAGAGTACAGAAAAAACTCTGAAATTTTTCAGTTTGCATCAAGGGCCATCCTTAAATTCATACCTTTTCACTTTAGTAATGGATACACTTACTAAACATATCCAAGATGTAGTCTTGAAATGTATACTTTTTGCATATGACATAGTCTTAGTAGGGGAATCAAGAGAGGAGGCTAATTATAAATTGGAGATATGGAGGGAAACCTTGAAATCAAAGGGTTTCCGTTTAAGCAGGAGTAAAATTGAGTATATGGAGTGTAAATTTAGCTAGAGGCGAGACGATAATTTGGAGATAAAAATTGGGGAGTATCGTATACCACAGGTGTCCAAGTTTCAGTATCTTAGATCAATTTTACAAAGTAATGGAGAAATTGATGGGATGTCATATACAAAATCCAAGCTAGGTGGATGAAATGGAGAAATGCTTCAGGGGTCACTTGTGTTCGCAAAATATCTAGCAAGCTTAAAGAAAAGTTTATCAAACTGCTATTAGACTAGTTATACTTTATGATAGTGAATGCTGAGCTCTAAAAAGTCAACAAGAGCAAAATTTAAGGGTAGCAAAAATGAGAATGTTAAGATAAATGAGTGGACATACAAGAAAAGACAAAATTTAAAATAATTATACTTGGGAGAGAGTTGATGTGGCACCAATTGAGAAGAAAATGACGAAAACTTGGTTATGATAGTTTGGGCATGTACAAAGAAGGCCGCAAGAGACACCAGTGAGAAAGGTTGATCAAAATGGTTTTTAATCTTATGAAAAGACGTAGAGAAAGACTAAAAAGGACACTTGGAGAGGTGATTAAAAGAGATGTTTAGTTAAATGACATTTCCAAAAATTTGATCTCAGATAAAAGTTTATGGTGATGTTTAATTTATACAGCCGACCCCATCTAATAGGAAAAGACTCGATTTGTTGTTGTTGTAAAAATATACAACCATTATGGGATTGGCACCTTATATCTTAAGTTTTTGGAATGACTAGAACCTTGACATGTTATCAGAGCTTCTTTGACTAAATGATCTAGAGTTTGATCCTAACCACCCCCATTTTTGAAAAATTAGTTTAAATTTCAGCACAAGATTTGGTGGACATGTAGATTATTCACATTTCAAACCCAAAGGACTTTTATGTGAGGAAGTATGTTAGGATATAGAACCATTCTAGGATCTGCAACTAATAGCTTAAACTTTTAGGATGATTGGTTCTTTGACAACATGAATAAATAGTTGACCATTAAGCATTGAGAGGTGAATGAGACAAAAGAAGTGAGAAAGAGAGGCAGAAAAGGAATGTGCGATGAGTATAGCTTCCATGTATCACAACCTTCTAAAAGAAATTTAGAAAATATCTCTCTAACTTATGAAGAACTAAAACTAGAAGTATACGTAAAAAAGGTGGTAGGACGAAGGAAAATCTTTTTCACTTTGTTCTATATTGTTCACAAATGCGATTTTGGTGCTCGAGCTTAGTATTCAGTCTTAACAATTGAGGACTGCTTTACCATATTAAGAATAAGAACAACTTAGAGAAAGATAGTAGCAAAACTAAACTTAGTCCATCATGAAGGCTAAGGATGATTTAGGCTAATGGTAAGCTAAATACCAACAATTATTTTAAAGGAATGCTTCGTTTCTATGAAAAATGAGATTGAAGGAAAGTTCTGATGATACTTAAGTGATCAATCATCACTCTGTTTTATAGGAATTGATTATTTCATGCTCCAAGTTTTTCACATTGTAAATTCAACAAACAACAAACCGAGCCTTTTCTCACTATGTAGGATTGGCTACATGGATCAAACGATACTATAAATTTTTATCCAAAACTAAATTTTTAGATATATCATTTGACCAAAAGTCTCTTTTAATCACCTCTCCAAGTGTCCTTTTTGGTCTTCCTCTACATCTCTTCACAGGACTAAACATCATTTAGTCAACCTTTTTCACTGGTGCCTCTTGCGATCTTCTTTGGTTAAAAATAAAGGTCTCTTTTTCACACTATCGATTAAGATGATTTAAAAATAAAAAAAGTATATAGACCTTTTGCCAAAAGCTGACTTACCCACATTTTATTTGCACAATGTCAAAAGATAAGTGACTTATATTGCATATAAATATTAGGACTAGATGCATTCAGCTATGAGTCAGTATGTGTGCGTGATTAAATCAAAGGCTGCCAGAAGCCTTATGGCGAAACTGACAGATTTTGTTATTAAAAAAAAAAAAAAGAAGAAGAAAAAAAATCTTAATGCAGGCACACTTTGTACCATCTGTAAAATTGGTTTATGAAAGGCCTTTATTGTAGGTTTCATCCACTTGTATGCAAAGGAAGGAAAACTGTCCAGGGACCATCCTGATGGAAATTGCAGGTGTTGATTGCTGGAAATTAGGGAATGGATATGGTTACTAAAGCAACACTGAAAGGAGTCTTTATGTAGAATAGTCTCTATATAATTTGAATTCAAAGTAGGGTAAAAGCAGTTAAGCTTGAACCTGCAGTCCTCTTATTCATTTTTTCTTTCTTAAAGCTTTATTATTCTCGCTCTATTCTAACTCAATATTGTTTCCTGTTTGATAAATGATGAGTATATAATCAATAAACTAACCTGGTTGCAGCAAACACAAATACACCTTTTAAAATCTCAACTCCATCTAACTCAGTCAGAAACTGTGCAAGGTTAAAGTATTAATATTAGAATATAATCAATATACGATTAGAAGAACCAAAAAAAAAAAAAAAAAAAGAGAAAAAACCAACATACTTGATTTACGACACGATCAGTTACACCAGTATTGTCATGCCCTCTCTTGGGGGCAATAGAATCAAATTCATCAAAAAACAATAGACATGGTGCTGCAGCAGCTGCTTTAGAGAATATATCCCTAACCTGAAACCAATAATGAAAAAAGCTCATGCTACTTAGGTAGAATATAATCTTCAAACTACTTCAGACCATAGCCAAATATTTCAATACTAAGCAAACATGCTGTAATTCAGAAGATACATCTAAAAGTAGAAGATAGCATGCACCAATAATAGCCAAAAGAAAGTCTTAAGAGTTATGAGCGTTACAGCTTGTTCAGAAGCACCAATGTATTTGTTCAAAAGCTCAGGCCCTTTCACTGATATAAACCGTAGAGAACAAGCTGCAGCTGCAGCACCGACTATGTGAGTTTTGCCACAACCTGGAGGCCCATATAGAAGGACATTTGACCGCAATCTCAAAGGAGCATTTGCAAAAGTTTTTGGAAACTTTGAAGGAAACTCTATCATCTGGCAATGAAATAACAACCCCCGCAATATAAATGATTGTACATGTAAGAATGCAAAACAAAGCAAAAGAGTTAAATTGTTATTCAATTAACAAAAAAAGGACCATTACTTTTCTCTTTTTTTCAATTTTTTGCCAGGAAAAGGTTTTAAGTTCTGGTCAGAACATATTGGAGAATATGAAAATTTCTTGATACAACTATGAAAATGTTTTAAAGTTGCTTTCTTCAAATAGTACAATTCATGGTTTATGTGTGATGACATTTACATAAGGAAGCTTAATCATTATTTTTTGTCAAGAATCTAGTTATTCCATAAGTTTAAGTTGGTTGGTAAACGTCTAGTAATAGTTTTTATTATTTTATATATCTAACAAGCCTCTCATACAAAAGCCTCTAACAATGGTTTTTATTATTTTATATTTCTAACACATTTATTATAATTTTTGCAAAGAACTAACTCTTCTCAAAGCTTAAACTGTGAGATATAGTTTCAAAAATAATTCTATATCTCTAACACGCCCCCTCTTATGAAAGCGATTTGGACTCAGAAATGTAAATAACTCATAGGTCTATCGAATGCACAGGCCCACCAAAGTGGAAATTCAATTCAATTTAATTAACTCCGCCTGTGTGTTACATAGCCGGTCCCAAGCCCGGATAAAGGAGGAGGGTTGTGTTAGGTAGTCGACAGCCAACGTAAAACTGCGTCGAATCTTTATGACATGGACAAAGTTATAATGCTAATGCTAGGTCATTACCCAGAAGTAATGCGCTGTATGGCTCGAGTACAGTGTCAAATGAGTTAGAGCTGCTGCATCGGCGCCCGGATGTAGTGTTAAATAAGCAAGGGTCCTCACATCTTTCTAGACGGATGTGGGTAAAGAAGTTAGTCCAGGGAAACAAAATCCGTTTTGCCACTTGGAATATTGAAACTTTGACCGGGAAGTCTATGGAGGTAGTGGATACTATGATTAGAAAGGGAGTTAACATTATGTGTCTTCAGGAAACCAAATGGGTTGGAGAAAGGCCAAGGAATTAGATACCTCAGGATTCAAGCTTTGGTATACAGGGAAGGCTAAAGCAAAGAATGGAGTTGGTATTATTGTAGATAAGACTTGGAAGAATGATGTGGTAGAGGTTAAAAGGATAGGGGATAGGATTTTATCCCTTAAAATGGTAGTGGAACAGGAGACCTTTAGCATCATAAGTGCTTATGCACCACAAGTAGGGTTGGAAGAACAAGAAAAGGTAAAGTTTTGGGAAGATTTGGAGGGTTTAGTACAAGGAACTCCCCAACATGAAAAGATTGTCTTAGGAGGAGATCTTAATGGTCATGTCGAAAAGGATGCAGGGCAATATGCAGGATTTCATGGGGGTTTTGGTATAGGAGAACTAAATGATGAAGGAAGATCAATTCTGGACTTTGCAATGGCTTATGACTTTAAGATTGCAAATACTTGTTTTAAGAAGCGGGAGGAGCACCTAATCACATACAAGAGTGGAGCCTGAAGCTCACAAATAGATTTCTTTTTGGTACGAAATACGGATAAAAGGATCTATAAGGATTGCAAAGTTATACTAGGGGAGAGATTGACTATACAACATAGGGTTTTGGTACTTGACATGCAGGTTAAGAGGCAGAAACAACGAAGCAGAAGAGTTATAAACCCAAGAATCAGGTGGTGGCAACTAAAGGGTGAAAAGCAGTTGATTTTTTAGAGAAAGCTAATGGAAGAGAGAGTTCGGGATATACAAGATTGTGCTAACCTTATGTGGGAAGAGATGGCAAATGGCATCTGAAAGGTAGCTAAAGCAGTTTTAGGGGAATCAAAAGGATTTGGCCCTAAAGATAAGGAATCTTGGTGGTGGGATGAGAATGTTCAAGCGAAGATTAAATATAAGAGGGAGTGTTTCAAAGCTTTACATCTGGATAACAAGGAGGAGAATTGGGAGAAGTATCGGTCAGCTAGAAATGAGACAAAGAAAGCAGTTAGTGAGGCAAGATCTAAAGCGTTGCATGGATTTTACCAAGCTTTGGGAACAAAGGATGGAGAACGGCAAATATACAAGCTTGCCAAGAAAAGGGAAAGGAAAATAAGAGATTTGGATCAAGTGAAATGCATTAAGGATGAAGAGGAAAAAGTCTTGGTAACAGAGAAAGATATCAGAGAAAGGTGAAGAAATTATGTTCACAAGCTTTTCAATGAGGGGCAGACAACAAGTATAGACATGAAAATTCTAACTATTCAGGAAGAGGACCAAAACTTTACTTTTTATCGTAGAATTCGAGAAGTTGAGGTGAAGGAGGCACTTAAGAAGATGGGTAATGGTAAGACTTTGGGTCCTGATAACATAACTATTGAGGTTTGGAGGTGTTTGGGAGAGAAAGGTATCTCTTGGCTTACCAAGTTATTGAATGAGATATTGAGATCCAAGAGGATGCCAGATGAATGGAGGAAGAGTACATTGATACCCATTTACAAGAATAAAGGAGATATCCAGAATTGTGGAAACTACCGAGGGATTAAACTCATGAGCCATACTATGAAACTTTGGGAAAGAGTGATTGAACAGAGATTAAGAAAAGAGACCCATATTTCAGAGAACCAATTTGGGTTTATGCCAGGAAGATCCACCACGGAGGCGATTTATCTTTTACAAGGTTTGATGGAACGGTACCAAAGTAGAGGAAAAGATTTGCATATGGTCTTTATTGATTTGGAAAAAGCTTATGATAGAATGCCAAGGGAAGTCCTCTGGAAGGCATTGGAAAAGAAGGGTGTTCGTATTGCTTATATTTGTGCCATAAGGGACATGTATGATGGAGTTACAACAAATGTGCGAACTCAAGGAGGGATAACAGAAGATTTCTCCGTAAGGATCGGTCTGCATCAAGGGTCATCCCTAAGTCCATACCTTTTCACTTTAGTGATGGATGTACTTACTGGACATATCCAAGATGTAGTCCCAAAATGTATGCTGTTTGCCGATGACATAGTCTTAGAAGGAGAAACAAGAGAGGAGGTTAATTGTAAATTGGAAATATGGAGAGAAGCCTTAGAATCAAAGAGTTTTCATTTAAGCCGGAATAAAACAGAGTATATGGAGTGTAAATTTAGCAAGAGGCGAGAAAACAGCGACTTGGCGATAAAAATTGAGGAGCAAAGTATACCACAGGTGTCCAAGTTTCGGTATCTTGGGTCGATTTTACAAAGTAATGGGGAGATTGATGGGGATGTTACACACATGATCCAAGCTAGATGGATGAAATGGAGAAATGCATCAGGGGTTATTTGTGATCGCAAAATATCTTCCAAGCTTAAAGGAAAGTTTTATCGAACTGCCATTAGACCAGCTATGCTCTATGATAGTGAGTGCTGGGCTCTAAAAGGTCAACAGGAGCAAAAAATGGGAGTGGCAGGGATGAGAATGTTGAGATGGATGAATGGACATACAAGAAAAGACAAAATTCGAAATGATTGTATTCGGGAGAGAGCTGGGGTGGTGCCTATTGAGGAAAAAATGACAGAAACCTGGTTACGGTGGTTTGGGCATGTACAAAGAAGACTACGAGAGGCACTAGTGAGAAAGGTTGACCAAATGGTATTTAGTCCTGTGAAGAGATGTAGAGAAAGACCAAAAAGGACACTTGGAGAGGTAGTTAAAAGAGACCTTTAGTTAAATGGTATATCCGAAAAGTTAGTTTCGGATAGAAGTTTATGGCGTCGTTTGATCCATGTAGCCGACCCCACCTAGTGGGAAAAGGCTCGGTTTGTTGTTGTTGTTGAAGGTGGCAAGAATCGAACTCTTGACAAGTGTTTTAAAACTCAGAATGGCTAGGCAAATACAACCAGCTCAATTGGGAACCAGACCATAGATTGGTTCGAGTCATGAATTAGAACAGAAATAAAAACAAACCATAAGAACCAACAAGAACTGCTAGCTTTGGCTGAACTCGTTGAACTGGTTGGGTTTTATTGAATTGGATGAGTGAATTGAAATCTTAACAACAACTGCAAAATGCCCTAACCAAAGCCAACAATGAAGAAACAGAGTCGAAAAAGATGATTTCCCATAATACCTCCCATCCATCCCAACAACAAAAAGAAAATTTTTCATCTATCTCTACAATTGATTTAGAGCAAAATTAGACTATGGGGCATTGATGGAAGTAGAAGCCCATGAGCTCGCCCATGAGCTCTAGCGCTATTTTTCTAAGTTTCAGTGAGAACAACAAAGAAGAGCTAGAGAGTGAAGAAGATTAGAACAATGGAAGAAATGAACTCAGTTAAAGAATACTGAAGGAGAGCAATTGGGAAATTATGAGTGCATGACTAGTTGTATATTTAAAGGGAAGTCACTTTGATGTGACATATCAAGTAGCGGTGATTGTAGGTTTTTTGAGAAAAAGAAAGAAAGACTTCTTACAAGTACAATTGAGACACATTGAAAATGCTAGAATGTACATATTTTACCTATGTTGTATTTATTTAATTAGGCCTTGTAATTAACCTTAGATGAGGCCTTTAGGTTAGGCCCATTATTTATTGCTTGTATAGTCTATTATAAATAGTAATTAGAGACTAGTCTCTCAAGTTCTCTCTCATTCATTCTCTCACATGGTTTTAGAACCTTCAGTGAGGAAATCCTAAAGCTGCCACTATGTATCCTAGTCCATTGGTACCCAAAAACCCTAAAATACCTCTCTTTTTCTCTCCTCTTGCCATTGTTAAGGCCAGATTGTTGGTGTCCAACCATCGATTGCCATATCTAACCTCACCATGATGTTTGCCACCCCCGATCGACCTACCACACCACTGTGCCACTACCACACGCCACTCATTCGAAAATTTCCTAGGCCCCATGTGCCAACGCATCCCACTGCCACCAATGATCAGAGTTCCACCTTTGCCTCTCCAAAGCCTCCTGAGAATGATCTTGGGCTCTGTTTCCCCAAAAATCATCCCAAACTATTGCCGTTTACACACCAAAACCTTTTTGACCCTCTCTTTCCACCCAAACAGCTAAGTTTCAGCCTTTTTGCTTGAACCCACACTATGTTGTCCCTGAGTGATGCCTCCTGTAACCCTAATGCCTCATCTATATCCCAACCATTAACCCTCTCTAACATAAGGACCCTTGTTATCACATTTATCAAATTGATAAGGTCTTCCAACTATCTCCTATGGGTAGCCTCTATCAAAATGTGGTTCAAGGGGCAGGGCTAGGTAGATCATCTCACCAAAAAGATAGACGATGTGACTGAAGCCGACAAGGGCGAATGGAAATAGGATGATGCTTAGTTGTATAATATTTTATGGAATTCTATTCACCCATCTATTTTGCAGTTATTCCGGCCATTTGAAACTTGCTATAAGGTTTGGAAGGAAGCTACTAAGTTTTACACCCAGTGTTGTTGAAAGCGTCTGCTCCACTACTTCAGCGAAATTATTGTTGGGTGCTTCACAACAATGTGAAGCGCCCAACTTTAAAGAAGCAACACTCCTAGGCACATAAATGCATTACTCTGTTACATTACCCAAACAAAAAGTAAGGCTTAAGTCCTTCTTTCTATCTTATCTCTCTTTGACTTAGTATATTTGAAATGAGTACATTTGATATTTGATTATATTATATATATCTATTTATATAACTTAATATATATTAAGTAATAATTATACTATATTAATTATATTACTATATTAATGATATTAATGTTATATTCGAATATTATCTATATACTCTATATAAATAATTTTGATTAGGAAATTTAGAAAAGAAAGGGAGTAGAAAGAAAGAGAACAACAATTTGAGAGAGAAAGCGAAAGAGCAAGGCAGGCTGTAGAAAGAGCAAGCTGTTGAAGCTCATTTAAATGTTAAGAGGGCTGTTATTGAGAAAGTT
Source organism: Dicorynia guianensis (assembly GCA_037013595.1). Classification (NCBI taxonomy): domain Eukaryota; kingdom Viridiplantae; phylum Streptophyta; class Magnoliopsida; order Fabales; family Fabaceae; genus Dicorynia; species Dicorynia guianensis. The sequence continues at coordinate 5,351,530 of JASUAB010000010.1, forward strand.
AAGAGTTGAGTTGTGTAGTTGCTAAGGAAGAAATAGAATGCATCAATAGTGAAGTACCACATTCGGGTCAGTGGCATTACAATACACATAACATAGTATAATATACAGCACCTGGATCAGTGAATTGGGTTACTAAATATATATAGCACATAATATAAAAGTATATGTAATATTTAAAGTGGAGAATTACTTTATATGGGGTTGGTGGCTACTATGTGGGTCGATGGGTACACTACTATCAGGAGGTTGAAAAAATAATATAATATAGTAAGTAGTTTTAGCTTGCTAATGTCTATTTGTGTTTTGTTCTTTTTTTTTCCTTTTGTTAGGCATAGCCTCTTTTTCTTACCTAAATTATATATATATAATTATAATATGACAAATTATAATATAGAATTTGTAATTATAAGGGTAAAATGCACAGAACCCTCCTGAATTTTAGGTCGATTTTAAAAAACTCTCTTGAACTTTAAAAAGTTCCAAATGACCCTCCTGAACTATGAAACGTTTGCAAGAAACCCCTTCCGTCAACTTTTCCGTCAAAATTTAAAAAAATGACGAAAATGACCTTCATTGTAAAATTAAGAAATTGAAGGCTGTGAATAGTAAAATTTTGGAGTTTTAACATTGAACCTTAACCCTAAACCCTAAACCCTAAATTCTAAATTTTAACCCTAAAATCCTAAACCCTAAACCCTAAAATCTTAAAATCCTAAACTCTAAATCCTAAACCTTAAAACCCTAAATCCTAAAACTTTAAACCCTAAACCCTAAGCCCTAAACCCTAAATCTTAAACCCTAAGCCCTAAATCCTAAATCTTAAATCCTAAACCCTAAACCCTAAACTCATAAATCTTAAACCCTAAACCCTAAACTCTAAACCCTAAACCCTACACCCTAAATGCTAAATTTCTAAACCCTAAACCCTAAATTACAATCTACATTAGATTTTTTTTTTGGCATTTATGGCAGATTTGAAAATTTTTGTGCATTTGAAGGGTATTTTTATCTTTTTATCAGGTCAAAGTGGAAGTTGACCAAAACACATCCAAATTTTAACGGAAAACTTGACGGAGGAGGATGTTTTGCAAATGTTTCATAATTTAAGAGGGTCATTTGTAACTTTTTAAAGTTTAGGAGGGTTTTTTAAAATTGACTTAAAGTTCAGGAGGATTCTGTGCATTTTGGCCTAATTATAATTATGTAGTAATATAGTACTTATATATAATATTATAATTTTTATATCAAAATATTTAATTATGATTTTGATGCTTTAGTAGGACTTCCTTTGTAGCAAACTAAAACTACTTACTTATTTTATAGTTATTTTGATTTTTATAATGATTTTTAAATTATATCTATTATTTGTATTTTTTTTTCAATTTGACTGCTTTATTTCAATAAAGCAACCGCTCCGCTTCACCGCTTAGGCATTTAACAGGTTTGGTGCTTCACTTTGCTTTTTGTATTTAACAACACTAGTTACACCAACGACATTTAGGCTCTATATACAGTGGTTAATTTTAACAAGAACCTCAAGTAGGAAGATTCTTTGAAATCCTATCGGAGACAAATGCATGCCCTAATGTAGGAATTTGAAGCCCTTCTTCCCTTGGCTGAGACCAAAGTCAACCACAATACCCAAAGGAAAAAGTTGTTCATGGTTCTTGCATTATCTAGACTCAAGCCTGAATTTGAAATTGTCCATCATCAAATCTTAACTGAGTCCACCAACCCTACTATGAAAGATACCTTCAAAAGGATACTCAATATGGCCAGTAGTTCTTCCTTTACCATTGATTCCACTGGTACTCCTTCCGAAGCCATTGCTCTTGTGTCCCAAACTTCTAGAGGTAATCAAGGCTGATTAGGTCACCATTCTCGTCCGCAGTCACTTAAATCACATTATCCAGGGCAGCCCATGTTGTACAGAGTACTCCCAGTCCGGCATTAGGCTCTCAAATGGTCTCTACGCTTGTCACTGACTATGAGGCATTATTGAAATTTTAGGCCACAAGCAATTGATTAGTAATCCCATGGCATGTATTGCCCAAAGTCCCGCTATTGTGCCTTAGATTTTAGATTTTGGTACCACCAATCACATGTGGAAATAAAGAAGTTTTTCCTACTCTTACCCTTTCTAATCATTTACCAACTATCACCCTTGCCGATGAACCCAAACACAAATTAAAGGGATAAGGAGAACCTCTCCAACCTCATCTTTCTCTTTAAATCTTGTTTTATATACTTCCAGTAGCCCTTTTAATTTACTTTCTTGTCCATTAGCTTACTAAAGAACTAGACGGTTCAGTAACAAACACTTCCACTTTTGTTTGTGTGGAAGACCGAGGTATGGAGCAAATGATTGGCGTCAGACATGAGTCACGAGGCCACTACTATCTTGCTGTGCCTAGTTCGCTGATAAGTTGCACAATATTTTGCCAAACATCCTTTACTATCATCTTGGTCATTCTAGCTTGTCCAAATTGAAGAAGTTGGTTCCTAGTTTGTTGTCTTTGTCTCATTTTAATTGTGAGTCTTGTCAACGTGGTAAACACACTCGTAGTTCTTTTTCTAATTGTGTCAATAATAGGGTTGACACTCCCTTTTCTCTTGTTCATTCTAATGTATGGGGATCTAATTGAGTCAATTCTACCTTAGGTGTTACTTACTTTGTCACTTTTATTGATGGCTTTTCTCGTTGTACTTGGTTGTTCCTTATTAAGAGTCAATCTATATTGTTTTCCATTTTTCAAACATTTATTGCTGAATAAAAACATAATTTAGACATTCTATTGGTGCTTTGTGTACTTCTTCACAATTTCTTACATTCATGTCTACTAATGGCATTTTGAATCGATCTTCTTGTCCATATAGTCCATATACACTTGAACAAAAACTTGTTGCTAAGCGTAAAAATCGTCATCTCATTGAAACTGCATGGACATTGTTATTGCATGCCAATCTTCACACCAAATTTTGGGATGATGCTATCCTTACTACTTGTTATCTAATTGACCGCATGCCATTCTCTATCTTGCAAGACCAAATACCTCACTCTATTTTGTTTCCCAAATAGCCACTTTATTTTGTTCCTCTTTGTGCCTTTGGATGTGTTTGTTTTGTGCATTCCTTTTTACCTGGATAGGACAACTTGTTGTAAAATCTCTTAAGTGTATCTTTCTAGGCTACTCCCAGTTGCAAAAACGCAATAAGTGCTTCTCTCTTGAGTTGAACTACTATCTCGTGTCTATAGATGTCACACTATTTGAACAACATTCTTTTTTCATAGTTGCTCAGCCCGATTCACAGTCTTTTGACCAAGTATTGCCTATCCACTCACTTCTTTTCCACTACCTTCTTCAAACCTGTTTGTGTCTTCCTCCTCAATCAATCCACCACAACTATCTGAGTCCAACCACCATAGTCCTATTGCTTCTCACTTATCATCGTCGTCCTTAACCCTCTATCGGTGCCAACATCCCTCCAATATTGAACTCAAACTCTCCACTAGTCGTTCTTCTTGCGAAGGATCCTAAGCCGAACAATCTTCCCTTTGCCCTCAGAAATGGTACATGATTTACTTGTAATCCTCACCTATTTTCAATTTCCTGGGTTATCATCATTTATCACTTGCTTACAATGCCTTTGTTTTGAGTCTTTCCTTTGTTTTCATTCCTAAAACCGCATGTGTAACCTTGTCCCATCCTGGTTGGTACTAGACCATGCTAGATGAAATGAAAGCTTCGCATTCAAACGGCACTTGAGATTTGGTGCCTTTACTGCCAGGGAAAACTACAGTTGGTTGTCGGTGGGTGTTCATATCAAAAGTGGGTTGGTAAGGTAGATTGACTTAAGGCCTACTTGATTGGCAAAGGATTCACAAATACATGGGTTGGACTACAATGATACCTTCTCTCTAGTGGCTAAAATGACATTTGTTCACCTCTTTCTCTCTATATTTGCCATACGTCATTGGCCGCTCCACTAGTTTGACATTAAAAAAGCCTTTCTAGAAGGCAATTTGCAAGAAGAGGTTTATATAGAGCAATCACTTGGTTTTGTTGCTCAGGGGGAGTTTAATGTCGTCTGCAAACTGAAGAAATCTCTTTATGGATTAAAGCAATCACCACAAGTATGGTTTGGCAGGTTTAGCACTATGGTACAAGACTTTGGGTGCACCCAATGTGAAGCTGATCAATTGGTTTTCTATCGACAATCCTCTTCAAAATGCATCAACCTTGTTGTCTATGTGGATGACATTGTCATTACTAGGAATGATTAAGTTGGCATTTGGCAATTGAAGGAGCATTTATTAAGGCACTTTCAAACCAAAAACATTGTAAGCTTAAGTATTTCTTAGGAATTGAAGTTGCACATTCAAGAGATCGTATCTCAATCTCTCAAAGAAAGTATGTATTGGATATTGTTACAGAATCTGTATATTTGTTGTACAGTTGACTTTCCTAAGTTAACAAGCATGATTATAGGGGCAGATTTGTAGGGATTAGTGGTCTTGATTTGTAGGGATTATAGGAGCTGATTTGTAGGAAATTTTTCAATTTATTTTCCTAGTTAAACTTCCTGTAAGTGTATATAACCTAGTCTGATTAAATGGAAAAAGCATTCTCCTCTTTTGTTCTATTTCTTCTATCCTTTTACATAATATCAGAGCTTTAGGCTCACTTTTAGGTTTACTCACCATCTCCGATGACAGCCACGAATCTTCTAACCTGAAGCGTCGCAGGTCAGGTGTGGATTGCGACTTTGAGAGTCGTATTAGAATGGATAGCAACCTCTGCAGATGATAGAGGCAAAGACGACGATTTCAAGCTCGATTTCAAGCTTTCTTGCTTGGGTGGTGAAATTTGGCAACTGTGTGTGCGGTTTGAGGCATTTGAGGACTCTCAAATTCGATTTGGTGCTAGGTTGGCGAAGTCTAGGCTGGTAACGGCCGTGTCAGGTGCGAAGGTTGAAGACAAAAACAAAGCTGGAGTAGTGTTGGCGTTGTGCAATGTTGGCAGGCTGCATTTTCAAGTGTGGAACCCCGAGAGGAGACCCTTCTAGAAATTTTTCACGGCCAGGGCAGGTCCATATTCTACTAACTTTGGGCTGCGATTTTTGGGCTGCCGTTTTGGGCTGCATTTTGTGTTGCTTCAACAGTCTGGGTATTGTTTACTGTTTGCTTCTGGTAACTATAACTTTACGTGAATTGGCTTGTTTGAGTACTCAGAATATTGCATTTTTAATATGGGTGATATTAAAGCTGAATTGGTTCCTACTATGTCTAATCAATGAGCATAAATTAAATGGTACTACTTATTTGGAGTAGAGTAGAACTGTTAGGATTTATCTACGGAGTGTAGAAAAAGATGATCATTTGCTTCAAGATCCCCCAAATGATTATACTAGACAAACTTGGCCTAGAGATGATGCTAAATTGTTCTTACAAATTATAAATTCTATTGAAACTGAAGTTGTTGGTCTGGTTAATCACTGAGTTTGTTAAGGAGTTGATAGAATATTTGGAATTCTTATATTCTGGTAAAGGAAATGTGTCTAGAATTTATGACGTATGCAAGACTTTTTATCATGCTGATAAAGAAACTAAGTCACTCACAGCATACTTTATGGAATTCAAAAAGATTTATGAGGAACTGAATATGCTCTTGTCATTTAGTACTTATAACAAGGTGCAGCAGGCTCAGAGAAAACAAATGGCAATAATGAGTTTCTTGGCTGCCCTTCCCTCTAAATTTGACACTGCCGAATCCCAGATTCTTTCTAGTTCTGAAGTCACTTCTTTCCAAGAGGTCTTTAGTCAAGTACTATGCACAGAGAATACTCCATCTAATCAACAATTCAGTGCCTTTGCTGTTAAAGGAGGAAGGAAAAATGATGCTAAAAAAAGGAATAATAACAGAAGGGGAAACAGTAATATTGTTTGCTATTACTGCAAGGAATTGGGACACACAAAGTGATACTGTAAGAAATTACAGAATCGCAATCAAAGGACTCTGACAGCTACCGTAGCTGCTACTGCTTCTAGCTCATCTTCCGAAAACACTGTCACCATCTCAGCTGATGAGTATGCTAAATTCTCCTAGTATCAGGAATCAATGAAAGAATCCCCATCAGTTACTGAGTCAGGTAAAAAATGCCTTATTTCCTCCTCAACCAAATGGGTCATTGATTCTGGTGCCACAAATCACATGACAGGTAATGATAAACTCCTTTCTAGCTTTTGGTCTCACAAAGCACCATCTCATGTAACTATAGCCGATGGCTCAAACTATAACATTGAGGGGTCTAGAACTGTTAAACCCACTTCATCCATTACCTTGACCTCTGTACTAAGTTTATCCAGTCTTGCCTTCAATTTAATTTCTGTGAGTAAACTTACCAAAGACTTAAACTGCTATATCTCATTTTTCCCTGATCATTGCCTTTTTCAGGATCTTATGACGAAGCAGATTATTGGTAAGGGACATGTATCGAATGGTCTCTATGTTCTTGATGCATGGGTGCCTAAGTCTGTTGCATGCTCTAGTGTTGTCTCTCCATTTGCAGCACACTATAGATTGGGACATCCTTCTCTGCCAATTTTGAAAAAGTTGTGCCCCTAGTTTCATGATGTAACTTCAGTGGAGTGTGAATCTTGTCATTTTGCCAAACATCATCGTTGCACATTGAGTCTTAGAATAAATAAACGAGTTGAATTTGCCTTTGTATTAGTTCATTCGGATATTTGGGGTCCATGTCCAGTCTTGTCCAAAACCGGGTTTAGATACTTTGTTATTTTTGTAGATGATTTTTCTAGAATGACTTGCATTTATTTTATGAAGAATCGTTCAGAGATGTTTTCTCATTTCTCTAATTTCTGTGCTGAAATTGACACGCAGTTCAATATTTTTATACATATATTAAGAAGTGATAATGCTAAAGCATATATGTCAGAAACATTTTAGAATTTCATGACTCAATAAGGAATTCTTCATCAATCTTCCTGTGTTGACACACTAGCACAAAATGGGGTGATAAAGAGGAAGAACAGGCACCTTCTGGAGACTGCTCGTTCTTTGCTGTTCCAGATGAAAGTCCCTAAGCTATTCTGGGCGGATGCTATTTCTACAACCAGCTTTCTGATTAATCGTATGCCTTCTACTGTTCTGGGTGGAGATATTCCTTACAATGTTTTGTTTCCTAACAAAACATTGTTTCCAGTCGAGCCACGGGTGTTTAGTAGCACATGCTATGCTCGTGATGTATAGCCACACATTACTAAATTGGATCCCAAAGCATTAAAGTGTGTATTCCTAAGAAACTCTCGTCTCCAAAAAAGTTATCGGTGCTATTCTCCAGAACTTAACAAATACTTGGTCTCAACTAATGTAAACTTTTCTGAGACAACACCATTCTTCTCCTCACTAACCACGCATCCAAGCCAGGGGGAGGAAGAAGAATGACTAATTTACACAATCACATCACCAAATAAGCAATCAGAGGAGGCACCTCTAGCTGAGCAATCAACTGTTAAAGTGTTTTCTGATGCTAAACCTCCAGCTCCAGCAAGCCCACCAATTGTACAAGTCTATTCCAAGAGGCAAAAGGCCAATGATACATTTCCTGCACCAACTCCTTCGTCATCTGATCCTTCACCAAATGATCTTGATAAACCTATTGGTCTTTGTAAAGGTACACATCAATGCACCCTTCCTCAACCTAACTATTCCATTGCTAATTTTGTTTCCTAGGATCACTTATCTCCTTCATCGAGATCTTTGATTACCTCTCTAGACTCTGTTTCAATTCCTAAGACAATGAAAGAGGCCTTATCTCATCCTGGTTGGTATGATGCTATGATTGAGGAGATAAAAGCTCTTTATGACAATCATACGATGTCGTGGATTTACCCAAAGGCAAAAAAGCTGTGGGATGTAAATGGATCTTTGCAGTTAAATAAATGCAAATGACTTAGTAGCTCGACTTAAAGCCAGATTGATAGCTAAAGGCTATGCACAAACTTATGGAGTGGATTACTTTGATACTTTCCCCCTAGTTCCCAAGCTCACTTTTGTTCGCTTATTCATTTCTATGGCTACCTCTCAGAATTGGCCCCTGTACCAATTGGATATCAAGAATGCATTTTTGCATGGTGACCTCCAAGAAGTGTATATGGAGCAACCACCTGGTTTTGTTACTCAAGGGGAGTATGGGAAGGTTTGTCATCTAAAAAAATCTTTGTATGGTTTGAAGCAAAGTCCCCGTGCTTGGTTTGGCAAGTTTAGTGAGGTAGTTCAAGAGTTTGGACTGAAAAAGTGCAAATGTGATCATTCAATTTTTTACAGACAATTAACAACTGGCATTATTCTCCTTGTAGTGTATGTAGATAACATTGTCATTACAGGCAGTAATGATGCAGGGATTTCTTCTCTTAAGTCTTTCTTGCATTCTAGATTTCATACGAAAGACTTAGGCCAGTTGAAATACTTCTTGGGAATGAAAGTAACAAGAAGCAAGAAGGGTATTTTTTCTATCTCAAAAAAAGTATGTCCTTGATCTGCTTGCAGAAACTAAAAAATTGGCAGCTAAACCTTGCAGTACTCCGATGATTCCCAATGTACAGCTAACAAAAGATGATGGTGATCCTTTTGATGATTCAGAAAGATACAGGAGGCTAGTGAAAAAATTAAATTATCTCACTGTAATGACTCGACCAGATATTGCTTTTGCTGTAAGCATTGTTAGTCAGTTCATATCTACACCTACAATTAAACATTGGGAAGCTTTGGAGCAAATCTTATGTTACTTGAAAGGAGCACATGGACTTGGTATATTGTATAGCAATCATGGGCATACTAGTATTGAGTGTTTTGCAGATGCAAATTGGGCTGGATCAAAGACTGATAGAAAATCCACTACTGGCTACTGTGTCTTTGTAAGAGGAAACTTAGTATCATGAAAAAGTAAAACAAAATGTTGTATCTTGATCGAGTGCAGAATCTGAGTATAGAGCTATGGCACAGTCTACGTGTGAAATCATATAGATATATCACCTTTTGACTAAAGTTGGGATGAAACACTCTATACCAACAAAACTATGGTGTGATAATCAAGCTGCTCTTCACATTGCCTCCAATCCAATATATCATGAGAGAACTAAATACATCGAGGTTGACTGTCACTTTATTCGTGAAAAGATTCAAGACAACTTGATCGCCACTAAATACATGAAGACAGGAGAACAATTAGTTGATTTGTTCACAAAGACTTTAACTAGGACCTGAGTTGATTACCTTTGTAACAAGTTGGGCATGATCAATATCTATGCTCCAACTTGAGGGGGAGTGTTACAGAATCTATATATTTGTTGTATAGTTGACTTTCCTAAGTTAACAAGCATGATTATAGGGGCAGATTTATAGGGATTAGTGATCCTGATTTGTAGGGATTATAAGAGCTGATTTTTAGGAAATTTTTCAATTTATTTCCCTAGTTAAACTTCTTGTAAGAGTATATAACTTAGTCTGATTAAATGGAAAAAGCATTCTTCTCTTTTGTTCTATTTCTTCTGTCCTTTTACAGATATCTTAGAAGAAACTGGTATGATGGACTGCAAACCGGTTGACACCCCAATGGATCCAATTGTTAAACTCTTCCTAGGATAAGGGTGCTCTTTTCAAATTCTAGAAGGTATCGGAAACTAGTAGGGAAGTTGACTTATCTCACAGTAACTTGTCCAAACATTACCTTTGTTAGTGAATGTAGTAAGTCAATTTTTCAATTCACCATCTGATTCTCACTAGGATGCCGTTGTCTGAATTCTAAGATATATATAAAAAAGCACCAAGTAAAGGGTTTCTTTATAAGGATAAGGAACACATAGATGTTTGTTATGTAGATGCAGATTGAGTAGGATTTCCCTTTGATTCAAGGTCCACCTTTGGATATTGTGTTCTCTTTGAATTCATTAAATAAGCCCATGTAATACGGTTAAAACAATCAATAAATATAACAAACCATCCATATCCATATAAGGAAGCAATACGTCTTGGACCCCATATATCAGAATGAATAGTCATAAAAGGAACAATGCTTTAATTAATAACAAGATAGGAGTTTCTAATATGTTTTGCACAAACACATGCATCACAAACTAAGTCCTTGAGATTACATCTTTGGTACAAGTTTGGGAATAATTTCTAAGAATTACAAAAATGGATGTCCTAGCCGCTATGCCATTGCAAAAGTTGATATGTAGCATTGTCACTTTTTGAGGTTGCACTGCATGTAGGTTGACCTAAATCCTCGCAGTTTTCCAAAAAATATTAGAGGTAGCACGATGACTCATGTTTTCTATGAATGTGCCAAAATACTTGTGGGTAGATGCTGTTTTAACTGCATCGTGTTTGATAAACCACATGCCTATAGGGGTTCTCAAATTCGAAACTCCATTGTATTGTCTCAAAAAAATTTTTCCCATTTTAAAATGACTGCTGAAATTACTTTAAAAATATTTGGTTGCACTAGTTTTATGTTTCTACCCTCTGTTTCTAGTACAAAAATTGGTAGGTCTAAAAAATGTGTTTTATTGGGTTATGCACCTTACCAAAAGGGATACACATGCTTTAATCCTGTCACAAAATGAACATATGTCACCATGGATGTATCTTTTCTCCAGAATACCCTACTTTCCCAAAACTCATCTTTCAGGGGAGATTCCTAGAGAAAATGATGATAATTTTTGCCAACACCTTGCCAAACCGCCACCCATACCCCACCCAATTTTGGACTTAAATTTGAAAATTGGCATGAGGAAAGGTGTTTCTAATCAGCAAGACAGCTCCTATACAAGGGGAGAAGCACCAAAAAAAAATAAAAAAAGATGATGATGCCTGAATGTTGGTGTACACTTGGACAAGATTGAAAAAAAAAAAAAAAGCACAAATCAAGTTGCACCTCTTACGTGAACAACAGTTGAACCCAGGACTATCTCCAAAAATATACATGTTGATTCTAATCCAAACTCTGCTACTCTTGATTCTGATACCCATTACTTGTACTGATCTTCCAAAAATTAGTTCTTCTGATTTAAATCTTCATATTGCTATTAGGAAAGGTACAAGGTCATGTGCTCAGCATCCCATTGCTAATTTTATTTCATATGACAATCTGTCCAGTACCTATTAAAACTTTTTGTCAAGGATATCTAATCAGTTTGTGCCAAGAAACATACAAGAAGCACTAGAGGATTCAGATTGGCGTTTAGCAGTACCAGAAGAGAAAAAGGCACTAAAAGAAAATCGGACTTGGGAGGTGGTTGAACTACCACGAGGTAAAAATATAGTGGGTTGCAGATGGATTTTCACTGCAAAACATAGGACAAATGGGAGTGTAGAGAGGTACAAGGCTAGATTAGTTGCTCGTGGCTTTACACAAACCCATGGGTTGGATTATCAGGAAACTTTTGCGCCAATAGCAAAAATTAATTCAATCAGAGTCCTACTTTCAGTAGCAATTACTTATGGTTGGCCCCTATATCAATTAGATGTAAAGAATGCCTTCCTAAATAGGGACTTGGAGGATGAAGTGTTCATGGATTCTCCACTAGGTTTTGAACAACAGCTTGGAGTCGAGAAAGTGTGCAGACTTAAAAAATCCTTGTATGGTGTAAAACAATCCCCGAGGGCTTGATTTGAAAGGTTTGAAAAAGTCATAAGAGGGTATGGGTGTATCCAAAGGCAGGTGGATCACACCCTATTTTATAGACAATCTTCTTCGGGAAAACTGACAGTGTTAATAGTTTATATTGATGACATTGTCTTAACAAGTAATGATGTTATTGGGATGGAAGATCTAAAGAAGAACCTAGCCAAGGAATTTGAAATCAAAGACCTTGGAGATTTAAAATATTTCCTTGGAATGGAAATTTGTGAACCAACGCAAGTATGTTCTAGACTTGCTTGATAAAACAAGGATGCTTGGATGCCAGATAGCTGAAACCCCCATAGAATCTAATGTAAAACTTCAACCAGCTAAGGAGAAGCATATCATAAGGAAGGAGCAGTATTAAAAACTAGTTGGTAAGTTAATAAACTTATCACACACTCGACCTAACATAGCCTTTGCCAAGTGGTAAGTTAGTTTATGCATACTCCCAGTAAAGAGCATTTTGAAGATGTGCACCAAATCCTATGATACTTGACAGGCACACCAGGAAAAAGATTACTGTTTAAAAACCGAGGGCACACCTGGCTTAAAGCATATACTGATGTTGATTGGAATAGGAATGTCATGGACAGATGATCAATATCAGGGTACTGCACTTTTGTTGGGGAAATTTAATTACTTGGAGCAGTAAAAAGTAAAATATGGCGGCAAGAAGTAGTGCTGAAGCAAAATTTAGGGCCATTGACCTTGGTATTTGTGAAGTTATGTGGTTAAGAAGATTGCTAGAAGAGTTAAACGTGGGAACAGTTGGTCCTATGAAAGTTTATGGTGACAACAAGTCCCCTATTGCCATTTCACATAATCCAGTATTTGATGACACAATGAAGCATGTAGAAATTGATAAGCTTTTTATTAAAGAGAAGATTGACAATGGAGTTATTTGTATGCCCTATATTCCTACAAGCAATCAAGTGGCTGATATATTAACAAAGGGATTGTCAAAGAAGCAGTTTGATGTTTTGGTTGGCAAGCTGGCCATGGAAGACATATTCAGGCCAGCTTAAGGGGGAGTGTTAGCATGGGAGTCTTGGTCAGTCACATGACCCCGTGTAATAAGTAACCATGTATTTTAGATAAGTTCCATGCAGATAAAAGTCTATACAGATTAGAGTTTGTAAAGGTTTAGGAAACCTCTCGATAAAGTGGTTCGTATACAGTGTATGAAAGCATTCTGATCAATACAAGTCAGTTTATGTTCAATTCCATTTATCTTCCGAGATCAATCACGGGTGTTAGTTATGTATTACGCTTTGATGAATGCACTTGCCTAGTTGCCTTGATTTTCTGCATAATGCATCAATGTTACAGAAGGAACGTATATTATGATTTTATATGTTTCAATATCAAAATTAAAATTTGAATGACAGTTAGTACAGAATTCATTAGATTCCATCGGAAAACATACTGTCCGGCTACAGCCTACAGATGACTTATTCCAAGTGGTAGATGAATTTGGATAGCCTATTTGCAACTTTCTATTAGCATAGCACTTATTTCATGATGATTGGCTTGATTATCTGCTGTGCTGCAATGATAAGTGGATCTCTTGTTTCAATATGAATGTTCATGCACAAGCATTCATGAACATCCTTAAAATTTTATATTATATTCACACATCAAACCGGTTTGAAACCTGTCAACCCACCCAAAGCTGTTTAAAACCCCTCAAACTATCAAACCCAATACAACCCGAAATACTTAGGTACCATTCACACAATCCTCAACCCACCCACGACTACCCAACCAGTACCAACCCAAAAACTTCAAGTTGCTGTTCCAACCCTGCCGGAATCGGTTCAACTCATACACTCCCACGGTTTCATTCAGTTTCACCATTTTTCCCCTGAACCTGACTAATTCACCTGATGCCCACCCTTAGCCATAGTTGTTAGAAGCTGTTTGCGCCTTTTTAAGTCCTTTTTACTTTTGTTATCAATGTAACAAGCTTCAACATCAATCATATATGCTTTAGCCTAAGGGGAGATGTTGAAAAAGAGTTATTTTTCTATTTATCTTTAGTTTCCTAGTTTTAGTTTATTTTCTTATTTTTATTGTACAAAGGTTTACAATGTAACTAGACACATGACCCATAATTTCCTATATACATAGGACCTAGTAGTATGAGTCTTGTACATACTCTCAGTAACTCATAATATAGTTTCACCCTACAATGGTTTTCCTCTCTTTTCTCTCAATTTCTCACAACAACAGTTTCAACAAAAGAGGAGTACCAAAAAGTTGGCCTTAATAAGCCCAACTGCAACTTTTCTGCATTAAAGCTTGACCAAAACGGACTTGCACAAAAAAACAACCACCATCAGCAATTCATCACATATTCAACCTCATCTTACACTTTCTTGATTCAATTTGAGAAATACAATTTTTTTTTTAAATGTAAAAACAGATGTTAGATATAATACTAAAACCTTTAAAATAAAGAAAGAATCAATAACAGCTATACATCTTAGTAACAAGAACTCACATATTTCAGGATTTGATTCGTGAAATACTAAGGTATATTGCTTGATTGAAAAGTTTAAATTCTCAGAATTGGTACCTCCTTAATTGCATTTCGAATGTCAACAAGACCACCTACATCGTCCCACCCAGTACGACCACCATTTGGTGCAGCTTTTGTAATGTCCCGCATTGCAATTGGAAGAAAATCATGCATTGCTTGAGAAAAATCCTCCAATAGTAAAGCAGGACTTGCATGCTCATTGAAAGTAGAATTAGATGGCAAAAAACGACCAACAGCAGCATGTACAGCTCTGTCAACCAATATTTCCTGCATTGAGTGAAGTTTTTCAGTATTTAAATCTTGCTTGCAACTTAGACAAGGTGATGACATTCATTGCACTATGTGATATTGAAATGTCACAAGAAGATTTCGGTGAACAACTCCTCTGTTCTCACATACTATAACTCACAAAAACCTTACTTGAAAGAATCTAAATCATTAAATTTACTTTGTCCTACAGTCTGAACTATGAGATCCAATAGATCTACATTCCTCCATTTGATTTTTTTATGGGTTTAGTAAACCCATTTTAGTGGGACTTTAATTTCCCTTCACAGAATATTTCACGTTTACAAACAATTTGCCTAATTCATAAATATATATTGGGTGGGGAGCAGTTGACACTGCAATAAAACTTAGCACACACCTCTTTATAACTTTCAAGTGATAGACTGTAGCTATCTATATCACTGTGTCAAGGCGTATGTGAAGCTCTAGGATTGAAAAAGTTGGTCCAAGAATCGCGGTTATATGATGAGTCATTGCTTTATCTCTGTTGTGACAACAAGGCAGCAATTAACATTGCACACAATCCTATTCAACACAATAGAACTAGGCACATCTGACAGGCACTTCCTCAAAAAGAAGATAACAGGTGTTCTTTCGAAGATACCCTATGTAAAACTTGTAGAATAACTTGAACATGTTTTCATGAAGGGTCTGTCCATTAGAACTTTCCACTCTTTTGTATACAAGGTCAGCATAAGGGATCTCTAATGCGCTATTTTGAGGGGGAGTGTTGAGTGGCTGCTGTGTAGTTTGTCTTTCATTTACTTAAAAAGGGGGCACTATTTTATTTTCCTCCAAGAGTTAATAAGACTACGGGTGTGTGCAATTGGTGCAGCATGCATTCAGCTCTTTCTTGTTCCCGTCTTCCTGATTCCTTCTTTTCTCTTTTCTTCTTTTCTTCCCATCCTATCACTGCTGCACTCTAGATTCAACTAAAGGAAAGATTTAACATATAACTTTCAAATATAAGAAAATATCAACTATATAATTGACCACTTACCAATATCCAAAGCAAGAGTGGAGAAATTGCTAATGAAATTTCTGACACCATCATGTTTTACTTATCTCTCCCTATCTCTTAAATTTCTCTAAACACAGCAAGCCATTAAATTTTCCAGCTAATTAAGGGAGCACATAACAAAAGGAACTATAGGGTGGCAGATAAGAAGATAACTAACAATAAGCTAATTTCTACTCCAGAAAAGCCTAGATTTTCAACTGCCAAAGTAATGAGTCTTAAAGACGTGGAATACCAGATCATAACCATCATAGCCATCACATTTTATAGCCACATCAAGCAAGATGTCATCGGCACATTGCAAGTGACGCCTTTGTATTTCATACTTCAACATAGCCCCACGCTCTGAAGCTGCAGGAGTGGGCAGCTGTATGTGAAAATCAAACCGCCCTGAAAATAAGTATGAAATTAGCACCCAAAAATTAAATCAATAGCAAATGAAGAATCCTAAAAGAATAGTCATATCAGGTTTCAGTATAATACATATAATAGCACACCTGAAGAGCTCAAAGATTGTGGTATCTTGTCTAGAGATTGTACAGAAGCTATGAAGGCTATTGGTCCAAATCCACACGATTTCTGCCTCTTCTCCTGTTCAGTGTGCCAAGAGGACCATAATTTTATCATGGGATTATGAAAAAACATTTTAAAAGGGTTTAGCAATAAAGTGAAATCTTATATATTACACCAACCCATAAATACTAATTTCTTGGTTTGTGCTTGAGGCTGAGTATTTACTTGATTACTTTTATGTAAGAGTTTGAAAACTCCCAAGTGTCTTTGAACGTTTTAATGAGGAAATATCTCAAAAACTTGTCCTCAAAATTTTTGAGTATTTCAAATCTTTTATATATATATTTTTTTTGGGAGGTGTGGGTGACAACAACTTTTTTTTCCCCCTATGAAAACACATTCTACAGAAAGTATGAGGAAAGAAGTACAAATGCAGAGGACAGGATATCCTCTTAATAGTAATAACAACAAACAACAATAACAAGCAAAGCCCTATCTCATTAAGGGAGTTAGTTACATGAACTAAATGATGTCATTGGATTTTATCAGAAACAAAATTTTCAAGGATATCATTTAGCATAAGATCCTTTTCAATAATCTCTTTAGGTGTCCTCTTTGGCCTTCCTTTTCCTCATATCATTGGGTTAAATATCATTTGATCAACTTTTCTCACTAGAACCTCAGTTTTCCTTGCAAATGCCCAAACTACCTTAATCGAGTCTCTATCATTTTCTCTTCAATCGGTGCAATACCAACTTTCTACAAAATATAAGTATTCCGAATCTTATCTTTTTTTAAATGTTCACTCATCCATCTCAACATTCTCATATCTACGATTCACATTTTCTACTCTTGTTAACCCTTTAATGCCCAACACTCACCACTGTAGAGTATAACTAATCCTATAACAATTCAATAGAACTTCCCTTTAAGCTTGATGGATACTTTGCAATCACAAATGACTCACAAAGCATTTCTCCATTTCAACCACCCCGCTTGTATCCTATATATGGCATCCCCATCTATCTCTCCATCACTTTGTAAGATTGATACAAGATAACAAAACCTTGACTAAACTTGCTAACTTGCCCCTGCTAACTTGCCTCCTACTAAACTTGCATTCAATATACTCTGTCTTGCACCTAGTTAAACAGAAACCCTTTGATTCCAAAGCCTCACTCCACAACTCAAGTTAAAAATTAACTTACTAGGACTATACCATTAGTAAAAAGCATATTTTCGAACTGTTTCTTGGATGTGTCCTGTAAGTATGTCCTTAACTAAAGTAAAAAGGCATAAACTCAAGAATAACCCTTAGTGCTAACTTATCTTTATGAGAAAAGTTTCTGTCACACCTCCATCATACATATCTTCTATAGCTCATATATATGTGATATAAACATCTTTCTTTTCTAATGCCTTCCACAGAACTTCTTGTGACACTTTATTGTAGGCTTTTTCTAAGTCAATGAAGACCTTGTGCTCTCTCTTTACTTCAACACCTCCATCAAATCCCACAAAAAATATATAACCTATATGGTTGATCTTATTCGCATAAAATCAAATTAGTTCTTTGATATGAGAATCTTTTCTTAATCTATGCTCAATATTAGGGCAAATGACACATCCGTGACACTTGTTGTGAAGTACTTCAAGAGAAGGCTAATTTGTTTGGAGTTCAAAGTTTTTGGTTCCAACTTGGAGCAGTTTCTCATGATATGTTTTAGAGGTTTCGCCAACAAGAAGGAGGCTAATGTTTGTGGTAATGTGGCCTATATACTATTGTATGGTGTGTCTAGTGGGGTGAAAGTCAAGGCATTTCTCTTATTATCTACATGAACGCATGATATGTTGTGTATATGGCCTCTTTAGTGTTATGCACATCATTGTATTAAAGTAGTCTCCTTGTCTAATATACAAAGAAATTGGAAAAGTTTCTTATTTTTTTCATCCTTTAAGGCTCGTTTTCTTTTAGTGCCTTTGTATAGGAAAAGTCTGATGTAGGACAAGCGGCATACAAAACTAACAAGACAAGCCAACCCAATTATTTATTTCTTTCCTTTATTTTTTTTTTTTTTTATGTTTATTTTTTATTGAAGGAGAAATAATGTTAGAGTTGACTAGTAAGGGGCTGGCATCTTACAAAAACAATGCCCAAAGGAGAATAAGGCAGAAACAAGTGGGAGATAGAAGACAAAAGAATTCTGGCTATTTTAGTAAAATCTCTGGATAGGATAACTCAATCATTGATTACTCAATGTAAAAATAAGGAGCTTTGGAATTTTTCAGGTTTATCAAAAATGGATTTGACGATGTAAATTGTGTTTACCCATTTCACAGGAAATATATAGGTCTAGACAAGATAAGAGGAGCTTAGTACATTACCTTCTCAAATATAAGTGATGTCATGAAGAGAGTTATGTTCCTTGTTCACCTCTTAAAGTGTGAAAAAGATCAAAGCTTTTGTTGACTTTTAGAGAGACGGAATGCAAAGAGGGAAAGAAAGAATCGAAGTCAGAAATTAGGGTTTCATAAAATGAGTTTCTCATACAAAACATAACCCTTAGGCCTCAATCTATAGAGGAACTAATTTAACAAAAAGACATAAATACCCTCACACTACATGCACACACTTGACACATTCCCTAACTAGATAATACATTCCAACACTCCCCCTCAAGCTAAAACTTACAAAAGTTTCAACTTGTTACAAAATATGAACCACCACACTTGTAACTCAACATAACAAAAAATACAATTACCTAACACCTTTTTAACAAAAATATACTCACAATAAGTCAACAATGTACAACAACAAGCGAATAACTCCCCTTGAGCATTAAGCTCCACAAACTACAACTATAACATAACATGTGATTGATGTTCTTGGTAGACACAGTTCCCACAGATCTTTTGCCAGCTTCCTTTGAGTTGCTCCCTCAACTTTCTAATTGTTCTCTTTGGCAACACGTCATCGTTTATTAACATAGCCCCAAGAAATCTTCTGTTAGCTTCTCCTAAGCCGCTCTCTCGACCTTCTTTGACTAGTCTTCACACAACCTCCAACACCCTTGGTTGAACAGTCAACATCAACATACCAAATTCAAATCACCAAACTATCAACGAAACTGCTCTCCAATTATGCTCATTGTAACAACAAATGAACACCACCAAATCAAGGATCCCAATAGGCAAACTACACCAAGTGCGGATATCACTCCCCCTCAAGCTAAAAGCTTATTACAAATTAAACACCCAAGATTAACAGAACACAATAAAAATACCAAAACACCAAACATTTCATGTACCAATCCCTTGCACTCAACCAAACAGCCAACCGGAATGGTGCCCAAGTGCCAAACAGCAAGACAATAATGCAGACAATGGTGTACAAAACCAAAACAACACAAACAACAATGGTTCTATAGAGCCCAAACATTCCAAGTACAAGGTAAAGCTGAACTTGGGTCTCGAATCACTAATTTAGAATTCGACCAAGCAATCAGCACTGACCCTGAGCTACCCAATCAAAGACTACATTCTGCCCTGTGGAAATCATACTCCTTCAATGCTGTCTAGACAGAATTGAAGCCAAACAGCAACCAAGTCAACAAAATATCATCCTAAAACACCTAACAGCAACCAACAAATGCCAAACAGAACTGACAACAACAAACCAGATTGATGCCTAACACGACTTCCAGCATAGATCTGAGCCAAAAATAAAGATTTACTACCAAAAACAAGGAAAAAATTTTATGGAATGTTTCCATAAGTAGATCACCCCTCTCTGTCCCAAAACACAAGTATTCGCACACCAAAAAACCAGCAAGGTGAGCATAGTACTCAAAGCAATCAGCAACTCAAGAAATTCTCAAACATCCAAAGAAGAACCTTCTGCTATAAGCAAACAAGTTATAGTAAGAAGAACTTGAGCAGGAATAGCTTTTACTGACACATAATATAATCTGAGTTGATTCAAAATATCTGATGTCCTTCCAAGTATCTTCAATGACTGAACCAGCACCATACCAGCTGACTCCAACACGTCATACACTTGACCAGCTTCTTTAGTTGCAAGGCCCCTACTATTATCATGTATACACTTCAAAATAGATAAAGCTAATGATGCTACTTCTTCGTACATGGAGCAAACAAGGTAGCCCTCTGACAGCTCTATCTCTCCCCAAATTGTAGCAAAAGTGTCCAAGTCAGTCAAAATTTTCATTCTCTTATTCAAGACAAACACAGTGAGCGAAGCTTTAGCTAGCAACAGCAGAACCAGCAGCAAAACCACTGAAAGTCCGAGAGAAACAGACAGCAACAACAGTGTGAGAGGAGAGGAGAAAGACCGAGACTCTCCAGGTTGGCAAAGAGGGGTTGTTTCAGACTCTAAGAGGCGATCAAAGCTGAAATAACCGACCAAAATCGCAGTTCCCACCAAGAAGACACGCTAGATTATGACCCACCTGATTTTCAACCAACACACACAATTTTCAGCCATTTCCAATGTAGAACAGAAGAGCCCACACAATTTCCAGTCAAGCTCAGGCCAGAGAAGTCACCATTGCTGCCAAAAAAGTCAAACCACGTCGGAGATCACTCCAACCAGGTCAAATCACACCAGAATTCTTGCAACCAATGATTGAAAACTCCAAAAATTGTGTCCAACAACATCAGATGGCTCAAAATCGCACCAAAGCGCCTCAAACCGCCACTACCACCACCGGTTGCTATCATTCGCAACCCCATGATGTGAGGACACTCTCCCTTGCTACTTCAAGTAATGCGAATTTGCGCCTCTACTCAGTCGTGACCTGCTGGTCGCGTCTTCAGCCATGATGGCTGCCCAATGTGGCTGTTTCAGTCACCCAAAGATGGAGGAACCTACATCCTCCTTGGTCTAATCAAAGAAACCTAAAGACAGGGGAACCTAAAGACAACGAGGGGGATTTAGGTTTCAGTTATTGACAATTTTAGGGTTATTGACGATTTGGCGATTAGAGGTATCAGAAAGGGGTTAACAAAAATTGGGAATAAGGACTAGTAGGAAGAAGAAGAAGAAGAAGAATTGAGAATTAGGGTTAGGGTTCAAGGAGGATGATATGGCTCTAATACCATGTTGAATTTTAGAGAGACGGAATGCAAAGAGGGAAAGAGACAGTGGAAGTCAGAAATTAGGGTTTCATAAAATCAGTTTCTCTTACATAACATAACCCTTAGGCTTCTATTTATAGAGGAATTAATTTAACACAAAGATATAAATACCCTCACACCACATGCACACACATGATACATTCCCTAACTAGATAACCTTCCAACAACCTTAAATTGCTCAACAATCTTTTTTCTTTTCCTCAATCACATTATTTTCAGGATCTTTTAACGCAAAAGATCATTGGTGGCAGGAATGTTTCTATCAGACAATTGGACTGCAGATTCAATCTGCTGGATGAAATTGAAGTTACAATCTCCTTATAAAAATGCCTAGAATGGCAGTTGTCTTTGTTTTGGCTTCACTGTCAGTTAGGTCATCTTTTTTGGGGAGTTCAGAAATAAGAGTCCAAAGTTGGAGCTTTTGTCCTATTTGGTGTTCCGCCAATGGATTCTTTCTGCAGAGCTCTTGTTTTGACATCTTTATTTGTATTTACAACATATTTCTGTAGTTCTCCTTCACATGGATGTCATATTCTCATTTTCTTCGTTCTATTTCCATCTTTCAGGTATTATTTCCTTGAATTCGAAAAACTCAAAAGTCCAAAAGGTCTACCACTTTTTCTGTATACATTCTTCTGCTTCATAATGAAATTAGATTAAAACTATGACTGTATTTTTAATATCTGGTTATCAAAGAGAGACTTACTTCAAAAGAAAATTTTCACTGAAGTATATTGTCATGTAGTTTAACCTTGTTGCATCAACAGGCCAAGCATATGCCTACCTGGAAGCATTCGTTATAATTTTAAAAGTATATCACAAACTATAAGTGAGTAACACAATATATGTTAACAACAGTGCTTCTTTAGCTTTCAAGGGGCCATTAGTGTGAGCTTGACTCTCATATAGAATAGATAACTTATCTTTCTAGAAAGTTTCCTCACCATATTTCACTTTCTTAAAATATATAAACTCCAAGGAATTATCACTTTTAGCTACGCTGAACCTGAATTGAAATCTACTTTTTCCCCTTTCTTCTACCCCTTCAATTGAGTAAATTCCCAATCTTATCAGAAATGACTGTATAATCAAGAAAACAATGGTGATCGACATTATGAATCTACAAGACTATGTCACAGGTAACACTAGCACCATATATAACACTTCAGTGAATCAACTGCCATTTAAACAAAAAATGAAAAATAAAAAAGACACTAGACAAATTGCTTACCCCATATTCATCAATAATGTCAACCATAAAACTTGTGAGCCCAGAAACAGAGGTTGAGGGCTGAGATCCTTCTTGGCCAGTGCTAGAAATTATGCTATCAAGATCATCAAAGATGATAATAGAAGGTGCATGATCTAAAGCTTCATTTACATGGTTGGCAAGTTCTTGGCGGATTGTTGGGACCTTCTCCAAAGCAAGTTTTGAGCAAGAAACAAATATTCTGCATGACAATATATGCTGAAATTCACTCTTAAATCCCAACAGTAGGAACAGGATAAATCCAAGATTGGGTTAAAAAATCAGAATGGCATGA
This sequence comes from Dicorynia guianensis, assembly GCA_037013595.1. Taxonomy (NCBI): domain Eukaryota; kingdom Viridiplantae; phylum Streptophyta; class Magnoliopsida; order Fabales; family Fabaceae; genus Dicorynia; species Dicorynia guianensis. Next base: position 5,374,301 of record JASUAB010000010.1, read on the forward strand.
CTGAATTGAATTATATTCGATACATGTGTGCTAAAATGTCTTTGTGTTGCTCAAGGGATTTTGCAACAGTCCTTGCTAATAAAGTTTTCCCAGATCCCTGAAAAAAAATATCAATATATTACTTGTAAGAAGTTAGCAATTGTAACAGATATATGAAAGCCCTGCTTAGCATAATATGCAATCATTATGTGAAGAGCTCGATCCAGAAACAAAGTCTATAGGTTAAAATTCACAACCACATTTAAATTAAATCTACAACTGAAATAAATCATGTAAAGATAAAACAAAGTTTGACCTAAAATTTTTTTAAAAGATGTAGCTTTCTCCATGTGCAGTTTGCCCCCATACCTTGGTTTGGTGTAATTTATACCCAACATCTGTCTGACTTTGCAATTGAAGACTCTATCAGTGAGGTTTTCAGATTGATTAGCAGAATTAATTACTAATTAATAGGGGTTGTCCAAAATATAGGATTAGTCTCCTATTTATGTTTAATTTCCTATTGTTGTTTTGTTTCTTATTATTAGATTTAAGGTTGCCGACAAGCACATGGTCGATAGTTTTTAATATAAATAGGACCTAGTGACTTAGTGTTAGGACTCGCAAGAGAATAAAATGGAGACTGGTGAGGTATTGACTGATTATCAGCAAAAATATGAATATAAGACTGGCTCAAAGGCCCCAGGACATCGTCCTCTACACAAAGGGATATCCTCTAGCCCAAGCGTAAAGCTTACAAGCATAAAGCTTACAACCAAAAGCTAAAAAAAAAGACTGACCCCCTCACAATCCTCACCCACTCTTTTATCAGACTTCTCCCCTACTAACCACTTCCCTAGGGTACCTCCTAACTGCCCGTCTTTCTCTTCTTTCTCACGTAAACCCTCCAAGGTTCACTTCTAATTGCGTCTTGTCGGCTGTTCTCATTGCTAACATTGCCTCCTTCTTGAAGATCAGCCTTGTCCTCAAGGCTGAGATTTGGAAACTGCTCCAATATGGCAAGGAGGTCTTCCCAAGTAGCCTCTTCTTGAGGTTTGTTCGACCATTTGATGAGAATTTGTGTAAGATCTTGTCCTCTCTTTTTGATTACTCTGCTGGCTAACACCGTTTCAGGAAAGTATGCCGGTTGCTCCTCCATAAGGGTCTCGGGTAGGTGGGATACAGCTGCTGTTCTCCCTAAGGCTCTTTTAACTGTGATACATGGAATACCGGGTGTATCCTCGAGTTTTCTAGCAGTTGTAACTTGTATGAGACTGCCCCCACTCGGGACAGTATCTGGAAGGGTCCATAGAATCGTGCTGCCAGCTTGGGACTAATTCTCCTAGCCACTGTTTGTTGCACATATGGTCTGAGTTTGAGGAACACCCATTCCCCCACACCAAAAGCAAGGTCTCACCGCTACCTATTAGCAAATTTGGACATGTTGTTCTGGGCTCTCAACAAGTTATATTTAAGCTGTTTCAAGGGTTCGTCTCTGTCCGGTAAATCTTGGGCAACCGCCTCTATCAAGGTTTCTCTGGGCAAGTAACAAATCAGCGTGGGGGGCAGCCTCCCATATACAGCTTCAAAGGATGTGCATTTGATTGCACCATGGTAGTTGGTATTATACCAAAATTCAGCCCAATGTACCCACAAAGACCAATTTTTTTGCTGCTCCATTGCAAAGCACCGAACATATGTTTCAATGCACCGGTTGACTACCTTGTAATTTAAACAATTCTAACCAAAATTGACTTACAAAGGTGGGGTCTCTGTCACTGACTATCGATCTTGGGACTCCATGAAGCCTTACCACTTCTCTAGTGAAGATTTCAGCAATGGATCTTGCTGTGTAAGGGTGTTTGATCAGAATGAAGTGGGCATACTTAGTCAGCCTGTCCACCACTACCAAGAGTGTATTATACCCTCTAGAATGTGGCAGTCCTGCTATAAAGTCCATGCTAATATCCTCCCATATTGCAGAAGGAATAGGTAAGGGTTGGAGTAGGCCGGCTGGCTTGGTGGCTTCCACCTTACACCTTTGGCAAATATCACACTCAGCCACAAACCTAGTGATGCAGCCCTTCATTCCCTACCAGTATAGGCTGCTGGCTAATCTTTTATATGTCCTGAACACTCCTGAATGGCCCCACATCTTTGTGCAGTGGAATTCTTTGAGCAACTGAGGAATCCATTCAGAGTTTGCTGCTATGACTAGCCTCCCTTTATAGAAGAGTTTCCCCTACTCCAGCGTATAGGGAGGATGGGAATTTGGACTCTCTTGAAGGTCTGCCATGATTGTGGACAGCTTTGGGTCAGCCTTTACCTCCTCCCAAACCTTTTCCGCATCTAACCATAGTGGTCTTGATATGGCAACCAATTCTAATTCCTCCTCTTCGCGTGAGAGTGCATCCGCCACCTTGTTCTGGTTCTCATTCTTATAAATTATATCAAAATCATAGCCAAGGAGTTTGGATACCCAATTTTGCTGATCCGAGGTCGTTACTCACTGCACTAGGAGGTGTTTTAGGCTTCTCTGATCTGTGAACACCGTGAATTTCCTCCCTAGCAAATAAGGTCTCCAATGTTGAATGGCCATAACCAAGGCCATGAGTTCCTTCTCATAAGTGGACTTGGCCAAGTTTTTTTCTGAAAGTGCCTTGTTGAAATAGGCGATAGGTCCGCCTTCCTGCTTCAATACAGCCCCCAGCCCCTTTCTTGAAGCATCACACTCTATTATAAAAGGCAAAGAAAAGTTGGGCATGGCTAGGACTGGTGCTTTAGTGGTGCAATCCTTGAGGGCATTGAAGGCCTATTGTGCCTCTATATTCCACCCAAAACTCCCCTTTTTCAGCAGTTCAATAAGGGGCTTGGCAATCTTACCATAATCCTTTATCAATTTTCGATAATACCCCGTAAGACCCAAGAATCCACGCAATCCCTTGACTGTCTTGGGAGCTGGCCATTCAAGAATTGCCTTGACCTTACTTAGGTCCACAGCTACTCCCTGTGCTAAGACAACATGACCTAAATATTCTGCTGAACCTTTGCCAAAGCTGCATTTCTTAAAATTGGCAAAGAGGGAGTGCTCCCTCAAGGTCCATAATACCATATCCAAGTGTTTCAGGCGATCTTCCCAGGTTCGACTATACACCAAGATGTCGTCAAAGAATAGCAGCACAAATTCTCTCAAATAAGGCTTAAAGACTAAATTCATGGCTGATTGAAAAGTCGAGGGTGCATTCATTAAGCCAAAAGGCATGACTAGAAATTCATAGTGGCCCTGATGATTTCTGAAGGCAGTCTTAGGGATATCACCTTTCTTGACCCGTATTTGGTGATATCCGGACTTCAAATCAATTTTAGAAAAAAATTTAGACCCATGAAGTTCATCCAACAACTCCTCAATCACTGATATTGGGAACTTATTAGGGACAGTGGCCTTGTTAAGGGCCCTGTAGTCCACACAAAACCTCCAACTGCCATCTTTCTTTTTTACCAGTATGACGGGGCTAGAAAAGGGACTATGACTGGGCCTGATTACTCCTGCAGTCAGCATTTCCTCCACCAGCCTTTCCATTTCATTTTTCTGGTCATGGGCATATCTATAGGGTCTCACATTAATAGGGTCGGTGCCCTCTTTGAGGGTAATGGCATGCTCATGCTCTCTGGGAGGTGGCAGCCCCTTGGGCTGTTCAAACACTTGGGCAAATTTTTGCAGCACCTCTGTTAATTGTCTTCTCTCAATTACCCCTACGTCTTCTCCCACCTTACTCTAGTCTAACCTCGTCTCAGTCTCTCCCTTTCTGGTATGTCTTGTGTCCCTTATACATAAAGGTCATTGTTAATTTTTTCCAGTTCACCTTGACATCACCCAATGTTTTCAACCATTGTACCCCCAGGATAACATCTACTCCTCCTAATGGGAACAAATAAAAGTCACCAGTCACAAAAACCTCACCTAGAGAGAGCGTCAGCCCCTTGCACACGCCCGCTGTGGTTCGCTTATATCCGTCACCTAGCCAGACTTGGAAGGTTTCGGTGGGTTCGACCTTCAAGCCAAGTTGCTGCGCCCTCTGGACCGACACGAAGTTGTGGCTGGCGCCGCTGTCAACCATCACCAACACCGGGGTCTCATTCAAGCTCCCCTTCAGCTTCAAGGTATGTGGATGAGAGATGCCGCCGACAGAGAAAAAAGGAAGCTCCAGTCGGTTGCACTCCGGTTCTTCACCGTCATCCTCAGCCTCCAACTCCATCATCACAAACTCCCCATCCGATTTGGCTTCCTCTTCCTCTCCCAATACCATTACTCGAAGTTGTTTGTCCGAGCACTTATGGAAGGGCCCGAACGTCTGCCCACACCAAAAACACTTTCCTTCTTCCCGTCGTCGGACATATTCCTGATATGGGAGTTGTCATACCGCCCTATTAGCTCCATGCCCATTCTAGCCATGGCTGTTCGAAGAGCTCACCAAGCGAGGGGGTGCAAGATTCACCCCTCTTCCCGCGAGGCTCGACATAGAAGAACTTTGGGCGACGGATTTAGGGAATCCACTCGGGACAACGCCTCTCTCCTTTGGGCCCACAACGATAATCCCTATTTTAGGCCCAAAAGGGGTCACTCAGCCCATCACAGGCTGCAGTTGGTTAGGACAAAGATGATACTCTCCTCCCCCCAGGAATCTTTGCGCTCCGCCATCCTCACCCCCTCCGAAACTCTCAGTCATTTCCTCCTCTATGTCGCGTGCGAGTTCTATGGCTTTCCCCACTAACGACGGATCATGGACACGGACTTTCCTCCGCAACTCTCCACCTAGTCCACTCAGAAAGTACCCTAAGGCTTGTTCCTCTGGCATCCCCGTTATCTGAGTTGCCACCTGCTCAGAGTTGCACGTATTCTTCTACGCTTCCCGACTGCTTGATCGAGGCCAACTGCTCATAAGGATTCCCAGCCTTCCTCCCACAATATCTCTTGATCATTTCAGAAGTGAGCATTTCCCAGTTCAGATCAGTTACCTTGTTTTGTAGGCAGCGGAGCCAATGTACCGCTCCCCCTCCATACAGACGAAGGCCAGCTGAATCTTCTGATCTGGTTTGGTGCCGTGAAGTCAAAAGTACGTCTCCGCCCTAGTGATCCAAGCTACCGGGACGCTACCATCAAAGTACGGTAGCTCTACCCTCTAAGCCAACCACCGTAACTCCTCCATCTCTATCTTTTCCTTGTCTCCGACTAATTCCTCAGCTGGGGTTGGATCCTTCCTCCCCTCAAGGTTGACCGATGGTTCTGGTTACCTTGTCTATGCTGGATCCTGCTGCCTACTCTCCGAGTCCGAGGAATCAAGTGCTCCCTTCTTAGTGAGCCTAAGCAACAAGGTTTTCAACTCATCCACGCCTTCCAACTTCTTCCTAACTTCCTTCATTTGCTCTGCCATGTTTTGCACGCTTCTTTCCAATGTGTCTAGCCTCGAGTCCATTTCCCCGCTAGTGTACTATGCTCCGCTTCTGGTTTTTGGCATCCGACAGGTCAGACCAATTGTTAGGACTCGCAAGAGAATAAAATGGAGACTGGTGAGGTATTGATTGATTATCAGCAAAAATATGAGTACAAGACTGGCTCAGAGGCCCCAAGACATCGTCCTCTGCACAAAGGGATATCCTCTAGCCCAAGCGTAAAGCTTACAACCAAAAGCTAAGAAAAAGGACCGACCCCCTCACAATCCTCACCCACTCTTTTATCAGACTTCCCCCCTACTAACCACTTCCCTAGGGTACCTCCTAACTGCCTGTCTTTCTCTTCTTTCTCACGTAAACCCTCCAAGGTTGACTTCTAATTAGGTCTTGTCGGCTGTTCTCATTGCTAACACTTAGTGATATGAGTCTTGTACACATACTCTCGGTATCCAAATACAATACTATAAGAGTTTTTCTTTCTCTTTCTTCTTAATTTCTCAGATGGTATCAGAACTAAGTTAGAGAAAAACCTAACCACCACTAAAGTAAACCCTCACCATTGCTAATGAGGAGTCTCAACTTCTCACCAGTGGTGCCCAATCTTACCTATGACCCTCTCTCTTTTCCGTTGTGTCTCTTTCGTTTTCTCTCTCCTCCAACACCTGCCAATGCTAATTAACCCCTTTCCCAATTTCTTTTCTAGGAACCAACCTCACCACTATGCTTGGGACCTCACCATTGGAGATTCACCATCGCTAGACCCACCACGCGCTAGTGACCCAAAAATTGCAATTTTTTAGTTTCTTGCCTTGATCTCTCTCTCCAGTGCTTTGATCGCAACGCTACCACAACCGTTGGATTTGTCTTCCTTACACCGTCCAAATCTTGGCATTCTTGCCACTGTTGGTGAACACCTGCACCTCTTTTCAACCCATTTATCATTGTTTATTGGGTTTTGAGAGTCTCCCTTTTATCCAATTAATGTCAAGCCCCAATTCATCTATCTCTAGCACAGATTGAACCTATCCTCATTGGTCTATCTCAAATTTGATATCCTAGCTTCCAATTTGATACTCCCAGCCTTCTACTTGATATTCTTGGTTCTCAATTTATCACTGCTTCAGATATGGTGTATATAATTGAACTCAAATCTAGATTTTCAAACTCAGATTGCATTCCGAACGTGAATCTTGTGTGTCTAAACTCAAATTTCATATTTCCAGTTGTTGTTTTGAAACACCAACACTCTGCAAGCTATCCTTGGAAGATCATTGATGCACATGTCATCTATTATCTCCATTGTTCTTGTGCTACCATAGTTGTTCTAACCATCCATGTCTTTTTAAGTGCTTTTCACTTTTATTTTCTATGCAACAAACTTGAGCATCTATCATTATATGCTCTAACTTGAGGGGATATGCTCAAGCTTGAGCAGATGTGTTGAAAATATAGGATTAGTTTTCTATTCATGTTAAATTTCCTCTTGTTGTCTTCTTATGATTAGATTTAGGGTTGTAGACAGATCCATAATCCATAGTTTCCTATATCTATGGACCTTGTGATGTGAGTCTTGCACACATACTCTCAGTATCCCAATACGATACTTGAGGGTTTTTCTCTCTTTTTTTTCTCACTTTCTTACAAGGGTAAATTTAACCAATCAAAAAGTAAGTCATTGGCCAATTGACACTAATTTTAACAACTCAGTGGCAAATTTTGAATTGAACAATTGGATAGATCATGACGTTAAATTGCTTCTAAATCTTTGGGGACAACTACACATCAAGCAAGGTCAAGGGAAATCTTTAGCATAAAACCAGGAACAGTAGACAATACTCCAAAAAATGCATCATTGAACGTAAAAATTGTCACTTAATTGAAACTACACAAACTTTGTTGTTGCATCTTATCTTCCCCTAAAATTTTGGGGAGATGTTGTTTTCATTGCATGTTATCTCATTAATTGCAAGCCCTCTTCAATATTACAAGACTAGATACCTCTTTCAATTTTGTTTCCTAAATAGCCACTTTATTCTCTTCCTCTTCATGTATTTGCATGTGTTTGTTTTATACATTGTCTTTCACCTAGATAGGATAAACTTGCTGCCAAATCCCTTAAGTACATTTTTCTAGGCTACTCCTAGTTACTAAAAGGCTACAAGTGTGTCTCTCCTAAGCTAAACCGCTATCTTATGTTTATTGATGTCACATTCTTTGGACATCAGTCTTTTTTCTTAGTTGCTCAACCCAATTGACAGTGTTTTGACCAAGTATTGTCTATCCCCTTTTATTCTCCTCCGCTGCCTTCCCATGGTCCATCTATCTCTTCTTCCACAGATTCTCTGCTCCTCACTTATTATCATAATCCTCAACCCACTATCAAAGCCAGCTTGCCTATAGATCAGGACTCCACTGACTCATTCTTTATGCCAATGGGTCCTCCTGTCACAAATCCACAGCCAGGCGATCTACCCATTGTCCAAATGAAAGGTAAACAGTTTACTCTTAATCCTCACCCTATTTATAATTTTTTGTTATGACCATTTATCACCAGCCTATTATGCTTTTGTTTCGAGTGTTTCCTCTATTTCTATTCTGAAGACCACATGTAAAGCTTTGCCCCATCCTAGTCATCAAGTCATGCTTGATGAAATGGTAGCATTACATTTGAATGAACCTAGGATTTCACGCCTTTACTATCAAGCAAGACTACAGTTAGTTATGTTGGGTGTTCATGCCTATAGTTACCGTTATAATTTTTGCTATCTATTTTCATACTCAATATTTAGTTTACTCAATCTTCAACCCCCATCTAAATTTGTAATTTAATTTGAGAAAACTATAATTTAATTGACTACACTCTCTGTAGGATCAACTCTTACTCACGTTATTTACTAGTTAGTTATTCATAAAGTATTTTATTTTTGGAGTATTGACGACACACCAAAATTGTCAAAAGTGAAAAGTGGCATGAATTGCCAACTTCCTAAAACACTTAAGCAATAAAGCAGTGAAGTGGAGTAGCCGCTTCATTGAAGTGAAGCGGCTAAATTAAAATAACATACAGATAATAATATAATTCAAAAATTATTATAAAATAAGAACAACTACAAAATAAGTCTTAGTAAAGAATCAAAATCATAATTAAAATACATAACATAAGAATTTTAATATTATATATAATTACTACATTACTATATAATTATAATTACAAATTCTGTTTTATAATTTTTCATATTATAATATTATATTTTTTAAGGCAAGAAAAACAGGTTATCCGCAACAAAAGAAAAAAAAGAACAAAACACAAACAGACATTAGCAAACTAAAACTACTTACTATATTATATTATTTTTTCAACCTCTTGATAGTAGTGTACCCACCAACCTTCATAATAGCCACCAACCCCATATAAAGTAGTACTTCACTATAAATCTTATATATTATATTATTTTTATGTAACCCAATTGACAGACCCATATTGCTATATATTATATTATATTATTTGTATTATAATGCCACCAACCCCAATATATCATATTGTTGTATTGTAATGCCACTGACCCAATGCAGTACTTCACTATTGCTTCATTCTATTTCTCCTCCGCAATTAGACAACTAAGCTTTGAAGTAACTCTAAAAAGAGTCAGAATCTGCTGCTTTTAAGAAGCAACACTTCCCACTTTCTGCTTCTCACCACTCCACTGCACATGCAGCGCTTCATGCCACCTATGTGGAGCTGGGCAATTCAGCTAATTGTGAACTTCACAGCCCAATATCTGCCCCACTTCACTGCTTAAGCGGTGTGAAGCAGTGCTTGTGACATCACCGCAACACACTACCAACCTCAGATTTAGAACTTTTGATGGTGTCCTGCAATGTTGTCCTACCAGCAAAGTATTTCCTCTCATCTTGCTTTGTCTCTCTTTCTCTCTAGCAGTGCTAGACCCTAGAATCCTATGCTCCTTCCTTCTTGGCTCCTTTTCCCTTTTTCTTACCCTAGTTTTATTTGTAACAAACTTGTTGCATATGAGATATGCTTCAGCTTCAGGGTGAATGCTAAAATAGTCGCAGTTTCCTTTTCTTGTTTAAATCCTACAATTAATTGTACTACATTGTACTATAGTGTATTAGGCCTTTGGCCCATAACTAACTTGTATAATACCACTTAATGGTAAAGGATCTAACAACATATACATATTCTCACAGAGGCTTTCTCTCTCTTTTCTCTCTCATTTTCACATGTACTAATCCTATTGAGAAACAATATCCAAATGAAAGACGTGCCACTTATTTGACATATCGATTTATACTTTGTGGGTCAAAAAGATTAACAATGAGTTCTAAAGCAAAACACTAAAATGCAAATGACACTTACAAAGAAAGTGCAATATGTGTTAAGAAGCCAATAAATTTTTGCATAGGATCTTGACATTTTAACAAGTCAGTAATAAAACTTGAAACTCAAAGAAATACTACAAACAAAACTATACTTACTGGAGGTCCATATATAAGAACATGTCCAGGGAGTGGCAAACTGTACAAACCAAACCACATACCAGAAGAAGAAGATAGCAATACCAACATCCCTGTAGTTAGCAAAGCCAGTGAGTTAAGTATCACCACAGGCAAAAGATTAAAGTCAATATTCAATCAAATCCCTTTTTAAACAAGGGTCAAAAAAGTGTCAATAGAAAATTAGAAATTGAAATAAATGACACGGCATGAGGAGGAAAAGAGTTTAAATGCACTATTTATAGCACTTGTCAATTTAGGAAACTTGGAGAGTTTTACTTTTAGGGACCTAGAACCAGAAGCAAGCCTTGCCTGCGTCAAAGAAATTATTTTTCTTCAATAATGAGTAATTTTATATTTTATGAAAAAGAAAAAGCCAAAGCTAAACAGGGCATACCCATTGTAGACAAATATAAAATCAAAGTCTATCACCATAAAGTCTAAAATATTTCAAGCAATTCAATAGTTTAAGAATTCATATTTTAAAAATGTTACCTCCGTGAAGAACTAGAAGCATCTGTTGCCTACCTCCAAGAATTTATTCTTCTTAAATAATGAGTAATTAAAATTTTAAGAAAAAGAAAAACCCAAAGATAAACAGGGTATACACATTTTTCACAAATATGAAAACAAAGTCTATCACCAAGAAGTCAAAAATATAACAAACAATTAATACAATCTAAACACTCTAGTGGAAAACAAGGGAATCCAATGCTAGGATGGACAGACAAGCAGAAAAACTGGTGTTATCACTTATCAATGGTGGATGGCGGCACCCCCAAGATCAGGCATGAAGCCACGGCAGAAGGCACAGTGGCAGACATTTAAAAAAAAAGAAAAGTCAGATTTAAAAAAAAAAATTGCAGAAAAAGACATAATAACTTATAAAAATGAACAGCCATAGCATAAAATCAAGCAACAAAGTGTACGTGTTCACATAAATTTTGACAATATCTAAGTTTTACAAACTCTAAGATACAAGGGACAAAAAACAATAAAACACAAATACACACAGGCGAATGGGCAATCCTAACTTCTAAGAACTAAAAAACCATGAATGTGTTGAATATTTATCACCATAGGGAGCTTTTGCTAGCGCTCTTAGGAAGCTTTGCTGTAACCTTCTTTGTCCTTTGTGTTGTTACAACGGACAATATTGTAATCTCCCTTAGTAAATAAAATCTAATGGGCCTCAAGTGAGCCTAACTTTTCTGCCTAAATTTCTCTCTCTCCCCTCCATCTCTCTCTTTCTCCTTTCTCTTTCTTCTAGTTGGTGTGAATATAGAGCTTACTTCTCCATTTCAACTTGGTATTAGAGCAAGAAGGTCCATTTTTTCTGTTTCAAACACTAGTCTGTCTGAACCCTAAAGTGGTCGTAGACAGTGATGTCATCATCAACAAGCACTAGTAATCAAAAGGTCACCATCTGGTGCGAAAAATGCCGGCTAAGGTTGCACGTGATTTTAGGTCCACCCATAACCTGAATCGAAGCTTTTCCCAAAAGGGGTGAAAAAACCCCAAAGTGCACTTTTTTTGTTTCAAACACTAGTTTCTCTAAACCTAAAGTGGTTGCGGACAATGATGTCATCATCAAGCACTAGTAATCGAAAGGACGCCATCTAGTACAAAAAATGCCAGCAAGCAAAACTCCTAAGGTTGCACGTGATTTTAGGTCCACCCATGACCTGAATCAAAGCTTTTCCCAAAGGGGCCAAAAAAATTCTAAAGTGCACTTTTTCTTGACTTCTTTAGAATCCATCTAATTGATGCTATCTCCTACTATGGATAGCTGCACCCAAAAGTTTTAAATCAATTGGTGATGGTAATTGAGGCTGAAATGTGTCTAGGGTGGTGCTAGGAGCGAGATTTGGACTTAAGGTTCTATTCTAGAGCCTATTTTATGTCGTTTGAGACTCCTAAATATCTTTGTTGAAAGTATAGGATTAGTTTTCTACTTATGTTTAATTTTCTATTAATGTCTTGTTTCTTATTATTAGGTTTAGGGTTGTAGACAAGCGCATGGCCTATAGTTTCCTATATGAATAGGACCTAGTGATATGAGTCTCATATACACTTTCAATATTTTAATACAATACTATAAGGGTTTTTCTTTCGCTTTCCTCTACATTTCTCATATGGTATCAAAGCTTGATGAGAGAAAAACCTAGCCGCCATTAAAAAAAACCCTCAACCTCTGATGAGGAGTCTCAACTCCACACCAACAGTGCCCAACCATATCTATGGCCCTCTCTCTCTTTTCCATTGCGTCTCTCCTCTGTAGTGTTTTCTCTCTCTTCACTACTACTATCAAGTCATCTCCCTATTTCTCGGCCTTTTCATGAAAAACCAACCTAATCTATATGTCTTTGGCACCATTTGAGCCTATCCTCATTGGTCTATCTCAAATCTGATAATCCAGCCTCTAATATGATATTCTTGGTTTCTAGATTGATGCTCCCGTCCTCCAATCGGATACTCCTGGCGTCTAATTTGATACTCTCGGCTTCCTTTCCGATATCCTTGGCGTCTCAATTTATCCTGGCATCAAATATGGTAAATATGTCCAAACTCAAATATGGATTCTCAAACTTAGATTGTATTCCAAACTTAGAGTATTGTTTTGAGACACCAAGACTCTGCAAGCTATCCTTAGAAGATTATTGATGCAAGTGCTGTCAGTTATCTTCGCCTTTCGTGTGCTGCCATAATTGTTTTAGGCTATATATGTGTTTTTAGGTGTTTTTTATTTTTATATTCTATGTAGCAAGATTGAGCATCTACATATAAGCTCTAGCTTGAGGGAGGCATATTAAAAGTATAAAATTAGTTTCCTATTTATGTTCAATTTCCTATTAATGTCTTATTACTTATAGGGTTGTAGGCAAGCCCGTGGCCCATAGTTTTCTACATAAATAAGACCTAATAATATGAGTCTTGTACACACTTTCAACATTTCAATACAATACTATAAGGGTTTTTTTCTCTCTCTTTCCTTTTAATTTCTTACCACGCCCTTGCTTGAGTGGTGGTTGCTATTCCAAAGCTCTAAGGATGCTTGGGAGTGACAATATTGATGGTGGTGAAGTGAGTTAGCCATTATCGCAAACCTTGCTAAGACCGTACCAACTATAAGCAATGTTGTTGTGGATCATGTAATGACTCTTGGTGACAACCCAACACTTTAGAAATCTTCCATGAAGCTTAATGGAACCAATTATCTTAGTTGGTCCACAACATGTACATTATCCTTGAAGGACAAGGGACTTTATGGTTATGTAAGTGGCAACAGACAAAACCTACAAGTTCAAACCCTTCCATCAATCAATGGGAGTCTAAGAACTGTCCTGTTATGTCTTGGCTACTCAACTCTATGGAGTTTGACATAAGCTTGAATTACATGCTACTTGACACAACTAAGAAAATCTAGGGCCTGCAAAGGACGCTTTCTCAAGGGCTGGTCACCATGCAATTGTACATGAATTGAGGAAAAAGATTTATGAGACCAGACAATGTGAAAAGTTTGTGTCCCAATATCTCAATGAACTCATCAGCATATGGCAAGAACTAGATTATTATCAAACCCTTCAGACTAAGAGTCCAGAAGTAGCTTCCAAGAATCAAAAGTTGAAGGGCATTGATAGGGTCTATGATTTTTTTGCTAGTCTCAATGTGGAATTTTATTAGATGAGAGCTCACCTATTAGGGAGAGATATTCTTCCAATGATGAGGCAAGCTCATGCCTTTATCCAACAAGAGGAAAGAAGGAGGATTTCTTTGTCACATCCAGCCCAATTTGACCAGCCTACTTTGAAGGTGAACACTGCTCAAAGATCTAGTGAATCATCTTCATCTACTAGAGTGACTGACAAAGACAGTCTTAAGTGTGATTGCTGTGGGAAGATGAGACATGAGGGAACAATGCTGGAAACTCAAGGGAAAGCCAATAAGAGGCTTGGACAGAAGAAGAGGGGGTCTAGCAAGACCCCAAGCTCACTTGTCGAAGACTCTTGACCCTACTCCTTCTTGATCAAGCTAAGGGAATGACTCCTTCTCAAAGTGCTTCCCCAAAGAAGAAATTCAGGCACTCGAAAGAATGTTAATGATGACAAAACTTGATTCCTTCCAGGCCCCCAATACAAATTTGTCCTCTTCACCTACTTCCTCCTCCTCCAATTTTGCTCATGCAGATGTGCCCGCTTCACCTACTTCTAGGCACTTCTAGGCCCCAAAGTCCTCAACCGATGCTCAAACCAACAAACCATGTTACTGGTGATCCATGTGTATTCTTTTCATACTCAAAATGTCGTGATACAATCTTAATTGCTTATGGCACCAAATCTCCAATTGTTGGAAAAAGGCCACATAACATTCTACCTTATTTAATCTGTCCTCTATTTTCCATGTTCCTAATTTTCCAAATAGTCTACTTCCTGTTAGTGCTATACTCATGACCTGAAATGCAAAGTAACATTTCTCCCTTCTTATTGTGTCTTTCAAGAGCTGATGACTGATTGGTTATGGTTGAGTAAGGAATGGATTGTATATTTTGGAAGACTGCTGTTAGAAAGAAAAAATTATAAATCCATTCTTCAAGGAACCACCTATCCCAAAAGCTTAAGCTATTGAGTGAAGGCTCAAAAATGGCTTTATATGTTATCTCTCTAACATGCCCCCTCACGCGAAAGCCTCTTTTAGGCATAAAGTGTAAACAATTTTTAATTTTTGAGTAGTAATGAGGATCAAACCCTTGATCATTAACTCTAATACCATGTCAAGGAACCAATCAACTCAAATGCTTAAGCTATTGGGTGGAGCTTATTGTCAAGGAACCAACTATCCCAAAAGCTTAAAATGTTAGATGAAGACTCAAGAATGGATTTATATTTTATTTTTTTAACATGCCCCCACACAAATGCCTTTATTTAGGCATGAAGTGTGAACAATTTTTTTAATTTTGGCTAATAGTGAGGATTGAACCCTTAATCATTAACTCTAATACCATGTCAAGGAACTAACTATTCCAAAAGCTTAAACTGTTGGGTAAAGGCCTGAGAATGGATTTATATTATCTTTCCAACAACTGCCATCATACCACCTCTAACATGACAATGGAGATCAACTCTACCAGCTTGAATTCTTCCCAAAACTTAGATGGTAAACAAGACTAGGACATCCTCTTTTGTAATCATGAAGAAACTATTTCCAATTTTGCATTCTGCATGTAATGAAAGGTATTCACTTTGTGATGCTTGTGAAATCTCCAGGAAGGAATCCCATTGACAAATTTGTTAGAAGGAATGACAATCCACAATCTAACAACCCAAATGAACAAGTGCTCCACAAACCGCAACATGAACTGCTCCAAGAACAACTTGCAATGAACTAAACAAGTGACTAGCTAAATTCAATAACAATGTCAACAGCTCAGGGAACCACATGTTGTAGTGACACCAACAAAGACTGACTATTCCCATTCCTCTGCTCTTTAACATATAAACAGAACGTGAAAACAGCTTATGCAGTGAGCTATTTAACTTTATTTCAAACCTGCATAACAGTTGTTTGAATTTGAACAACCCCTCTTAACAATGCAAACATGAGTTTCAAGAGAAGACTCACTATAAGTTTTAATATGATTCACTGACAGGATTACAGCAAGTCAAGACATCAGTTCTTACACATCTATTAATAGGCCACCCATCTTGGTAGCCCCACATAGCTACACAGAAGTAGAAAATCTAAAGTAAAAAATATGTTGATCATATAAAACAGGAAGAACAATTCTCAACTCCTTTCTTAAGAATAATATACACAACACATTATCAAAAGGGTGGAAGGAAGATATTACTGCATCCTTATGACAAAAAGACCTCACACCATGGTAAAGTGTTATGAACTCAAGGACAGGGAAAAAGGCAGGAATAGTGGGATACTGAATAGAGTTTATTGAATATGACACTCTCAGCAGAAGGGGATTTCCCTAACTACTTCTACAAGGAGAACAATTGTTCACTTGAGGGATATTTCCCTTCACCACTTAGAGCTCAAAGCTCCTATTACGAATCTCTCGATATGTAGCATCTTTTAAAAAAAGAAAAATAGCAAGGGCATATTGGTAATTTTGGAATAAGGGGCACTTTAATTACTTTTTACCCTTCTTTTGCTTCACCTCACTACAGCCCTCCCTCCCTTCTTGGTGTGCCAACAACTCCCCCCCTCCCTCCCCCCAGGCCAATCTTTTCTCTTCCCCAAGACCCATTCTCATCATTTTTCTTATTTTCTTTCCACAAACCCACTTAACCCATGGATCATTCCCTTAATCTCCCACACTTAGTTCATCTAAATTAGTTATTTCCCTCTCCTCCTTCCATAGTCCATTAAAGAACCTTAAGAGTGTCAATGGTGGTTATTGGAAGCTTGAAGAATTAGGAAGTGGTAGCCTACCTTTGTGCTCAGATTTTCTTTTGGGTAAGTCAAATTTATCTTAGAATCTTGAAAATTTTAGGGATTTAGGTATGAAACCCTAACTTTAATTAAGTTTCTCTCTCTAAAATTTCTCCCTCTTGATACCCATTGTCCCAATCGTATGCCGTATGCTTCCCAAATTACGTATAGCTTGCCAAATGAATTGATGTAATTTTTCCTTGAATTGACGGTAGTTATAGAATGGTAAGCTATTAGTAAATATGGGTTTCTTAGCTATGAGAGCCTTGAAATGAATGTTGGTGACTAGATAACACCTTTATGGTGTTTAGATAAATTTTTAGAGTTAGCATTAGCATGTAACTTGTAGCCATAGCTAGAAATAGCACTTTGGGATATGCTAGTGTAAAGCAATAAGAGTTATGCTATTTTTAGCAATGTTTTAGCTATGTTAGTATTTTTAAATATGGTTTGACATGTGAATTTATTTATTTTATGAATTATTCAGAGACCCCTCAATTGCCACCTAGTTGAGCTATTGGAGATAGTTTAGGCTTGTTTGGCAACACTAGCCGTGAGTATATATTGGCATTGTGACATTTACTTAACGTTTCTATAATTACTTATTATGTATCTCTATTTTGTCCAGTTCAACCTTAGTTATTTTTCTGCTCGTATATAATTAAGTTTATTGTCGTTATTGACCCTTTCTAAGATACTTTTATTTTGAGTTATAATTTATAACTTTGGGAAGCAAGCTTTTCAAAGGTAATAAGGTCCTTCAGATAGTTGATTTAACAATAGTTGATATGGAGAATTATTTTATTTCTACAACGTAGACTGAATTTCTATGGTTTTGAAATATGCCGTGTAGGAAACATGATGCCATTAGTAGAGTTAATGGCCAATGTGCATAGAGGTTAAGAGAGACCCTATGAAAAATGATCTAGTATATACTCCACAAGTATTCCCTAGTATGGATATGATTTTTAGCCTTGCGAGGAATGATCTAATGTATACTCCACATTAGTGTCACAATAAGATGGAACCAATTGCAAAATGATTTGCTGTATACTCCATGAATATCCCTTGAGACTTTAGAAAATGATCTGGTGCATACTACAAGGGTTCTCAAGTAATAACCGTCACCAAAAATGGTCTCATGTATGCTCCGTTTAGGTTGTAAATTATTTTCCGTATGCTTATATTTCCATATTTTATAGTGTTGCATTATATATATATGGGCATCACTTTAGCATAAAAGGGCTCCCATACCTAGTACTATAGTTGCTTGATTTATAAAATTTTAGATTGCTAGTTTCAAGACTTATGTCAATTATTTTAACTCAAGATCGTTGCTAATCTTGTCGTGTGTTATGCTTGTTTCCCTTCCTTGTCCCTTTGTTAATTATGTATTCATTGATTTGTATGACTCACGCTCTTTATGTTTCTCGTTTTTAGATAGTGATCATCCGTGTTAGCTGTCACTAGGGTTCTGAGACCTAACTCTTGTTGGTAGATAACTCTTTTTGATATTTGTTGCTTGGATTCCTTCATTTTGCAGCAATAGATAGAGTTAGAAAATACGGACCACTTAAATGATAGATGGTCTAATTTTACATTATGTAATTATTATTGTAAGTGTAATTTTAGATCATTCTGGATTAAGAAATGTTGATTACAAGCTATTGTATTTTTTTTTTTTTTTGGGGGAAAGTCCATATTTAAGGGGAGACTCTATCGAAATTTTCAGTAATATATTTACAACTACGAATACCTTTACGATGAGCAAAAGGAAGATCCAAATCAGATGGCAGATCCTCAAACAAAGAAAGAGATGAGGAGGAGTCTAGAGTTGGTGTCGTACGAGGGACTAGGTTAGGAACTAGAGATGTTGGAGCCCTGCGAGAATACACATGCTTAAGGGGGGAACGAACAGTGAAGGCATGATCTGAGACAGAACGAGATGGAGAACTGGAAGAGGGAGACGATACCAAGAAAAAATCATCTATAGTAACAGGCATGAGACTCTTCCATTGTTCAAAAATAAGATTACATTCAATAAACATTTGGGACAAAGATTTTCCTTTCCCATCTAAGTGGAAGAGATCCTGACACGTTTTATACAGCTAGATCAAATTATCCTTACTAGAGTATATGTCATCCAAAAACTCCCAAAGTTCTTTGACTATTTCACAATGATTAGTATTATCCTGTACACCACTCTCCAGGGTATTAAAAATAAGATTAAACAGCCGTTTGTCTTCCATAATCCACTTTAATTTGGAAACATCATTTGGTAGCATATCAATGAGATGGGTCTCCTTTCCAATGCCGCCAAGCAAGATTTGAATAGCTTTCTTCCATGACGTGTACTGCCGCCCATCAATATCTAATTTGCGGTCAATAATTTTTGTAGCCGCAAGAATAATCTCTGAAAACAATGTCTAACCACTGAGTTTCATCTCAATATTATTCATGGTTGTATTTTTCGTGACTCGAGAATAACTTAAATCACTGTCAGCCATACTCAATAAATTCCAAAAGATAAGAAAATACAAACGACTAAATTTAGAACAAAAGTAGCCACTGTCAGGCACCAAAATTCATCCAAATAACACCAAATACGAACTGAAGTTGCTTTAGACAGCACCAAAATGCATCACCCACAATTGAAATCACACCAAATCTAACGAACTAGACCAAAACAAGTTCAGAATACCTCAAATCGGTCTCCGACGCATTAAACCACACCAAAAACACACAAAAAATACCTCAGATCACGCCAAACAACACCAAATCGCACCTCTCACCCATCCCGCCGGAGCTCCGGCATCGTCTCCACCCCCGGCACCTCTCACCGCTGACGACCAGTCCAAGAGACACCAACCTAGCGTCGGCCAAGGTCCATTCCTCCGTTACTGGCGTGAAATTGCACCTCCCTTCATGCGCGACCTTGCTGGTCGCGATTCACCTTATTCAGTCCAAAATTGTGGTTGTTTTCAGCCACCCAACTCCTAAGAACACGATTTTCTGGAAATTAAATCAGTACCAAGTGATTTTAAGATCTAATTTTGGGGTTAGGATTGGGAAATTTTGAAATTAGAGATTTTTTAGAATTGGGAAATTTGGGTTCTAAAAATTAGGGTTTGTTGACTCTTATACCATGTAAAAAAGAAGAAAGAAATGTTTGTGAAGCTGTGTCACAATTGGACAACCAGCTCATATTGGAAAGAGTACATCAAACCCAGACAATTTAAACAGTACAATGAACTTAGACAATATATCGAATTTAGACAATGTGAATAATCCCCACTAATCAAGCTTATTTCCTAACAATTGTTATAGAAAAAAAAGTTTTTTGCATAGTTATTTCTTTTTTAGTTAGGCTAGCCAAGCTAAGTAGGCCTTCGGGCAAACTTATCTTGTGTGCCAGTCACAGCCCATAAGTCTAGGTCATAACACGGTACCCTCTATCCTGTCTGCTACCTCCCCTTATAGGTTTCTTCCTATCTGCTTTCCTAACTAATTAACTGAATGACAGCCGCACATAACTGCATTCCTAACTGTCACTAACTACTTCTAACTGTCTTTCCTTCTTCTAATATAAACCTTTCACGTGACCTTCCCCTACTACCTGGCCATCTTCTTTCTCCTTATTACCCTTGTCTATTTTCTGGTTCCTAACATAAAGCATGTCCAGAAAGAGGCAATAAATTAGGAAACCATAAAAATTATAAAAGGCGACTCTTATAGCCACAAATAAAGTTGTGGCATCAGCACTAGCTACACTTTCCCATGAACTATGCCTTCCGGTACGTCCCATCACTATCAAGTGTGTAGAAAGGTAAAAGAGAGCCTAAATTTATCTCCAAATTTACATGATACTTGTGGCCTGGCAAATCCACCAATGAGACTAGAGTTGAGATCAGGTTTCATCATTCAGTAAGCGCAGTTTTTATATCCTCCACATGTCCATAGGTTTACTTGCATATCATCTGCACTTTATGCCTTATGGCTTGTTCATATGAAAGCAAATAAAATAGAACCAACACAAATAAATAATCATTTTGTTTTCACTCAATCAAGCTGTGAGAATTATGATTCAATAAAAGGGATAAAACTTCACAAAGAAGATACCTACTATTGATCACATCGAAAGCAACACCCTCCATCCAGCCAAGGGAAGTTACATCTGAACTAATGTGCTCTTCAGAGGTTCTTTTTTCCGCATAATGGAAAGACACAGAATCACCTAGTTTCAGCCTTTCAAACAGCTCCAGATCTGCCACATTCCAGTTCACCTTGTTTCTTTCACCAAGAGCAACTTCATATGCGTTTGGCTTTCCTTGATGCAGAGATATCTCCTCACCAAAAATCAATAAAAACAATATTTCAGCTGTATTGTTTCTGTTCTCTGAAGCATTACGAGCTACCTGAACCTTTCCATTTGTCCCAAGCTTGAAACAGCATACCTCAAAATGAAGCAAGGTTTTACTACCCATAACTAATGATTTGACCTCCACACCAGTAATGGAAGAAATTGCATTAAGCTGTGCAATATACCATAAATTTACAAGACTCTGTAATCCCCTTGGATTCTCAGACTGAATTGCAACCTCTTCATCAACTCTCTGATTGGATTCCTCAGATAGAACAGCAATAACTTGCTTATGGATCGACCAATCTATAGTGTCAATGAAGGCATCTGACATAGTACTTGTGAGCATCCTTTTCTCTATCTGATTCTTATGGCTATGAAGAACCTCTAGACCATTTTTCTCAGTGTTATCCTGCCCTAACATTTTGAAGTGGCAAGGACTAAGAGAAATAGAAGGGATACTTTCTTTCAAATTTATGTGACATGCCCTCAAATAAACCCCTGCAGGCACAAAAGCATTCATTTTGAAAAAAATATATATATATTAAAAACAGAGGACAAATAAGTTTCTCAATCCAAAGTATATATTGCACAGTGAAAAAAAGGGAATTATAGCATGCTGTCCGTCCATCTAAAGACTAAGTCAACAAAGAAGCTATAGCAGCATTGTAAAAAAACACATATAATTGTAACTTTTTAACAAATAATAATTAGAATCTACATGGAGAAATGACATCTAAACACTAAATTAGGCACAAAGAGAGCTTGGCAACATTTAAAAGTCCATCGATTTTGCTGCACTAAACTGATGAAAGAAGAATGCAAGGAGTTACTACTGTGCACAAGACAATAAAAATCAGAGTTGCAAGTATGAAAAATATCAGTGCAAAGATCTTCTGTGCTAGGTCTATGAATGATGATATCAGAAAAAAGGAATTGTGTTGGCTCAAAAGGCTCTCCAATCACTTTGCATGCCAACAAAGAAGCAACTAGGAGAAATCCATGAGACAAACACCACAAGGGGAGCAAAAAACCCCACTAATGGAGGTAGTAAGGTTAAGAATTTCTACTTGGAAACCATAGCATTGCACTCCATTCAAATAAACTAAATCCATGTAAAGAGAGCACAATATCACAAGGCATTGCACTCATTACCTCTCCCAAAGCCATGAAATTTCCTGTAAAAATAAGCTGAAGTATTGGGGAAACCCACTGCAAGACAGCTTATTCCATATTAACATGCACCATGCAACCTCAAAAAACTAGAAAGGTACTCCTAGTCTCCAAACAACAAAAGCAATACCATAAATATCAGACTTCAAATGCATAGTATAACAATTCATTGGATGCAAAATCCTACACATTATAATAATTGAATGTGAAGAAAAAATTGATCTTATAGGCTTGTAAATAAAGTAAGATAAATGCAATGACAATTTGACATACATGAATGGAGGCTAGATCTCAAATAAAGACGAAGAGGCTTAGCAACCATCACATGTCCTTTAGCCACAGACTCTGAAATTAACAGATGAACAATTGCTTGTGGATATTCTTTCTTGTCTGTTAAATTTCCAGCATCAACATCCTTAGCAGTCGAATTGCTTTTTGCTTTCATACTATTGTTTCTAGAACCATTTACATTCTCCTTCAATAGTCTTGGCACTATGGAGACCAACTGAAGCATATTCAATGACAAGTGCTGGGCTGTTTCTGGGTGAACGAAAGCAACAGAAGTAAGCCCCATATGAAGCTCAACACCTTTGACACAAGTACTGGTGCAACATAGCCTGTCAGAATCTTGAATACGGAGCAGCATTTTTGCAGTATCTTCTTTGTGAAAGGAGTACAGATGTGAATCTCCAGCTGATTCCAAAACTCTTTTGCGTCTCTTCGGAGCAACTGCAACTTCAGTTCCTGGCATCAGTTGTACTGATAAAACTTCTCATATTAGACAGGTCTCACGACAGAATATTTGTTAATTCTAAGAATTTGTATTTGCTAAAATACATGGAAAAGAAAATTATTTACACTAGCAGAGTAAGAATCCATTTAACAATAGATACAAATAACTAAGCATTATACTTCCCTAAAATGCAAAATCCTTCTACTTAATAATTTATAAATTGTACAATCTTGTTTTCATATGTTGAAATCCACACATTCAAGAAACCCTTTCAGCTGAAAATGCAATTTACCAAAGAATAGATCTAATATGACTGTTACCAAGTTAAAAGTGTAAATGCATCTAACAAATTTTGTCTCAAAATATATATGCTTACAACTTAAGTTGCAACAAAGTGCTGAATAAGTACAAGGTGATTCATCCATGCAAGAAAAGAAAAAAGAAAAATAAAATACCACATAAGGTTCATATAAAGTTAGACAACACCCATCTGAAACTTAATTATTGTATTGATAGTTTTTCGAAAAACTGTTAGATTACTTGTTATTTAACAAGTGCAAAATGCGTATCAGGTGTAGATGAATATTAGGCTTCTAATAAGCTAATTATTAAGCTGCAAATTAGCAGATATTTTGCATGTGATTAGCTCTTTGATTATTATTAAATTATAATAAATAGTAGTCTCATAACACACTTCCACCAAATCACATGTGGTATCAAAGCCTATTGAGAGAAAGCCATAGCTACAACAACAAACCAAGCCTTTTCCCACTAGGTAGGGTCGGCTACATGGATCAAACGATGCCATAGCTATCACTGAGAAAATCCGAGCCATTGCTAATGAGGAGTCACAGCTCCTCGTCAATGCTTCTCATCAATGGTGCCAAACCCCAGTTCCCCACTGTGTTACTAATCTGTGGTATCTTCTCTTTCTTCTCCTCTACTATTGATTCTTTCCGGCTGGGTTCTCCTTCCAGCTGCACTAACTTCCCTAGCTGTGTTCTTCCTTTTAGTCGTGCATCTAAACCAACAAACAGTCTAGATCTATCACCAGCCTCCTCTCTAAGATATGATATTCCTCGCCTTAGATCTAGTATTCTCAGCCCCAAATATGATATTTCCAACCTCAAATCTAGTATTCTCAACCTCATCTAATTTTATTGCCTCATTTAGCACTTCCAACCTCAAATCTGGCATGCCCAGCCTCAAATCTGGTATTCCTGGCCTCAAATCTAATACTTCTAATCATGTCCCACTACAACGTCCTACCAGCAGAGCTTTATCTCTCATCCCAGTTTGTCACTTTCTCGAATGGTGTCAGACTTCTAATCCTGTTGTGTCTCTCTCCAATGGTGTAAGACCTTCTAATCCTGCTATGTCATTCTCTACAACAATGTCAGCATCTAGAATTCCACTGTCATTTTGTGCCTCTTTTGCCTACCCCGTAAGGCAGAAGCTCACCATTGTCAGAGCCACCATGCACCACCACCATTTGTCTGCCACAGAGATGATATGAGGAAAGGGCTACAAATCAGGTAGAGCCTGCCTTGAGGTAGGGGCTGAAATTAAGTGGAGCCACCTCTAATCTTTTGGTTAGATGCCCAAGTTTTTTATTGATTGAGTGCTGACAGCTTGGTTAGCTTCAGTTTGAGGGGGAGTGTAAGATTATTTAACATGTGCAAAATGCATATCATGTGTAGTTGACTGTAAGGCATTTAATTAGCTAATTATTAGGCTCCGAATTAACTGATAAGTAGCATATAATTAGCTCTATAATTATTATAAAATTATATGAGAGAAAATATTGGAAAGAAAACTTGTGAGATTGGCATGTCAATTGTATTGGTTATTAACTATACAACAAATGGGACCACAGTTATTAATTGCTAATTACACACTTATCACGCTTGGGATCGTTGCGCATCGCACACTGCAATTTGAACAATTGTACAATTATATAACATATATAAAAATATATTTTTATACATATAATATAACCCCAAATAACAAGCATATATTAAAAAAAACCTTAAAAAAATATGACAACTTAATTAGCAATTAAGATTCAATTATAAATAACAAACAGTAAGCAACTTATTACCAAAAGCATAAATCCATCAAGAGTCTATCTGTCTAAGGCCAAAGCTTCTGTTAGAAAAAAGAAGAATGATTTTTGTGTAAGCTATGTCACAATAGGACGTCCAGCTCCTCTATTTATATTAAAAAATAATACATTAAAGTTAGACAATACATTGAATCTAGACAATGCATTGAACTCAGACAGTATATTGAATCTAGACAGTACATTGAATCTAGACAATATTGACTCAATGGCTACTCATATTATCTATTATAATTCCTAACACTCCCCCTCAAGCTGAAGCATAAACATCAAACATGCCCAGCTTGTTACAAATATCCTCAACCCATTTTCCCGAAAGAGCTTTAGTAAATAGATTAACAAGTTGATCCCCAGTTTTTATGTGTCTCAAATCAATAACTCCCTCTTAGAGCTTTTGCCAAACAAAGTGACAGTTCACCTCTACATGCTTTGTTCTCTCATGAAAAACAGGATTAGTGGTAATATGAGTAGCTACTTTATTATCACACCATACTGCATAGCTCCACAAGATTCTATCCGAAGCTGACGAAGAAGATATGAAATCCACACAAGCTCAGCGATGACATGAGCTATAGCATGATACTCAAATTTTGCACTTGACCAAGACACTGTTGCCTGCTTTTTGCTTTTCCAAGATACAAGATTATCTCCTACAAACACACAGTATCTTGAAGTAGACCTGCAATCTATAGGAAATCCTACCTAGTCAGCATCAGAAAAGCCTTCAACCCTGCAATAACCATGATTTTTATACAAGACTCCACGCCCTGGTGTCTTCTTCAAATATTTCAAAATATGCATGATTGCATTCCAGTGAGAGGTTCTTGGAGAGTTCATGAATTGACTAACCACACTAATTGGAAATGCGATATCAAGTCTTGTAATGGTAAGATAGTTTAGTTTGCCTACCAACCGTCTGTATCGTTCTAGTTCTTCTATTAGTTCTCCATCATCCATTCCAAGCTTAACATTTGGAATCATAGGAGTATCACATGGTTTTGCATCTATTAGCCCTAATTCCTTCAAGAGGTCCAAAACATATTTCCTTTGTGACAGAAAAATACCTTTCCTACTCCTTGCAACCTCAATGCCTAAGAAGTACCAAAGAACTCCTAAGCTTGTGCGGATTTTATATCTTCTTCGTCAAAAGATCCTGAAAAGCACAATGATCAGGAAAAAAGAAAACACCACAATTATAGGTACACGTAATTTGACTAACAGAAATTAAGTTAAATGGAAAGTTTGGAAGGCACAAAACATTGGATAAAGAAATGTTAGGAGTGGCAGCTAAAGTACCACTACCAATGACAGTAGTAGTAGAACCATTAGCTAAAGTAACATGAGGGATAGAAGATGACTGAAAGGAAAATAAGGTACTTGTATTACCGGTCATATGATCGGTAGCACCAGAATCAAGACCCATTTGGAGTTGGAATGGGAAAGACATCTAACGCGATTACCTGTCTGGACCATTGTAGCAATAGAAGAAGGGTGAGACTAGGTGGATTGCGGCTGGTGAGAGGCTTGGAACTGGCTGTAATGAGCAAATTCTTCCGGAGACATAGTGATTGTCCGAGTCGTGTCGGAGTCAAACACCTGTTCACCAATGGCAGCATGAGCATATTTGGATGTGTTCTGCTGTTTATTGAGCAATTTTGGACATTTAGTCTTGATGTGCCCCTCCTCACAACAATAATAGCATACTATGGTTAAAGAAGCAGAGTTACTCGACTCACAACTATGCCCAGAAATATGAGAATTGTGACCTCCTCTACCTCGGCCTCCTCGTCCACTATCACATCCTCCTCGAGTACCAAATACAACCAGAATAGATGACTCACTAGAAGTTGTGGAAGGTAAATCTCTAACTACTCAAAGAAGACGGGAGAAGGTATTCTTCCGTGTAAGTGGGTCAAAATTGGACAAAATTTGCTAGTGAGCAATACTATATTCGGTAGGTAATGCTAGTAACAGACACAACGCCCCCAATTGTTCTCATTGAACGCGCATTGCCTCAACATCAGTTGTGATAGGAAGGAGAGAATTCCATTCTTAAAAAACATGATTAAAATCATTATAAATTTGAGTTAGACTCTTACCTTTGGTATCCGGTTGAAATAATGCTTGACAGACATCATATAATTGAGTCAAATTATCTTTTCCAGAATACACGGATTCGAGAAACTCCCAAAGTTCTTTTCATGTATCACAATGTACCATGTTATCCTCAACTTCTCTCTCCAAGGTGTTACTTACAAGCCCAAATAATTGACAATCTTTCATGATCCACTTGGCTTTTGTTCCATCAATGGGAGGGTCTTTGTATAAATGATCTATCTTACCTATGCCATCAAAGAAGAACTTGATTGCTCTCTGCCATGGGATGTATTGCCAACCCTCTGTATCCAACTTTCGCTCTATTATTTTAGTGGTGGCCAAAATTAATTCAAAGAAAATGGGCTTATCCATCTACCCAAACTTCTTGGGACTTAGTTCCTTATCATTGGTCTGTGTGTCAGAACCAACCATGATACACATTCACCAAATCGAGACTAAAACACGACCAAACACTATATCAAACTCCAAATCATGATGTCTTAGACCGCGTCACCACGTTGCACACTGTGTCACACCGTGTCACCACTCGTCGCGTCTCTCAACGAGACTGCCACCACCCAATTGTCGTGCTCAAGCGTCATTGTAATCGACGCTCTTCTGCTACACGAAATTGCGCTCAATTACCATATGCGACGCTTCAAATCATAAAACATCACCAAAGAATCATGGCTTCTTGCAGCCACACGAAGGGTGGATGAAATTTCCTAAAGGTCAATCAAAATAGGATGATTTTGGATAGAAATTTGGGTTAGGGTATGAGAAATTAAGAATTTAGCGTTACAAAAATTAGGGATTAGAGTAACGAGAATTGAATATAAGGGTAAGGCTATGATACCATGTCAGAAAAGAGAAGAATGATTTTTGTGTAAGCTGTGTCACAATAGGATGTCCAGCTCCTTTATTTATATTAAAAAATAGTACATTGAACTTAGACAATACATTGAATCTAAATAATGCATTGAACCTAAACAGTACATTGAATCTAGACAATACATTGAATTTAGGCAATACATTGAACCTGGACAGTACATTGATTCTAGACAATACTGACTCACTGACTACTCATATTATTTATTATAATTCCTAACAGCCTCCAAGCATCACATAAAAACACTAAGTATAAGAAGTTTAAAATTCATCCTTATCATCAAAAGCATCATCCTCATCACAAAATGGAGCATCACGACATTAAAATGTAAAGTATATGCCCAAATTAGACTCGAAACACAACCATCAAATGTCATATTTAGAGAAACAATGGCAAGCAGGTTTTGTTTATGTTGGATTAACCAAAACAGAAGCAACATGTATTTAGGGAAACCCAACCATTGGGAGGCCATATGCTCTCCCCACCAAATCTTATGATTTTACCTATCCCAACCTATATAAAGGACACTTTTACTATTGCATCCATATTGCACAAATTGCAATGGCAATTTGCTCAAAATTGCACACCAATGCAATTTTGCGCAATTTGGATCTCACTATGCAATTTCAATTTTATTGTGCAAAGGTCCATTGCATCACAATTGCGCGCAATTGATAACTATGAATGGGGCTACGTCTAAGCTACAATTAAGGTCTAATTACCCAATTGCATCATAGTCACTATTTCCACAATAAACACATGTTAAATACAATAGAATGAGAACTATTCTAACATTATAAATAGTAGCTATAAGAGGCTAGTCTCACAACACACTTCCACCAAATCTCACAAAGACAAGCATGCAAATCAACAAATCAAACAAATAGACTTCAATAACCAATTTAATGAAAAGCTTGCTTTATGTAGTAACATCAATAGCAATCTTAAAGAAAGCCTGATAAAAAAAAATGGATGGTTTGCTCCTAAACATTATTTAGATGTTGGAGGGTTCCAACACATATGAATAGCATGGAGACTTGTGGTACTCAACATACACAGAATTTGGAAGCTAATACTGAAAGGGAAGAAGAAAAATCATATGATAACAATGGGGAGAATATTTCCAACAATCAACTACAAGAACAACAACCAGCCACTACTGGGGTAATCCATAGCATGTAAAAGCACCTGCAACTCAAAAAGGTTCATTGGATTATCTTGCAAGAATTAATGGAGTTGGGAAGTGTTGAAAATATAGGATTAGTTTTCTATATAATTTTCTATTGATGTCTTGTTTCTTATTATTAAGTTTAGGGTTGTAGACAAGTCCATGGCACATAGTTTTTTATATAAATAGGACCAAGTAGTATGAGTCTTTCACATACTCTCAATATAATCCTCTCACATGGTATCAAAGCCTAGTGAGAGAAAAACTTAGCCACCCTATAAAAAACCCTTACCACCATTGGTGAGGAGTTGAGACTGCTCAACAACAGTACCCAACCTTATTGTGGCCCCCTCTCTTTTCCATTGCGTCCCTCTGTTTGTGGAATTTTCTCTCTCTCTTGATGTTTTCTCTGTCTTCACTGCCGCTGTCAAGTTAGATCTCCCTATTTCTTGAACTATCTCAAAAAACCAACCCAAGTCTATCTATCTCCAACACTAGTTTGAGCTTCACCTCATTGGTCTATCTCAAATCCAATATTCCGACCTCTAGACTGATGCTCTTGGCCTCTAATCTGATACTCCTAGCTTCTGATTTGATACTTTTGGCCTCCTATCTGCTATTCTTACTGTCTCAATTTATCCCGGCCTCATATTGTATATATGTCTAAACTCAAATATGAATTATCAAACTCAAATTGTATTTTGAACTCAAATATGATATGTCCGAACTCAAATTTAATATTTTCAAAATACATTTTGAGTTTGAGAATCCATGTTTGAGTTCAAACATATATACCATATTTGAGGCCGAGATAAATTTTCACACTAAGAATATCAGATAGAAGTCAAAAGTATCAAATCGAAAGCCAAGAGTATCAGATTGGAGGCTGAGAGCATCAATCTGAAGGCCAAGAGTATCACACTAGAGGCCAAGATATCAGATTTAAGATAGACTAATTAAGATAGGCTCAAACTAGTGCCGAAGATAGATAGACAAATATTACCAGTGTCTCAATTTATCCCAACCTCAGATATGGTATATATGTCCGAACTCAAATATGGATTCTCAAACTCAAATTGTATTCCAAATTCATACCTGGTATGTCCAAACTCAGATTTGATATTTTTTATTGTTGTTTTGAGACATCAAGACTCTACAGGCTATCCTTGGAAGATCATCGATGCATATGTCGTATGTTATCTCCATTGTCGTGTGCTACCATATTTGTCCTAGGCTATCTATGTCTTTTTAAGTGTTTTTCATTTTTATTTTCTATGTAACAAGCTTGAGCATCTATCATATATGCTTAAACTTGAGGGAACGTGTTGAAAATAAAGGATTAGTTTTCTATTTGTGTTTATTAATGTCTTATTTCTTATTATTAGGTTTAAGGTTATAGACAGGCTCATGACTTATAGTTTTCCATACAAATAGGATCTATTAATGAGTCTTGTACACACTCTTAATATCCCAATACAATACTATAAATGTTTTTCTCTCCCAAGAAGATTGGGATGTATGACATCATTTGGGGTAATGTAATTCTCATGAAGGTTTCACACATCTTGCTTGGCAGGTCATGAATTTATGATAGTGATGTCTTCCACCATGGAAAGGCCAATTTTTACCATTTCCTTTACAATGAAAAAAGATCATATTAAGGCCAATGAAATTGAAAGAGCCAAAGAAGCGTGGGAGAAACAATAACAGTCTACTGTCTCAAGGAAGTAAGCATCTTCATATTCTCAATGAAAAGAAATTAGAAGCAGCAAGTAGAGAATAGAGTGTTATTTTTGCCTTAATGGTACAAGAGGTGATTGAGCCAACCTTGCATAAGCTTCATAATATCCCAGACAAAGTGAGGAAATTGCTAGCAGATTTTTTTGATTTCATACCAGATTATCATCAGCCAAATGAATCACCCCCATTAGATGATGTACAGCATGCTATAGATTTAGTTCTTATTCATCTTTACCTAATATACCAGCCTGTCACTTGAATCCCCATGAGTATGCTGAACTCAAAAGGCAACTAGATGAGTTATTTAAAAAAGGGTTCATTCAGAGTGAGCCTTAGTCCACGTGCAGTTCCATCCTTATTAACCACTACACTATTAGTTGGCAATTGTGTACAAAGAGTTGGGCAATTAACAAAATCACAGTTCAATATCACTTCCCTGTCCCATGTCTTGGTGACTTGTAGGATATATTGTTTGGAGATAGTATTTTCTCAAAAACTGATCTTTGTAGTGGGTATCATCAAATCAGGGTTCCACCCAGAGATGAATGGAAGATAGCAGATGATCTCTAAGTGGTTGATCATGCCTTTTGGACTTATCAATGCACATAGTACGTTCATGCATGTCATGACACAGGCTTTTCGCCTTTCTATTGGACAATTCCTTGTGTATTTTGATGATATCTTACATATGGTAAGATAGAGGAAAAGCATATTCTCCATCTCCAACAAGTATTGAGAGTTCTATGTAAGGAAAAATTTATATTTTCATTTCAAGAAGTCCTCATTCATGTGCAATAGTTTGGTTTTCCTTGGTTGTGGTTTTCTTTGAAGGGATGAAAACTGGTCCAGAGAAAGTTTATGTCCTTCTCGAGTGGTCCATTCCAGAAAACATACATGAAGTAAGGAGTTTTGAGGAAGTAGCTCCTTTTTACCATAGATTTACATAATTTTGGTACTATAATGGCTTCTGTAACAAATTGCAAGAAGAAAGAGCAATTTATTTGGACAAAGGCAAGTAGAAAGGCCTTTGAAGAAATTAAGAAGATGACACAGGCTCCCATTCTACTACAACAACAACAACAAACAAGCCTTATCCCAATAGGTGAGGTTGACTACATGAATTAAACGATACCATTGAGTTCTATCCAAAACTAAGTTCTTAGAAATACCAGTTAACCAAAGATCACTTCTAGTAACCTCTCTAAGTGTCTTTTTTGGTCTTTCTCTACCTCTCTTCATTGGACTCAAATCCATTTGATCAACTTTTTTCACTGGAGCCTCTAGCGATCTTCTTTACACATACCCTAAGCACCGCAACTAAGTTTCTGTCATTTTCTCCTTAATAGGAGTTGCACCAACTCTCTCTCAAATACAATCATCTGAATCTTGTCCTTTCTTATATGTCCACTCATCCACCTCAACATTCCCATCTCTACCACCCCATTTTTTGCTCTTGTTGACCTTTCAAAGCTCAACACTCACTACCATAAAGCATAGCTGATCTTATAGCAGTTCGATAAAACTTTTTTTTAAACTTGCTGAATATTTTGCAGCCACAAATGACTCTCAAGCATTTCTTCAATTCATTCACTTAGCTTGAATCCTGTATATAACATCCTTATTAATTTCTCCATCACTTTGTAAAATCAATCCAAGATACCAAAACTTTAACGCCTGTGATATAATATACTCCCCATTTTTTACCTCCAAATTATTATTATTTGCTTGCCTCTTGCTAAATTTGCACTCCATATACCCTATCTTGCTTCTACTTAAACAAAAATCCTTTAACTCCGAGACTTCTCTCCACACCTCCAATTTGCAATTAACATCTTCTCTTGACTCCTCTACAATAACTATATCATCTGTAAAAGTATATGTTTAGGAACTGCATCTTAGATGTGTCTAGTAAGTATATCCAATACTAAAGTGAAAAGATATGGACTTAAGAATTACTTTTGATACAAACCGATCTTTATGGGGAAGCTATCTGTCACCTTTCCCTAAGTCCTCACACTTATTGTTACCCCATCATACATATCCTTTATAGCATCAATATAAGCCATACAAACACCTTTCTTTTCCAATACCTTCCATAGAACTTCCCTTAGCACTCTATCATAAGCTTTTCCCAAGTCAATAAAACCATGTACAAGTCTCTCTCTTACGTCGGTACCTTTTTATCAAACCTCATAAAAGATATATAGCCTCCATGATTGATCTTCCTGACATAAAACAAAATTGGTTCCCTGATATATGGGTCTCTTTTCTTATTCTGTACTCAATCACTCTTTTCCAAAGTTTCAAGCTCCCATTCTACTACGTCATGATTTTTTAAAGGTATTTGAAGATGCTTGTGATGCACCCCACATAAGGATTGGTGGAGTTCTTAGCCAAGACAGTCATTTATTGCCTACTTTAGTGAGAAACTATATGAGGAGAAGCAATGGCACTTTACTGATGATAAGGAATTTAATGCTGACGTGTGCAGCTTACAGCATTGAAGCTATTATTTGCTAATACTCTGACCATGAAGCCTCAAAGCATTTAATGTCCCAAAGAAAGTTGGATGTTAAGCATGGTCACTGAATCCAGAAGCTGGAAATTTTCAATTCTGTTATTAAACATTGCGCTGGTGTGGAGAAAAAGGTAGCAGATGCCTCAAGTTGAAAGGTCCATCTACTTCAATCTTTGGCCCAAAAGGTTGTGGGGTTGGAACATTTAAAATGAAACTATGCCTCAGATCATGATTTTGGCGCTTTGCCTGCTGATTATGGTTATGGACAGATTCTCCAAGATGAGCCAATACATTCCTTGCTGTAAAGCTCATGATGCTGTTTACATTTCCAAATTATTCTTCATATAGGTGGTGCTTCTACATGGCTATCCTTTAAACTGTCGTCTCCGACCATGATGTGAAGTTCATGATTTCCTTTTAAAACTGTGATGCTTTCCCACACTAGGAGTAACTCTTAGAACCCTATTCATGTGAGCTAACAGATCTTATATTTCTTTTTTTTTCTCTTGTCTCTATCGTTATTCCTCTAAGTTTCTACTACATCCTACATCAGTCTCCATCTCTGATATGCAGGGACTAGACAGCTTTGCTACATTCTGATTTCTTCCATGTTCTTTGTTATTCTTTTTCCTTGCTTTAGAGGATATCTTATATTCCACTAGCTGTACTCTCCTATTTTCTATCTCAATATCTTTTCAATCAAAAAAGAAAATGAAAAGATAAAAAAATCTTCAGAGAGTATTTAATATACCAACAAGTATGTAGCGAGCACTAGACATCATCTTACCCACCGATTTCTTGGGAAAAACAGAAACCACATGGAATGTAATGATAGTATGACCGTGCAACCACAAAGGAAATCTCATCCCTTCATGAATAATCCTGACCTGCATTAATTCATGGACAGCAATAAATTGAAGCAAATCATCCAGAATGAGTAAAAGAATCTAATTCATTGTGCTCATATAGACTTGAAAAAAAATTAAAGGGCTCCCTAGGCAGGAACAAAATTAGAAAGAGAAGCGAGGAACATTTCATAAAACATTTGGAAAACCCAAAAAGTTCTTATTATGTATTCAAAAATATACATAAATAAACAAATAAAATATCTTATTGTAGTACTTCTTTCCCGCTGAAAATTACACAAAGTGCCTAAACCAGTAAGGAAACAGATTACTACAATCTGCTCCTGCTTTTTCTGCATCTTTTTCACATATCTATGATGGGAAACATAATCCTCTAACTCTTCAAATGCCCTTTTCACTTCATTGTAGTGCACACACAAGCTCCTACACCTTCAGTCAGCTTTGTATATGTTCAATAGGATTTCACAAACATCTAAGTCTTGTTTACCTCAAACATAAATTCTAAATGATACCTTAAGGCTTTGACAGCAAAGCACTGCTGTGTGATGTCATCTATGGATGGGTGCAAGGTTTTCTGAATTTGATTAAATAGTTTATCATCTACCACCACCCATTTCTTTTTAGCTACCTTATCCAGTGGAGGGTCTTCCGTTAGGTGGTCTCCTCCTAATGGTTCTTTGCCACCACCCATAGTTACTTCTGCCTTCTAGGAGTCTATCAGTGATTTTGACATTGGAAATGATCTTAGTCACTACTCTAGGGTGTCACTGCCTTCTTCTACGGCCTCTTTGCCAGCCAAAGGTTGTTCACCAGATATATTTTCCATACCATTGGACATATATTCAGCAGTGTACTACCTTCACAGTACTAGAACTGAATTTCTCAAAGCCAAACTAGACCAGAAATGTGTCCAAGTGCCCTGCACAGTCCCAACTTTGGTCTCCAGTCATTAAGACAGAATCAGACCAAGCAAACAGCACTGGTCTTGAGCTACCCAACCAAAGAATACACTCTGTCCTGCTGAAATCGCAATGCTTCACTGCTGTCTAGACAGAATTGAAGCCAAACAGCACCCAGATCACAGCATTCTACTGCCTTGCCCTCAGATTCGCATCCAGCCAAGCTAAAACAGGGCCAACTCCACCTGGCCAACTGAAATTACAGTCTCCCAATCAAAAATCCCAGTCAACTAGTGCTTCTAAGCCAAAGTCCCACCCAACCTTACTGGAAATCACATCCACTGGGGTAGGAACGCATCAAACTCAAGATGCTTCCCCTGGACCCAACCATAGCGACTCCCTGGTTTGCAAATAACCCCTTACCTACAACACCCCAGGTCACCAAACATAGCAGACACTGCGGTACTCTTCAGGCCACAGCCAAGAATGAGAAAAAGAGAGAAGGGGGAAGCTCAAGGGCCAATCAAGAGAGGGGGTAGAGATTAGCATTACGGTTAGGGTTTTCAGAGGTTAGGGTTAAAGTTTTTCTTCAAAAATTAGGGTTTTGCTTGATACTGTGTTAAGATTTAGAGAGAGAGGAAATTAGAGAGAAAAAGAGATTTGGCAAAGGGTAACACAATACCTATAGTTAGGATCCCAAACAATACATAATAGAAACACTTTTACTGTAGCTACCGTGGAGGCAGGCTAGTTACACTAACTTAACTACTCTCTCTAACAGGCATTCAATTTGCATATTGAATGTAGTTCAGCTGTTATGATTAATTGATCTGGTGTAATAGACAACTGAATTGCAAATCTGTTAGCTTCACTGAATGTAAAGTTGCATACCTGATGTAAAATTGCATCCTCAGCTTGCTCTGAGTTCAACTCCAGAATTTCCCAGTCATCCTCAGTATGGGGCTCTATTGTAATTAAGGAAGCATGTGGCACACTAGAAGCAGCTCTTACTTGAACTTTAGCATGATCTGGCAAAAAAATGCACTCTGCAAATTGTTGGGCAACCTAAAGTTTTGTCATTAGCAATAAAAATATTAATATGAAAAGATAACACTGACAACAATTGAGCAGAACAAAAAATGGTCAAGTCTATGAAAGAATTAGAAGTTTAGCAAAGCAAATGAATCATCCATCCTGAACATCAGAATATATTTCAGGGGCAATTATAACAAAGGGCCTTCAGGTAGTAAAACTTATGAAAATGACCCATGAATCATTAGAGCAGTCAACCAATGTTATGAATTGGTTAATTTGTAGTTAATCATGCCATAAGATTTTTAACACTGGTTAACCAATTCATGACATGATTAACCACCACAGTGGTTAATTGGTCCTTTTCCTAAAATATCATAACCGTCTAGCCCATAATGCTAATGTTCCCTACATTTCAACATTATAGATTACGTATTAATTCACATAAAGCTATGTGATGCAACACAAAGAAAATCATATTTATGTCCACAACATATCTTAAAGTTTTGGAAACTTAAGGTTCTGAATGTCTAGGGACCCACTAAATACAGTATTTTGCATCTGTCAAAAAATGTATAATCTTCTGCACATGCTATATGGAAAATAAACAGTAAAATGGACCAAATCTTCACTTTAGAGTCCCTTCGAATTTCACTTGATCTATTAGTTTATTGTCCGATCCGGATAGGAGAATTTGGACATTGGATCCTTTTGGAGAGAATTTTTTTAAAATCTATTTTATTAATTTTTTAACGCATTCTCCTGCTTATCAAACAATACTTGACAAACCCACTAGGAAGTCCTAAACTCCCTCTCAATCAAGTCTTTTGTAAGTCCTTTAAAATATTTGTTGGGTGAATTATGCATATACAAGAGATGATAAACGCAAGGAAAAGCTTCTTAAAAAACCATATATCTAAGTGCATATCCTTAAGAAATAAACTTCTGGGGACTAGCATGAGTTGCAATGACTGTTGAGTGGTCCCAACCATTCTAACTAGAACCATACTTACCCTGCCTTACCTAGTGCCACAAGGAAGAAGACTGTCAAGGAAAACTCCATGGGCATATAGCCTATAAAAACTTGATTTGGACACCAATTTCAAAGACTTAAACCCCCTTCCTTCTTATCCCATTGTACAGAAACTAATTATAGAACAATTTCTCTGGGGTTCTTGGTGAGAAATGGGTTTGCCTTTCACTTTATGCAGTCTCATGGTTTGTTTTAAAAGGTTTTGAAAAAAATAAGACCTAAATTTTGTGGCAGTGTGTAGTGTACACAACTCTCAGGTGTATTTGACTAGAGCAGAATGCTGGTATCTTTAAAAGTGCCTCTTTGCCTTTAAAATTATTATGAGATAGAATTATCAATAAGGCTTCTCTCTGGTACTTTACTCGTGAGTTTTTGAAAGAGAGTTTCCACCTTTTGATATTCAGCAAGACTGAATAGCTTTACTACATTTTTTATTTTCTCCTCTCCCATGTTGCTTTCTTGGCTTCATAAGATATTTTATTTTCCCTTAGTAGTACTCTTTCTCATTTGTCTCTAATGAAATTATTTTTCTATCAAAAAATATCATCTGCTTTATGGCAGACAATATAATTAAGCTTGATCAGTTGATCCATTTGAAAAGATTCATTTCCTTTGAAGGTTGCAAGTTTCATAAAAACCAGAGCCAACTGAACATCTCACAACTTAAAGTACCATTTACTTGTGACCACACAATTGTCCCATAAATAAGATCAGTTATGCCCACCTATAAAACATGTTAGGAATTAATAGTACACTCATAACTCATTGCTCATAAGAAATTCCAACATCCCTTGCAACTCTGCCCTCCAGAAAAAACTTAGAACCCAAATCATAATTTCCTACTGGGGATTACAGACAGCTAATTCCTCTTACAATTTAGCATCCAGCATGAAAGTTAAGCAACAATCTGACTGTGTGTTACCCTAAGCTAATCATAGTGTTTTACAGCCTTTTTATTAAGCTAACTTAGTTTATCTCATAAAATTTCACTAATTTGTGGCCAGCCAGTAGCATAACATCCATAACAACTTATTACGAATATCACAAATTCTACACCGCAGTCCACTTTTAATGAGTTTGAAGTTGCTACATAACCACCAGCTTAAATAATAAGCACCGCACTTTTCTCCCAAGCAACAAGTCAACAGCTTTCAACATTTCAATCTCGAGGGGAACCCAATTTTAGAACCAAAACTATGACAACATTGCCAGCAACACTCTATAGTAAAGCCTCTAGAGGGAGCGAAAATGAAATATTAGTGCTACTTAAACTATTTATTCACATACAGTCAACAATTAACACAGAAAAAAAGTGAGAACTCCGGTAATAATGTTCTTTAATAATCTTCAAATTTAAGAACAATAAACCAAATAAGTGGTCGCTCATGTCAATATATGATTAACTCATTAACTAATCTTGAATATAGTTAATTGCTCCTAAACTGGAAAAGTTTTTGCGAGAAATATTTTTCAGGAGCTCTCCCAAAAAGTTTAGTGGGACAAATGGCAACTAAATCCACAATTTACGCAAAATTAGTGTAAAAGCTGATGTCCAAGTAAGTAGCATCACTCCAAAGGAAATGATTAGATAGTTACCTCAATGGCCGAAGAACCAGAAGTGGCTCCGGACCAAGCAACGACCCAGAGATCGTCACTGCGAGTGCGAAGCTCCAGAGCGAGAATTTGAGGGAGTAGCCCAGAGCAGGTGGATTGCAGAGTTTGGATGAGAGGTAAGGGTAGGGACACAAAACAGTTATGTATGCCACCCACCAGCTTCAACTCGAACTCCATAGAGGCAGCTGGTGTGCGAACAAGACCGCAGCGCAAGAAGACGGGTCGCAGAATAAACTAGGGGAAATGGTCAAATGAAAAAGAACTTAGGAAAGTGGCTAATCGAAGGTAGATGTGGAGGGCCTCAGCTGAAAAGCAAATGACGATTGAGGATAGAGTTCGCACAATGTAAATATATATATATATAAAATAAAAAAGTTTTAGGAGAATTGATTATTTAAAATTTGTTATAATGCAGCTAAAATTAATTCTTACGAAATGAGATGGGTTTTAGGGAGATTAGTTTTAATCTGTGTGCAAAAATATTGTTTTAGCCCACTCATGTAACTCGCAAGCTGAGATGAGTTGGGCTTGATCGGTTCCTCAAATTCAAGACATATTTTAGGAAACCCTTGATAATTAAACACATTAATTTTCTAGTAAATTGAATGAAAATAAATATTAATAATTGCTTTCATTTGGCCCGTTATGGGTGAACCTCCCGGAATTACTGACTAAGCTATGCATTCTCTTCACAATTATTATGAATAGGTGTTAATATCTTTTGTGTTGCTGTCCCGAATTGTAATAGACTTGGTAAGTGAGTGTTGGACGGAAAGACTTAACATGATCTAATTTGTTCATCTTTCATGTTCTTAATTTTTATGGTTTTATAAATTTTGTTGTGTTTTACATTTTAAACAACAATTCACTATTTTTCTTACAACTTATTATTAAAATCAAATCAAACCACAATAAAGAAATACCCACATACAATCTCTTGTGGATTTCTTGCATAATATATATGTGTACTCATTCTTAAAAAGCTTCATGTTCATATAGGAATTTCTCCCTTCTAGAGAAAAGCTATAGTGGATGAGACTCTTATCCCACACAATTCTTTATTAACAAAAGAAAGAAAACATAAAAGTGGTCACAAGAAACAGAAAATTTTGTTACATCAATTGCTTCATATTATAAAAAGAAGCCTTTTGCAGTTAAAGATAGAAAATTTGTGTTACTTAGCATAATTGTTCTACTGAAAATATTTTTATATGTGTAGACACCTAATTTTGTCCGGCCCACTTCTCAAAACTATAACATAAATTACAAACCCAAACTTAAACTAAAAAATAACAAAATAAAATTAAACCCAAAATATAATTAAACACAAAAATAAAATTTAGAATAAAACTAAAATAAAATTAGAAAAAAATAAAAGATAAGAAAATCAAAATTTAAAAATGATAATACAAAATAAATTGAAGAGAAAATAATAAATAGATAAATAATAATAATAATAATAATAATAATAATAATAAAGAGATAAAAGAGGATAAATAAAATAAAACTAAGATAATTCAGAAAAATAAAGATAATTTAGGATAAATAAAAGATAATTCTAAGAAAAATCAGAAAAATAAAGATAAATCTAAGAAAAGTCCAAAAATCAAGATAAATCAGAAAATAAAGAATAAATCTAAGAAAATCAGCAAAAATAAATAATAGATAATAGATAAAATCAAGATATGATAAAATATGAGAGATAAAAATCTGAAATTTAAAAAGATAAATAAAAAATATTAGATAAAAAGATAAAAGTTAGGATAAAGTTAAGAAAAAGAGTTAAACTTCGGGACAAATTCTGCAAAACCTAAAACTATAAAAGATGCATCACTTCACGCACGAAATGGGGGGACTCTCTCGAAAAGAAACTCTTACGGCAAAAAGGAAAAACTGCACCTCTCGCTCCCCACGAAACCAGCCACAATACAGAAAACTCACTGCTCTCCTCTCTAACTTCACACAACTCCCTACTCACAAGAAGTCCTCCAACCCGACACACAACCAGCACCTCTCGCTCCCCACGCACAACCAGCACTCACTCTCCCCTCTCGACTCCACCCAGTAACGCCGACTATCAGCCATTGTTTCACTTCACCTTCAACTCGACTTCACCCAGCAACGCCATCACACCCGGCTGGTTTCCGGCGTCAACCAAGAAGCCCAGTCGCGCTCGTCAGCGTCTTCACGCTGGACTCGGATCTCCGGCGCCAACCAAGAAGCCCGGTCGCGTCACACCAGCACCTTCACGTTGTCTGGGCTCGGACCCTCGTTACCTATCGGCGCCCTCACCAGTCGACACCCAACGCCACCAGCCTGTCTGGAAGCTCTTCGTCCCCGTCCGTCTTCCACCACAACACCAAGTCCACCACTTAACTGTCGTGGTCCAGAACTTGACCAGAAACCAGCACGCTGCTGCCACTGTGAAGCTGAACCACGACGCCGTCCATCTTGCTCGGCAGCTGTTTCGACTTCCATCACGCTGTAGG
The DNA here is from genome assembly GCA_037013595.1 of Dicorynia guianensis. Classification (NCBI taxonomy): domain Eukaryota; kingdom Viridiplantae; phylum Streptophyta; class Magnoliopsida; order Fabales; family Fabaceae; genus Dicorynia; species Dicorynia guianensis. Next base: position 5,415,423 of record JASUAB010000010.1, read on the forward strand.
ATTCGACGACTGTTGAGGCCTCGTTGAGCTTCGCTGAATTAGCTTGAACGTCTTACGTTGAAGTTGAGAGGTATGGCCACCGAATGTTCAAAACTTGCGCCTGAGTTATTATTTTGCTTGCAACTTAATGTGTTTATTACCAAAATATAATCAGTTTGGTGCATCCGAAGTTTTGTTTGCATGCTGAATGAAGGCGTGGGTTTATATGATGGTGTTTGTAATTCTTTGAAAATTCTATAAGTTTTGATTATATATGTGTATATACGTATTGGGCTTTACATTTTTTTAGAAAAACTTTGTATAAAATGTTAGTTGATTTTATTGTTTTCCTCTTGATAGTAGAATTAAAATAAAAATGGATGAATTCTAGAATTAGTGTCCCTTTTTTTTAAAAAAAAAAATGAGAATTAAGGAAACTCACGATTTATGTAAATATATATTTATTTTCATTTTTAAAACCCTGGACTGGAATAGGAAAGGGAGTTTTTCTTGAAACTATTTTTAAAACCCTGGACTGGATTAGGAAGGGGATTTTTCTCGAAATTATTAAAAACCCTGGACTGGAATAGAAAGGGGATATTTCCAAAATTACTTTTCAAAACCCTGGACTGGAATAGGAAGGGGATTTTTCTCAAAATTACTTTTCAAAATCCTGAACTGGAATAGGAAGGGGTTTTTCCCTTAAAATCATTTTATTTTTAAAATCCCAATCCGGAATGGGCAGGGATTGTTTTCGAATTTTTTTTTAAAAACCAACATAAATCAATTCAAGAAAAATTAATTAGATCATTTTTGGTACCGAAAGGGCGTTTAGGGTGCTAATACCTTCCCTAAGACGTAACCAACCCCCGAACCCAATCTCTAGAAACGTAGACCATTTTTAATTAGGTGTCCGATCTCATCCTTAGATAATTTAGGTCGGTGGCGACTCCAAAAAATCCAAAAACCAAATTTTAGGGTCAACAATATGCATGCTTTTTGTCGTCTTCTCCTCTCTTATTTAACCATATAAAAGTAAATGAATAAATTATCCTCATAAGTTAGCTTCTTTATGTAGCAAGTAATTACGGTCAATTATGTATGGGTTAAAATATACAAAATTCTCATGAATTATAAGTCAATTTTATTTAAATAGCTTTCTTAAATTTTAAAATTTTGAAGAAAACCATCTTCAACTAACAAAAAAATGTAAAAAAAAAAAAAAAACCTTTTCTATCACATTTTCTATTAACTTCTGAACGAAACCCTAAATGATCAAAGTAAAAAGACTAAAATAACCTTATGAAACCAACGCTTCTCTCCCTAGTCAATTTTGATGCTACCTAAATACTAGGAGCAAAAAAGCAACTAAGAAATGAGAATCACTTGTCCTTTTGCATCATCTTTTGTAATTTCCAAGTTGTTTTATTGACAAACAAATAAAATATTAGGGACAAAATTGTAATGTATGGAAAACCCTATGATCTTTTGCATTGGTTTTCAAACTTTCAAACAATTTCTATTTTTTCCTCCCTTTTCTATTTGAAAGCGAAGAACTTGAGTTTATTCATTTCTTTTAGCAATATTGAACTATGCAAAAAAAATAAGAATTTAATTCAATAGAAATTTGGAAGGAAAATTGTAAGCCTTGGCTGGAGCAGGAAAACTATGGTTGTTGGGAAACAAGGGGCTTTAGGAATATTAACCTTCCTGCATCTATAGTACCCTTTCCTCCTTCCCCAAATCAATTCCACCCCATCAATCGTCTCTCTTCTTTCCATCTCTGCCTCTTTCTCCTCCAATCAAAGGGTTTTGGTTCTAGTCTCTTATTTTATTTTGGAGATTTTGAATTGCACTATAAAATGGGTTAAGAATCTTGTGTATTGATGGTTGCTATGGACTATGATTTGATTCGGTTTGGTTTGTTAGGGAGAGAGGCGTTGGTTTCATAGGGTCATTTTGGTCTTTTCTCCTTAGTCATTTAGGGTTCCATCCACAAGTTAACAAAAAATATAATGAAAAAATCTTTTGCACAATTCCATTAGTTCAGGAGGTTTTGTGCAAAATTTTAAAGTTTTGGAGAGGCTTTTAAACTTGATCTACAATTTAGAGGGGTTTTATTCATATTAGCCTTATGTATTTGTCTTCATTTGATTAACTTTTGCTTCTGGGAACTAATTCTGGTCATTTGTTTCTATTTGATTAACTTTTATGCAAGAATAACCTAGATAGAGCTATATGGGGTTTAATGGTTTATGCAAGTCATTTGGGAGTTGTAAGAGTAAAAAAGGAGGCTGCTTGTTGGGAGTTATAAGTATATAGAAAGCAGAGATTGAATAATCTAGAAACAAATATGAGTGCCTTGAAGCATGCAAATATACACCATCCTTAAGATAAATATTGCCCCTACTAAGTTGCTACCAAGTTTAATGCAATACATCTCCAAGATACAACAAAAGCACCTAGAAAACTATGGCTTGCAATAACCATAATTTTCTTCTTTAAATAGTTTGATTTTGAGAGAGAAAGGAAGCAAGAAAGATGAAAACTGCATGTTAAGAACATGATTGTTCATAGGAAGTACATATTAGTTCACAAACCTATTTATAGGAAGTACATATCAATTCACAATGTGTCATAAGCTTTCAATCATAACACTTCATAAGAGGAACATGATTGTTTATAAACTATCACAACCTTTTAATCATAACTCTTCATAAGAAGAGGATGACTGTTAACAAAGAATCACAACCTTTTATCCATAACTCTTTATAACCAAGAGGCATAACTTTTCATATTCAAGAGATGTAACTTTTTATATTCATGACTTTTCATATTTAATAGACATGACTTTTCATATTCAATAGACATGACTTTTTGCTTCTAATGGACATGACTTTTCACATTCAAGAGACATAACTTGTCATATCCAAGAGATGTGTTTTTACATTCAAGAAATATGACTTTTTATGTCCAAGAACTATGACTTTTTACGTCCAAAAAAAACATGACTTTTTATCTAGTTTCTTCAATTAAAATGTTGTAACTACCAAAAATTGCAAAACAATTTCCATCCCATCTCTCTCCTCCTTAACATACCAATTAAATGGTGTTGTTTCTCCAACATTGCTAAAGGTCTTGAAAGAGACTTGTCTTATTAGATTATACATGCAAGAGGTTTGCTCCATAATAGTATTAACATTAATTTTCAATTTAAATAAGCTTATTTGTTTCTCTCTCATATATCAAGGAATAATTACTAGTATCTTTGTTATGTTTTCTTATCTTTTTTTCATTTCATTATTATATATCAGGCAACTTCATTTATACATAAGCTTTTACACATGATTTGACATATCTAATATTGACATTTAACATAATCTTATTTTGCTTATAATGGTGCTACAAGTTACTAATCTAATAAGTATATGCATGTGTGTATTGCAACTGATTGAGAAGCTGTAAATGCAACTAAAAAAGAACTAAAGCAGAGAGAAAAGAACAACTAAGAGAAAAAGGGAGGTTTGCATAGTTGTTCCTTTGGTAATTTTAACTCTAATATTATTTAAAATGTTACTGAATTTGACCAATGGTCATATTTTTGTTTGAGTCCTTAAATGAACTTTTCTTTGTCCTTTTCATGCAAATGTCAAAGTTGAGTAGCTTAAGCTTTTTAACTTTGATGTAATGTTTTTAAAAAATCGGACCAGTTTGCAAGTTGTTTTAAAGGATGGATCATGGTTTAACTAATCAAACCACTTAAATCAGTGATTGAACTAGATAATATAATAAATATACTTTTATATTATTTTTCATTAAAACATTTCAAAAGTTACTAGTGCAAAGATTAAATATGTGACTTTTATATATAATAAATATAAAATTTGAAATGTTGTACTGTACAAGCAAATTGTACATAAAAGAACTACATGGCTATTGCATACCACTATTTTTGTCTTAGTAAAAACACTCATGCCAATGCACTAATGCCTTCAATAATAATTATAATAGTTAAAAGAAAATTGTTTTAATTTAAATTTAAAACATGAAAAAATATCTAGTGTTCTAGAAAGGTTAAAAAAAAATCTTGAGTCTACACATTCCTCTATGCAAACCTTTTCCATGAGGAAAAACTATCAAACTTTTTTCAAAGAGAAAGTTATCACCTATAGGTACTCATTTATTACTTTTACTCACTGCTAATACCTTACCACTTGACTAATGACTAGTAAAGAAAAATGTATTATTGTCTAAAAGTGAACCTTCGTTTGGCCTCCTATAGCTCTTGAGGCTTCCCTAACTTCTCAAATCCCAGGTCATTACTCTTGTCACTACCATGCTTTGACGTCATGCAATTATATTAAGTGCAATGCTATGTTAAGTGCTATGCTATGTTAAGGATGCAGTGCAAGAGGACTTTTTATTTAGAAAGTGCAAAATTGCAAAGCATTGGTGAGTTAAATTTTTTCTTTTATATTTTTTTCTTTTATAAATTTATGTACAAGCTAGTTTTACCAAAACCAGTTCTCTTATTCTCTATCAACACTGTGATGTGGAGCAACAATTAAAAAATGAGAAAAAATTTGGGTTTCAAGAATGGTTTTGAAAATTTTTGAGTCATCACCAATGTGAGATCGAACACAAAAAAAAGTTGTTTCCATTACAAAAAGTAGGTTCAGGTATTAGTTATGCATAAGAAAAGTATTAGTATCTTATAGTGCCTTTTTGGTACCACATTAATGTTTTATTACTTTTTAGTTTCAAGTTGTGCTTTACTATCTAAAAGCTTTTATTGCTTTTTACTATTATTATTTGTTCTACATTGACATCTATATAGGATCAAGAGTAATCCATGATTAATGTGCTAATGAAGGGTCTTTAGAGCCATTATTGTGGAAAGGGAAATTTGATACTTAGCTTAACCAAGATTTGCTTTTAAAATGGATGCCCAGCTTGACTAAGGCTTTTTGGATTAAAAAGGAATACCTAACTAGACTAGGGTTTGCTTAATTAAACTAAGTTTACAATAAAAAAAAAGGAACCTAGGGCTTGCTCAACTAGATTGAGGTTTTAAAAAGAGAACCTAGCTTAACTATAATTTTCAAAGACAGTTGGATCTTTGCAGGGGTGGGAGTGATGAATTTTAATAATCACATCAGAAAGAACCTATAAAACTTTTGGTGACATCCATAATGTGATTACTCTCTAGATATATGAGAATGTCGTATTCACTAACAATTTTTTGAATCCATTGTTGACAATTTGCTATCATGGTTTGAAGGGGAACAAGAGGAATAAGGATTCCTAACAATCATGACAACATATCTCCATTAATCCCTTAGTGAGATTCATAATGTGATCACCCTTATTCGTATTCACTAAATATCCCTAATAACCATCATCAAAAATAAGATTTTGCAATTTATTGGGTCAAGGAATTGGATAAGGGGATGATTTGTTAATGATCATGTTAGTGGGACCCCATTAATCGCTTAGTGAAATCCTTAACATGACCACCATTAGGATAATTGAGATGCAGTCATATTTATTATTACCAATAATCGTCATTAGGAAGAATCAAAATTTTTCAAAAGTGATAACATAGGCAAAGGGCTTAGGAAGGAAGATGAATTTTATTAATCATGTTAGAGAAATCCCATCAATCTCTTGGTAAGATTCATAACGTGATTACCTTCAAGGTAATTTAGATGTAGTCATATCCACTAACTACCTTCAAGTACCATAATCGAAAAAAAATCTTGATTTTCAAAATGGGCCAGGAATAGGAATTGACAGAAAAATAATTTCAAATCATAATCCCTTTCCTTGAATTAATCACATTTTGTAACCTCAAGTGGGGAAAAAGAATTTCATTTTTCAAAAATTCCATTTCTAAGATTTGGAAAATTTTCACCTAACTTGATGAAAGAAAAACAAACAAGCCAAGGAACTGATATACCAACTATGCAAGCAAGAATCAAACTTTTCAAGTATCCATGTCAAGTATATCACATACTAATTTAATCCAAACAAGGCCTAAGTTGAATAATTCTACACATTGTTTCCCCTTTTTTCTTAAAAAAAATTCTCTTTACAGTAAACTTCTTTTGTTAATTTCTAGACAACTTTGCAAAATTAATTCTATTTCACAACCCCTTCTTTCTTTAAGACAAAATTCGCCTTAAACTAATCTAAGCCCTAAACCCTTCCTCTTAAGCTTTTTCTTTAAATAACCAAAGGAGAGGGGTTCTAATTTAGGCTCCTCTAGGCTTAAATTGGCCCCTTGTCTCCATTCCCTTTTATAACCTTTTTTTTTCAAAAGTACAACACATCCTATCAACAAATTGAAAAACAAAAATGATCAAGTATTGTGTGGGTCTGTAAGGGATGATATGTCATATCCTACCTTCGAACGCTATGCAGGACATGTGACTAGGGAAGCTTGATCTTAGCTCTTGCATCCAACCAAAGCCGAACAAGTAGGCAACAACATATTTGTCGCCAAAGATCCCTAATGCCACCACAAAGGTAGTGTCACTTCACAAGTTGAGCAAAAAGAGGTGAACAAGTCTCTCTCATCCAAAAGCTTAAAGGCTTTTCTCATAATGTAAAGCGAAAACCCTTACCATTAAAGCTTCAAAAAAAAAAAGAAAACTTTCTACACCTTAGACACACCCACCATCTCCATACAATCGAAGCATGTTTAAAAGAAAATCATTTTCTAAAACAAAATAAAGTAAGTCATATAATGATAGAAAAGGGAGGAAGTATACTCAACCATGAGCATCAACACAAGATTTTCATTCCATAGTAATCAACCTATCAATTAAAGCTGAATCAAGGACAATAGTTATACTTACAACAAATGGTTTTAATGTGGCATCAGAGACATTTAGGGACAATATGTGGTGTATGCGTTTTCTAAGAGTGAAGTGATTGTACTATCCTTCCTCACTCTCCTTTTGTGTACCCTACGAGTGTATTGTTCCCCACCTCCTTCTATGTTTTTCCAAATGGGCTTCTTTGTTATGGCTTTCTTTTTTTCTGTTTTTTATTTTGTGCCTGCCTCCCTTTTCAATGTGTGTGTTGCCCTCATAGAATGCTCCTTCCTCTCCTAGTGGTGTGATCTTTCTTTTCTAGAGTTAATTCCCTCTCTCATTCTTCCTCTTTGCATGGGATTCTTTTACTATGCCACCTTCCCTCTCTCTAGTCTCTTTTTGTGTGTATTCCCTTTGTATTCTCTTTACATGTTTTTCTTTCTCCATTCCTACTTTCTCTCCTAGTGTGTGTACATTGTCCTTTGCATGGTGGTGCTTCTCTCATACTCTCCTACTCTCTGTTGGCAGCCTTTTTCCTTCTTTGTATATAATAGATGCGCTTCTCCTTTTTTACTGTGTATTTCACTCCTCTTTCAACACACACCATCCACGTTACTTTTAGTGATCGTCCTCCCTACTAAATGGGGCCTTAACCCCCTTTCATGGGATCCATTCTTCTTTTTTTTAGCTCCCTTTTTTGTTTCTATTATGATTTTTATCACATTTTTTTTCTTCCATTTTGTTTTTTGAATTTCACTCTCTTTTTCCTTTCTTTTACCTTCTTTTGCTTTTGCTTTTGCTTGTTTTTCTTTTTCATTAGCAAAACACTTTATTGGTTTGCACTCTATAGAGCCTAAACAAGTTTTGGACCCAATTTTTTCATCCCTTTTTTTATGTGCTTATCCTTTTTTTGGTTTTTTTTTTTTGTTTAAGAGTTTCCTTGTTGGTTTGCACTCCACTAGGCCCAAAATCTCTTTCTTTTTTTTTTATTTTTCACAATAGTAAATCATGTAGATATTTTTTTACATAAATTTTAAAAATCATTTATGGGTTATTATTATTTTGGGCTTATATTCATTGAAAGCCCTAAACCAATTAAGTGTCTACATTCTTATGGGGTTAACCGATTTGCATCGATTTTTACTAGTAAACTGGACAAGGTGGTTTAACCAAAAAATCAAATAATGGAAGTTAATTTCCTTACACATATATCAATGCTTAAACAAATTCTAATAGACTTAAAGTTATCGCTTGGTGAAAACAATGCTTGCATTTATTTTATTATTTTCTTAGTTCATGTCATGTAAGGTAAAGTGTATTCATATAAATGAATTCTTTGTTTTGTTTAAATAAACGATAATTTATTTAGGTTGTGCATTAAAGGTGACAATAATTAAATATTTGCTTATCAATTTTGTTAGATTGATTGTCATCATTTGGCTATTTCATTGCTATTGATTAAAGTTACCTAGGTGACTTTGTAATTACTTTATAGAGTATGATTGCTTCTAAGCCTACCATATTTGCAACAAAAGGTTAGAACCATAGGTGCTCTCAAAGCTTATTATATTTAGTTATACATGGAATCATAATATATATAGTTTGGTAGCATATTTTGCTTTCTCAATAAAAGCACTAAATTCAAGAAACACGTTACTATATTCAATGGAATTTGAGATTATCCAAAATTTGATGAGAATTCTAAAAAAACAACCATAAGATATCTATATTGGTTAACTTTATGAAAATAAAATTGTATATTTTAAATGCTCTCTTATCTTTTCTTTACATTCACTATTTTGGTAGATGCTAAATGTTGGAAGGATTTTGTTTTTAAATTCCTATTACATATGAGAGATGAAGGAAGAATTGGAAATAGTAAAACTAATTTTGGCTATATAACTAGCTTTTTGATGTAGCAAAGTTAGATTTTAAGAAACTATTTATAAAAAGTTTCATGTATCTCATTAGAATTTGTTTAAGATCTCAATAGTTAATTAAATTTTTCAAATTTCTTCTAACCTTAATTCAAATCACATATTTGAATTTTGGTATGCTTTCTTTAAATTATGATCAATTTTCAAAATTAAAGTAATAATATAAACAATTGTATTATTCATTGTCTTTTAATTTCATTCAATATTATTGTCATCCATTCAACTCCTGGGCCTCAAATTAGTTATTTATAATGAAAGTAACTCTACATAAAATTTGAGGACTCATTTGAATTAGTTGTAAATAGAATTGATTTTACATAAAATTACTAAAAAGTATGCATACAAAATATGAGGGCCCATTTGATAAAAGGAATGACTCTGATATTATTTTAAAAAATTATAGGACCTAAACACATTTTTGACAATTGAAATAAGTATTTCAAAACACAGACCAGTCGACTTTGACTAGTTCAATTAGGAATTGAACCATAAACCAATCCAAGTTATCATGTAGATGAAATATGAATGGACTTGAAAAAACTGATAAGAACCAACTAATTTTTGGTGAAATGGTTAAATTGACTAGGTTTTGGTGAACCACCCAAGTGAGTTAGATGCTCTTTTTCTTCACAGAAAAGGTGTTTTTTCACAAACAACCCTCCATCTTTGTGGACTTCAACAAGCTTAGTTTTGGAGCCTCTTTTGATTATTCTTTTGTCTTTGACTTTGACTTTGAGTTTTTAGTGCATTGGAGTCTTCTTCTAACTTTGAGCATAGACATAAAGAAGTACAGCTTTGCTTTTAGATAAATTGAATCTTTGCTTGCTTCTTGCAATAGACCTAGGGGACAATCTACTAAATGAAAGTGGGCCCAAGGGTAGGAGTATAAATGTCTTCTTTTCCCTATAAAAGAGATTGATTATTGGTGTTGTAATTCTCTATAAAAGGATCTTCCTATTTCTAGCCAAGTGGTGCTAGAAATGTGTTTATCTCCTTAAATGACTAAGAATATAAATGCCTTCTTTTCCTTCTTGTTGACTATTGGCTATGATTGTTGATTGAGCAATTAAGAAGGGGGTTAGGGATGTAGATGCCTTAACTTCTACTTCTATAGTTAGAGGTACACTAAGAAAGATAAAGATAAAAGAAAAAAAATTAAAAGATTAGTGAGAAAAAAGTAAAACTCATAAATTAAATTTAAATGCATAATAAAAAAATAAATAGAAAGTCATCAAAATCGAAAAATAAAAAAGTTAAGAGATTGAAATTCAAGTTTAGGATTATCAAGAGTAGTCAATCAAATGCTTTTTTATTTCCTATAGAGGGTGTTATGGTTGATTGTCAGCATTGGGAAAAAGAGAAAAATATATGAGGTGGAGGTGGTAAGAGAGGATAAGGAAAAGTAAGAAAGAGAGAGAAATAGAAAAAATGAAAAGGGGCACGTACTGAACATTGAAATTAATTTTGAGGCCTAAAATTAATTTTTGAGAGTTTTGCAAAGTCAAAACATAACTACAATCACTTTGATGGGCTTTTTACCCCATGAGGGTAAACTTTTTTTTTTTGGGCTTTAGGCATCGTTTTTAAAAGAATACTCTACCTCAAACAATGTAGGAATGCTTCATGACAAGAGTCTCATATTGTCAATTCACACTTTTTTTACTTTTTACTTTTTTCCTAACAAAAACAACAAATATGTTATTAGGAGGAGTAACTCACACATAGAGTTGTCAATTTTAGCCCAAATTGATTGATCTACTTGAAACTATCCTAAAATTTAAGAGTTAAATTTAAAAAATTCAGCCCAAAAAAATCTATGCATTTTTTGGCTCAAACCAAATTAGGTTGGCTCAATCGATTTCGAGTTGGCACACCAATGTTCTATTTTATATTTTTCACTTTAACTCTTCTCTTTTCTCCTAAGTTTGCAATCTCCTCTTCTTACATTCGCATCAAATATATACATAATCAAAAATAAAAAAAAAAGTGATATGAAAATAAATATTGAGAACTTAATAATAAATCTTTCTTTAATTGTTAATTCAATATGTATAGAAAATATAAAAATATTAAAATTATGTAAATATAAAATATAAAATAAAAAATTTAAAAATATCAAAAAATTTATAAGTTTATAACTATTTTATTAATTTAAAATTTTAAAATATAAAAATTTATATTAATTTATTATTCAAGTTTAAATTTAAATTTAAATTTAAGTTCAAATTTAATTTCAGGTTCAAGCTTAGCCTATTAACCTCTAAAATTAAGGTTATGTTCAAATTTAGATTCAAGTTTAAGATAAGTTATTTATCTGCCAATCCTATACAGTCAAGGTGAAGGTTAGGTTTCAATTTTTTTGGTTCAAACCAAATAGGCTTGGAACCAAACTGTGCTGGCTTGGCTCAAAACTTTACCCACACAACACCCATCCAATGATCATTTCAAATCTTTAACTGTAACCTTTTTCTTTTTAAAATTCATAAAAGTATATTTTCTTTATTTAAATAAAATTTTATTTTAGTTAGGCCATATGAATTTTTTTTTTTTTTTGTGATTATAAGAATTTGGTTTTGGTTAGACCTTATGAACTTGTTTGTTTTCAGCCACCCCTTTGTTTCGTTTTAAGCTACATATTTTTTTGGACCATATCATTGTTTTATTTTGGGCCAATGTTGTCATTTATTTTCTGTTGGGGCCAATTTTCTTTTTTTCGTTTTTCTATTGAGCTACTTTTCTTTTTGTTGTCATATTACAAAGTTTTATTTGGTGTTGCACATTTAAGTGGAAGACAGTTTCCTAAAGACATAGTAATGTTCTATAAGTTGTCATAGACACCAAATTGATAGTTTAGCTTTGAAAGTATGGTCATGTAAGGTGTACAAAAAAGGAAATAATAAGCTAGAGTAGTGTGATGGGTTTGTAAACTTAATGATAACACAATGTTATCATAGGATAATTATTTCCATTGTTGTAACAATTTGCCTAACATCAAGATGTATTATTCAATGCTTTATAAATATGGCCTAAATCAACCTTATATCAAGAATATGAAAAGGAAAAAAAGTAAGGCAATAGCAAAGAGGGTAGTTGGGGAGTCACAAAACACAAACCATCCATGAAACCCAAATAACAGAAACATGACTGGTTAAACTAGAAGACCGGAAACCCATTATTCCCAAGTGAAGACCAGAAACCAGAAACGGGACTTGAGCGCCCAAAAAGGAACACGTTAGTGATTTTAACGGTAGTGCAAATGTGCAATGGGATGGGCAAATTATTTTAATGTTAAAGTGTAATAGTTTTAATTAATATAATTACAAGTGTAGAGATTTTTTTGCAAGAAAGTTTAAATGGAAGGAAATTTTTTATATTTTAACCTATTTTTTTATTTGTATTATTTCTGACACCAATGATATGTCATGTTTAGATCGGTTTAGTCCATAGAATAAACATAAACTTGTTCATATAAAAAATTTTGAACTAACAAAGCATCACTAAAAGAGAAATGTTAGATTCATGTAGTTTTAATGACAAAATGTCTAGGGTCTAAGCTATTCGATATGCATATTTCAGTTAAATGAATGATTTAAATTATGAGTGATAAAAATTAAATAATAATAAATCATGAAAATAGTAAAATTCTCATCAAAATAGCTAGATAAAGTATAAAATGTCAAAAGCGTCTACTAAAGAGTCGAAACTAGTGGCATTATCATTTTATTTTTACATATTTATTTTTGTATAATTCTTACTTAATAAAATTTAGATTATCAAATTTGTTAAATTTCACATATCAACTTTTAAGACTTGACCCAAATAACTTAAAAACTCATATATAATAATGTGAGTATTAAGCAAAATTATAGAAACAATTTTTATGTTGCTCTTAACCCACTTTTTATTTTATTATATGGCATCAATTAATATTTCTCATTTTCAAGCACTGAATTTTGTTAGATTAATTCAAACTTTATGCACTAAAAGTTGAATATATTCACATTACAGGATTATCCGTACGTAATTATGGCTTTAGTAGTTAGTTTTTGTCAAACTTCAAATCCTCACTAATTATATAATTGATATAAGTCAAAATAACAAAATTAAGAAAAAAGTGGAGTAAGTTGAAAATAAAATAATATTTTAAGGTAATACAAATCAACGTAATATGCTATTCACATTTATCATACCTGAATATAGGCAGGAACTTCATCCACGCAACAAACCTCATGACGAAAAAAAATGTTAGGTATACGTTTTAATAGTACACAATAAATGCACATTTGAGACTTAGATGACTTGAATCTCCGATATTTTTATCGTGAGTCTTTGTTATGATGTCACTCAATCAAGTTATTCGGGGTGAATTTATTATGTACTGTCAATAGTCTAAAACGGATGCCCAGCATTTTTTTCTTTCAAACCAGGCATCTTCTTCTCCGTTCATTGTGGAGAAACCCATTTTTCAATTCAAAGAGCAAAACAACCTTGCCACTTTAGCCTGACATTTTATATTATAAAAATGAGTTTTGCTAGTTTGAGGTAGAAACTCTATTCACACACAAATCAAATGAAACTGCTTCTATTTTTATGCATATTGTATAGGGTAGATTAGTAGAATGAATTTCAAACTGCAAAATCTATCAGTACGGAATAAAAAAGTACTTTAATTCCCATCATTTCTTTCATTTCTGTAGCTTGAATGTAGAAAAATATAGAACAATATTTTAGTGTTTTCACACCGTCAAAGTCCTGTATGGAGGTGTCACCAAACTTGGTGGCTACTTCTACTGGCTCTAGGCAAGATCCAGGTTGCTGAGTTTGTATACAAGTCCAGCCAGTTGAGAAGCAATGTTCAATTTCATTTGTTCGTAGATATCAGTTGTTCATAAGTGTATCTGAGATAAAATATAACCTAGCAACATAAATCCATCTTTGAAAGAATCAATTAGAAATTGAATCAACCGCTTTATTGATTGTAACTGTCATCAAAACCTTGAACTTGACAAAGCGGTAATGCTATTCTATAAATTAACTTATCAATGTCATCATTGAACTTGACAAAGGGCTAATGCTATTCTATATATTCAGCACCATAATTCATTAGGACCAGGCAAATTAGAAGGATACCTACGCCGGCGCCGGGTTAAGATTTTGTGACATTCTCAACATACTAACCATTGAAGGCGTGTCATATCCAACCGTCCCGCTTGCAGTTGGGTCTCTGACTCCTCCGTCTAGGGAAAATGTCTGTGTTACAGAGTCGCCCCTTGTTGTAGCTCTCTGCCACAAGTGAGAGCTCATTCCTGAGAGGACAAAAGCCCGTCCAGTATGTTGATATTCTGCCATGCTTTCCATCCTCTGCCCAGTTTCTCTCAACTCAGCATCAAGCATATAGCAGAGAGAATCCCCGGCTGCTGCTGATGCTGAGTATAACAGGGCTGATCTTCTTCTTCGCAACACAGCTTTCGCACCATCCAGATCTCCCCTCTCAGCCAGGCGTTGTGCTTCTGCTATACCATCAGCAACCAAAATTCTATTTCTCTGTCTATCAACCTCCAATGACAACATCGCTACAGTAGGAGATAAAGCATCTGATCTCTGTATCTCGACTCTCTCACCTTCTACCAGCACTAACTCTTCAGATGCTAAATCTTTGTATTGGCACGTGATATCTAGCAAAGAAGTCTTTCTCTCTGTTCCCATGCCTTCACTGGCTGCGGCAGGTGGAATTGATATGTTCAGAAGAAAACCCTTCTCCTCTTCTGCATACAAGTTACCGACATCAATTACACATCGTTTACCCTCATCACAAATTGTACTACTATATCTCCCTGAGCGTATTGAGCCAATTTGCACCCCTGGTGATATTGTCCTGACAGTGAGTTGTACCTCTTGAGCAGCAACACTCAAAAGACCACCGACGCACCTAGCAAAGGCATCCTGTACCATGCCAACAGACTCGATGAAGGAAAACGTGCCACCAGATGCATCAGATATATCATGCAACGCAAGAGGATCGTGATCTGTACCAAATCCAAAAGTGTGGACAGGTATAACTGGTTGTGAGTCTGAATCCCCGTTATTAGTATTGAAACGAATTGAAGCAGGCAATTGGTTCATGTTTCCGATTGCCTGACGATGATTTGGTGAATCCCTGCCATCGGAGAGGAGTATAATGCTAGCAACTGGGTTTCGCTCTCTTCGTTCTTCTAGGACCCGAACACCCTTTTTTAGCCCATTCACAATGTGGGTTCCACCATCAGTTGAAAGAGAGTTAATAGCGAGGGTTGCATTAGCGCGGCCACTTTCAGTCATCCTCCGGAGGGGAAAGATTCTGTGAGCTATACTGGAGAAGACAACTACAGAAAGTCGGTCAGAAGCACCCAAGTTCTGTATTACAAAATGGACAGCTTGCTTGAGCAGTGAAAGCTTTGACCCCGACATGCTGTCACTGATGTCAAGCACAGCAACCAGGTCTACAGGCGCACGGTCACGTTGAGAAAGTGCTGCTGCACGGACACTGGTTAGAATTGCAAATTCTGAGTAGGATTCAGATGCGGCGACAGCATTATATTCTGTGAAGGACTTGATAGTTACAACGTGGGGTGCAGATGAAGTGTGGTCCGGAGAGGTAGCTGGGAGTGGTTCGTCATCATGGAAATGGCTTGGTTCATTGATGATGAAAGACTGTGAAAAAGCAGACGGGGAAGTAGTAGAAACGCTGGCCCTTCCCCTGCCATTTTGGTTAGAACGGAGAACGGAGGTTGTAGCTTCAAACGGCACTTCTTTCCATATACAGCGACAGATGGGGCAGCTGAAATTCCCATGCCTGACATTTGATGCAATGCAAACAAAATGGAAAGAGTGGGAACACTCGGCAACAAAAATGGCTCGGCCTTGCCCTACTTTCAAGTCACCCAAGCAAATGGCACAAGTCTTCTGCGGACGGGTAAAAATGTGTGAAAAGCAATTCAAATAGAATAGAAGGCAAGAGGCCATAATATCAAAAAACCCTTAATTTGGATCATTGAAGATTTCGTATTGGTATCAAATTTTGCTTCTGGAATTGTTAGGTGCATTTAGCTTCTTTCAAAAAGTAACAACTTCTTAGCTTTGTGAATTTTATGCCCTATATTTTATATAAAACTCAATGTGTGAGTGAGATTCACATATCTAATTAAAAGATATTAAATGTGGGGTATAAACTTTATGTGAGAAATTTGAAGAGGAAAATTATCCACAAACACCAAACACAAGAATAACTGAGAAATTTATTTCAAAGGATTACTGAATGTGACAGCGACCAAGTGCTGAAAACGAGACAATTAAATACAGATGACTACAATATGCAGAAAACTTCTGAGTTCAGCCAATAATAAAAGTTCTAGCGGGAAATCAAATAGCACACATTAGAGCTCTCAAGCTAATGGAGATTGTGAACAGATACAATTATCAAATTTTATACCTATAGATCACAAAAAAGACATATAAGTACATCAAAGTCCCAAAGGGAACAAGTAAAAAATCACTTTTTTGCATAAATGGATCTTTCTTTTTTTTTTTTGTACAGTACATAAATGTATGCTTTCATGGAGATGTGGACCTAAAATGAGGACTAGGATCTTAGCCCACGTACTTTTCAACCTTTAGATTTTCTATTCCGTAGGAGGCAATCATGTCACTCAGTTGACAAACACATACGATACAACCACATGGCTAGGATCCCAAAGTCAAAATATTCGGCGGCACAGACAGCCCTTAAAATAAATAATTGTTTGATTTTCAATTTAATAATATTATAAACTTTAAATAATAATCAATATATTAAAAAAAATAATGTACGTATTATATATATTAAAAATATAAAAATATATATAAAATTCATTCTATCAAAACTATACCGAGGAATAAAGGAAAGGAAATTTTCCGAAATATAATAGTAGCTGATTAGCAGCACGTTACGAACGGGGAAAATTTATGTTTGAATGCATCAAAATCAAACAACACAGCCAAGAAACGCTAGCCCATAAGAAATATCTAATTCAAACAGAGAAATAGAAAACATATCTACCCAAAAAAAGGTACGATGGAACCTAATCTCTACAGTTAAAGTGTTGAAAAATAAAAGAGATGAGCATAAAGTTAGAAAAAGAGGTAAATATAAATAAAAGCGCTAGTTTTTTTAATACGGAAAATAGAGCTGACAAAGTCGAAAATTTTGCGTCCGTCGCTACATCGCCAGAAAAATCAGTGGCATCGCCGGAAAAGTCACTCCAGCAAGAAAACGAGATCCAAGAACCAGAACAATATCGAAACATATTCATAAAAGAATTCTAAAAAGATTGATTTTTTTTCTTTCGTGCATGAATTCTTTTAGAAATGAACTCAGGATTAAATCCAGAAAACGAATATTTCCGTACGAATCAAACAGGCACAATATCAGAGAACTGACCTTGGAGGATCCAATGGTGAAAGCGCGAGAAAGGCGCGAGAATGAAGAAGACGAGCGAAACAACTGCGTGGACGACAAGGAAGAGGAGGAGTGACCGGCAATGGAAGCGGAGCTGCGAGGTGGTTGAGAAGGGCGACCGGAACCCGAAACTGAGTCGCTACCCAGCGGAGACGAAGAATCCGATTTCTTGGTAGAGAACACGGAAGACAAGGAGCGCCTGAGCTTCCGGAAGCCAACCATGGCGTAGAAGAGAGTGAGGGAAAGAGGCGTTTTTGGCTTTTCAAAGAGAGTGAAGAGAAGAGCTTTTGGGAATTTGGAGTGGGGTTTAGAATGGATCGAAGATGGCCATATATAGGGAAAATTTGAAGAAGATGTACAACATCAAAAGGAACGCGAAAAAAGAGGGAATTGGGGGAGGATTATAACAATTGACAGGATTCAAGGTATGCGGAAATGGCAAATCTTACGTGATACACTTTCCGGTCTCTTTTCGGCCTGTATTGGTTTGTGAGCAAAAATATGAGGCAACAAAGCCCTTTCGAGTCTTTTGTGCTGTAGAAAAGTTAATGTTTTTCTCATTAATATATTTTTTTAAATTTATCTTTAAAAATTTAATTATAAAATTTATTAAATTTTCTTTACTAAATTACAAGTTTAACAAATGTAATAAATTTACTTTAAATTTATAAAAGTTTAATGGAATAATATTTGTAGAACTAAACTTCTTTAATTTAAATTGGTAACATTTTCCTTTTAGAACCAATTGCACCCTTATATTTTGAATACAATAATGAGGATGAGATTTTTTTAATTTAATTTAATTCTTATTTTACAATGTATTAATTAGCTTTTTGATTTATAACAAAAGTTTAGAGTAAGGAGACATTATCCATTTCAAGGTTAGAGCATACTAAGGTAGAATTAAGATCCCTTAGAGTTATGGGTCTAAAGTCATAGATGACGTAAGAGAGAGATAGAGCCAATATTAAGAGAGAAAAAAATTAATAAAAGAAAAATAGGACACCCACAAGTTAGATTTATCAATGGGGGTGGGCATAACATGAACCAACCTCCGAAACACAACTGAATTGATGAATTTAAGTTAGTTACAAGCATATTGGGTCAATGAAATTGGGGTATAAAATGGTGATAATATTTAATTTTGTGCAATTTATCTCAATCAAGTTGGTTTGGCAATTCTAAACTCATAAGAACTTGAACCTAGCTAAAAATAAGCATGAAAGTAAGGCACATCTACCCAACGTATACCCACTAGGGACTTGACTAATACAATTTGACTTGCTTTGAAAATAGTAAAGAGTAGGCGAAAAAATGCCATATTAGTTCTTTCATGATCCCATAGTCCACCAAGCCTGACTCTCACTGCACGATGCCTATCAACCACCATTGTGTTTTGAGTTTGTGATTTATGTTTTGTCAACTTGTGTTTGCTTAATTATTTATCATCTCCCGGTCATAACTAGAAGACTCATCGAGAATATAAATATTGGGAGAAGATAAATGGTAATTAAACGCATTTATGTTGTGTTGACATGCCTTACTCAGCATACAAGTCATTTACATCCTCTTGTAGCCACTGTGTAATTGCATTCATCCCAAATTCCCCATTTTCTCCCATTGCCAAGTGCATTTGACATGGGAGTCAAGTGAGGCAACCACAAGTTGTGTGGAGGGTTCATTGCCTACTAGAGTTCTAACTAATCTAGTGTCAGGGATAAAGGGTTGGACATTGGTTTTGACCCACTGTGGAGCAAAGATAAGCTTGGAGGTTTGTGCATCATCTCTCAACAGTAAATGGAATAGGCGTTACTATGGTCAAACAAGCCGCTGCCTCGAGACCCTTCTGTTTCCTCTACTTTTGATCAACTCATAATTCATGTTAGAGTCTATACCTATGTGTTGTCAACTTCTCTCTTTAATAGTGGTCATTAGGGATGTCGAAATGGGTTAAGCCCACTAGGCCAGCTTGCTCACCTTAGAGGTGGAATGGGTTTGCATTTTTTCTTAACCTACAAAAAGTGCCATATGGCCCACCCAATTTAATTTGCAAGTCATAATGGGTTAGGTCAACAAGGGGTGAGGTAGGGTGACATTTTTTCATAAAAATATATTGATCCGTCGAGCGGATCCACCTCGCCCTACCTAAAAGGCAGGTTGGGTTAGTATTTTCTTCACTTATTAAAATTGTAGGCTAACACACCTTGTCCCACCTCATTTAATTATGAGTCATGGCAGGTTAAGACAGGTTAGGGCAAGTCAACCCACTTTGACATATCTAGTGGCTATCACCTTCATCAAATAAAGGTAAAGTCATTTTTTTTTCAATTTGCTTCTTCATCCCTTCCATTTTCACAGCACTCAATATTTCTTTTAGATCCACCAATTCCTAACTCATCATCATGGGAGAGGTTCTTTGATCTACTAGGATTTTTTCAACATTGTTGAAACTATATGAATCCGCTTGAAGATAGTTCAACTTGACAAACTTAGCATATCTCAGTTGAATGTGTACCATCAGTCAATGTCAAATGATTGATTTCATACCTTCAGTTTCATTCAATTAGAGAAAATTGAACCTGAACCTACCATAATCCAATTGATGCCCTCCCTTATGCAATAACACCCACAAGTTGTGGCATAAACATAAAATGAATTATAAATGCAAATATTTGCAATTATAACCTATAGAACTTAATATTGCATTATTTCTTATCTATTTATAAGAGAGATTATTTAAAGAGTCAAGCATGCTACATAGGATTGTTGATTTGGTATATTATGTAATTTGGAAATTAAAACTTGAAATATTTTGTTGATGTCATTTAAATTATTTTTTCACATTATTATTGTTATATGACATTAAATTCTTCATTATATGGCATTCAGTTTTATATCCTAAATCTTAAATCTTAAAATTTTAAATCTTAAATATTAAAACCTAAAACCATAAAATCTAAACCTTAAACCCTAAAAATCATAAAATCCTTAATCTTACAACCTAAACCCTATATTTTTAATTCCTAAACACTAAACTTTAAACCCTAATTTTTGAAACTTTAAACTTTAAATCCTAAAACTTGAAAACTTTAATCAATCTAGGATATTAAATCCTAATTCCTAAACAATTAAATCCCAAATTCTAAGTCTTAAACATTTGAAACATTTTGTTGATGTCATAAAAATTATTTTTCCATATCATTATTGTGTACGGCATTATATCATGGTATGGGATTCCATCTTATACACTAAATCCTAAACTTTAAAATCCTAACTTTAAACCATAACACCCTAACCCTATATACTAAAACCCTAAATAATAAACTCTAAACCTTAAAACTAAGGCCTTAATTTGAAACTCGAATATTTTAAATCCTAAACTCTAAAACTATAAATATTAAACTTAAATCCTAAATCCTAAATTGTAAAACCTTGAATACAAATGTTAAAACCTAAAACCCTAATAATAAATCACAACATCATAAACTTTAAACCCTAAATCTTGAACCCTAATTATAAATTTTAAAAATTTAACTTCTAAACCTTAGGTTTAAAGCCATTAAGGTGGTTTGATGATGAGGAATTGAGTAGAACTACAGGAAGACTTAGGCTCAAATCTTTTCTATTGCATTTGTACAAAAAAAAATCAGCCCCTCAAGTCTTTCATATTATGAAAAGTTAAATCAATTGTGCTATCTCACAAACAAAATAGTTTAAAAAATTTTCACTTAGACAAATTTTAACTATTAAATTTATTAGATTCCACATATTGAACTATAGGCCTAACAAATATAATGAATCCGCTTTGAGTTTATGATAGTTTAATAGAAGAGTGTCAAAAGAAATAAAGTTTTTAAAGCTAAATCACCTAAAAAAAACTTTTTGAAGTTAAATTGGGTAACATTTTAGTTTTCAAAGCAATTGCACCCATATATTTTGAATACAAAAATGATGATGAGATTTCTTAATCAAATTTAATTTAATTCTTATTTTACAGTGTATCAATTGGGTTTTTATTTATAACATAGTTTAGAGTGAGGGGAGGTTATCCATTTCAAGGCCACAGCATGTTGAGACCTTATAGTTGCAAATTGCAAACCTAAATCATATAAGCAAAGCACTTTGAATCTTACTAGTTAAAACAACCCCATTGGTGCATGAATTAGGTTTTAATAAATCAATTCTTTTCTCTCACTAATACATAATTATAATTATAATACATAAATATCAAAAGCAAAAGCATTAGTTTTCTTTATAATGCTTTTATAAAAAACAAATGTATTCATCATAATATGTTTTAATTATAATTCAAATTTAAATTGTTCAATTTTTATATTAGATTTGAAACTCTATTATATATACTACTTAATATTACTAATAAAATTATTTTAATTAATATTTTAAACTATTTTTAATCATCACATAAACATCCTTCTATTTATTTAAATATCATATAATATAATAATTAATTACTATGTGCAATACATGTGTTTAAATATAATTTTAAAATTACATGCAATGCTTGAAAGAGTAAGGGTGGGCATAACTTGAACCAACCACCCAAAGCTGACCAAACCTATGGATTCAAGTCAAATGTGGGTGGGCAGGGTCAATGAATCAAGTATAATATTTACTTTCTGTGATTTATCTCGATCAAGTTGGTTCAACAATTATAAACTTGTAAGATCTTGAACTTGACTTAGAAAATAAGCGTGAACATAAGGCCTATCTATGCAATGTATACCAACTAGAGACTTGACAAATATTGTCTGACATGCTTCGAAAATAGTAAAGAACATGTGAAACCACACCACTTTGGTCCTTTCGTGCTCCCACAGTCCCACCGAACTAACTCACACTGCTCAATGTCTATTAGCCACCATTGTGTTTTGGGTTTGTGTGATTTATGTTTTGTCATCATGTATTTGATTAATTATTTATCATCTACCAACTCAAAATGGAAGACTCATTGAGAATATAAATATTGGGAGAAGATAAATGTTGAGAGAAGAAAAATATTGGAAGAAGATAAATAATAATAAATGCATTTATGTTGTGTTCTCACACTTCACTTGGCATGTGAATCATTTACAACCTCTTGTAGCCAATATGTAACTACGTTCATCCCAAATTCCCCATATTCTCCCATTGTCAAACCCATTTGATGTGTCAATCTAGTGAGATTGCCACAACTTGTATGGAGGGTTCATTGCCTAGTAGAATTCTAACTAAGGTGGTATTAGGGATGAAGGGGTGACATTGGTGTTGATCCATTATTGAGCAAAGCTAAGCCTAAAGGTTAGTGTATCATCTCCCAACAATAAATGGAACAAGCATTATTATGGGCAAACAAGTCGCTGCCTTGGGACACTCCTACTTCCCCTACATTTGGTCAACTCATGCAAGGGTGTAAATGAATTAACCTATTCACATATTATTAGGGCTCGACTCATTTAAAGCTTGGCTTTGAATCATTTATATATTAAATAAACTAGCTTGAACATTGTGATAAGCTTGTTTATTAAATGAGTTAGGCTTAATGATTCTTGTATCTAGCTTGTGAAACTTGTGAACACCTTCTTTATCAATAAAATAACAAAAATAAAGAATTTATAATTATGATCTTATATGTTTGTTTTATAAAAATAATTTATATGTTATACACTAGAAAATATCTATAGATAATAATACATTTCAGATTATTTAACTTTGAATAAGATTCATTATACTTATTTAAATTTTGAATTAGTTTAATTAAGCTTCATTTTATACTTAAAAGTAGTATTAAAATTAAATGAGCTTTCATGTAAAAGCTCAAGAAACTTGTTTATTAAATGAGTTGATATAAAACAAATTTAGGACTTGGATAATAAATGAAATGAGGTCAATAAACTTGTATAATAAATGAAGCCTCCCTTAACTATTTAGTATTTGACTTGGCTTGGCTTGACTTATTTACAACTAGAGGTATCAAAGAAGGTTGAGCTTGTTGGGCCAGCCTATTCAATTTAAGAGGTGGGATAGGTTTGCAATTTTTTCATGAACAAAAAATGCAATGGGTCTACCCACCCTATTTAATTTGCAAATCATAATAACTGGCAGGTATGCATATTTATGTAAAAAAGTATATTGACTTACTAAACTAGCCCGCCCTACCCTACTTAAGAGATGAGTTAGGTTAATATTTTCTTGACCTGCTAGACCTACAAGAATTATAGGCTAGCTTGCCTAACCCTTTTTAATTAAGGGCCATCAATGGTTAGAATAAGCCGACCCACTTCGATACCTCTATTTACAACCCTAAGCTCATGTCAAATCCTATACCTAAATATTTTTAACTTCTCTCTTAACAACAATTGTCACCTTTGTCGAACAATATTATTATGCAATTTGCTTTGAACATAATAATACAAGTAAGTCATTTTATTTTTTTTTTCCAATTTGCTTCTTCATCCCTTCCCTTTTATAGGACTCAACATTTTTTACATATCCACTAGTTCCTGCCTCATTGTCATGGGAAAGGTGCTTTAATTTGATAAGATTTTTTTCAACACAAATATTTGAACCCACCCCTAGAGATTGACAAAACTAGAGTATCTCGGTTGAATATGTACCATCAATTGGTGTCAGATGGTTGATGATGTACCTTTGATTTCATTTGGTTGGAGAAATTGGGACCTAAACCTTTTAGAACCTGACTTATGCTCATCCTTATGCAACAACACACACAAGCTGTAGCATAAACATAAAATGAAATAAATCAAAAATATTTGTAGTTATAACCTATAGATCTTAAGGTATTGCACTCTTTCTTAACTTTTTAAAAGAGAGATTATTTTATGAGATGTTCATACCACATAGGATTGTTGATTTGGTATATTAAATAAATAAGAAATTAAAACTTGAAATATTTTGTTGATGGCATTTAAATTATTTTCCATAATATTATTAGTAGTAGTATTAGTATTGTTGTAATTATTACTACTAATTATTATAACTATAATTATAATTATAATAATAATAATCATCATCATCATCATCATCATCATCATCATCATCTTCATGGTATGGCATTAAGTCCTATATCCTAGACCTTAATTCTTAAAATCCTAAACCATTAAGCCTTGACCTTAAACTAGTCTTAAAACCATAAAAACTTAAATCTTAAAACCTAAAACCAAAATTCTTAAACCCTAAACCTTAGACACTAATTTTCTAAATTGCAAGCCTTAAATCCTAAAATTTTAAATGCTTTATCATACCTAGGTCCCTAAATCCTAAACCTTAAACATTTGGAATATTTTATTAATGTCATAGAAATTACTTTTCCACATCACTATTTTGATATGATATTATACATTTCATTTCATGGTATGGGATTTGATCTTATATCTTAAATTCTAAACTCTAAATCCTAATTTTTAAAATCTTAGAACCCTAAACTCTAAGATTTTAAATCCTAGACCCTAATATCTAAACAGTAAATCCTAAATCTTAAAACCCTAACCCTAAATCTTAATTATAAAACTCTAAACCCAAATCTAAATTCTAAAATCCTAACAATAAATTCTAAAACCACATGTCTTAAATCTAAAAATTTTATATTCTAAAACCTTAAATCTTGAACTATAATCATAAATGTTAAAATATTAAATCCTTAGCCCAAAACGCAAATGCCTTAAATCTTTTTTTTTGTTACAATCAAACACCTTAATTCTTAAACTTTAAATTCTAAATTCTAAAATCTTAAACATTAAACCCTAATATTTATGTTGGTGTGAAAAAAAAGTATAATGCCATGCCAAAAGAATGTTGCAAACAAATAATCCAAATTATAATTTTCTATTTAGTTAGTGTACTACATCAGCAATCTTGTGTGGTATGGTTGGCTCATTGAAAGTTTTTCCTTTTGAAAGTGGTTAAAATTTACTAAAAAAATTAAGTGGTTAACGTGTCTTATAAAATAAGAAGTCATTAAAAATATATAGGTAGTTATTGGAAACTTTAATTTTTTATTCATTCTTCACATTTTTCTTTTAAATTGGATTTATGTATTAAGCCAAAGCATCTTCATGAATAGTAATTAACTTTTTGTATGATAAATATTTTACTAAATGCACAAATGAATTTTTAATTTTATGAAAACAATCATATCCTAAACTTTTGTATAGAGCTGTTAAATGAGTTAGCCCAGCTCAGGTCAAGTTTATTCGGTTTAAGGCAAAACAAATTGACCTAACCTTAACCCTACAGGATTGGCAATAAAACGGGCTAGCCCTAAGTCTAACCATGAATTTGAACTAAGATCTAAATCTAAACCTAAATTTAAATTATAAATTAATATAAATATTTATAAATTTAATCTTACTAAATATTTATTTTAAAAAATTTATTATAAAATTTAATAATTTAATATATAAATCTCAAATATCAAACTACTCTTAAATTATTTATAAAAATTTAACTACATGGTTCTTGGTTGGATACAAAATAAAGTGGGTCATGGCTAATGGGTGGGTAGGAAAGGACTTGAACCATGGTTTAAAGATGGGTTGGAAGCAAAAAATTCAAAAATTAAAAAAATTTTAAAAAAAGGAATGGCCCGAGACTGATTGGGCGAGCCCGGTTCAAGCTTGTGACAATTTGGGCTATGCCAAAAATAACTCAATTTTTTTCAAGTTGAATTTTTGCAAACCTAACCTTTAATTTTTTCTAGCAAGTTTGTCAAGTTGAGACAAAATTGATCACTCTACTTTTATACATTAATCAAAATATACTTTTAACCTACAAGCATGTCTTTAAAAAAGTGAAAAAAAAAAGAACATAAAAGATATTTACATAACAATGAAAAAATAGTATTATTTTTGGAATAGAAGGCAGAATGTTCACAGTATATAATCTAAATGCCTAATAGGATAGGCTTCTAAAAAGGGTACTTTTTGTGTATTACATTTTTTAGAAAGGTTTTTTTTTATAAAAGTTAAAGTTCTTTTGCATTTAGATATAATAATTTAAAAGTGCTTTTAAATTGAACAAATTTATTTAAATGTTTAAGAAGAGTAACACTTTTAACTAATAAAATTATTGAAATACAAACTAATCTTTTAAAATAGTATTTAACATCCTTCAAATTTATCAACGAGACCACCTCCGCAAACCTCTGCCATCTAATTGTAAGATTTCATATTTTAATAAAAGTTCATTTATTCGTTTATTTCTACTATTTTAAATTTAAATTTTGAATTCATTATAAGTATGCTCTGCACTTATCCCAAGTGAGGACCCTATGCATTAGAAATATTATTTAAATTCCTATTTTAAATATTGTTTTAAATTTTTATAATTTATTAATTAATCTCAAGAACAGACTAACTAGGCTTTGATGCCATATTGGGGGTAGGACTAGGAGGTTCTGAACAGATTTGAAGATCCTCAAAAATCCTTGCCTTTGTCTAAAATAGATACAATAAGTCTTGTGAGAATTTATTGGCAAGATTGCCTTTGCAAACCTTCGCCATCTAATTGTAAGATTTCTTGTTTTAATAAAAGTTCATTTATTCATTTATTTCTACTATTTTAAATTTTAAATTTTAATTTATTATAAGTATGCTCTGCACACTTGCCTCAAGCGAAGTCCCTGTGCATTAAAAATATTGTTTAAATTTCTGTTTTAAATACTATTTAAAATTTTTATAATTCATTAATTAATCTCAATGCTCCTTTCCCTTTTTTGTAATGAGGACTAATATAAAGCTAAAAGCTTTAAATGTTTCTTTTAAAATAGAAACCCTTTTACTATAGTAAATCTTAAAAAGTCTAATTATGTCACCCCTAGATTGTTAAATCACAAGGAAGTATCTAGAGGATTAGAATGGGATTTAGAAAATATTTTAATCCCAAAAAAAGAGGAACCCCCTATCCTTAACAAAGTCATAGAATATAGATCAGTAAATATAAAAATAAACTTTAGAAGAAGCCCTTCTGTGAGAATCACTTCTAGTAGAGGATATATAGAAACTGGTAGAATATCAATTGATATAGAATCCATGACTATACCTAAAACTTTAAAATTAAAAGGATTTCAACCTCATCCAGTAACCCTTAAGCCAGAATATTAGGTGGAAGTATTACCCACTCAAGAAGGCGACTCTCTAACTCAATCTAAGTTAAAAACCTTTAATTAACTAAACATGTTAAGTGTTTTTGAAATAGATAAAGAAAAGATTAGACAATCTTTTTATACCCCTAAATATGATGAAAAGAGAAAATTGTATCTTTCTATCTTTTCTCAAGAAGTCCTTGTTAAATATAGAGAAGATTTTTATAATTACCTTCTTCAAATAGAAGATCATATTCCTTTCTTCGATTAGTTTAAAGAATTTGTTTTAGAAGCTTTAAACACCAATGTTTTAGAGAGTATGCCTCAAAGTTAGAAAACCTCTAGAGGAAAGAAAATAATAGGGAAAGTTCCCCCCTTAGAAGAAATAATTTTTTCTTAATCCTGATGATATAGAAATAACTACTTCCCCTTTAAAAAAGATGTTTACTCTAGAAGATGAATTAGGAGTAGTAACCTCAAAAAAGATATAAAAAATGTCTAAGAACAATTAAATTATACCAATAAAATTATATACGATGTAGTAGTTGTAGTAAATCAAGAAGAGCCTTCTTATTCTAGTTCTAAATCAGAATTAGAAAAATCCTTATTTGAGCTTTATAAAATTAATTTATTCAATTAGGTCCTCATCATTGCAAGTCGGTATCAATTGGGTTCAAATGTGGATAGGACTATTTAAATTGTATGTAAAAGAATGATGTGGCAAACAAAAGTGAATTTTTTTACTCTAATGTCCTTATAATATCTAACGTGTGTGCAGATAAGATTCAGTGACCCTTTCTCCCTCAATTCAATCATGTCTCTCTTCTCCATCTCACTTTATTAGGCTAACATTCATTTACTGTCCCCAGGAGAACCAAACCCCTTCCATGATTCTATTTCTTCATCCACAACAAAACAAATCATCTTCCAACACTACAAGAATAAAGCTAATTTGTAATGGAATTTTGTGTCAGACAAAATTTTGCTGCAAATTTGTGACACAAGTTAGTTGAAAAATTTGTAACAGACAACACTTAGTCGCAAATGTGTGATGAATTTGCAATGAAAATTTTGTCACAAAATAAGTCTATCCCAAATGCTTTAATTCTCTCCAAATTTGCAATAGATTTGCAACAAAATTCTTGTCACAATATTAGTCTATCACAAATTCAATAATTCTTTCAAGATTTGAGACAAATTTGTGACAAGAGTAGGTCACCATATAAAGCCATCACAAATCGGTCTCAACTTTATGATAGATTTGTGATAGAATTTTTGTCACAATATAAATTTGTAGGCAATCCATCACAAATTCTTTAATTCTTTCAAGATTTGTGATGGATTGTCTCAAATGCTTTAATTTATTTAGATTTGAGACAGAGTTGCAAACAATTTTTGTCATAATATTAGTCCATCCAAAGTTTGTCTCAAAATTTTTAATTGTTTTGAGCTTTGTGATGGATTTGCAACATGATTTTTGTGTCAACACAAGGTCCGATGCAAATTTGTCTCAAAAATTTTACACAAAATTTTTGTCACAATACAAGTATTTTGCAAATCTATCTCAAATACTTTTCTTACCACCTTAAACCAAATTTGTTTTATGTTTTTATATTCTGTTGCAAATCCATATAAAAAACAATTAAAGATGGAAGACAATAAGTAATTAAATTTTAAAATTTTAATATATTAAATTATATTTTTTAAATAAAATAAAAAAATTTGTCACAAATCTGTCCCAAATTAAAATTAAGGACAAATTTGACTCGATTTTGCTATGGAATAGTAATTTTTTATATATACAAATTTTTGTAAAATTATAATATATTTGTAACAAATCCGTGTTAAATCCGTTTGAACCTTTAATTGATAAAAATATAGTATTTTATTAAAGTTGTTTTTAATATGTGAATTGATTACATTTAAAATAAATAATTTTAGTGCCAATCAATCAATCTGTCCTAAAAATATATTAGAAATGAATTTGTGACTTACCTAATATATGTTTGTTTTTTCATTTCTAAGTTTTCACATGTAAAAAACTTGAAAGAATAACTTATTTTAAAATATATGAATTATAACTTTTTTCAAACTAACAAAATAAATCATGAGAAAAATAAAAAATACAAAGTCTTATAGTAAAGATAGAGTAATAATCATGAGCAAAATAGAATGGTACAAGGCCTAGTACAATTGACAGATAGTTAAGTCTTTTAAGCATATTATTTTAAATTTAATACAAGTTATGTGTATGGATATGGTTTTGTTGGGATAGGTAAAGCCCATGACGGTAATTTCTATACTTCGAAAAGAATTAATTTCTGACTATCAATTAGAGAATATTCTAGGTTTCAACCAAAAAAAGAATACTACAATTTTGAAAAATTTTTCAAAATTTACAAAATAAAATTTTAATAGATTTTAATATTTTTGCTGTGCTTAATTATGTTAGTATTTAAAAATGAAGAAACCTTGAATACAAAATGATAGTAAGAACAATATTTATTTAAAAAAAAAAAGTCATTGCAAACGTTTTTGGCCCTTTTATACAAGGCTTCTCATTATTGTCTATTACAATTTCAAATAGCTCCATTTTTTAAACAAAAAAAAGGAGAACACTCATTTCTTTTGAACTGTATCACTCATAGAAGAAAGAACCCAATGATATAGAGCTTCACCACCCAAACAAGAACAAATTCAAGAGAAGAGAGGTGTTTATTTTCAAAAATGAACACAATAAAAATTTTAATCTCCATATCTTTAAGTATTAATAAAATTATTAAAACTTTATAATATTTTAGCTTTTAATGATGATTTATCATGAATATATTATAAGCGAATTTTAAACATATCATTTTAGTTTTGTAATACGTCATATATGGTTATTCATTATTATATGGAATTCAAGACATATTCTACTTATCAAATTACCAAGTTTTAACAATGATTTTTATTTACAATTTATGAAATAGAAAAATCCATATGCTTACCTGTAAAGCTAGAGGATACACTTAATTAGTTAACACTTTTGTGTTGATTCATCGCATTAAATTTTAATTTATCATATATATCTTTTTTTATTCTTATTCTACATTCTTTATCACAAACACATAATTTAGACATGTGTGTTGTTTGGCCTACTTCTAACTTAATACTATTTTTAATTTTATTCTTATCTAAAATTATGAGCCCAAATCCAAATGCCAAAAGAAAAAACTTAAAATTAAAATTAAACTCAAAATCAAAATTAAAATTAAAACCCTATATCAAAATTATAATTTAATTTATGAAAATTATCAAATTTTACCTATTAAATTATACAACCCACAAAAATTAACATATAAATAAAATTAATGACTTTAAATATGTAAGATTAACTATTGTTAGATAGAATATTCCTTTAAAATACTTTAAGTCAATATTTAGTCAAATCAATTAAAAGAGTTAGAGTGTAATATTTTGATTAAGTTAAGTCTCATTATATTAAACTTTAAAGTTGAAAAGTATAATTTACTTAAAATAATAAAAATATTTTATAATTCTTGTTAGAAATAAAATTTGCTTTAAAATATTTAACGATATTATTGAGAAGAATTTGGTTAAATGGTATATCCGAAAATTTGGTTTTGGATAGAAGTTTATGGCGTCGTTTGATCCATGTAGCCGACCCCACCTAGTGGGAAAAGGCTTGGTTTGTTGTTGTTGTTGTATTAAGAAGAATTATTTTTCTAATTTAAATGGTTAGAAGATATTTTAGATTTATTTTAAAAAATTTTTTATTAAGAAATAGTAGAAAAATTGTTTGGAAAGAAAATAATATATTTTGATGTAAAGTTTTAACATTTTATAACAAAATTTAATATGGATTCATAATATAAAAAGTTTATGCAATAAAATTTAATATTAATGCAATATTTTAATATATTTTCTATATTTTTTCCTATGTGACGTCGTTTTAGTTCAAACCTTATTCCCCGACACTTATTTGGCTATTTCAGCATTTCCCTCGTTCCTAATTTTGAAACCCTCGTTACCTCGCCTCATTTTCGTTCTCAAGCCTCTCAGGCAATCGCAAAATTTCCACGCCTAAGATTCATACTCTTACTCTCTGGTCTCTTCTCTTCCTGCTTTGGCGTTAGTGGTGGGTGAAGGTGCGAAGCTCTCTAGCAGCACAGTCTCTGTGGACAGCGGTGCTCGAAACTCTCCACTCTCCAATCGGGCTTCCGTAGAGAATTCAAGTTATAAATTCCAAAGCTTCAGAGCGAACAAGGGTCATATCGTTTTTCGCAATGGTGGAAGCCTGCCCTAAGGGCCTCAAAGTCGAAAGGTCCGTGCTCTTCTTCTCTGATCGTTCTCCTCTGGTTATTTGTGTATATATGTACTTTCTCTTGTTTGTATGTGTGCCTGTGTGTGTTTATATATCTTTCTAATTATTGGGAAATATGCAACTAACTTATCTCTTTCTGTTGAAACCCTTTTAATAGATAAATCCTTACCTGCAATCTTCTATTTCACGGCTGTTTGGTGTGGGCCCTGTAAGTTCCTAAATCTTTTGTTTTGTTGAGTAAGATCTTAGCAATGGTTGTGCTCTATTTTGCTGTTAAAATTTCGCTTAGAAGAGGATGTTTGATGTGTGTATGTTTCTATATATTTGTTATTAACATCTCAATTTTAGAAAGGTCATTCATCAAGGTTAAAATTACCCGCCGGAAAATCTGCGAATTGTAAATTATAGAACTGTTGAAGAAAAAAGTATTTCTGCCTTTAGATTTTGTTTAAATATCTGGTCTTAATATATATTAAGTGGGCATTGCTTTAGCGATTTATTTTTCCAAAGATATGTAAATCCCAGAAGAAGATTCAAAACGCAAAGCATGAATTAAATTTGATGCAATTTTTGCTTGACGTCCTGTCTTGATGAGCTGTAAAAAGGGTGAAGCCTACTATTCTTTAAATCTTACTGAGAAGCCCCCTGTGTAGCTGTTTATTTGACCTTTGGCGATTTGCTAAACTCAGAAGAAGCATTTACAATGGCACTGAATCTGCCGATTCTATAGTTGATAGTGGATTCGTGAAAACCATATAGTTTTAGTTTACTTTGTTAACTATTTTTTGAAAAGAACTGTTCCAATCAGTTTGCACTTAGAAGTGTATATTGTTTTTTAATTATTTTAAGTTTGGAATGTATGGATACAGGTTTTTCAAACCACCCATCCTTGTGCAAGCTGAAAAATATTTATTGGATCTATGAATTGAAAATTTTAATACGAACAGAGTTTGGCTGTGATCTGGTTAACAATTTAGTCTACTGTTAGAACATTTATACATGTATCAGAATTATGTGGATGTGTCATGTTCTGCCCTTGATCAAGTTATGTATGTCTTCAATGTTTTGTGGTATGGTGCTTTATATCCTGTAGTCAATCTATATCATTTCAGTTCTTTTGATAATTTCCTATGAGTTCTTCAATATCTTTGTGCAGATTAAAAGAGAGATAAAAATACTTCAAAACCTATGTGGAGGCCCAAATATTGTCAAGCATCTTGATATTGTCAGGGATCAGCACTCAAAAACTCTAAGCTTAATATTTGAGTATGTCAACAGTACAGTTTTTAAAGTTTTGTATCCAACCTTGACTGACTATGACATACGTTACTACATATATGAGCTCCTTAAGGTAATGTGGTACCTCAATTTTCTCTGCTCTACATTGGACTGCTGCATTTTATGACTTCTCCATAATCAACAACAACAACAATAACAACAAATTGATCCTTTTCCCACTAAGTGGGGTCAGTTACATGGATCAAACGTTACCATAGATTTTTATTGGAAACCAAATTTTCGGAAATACCATTTAACCAAAGGTCTCTTTTAATCATCTTTTCAAGTGTCCTTTTTGGTCTTCTTTTACGTTTGTTCATAAGACTAAACACCATTTGGTCAACATATAGTGTTTTTTTTTATTTCCAATAAAATTAAGGCTAAAATGCACAGAACCCTCCTGAACTTTAGGTCGATTTTAAAAAACCCTCCTGAACTTTAAAAGTTTTCAAATGACCTTTTTGAACTATGAAACATTTGCAAAACATTCCCTTCTGTCAAGTTTTCTGTTAAAATTTGGATGTGTTTTGGTCAACTTCCACTTTGACCCGATAAAAAGACAAAAATACTCTTCAAATGCACATAAATTTACAAATCTGCCATAAATGCAAAAAAAAAAACCTAATGTAGATTTGTAATTTAGGGTTTAGGGTTTAGGAATTTAGGATTTAGGGTTTAGGAATTTAGGGTTTAGGGTTTAGGATTTATGAGTTTAGGGTTAGGGTTTAGGGCTTAGGGTTTAAGATTTAGGGTTTAGGGCTTAGGGTTTAGGATTTAGGGTTTAAGGTTTTAGGATTTAGGATTTAGGGTTTAGAGTTTAGGGTTTAGGGTTTAGAGTTTAGAGTTTTAGGATTTTAGGGTTTTAGGGTTAGGATTTAGAATTTAGGGTTTAGGGTTAAGGTTCAATGTTAAAACTCCAAAATTTACTGTTCACAGCTTTCAATTTTTCAACTTTACAATGAAGGTCATTTTTGTCATTTTCTTAAATTTTGACAGAAAACTTGACAGAAGGGGTTATTTGCAAACGTTTCATAGTTCAAGAGGGTCATTTGAAAACTTTTAAAGTTTAGGAGGGTTTTTTTAAAATTGACCTAAAGTTCAGGGGGGTTCTGTGCATTTTAGTCTAAAAGTAATTAGAATATCTTTGCCTTGGATAAGACTTCATGTAAAAAATTCTGCATTTGGTCCATAGTTATAGGCTTTGAATTATCAATCATGAAATGATTACTTGAAATTTGCTATAAACATTGCATGAATGTTCTAGTATTGCATTGCAGGCCTTGCATTATTGCCATTCTCAAGGGATTATGCATAGATAATTGTCTAGCATGATTTGCAGAAATATGCATTGCAGGTCTTTAAAGTTTGATTAAAGTTATGGTAAACTGCTTAAACCAATTTATGCTAGATAAATATTACTTAAAACTTACAATATTGATTTGCCTAGCATTTGATTCGAAAGCCCCAAATGATTTTATTATGATCCTCTATTCCTTAGGCATTTCCCCCATAGTCATCTAGCTTCTTGCAAGGGACTTTACTACAATTGTTGCCACACTATTAAAGATGAATCTACATATCTTCTTATCAACCTTGCTTCAATGCGTGCCTACCTTGTGGAAGATTAATTTACACCTTCTAATATTCTATGGTTTAAAGAAGCACTATGACTTCTACTTCTGTAGAGTGACTATATTGGCAATGATTGGATCATCAAAATTTTTGAAACTAATTCACAATGTAAATTCTGGAGAGATAAATACAGAGAAACTTTGAGCAGGTTTTGTGGGCCCCTGTACACATATTATGGGCCCACCTGGCACCTGCAATGGTGAATGGTGTCTATACCTCTTTGAAATTTACCATTTACATTTCTTTGAGGAATTTAGGGCATTTTTGATCAAGAGAAACAAGTTTAAGATTATCTTGACTTTTATAGTATTGCAATGTGAAGTGGAGTTTTAGTTTCATAAGTTTCTAAATGTCACGTTCACTTTTTTGTTTCTCAGGTACTTTGAAGGGCCTGATTTTCTAGTTGACTTGCAAGACTATGACTATTCATTAGACATGTGGAGCCTTGGCTGCATGTTTGCTAGAATGGTGAGAAATATAGCTAGCTACATGTTACTGGGTTACGTATGCTTCTCTTGTTATTTTTGTAGAGTCTCTAATTTAGATATATTTTAAGTGTAATTTTGGGTTATGATTTGTTTGTTGTACTTTGTGTAGATATTTTGTAAGGAGCTGTTCTTTATTGGTCATGACTTACAATCAGCTTGTTAAAATCACCAAGGTAACATTTATGATGGTTTGTAGTGATGTGTAGATGTTAGTAAACTATCTTGTTGATCCTCTATCTTGTTGATTCTTGGGCAACTTTATGTCATGTTTTAGCTCCAGAC
The DNA here is from genome assembly GCA_037013595.1 of Dicorynia guianensis. Classification (NCBI taxonomy): domain Eukaryota; kingdom Viridiplantae; phylum Streptophyta; class Magnoliopsida; order Fabales; family Fabaceae; genus Dicorynia; species Dicorynia guianensis. Next base: position 5,450,736 of record JASUAB010000010.1, read on the forward strand.
TAGTTTGTATGTCCTGTCTTGAATGTAGGTTCATATAGCCTTTTATATGTGTTTCCTTTGGTTACAACTAATTAAATTATATTTCTGAATGAGTTGTCTTTCCTATAAATGATCCTTTAGTGATATTTTTCTTTCCAGATGTAAGGTTCTTTTGTTGCTTTTGAGTAATCTGCAGGTGCTTGGGACTGATGAAATGAATGTGTATTTGAATAAGTATCATTTGGAGCTTGATCCTCAGCTTGATGCACTCGTTGGAAGGTAGGATATATATATTGCTTTTTCCTTATGCTCCTTCCATTTGATTTTTGGCATGTTTTAGTTTAATTTGGGATAGATTTTAGATTCAAATCCAAGTTGTGCTTTTAACTTCAATAATCAATAATTGCTGAACTTGAAAATAATCATTTTCCTGATATGTTGGATATAAGTTAGAGCTATATGGATTAGAGTGACATGTTACTTAACTTAGCCAAACTTTTTTTTCTCTTTTAAATTTTGAAAGAGTTATACATTTGGAGCATTGAAGTTATTGATAAAGTTAATTTATGTTAGGGGAAATGGCATAAAATGAGTTAGCCACGTCATTCCATAGTTCCACATCAGCAGAGTTAGTTGGAGTGAGTTTGTTAGAATCTTTTAGAAAGTTAGTTGTTAAGGCTAGCCTCTAGTTAGCTCAGTTTATAAATATTGAGCTTGTAATTCCTTGAATCTCATTCAGTAATGCAATCACTTGTAGTTTCATTCCTCCATCTTCGTTCTGATTCCTTAATTCCTTGGTATCAGAGCTTCTTGCCATGATAGAATATGTGGATCTCAATCCACTATCCAAAACTCTCCAATTTCATTTTCTCATACTATATATATTAAACTTGATTATAATAACTTTCTACTTTGGAAACAATAGATTCTTTCTGTTGTTTGAGGCCACAATCTTGAGAAGCTCCTTCTTGGAGACTCAATTCCATTAAAGTTCCAAACAAGGAAGATGAAAGGAATAACAAAATGAGCAAAGATTACTTAGAATGGCTAAGGTAGGATCATTTGTTGATGTCTTGGCTCCTTTCCTCAATGTCAGATTCCGTGCTTACTTGCATGGTAAGATGTGGTTCTTTGCAAGAGATTTGGGAGAGAATTGAGGCACATTTTGCCTCTCAAACTAGAGCTAATGTAAGTTTAATATTCAGCTGCAAAACACAAAGAAAGGAGAATTTTTGGTTACTAAGTATTTGTTAAAAATGAAGAATATAGTTGATTTGCTAGCCATTGTAGGAAATCCAATCAGTAACTCAGAATACATTGAATTTGTCCTTGATGGTCTACCATCTGAATATGACCCTCTAATAATGACAATTATGATAAAGCCTAAACAATTTTCCATAAATGAAGTAGAATCTTTGCTACTGTCTCAAGTGACATGTCTTGAAAGACATGAAAGAGATTGATGTGACGTCTGCAAATTTGAGTAAAAATGTGAATTTATAGAAGGAAAGAAAGGAAAGCCAAAATGGATGTCATGGATCCTATCAGAACAATTATGATAATCCCTACCACAGTGGAAACAATGGAAATTTTAGAGGAGGATATGGAAGAAGTTTTTAAAATAGAGGAAGAGGAAGAGCACGTTTTGGCACTAGAAATGATCCTATGTGTCAAGTTTGTGGAAGCTAGGGCATTTATCCCTCAATTGTTTTTATAGGTTTGATGAACATTTCTATGGACTATAGCATTTTTAGGGATCTTAGTCTATGTACCCCTGGTTCTCCATTGCCAGTAGTCAATATAGCAGAAGGCATAACGGAGATGAAAGAACTCTTGAATTTCACTAGGCATTGGTTGATAAAGTTCAGCCTAGAGGTTGTCAAAACTAGTACCTTACCTTACAAAGCTCACAGACTCAGTACCACAGTGCTTGCCCTAAGGATAGAAATCCTATGGAAGTGATGTTGACAAGTAATGATGGAGTGTTTTCTCAAGAATGGTATCTTGATTTTGGATCTCCAAATCACCTCATGATGAGAACAATCTGTCAGCAAAGACTCCTTACAAAGGTCTAGAGCAAGTATACATTGGTGATGGAACAAGCTTGTTGATTACTCATTTTGGGCATTCTCACATAAAAACCTCAAATAGAAACCTACTCTTAAATACCCTGCTGCATGTCCCCAATATCACTAAAAATCTCCTTAGTGTCTCGCAATTCTCTAGAGATAATCATGTTTACTTCAAATTTCATCCTGATTTTTGTTTTGTTAAGTCATAGGATTCAAACAAAGTGCTAATGAGAGGAAGACTTAAGCAAGGGCTCTATGTGTTTGATGATGTGAGGATGGATCATGGACTCTCATATGCTTCAAATCCTATTTCCAAGATCTTTACTTCAAATTGTACTTCCCCTACTGTATACTCAGTATCAAATTCCCTTTTAGATCTATGGCATTCTGGAATAGGACAGGCCTCCAATGTTGTACTGAGGCAAATTTTATCTCATTGTAATCTTGGCAAATTCAATAAAGAAGAAATCTCCTTCTGTCCCTCTCATTGTATGGGTAAAATCCACAAGTTGCCTTCCTTTTCATCCAACACAGTATATAAATACCCTCTTGAGCTAGCTCACTTAGATTTATGGCGTCCTTTTCCAATTGTATCAAGAGAAGGCCATAGATACTAAATTACTTTTGTTGACTCCTAAAGCAGATATACATGGCTATAACCTTTGAAACTCTAGTCTTAAGCCCTCCAAGCTTTTGTCATATTCTATAAGCAAGCTAAGCTTCAATTAGGGTTCAAAATAAAAGCCTTGCAGTCTTTTTTTTTTTTTTTATTCTGTTTTTTCTTTTTGGGGGGGGGGGGGGGGAGGGAGGGGAGAGTTTCAACCAATTTCCCAATTTCTCAAAATGAAAGGAATTGTACATTGGGTAGCTTGCCCTCAGACATGAGTAGAATGGCTTGGTTGAAAGAAAGCATTGGCATTTGGTTGAAATGGGGCTAACATTGCTTCATCAAGCCTCTTTACCTCTCTCATTCTGGGTTGATGCCTTTACCATTGCCACATACCTCATTAATAGACTTCCAACTCTAGTCTTGGGTCACAAACCCTATTGCAAGTCTTTTTTAACATACAGCTTAATTACCATTTTCTGAGAGTGTTTAGGTGAAGGTTCTTTCCAAATCTCAAATCCAACAACTCACCTAAGTTCCAATTTAAGTCTACGCCATGTGCCTTTCTTGGGTATAGCCTTTATCACAAGGGTTATATGTGCTTAAGTCTAAGTGGAAGAATGTATGTCTCTTACGATGTCACCTTTGATGAAAAATGTTTCCCCTATGCCTTTGTTGACCTCTCTGCTACAAAGAGTAACTTGCCAATCACCTTGCCTCCAGCTTCTGTTCCCCTCAATTCCACCTCTAGGTCAACCTTAGCCTCTGAGAATGCCTCACATGGTAATCACACAAATGTTTTCTCACCTTTGATTACTAATGATCCCTTTGGTGTTTCAATATTGGACGAGATTGCAGAACCAAGTAGAGATCAACCTACATCTCTTTAGAATCATAATGATCCTTATATTGTCTCAATAATATTTTAGAACCACACAGAGACCAACTTATATCTTTGTAGAATTGTCACCCTATGACCATAAGGAGCAAGTCAAGTATAAGGAAGCCTAAGGTTCTTTTGGCCACTATAGAACCCTCAATTATTTAGGAAGCCTTAGAGAGTCTAGATTGGTCACTTGCCATGCAAGAAGAGTATGCAGCTTTACTCAAAAATAACACTTGGGATCTGGTGCCACTACTAAAAGGAAGGACTCCTATTGGCTACCACTGGGTTTTTAAATTGAAATATAAGCTAGATAGCTCTATACTCAAGCGTAAAGCAAGCTTAGTAGCCAAGGGCTACCATCAACAACTTGGAACTGATTACACAGAGGTGTTTAGCCCGGTTGTGAAGCAAGCCACAGTGAGGTTGGTCCTCAGCTTAACTTTGTCAAGAGGTTGGCATGTTCATCAAGTTGATGTAATACCCTCCTCAATGGAGACCTCATTGAAGAAGTCTACATGCGCCAACCTCTAGGCATTCCCTTTTCCAACCCAATGCTAGTCTGCAAGTTAAGAAAGGCTCTATAGGTTAAAGCAAGCCCCAAGGCTTGGTTCCACAAGCTTTCTGTAGCCTTACTTAATTTTGGTTTTGTTTCAGCAAGATGTGATTCCTCACTCTTCATCAAGTTCAATGACACTAAGGTTTTAATTGCATTAGTCTATGTAGATGATCTATTTCTTACTAGCTCCTCCATTGCAGCTGTTAATTTCCTTATTTCATAACTAAATGCAACCTTTGCCTTGAAAGACTTCGGCAAGGCACATTACTTTCTTGGGATTGAAGTTAAGCCATTTTCTTGCAATGGTTTCTTATCATCTCATGCAAAGTATGTCACAGATTTACTTCACATAGCAAACCTCCAAGTTGCCAAGCTAGTTAGCTCGCTAGTGACAGCAAAGTCTCAATTAACTAATAGCGATAGTAAGCTTATGGAGAATCTAGCACTTTATAGATCGGTTGTAGGGGCCTTGTAATGTGTCACAATTACAAGGCCTGACATAGCTTTCTCAATGAATAAAGTTTGTCAATTTTTGCAAACTCTCGTGGACCATCTATCTCGACCTTTCTATTCATATCACCACATTTTAGGGCTTATGCTTCCATTGGCATTGGAGACCTAGTACCCATGGCCTATGAGGTATTTGTAGGATTTATGTCGTAATGAGACCAAGGTTAAGAGCTTGCCTATAAGCATCAAATATCTACTTTGTTTGAAAAAATTAATTTGGAAGAGGTGTGATAAGCATTGGTTTATTCTAGAGCTTCCACCCATCCTTAGTTAATTTTGTGCATCACTTGAGAAAGTGGCAAGGTCAGACGTTAATTTTAAAAGTGATGGGCAAGCACCTTATTATTATAATTGAACAAATTTGTATTAGACTTCATGCAACAATCATTATTAATGCCTAGCAAAGGATTAAGATGATAGTAGTACCACATTAGGAAGACTATCACCAACCATCTTTTTAGAATGCTTGGGTCTTTGTTTGCTTGGAAAGGATATTGTGGATTGGTTCAACATTCAGAAGCTAGAATCTTCCTCTTTTTTTTTTTTTTGGGTACAAGATCAGGGCAAAACACCCGACACCCAAAAGAACAAAGAACAACCTCAACCAACCCTAACACACCTTTGTTCTAAACCCAAATAATCCACATGAAACAAAGGACTCATACTTGGCAGTAACAATTTGAAAACTTGGAGGCCTTTATCCTCCTTGGTGGCCAAGTTGGCCAACCAATCGGCATAGGAATTGTCTTCACGAAGGGTATGCATGAAGGAGATTTCCCATGTATTGGAGCACCATGCATAGATCCTCAAGACCAGGATGGATGCCCCATCCTCATTATCATTGGCTGTTATTAGGACAAAGATGTCGTGGAATCACTCTCCATTATGAGTTTGCTGACTCCCAAGCTCCAGGCTAGTTCAATACTAGTTAAGATATCTAGAAGCTAGAATCTTCACTAGCTCTTTATATGGATACAAACCTGAAGCTACTTTATGAGTTTGCTCTATGCCTTGTACTTTGGTGAATTCCATGAATAGTATGAAGATTATAAAGAAATTAATGTTCATTGTTGGGTGAAATTCAACAAATTTGGATTTCACATATCTAATGATAGGTGCACAAATCTTAGTGGGGTGAGCATAAATGTGCTGTTGTTATGGGTTAAAATTGTGGAGGTGGTTCGCAATGGTGATATCCTTGAATTCTAAGTATTGCTTCCGCTCTATTCCTGTTTGACAACTTCTTCGTGTGGCCACAATGTGGGTCTGGATTGGATTGCAATGATTTGCAAGTGATGAAATTGAAATTAAAATTCTGCAGGAGATTCTCCTCAAGATAGCCCTCTTACAAAGTTTGAAATTCAAAAACTCTAAACACAAACTTAAATCTTAAACTTCTAAATTATAAAACCTTAAAGACAAACCCTAAAACCCAAACTTTAAATATTAAAATTCTAAATCCTAAATTCTAAATCTTGAACCCTAATCATAAATTTTAACAACTTTACTACTAAATCTTAGGTTCAAAGCCATTAGGTGTGGTTTGATGATTAGGGATTTGAGTAGAATTACAAGAAGACTTAGGTTGAAATTCTCTTTGTTGCATTTGTACCAAAAAATAAACTTAGCCCTTCAAGTCTTTCGTGTTATGAAAAGTTAAATCAATTGTGCTATTTGAAACAGAATAGTTTACCAAATTTTTATATAAAAAATATTCAACTATTAAATTTATTAGATTTTATAAAATAAATTATGGGTCTAACAAATCCAATGAATTTGCTTTGAGTTTATGACAACTTAATAGAAAAGTGTCAATATAAATATAGTTTTTGAAGCTAAATAACCAAAAAAAAAAAACTCTTTTGAAGTTAAATTGGGTAACATTGTTGTTTTCAAACCAATTGCACCGTTATATTTTGAATACAAAAATGATGATGAGATTTCTTAATTTGATTTAATTAATTTTATTCTTATTTACAATGTATTAATTGGTTTTATTTTTCTATAACATAAGTTTAGAGTGGGGGGAGCTATCCATTTCAAGGTTTGAGCATGCTGAGACTTTCAAGTTGCAAATTTCGAACCTAAGTCTTATAAACAAAACACTTTGAATCTTACTAGTTGAAACAATCCCATTAGCGTATGAATTAGGTTTTAATAAATCAATTCTAAGCTTTAATTTATAAATAATTATAATTATAATATATAAATATCAAAATCAAAAGCATTAATTTTCTTTATAATACTCTTATAAAAAATTATTCATCATAATATTTTCAAATTATTTAATTCTTTATATTAGATTTGAATCTCTATTATATATCAATTAATTATAATGTGCAATACGTATGTTTGAATATAATTTTAAAATTACATGCAATGATTGCATGAGTAAGTGCAAGCATAACTTGAACCAACTACCAAAAGCTGACCAAACCTATGGATTTAAGTTAGATGTGGGCAGGTTGGGTTGATGAATCAGATATAAATGGCAATAATATTCAGTTTGTGCTGTTTATTTTGGTCGAGTTGGTTCAGCAATTTTGGACTTGTAACTAAAATAAACAATTGAGAATTATGATTTTTTATGTGTTTTATAAAAAATAATTTATATGTTATACAATGGAAAATATTGTAAGATAATAATACATTTAAGATTATTTGACTTCAAAAACTTATTTAAATTTTGCATTAGTTAAGCTTAATTTTATGAATAAAAATAGTATTAAAATTAAAGGGCAAATTACATAAAACTCTTTTGTACTATACTTCAATTGCAAAAAACACTTAACACTTTTGATTTGATTAATTAGAACCTTACACTTTGCAACTAGTGTAAATAGCCCCAACCGTTTGGAACTGTTAAGAGTCTTATTAAGTCAGCGAAACAACAACCGTGTACACATGACTGGAGTTGTGCTTTATCCGTGACCGACTCAAAGCACTGCTTTGATTGAGAGAAAATCCTTAAGCCCCAAATCGACGCCTCTATCATTGTTGTTGCTCCATTTGTGCAATAGTATTGTTGCTGTGACATCTTTTGTTCTGCAATGGCCGGATTTGTGGAACTGTGGGATTTTTGCAATGTTGGGATTTTGGTGACAACCTCTATTTTTGCGACAGCAAAGCTTGAGGTACTTTCTACTGCTATTGCTGCTCGCTGTGAGTGGAAGGCAAGTTGTTAGAAATAGCAAAAATTTAGTTACTTGTGTTGCACGTGGGAAGTATTTACGGTGCTATGTGTTTGTGGTCCCTATTGGCAATGAGTAATCTATTTTTACGTCGTTTTTTCGCTACGTTTGCTACGTCTTTGACGTGGCAATCGAGCAGCCGGAAATGGAGCAAAGCCAAATTGAAAATTTAAGCGCGACGAAAGCGAAAATGAAACACCCAGCCTCTCTTACTTGCTCCTGCTCTCGTCTCTTGCTCTCCAGCTCTTGGTCGCCGGCATCCTTTGTCGTTCGTTTTCCCTTGCGCATTATCGGCTCAGTTTTCCTGACTCTTTCGTCATCGTTGCTGTTCAGTCAGTCCTCTTTCTGTGAACTATTTCGTGGGTTGGACAAAATTTAAAAATCAACAGAGTGCAGCTCGAAGACAAAAGGAAGAACGACTCTTGTTCATTTTCATTTCGAACCTTATCCTATAGTTTCTCTCCCTGGGGTTTCTGTGGCTCGCTTCTCACTCGCACTACAGCTCTCTCTCGATCTCTTTCAGTCGCTCTCTAGTGCTGTGTCAGTTCACTCTCTATAAATTGCATTTTACCTATAAATTGCATGTTACATTGTATCTATTGCCATGTTACATTTAAACTTACATGTTACAATTCAACAATTTCATATACAATTTTTCCTCAGCGTGAACCTGTTTCACCTAATGAGTGTTACATGTTAACAATCTGGTATTACATTATAGCTATTGAATGTTATACTTCAACTTTTGCCACTTGCTGAACTTGTTCATCCCAGCAAGCTTCCCAGCTTTCTTCTCCCTTAACTTCAATATGAAAGGCTTCCACCTTCATTATAGCCATATGCAAGGTATACTATGAACAAAAGCACAACCTCCAACCTGAATAAGTAGTATACAAACATACTGTTTCAAAAATACTTAAGGGAGAATTCTACAAAACGATATCATGATCAAATGATTTACTAAAAAACAAAAATAACAACTCAAAGTAGTTATCTAATGACTTGGTTATAAATGCAAACAGAATGATCAAACATGGAATAAGTTGTATGTTCGATATTATACCTACAAACGCAAGTCCAAGTCTCCGAATGAAACATCCTCTAACAGAGGTCCACTCTGGTGGGACTCTTCAAACTGAGGATAGACACAACTATTGCTTGACAATAGAAGGCCATCACTATTAGATAAGATATCATCCTGTAAAGAAGATTGACTGGCAATTGTTGCATGATATGGGTTGCTTGAACCCGCCACTGTTTCATTTGATTCATTTGCCGTGTGCGAGATCTGCAAGACACCATTCACTATCGCATAAGACGAACTCAATAATGAATGGCCACATCTTGATTACTATCCACTATGTTTTAATCATAATATATTTTCCTACTATTGTTGAAAACAAATTTAACAAAATACAAATATAGTCACAAATTAATGGGCATACCATTGTATTGCATGCATTCTTTTTTTGTCTTTTTCTTCTACAATTTTTCTCCCATGTTTAGGCTAATCTTTTAGAACCTGGTCGCCCTTTACGACAAACACGGTGTGGGCTTAAGACCTTATCACTTGAATCATTCATGGTCTCAACAACATTGTCAACAGGAGTGGCCATTCTCTCCTCAGCAGACCTTCTCGATTTGGTGGACACTTTTCCAATTTCAGACCTTAACTGATCAAGACGATCTACAACAAAGGCTGTCGTCTTCTCAGATTCAGCGGCGGCTTTAACTACAGCTTCAAATTTCTTGTAAAGTAACTCACACCTTTGCATTTGAGGTTTAAGTTGCTTAATGTCATAGCTTGTTTTGATTAACATATACTTCCTTTTGATATTTTTCCTCCATCTGTCCAAGACAAACTTTGAAGCCACTTCCTCAATTTCCTCGTGCCAAAGTACTGCAAGTAAATGCCTGCAAATAATTCCCCTAAACTGGAATAACAAACATGTGCAATTCACATCAATGTTCGCACTATTAAAGGTGACTTGGAATGTTTTTTTCTTTGGCTTATCCCCAACAATATCGCATTCAAGAACAGCATAATGTTTTATATCTCTTTCAATATTAGTGAGTTGTGGTTTGCAATCCGTTTTTCTAACAAATTATACTTTCACCTCTTTGAACTTGGAATGTGTATAACATGACTGAAATTGTCTCTCCAATGGTGATTTAGTTGCACAAGGAAGGGTAGTAGTGAATGAACGAAAGTCAGTTTCAAACTCCTTCTCTGCCTTATCCCTCAATGTATTATCATATTGCATTACAAACTGTCTCAAACTAGTTTGCTTATTTACGTACCCATCAAAAAAGGCTTTCATACTTTTACTTCGCTATGTTGTAGACATACCTGCCCAAAAGCTACGTCTTAGATAAGCAGGAACTCAGCGTGTCCGCTCATGAAATAACCCTGTTAACCATTTGTTATCCTGAAGATCAAATTGTTCCACAACTTTCATCCAATCCTCTTCAAATTGATTACCAGTTAATGAGTCATAGACAACACTCTTCAAATTATGACTAATGGACTTGTAAGCATCATAACTACCAAGCTTGTGAGGCAGCTTCTTCATAATGTGTCATAGACACCAACGGTGCTGGGTGGATGGAAACACAATCTCAATGGCATTTTGCATGGCCTTGCATTGATCTGTAATGATTTCTTTTGGTAGAACATTGTGCATGCACTTCAACCAAGATTGAAACAACCACACAAATGATTCTGTGTCTTCACAAGACAGCAACCCACATCCAAGAAGTATGGATTGTCCATGATGGTTCACACCAACAAATGCTGTGTTAGGAGTGGTGATAAGTTTGTATGTGTTTTTTCTTGTTTATAGTTAGTTATCTAGGCTGAGTTACTCTACAAGGGCAATATTGTATTTTCACTTTGCTTTATATCAATGCATTAGTGTGGAGAAGGGGCATACGATTTTCCCATCTCCAGAAACTGACTTCCGTCTTTCTCCATTTCTGATTTCTTCTTGATTCATTTTCTCACTTCCAAATTCATCTTGGTATCAGAGCAAGATTCTTTTGTGATTGTTGGCTCTTCAGACTTCGCGTTCTTCTCTCTTTTTTCTGCAAACTCGAGTTGCTGACGTCAGCAATCCGAGATGCTGACGTCAGCACCGGTTGCCTGAAGCCGGAAGACCCACCATCCGGAGCGGTTTTCTCTAGCGACCAAAACCCCTAAAGACATTGCTCTCAACCGCAACTTACAACTGCAGAATCGGGGTTTTCTTCAATCGGTGAAAACCCTAAATGACGTGCGATCTTGTGATTCGGCTGAGCATGGACAAATTGGTCAGAATTACTGCCACCAGAGAGCTCGAAGCTAGCCATTGAAGGGCGGTTTGGGTGGATTTACGGTGGTGGTTGAGTGTACTCCGAAAATAAGGGCGTAAGGCACTCGGATTGGCTGTTGGAGGACGATTTCGTGGCTGTCTCGTGTGCTTGCTAACATTTCCGGTCCATTGCTGAATCTGGGGACATTGTAGAAGAGAAAATGATGTCTGAAAGCAACAATGAGGGTGAAGGGCTCAACCAAGACCCAAGACAGAGTGTGATTGAAAATGTACTCACCTCAGGTCGTGTAGTTGCTCTGAATGACAATCCTACACTTCAGATTAGTCCAAAGAAGCTTGATGGCACCAACTATCTTACATGGGCCACTGCATGTACCCTTTCCTTGAAGGCTAGAGGATTGTATGGGTATGTTTGTGGCCGGAAGAAAAAGCCTGATGAAACCAGTCCTCTAATAGATCAATGGGAGTCTGAGAATAGCCTTGTCATGTCTTGGCTATTGAATTCGATGGAGTATGAGATAAGCATGACCTATATACTCTTGGGCACAGCTGAAAAAATTTGGAATGCAGTGAGGCAAACTTATTCTCGAGTTGGCCACTATGCAATTATCTATGAGTTGAAGCAAAGAATTCATGGGACAAAACAAGGTGAAAAATCCATATCTCAGTGCTATAATGAACTTAGTAGTATCTGGCAGGAGCTTAATTATTATCAAACATATCAACCCAAATGCTTGAAAAATGCTGTTGAGTTTCAAAAAGTGCAGGATAATGAGAGAGTCTTTGAATTCTTAGCTGGTCTCAATGTTGAATATGATCAGATGAGAGCACATCTCCTTGGAAGAGAACCTCTTCCTTCATTGGGACAAGCTCATGCTTTGATTCACCAAGAAGAGAGCCGAAGACAGTCTATGCTCCTATCTTCTCCAGTTGAGAGGTCTGCCTTGAATGTCAATACCGTACTAAAGGTCATTGACTCACCCAGTTTTGTTACTCAAGGCAACAAGGACAAATTGAGGTGTGAGTATTGTGGAAAATCAAGGCATACAAGGGAGCAATGTTGGAAGTTGAAGGGAAGGCCAACAAGAGGTTGTGGAGGAAAAAGGGGAGGATCATTTAGGAACCAAGCTCATCTATCAGAAGCAACCGAATCTATGATAGAGAAAAATAATCAGAGTGAAGATGGTTTCTCTAAGGAGGAAATACAATCTCTTAGAAAAATTCTCATGATGACAAGAGTGAATACCTCTTTGGAAGCAAAAGGGAACACATCCTCATCCTCCACTTCCTCTACTCACTTAGCTCACGCAGGTAAACCTATTATTGCCTTGAATGCATACACTAGCACCAGTTCCAATCCTTGGATCATTGACTCTGGGGCTTTTGACCACATTACTAGTGATTCTTCAATATTTTCCACATATTCTCCTTGTACATATCAAGATACTGTTCGTATTGCAGATGGTTCCTTGTCCCCTATAGTAGGCAAAGGATCTATAAAGTGTACACCCCTATTGAATTTGTCTGCTTTATATGTTCCAAATTTCTCAAACAATTTACTCTCCATTAGTGCTATTACTAGAGACTTAAACTGTAAAGTCACTTTTTTCCCTTCTCACTGTGTTTTTCAGGAACTGGAGACGGAGAGAACGATTGGTTATGGTAGAGTTAGTAATGGCATATATTTTTTGGAGGATAGTTCGAGTGTTATCACTAACTTGACAATACAAAGGTCCAGAAACCAGAATACTCGAGATTTTTTTAGATGGCATAAGAGACTTGGGCATCCCTCTTTTGTAGTTATGAAAAAACTTTTTCCAGGATTGTACTCAAAGTGTAATGAAACAGAGTTAGTTTGTGATGCCTATGAATATGCAAAACATGTACGAAACTCTTACCCCATCAATGATAATAAAAATCCAGTTCCTTTTATGACTATTCACTCTGATGTATGGGGACCTAGTCGTGTTACCTCTCTATCTGGATATAGATGGTTTGTTACGTTCATTGATTGCTTTAGCCGTACTACTTGGGTTTACTTGATGCACTCCAAGGATGAAGTTTTTTCTTGTTTTAAAAGATTTCATGCAATGCTTTGTACCCAGTTTGATGCAAAAGTCAAATTCCTCAGAAGTGACAATGGATTAGAATATATGAGTAATGAACTTTAGCTATATTTAGATGATCATGGCATTATACATCAGACTAGTTGTGTGAATACTCCTGCTCAAAATGGGGTTGCAGAACGTAAAAACAGACATTTGTTAGAAGCGGCAAGAGCCTTACTTTTTTCAATGCAGGTGCCACATTATTTATGGGGAGATGCTATTTTGTCAGCAACCTATCTCATCAATCGGATGCCATTGAGGACGCTGAGTTTTAAATCCCCATTAGAGCTCCTTCAAGGATCGATATCCTACCTAATCCCACCAAAGGTATTTGGTTGTGTCTGCTTTGTTCATGACCATAGGCCTACAATTGGGAAATTAGATCCTCGAGCTTTGAAATGTGTCTTTATAGGCTATTCTCCAACCCAGAAGGGGTATAAGTGTTACCATCCCCCTACACGGAAAATAATTGTTAGTATGGATGTAACATTCCGAGAGGATGAAGCTTACTTTTCATCAAAGCAAACATCTCTTCAGGGGGAGAAAATAATGGATAATGATGAAGAGTTGTTTTCTTATCTCCAGTATCTTCCAAATATGTGTCAGGGGGAGGAGTTGTTGCAAAAGGATCAAAATGAGGAGGAGTCAGAAGAGCTGCCCCCATATCAACAACCTAATGAGTCTACAAGGCCAGATGAGGGAGAAAAACAAGAAGAACCAGAGTTGTTGACTTACACTTGGAGGAAATGGAAATCAAAGAATAATGCCATTCTGCCTACTCTACCAAATCAAGCGCAATCTCCGAATTTAGTTCAATCCCCTTTCTCCTCATTAGATGGTAAGCCCACTTCTCAACCTCTTGATCCTGTTGTAAATGATACTGATCTTCCTATTGCTATCAGGAAAGGCATAAGGAAATGCTCTCGCTATCCTATCTCCAACTTTTTTCATATGAGTCCTTATCTCCCAACTATAGATCCTTTGTTTCTGCTGTTTCCTCCTCTATTGTTCCACAAGATTGGAGAGATGCAATTAAAGACCCTAAGTGGAAGGAGGCTATGATGGAAGAAATGATGGCTCTTAAGAAAAATGATACATGGGAACTTACCACACTTCTCCCACAGAAGAGAACAGTAGGATGTAAATGGGTCTTCACCATCAAACACAAAGCAGATGGGTCAGTTGAGAGATACAAGGCCAGATTGGTAGCAAAGGGATTTACCCAAACCTATGGAATTGACTATCAAGAAACTTTTGCACCAGTAGCGAAGATGAACTCCATTCGGATACTCCTTTCATGTGCAGTGAACTTTGGATGGGAGTTACAACAATTGGATGTAAAAAATGCATTTTTGCATGGAGACTTAGAGGAAGAAGTGTTTATGGATATTCCCCCGGGTTTCACGTGTCATAAAACTGACGGAAAAGTCTGTAAACTGAAGAAAGCATTGTATGGGCGAAAACAATCACCTAGAGCATGGTTTGATAGATTTCGTAACGTGATCATAACCCTTGGGTATAGCCAAAGTAATGCCGATCACACCTTATTTTTTAGGAGATATGGCAGCAAAATTACAATTCTCATTGTTTATGTTGATGATATTGTGGTGACAGGGAATGACACAAAAGAAATCAACAATCTCAAGACTTGTCTAGCTGAGAGATTTGACATTAAGGATTTGGGAAAACTGGGTTACTTCCTTGGAATTGAAGTTGCTAGGTCAAATAATGACATTTTCATTTGTCAAAGGAAGTATGTTCTAGACCTCCTCCAAGAAACAGGCATGTTGGGGTGTAAGCCAGCTGAATGTCCTATTGTTCAGAATCATCATCTTAGAAATGGTGTTGGAGAAACTGTTGATGTTGGGAGATATCAAAGGCTGGTGGGTAAACTTATTTATTTATCTCATACTCGCCCTGATATTGCATATGCTATCAATATTGTTAGCCAGTTTATGCATGATCCTCGATCTTCACATCTAGATACTGTCTTTCCTATTTTGAGATACCTAAAATCCACTCCCGGGAAGGGGCTGTTATTCTCAAAGCATGGGCATTCTAAGATTGAAGTTTTCATTGATGCTGATTGGGCAGGATCCATAGATGATAGAAGGTCCACCTCTGGCTATTGCACATTCTTTGGAGGAAATCTGATTACATGGAGATACAAAAAACAAGCAGTTGTCTCTAGATCAAGTGCTGAAGCTGAATATAGAGCTATGGCTCAAGGGATATGTGAGGCTCTATGGTTGAAGAAGCTTGTTCAAGAGTTAGGATTACATAAGGAAGTGCCATTCAATCTCTATTGTGATAACAAGGCAGCAATCAACATTGCTCATAATCCTGTCCAACATGATCGAACAAAACACATTGAGATTGATAGACACTTCATTAAAGAAAAAATCATAGATGGACAGTTGAATATACTTTTTGTGAAGTCTGAAGACCAACTTGCAGATGTTTTTACGAAGGCTTTGTCTAGTAAAATCTTCCACTCCATTGTATGCAAGATAGGCATGAGAGATATCTATGCCCCATCTTGAGGGGGAGTGTTAGGAGTGGTGATAAGTTTGTATGTGTTTTTTCTTGTTTACAGTTAGTTATCTAGGCTGAGTTACTCTACAGGGGCAATATTGTATTTTCACTTTGCTTTATATCAATGCATCAGTGTGGAGAAGGGGCATACGATTTTCCCATCTCCAGAAACTGACTTCCATCTTTCTCCATTTCTAATTTCTTCTTGATTCATTTTCTCACTTCCAAATTCATCTTGCTGCAAAAGGCATTTCATATTGATTTGTTAGATATGTGGTGTCGATTGTAATTACATCACCAAAGTATTCATATGCAGCTACTCCTTGCATCAACCAAAAACACATTTCTTAAACGCATTGTCTCATCTAAATCAATCACATAGAAGAATTTATCATTTTGTTCCTGCGTTCTCAAGAAATATTTATGAATGGCATCGCCATCTCTGTCCTTCCCTATGGCTCTTCGCACTTTTTCAATGTAATTTTGATAGCCCTTTTTACAGAATGTCATGTTCTCATGACTTCCTGCCTCAATAACGATAGTTTGAAAGGTCTTGTTCGTTTGCACCCCTGCTGCATCATTTAGTTCCAGAGTTCTCTTCACATGCATATCAAGGTGTTTGTGACTTCTAAAAAGTCTGGATTTGGTTGGACTAATTGCATGATTATGATCAATAATTACATGCTTTATTTGCCACCCAACACCATCACATAAAGAGACAGTAATCTTTGCATCACTTTTTTGTTTCATTGAGGGACAGCTTCTCACGTTCTTTGATGGTTTGTTGGATTGTTTACCCTCCTTGAGCATGCAAGACAAAGATAACGAATTTGACCATCCCCACGCTTAATTGATGTTCTTGTTATTATATCAAAGCCAACTTGATCTGCATATTTTCTATAATATTCTTTCACCTCATCTGCTGATGTAAATACCATTCCTCTTTTAGGTGAGTCGACAAGCTGGTTTGATTGATTTTCATCATTTGCTGCATGACTCCTACGTTCTACAGGGGTTAATGTGGCAACCTCTTCACAATTTCTTCTATTATCATCAACTAAATTGAGGGTCTCACTTTAATCGTACATTGTCCTACAAACCAAAAAGTAACATGGGATGGCTGTAGTATGACATTCAATGGTCAACTTGTACTAGGCCATAGGGATTAGTTTTCAATTAGAAAAAACTTCACAGCTGTGAAAATTTTCAGATGTAATAGCTGAATTGTAACATCCAATAGTTGAGATGTTACATTCAATAGCGAAAATGTAACACGTAATAGCCAAAATGTAACATTTGATAGTTAAAATGTAACATGGGATGGATGAAGTGTAACATTCAATGGCCAACATGTACTAGGCCATAGGGATGAGTTTTCAGTTAGAAAAAAGTTCACAACAGTGAAAATTTTCAGATGCAATAGTTGAATTGTAACATCTAATAATTGAAATGTAACATTCAATAGATAAAATGTAACAGGTAATAGCCAAAATGTAACAAGTCATATTTAAAAGGCTAAAATGCACAAAACTCTCTTGAACTTTAGGTCGATTTTAAAAAATCCTCCTAAACTTTAAAAGTTTTCAAATAATCTTCCTCAACTATGAAAAATGTGCAAAAAATCCCTTTCATCAAATTTTTCGTCAAATTTTGAATGTTTTGTTAATTTGACCAAATAAAAAGACTAAAATACTCTTTAAATATACTTAAATTTTCATAATCTGCCACAAGCCATCATAAGGCAAAATTTTTAAAATAAATAGTTTATAAATTAAATTGTTTGAACCTATGATCAAGCCCATGTTGAATTTTTTGCATCAAATCAGGTCTACCTTATGGTAAGGTGTGTTACCTATAAATTTTGCCTTTGAACAAATTGTGGTGAATTATGAAATTTGAGTATATTTTAAGGGTATTTTAGTCCCTTTATTTGGTCAAATTGATAGAATATTCAAAATTTGACAGAAAATTTGACGGAAGGGGTTTTTTGCACATTTTTCATAGTTGAGGAGGGTTATTTGAAAACTTTTAAAGTTTAGGAGAGTTTTTTAAAATTGATCTAAAGTTCAGGGAGGTTCTGTGTATTTTAGCCTATTTAAAATGTAACATGCAAGACATGAACAGTAACATGGAATGTTTAACGAGTAACAGTTAAATTGTAACATGCAATAGCTAAAATGTAACACTACAATAGCTAAAATGTAACATCTAATAGTTAAAATGTAACACACAATAGTTAACAGAAGGAGGACTCATTGGACAGCGATGGCGACGAACAAGCCGGAGAAAAGGCCGGGTAAGCAGAGCCGATGTGCAAGGGAAAATAAGCGACAAAGTACGTGGGCGACCGAGACCTTCAAGCAGAGACCCACGAAACAGTTCACAGAAGGAGGATTGATTGGAGAGCGACGGTGACGAAAGAGCCGGAAAAGCTGAGCCGATTGATGCGTGAGGGAAAATGAGCGACAAAGGATGCTGGCAACCGAGAGCTAGAGAGCGGGAGAGTGAGAGCGGGAGCGAGTGAGAGCGGCTGGGTGTTTTATTTTCGCTTTTGTCGAGCTTAAATTTTCAATTTGGCTTTGCTCCATTTTCTGCTGCTTGATTGCCACGTTGGAGACGTAGCGAAGAAACGACGTAGAAATAGCATTACTCTTGGCAATAAAGGACAACGCATGATTATTGTATATTGAAGTCACTGGTTTGTGTTTTAGGTCCCTTATTTTTGCTAATTAGTGCTTGACATGTAGAAGAGATCAATGTAAATATGGTAAAAAATTACAGATCACGTGAAAAGGGGGGGATGAGTGTTTATGATGACCTTTTCAGTGACCACGCAATATTATAGAGAACCCCAAACTATGGAAAGAGTAATGACATGTCAATACTTATGTGCAATCAATAATTTATATTTTGTATTTATATCTATTATTGCATTTCTTGTGCAGAAAAATGGCACATTTAGGATCATATCACAGGTCATTGTTTCAGTCAATTGGTAGCACTGCTAACTCTGGAAGTGAGGCACCACTGGTGAAATTTTGTTATTGTGGCCAAATTGCTCCATGGATAACAGCAATGACCTCTGCCAATGTTGGATGAAGATTGTTTGGTTGTGGGAATTATGGCCCTACAGGGCGGGGTTGCAATTATTTTGAATGATTTGATGTTGCTAGCAATGATTACAATTCAAAAATAGTGAAACATTTGGTGAGAAATAGAGAATTTCTACTTAAAGAGCTTGACAAGGAAAGAAGGAAAAAGAGGGGGATAATTGCATTATTATTGTTTTCTTGGTTAGTGCTTGGTTTTATGTCGTATCGTTTGGTGAAGATAACTTGGTTTTCAACTCCAAGCATTTGCAAGGTGAATTATAGGCAATATTAAGTAGCTAAAGGATTAGCCCTATGTAATTCAATTGTAAATGTAATCCTATGAAGTTATGCATACATTTTGTTAGGTTTATATTACGTGAAGCAGGTCAAAGACTGCAATTTGATTTTAGCTTTAATGCTATTGTGCTATCTATTATGGGGAATCATATGAGATTGTGAAGATTTCTTTTGTTTCTTAGTAAAGCATTTGAACATTGTCATTGTACATTTGAAATCTCTATATGGATTCTGAAAAGTGAGAACAATGTTAGTTAGCAGAAATTTGCCTTAAATACACCTATTTCTATTTCCTTTTGTTGCATTGATGTGATATCATAATTGTGATAAATTGTAGTGCCAAATGTACTCCACTAGAATCGTTTTAATGTAATGCCACTTGCTATTGCAGTTTTCTTTTCCAAGCATGTAACGCAAGAATAAAATAACATCACTAACAATACAAATAGTGCCATTTTAAGGTAAATACCTTCATTCAAACTCGTGTCTGTTACAACACAAATTTGTTGAAAGATGACATCACTAACAATACAAATAGTGCCATGTTCCAATTAATTACATTAAACCAAATATAGCCGTTGATGTAACACATCAAGTGCTGATGTGCCAAGCAAATTGCCCTTAAACTCCCAAATGAAAAAAATTGTAGTGATTAAAATTTGGAACTCCCCAACTATCCAACACAAGCTATTGTCATTGGATGGAAAAAATGCAGTTGGTTGTTTCTTTCGTGCCTAGTTGCTCCCCTTAATCTCTATCTTTAAGGACAGTAAATGGGGAAGGAAGCTGGGCACTATGTGGAAGGTTTAGCATCATTGTGTGGAGTAAGTGATTTCGAGGCATGTGCCTTTTTGTCACATTCAGGGTCCAATATTGAATGTTGGGTGTTGTGGTCTCGGAATCGTTTGTCTTTGTGAGTTCTTGTAGTGTTGTTTTGGTATGAAATTGTTTGTTTTCAGTTTCTTTATGTTGTGTTGGTTATATGTTCTACATGGTCCCAATGAGTTGTCCGTTTGTGTTACAAAATGTCAGCCCAAATTATTGATTTCGTATTCCACAATAAGGGACAATTTGTAGGTGATCTAGTTAGGGGTGGGCATTGGGTGGGGCGGTTTGGATTGGGACAAAATTTTCTCAATTCAGTTGAACCCAATTCTTTATTTAATTAGTCTAACTCTAGCCAAAATAATCTTTTAAACTAAGATTTTTGGGTTGAAATGGCTCGATTTCAGTTGGATGGGTTAGTTTGGGTTGGATGGATTAAGTCACAATTTCACAAGTAAAAGCAATCAAGTACATAGTGGACACAAAAGATAGAAATAGCAACTTGACAGTTTTGAGACTTCAGTTCCCACAAACCTAAATTGCTGAAAAGAGAACTACATCTTCATCTTCATTCACAGTGATCACCAATGTTTGTCAAGTAGCTAAATATGAACACAGACAACCAATACATGATCCAAACTACAAATTGAAGGGGCTAAATGACTTAATAACATAAAATTAGTTGGGAAGTTGTTAGATATAAAAGAGTATTGTATTGTCAATTTGAAGATTTGTTTTAATCTTAAAGAGGCAAAAAGGAGTATTGTAGACATTGAAATTTACAGTAACACTATACCATCATTAGCCACGGAGCGTATGCCTAAGGACGGCCGAACGTGAGGCGAGCAGGGATGAGCCAACAAAGTTTGATCGACTATTGAGGACTCAGTCTCGAAGTGTGACGACTAGACGAGAGAGGGATCAAGACGGCTCAGACAAGATAGGAGATCGGCATTGACTATCGAAGACGATAGATAAGACTTATCGCTCACAAGAGAGGGAGTCGAGGGATGAGGGAAGACTGAGGAGCGGACTAGAGCTGTGGAGCTATTAGGAGAAGATTTAGGGTAAGCTATGAAACGATGTCATTTTGTAGCATCACAAAAGAAACATATATTTTCTATAAAATGACGTCATTTTGTAGCAGCAGAAAAAAATATATATGTAATTTTTATTGGGTTACTGCGGCAACCCAATGGGGAAGGGACAAAAATTCAGCCCCACCTAATTTACCTTATCTTAAACCAAAGTATTACATTATATTTATTTTATCCCATTTTAACCCAGTCCAATTTTTTTTTTTTTTTTACGGTTAGGGACGGGTTGAAACAGTTTGACCTAAGCTGATGCCCACCCCTAGATCTAGTTGTTGATTGTATTGGTGGGCTAGTGGATGTGTGAATTGAGGACATTGGTTATGTGTCGTTGCCTAAGATAAGGAATCTATCGAGAAAACATCAAAGCTTGAGGTTTGAAAGGTGCTTTTATGTGGTCCTTGGACTTTGCTTTTGTAATGGACTTGCACCCATTACATGTGATAGAGATTTCCATTATTTATTTAAAGATGTTAAAGGGTACGAACATATTTACTTTTACTTTGAGTATTCCATTGACACCCCTCTATCTATAGTACTCAGGTCCATTGAAGGAGTTGATATATTGGGTGATGAGGATGCAAATGTGCATTGCGATGAAAATGAAACGGACAGTGGTGAGTATGTTGAAGCACAAGATGAAGATGATTATGTTGAAGGACAAGTGGGAGATGCGTATGTTGGAGGCCAAGAGGAAGATGACTATGTTGAATGCCAAGTGGGAGATGAATGTGTGGGAGATGAGGAAGGTGCAAGAGAAGAAGTTGTGGGGCATGATAAAGATATAGGAGAGGAAGGTGTGGGAGATAAGGAAGATGTGGGAGTTAAGGAAGGTGTGCGAGAGGAAGCTATGTGAGATGAGGATGTTGTGGGAGAGGAAGTTGAAACAAGGGAGAGTTAATTAACTAGAAATAGTTGAAGATGTGCGGGATGACCATGTTGAGGGTGAGCATGGTGAGAAAGTGGAAAGAGATGTGTCACAAAGTGGTGCAGCAACCGAAGAGCCACTTGTTGGATCACTTATGCAGGATAAAAATTACAAAAGAAAAACTAAGAACAAGTTCAAGCAAAGAACAAATGAAGAGAGAGAGGGGAAATATATGAACAAGGTAATGAAGACAATGAGAATGAAGAAGTTGTAGATGGGTATGAAACAAAGGAGTTGGTTTCACTTATAGGTTAGGAAGAAGACTGGGGCAAGGGTGTTGACTAGCTAGTGAAATATCCACCATTCAACTAGAATGCTGAGTATGGTTTTGTGAATGTTGGAACTGGAGATGGAATTTCCATCACTTGAGGTTTTCAAGAAGGCTGTGAAGGACTTTGGCATTTATCTTGGTCAAGAGGTGGTGTTTGTGAAAAATGACCACTCGAGATGCAGAGCCATTTGCAACAATTGGTTGTGTCCATGGGTCATTTATTGCATAGAATAAATCCACTAACACATTTCAAATAACGACATTCAAGTTTGAACACACTCGTAGTTGGCCAATGACAAGTAGGCTGTCGAATAAGGAGTGGATTGCAGAAAAGTTAGTTGAGGAAGTGAAGGCACATCCAACCTTAATAGGACAACAGGCTTATGACTTAATGATAAGGAAGTATAAGTTGACCATTGTTGATGCCACTGTGTTTATGAGTGTGCAATTGGCTCATAGGATTTGTGAAGGTGAGGAGAAGAAATAGTATGCAAGACTTGGGATCATGCATCCAAACTTAGGAAAAAGCAACCTAGGTTCTACTATTTTTCTGATGGTTCGTAAAGATGCCATTGGCTTACCGCCTAGAGTTGAAAGGTTTTATGTTTGCCTAGAGGCTTGCATAGTTAGATTCTTGTTAGGTTGTAGACCACTAATTGTTCTTGATGAGTGCTTTCTTAAGGGATACTATGGTGAGCAATTATTGGCAGCTATGAGCCGAGATGAAAATAATGGGTTTTATGTTATAGCATATGCTATGGTAGAGTTTGAAACAAAAGACTCTTGGAGATGGTTTCTAATATTGTTGCTTGAAGACCTTAGAGATTGTAAAGAGTAAGGATTCAACCCCATTTAGGATAAGTGGAAGTTAACTGCATAACGAGTTAATATTTAGTTTGTAATTGCATTGGTTCTTCTGTTAGGGACCTAATTGATGTCAAAATGTTCTTTCATGGACTAACTTGATATGTTTAATCTTCCATTTATTAGGGACTAACTTGATATGTTGAATCTTCCATTTACAGGGTCTATTAGTAGTTGTTGAAGGGTTTGTGCCTTGATGTTTTCCATAGATTCTGTGTAAGGCATATTTGGTCAAACTTTAGCAAGCAATGGAAGGGGAAAGATTTTAGGAACAAATTCTGGGCTTGTGCCAAAGCTACCACAGTGCAACAGTTTGAAGAAGCTATGCAACAGATGAAAAACACCAATGACTATGCATGGAAGTATTTGGATAAGATATCCCCACATTCTTGAACTAGAGCACACTTTAGTTACACCACTAAGAGCATGTCATTGTTGAACAATATGTGTGAAAGCTCAATGAAAAAATAGTGAAATTTAAGAGTGCGCATACTGACCATGGCTGAGGGTATTATATAATCAAGAAGATGAATCAAGGATATGGAGTCTCTACCAAAATACAATGGTTCCCTCTACCATAAGGTGCAAACCAAGCTTGAAAGGTTTAAAGAATGGAGTTATAATTGGACACAACTTGGAATGGGGATCCAGAAGGGGTTGAGTTTGAGGTGATTGGCCATAGAGTGAAGACTATTGTTAGCTTGAAAGCTCACACATGTTCTTGCAGGCTTTGGCAATTGATTGGCATACCATGGCAACTTGTGATTTTAGCAATGGGTTGGAGGCATCACAAACTAGAAGTTTGTGTATCCATGGTTGTGAAAGGAGTCCTTCAATAAGACATATGCATCATGTATAAAGCCTAAAGCAGGGGGAGGACTTTTGGGATAAAATTGGATTGGGTGTAATAGAACGTCTACAAATCAATAGGCCCCTTGGTTGCTCTAAGAAACAAAGGAAGAAAGGACCTAAAAAAGAAAAAGATCCTTACAAGATGAAAAGAAAATATGGGGATATCAAATGTAATAAATATGGGGGATGTGGACATCATATGAAAAGCTGTAAAGGTGCTTCTTGGACTAAAAAGACAAGGAGTGATGCAATGAGGGAACTGAGAGAGAAGAGATTGTGCACTCGGGTCCACTTAATTAGTCTCAATAATTTGAGTCACAATCCTAGGATCAGTCCTCTCAACATCAACCATCTCCACCAATGCATGTGCCTCACTTTTAGTCATCATCTTTTCACTCATCTCAATCAATGCAACTTATGGTATGAAGGCCAACTTTCATTGTTCATTTTAAATTGTTTGCAAATTAAATGAGAATTTGCAATCATTTTAATTACATGGACTATTTCCATAGGGAGCTCAATAGGAATGGAGGAGTGGCTCTTGAGAACCTGTGGGCCCCACGAATCCCATTAATCCTACTAGGACTCCCATGTTTAGGCCTCCTATGGTCCCCATTGGAAAAGCTATTGCTACTAACCATGGTGGACCAAGCAATTTTGTAGTGAGGCCTTCGCCAATAAGGGCCCCTTCAACTAGGTCCTCTACTTATTAGACCCCAACATCTAGCCTGTTTCCTTCGTCCTTTACCTGAAGAGGCAATCCTTGTGTCACAAGAGAGACACTGTAGGTAGCAAGCAATAGAGCAAGGTAGATGTGGTTTATTTTAGGGGTTATGCCATAGTAGCATCACAGCAGCACCAACCAACAAAACCAAGACAATTAAGATAAGCAATTGACAGAGGATCAAGTTTTTTGGAAGTTAGATGTTGGTTATGTTGGTGTATTTGTTTGGAAGTTGTCATGTGAATGATGAACTTGTGTTACTTGGAATCTATTTTGTGTCTTGAAGTTGTAAAGGATCTTCTTTTTGTACTTGATTTTGATGTGGATAATCAATTGTTGTAATTAGTTACAAAATTGTGACATTGGATCCGAATGTATGGCTAAGGTGGATCCTTTTTTAATTGGAACATTCTGTTATTGACATTGATCTTATTTTTAAGTTTGTATTGGTATGCAATTCTTGTATGCATTGACATGAAATTTGTGCTTTTACTTGTGTACGTATGCATTTGGTTTTGGTATGCATTTGCCATAGTTCATATTCATTTCTAGTATGCATAATTGACTTATGCATCTTTAATATACATATCAATTATTACCACACATTTCTTCATAGCAAATTGCTCAAAGAATGCCAATACAATAGTTAAATCAACTTGCCATTACAGTTCAAGCAAGAAGGCCAATACAATAGTTATCAAAAGGCCAATACATTTCTACTAGGGCAATACAACTTAGCTTTGCATTTACCATCAACTAGGTTCCTAAAGTTTAAACAAGAGCCTATCAACTACAGCAAGGAGAGCCCTCCAACTATAACAAGCATAATCCCCAACAACAAGCAAACAAATTTTAGTCTCTTGACTTCCTTTTGGTGCATTGCAACCTTCTTTCATAGCTTCCTCATTGTCTTTTGCTTCTATTGAACTGCAATGTCCTCCTTAACGTGCACGTCTTCACAAATTGTGACTTTATCCACCCATTTGAAGAATCCGTAGCTCAAGATATCATCCTACACAATGAAACCACCGTAAAATGACTTTACAAATCAGTGACAAAGTAATGTGACAACCAATTGCAGATAAAACTCACCTTCCATAAAGGACACTTGAAGAATTTTCTTCCCTTGTTTTTGTTAGTATTTGAAGTCGGTAACAATGCATTCCTACCATAGTGACAACGGATTGAAATCAAATTTCAATGGCTACTTGCACTTTGCATTTGAGGCTCCATCATGTCTCTCTGTCCCTTTATCAGTGACTACAACAATCCTACCAAATTATTGGACAGGCAATGATGGCAGCATGAATGACATTGTCATTCCATCTTCATTCTTCTTTCAAGTTAGGGATTTATAGTGAATTTGGGCTCAAATTTAGGGATCTGGTGTGGGTTGGGGCTTTAGATTCAGGGATTTGGTGCAAATTGGGGCTTCAGATTTAGGGATTTTGAGCGAATTAGGGCTTTTTATCAAGTCAGGGATTTCGGGAGAGATTTGGGAATTTTAATTAGTGATTAGAGATTTCAATTTGCAAATAGGCATTTCAAATTAGGGATTTTAATTGCCACATCAACCTTTGTTGGGCCACATCACCAATTCTGGTGTGCCACTTCAAGGGATTTAGTGTGCCACATTAGCGACTCCGTTTGTTTTAACGTGGGTGGCTAATGGAAGGACTTTTTGGATGTCGAATTAGGGATTTGGGCTTGTGCTTGATGACGAATGGGAGTCAAGGACCTAACTAATGTTGAGTCCATCTTTTGGGGATTAAATTGCTTATTTACTCAAATTATTGAAAAGGGTATACAATAGAATCTTTTATATAATGTTTACCTTTAAAATAATCTAAGCATAATAATATTAAAATAATTTGTATTATACATTGTAGTTTTGTAATTATAAAACACTTCTGTTGGGCCCATAGGAGAATATGGGGAATTGGAGAGGCTCATTGAGGAGTATGGGACAGAAGAGAGTTGGAAGGTTTGTACTAGGAAGAAATATCATGGGGAACCAAGGACAAGTTAGTAGGTTAATCTTGAGTTAGTTACAAGAGCAATCATCGTAAGGGATAGGTGGCAAATAGGAGCACGAATAAAAGAAGGTAGTGGGGGGAGTGATAGGATTGATTCGAGCATTTTGTTAGTGAGTTGTTAGGAGCTTAGACTTTGTGTGAGTGAGGAGTAGATTGCTTTGGGATAGGAGCTATGCCCTTGGTTGTGCAAGTTTCCTCTATTGAGTTTTCTTTCTTTCCTTCTTCTGCAATTGTTCCTCTACAATTTTCTAGTGAAAAATCCACCTTCTAGCCTATTTTCTTCTTGATTTTGCTTAATTAATTTCTTGATTCCTAACAATTGGTTCGACTCGCCAAATCTAAGACCCTAGCGACCTAAGGATCTAGGGGTGTAGGCATCGGTGATGGATTCAAGATTAATAGAGTTGGTAATGGAAGTGCAAAGTTTGCTTCAGGAAGCAACAGGGCATGGACTTCAGGTCATGTCCATTGCAAAAATATTGGATATGACTTAGCGCAAGTTTGAGAAATTAGACAAGTGGAAGCTTATGTTCAAGATGTGGTTATTGTGTGATAAGATGTGCTTTGCTACCTCACCAATAATCTCAACACTTGAAATACCAACCATGGAGAGGGTGAAACTTCTCTGCTATACAAAGCTAGTGGGGATAACAGAGATGGAAAAGATAAGGCTGCGGAAGTAGTTGATAAGAACCTTCAAGAAGGCAACCCCATGGAGGTGGTGGAACCAATGACATTATTGATGATTGCAGAGGCAACAGAATTCATTAGGCCTGAGATTAAAACGAAGTCACTCATGGGTGAACTTGCAAGAAAAAACCATGATTTCATGAGCATGGTTGGCTAGGTTGGTGAGTGGGAAGTTGTTTGCGATGGAGATGGGGGCAAACCTATCACGGGTGATAGTGATACCACCATGGGAAGGGACCTCGACATCATCCTGAAAAATGCAAGAGAGGATGCACTCCTAATTCAAGCCATTGTGGATGGGCGTTTTCGTGGGAGAATTTCCCAATTGGGGACCATCACAGGAGAGCTTCTTCATGGGGAAATTCCGCAAATTGAGACCATCACAGGAGAAATTGTATTTGGGCTTCCTATTTGGGCCGGGCAACACTTCTTGCATGCCCAGATCTTTCGGGTCCAGTGCAACTTAAGAATAGGTGATTGCAAACAATGGGGCATAGTAGATCCCCTTATTCTCTCATGTAGCGTTGACAAAGAGCTTCACAATTACCACTGTCAATGACCCAAACCAATAGCAAGAGATCCTATAGATGGTTGAATGGCAATGTTTGGTACTATCAAGTTCTTAGGGGGAGTTGAGAAGGCTCTGATGTCTCTTAACTTCTTATTCTCATTTAGGTATGAAGTGGCAAGGGGCTTGCAATTGTATGATTGGAGCAGGGGCTTCCTTGAGGCTATTGTTTGGAAGATTGGGAACATAGGGCGTGACCTTAAGGCTCAAGTTGAAGCACTAGCCCTACACAAAGTTTAGACAAACTTGTATTCATATTTAATGATCAATTATGAGGGCCATTGTACTACTCAGTTAAGGTTGGGTGTTGTCCTTTTTACTTATTTTTTTGATCGAGGAAAGGGATACATACTCCTTAATATAGATGTTTGGAAGAAGCCACTTATATATTTAGCTAGAGATAGGCTATGGTCAGTGGCTTATATCACTCTTACCTTAATGGTTCTGGTAGCTGATGGCTTGGCACCAAGAAGGATTGCAACCTGTCTGTGTGTGCTTGAAGTAAAGGAACTCTTCACACAAGGCTTCAAATCACCACATGGCAAGGAACTCCCACTATACAATTGAGTCATTGAGGCAGTTACTTGTAGGGTTATTGTGCTCCATTTGATAAGAGATAAAATAGGATTACATTTAAAGAAAAGGTACCCATTAGGAAAACCACAAGCTATCTCTTGGACACAAACTACACCTAGTCCAAGTGTTGTTAATGAATGGACTTTTATTTATGTCCAAGTTGGAGCAGGCTACTATAGGCCCATATATATAGGACAGATGGGAACAGTACCAAACTTAGTGAAATCTTGGAAGAGTACACAATGTATGGGTAGGTTAGATTGCACAAAGATAAAAATTGTATTCATTAGGGAAACTCCAATAGCAAAGAAGGATTTAAACGAGCATGGTAGCATCTTCAAGATAATGACATTGGAATTCTTTTCATAAATGTAGTAGAACTAGAGGTGAGATTTTACAATTGTTGGGACTTCTACATGTGCATTTTTAGTTGAACTTATTAGAGTTTGTTTGGCTAGATAAATTTACTATTAGTCCTAAAGAAATGGTGGAACATGTCAAGGAACCGATTATTTAAAAAGTTTAAGCTATTTGGTGAAGATTAAAGATTAGTTATCTTAACATGCCCTCTCATACGAAAGCCCTTTGGGTTGGAAGTGTGGATAAATGCACAAACTCACCAAATCTTGTGCTAAAATTCAATTTTTAATTTGAGAAATAGAGACGATAAGGACTGAACTCTTGATTATTTGGTCATAAAGGCTTTGAAACCATGTCAAGGAACCAACCATCTCAAACACTTAAGCTGTTAAGTGAAGGTTTAAGATTAGTTTTATATCTTAACACGCCCACTCACACGACTTGAAGTGTGGACAAAGCATAGGCCCATCAAACCTTGATTTGAAATTTAATTTTTATTTGAGATTGAATTTTTGACTGCTTGGTCATAGAAATTTTGATACCATGTGAAGAGAGATTTTGGAAAGGAAAAACTTGTGAGGTCTAGCCTCTTTCTATTAGAATTTATTGTAAGACTATGCAAGAGTTAAGGCTAAATCTAAGATTAAAATTAAAGCCTAATTGAAAGCTAATTAACTATTTTAATGAACCAACTATTTAAAAAGCTTAACCTGTTAGGTGAAGATCTAAAATTGGTTTTATATCTTAATAGAACAAATTATGTTACAGAATCAGTTCTTTATTAAGACACTGTTTTACTCTTGGAATTATGGGGAGAACAAGATTGTTTATGTTTTGGAGTGTCTTTCTAATCTTAAAACGCAACAAGTTAATCAATGTGGAAGTTATGGGAAGTTTGTTTTGGATTGTTTTGATGTTTGGAAGCAGATTCATTATCTGAGTAAAATTTTCTTGTTGCTTTCCCTTGATGCTAATTGGTTGGTGAATGAGAGTGGTAGATTTTTGAAGAAGAATGGCAAGTTGATAAATGTTGTTGTTCCTTTTTTTAGTTTTTGCTGGCCAGAAGTATTGGTGCTCCAAGTTGTTTTCAAGGGGTATGAATGTCTTGCACGATCTAGAGGAACCCTACAAGCTCTCAATTAGCAAAGATAAGATTATAGTCCGCCAATGCATGTTCCTATTGCTTGGGGTGATATTGTCATCACTCTAGAACAATTACCTAACTTCAGCCTTGAGGACAAGGCTCTTTAGAGGGCGATGGTATTGTTAGGCCCATAGGAGAACATGGGGAATTAGAGAGGCCCGTTGAGGAGTATGGGACAGAAAAGAGGTGGAAGGTTGATACTAGGAAGAAATATTGTAGGGAACCAAGGACAGGTCAGTAGGTTAATCATGAGTTAGTTACAAGGGCGATCATTGTAAGGGATAGGTGGCAAATAGGAGCAAGAATAAAAGAAGGTAGTGAGGGGAGTGAGAGGATTCATTCAAGCATTTTGTTAGTGAGTTGTTAGGAGCTTAGGCTCTTTGTGAGTGAGGAGCAGACTGCTTGGGATAGGGGCTGGGACCCTGGCAATGGGGTTTCCTCCGCTGAGTTTTCTTTCTTTCCTTCTTCTGTAACTGTTCCTCTTCAATTTTCTAGTGAAAAATCCACCTTATAACCTATTTTCTTCTTGATTTTGCTTAGTTAATTTCTTGGTTCCTAACAACTTCTGATTCTCTTAATTGCCAACTAATCCAAATAACATCACATACATTACTCTGCAATAATTAAAACACCTGGAAGTCCTTCATGCCTTTTACTATCTTAGCAGCAGTATATAACTTCATTGGCACAACATGCTTGAAGCGAATGGGGTTCATTTACCAATGTCCACCACTGAAAAATTGTCTCTTCATAGCCTCTGCAAATGCTACACAATATTGTCATGTGATTGGTCCTCTTCAGTACTTGTGAATAACTCAGCTAGGTAATTTCCTCTACTGTCAACTGCCTTCTTAGTTCAAGCACTGCCCCAAACAAACTCATTGATCTGCTGCCAAGTGTGTCCTTCATTAGCCTTCATCTTCACTGCCATCCGCTCTTACATTGCATGCCTTCTTGAATAATGATTAGGCAAGCAATACTGATGGCAGTACATCCACTTTCGTCTATGTTGTCTTCCTTGGCGCTAACCCAATAATCAGCGTACTGTCATTCAATCCTTTACTGAAGCTGAATGCCGTGCACTTGTGTCCACCATTGCTAAGGTCAACTGGGTCTAACATCTTTTGCGGGAGATTCATTTTCCTCAAGACATCCCTCCTACCATTTATTGTGATAATGTTGGAACCACCTACTTATGTCAAAATCTTGTCTTGTGAAGCATATCAAGGTTGGCTTTCATTTTGTCCCCGACCAAGTCCAGAACAAGGAGCTTCGAGTTGCTCATGTCCATTCTGCTGATCAATTTGCTAACTAACTCACAAAACCTCTCAGTTGCCATGTCATAGTTCTAAATCAAATGGGCTCAATTGGGTAGTTAGTTAGCTACGGGATGCATAGTTAGTTAGTATGAGTCTTATCCTCTTTAATTGGACTTTTCTACTATAAATAAGTGTCAATAATAATAGAAGACCATTGATTGATTTGTGATTGCAAATTGTGTGTTTTCCTTTGCTTTGTGTGATAGTTTAGGCTAGTATCTTGACAATTGGTATCAGAGCCAAACTTCAATGGGTGAAGAAGGGCTGAATCAGAGAGTGTCCTGCCTTGAACAGTGGTTTGATGCCCTGATTTCCAATCAAGAAAAGATCCTTTAGGGAATGGACAAAATTCTTGAGTTACTAAAGGAAATGGTGGAAGCTCCAGCTGCTTCCAACTTTGAAGAAGCAGAATCATCTGATGAATCTACCTCTTTTAATCCAGGTGGTGAGAATGGGCTGAAGAAACCAAAAAGTAATCTTCTTGAAGCCAAGGAGATGGGAGAAGATGCCGTCAAGAAAAGTGCTCAGGATGGAGCCAAGATTTTGGAAGACCAAATTCAGCTAAATACTAAGAGTATTTGCAACAAGATTATGGAGAAACAAACTCTGCAAAAGACTGAAGGAATCATAGCTGAAGTTTGTACCAAGATTTGGAAGAGCCACACTCAACAAGACGCATTTCCATGGGCATATGAGGTGAAGTGGCTAAGAGTGAAGGAAATTTGGTGCGAGAATCAGATGGGAATCTTCAGTGATGTGGAAATATTCAATCCCAGTGGCTGCAGTTTCCTTAGTTTTTTCACTATCATCAATGACGAATTTGCAATAATTGATCCTGGTGGCCTCAACTTTTCTAAAGAAAGTAAAGGCAACAAGCATGGTTTTCTGTTATATTCTCAACATAGCGGCAAAATTAGCCATGGTGTCTGTGGACAATCAGAAGAGATCCAGCTTGGTTTGAAGTGGGTCTTGTAGATGGTAATGCCGGTCAGTCCCAGGGGTAAATGCAGCCATGAAGGATTTAAGTCGAAGCAAAGTAGAGGCAATTGTCTGAGCGAAGCACTTTTGGGGTTTTGATTTTCATTAGGTGAAATTGGGTGTGGGTTGCATTTTATTTTCTATTTTTTTCTTTAAAATTTTCGGCGAGGGTAGTGCTTCTAAGAAAATTGATTGGACTGAAGGCATTAAAGGAGGAATGGTGCCACTGCCAGCCATATCACTTGGTAGTGTGCAGAATTTTTCCATTTAGTCTGGCGCTGAAAGATAATAGGAGGAAAGAGAAATGATGGTAAATCTGACAAAGGATTTTTCCCAAGATGGATCTCATTCTCATTTCATGTCTCTCTGCCAGATGCACAACAATTATTTTTCAAGTCCATTGCATGGGTCTAATCTCTCTTCGTCCTTTTCTAATTTCCAGTTTTGTTATGAATAATTTTCAATATTATGTGAATCTTCAGGACAAGAATTTTTAGGGAGGGAGGTAATGTCACAGTTCTAAATCAAATGGGCCCAATTGGTTGGTTACTTAGCTATGGGACCCAATACGATAGTTAGTTAGTATGAGTCTTATCCTCTGTAATTGGACTTCTCTACTATAAATAAGTGTCCATAATAATAGAAGAGCATCGATTGATTTGTGATTTTAAATTCTCTGCTTTCCTTTGCTTTGTGTGATAGTTTAGGCTAGTATCGTGACACGCCAACATCAGTTGCATTGTCTCAAGATTGGCACTACTGATGTCACGCCTATATTGCAGGGGCATAATAAGGCACCAAATTATTCCATTAATAAGACACTAGATCATGCCATCACAGGATGCATAACAATTGGCATCAATCACATGATTTCTCTCGATCAATCAACTGATTTTCCTTTGATTTCTCTTTTGATTGTAGCTCCTTAAATTGCTTCCATTTGTATTTATTTTTTGAAACATGAAACTTCTGTTTACTCTAAATTACATGCAGCTATCTAGTGTCATAATGAGAAAGAGAACAAGGAGCTAGTGTCACTGTAATACAACCTAGCTGGCTAATTTGTACAATTTGTAAGTTTATGACGTGTGTGCCATTAATACGGTGAGACAAGGGAAACTAGAGGTATTGCAACAAGGTTCTGTCTCTATCCAGTAGTAATCTAGTCACCTTACAGAGTCAAGAAATAAGTGTCCTATGATTATTAGGACTGCCTATTCTACAACATAACTCTTAGGAAGTAATCTAGTCACCTTAACATGCTGATTAATTGGATTAAAGATAGTCATTGAACTTGGATTATGTTATTATCAGTTAGTTCCTTGTATTCAAAGTCTATTTTATTGACAATCTTGTGCTAAAGATGTTATGATATATTTTAATCTATACTTGTTGAATTAGTAATGAGTATGCTGTTAATTAGTAGTAATTGATTTTATCAGTATCCTTGAATTTTAAGTTTTGTCAACTAATATTAAGTAAGAGAATTAAAGCATGCTACTTTATGGCTCTATATTGGTATGGGTTTTTGACATTTGTAAAATCTTTGCCTATTGATATAAGTTTTGTCTTTAAAGATTTTTCAGTTTTATGCTATGACTTAAAGTCTTAATTAAGCCTGTCATGATCCCCAAAGCCTCTGGTATCTAATTGATTTAAGAATGAGTTGCTGTTAGATGTAGTTTCATGCTTCTTTATTGTACTTGGTTGTTTAATCACAATGGGCATAAGATAAAATCTTTGGCAGCAGTCACTGTTTTGAACATAAAAGAAAAAAGAAATTCTGTTACTTGTTGTTAGGCAGCCACCACAACAGGTCCTAAGAGCATGTTATGCTTTTATTCCCCCTCCCAGTTCCCTTACTCATCCTTTTCTGCAATGCTTTCAAGATCAAAAGGGACCCTTGAGCACCCTAAATGTTAGCAGACAAAGAGAGTTCAATCTGAATATGGTAAAATTATTTAATTTGCTTATAGTGTATCACTTCTGTCTCTAACTTGAGAAGATGGAAGTCCATTTACTTAGCTCAAAGTATCTATAGAATATGTAATCCTGTTGCAGCTGATTATAAAGTTTTGTTTTAGTCTTTATCTGCTGCTATTATGCCATAGAGTGCAACATGTGGTTTCTTGTCTGTCACTGTGAAGATAGCTTATGTGTGAATGAAATTGTCAGGATATATGACTAATCAATAGTATTTTGTTATAGCAAGGGCTGATGTTTTTACCATGTTCTGGCTGTTATCTGAATCTGGTAATTAAGAGATCACTAACCGCATTCTGGAGATGTCTACACATTCAAAACTTAATTGCTTGAGTTGGAATCAATATGCTAAGAACCACATAGCTAGTAGTGATTATGAGGAATTGTAACTGCTTGGGATCTAACCACTCGGCAGGTAATTATTGCATTCATTATGGTCAGTTTGATCCTTTATTAATTCTGATTTTATTATACCAATTTAGAAATATAGAGCATCAAATAGAAGTCATGATCTTACATCTTACAAGAGCATCTCAAGTACCAAAACACCAAAACAGGCAAAGCTGATTTAACATTTGAAAGCTTTCACAAAAAGGTTGAATCTGAAGGTCCTCTTGTCTCCTGCAACAATTTGATTGGTATGACAATATTTCTCCCATTATCTTTCATACTCTATGTTTTTCTTGATTAGTTCAAGATGCTAATTTAAAGCTCTGTTTATTGTTGTTGTTGTAGTTTGATATGCTGACTTAATATAAATCTAGGATCTGAGAGACAAGTTACTGCAAGTAGTTACAACCATTGCAAGGAGTTTTGTCTTCTATATGCGCAGAAAGATTCTGAAAACATTCTTTCATGCCGTGTGTCTGTGATAGGAAAGAAAAAGAGGAAAAAAAAAAAAGATGTTAAAGTAGGTAGTAAAAACTCCCCGGCTAAGCAGATTTTCATTGACAAGTTGTGCTTTAAGGCAAGCAACAGTTGGCATTTACTGAAATTTGATTGGGTTTTAACCACATTTCATGATATCTTCACTTAACGCCAACAGTTTTGGCTTTTGAGGAATGCTTTACTTGGGTCTGCACACATCTCTTATGGCACTTTTTCCAGTATTAATCTTCTGTAGTTATATTTTTTTTTTCATTTTTTTTATGTTCCCCTTATTTAGACTGCAGGGTGAGCAAGGCTTTAATTTGGTTGGCAGAGACTTATCAAGCATTCTTAACGAAAAGTTTCAACAAATTGGAGAAAACACCGTCTACCTCTCAGTCGGTCAAAGTAGTAATGGATAAATTATTTGTCGTCAGATTAAGTGTTTAGTTGAAGCTTGCAGATACACACAAGTAGGTTGGATGATTAAAGTATATATGAGAGCATAACAATTTTTGATCCTAGAGAAATCAGTAGCAGAAAGAGATTGGGGGCAGGGCACAATGAGTTTGAATAGGGCTAAAGAAAAGGCTTTCCATAGCAGAAAAAAGGGATAATATATTCATGGTACCATATATGAGGATGATCATAAAATGGCAAAAATGGCGTAATATAATTGAATTTAGTTTTGTAAGGTGAATTTATTTTTCATACTGCTGGCTGTAGCTCCATACCAGCAAGTTTATTTAGAATATAACTTCCAGCATTACTAAATGGGTGTGAGATTCTCAACCAGCGCAGCAACCTGATCTTTCATCACAGTTCGTTGTTCGTGTATTTACATAGCAGAAAGTCAAGGCTTGCAGAAGACTTGCAACTAAATTTTCATAAAGAGCACACAGAATTGTTATATTTGGGTCATGATAAATCTTGTGGAATCTATTTATATTTTTTTAAATAAAATTTAATTTATAAGAATAGTAAAACTATTTAGATAGTTGAAGAGAATGCCACATCTTGGACAGATTCTACACTCCCAGCTATCCAAAGTATTAAAATCCTATCACTGTTAGCATTGGCCAAAAACAGACCCACCACCATCAGATTAAATAAGAGTAAGAAATTAAGTAATGCACCCATGCTTTGCTTTAAAATTAATATATTAAATTATAAGATTTAATAAATGTAACTGTTCACTCTAATATGCATTAATATTGCATAAATACAAAATTGTGAATGTAAATCTTCCTAATTTTATTTTGCCTATTCTCAATTTATTATTAAAGCAAGCAAAAAAAGATGATATTAATAATAAACAATTCATCAACATGCTAATAAAATAAAATTCATGAAAAGAAATAAATAAATGTGTGAAGAATAGAAAAAAAGTGAATTTTTTAATAGGACTGCAACCCAAACGCTATGTCCCAATAAATGGGCTAAGAAAGCACTACTTGGACCCTATCTGCAGCTCAGATTGAGAGCAAGATCTTGCTGGCCCTAGGCAACAATTGACTGAAGCCTTAAGGTCCATCAGTCCAAATATTGAACCTGACACACATGTGGACCCAAGTTCTAATAAAATTTTTTTCTTACTTACTCAAGAACCAATTACTGAACAGGCCCAAAGGCTTCGGATCCAAATACGTTACCCACCCAAATTTAATCAGACTAACTGATTTGTCCCATTGTTTATTTTTACATTTTCCTCTTTTTAAAAGGAAAAAAAATCATTGACTCATATATGAGCTTGGACTCATTCACAATGGCCCGATTTTGACCAGATTTAAGAGTTTTTTTAAAAAAAAAACTTATTTAGTTTTCTTTATTTTTTTTAAAAATACAAAAGAAAAAGAGAAATAATACAACAACTGCACAGCCTTCTCTTCCCCGCCATTTTACCTGAATAGGGTTTCTTTTCAAAAATATCCACTTAAATGGATCTCTTTTAAAAGTATTTCCCTATTGGAGATAAATGTTGCTGCATAAAATGCCACATTAGACAAAACTTGAGGCAAGCTGATTGACTTGAAATTTTGGGTTTGACCCACAATTTTGGTCCCCCTTAATTGCAGGATGCAAGCTTTCTGTGATTGGAACTGCGCCTCTTCAAGCTGTTGGTGTCACCTATTATTTTATTTAGTGATTCTATCTAAGAGTTTTCACCATTTGACTTTAAAAGAGGTGCATCTGATGATTAATAAATTATATTTTTGTCTTTATTTGATATTCTTGGTGTATAATTTGGAATCCTTTAACTTTAGTTTCATTTTGTAAGATGGAAAAACCCTTATTTGATGCAAGCTTTAAGGAAAAGGCAGTAATTTAATGGTGTAGTTTTGTTCTAAGATGGCTATGAGCACAAATGTTGTAATATATGATAATTTTTGAATAAATATTGTGAAATTGAAAACTCTAAAAGAATTTTCTCTTTGCAAAATTTATAAGAGTTGGGTTAAAATTGAAGATAAAATATAACAATGTGGTGGTATAATTATCTCTGTAATAATCATATTTTTTTTTACCACACTTTAGAAGTTCATATGTTTATTGAACAAATATAGGTGAAATGAGAACCCCATTGTAGTTTCTTTCTCTAGAATTTAAAAGAGTTGATTTAAGATTTATTTAAAATATGACAGTGTAGTGATGTAGTTGTTCTCTTCAATTTAATATGAACAAAATTTTTACTACATTATATGTTGGTATGAAATGTAGATGATATTATACAATACCTATTTTAACTTAATAACACTTTTGATTTATGAAAGTATCATGAACAATGGAGCATTCACAAATTTGTATTTAAATGAGAATATTGGAGAAGGTATTGATGGGTTATTTTTTATGGTTTGGAACTTGTAATAGTAGTCATTTCGCTTGAAAGCAGACTGTAAGAACTAAAGGAAATTATGCTTCAAGAGTTAGAAATTCCAAGTAATCAAGAAGTAGAGATAATGAAATATAGATGTCTTGTAGCTATTAGCAACACAATGAAGTATAAAGCCTCTATGCTAAAAGATGATAGACATGTGCAACTTATGTTGTTGATATACATTAGTTATTCAAATTGGTCTGTCATTGAAATATATGTGGAGACTAGGTATTGTGAGATTGAATATGATAATAATAAGATGCAAACAATCTTAACATGGAGTGGATGTGAATATACATTACATATCTATGTAGCAATTTTGCATGCCATTGCCTCACTCTAAAAGTAGTTATAGAAATAGTTCGCAATATGCTTCTCCAAGACAACTTCCTCTTAAACCAAATATTGTTGATCATGTTTCACTACCAAACATAGGTTGATAGAGTACTGATATGAATATAGACATGAATGATGATATTGAAGATTCATGGTAAGCCAACCATCTATTCGATGATAAATGTGATTATGATCCTAAATGTTATAGTGATGACGGCCTTAATGATAATGTTTATCCAGATATGAACAAGTTTGACATGTCTAACATGGAATTTGAGATATTTGATGGGAGACTATGATGGCAAACCTCGTGGTCTAAACCCTTATGGTTCCAACTCATGGTTTTGATCTTCCACCTCATTATGTTGAAATTGATGGGGCAACCATTAATGTGCTTGAACATCCACCAAAAAATGTTAAGGAACAATTGGGATGTTTCACATGAGTTATATATTGGTGTGAAGTTTCCATCCAAAGAGGCCTTGTCATTGGCAATAAAACATTATCACATATATAGACACTAAGATTTTGTTGTGAATGAATTAAAAAGAAGATATTTCACTGCACATTATCCTCAATCTAAGAGTGGTTGTAATTGGAGGATTAGAGTATCACAACAGAAAGATAGTAATATGTGGGTTATGAAAATATTCGCAGGACCTCATACTTGCGTTGCTCCATCTATCTCATGGGATCATCGACAATTAACTTCAAACATTATTAGTTATTGCATAGAAAGGATGATTGGTGCTAATCCAAGAGAAACAGTTACTGGAATTACTGCTGCAATTAACATAAAATTCTAGTACATAGTTACAAGAAAGCATGGTTGGGAAAGTTAAAAGCTATTATGAAGTTATATGGTAGTTGGGATAACTCATACAATTTACTGCCTAAATGGATGGCTATAATGGTTCAATCAAATCAGGTAGTGTCATCATTTCATTACCCTAGATACCAATGATTGATATGTTGAAACCATGTATAGAGGGTTTTAAATATTACAAGCTAGTGTTGCAAGTTAATGGAACCTATTTGTATGGCAAGTACCATGGGACATTGTTAATTGCCACTTGTATTTGGAAATGTAATTGAGTTCAATTCCAATTTTACTGTTTTGATTCATTATTTCAAATTTTAGTAAAGTCAATTGTTTTCAAAACAAAATGAAACAAACTAATTCTTAAAGAAAGAATTTAAAGAATAAGCTTTGCATGTCCCATAACATAAGTTACAATGTAATGACCGCAAACTAATTATCAAATAATGGCAAATTTTATTGCAATAGTTAGAAACATTTCTCTACAGAATAGCAAACAAAATGAAACATGAGAATTTCAAAACAAAATGAAACAAACTAATTCTTAAAGAAAGAATTTAAAGAATAAGCTTTGCATGTCCCATAACATAAGTTACAATGTAATGACCGCAAACTAATTATCAAATAATGGCAAATTTTATTGCAATAGTTAGAAACATTTCTCTACAGAATAGCAAACAAAATGAAACATGAGAATTTAAAGCAAGAATTTAAAGAATAAACATTGTAATTCCCACAACATAAATTACAAAGTAATTATCAAATAATGGCAAATTTTATAGCAATAGTCAAAAACATTTCTCTACAAAATAGCAAACAATGACCAAGAGTCTCAAAAGGCTTTGTTTAGTTTGGACATGCCAATTGTCCAATTTGAATGGCATGTAATGATGGTGGCTCCCAGTGTATTAGCAAGGTGTTTAATGTCTTGGTTAAGAAAAAAAATGAAGATACATTCACCACATGAAAAGGGTGAAGAAAACATGTTAAAATAATTGACTAGCCATGCATGTATTTTGTCATAGTTATTCAACATATATTAGTTGAAATTGTAAGAGGGAAGTAGGTGTATGTACTTGAAAGTGTGAAACATATGTAGGAAATATGCATGTGAAGATTTATAATGCCAACCTACATTGTGTGCAGCAAGTATTATGTGGAAGTGAGAATGCAATAAGAAATAGGAGGGGGTATTGTAGAGAGAAAAGAAAGAGCCAATACAGTGTAGAAGTGTAAGGAAAAATAGCATGGTTTGCAATGTATGTCTGAGTAAAAATAGTGAGAATATAATAAAGTGTTTGGGAGTTGTTTTATTACATTTACTTCTATTTCAATTTATATTTCTTGTCTAGCCAAATCAATAATACACACACAATCATTATTTGACACATAATTTCCAATTGTTTCTACAATTAGCTATTGCCTTTGGCTATTGGCAATCTCTATATTCTCTTTTCATATACAAGCATGAAAGCAACGTGTTGCTTCTTGGTCTATGTTGCTGTATCTATTACTCAGGTAATGACCTCAAATTCCTCAACTCCTTTATTACTCAACTTGGTATTGTTACTTAAGGACTACCCTTTTCATCTTTCTTGGAGTGGAGTACTCTCACACAGGAGATAGCATATGATTCTTTCATTCTCAACATCATTATGTTGGAAAGTTGCTTTAGTTGACTCATTGGTAACGAGCAGTATCTCTCCTTTACAAAAGAATAGGCATCACTTTCTCTATTGATAAATTTTCACAATTTATGCAACAACCAACTAAACTTCATTGGGCTTCTCTGAAGCATGTCATGATATCTCAAAGGAAGATTATATCATGGTCTTGATCTCATATCCAATTTTACTCTCTTAATACTTTTTAAGAGTTGATTGGGTTGCTGGCCTTAATAATGGGACTTAAATAAATGCCTATGTTGTGTTTGTTAGCCCTAATCCAACACCAATTAAATCTCATTTAACATACAATGCATAGAATTACACACACCAATCATGAAATATTAGATTTATAAATGCTAACCTCTCGAATTCATAACTACTTTTAATTATCCCTAGCAAAACATGCACGAGTTAACATCACGTCCAAATTATATAAGTAGATTACCTAAAAAGGATTCCACACACGTGTATGTGTAGAGCAATGTCTTCCTCCACCAACTTTGCTCACTAGGCGTAGGCCCATTAAGGGGAAAGCAGGGTACTACATAAGTGGGAAGGAGACCTAGCTTTAATTTTGTTATAACACTGCAAACAAACAATCCATCAAGTCTTTTATAGTATGGGTCCAACACTAATTTAATTGTATCCTTTAATTTAGGGACAATCCAAAGGGTAATTGTTCGAAATTAAATAATGTGTAATAATTACCAAATTATTTAGCTAGGTATTAGGATATAATTGGGCTAACTATTGACTTGTTTTATAAATCAAATCTCCAATCAATAAAGCCATTACATTGATTGAGTTTTATACAAATTTGAAAACATTTCAAAATGACTCTTCGGTTGACAAACTAATTTTAACTTTGTAGCAAAAACATATACAGCCCAATAACCAATTACCACAAATACATAATATAACTCATGAACCCACCAACTAAGAACCATGAAGGTAGTGATATCATAACAATGCAACTCATTCATGATCACATTAGATAGCAATTCCACAAATGTGATTATAAGATGCAATCAGTGTTGTCACACAATGCAACCATAATTGTGATATTTACAATATTGCATTGTGTAAAAATCCTCATTGTGATTCCATAAATCATAAATATCTCATAAAGAGATAATCTCTTAATAGAGACCAAATCTTATCTCCCAAAAGGAGAACACTGCATAGATTAAAAATTAGAGTACTCTAAGAGAGCACATTCATATCAACAAGATATAAATAATATCCATAGCAAACATTAATCAATAAATGTTTTTAGAATAGATGAAATCAAAATAACCAATGTCATAATAGGAAAATGACAAAAATAACACAATTGTTGGCTCCCACTATACTAGTGCATAAAAAGAATTAGAAGTATCTTGTTCTCAAAACATGAGCTTGAAAAATAGCCACACCAAGTCCTTTAGTTAATGGATCCGTTATCATAATTTCATTGCCAATATGCTCCACAAGGATTTTGCCATCCTCAAATAATTTTTCTAATAGCTAGATATTCAGTATTTATATATTTGGAGTTACTAGTAATCTTGTTATTTTAGGAGAAAATAACAACTACTTTATTATCACAATAAATCAGCAAATACTTAGGGCAAGCAATAACTTTACAACCAATAAACTGTGTGGTTACTGTCAAAAAAACTAATAAATGCAGCCTAAACAATAGAATTTTTCCGTAATAATAGCATTGTTAGCTAATAAGAAAACACAACTAGAAAAGAATTAATCATTTTACTAGCAAGTAGAATTTCATCAATAAGGAAAACAAATTGATTTTCATTAACTTTTATATATATACATTGATCAATTTGTTTCTTCACAAAACCAAGTGAAGTAATAATCTAATCAAACTTAATATATCACTACCCAAATGTCTACTTAAAACCACAATTGACTTTTCAAGCTTGCAAACTAGATGTCATATCCTTGTTTCTACAAAATTCATAGGCATTACGTAGACCTTTTAATCATGATTTCCATGTTGCTACGTACATTTGATGTAACTTCAAGTCAAAATAATCCACTAAGGATATAAAGATCTTAAAGAAAACCTTAAAAGAGATAGCAAAAGAAAACTCTATTAAATTTACCTCCTTTTTTTTAAATATTTTATAGTATACCTCTTAACCACTGACTTAGCCTTGAGAATTGAGATACTTTACATACCTTTAGCATCTACCTTTGTCTTAAAAATTTATTTGCTCTCAAGAGGTCTATAGAATTTAACAAGCTTCCACACATTACGCTTACACATGAATCAAATTTCTTTATTCCTATTCATAATTCACTTATCAGATTTGAAAACTTGATATATCAATTTTCCCTTCTCCCCAATGTCATATTCAACTTCTCTTAAATACGTTTCATAAAACTAGGAATAACAAGTCTTCTTGCCCTTTGAAGTCTTAATTTTGATTGCATAGGGTCATAAAATATTTATCATTGGTGGACACCCCATACCCAAAATGGTTAAGACTAGATTTTCATCCTTTAAACAACTCAAAATGTGTTTTAGGGATTGATTTAGAGGGTACTCTATTTAGGATGTACATGATAGTTTTGAGTGCTTCCCCCCAAAGACAAATTGGTAAGTTTGATATAATCATCATGGATATAACTATGTCCATGAATGTACAATTTCATCTCTTAATCATCATATTTTGTTCAAGACTCTTAGGCATAAAAATTTTGGGAAACAATACCACCATTTTGTAAGAATTTGGTAAATGGCCCTAAACTATGGCAATGTTCTCTAACTAATGCCCTTTGTAAACAACAATGCTTAGAGCATACAGAATAGTAAATTAAGGAGGATCTAAATTATTTAATATAATTCTTTAGACATAGAAGCATTTTCAATAAAATTATTTTTTTAATCTATAACTATATGTATATAGATAAAACATTTTAAAGCATAAAATGAAACTAGACTCAAGTTTTAAATCAACTACTCCTTATGAACTCTATATTGACTTTATTCCGACTTCTTACTTTATGTAAGAGTTCTGTATTTACTTTATTCCGACTCCTTATGAAAGGGATATTTTTATTAAAATTTTCAAAGTAATTGAATAATCAAACTTATACTCTTTGCAACACTACATTGCATTCTCTTTTCCTCTTGAAGACGAAAGGAAAAACAAAATATTTATGTCCAATTTCTTTTGAGGTTTTTGAGAAGTTTTAAGGACATAAAAATTTGAAAGTCATGATAAACAATGAATTAAGTTGCTATCAATAGGGCAATTTAGGTCTTTCAATGTAGTAGACACACTATTCCCTAACACCATCTACCCCCACATGGTTAATGCTAACTCAATATTCTCTTTCATCTCTAAATAATGATTTTAATTAGAGTTGTTTGAAGAGAAAATATGTGGAGTTGAAAATCAAGGATAATATCATGAGCAATGACAATTTTGTTAGGGATCTAGATATATTGTTATAGACTTTCTTGTAGGTGAAGAATATA
The DNA here is from genome assembly GCA_037013595.1 of Dicorynia guianensis. Taxonomy (NCBI): domain Eukaryota; kingdom Viridiplantae; phylum Streptophyta; class Magnoliopsida; order Fabales; family Fabaceae; genus Dicorynia; species Dicorynia guianensis. The sequence goes on from JASUAB010000010.1 coordinate 5,495,147, forward strand.
ACATACTTAAAGATAATCCCTTAAAATAACAAGTTCATAGAATAATGAATAAGTTCTAACACCTGTGGGTAGAAAGATTCTTAACTTATCTAATATTTTAAAAATTCAATGTATAATAGTCCATGTGATCAGATTATTTCACAAATAAATTTAAATAACAAAACCATCCCTACAAATTACAACAAAAATTTTACCAACTTAATAATTGAGTTGCTGTGGTGACAATCACTTATTTTCATTGATACAACTCCCAATAGAGATAAACAAAGCCAATAGAATTTTTAGCTCTGTGATTTTCAATAAGTCATTTGTATATTTACTTAAATAAGCAAGATAAGTATAAGTCCTTCAACACTTGTGTACAATTTATTTTATACACTCGGAACAAACCACTTTGTCACTAAGAAGTCTAAGGCTAATATGCAAAACCATATCCACAAGTGTAAATGCTATACATTTAGATCTATTCCCATTATAAATTGGCATGTAATAATCACATACTATAATAAATATAAATGATTCATTGGGTAATCCCAATCAAAATTTCAATCTTAAAACTTTCATAGTAAAATATGGAACCAAAATTATATCACAAGGAGTCAAACAATATCTTGTAAATTCACCTATTGGTGAAAATACAATATCCTAGCACACCAAGAAACAAACAGAATCCAAGAAAATCAGATACTTGTGGGTAGTAAAACTTTCTAATTTGTAATTTTCTTTATGCTTCATGTATGTGAATTGCTTATAATAGTTCCCTGTAGGTGTTCATATAATCTTTTCATCTTTTATAATTGTTGTTAGCCACGGTCTCAACATTAGAAGTCTGGTTATTCATGGTAAATGAATATGAAACTGAATAAAAGCCAAAATAATTATTAATACAATGGGTAACAATATGTAATTTGATTATATAATAAAGATCTTTACATAGTATCATTATAAACTCACCTGTGGGTGAAAATATAATGTATCAAAATATAATCTCATAAATCAAACATATGTAATCAAGAAAATAAGTAGACTCTAAGAAAATCAAACATTTGTGAGCAATAAGATTTTTTAATCTGCTATTTTCTTATGCTTCTTGTTATACAAATTAATTTTTATAATAACTCCTTATGAATAAGTTACTATGAAAATTAAATCAGGTATATATAATCAAGAAAATAGGTAGAATTCAAGAAAATCAAGTAGCATGCCCCTCTGTAGAGGCTGAGCATCGTGCAATAGCTATTACTACATCAAAAATTTTATGATCACAAATTCACAATCTCTTAAAGAACTTGGTTTTCTGTCACCTCAACCAACCATTTATTGTGACAACATTGCTGCTACTTACACATGATCAAACTAGTCCACCATGCTATGAAGAACAAAGCAATTGAGATATATATAGTTTGCCAGTGACATGTTTTCAAGGAACAGCTTCGTGTATCCCATGTTTCCTCCAAAGTTCGGCACACAGCAAATTCCATCATATGCAGGACCAAGCTATAACTCTTATCTACTCTAAGATTAGTTCAATTTACACATCTTTGTTACAATATATAGGAAGATAGATGTTGTACTCTATATACCTTCACAGAAGTGAAATAAATCATTATCTTTCCACACCTCTATCAAATAGCTTAAACATTTAAGCTGAATGGTTCATTTTTATGTGAGAAGACATATTAGAGATAAAAGCATGGTTGAGTTTTATCAACGCTTCAAGTTGGATACTTATACACAACTATATTATTATATAATGCAATTTTAACGATAGAGAAGATATACGAAACATATATATGAGGAAATTTATAAAAACTTTTAAAGTTAGCAATTTAAAAGTAAGCATAAAGTTAGTTTTTAGCTGCTCACAAATTAAAATTAACCATAAGATTCTGTAGGTTTTATAATTTAATTTTATTATTCATTAAATTTTCATTTTAATTTCTTTTAAATGAATATTTTATAAGATTTATCATGATTCTAATATTAATTGTGAAAACCTTTTTAGTTAAATTAGTGACAAACATATCCATCACAATAAAGTTTGAAAATATAGTGATAGATAAAGCCAACAAAAAATTTTAGCAACAAAATAGTAAAATAATATTCCATGGCTAAACTCGAAATAATTTCAAAAGTTTTAAATTCACGTCATTAATTTAATAAAAGTAAGAATAATATTTTATCGATAATACTTTACAATAATCAATGCATTTAAGTGGTCCAAAAAAAATGTGTAATAGTAAATAAATAAATAAATAATTTTTAAATCCACTTAAATGTAATTTAGTGTACTAATTTACTGTGTATATTTTCCATGGTACAAATTAATGCAAATTTCTTGTGGTGATATAAGGAAAACGTTATCCATTTGTAACTAAATTATTGGAAAGGCAGTATTAATGTCTCAAATTCTCAAGAGTACGACAAAGAAAACTGAATAACTCATCAATTATAGCAGTCTTTTCCATAAAAAATTCAGTATCAGATTTCGGTGAAGGTTCCCTCTGGAGTACTGTAATCTGCAGCAAGCTTCAAAGCCCCACTGTTGCATTAATCAATTCCCCATTGGGTCATATCTCATATCTGCCAGTACCATCATACAATGTTCCAATATAGTGTGTGCTGTGGTGTCTCTTTTTTGGCGAATCCATAACATCTCAATCTGAGCCTACAACACTGTCGGTCAAGGAATCTCTCCCCACACCACTGTCCGGATGGCGACCCACATAATAAAGCCCTAACTGCGGTACATGCATCTCAACCTTAGAAGCCAGTTAATTAAATATGGCCTGAAATATAACTTCTTTACGTTGATTTTTTTATTTATATTGGTTGCGAAAGCTCAGCTTCAGTCCAATAGTGCCAGCTTCCCTATTTTGGTCTTTCTGAGACGAGTGCTATTTTGCCTTTTTCTTCTTCTTTCACACGTGTTTGTCTTTTTCTTTCAATTTTTTTATATAACAAAGCACAATGTTAGTATCTGTGAATAATGTCAAAGTATTCCATCCACCGCGTTTGACACATTTTATTCCATATAATATTAATAATAATATGTTGTTATGATCCATTAGGTACATAGTATGGCTTGGGTGTGCCTATAAAGTTTTTGACTTTTATCCCTCAACAAATAGTGTTTGATGACGGGTTCTCTCAAAAATTTGTATAAATTATCATAAGTGCCTGCCAATTATGTCTCTCAATATAATCGTACAATCCTATATAAATTAATTTTAATTAGACCAATTAAATTTAAATACTATATATTAGGTGGCACTTTGTGTAGAGACTGTGAAAAATATTGTATATATAATTTTATTTTATTATTATTAGATACTAACATATGTCAAAAAATTAATTATTCTAAAAATTCAAATTATTAGGTAAAAGTTGATAAATGATTTTATATAATTAGCTTGTCCTCTTATACAAAAAATTTTTGAATTTAAAATGTAAATAAATGCATAAACTTATCAAACTTTTTATAAAAATTTAATTTTTAATTTTAGAAATAGGGGCGGCTATGATCCAATTTTTGATCGCTTGATTGTAAAGGTTCAAATAACTCAATCCCACTAAAAGTTTAAATTATTAAATAAAAATTTTTAAATAATTTTATTTCGTCAACCATATATAGTAGGTAGGTGTCTAAGTAATAAAAGGTATTATTATATGTAATTAACTCTAAGATAAGATGAGAATAACGGTGTTCCCTTTAATTAATTTCAAATATTATTGTAAACCATCCGACAATAAAGCTATATAAAGCGTATATGTAAACCTGGCTTTTCATCCTACACAAAACGCACACATATAATTATAGTACATATATCTACTTGTCGGTTGTAGGTGCATCACCAGAGAAGTGTCTTCCTCTCGACCATATGTTTAGGACAAAATCTTTTTGACAAGCTTTTGTACACAAAGAAGCCAAACTAAGTATCTGTTTAGGTAGCGTTTGGTTCATGAAACCTAGTTAGATGCATGCATGCGCTCTAATTAAAATATTGAATATCTGAATTAAACCAATATTGCTCTTGTCATTTTTAATTATAGAAGTGTCAGATAAATAAATTCAGATTGTTTTCTCAAAGCTGTCGTTGACTACTGAAAATTACAATAATGGGGTTATAGAAGGTGAAACTAATAGCTGTGAACAATTAGTTTTCACAAAAATAAATACAGTAGTTGCAAAAGTGCTTGAGATTTGATGAAAGCAAGATGATAGCAACAACTACTGTAACGGCAAAGATAATGGACATGCATGTTTATCAATCAACATAAATATCTAACAACTTTAATAACCAATAAAATTCACCTGAGGTTGATTCAGGTGATTGGGGTAGGTAAATGTGTATAATAAAGTAAAAGAAAACTTCAGATTAAGGAGCTATATATAATGGTAAATGAGAATTGTTTTAGCTGTTTATTTATAAGTATTATTTTAAAATGAATAATTTTTCTTAACCTAAACTTTTTGTTTAAGTAAAAAAAAAAAAAGAAGAAAAAGCTATAAAATGAATGAAAATGCTACATTCACCCCCAAATTTACCTTTTTTTTTAGTTTGGATTTTAAGAAACTATTTTAATTATGAGAATAATATTTCAAGAGTAATGATATATATAAATAAATTTTAAACATATCCTATACTTACTTTTATATTTCATCTCTTTTTTTTTTCTTCTTAAAAATTTTTTATTTTTCAACATACGAGAAACATGCGCTCTCTGTGCCACACATAACTTTCGTATTTCAATTATGAAACTAAATAAAAATATAATTTAGACTAAAATATAATTATTTATAATTTTATATTTAAAAATTAAAGAATTGACCTCAACTAGTGAGTGCATGACTTCGCCACTAACTTGAACCAAATTAAAATTCCTAAATTTCTTTAAACAAGAATTATGGATTACTAAAAACTTAGAAAGCAGTGGTTTCCCTAACCAAAAGACACAATGAAAGGGGATTTGAATAAGATAAGTTTGGAGGTTGATGTTAGTGGGACAAACAAGGAATGGCGTCAAAGCAATTCTACATAGGCAGTACAAGCGCGTGAGGAATATTCAACGTAACTAACCTCAATGATTAAAGACATAAACCCATCATTAAGAACCCCAACACATTAATTTATCAGAAAAAAACCCCTAAACAAATCCATTTGCTGGGTTGAAAAGAAGCGACAAGACTTGAATGATGAGAGCAGTTCGCATTGTTTAATGCTAATCAAGTTTGATTATGGATGGTCGCGGACTCGTGGGCCGACAATAATTGGTGGCGACAACGTTTGCTTCTAATCAAGTCTCGCCTACGAATTCATTCTAATCTTACCAACCGCTTACTTTTGGCGGTGTCCCTACAATTCATCAACATGCGTCTCCCACGTCAGATATCGGCCGCTTCTTGATTTTGCTGTCTTTTTTGTTATCGTACTATGATTTAATTATTTTTTAAAGAGTAATCATATTTTTATATTTTTAATTTTATTTATAATTTTTATTTAATTTAATTTTTAAATTTAATTTTTTAATAAATTTATTCCCGTCACGTCAAGAAAGAATGTAATTGAAGGCGTAGTTACACCTCCGTAGGTGTAATATTTTTTTTAAATTAATTCAAAAATAATTAAAAATAATTCAATTATTTTTAATGAATTCATTGAATATTAATTATAGTTTATATTCTATTTCAATTATGGTAATGTCTAAAACTATATTATTCGCCAGATCAAACTTTATCTTCTTAATTTTTTTGCTTTTATTCAATAATAGTTAAATTTTAAAAAATAATTTTTTGAAGCACAACAATATATAATTCAAGAGAATTAAATAAGTCAACGAAAAAATCAACCAAGGTATAAATTGTTAAACATAATCTAAACATATAATTTATTTAATATTACATATTAAGTAGTAAAATTTAACTAATCCAATATAAACAGAAGAATTTCATTAAAAATACTTCGTGGAAAAGCTTTTCGTTAGCAATTTTTGTGAATGTATTATAATGTTAGAAAAATTATTTAAAAATAAAATAGTATTTCTCACATATATTTTATTATTTCAATAGTGTCTTTAGAGTGCTGGTTAAGAAGAGCTTACTTTTTAAAAATCTATTTTATCATTTAGTTTTATACACATTTAATTCATTTGTCTGTTTGTTAGCATTATTTGCCAAAATTATAGAATATAACCCAAAATTGTTGAAATGTCTTTCCAAAGAGATTGACAAAATTTGGAATTACAACTAATATTACGATATGTATTATTTAGTTTAAGCGTGCAATTAATGGGAGCATTGTGGTTGGTCGTCGGTGGTGGTGGACGGAAAGTTAGCGATTTAATAGCGGTGGGACGAGACCTTGATCGAGAATTTGAGAATCTACGAATGGGACCCAGTTGATTTGAAGGAAGGAGAACCGTACGTGCAGGAGTTAGAGAATAAGAAATGGAACCCAATTAATGCACAAAATAATAGAATTTTAGACTTTATGACTCGCCATGGCAGGTGCCTACTAAGCTGGGATGAATGAAAATAGATAAGAGTAAAAATAATCTTATTAATTAATAATGCGTTGGTGTAATAAATGTTAGTTATATTTCAAAAAGTTTTAAAATAATTTATTAATATAAATTTAAGTTTATAATTATTATTATTGAAAAGATTTTATTATTAAATAGTCTTTTAAAAAAAATTAATTTCTTACCAAAAAAAAATAGAGATATATTTGAAAAATTTTAAAAAATCATATTAAATGTAGAAAGTTAGATATTTATAAAATATGAACTAATTTAAAATTTTATTTAATCTTATAATTTAATATAAAAATTTTAATAAATTTTATGATTTAAATTTTTTAAATAAAAATATAAAATATATTTTATAGAGTAAAATATAAGTGACTAGTTAATAATAAAAAAATTAATAATATAAATTATCTTAAATTGTTATTCACTTAATTATATTTTATAATATTTTATATTATTAATTTTTTTATTAATAATTATTTACATTCACTTTAGGCTTTACACATTAAAATACATCCTATTATAATATCCATTTATGACAAAACCCACACTCGTACTTGCCGTTACAATTTTTGTTCTTATTTTAAAACAACATTTCAAAAGAAATATAAAAAAAAAGATAAAATCATACTTATCCAAATAAGTTTTGCTGTTCTTGTACTTTTGAAAACAAAACCAATTTCAAAATCCAGAAATCCAAAACACCTAGTTTTCACATAATGCAAACAGGCTTAGCTCCAATCATCAATTCTCAATATAAAGTGAAGAAGTTAGTTAATCAGTCACATTTTTGTTTTCCTTTTGACTTAGTTGAATTTTGTAAATTATAATTAACAATTTTATAAAGCTTTTATAGTAAGTTGGGAGCTCTATTCAAACAAGTGCCACCGCCATGGTTAATTAATCTCTCTAGTCAGTTGAACAAAGTTAGCTAGAGGTGGGAGGAATAACGAAGCTTTCAAAACCACAAAATAAAAGCACAAAAAAAAAACCACAAAATAAAAAAAAGTCAACTCTTTTTTTTCTCTTTGACCAATAAAAGTCAACCCCAAAAATTATTCTGTTCCGTTCTTCATTTGCACTAAGTCTAAAAGAAGCGGAGGAAACAAAACTAAGCTGCCAATGATGATGAGCAGGTCAAATCTATTTATTATAAGTGTAATTAGCATTTAATTTCTTTAATCTCTCACTCCATAAATAATAAAAAAAAATAACTTAAGTGATAAAAAAAAAGAGTATACATCTTTTACGAACTTTGATTCACAAAATGCTGATATCAAAAATTGTTATTTTTTAAATTCAACTTCTCCATTGTATTACTGTTTCAACTCCACATAGAAATTAAGTTCCATGGATGAAAGATTAGTAAGAATGACAGCTCTTTATGTGTGTGTGTGTATATATATATATATATATATATATATATACATTTAAGTGTAGGAAGGGTTCAAACTTGAGAGAGAAGGAATATTTGACAAATGCAAGTTGACTGCTTAAGCCAAGGCTTGTACATCTATTTCATTCCATAGGAATTGCGAGTCCAACACATGTAAATGGTTGCCGCCGACTGTCGTAACTGAGCTGGTTGCTCCATTAATTTCAGTCAATGTAAGTTGGCAACTTGCACGGCCTTAGGTCGCCCACTAATGATATATCAAACAGGTACTAACTAATATCCAAACGGTGATTGAACAACGTACCAACAAGTTCACGTGTGACTGTGATTCCTTTTGGCCACCCTCTCTCTCTCTCTCTCCAATTTCCCTCTCGCATTTAATTCTTCATCTTTCTTTCTTTCCTTCCTGGAACCAAGACCGTAAGGGACGACATGGTTTGAGTGAGATGAGGAGTGATGGCAGAGTGTGACACTGTTCCACACAGCTCAGCGGTTGGTACGTGTCTATGGTACGGCTGCCCATAGTACTGTCCGGACACCTGTATTTTAAGCCTCAACTATTAATACCCAATATCACTAAATATTATTTTGAATAGAATTATGCTACTTTTATAAATTAATTTTTAAATATTTATTTTAAAATTTTAAATAAGTAATTATTTATATTTTACATACTAAATTGAGGCATAATAGATTTCATGATCTAATTTTATTTGATTTCCGTTTCATATAATTTCACTACATGAGAGTTATTTTTTCCTTTAATTTTTGTAAGGGTATTTCCTTGCCCACTTATGGATTTCATGAAAGTTGCCTTTTGCATTGGATAATAATATTTATAGAGTTACACTGTATGAATATTATGACTTTTTATTTTAGTGAGTTGCATTTTTTTTAATTTTATATTTAAATTTGATATGTGAGTCATATTTTTTATTAATTTTTTTTCTTAATTTTATATATTTCTCTCTTTTGATATTCTTGTATTATTTATATAAGTGTATGCAGATAATATTATTTTATCATTTTTATCATATATATTATTTTTTAAAAAAATAAATAAAAAATAGGAAGAAGAAAGACAGAAGGGAATAATATATCACATTCATATCAATGAGTTGTAGATAGATTAAATTGTGTGTACGAAAATCCCAAGAGATCTCCTATGATATACACATGGGTAATAATTAATTGTGGGACATGGAGCTGTGGCTGAATTTATGTTGTCTCAAACCGAGATAAATTAAGGGAATAGACAGCATATCACAAATTTGAGAAAGAGGATGGGATTTTAAATGAAACTTAAATCCTTGTAATAATCATATCAACACTTACATCTCTATAGTTTGTGTCCAATTTCAAAAAAGGTCACAATAAGGGAAAATTTTTATTTGATTATTTATATAATCGAATTTTAAAGATTTTATAAGAATTTTGTGTGTACATAGATATAATATCACCCATATCAAATAACATTTTATGTTGTTAAACATACTCATAATTTTTTTCGTATAAAATGTCTACAATTTAAGTTATTTAAATTTATTTTACATTTTAGGTAAACTCACATTGATGTTTTTTTCCATATAATTCAAAATTTCCACAAGGTGTATTAAGAGGCATACAATGTTCCCCTGTTCGACAATATTGCACAATAAAATTAATCAAATCAATGAAATTTCAAGTATAGAGGAAAAAGGAAGAAAATGGCAGCATATATAAGAAAAAGTTGGACAAAATACTTGGAGAATGATCTATGTCGGCAAGGCCGTACATGATATCTATATTCATGCGTTTTTATAAGTAAGAAGGAGCGCAGGGTGTGGAAAGAAAGAAAGAAAGAAAGAAAGAGACAACAAAAGAGCATTTCTCAGAGGAAAAGGAAATGGAACGGAATGGAGAGGCCTTGCACGTATCCTCATGAGAGGCCCCATTCGGATCTTCTCGCTGACCCTCACAGTAAGAGGCAGATGCGTTGAACGGGACGTGACATTGGATACGTGATACGCAAAATCTCATTTGTGACAATAAAGTTGCTCGTAAAATTCGTTCCTAAAATGTACTCGAGCAATTAATATATAGTTGTATGCTGTACCTAAATTTAAGTGTCCTTCAATGATGTTGATATTTTTGAGGAAGTTTTAGATTCAAATTTAATGTATATAAGTTGGTACTTTATATGTTTCTTTATTTAGACTCAATATAATTCTAAATTTTCCTTTGTGTTGATATAATTCTAAATTTTGGTATTCTTATTTATTATATTAAGACTTATTCTTCTAGAAGATTTACTTTTTATTGACTTTAATTTTTTTGATTTTTTTATAATTTAATATGTGTGTCTTACTTTTTTTTATTACTTTTTTTCTCTTAATTTTAAATCTACCTCTCTCTCATTGAATTCAAATTTTACCTATATATTTAGTAGTTTGTCACTCTTTCTAATTACAAAAAAGGTAAAAGTTTTTTTTTAATGTACAGTTTTTGTTTCTTTTGATATTTGGTAATTTTCCTTTCTGAATTTTGTTTTTTTTTTTCATGTTTTTATCTTTAGATTTGCTGTTTTCTTGTCACAATATAATTGTTCTAGTGTGATTACCTTATTTAGAGAGACTATTTAAAGCCATCGTGATAATCGTTTGATGGTGGCTAAGATCTTGGTGAGTGATTATGATCTGATCAACCTGTAATTTGTTATGGTCCATTAAATCTTACATTGAGTACATTGGGAGGCTTGAGTGAACGTATACAATTTTGGACTTCTTCCTGTCAATAACTAGCTTCTAAGGATAGGTTCTTTTAAAGGTTTATAATATAATTTCAATACAAAAAATTGGCAAATTATTGGTGAATTCGAATCCATCGATAATAAGTATTTTAACTGGTGGATAGACTATTGTTTAAAAAATAAATTTGTTAATAATTTTAAATTACCTATGGATTTCGTAATACGTCGATATATTCAAATGAAAATGATTGTCAGATTTATCGATGGTTAGCATAAGTTTTGCCCTATTGACTCGTGAAACATACTATTGGACAGTAAATTTGTTGATAAATTAAAAAATACCCTCCAACACACCCTATTATGTTATCTGTTGGCATTCAAAAAAAAATAGCCAATAACTTTCTTGCTAAGTCCACTTTCCCAATCTCCCCTCAAAATATTTTGTTGTGCTTCTTGATCTCTCCTTTCACTTCTTTCTAAGATCTCAACAACAAAGCATCATTTTTACCATTTGGACGATTGATTTGTTGGTTTTTGTACCTTAAGTAGATGGTAAATAACTAATCCCATCCTTCAATATCTTGTGTATTATGCAAAACTAAATTATATAGTCAAATTTTCATTTTTCATATATATGGTTTGATATAGGTATTATAATTTTTTGATTATATATGTGTGTTTATATATATTAAATGTATGTGGGTTTCATTCACTTTAGTTGTTGTGTGGTCATTAAGATTGTGTAATATATGAAACTGTGGTATTGTAATTTGTTGCGATAATTGGAGCAATATCTAAGTCATATTGGTTTTGTTATTAAACTAATGAAAATTTCAAATCACTCTAAATGAATGTATAACAGGAATCACCAAGATCTGTGGGACTTAGGTAGGAGTTTATTGTGGGGTAAAGCATTTTGTTGCCTATTCTTGTTAGTTGTTGCCATATATATTTGAAAGGGCTCTCATGTGTCTTCGTAGTAACTGTGAAAGCATGACACTTATGGCTCTTGGAATAGTGAAGTATCATCTAAGAGCGAGCATAGAAGCTTCCTCCTCTCACGTGCTCTCTCTCTCTACCTTTCTCTCTCTCCACCATTTTCTCCCCGTCCCACTGCATTTTTCATCTTGAGGTGACTATCCGATGACATTTTAGCCAGTTTTAGGCTCTTTAACCGAATTCCAACACTCCCTTGCTTTTTTTTTTTTATTTGCAAGTTGAGGTTCATTTACATTCTCTTCTCTCACTTCTCCTTCTAACATTTTGTTTCTCTCTATTTTCAACCATTGTGGAAGTGACTTGATTAAGCATTCCCTCTGTTTCGCTTTGTTCTTCATTTTTAATCAAGTTTGGCAACATTTCTCCTTTTAATTCATTTCAAAGTTAACGCATTTGGGATTAGGATTAATGACTTAAAATGTTATGGCCGAATTTTATGTTAATTGTACTGGAAATATTGGCATTAGGAAATATAGAAGACTTAATATTCTATGTTAATTGTATGCTGTTTGGATGTTTATTGCATTTTCTATAAATTGTGTAGATGGCAAGACATCAAGTAAGATTTTTGCCTTCAAGTGTGCTATTTGAGTTTTATAAATTTTTGGAATTTTTATTTTTGGTTTGATTTTATGGTAAGGGACTCCATTTTTAAGGGAAGATTGTGTCAAAATTTTTTTAAAGATTGATTTTATGTTATTAGTATGATATTGAGTTTTAGTTGAAAAAAAAAATGATCAAATATATATATATATGAAGTTAATACTGATTATAAGCAAATTAAATTTATTTCTGATGTTAATTCTTATTTATCTTTAATTTAAATTATGGAGTAAGGGAATTTTTTTTTTGTCCCTCTACATTGTTAAAAGAATAATTTAATCCCTTAACATTTAAGTTGAGCAATTTAGTTTCTCTACAATTACAATTGAGATAATTTAGTTTCTATAAGTACAATTTAGTTCCTTTATAAATATAATTGGAGCAATTTAGTCCTATGCCCATTGAATTTTCTTTTTTCAACATGCTATGGTTAACTGGTTGTAATCTAAACTTCATTTTTTCTTTAAAAATTTTAACACTATTTCTCTAGTGTGAAGTTAATTTTACACATTTTAACACTTCTTTTAATCAAGACATAAATTCATATAACAGTCACATCACATTACAATTGAAAAAAAATAAAGTTTAGGTTATCATCGGTAAATCATATCATATAAAAAAAAGAATTTAGTAGATAAAGGACTAAATTGGCCCATTTGCAATTGTAGAAAGACTAAATTATCCAACTTAAAAGATGATAGACTAAATTGTTCTTTTAAAAAAGTAATGGGATTAAAAGTGTTCTTACTCTTTTAAATTATAATTTAGATTCTTTAGATTTTATTAAATTTAGTTAGTTTTATGCTATTTAACTTTAAATTGGCATATAATGGTTATTTAGGTTAGAGTATAATTGCAATTTAGGTTACATTAGAGTTATGTGTTAATTAGGTTAACTAGCTTGTGTTAGATATTGAGAATGGTGAACTTAATTGTCAATTAGGGTTTTTTGACTTATGTATGTTATTTTTCAATGCAATTATAATTAGATGGTTATGAGATTAAATTATTTTTTAGATTTACATTAATTTCTAAATCAAATATGGGCTTATTATGACTTAATTAGTTAGTTATAGATTAGGTTTAAATTGGGATATAATAGTCATTTAAGCTATTTAAAATTATGCATTAATTAGGTTAATTAAGTTATTTTGCTTATGTTAGATCTAAAGAGTTGTAAAATTAATTTTCAGTTAGAGTTAGAGTTGTTTTAACTAATTTCTATATTTTTCAGTTAATTATATTTAGATGGTTGTAAATGTAAACCATAATTTTTAGATTTAAACCAGGTTTTAATTTTAGTTTATGTTAGAATTAGAAATTTATTGAATTAATTTTCAAATAAATTTAAGCTAATTATGACTTAATTAGTTAGTTATATATAAGGTTTAAATTAAATAATTATTTAGGTTCTTTATGTTATATTTGAATTAGTTACTTGAAATTTAATTTAAGTTTAAATAGGATATAATTCTTATTTAGGTTATTTTGTTTATTATGTGTTAATAAGGTTAATTAGATTACTAAGTTTATGTTCGAATTAAAGAGACGTAAAATTAGTTAGGGTTTTTTTTTTTTATTAATTTCTAACATTAAGTTGTTATTAATCTTATGTTAGAATTTAATAGTCCTAAAATTATATTTAAGTGTTTATTGCTTTTATGTTTATATTTTGATACTTAAAATTTTGTAAGTTTTGAATAAATTCTATTATAATCTAAAATTGTTGTCATTAGATATCATTCTTTAAACTTGATAAGGGTAAGAAGGGTTAGCCTACAAAGCTTGGTAGTTAGCCCCAATCCTCTTGTTCCATCCCACCTATCACCAGTACCATTCTTCTGTAGCCACATATGAGTGTAATACTTACACATGGGTATCAACCTCCTCCATCCATATACACCATTGCCACACCATTTGTTATGATTTCCTTACAGCCTCCAACATCATCTACCACATCTTATTAGCCTCAACAAGAGGCCATCACCAATCATAGGTCAATTATTGTGCCTAACAGGCAATTTAGGTAGAATGTTAATTGTAATTTAAGTAATATTAGATTTTTTATTAATTGATGTCATTAATCTATTTTTTTTTATAACTTCCAACAGCTAAAGGCCTTCTCCACTAGCAAGTCATGCTTTAACTAGAATTATTTGGTCAAAGCATGATCAAGCCTACAAGACATGGCGCAATACACCTAAAGAAACTTGTCACATGTGGTACAACTAGTGGAGGGTAAGTAGAATGTTATTCTTTAAGTTTAAAATTAAACTAATATTAAGTTTAGTCAAGTTTTGGGAGTTTATAGTTACTATAATGTTTTATTTTCTCAAAAAATGATTGCATTTAACAATGCTCACAAAAATCACATGTAGGCAGCGTTTGACAGTCAAGGGTTAAATCATTTCTCATAAATGTATTGGGATGCTCAAGAGGCGAAGCAAAGGCCTAACTAGATACATACTAATGTTTAGGAGGCTCTTGTGCATTATTGGAATTCTAAGGAGTTCAAAATTAAGGCAAAGAAGGTGAAGAAGAATGTAACCTTCAAGAAAGGGGGCTCACTCCACATTGGGGGGTTTTGTTTGTCCTACTACTAGTTTCGCATGTGATCAAGCATAATCCGTAATTAATACTGTTAGTGAGTGGCTTTTGTCCATTCTTGTGGAAAGGGAGGATTTAATACCTGGTTCGTCTAGGGCTTACATTGAAATAGGTATTGATTAGTTTGCTTGAGTTCAAATGAGGATACCTAACTTGCCTAGGGTTTTCACAAGTGTTTTTAAGCTTTTGGGTGTAACTGTGATTCTTATTAATTATGTTAGAGGAACCATGCCAGTTGATTAACTAAGTTTATAACATGATTTTTCTCAAGATTGTTAAATAGTGACTAGTTGATTGGCAACCCCCTTTATACATCATCGAGAAGAATATGAGTTTTGAGAAGTGGCAAGGCCATGGTCAAGAAGTTTGAAGGGGATTGTGATTCTTCATAATCACATAAGAGGGACTATGCTAATTGACTGACTAAGCCCATAACGCCATTATCCTTAAGGCATAGGGAAGCGGCTAATTAATTGACAACCCTCCTATCATCCTTCATTTGGGGAGAATCGAGGTTTGAAGGAGATTGTTTGGACAAAACAAGATTGAGGGATTTTGGGGTGGTAGGATTCTTTGTAATTACGTCACAGGAATCATGTCAATTAATTGACTAGACCCATAACGTAATTACCCTTGAGAAAGTGACAAGTTAACTGACAAACCTCCTATCATCTTTTATTTAGGGAATATAAGTTTGAAAGATCAAACAATGATCAGTAGAGGCGAAATGTAGGTTATAATTTTTTATAGTTAGGGACATCTCAACAAAAGTTGGTTAGTAACCTTACTTTCATGTTTTACAATAAGATATTATCATTGTTATTAAATAATCATTACTATAATTTAATTTTTAATTTTTTAATCTCTTTTTAGAAGTAGTCAATTGGGCACAATTGATCTAGGTGAGGTGTTCAATATACCTATCAGAGGAAAAAGGAGTCGAGCCACGAGCTTAGATAAGTTATGTAAGTGCTTTATTTGTTTCAAGATTTAAAATGTAACTTAAATTTTAATTAGTTGAAAAATGCACTAATTATAATTAATTGTTTCTATTATAGGAGAAGTACATGATTGAAGTGTAATGCCTGCTCGAGTTATCACAAGTGTATTTGGAAGGGTCAGGTGAGAACTCATATGCAAGCCACATCATTGACCAATAGGAGGTGTGGAGACAATTAGTGGGTGGCATGTATAAGGGGCATGTTTATGGTATGAACTCATAGTCTTGCATAAACACTGGGTATTCTACTTTAGGCTTAGCATGTCATAGCCATTCTTTTAGAGTCACCCGACTTGCACGTCTTAGAGATTGACTAGACATAGAAGAGGGAGTAGGTTAGGGAGGAGATGAATTAAGAGAGGGAGGAGATATCATGACAGGAGGAGCTAATAAGGCAACAATTGGAACAAATGAGACAATAGTTAAAGCAAATGAGATAACATGTAGATGATATGATTGTAGCATGCATGGCCTAAAGGCCAACATGTTGGCACAGGTTCAAGACCAATTTGTGGCTTAGCAAGTAGATAGTGGAGAACTTGGATCATTCACCTTTAGTTAGTTGTTGTCACAATAATGATTAATGCATCTAGCCTTTTGGCATTATAATGCCTAGGCCTCGTAATCCCCAAGTTAAGCTGAACTTTTATTGCCATTTTAAGATAATTTGATAATATTTATTTGAATTTAAATAGTTTTATCATATTTTTATTTATTTCACATTAATATATAAAATATATAATTTAATTTAATTTAAAAATAATGATCAAATAAAATTAAAAATTTTAATTATTACTGTTCATCCCTTGGTAACCAATAAAACAAAAAATATTTCATAGTTAATGTGAGCTACTCTTCTTTTGTTAGGTTGTTTGACATTTTAAACTTGCAAATGACTTTCTTACTTGCACAATTTGTGCCCACTTCTAATAAACATTGAAGGAAATCATACAAGAATTAGTATAACTAGAAATTATTTTTTGTCACAAAAAAAAATAATTTGAGCCATGTTTATTGAAATGATAAAAATCACTTATTTTATCCATTCAAAAATTAAGACAAATGGATGAATAATATCATTGGTTACTAACACTTAAGATCGTTTATTATTGTTATTTTTTTTGGTGAAAAAAGACAAATCCAAGAAAATAAAAACTAAACTAGGATAACATGAGGAAAACAAACTCTAAAGCTATTTGCAAGAAGAAGGAAATTCAATCTAGAAGGAGGCTCTGAGAAGTTGTGATGGCCAAGAGGAAGAATAGCCCCATGTATAGCAAGAAAGTCAGCCACTTGGTTCCCTTCTCAGAAGATGTGCACTACTTGGACAGATTGAAACTTGGACATATAAGTTTGCACCATACAAATCAGCTAGTAGAGAGGATGAAAATCCTGACAAATGGTGTTGACAAGTGAGATAGCGACTTTAGAATCAGATTCAAAGATAATAGAGGTGAAGCCCAAATTCTAGGCAATCTTAAGGCCAGAATATAATCCCCATAATTTAGCTTCCAAAACTAAACAATGTCCTAGATTATGAGTAAACCCAAAAAGAAAATTGCCATATTCATCACACAAAATTCCCCCACAAGATGCCACCCCAAATTTAAGTGAGCTATCAACATTAATCTTAACAATCCCCCCCAAAGGAAGAGTTCACCCAACCATGACTTCAAACAAAATTCTTAATTTCTCAGCCAAGGATATTTCTCTAAGACCATGTTCATACTATGAAGCCAGTAAAGTAACTTGTAACACAATATCAAAATCAGGAATAGATCTCTCTTGAGAAACCCATTGGTTATGACGACGCCACAGGCTATACAAGGTTAAACCAAATAGAAGCTGCTAACCACTACCATTTTGAGAACCTAAGTTCTAAGACAAATTAAAAGAGAACTAATCTTGGACTGACAAAGCAAAAAAAGGCCTCCAGTATAATGGTTTAACCATACACATCCAAATAAAAGAACTTACCTCACAATCCCACAGAATATGAAGTAGAGAATCTAATTTATGATGGCAAACTGGACAAGACTCATCAGTGGCAAGATTCATTTCAAATCTACAAACATTAGTTAGCAACTTATTCTTAGCACAAAGCCACAGAAAGTCCTACATCTCTTTGGACCCTTCTAGCTCTAAATCCTTTTCTAGAACAAATGGTCTGTGTTCACTGGTTCTTTGGAAAGTACATGATAAGTAGACTTCAAAGAAAAATTCCCATTACTAGTAAGTTTCCACCTCACTTTATCAGAGCTAGTAGCAATCCGTGAGGTAGGGATAGCAGCAATTTTAGCACAAACATCATGAGGAAGGATTGAGAAATAAGGGACCAATTCCAATCCCTATTACAAGTAACAAAATCAACAACCTTTTTGTCCATATCCACTTCAGAAACTGCCTATAGGGCACCAAAGGATCCAAATCTTTTACCCATAGATCAGTCCAAAATATAATATTTTGACCATCTCCCACTGACCAAGCCAAGCATTTTTGAAAACATGACTATACCTTGGTAAAACCCTTCCAAAAATTTGATGAGTACTTCCTAGGAGCTACTTTGGGAATGATATCCCTACCACAAGCATATTTCGCTCTCATAACTTGAACCCAAAGAGCATCCCTGTGTTTCATAAAACCCCACCCAGCTTTCATAATATAGGCAAAATTAGTTTCCCTCACATGTCTCAACCCAATCCCCCATTTAATTTAGGTCTACAAACTTCCTTCCAATTAACTAAATGAATTTTTTGTTTATTAGAAGTAGACCCCCAAATAAAATTTTTGCATCGTTGCTCAACTGAATCATAAATCCCTAAAGGTAAGGCAACTTTAATCATAATATAATTAGGTAAAGCTTGCAAAACTAATTTAGTGAGAGTCACCTTTCCAACTAATGAGAGAGTATGAATCTTCTAGGAAGAAAGTCAAGCAGAAACTTTATCAACCACATACCCAAAATCTATCTTTTTCACTCTTCCATTTATAAGAGGAATGCCCAAATATTTTTCTGGGTTCACAGTTAGAAAAAAAACCTAACTCATTACTAATTTGATTGGCCACTATATGATTTACATTTCTTGAAAAATGGGCTTTGGTCTTGAGAGCACTAACCTTTTGCCCAAAACCTTCACAAAACATAGCAAGACAGAGGGAAATGATGTTTGCTTGGGCTATAGATGCTTCAGCAAATAGAACCAAATCATCAGCAAAGAATAGATGAGAAACCTCAGGACTAGATTTTTTAAATCGAAATAGCCTCCAATCACCCTCAAGCACAAATCGGCTAATAATATGAGCCACTGTTCAATACATAAAACAAAAAGATGGGAAGATAAAGGATCTCCTTGTCGAAGACCACTCTGTGGATCAAAAATATTATATCTACAACCATTCCAAAGAATACTCATACTAACAGAAGTGACACACTCCATAATTAGATTAATCATATGAGGATATTCTTGAGGAAGTTCCAACAAATTCTATTATAAGCTTTTTCCAAATCAATCTTAGTAGCCATGAATCCTATATGACCTTTCATTGAGTGCATTGAGTGAATAATTTCTTAGGCAACAATCACATTATCTCTTCCTTGGCTACCAAGAATAAAAGCACATTGGCTTGGGGAAATCAAGTGCATCATCCTCTCTTTTAGTCTGGCAACAATTATCTTGGTAATGCTCTCATAGATGACATTATAGAGACTAATAGGTCTATAGTGCATAATAGTCTTTGGAGAATCAGTTTTATGAATCAGAACCAAACTAGTCTCATTATTGTTATTTTATATATCGAAAAGGAATATTAGTGGATTTAGTTTTTGCTATTATTAAATTTAGAATCTCTTTCTTATAAAGTATGGGTGTTAAACTAAATGCTATCAATTAGTGTTATTATGTTGCACAATGACAATAATTTTTTTTATCTACTAATTATGAAGTATTTAATGATAAAACATTTTAATTTATAAATTTAGATAACATCATTTAAATTTGAATAATTTTCTATTTTTATTTATTTTAAAAGAATAGAGTCAACAAAATTTTAATTTTTTTTATTTTAGTATGTTTTAGTTATTTGAATTTTAAACATTAATTACATTTTTCTGTGCTATTTCATATGTTAGTATCATCGCATTAATTAATCATTTTTAATAATTATTATGTAATTTTATTTGATGGTCAATTCTAATATATTGAATTTTTCTTAGAAAATCAGTAAATTTTTTGTTTCTCCATAAGTTATGAAGCATTTAAAGAGAGTCAATTTTAATTTTATAAATTTAACTAATATTTATTAAATTTGAGTTATTTCCTTTTTTAATTTGATTTATTTTAAAGTATTTAATGTTAATATTTTAATTTGTTTATTTTAATTGTTTATACATTTTATTTATTTAAATTTTATTTTTACATATTTTTTATTTTATGTATTAATATTTGTTGTAGTAATTAATACTTTTATAATCAATGAATGATTTTGTTTGCAGTTCTAATATAATAAATTTGACTTCAAAAATAGTAATTTTTTTTTTTTTAAAATTTTTTCATTGCTTGCAGAACATTTAATGATAAACAATTCTAATTTTACAAATTTAGCTAATATTATTCAATTTTAATTTTTTGTTTTTCTTTTGTTTTAACGTATTTAATCTCCATAAATTGTAGTTTTATTTATTTTAAATTTTATACAGATTTCATTTATTTAAATTTTATTTTTAATTATATTTATATTCTAGTAATATGTGGCAATATTTATTAATATTTAATGATACTATATATAAAAATATATATATACGTTTACTATGCTGTAAAATTTATTGAAATCAAACGTAAAAAACCTATAATTTAAATTTTTCTAATCTTCACGTATAAAAATGCATCTATTCTTTTCAATATCTTACTTAAATAAAGGAAGAACATAATAAAATATAATCAAATACATAAAAACAGAAAACTTGATACGACTTTGGTGTAAGACTAACCTTCCCACCACTACAAATTTAAAATCCAATATGCTCTTTTTGGACATCTAAAATCTATACACTTGGATCAAAGTATCACAAATAGAGCGACACAAAGGAAACAAAGTGACTCAACATAAAGAGTGTTCCTCTTCCCACCAATAATTTTTTAAATTCATATCCATCATATAAAGTTGGTCCATTGTAGTCCTTTTTTCATCTTTTTTTTTTTTCCTTCAATGGCATAATAATGTTCTGTTGAATTAAATTAATTCCCTCCGACCAAATGCCAAACACCACCTTCACACCGTTATTTTTTTAATAAAATAAAAATATTAAAAAAATATCGCGTGCCGATTAATCGCCCACCTTAGGAATTTTCGTGGATCGCCACAGTCTTTCTACAGTGCCTAACAATTTCCTTCCACTATATATATAAGCCCCCTTAGTCTCCTTTTTTCGTCGATCATCTACACAGATCAATTCTCAATTCCCTTTCTCTCTATAGAAAAGCTTTCACTGGAATTGAAATTGCAGCTCTTTCTCTCTCCCTCTAAAATTTTGGGCCGTAAAATTGCAGAAATGGCGGCAGTATCTGCTTCTCCTATGCTTAACAACATTGACTCTACCTTCGAAGTTGACAAGCTCAGCTACGAGATTTTCTCTATTCTGGAAAACAAGTTCCTCTTCGGCTACAATGAGCCTAAAAGTTCAAAGAATTTTCTCTCCAGTTCCACTCAACTCTCTTCGCAAGATATGAAATCAACCAAGCACAGTAGTGGTAAAGTTAGAATCCTCAGCATTGACGGACGCGGCGCTACCGATGGCATCCTCGCCGCCAAGTCCCTTGCCCACCTCGAAGCCTGCCTCCGTCGCAAATCCGGAAACCCCAATGCCCACATCGCTGCCTATTTCGACGTCGTCGCTGGTTCTGGAATCGGAGGCATTCTCGCCTCTTTGCTGTTCACTCGCGGTAGAGATGGTAGTCCAATGTTTTCCGCCGACGAAGCTCTGAAATTCTTGATTAAAAATCGCAGAGAAATGTTCCGGTCCACATCGTCGTCGGGAATTTTCCGGCGAGTGCTCCGGTCGCGGTCCTCCAAGATCGATAAACTCTTCCGCAGGACGTTCGGGGAGTCCACGTTGAAGGACACGTTGAAGCCGGTTTTGATTCCCTGTTACGACCTCATCACTCGCGCACCGTTCCTGTTTTCCCGCGCCGACGCCCTGGAAATTGACGGCTACGATTTCAAGATGCGGGACGTGTGTGTTGCCACGTCAGCGGATACCGTTTCAGTGGGTCCCACGGAGATGAAATCGGTGGATGGGAGGACGAAGATCATTGCCGTGGACGGAGGAATAGCGATGAACAACCCAACGGCTGCAGCTATCACACACGTGTTGAATAATAAGCACGAGTTCCCGTTCTGTGACAGCGTGTCGGATCTGTTGGTGCTCTCTTTGGGCAACGGCGAATCCCAGTTTTACGCCGGTAGGTCAAACTTGTCGCCGGAAGGATTTATGCGGATCGCCGGGGAAGGAGCTTCCGATATGGTAAGAATTTTGTACGCAATTAATGTATACAATGCATCCATTATTTAAAACTTCATAAACTTTTATTTAATGGCATGGCCATCAAGTAAGATAAATATACAATATTTGATTTCTAAATTGTAGATATATATTTTTTAGATTTTTTGAGGGAAAATTTTATATTTATAATTATTATTGTAAAAAATTTACTTTAAATGGTACGATTTTTTAATATTTATTTATTTCTATTTAATTTTTTATATTTTCAAATATGTTAATATCCTCTTTTAAATTTTGTTATTAATTTTAACAAAATAATTATATTCTAATTACATATATAACTCAAATGAGTATATAGTACAAAATAGGTGGTGGGATGGCTAAGCATAATAAATATGTCACCTAACCGTTGTAAATAAAATACTGTATTTTTTTAATTATATTGTACTTGGTTGGCAGTCTAATTATTGCTCAAAATATTCTGAAGTGCTTTTTCTTTTCTTTTAATATATAGGTTGATCAAGCTGTATCAATGGCATTTGGGGAGTGTCGGATGAGCAATTATGTGCGAATTCAGTCAAACGGTATCATGGCAAATAAATTGCAGGGTTCTGGGTTGGGGAAGGTGAATTCCTCTAGCAAAACGACGACCGATCTCATGGCTGTTTCAGAGGAGATGTTGGCCCAGAAAAATGTTGAGTGTGTTCTATTTCAAGGGAAGAACATAGTGGAGAGCACCAACTTCGACAAGCTAGAGTTGTTTGGTGGGGAGTTGATAAAAGAGCAAGAAAGAAGGAAGACCAGCATTTTGCCAACGGTGGTGTTGAAGAATGCCTCCCCGTCACCAAGGACATCATCTGCTACGACTCTGTCAACTCTATCTTCAACCTCTTAGTTTGGTTACTTTGCAAGATAGAAAAGAAAGGAAAATTGATTAGGGGGAAGAGATTTAAAATGGATTATGGGATTGAGTTTTCAATAGGTTGAGTCTTGCGGTATGAGTTAATTAGCTGCCGCTTTAGACCAATGAAGGTAAATTGAGTTCAAAGCTGAGCAGAGCTAAATTATCAACTCTACCTATTATGAGTTTTTTCTTCTTTTGTTTTTTGGTATATATTACATGTATTTAATTATAGTTATTTGTGTATATGGTTTTATATTAAAGGATGAATTTGTTCAAGACTAGATTTAATTGTGTTTGCCGTATTAGTTATTGATTGTGTTTCAAATCATCTTAAAATAGGTTATATATTTTAATTTTAATTTTAAAATTATTTTTATTAAAAAAATTTATCATTTAATTTTTATCCAAATTAAAAATTCATCTCAATTAAAAAGTAAAAATATCTGATAAAAAAAAAATTTAACTGCATTTGATCTGTGAGAGAGAGAATTTATTCTTGCGTTTGAAACTGCTTTGGCTCAACTCAGAACATTGGATTTGAAAGAAAAAAAAATGCGAAAGTGCAGAATTGCAGAAGCAATCATTATTTAAGAATGCTTTAGCAATGATACTTTAGTAAAATCATGCCACGTACTAAAATCAAGTTCAATTGACAGTTTCAAATGAATTCAAAATGCGTAGACCATCGGTAATGAGATAAAAATACTTCAATGGAATGAAAAATCCTAATAATCCAAGACCGAAGCCTACAAACTAAACAAGAGGGGAAACTTTTTGGTAAAAATGGCTTCTAGGCTGTTGCTTCACCCCTGATGCCAATAAGACGATTGACCAAACCTCCAAAGGACAGTTGACTACCTTTTGATGTCTGCTAGTCGACAGGCCCAAGTTGGACGGTCCATCGCCGCCAATAGAATTTTCTTGTTTGTGTTCCACTCCAACTCCTATTTTTGGTCAAACCGACTCCATTCCTTCCCAAACACCTTAACAACGGAGGCTCATGTTACTCTGATAAATAAAATATATTCAATTTATATTTTAAAATTTAAATAATAAATTTTATTAAATTTAATAAATTAAATCATAAAATCTACAAAATAAAATTATCTAAAGATTATTTGCGAAAACTTGATAACTTCTACTTATGTGAAAGATGCTTTTGCCAAAAACCAATAACAAAATCATAGGTGTTGCACAAAAAAGTACAACTTAATATTTTTAGGTGGTGTTTGGTTTGCAAAAATATTTTATATTTTCATTTGAATTTGTTTTCATTTAAAATAATTTTCTTTTGAAAATTTTTATATTATAGAAAATATATTTGATTTGCATTATTCAAATTCTATTTTCAAAAAATAAAAAAAAATTCATTTGGTATAGGGTTTAAGGTTTAAAATTTAGGGATTTAGATTTTAGGGTTTAGGGTTTAGGATTAATGGTTAGAGGTTTAGGATTTAGGATTTAGAGTTGAGAGTTTAAGGATGAGGGTTTGGGGTTTAGGGTTTTGGTAAGGTTTGGGGTTTGGGATTTAGAATTTTAGGATTTGGAGTTTTGGGTTTTGGGTTTAGAGTTTTATGATTTATGATTTTAGGTTTAAGGTTTGGGGTTGAGGGTTTAGGATTTAGGATTTAGGATTTGGGGTTAGGATTTTAGGGTTTATAATTTAGGGTTTATTATTTTAGGGTTTGAGGTTGAGGGTTGAGAGTTTAGGGTTCTAGAATTTATGATTTTAGAATTTAGGGTCAAGGTTTAGAGTTGAGATTTTGGGGTTTAGGATTTAGAATTTAGGGTTTTAGGATTTGGAGTTTAAGATTCTAGGATTTATGCTTTAGGTTTTTGGGTTTAGAATTTAGAGTTTTGGGGTTGAGGCATTTAGGATTTAGAGTATAGGATTTATGTTGTAATTTCAAAATTATCACTATTTTCTATTTATATTTTTTGTTTTCAAAATTTTACATAGAAAACAGTGAAAACATCTTTTAACTATTTTCAAATTTTGCCTTAGTTTAGAAAATGTTTTCTAGATAATATTTTTACTATTTTGCAAACAAACATGTTTTTACTACCATTTTCTATTTTCATTGAAAATGGAAACAAAAAAAATATGCAAACCAAATGCACATACAAATTAGTTGAAATAATGTGTATATAGAGGACAAGAGAGCTCATATGAGAGATATCTTAATAATTAAACATAAAATTAGTGTTATTTTCTTTGGTTCATAACATTTGGTATTAGAGCTTGGTTGGGTGTGATTGCTAGAAGGGGGTGTCACCAAAAAGCTTGATGCTTGAAAACAAGAATGGGTGTTGCCAGGAATCTTGATGCCTTGAAGGCTGAAATGAGTGTCACCAATAGGCTTGATGTCTTAACAGGTGCAATAGGTGTCGTTAAGAGGCTTGATGCCTTAATTGTTAGAGTAGGTGTCACTAAAAGACTTGATGTCTTGACTTTTGGTTTAGACAAGCTAACTTGCAACTCAAGAAATTACTAAATGAAGTGGTTGAAGCATTATTTGTTGTTTCAGGCATTCAAGAAAATTCTATGGAAGCACGGGAAGATGAAATATTTGTACCTTTTGATCCTAGTGGGTTTGTTTTCTCTCTCAACTAATCTCTACATTATTTGTGACAACATTGCAACATTTGATTCAAGTGGAGCCATGGTTATGGATGATGATGCATGGGTTCCAATTGCTAATTGGAAGGCCTCTGCATAGTCCTTAAAAATGCTATGCCAACCACAGAGTTAAATCAAGTCGTTGCCACTTTCATCACCATAAAGGCATTTCATAAGTCCACCATGGTTGGATTTCTATAGCTACCTTCTTTTTTTTTCTTGGTTTAATCCTTCTTTGTTCATTCCTTTTTAGCTCTTTTGGAAATTTCCAAAAGAATTCTTTATCTCTCTCGGTGGTTTAGCACTATATGCAAGTAATGCTAACAATTTTGATGGAAATTTTGTTACCCATACTAGGGTCACGAAATATGCACAAAGATGCTTAAAATAGCTACTAGTGGGAGTCACATATTATCGGCTTATGTTTGTACATTGAAAGGATAGGAAATAACCCACGACTTGAAAAAGAGAAGTCAAAGATAGCATCAAGTTCTACATTTAAAAAAGAATTAAATCTTTAAATGTCTAAATCAAAGACAAAACTAATAACATGTAATGTGGCATTCATTTATTGAAACAGCCAACTTAATATGACATAGCAAAACCATTGTTGTCATGAGAGCACCAAATTTTAGGCAAGAATTTGCAATTTTCTTGGATATTTTATCTCTATATAACTTTTGGTGATTTAGTAAATTCAATAGAGTTGGATGTGCTATGAATGGAGCAGTGGTAATTCATACATTTTAATTGAGTAGTGGTCATTAAGTAAGTGGTGATTATGTTCTAAATCTAGTAGTGGCTATTTATAAGAATAATATGCTTTAAGTGTAGTAGTGGTGGCTTGTATGAAGTAGTAGTCACGTGTAGGAATATAATGTGCCTTTAGTAGTCATTTATAGGTCTCTAAGTGTGATACATGTAAAGGGTCACTCTTGTATCTATAAATACCCCATTGTATTTGCCATTTGAAATCAAGCAAATCATGAGAAACATTTCTCCTTCTATATTCCTCTTCCTTCTAACAAAGTGGTATCAAAGCCAAGGTTTTTAGAGTTGAGAGAAAAGTGTGTTGAGAAAAATTAGAGAGATAGCAAATAGTGGGGTTTTTCCTTTTTACTATCCTTGTCTTACAAAAGAAAATTATGAGTGTTGGTATCTTTACATGAAAGCCTTTATTGGCTCTCAAGATAATTGGGAGATGTTAGAAAAAGTCTACGAGGTTCTTTAAAATAAAGACTAGTCACCTCAAAATGAGAAATGTACTTTGTCAAAGACAATGAAGGAGGATCAACAAGCCCTCACCGTTATCCATCAATGTTTGGACAACTTTATGTTTGAGAAGGTGGTTGAGGCAACCACCTCAAAGCAAGCTTGGGAGATTTTGCAAAATTCTCTTGAAGGTGTTGACAGAGTGAAGTAAGTAAGACTTTAATCACTAAGGGATGATTTTAAAGCTTTGAGAATGAAGGAATCCAAGTTAATCTCGAATTACTATTCAAGGGTGAAGGTCATTGTGAATCAATTAAAGCAGTATAGAGATATAGTGGAAGACATTCATGTAGTTGAAAGGATTCTTTGCTTCTTGATTTCTAAATTTGATTATGTGGTTTGTGTCATTGAAGAGTCAAAAGATCTAAACTCTGACTATTAAAGAATTGGAGGGTTCCTTGCAAGCCCATGAAGAGAAGATCAAAAGGAGACAAGAAGAGCAATTGGAGCAACTTTTCTAAACCAAGGCTTCTTTGAAGGATGATAGGGAAAAAGAACCAAAGAGCAGAGGAACACAGTAGTCATGGTGACAATTCAAACAATGAGGAGAAAAGCCATGCATCACCTGGTGGTCATGGAAGAGCAAAAGGTGGAGGATGTGGCTACTTTCAAAGATCAAATGAAAGGAGATATGATAAATTAAAAGTTGAAAGCTAAAATTGTCATAAATTTGGCCATTATTCTTGGGAGTGTCATAGTTCTATAACTAATATTAAAGAGAAGGCTAATCTTGTTGATGATTAAGAGAAAGAGGTTGAGGAGTCAACTTTAGTGTTAGCACTCAAGGAGGAACAAATGGTTGACAGTAGCTTATGTTATTTGGACAATGGAACAAGCAATCACATTTGTGGAGACAAAGAAAAGTTTGTAGAGCTTGATGCAAGGGTGAAAGGAATAAAGAACTTCAGAAAGAAAGAAAGCTCAAGAACTTTTAGACAAGAAAGTTCAGGAAAGGAAACTGTGATTCAATCTATTATTCTGCAAATGATGTAGTTGAGATTACAATTTATAGGCTAGGACTTAATTATTGAATTACACTAATGTCCTTAACTAATAAACTGCAACCAAGACCAGACTAACAAATTGCTAACAGAACAAAGACCAGGCCTAACAGATTACTAACATACTCCACGTGACAAGCCTGCAGCTACTGAACTAAATCCTTTTCTCTAACATCCCCCCTCAAGATCAGTGGCATGACTTGGAAGAGGAATGACACTGAGCTTGTCTCTAAGTTGAAGGAACCTTGAAGTTGAAACTGCCTTGATGAAGATATCTGCTGTTTGATCAAGGGATGGAATATGATAGACTTCAATTTATAGTCCAGCACATAAAGGATACAAGTGTCTGCATCCTGATGGGAAAATAATTATATCTAGAGATGTCATATTTTATGAAAGTAATTTTTCATTCAAGAACAGCAAGGGTTCCTCACAGCAGTCACTTTCCAGTAACAAATCACATTCTGTTTCTCCACCTTCAGCTGTACCTCCTATTCTATCATTCTCTACATTAACTAATGCAAGACATACTTAGAATACCAATGCATTTGCTGGACAAACAAATAACTCATGCGCACTTGCTAATAATACCAATATTATGGATTCTTTGCAACATGTTTCAGGTTCCTCTGTAGACTTTGAAGTTCCTCAACGTCTGTTTCAAAATGTCCACTCAATGGTGACCCGTAGCAAAGCAAGGGCACTCAAATCAAACAACCACTCAATGGTGACTCGTAGCAAAGCAAGGGAAACTGAACCAACAGTACTTACTATTTCTAAAGAGCCTCAGACTGTTGAAGAAGCTCTTAATATACCAGAATGGAAGTGTGCCATGGATCTTGAGTATGCAGCACTCATGAGCAACAAGACATGGAGTTTAGAAGCTTTACCCAAAAATAGGAGGCCTATAGGGTGCAAATGGGTGTTTAAAGTTAAAAAAAATCCAGATGGTACTGTCAACAAATATAAAGCAAGACTAGTTGCCAAAGGGTATAATCAAGAGGCAGGAGTTGATTTCCATGAGGTTTTCAGTCCAGTGGTAAAACCAGTCACAATTCGGGTTCTCCTTACTTTGGCCTTATCAAAAGGGTGGAACATCCATCAAATAGATGTTAATAATGCCTTTTTAAATGGTGATTTGAATGAAGATGTATACATGCTACAGCCTCCTGGATATGAATCAGCTGAGCACCCTATAGGCCTCCTATTTTTGGGTAAAGCTTCTAAACTCCATGTCTTGTTGCTCATGAGTGCTGCATACTCAAGATCCATGGCACACTTCCATTCTGGTATATTAAGAGCTTCTTCAACAGTTTAAGACTCTTTAGAAACAGTAAGTACTGTTGGTTCAGTTCCCCTTGCTTTGCTACGAGTCATCATTGAGTGGTTGTTTGATTTAAATGCCCATGCTTTTCTACGGGTCACCATTGAGTGGACATTTTGAAACAGACGTTGAGAAACTTCAAAGTCTGCAAAGAAACCTGAAACATGTTGCAAAGAATCCATAATATTGGTATTATTAGCAAGTGCACATGAGTTATTTGTTTGTCCAGCAAATGCATTGGTATTCTGAGTATGTCTTGCATTAGTTAATGTAGAGATTGATAGAATAGGAGGTACAGCTGAAGGTGGAGAAACAGAATGTGATTTGTTACTGGAAAGTGACTGCTGTGAGGAACCCTTGCTGTTCTTGAATGAAAAATTACTTTCATCAAATATGATATCTCTAGATATAATTATTTTCCCATCAGGATACAGACACTTGTATCCTTTGTGTGCTGGACTATAACCAAGAAAGGTGCATTCAATGGATTTGAATTGAAATTTGGGATTATTATAGGGCTGTAGGTTTGGATAGGCTGCACACCTAAAGACTTTAAGAAAAGAATAATCAGGTTTGATTTTATATAAGGTTTGAAATGGAGTAGAACCATTTAAGACTAGTGTGGGTAGTCTATTAATGAGATACACAGCTGTGCTAAAGGCCTTAGTCCAAAATGAACTAGGTAAAGATGATTGGTGAAGCAAGGCTAGTCCAGTCTCAGTTATATGTCTGTGTTTTCTTTCTGTAAGCCCATTTTGTTCATGTGTATAAGGACATGAAACACGATGAACTATTCCTTAGTCTTTCAAATATTTAGTGAAAGCTCTAAATTCTCCTCCCCAATCAGTTTGTAAGGCAAGGATTTTGTGGTTGGTTTGAAGTTCTACTTGTTTCATGAAATGAATAAAGGTCTGTAATGCATCAGACTTGCTTTTAAGAAAGTAAATCCATGTGTAGTGGTTAAAAGTATCCACAAAATGTATGTAATATCTGTGACCTTCTTTTGACAGCACTGGTGCTGGTCCTCACAAATCAGAATGGATTAGTTGAAGAGGTTTTGAGTATTCCGTTTGAGAAGAGACAAAAGGAAATTTGTGTATTTTACTAAGATAACAAGATGAACAAAAGGAAAGCTCTTTATTTGGTATTCTGATGTTACAAGAAGTGGGTACGCTCTTGACAGCTTGTACAGAGGCATGGCCCAATCTAACATGCCATTTGTCTAACTCAGAACAAGAATTTAACAATGAAGAAGTATGAGAACTATGTATAACAGGTGAAGTAACATTTGGTGACTGAGGTGCTGACACTTTTGCAGTGGTATACGGTTCCTTTTGAATATGAAATTGATCAAAGACATACAAGCCTTTTCTAACAGTCTCCTTCAAAAGTATTTGATGAGTATCCTGAGATTTAACATAACAAGTGTCAGGATGGAACTCAAAATAGACATAATTGTCTTTTGCAAACTGAGAAACACTCACAAGATTTTTGGTAATATTTGGAACATGAAGAAGTGAGTTTAGGTAAAGATTTTGATTAGAAAAGCAAGACTTAATCTAAGAATTACCAATGTTTTAATGAACAAACCTAAGCCATTACCAATGTGCACCTTCTCCTTTCCATTATATGGAGTCTTCTGCACAATGTTAGAGGCATCCACTGTTATATGATTAATGGCTCTAGAATCAGGATACCATTCTTGCTCATTGTCATTAATACTGCTGTTAGAAGTGAGCATTGCATAGGGTGTATTTCTGATACTGCCATTGACTATCTTGCTGAAGTGGCTTGAAACTTGAGCTGGTCCTTGAAAACTTTCATCAAATCTGTGATAACAATTCCAGGACTAATGTCCATATCTCCCACATAATTGGCATTGAATGTTACTTTTATCAAAAAACCTTCCATTCCTACCAACAAACCGCCCATTGTTATAACCTCCTCTGCCTCTGAAAAAATTTCCTCTGCCTCTAAACCTTCCTCTATTTGCATATTGACTAGGGAAACCTTGATGACCATTTCTGTTTACATTGTAACTCTGAGGACGTGTAGTAAGATTCACTGTCATAGCCTCTACTTCTTCATGATGTTTCTCAATTCTATTTTCTTATGCAAGCAACAATGCTTCAATTTCTTCTACTGAATATGGATCAGTTTTAGAGAGAATGGATGTAACAAAACCATCGTATTATGAGGAAAGACCATCAAGAATTACCTCTATATGATCATTTTCTGTAATTACATGATCAACTGAAGCCAAAGAATCAACAAGATTCTTAATCTTTAAAAGATACTCAGTAGCTGTTATGGATCCCTTCTTCACAATTTGTAGCTGCGACTTGAAGTGCTTGATCTTTGCCTTTGTATGAGAGGCAAAGAAAGTTTCTGCCTTTTCCCAGACCTGATATGAGTATTCACATCCCACCATCCTTGTAAGGATATTTTCTGACATCATTGACAGGAGCCAAGATAGCAAGAGCTGATCTTGCTTCTTCCAAAGAACATACTGCTGACTCAAGATCCTAAGAACTCTTCCTTGCTCATCTACTGCAAATCTTGATGGCACTTCTTGACCACCACTGATGTATTTCTCTAGTTCATGCCCTCTGATGGCTGCAAGAACTTGCTGTTTCCAGAGTATATAGGAATTGCTGTCTAATTTTACAGAAATAGAGTAGCTAAAAGAAACTAGTGAAGCATTCAGAGATGCTAGAGAGAACGAATTTAAATTTTCTCCCATTGGATCAAAGCTCTAATACCATGTTAGAATTCTCAAGAACTTCAGAAAGAAAGAAAGCTCAAGAACTTTTAGACAAGAAAGTTCAGGAAAGGAAACTATGATTCAATCTATAATTCTGCAAATGATGTAGCTGAGATTACAATTTATAATCTAGGACTTAATTATTGAATTACACTAATATCCTTAACTAATAAACTGCAACCAAGACTAGACTAACAGATTGCTAACAGAACAAAGACCAGGCCTAACATATTACTAACATACTCCACGTGACAAGCCTGCAGCTGCTGAACTAAACCCTTTTCTCTAACATGGTATAATTCTAATTTCTTCCAAAATGGTCGCAATATGCTAATCACCAAAATTTATTATGTGCCTAAAATAAAAAATAACATTTTGAGTTTGGGCCAACTTTTTGAAAGGCTATGAAATTCTCAAGAAAGATATTTGTCTTTGGGTTAAAGATCCAAATTCTAATTTGATTGCTAAAGTTCTCATGTCAAGAAATAGATTGTCTAAATTAATTTTTAAGACAATTGATACAAAGTGCTTGAAGGCTAATGTACAAGATGAAGCATGGTGTTGGCACATGAGATTTGGCCATTTAAATTTTAAAGCACTCCTATGGGAGAAAAGAAGATGGTGAATAGGATGGCTTTAATTAACCATTCTAATCAATTGTGTGCATCATGTCTTCTTAGCAAACATGCAAGAAGGAACTTACCAAAAGAAGCCATATCATGAGCAACTGAGGTTCTTCAACTTGTTCACACCAATGTGCATGGATCTATCAATCCGCCCTCATTTTGTAAAAGTAAATATTTCTTGCTCTTTATTGATGATTTTAGTAGAAAGACATGGGTTTATTTTTTGAAACAGAAATGAGAAAATTTTGTTGCATTTAAAAATTTCAAGGATCTTGTGAAAAAGGATAATGGCTACAAAATTATAGCTTTGAGGTCCAATAGAAGAGGTAAATTCACTTTAAAAGAATTTATGAATTTTGTGAAACTCATGGAATTCATCAGCCTTTAACAATCCTAGATCACTACAACAAAATAGTGTTACAGAGAGGAAGAATAGAACATTTCTCAATATGTTGTTGAATGCTAAAACCTAAAAATATGCCAAGTTATTTTAGGCCGAAGTTGTATTTTGTGTAGCTTATTTGTCCAACTGCTCTCTAACAAAAAATGATAAAAATTAAACCCCTCAAGAAACATGGAGTGGAAGAAAGCTAACTGTCAAATATTTGTGAGTCTTTGGCAGCATTACATATGTTCATTACAACATAAGATCTAAGCTTGATGATCATAGTGTCAAGCATGATTTCATTAGTAATGACTCAAATTCCAAAGGCTACAAGTTGTACAACCCAAGCAATGGCAAGGTGGTGATGAACCGTGATGTTAAATTTGATAAAAAAAGCAACATGGAATTGGGAGGCCCGAGAAGAAGAAGTTCATCATTTCTTTCCATATTTTGAAGAGGAAGGAGAGACAATGATGCCTATAAAAGAAACAACTCCACCTTCTTCATCAACTCCTCACTTTGATGAAGAAAGTTAAAAAAAGGGCCAAAAAATATGAAAGATCTGAGAGATCTATGGAAAAGCCAAAGAAATTATTTTTAATATTAATGTTTATTTTGTCTCTTTGTAGATAGTGGGCCATTGACTTTTGAGGAAGTCATAAAAGACAAACGGTGGAGACAAGCCATGAATAAAGAGATCAAAGCAAATGTGAAGAATAATACTTGGGGATTAGCAACTCTTTCCAAGGGTCATGAAGTTAATGGGTCAAGTGGGTGTATAAAACAAAAAAGAATGCTAATGGAGAAGTAGAGAGATACGAAGCAAGAGTTGTTGCTAAAGGCTATAAGCAAAAGCATGGAGTTGACTATGAAGAGGTTTATACACCCGTTGCTTATATGGAGACTATTCATTTGCTCATTTCTTTGGTGACTTAAATGAAGTGGAGAATCTATCAATTTGATGTGAAGTAGGCTTTCCTAAATGGTTTTCTTGAAGAAGAGGTCCACATTGAGCAACCATTGGGTTATATAATCAAAGGGCATGAAGACAAATGTTTGATATTGAAAAAGGCTTTGTATGGATTGAAGCAAGCACTAAGGGCATGGAATAATTGTAGCGACAAGTTCTTTTAAGACAATGGGTTTGCTTATTGCCTTCATGAGTATATTCTTTATTCTAAAATTCATGCTAATAGGAATAGTTTGCTTATTTGTCTTTATGTAGATGATCTTGTTTTCATTGGTAAAAATCCAAGTTTGTTTGTAGATTTCAAAAAGGTAATGTTGTTTGAATTTGAGATGATTAATAAAGGGCTCATGTCATACTATCTAGGCCCAAAAGTGAAGCAAATGGAGGATGATGTCTTCATCTCTCAAGAAGGCTATGCAAAGGAACCTTTGAAGAAATTCAAAATGTCTAATTACAATTCTATGAATATGCCCATGGGAATTGAAGTAAAATTGTCAAAATTTGAAGATGGAGAAAAGGATGATCCTACTCTTCTCAAAAGTCTTGTGGGAAGGTTAAGATATTTGATGTGTACAAGGCTTGATATTCTCTTTACAGTTGGAGTAGTGAGTTATTTCATGAAACCTCCTACTTCCACTCACATGAAAGTGGCCAAAAGGATTCTTCGTTACTATAAAGGTACACTTGATTTTGGGCTATTTTATTCTCCTCCTAATGATTTCATGCTGTGAGTTTCCACGGTAGTGATTTTACAGGAGATATTGATCATAGAAGAGCACTATTGGCTTTATATTTTTCATGAGTGATTGTGCTATTTCATTGAGTGCAATACAACAAGCCATTATCACACTTCCAACTTGTGAATTTGAATATGTAGCAGCAACTAGTTGTATTTGTCATACTATTTGGTTAAGAAGATTATTGAAGGAACTTC
Source organism: Dicorynia guianensis (assembly GCA_037013595.1). Classification (NCBI taxonomy): domain Eukaryota; kingdom Viridiplantae; phylum Streptophyta; class Magnoliopsida; order Fabales; family Fabaceae; genus Dicorynia; species Dicorynia guianensis. Next base: position 5,530,307 of record JASUAB010000010.1, read on the forward strand.
AATTGCCATAAGAAGAAGCTATAGAAATTTGTATTGACAACAAGTCTACACAAGCACTTCCTAAAAATTAGTGTTTCATGATCAAAGCAAGAATATTGACACAATATATATGTGTATATTGTGTCAATATTGCTAGTAAAGAAGTAGAGCTCAAGTATGTGAAGGTATAGCTCTTGGAGATGTTGGTACTAAAATATATCCAAGAGTAGGTATCATGTGAAGCTATGGAAGGAACTAGGTCAATGAAGAAGGCAAATGGGGTAAAGAGGATGTGGGCAAGCTATTGGTGGGAACAAGTGGTGTGGGTGGGTTATTGGTGGAGACAAATGGGATGGGGTCACTAGAGGAAGACCAGCCATCCCTTCATGGTCAACCCTGCCCTCTACCTGATACAAACCATCCACTTAAAGACATCTATACATGGATTTGAAAAAGAAGTTCACAATATAAATCTAAATACTTATTGCTACTAATTCTAACCTTATTCTAAGTTTAAATGATTATGAAAACTTAACTAATAATTTTACTATGTGAAATTAATAAATTTCTAAATTGAAATAATTTCTAAATTAATTTTTAAATGTAAAAGCAATTCTAATGATTAGATTTCTGATTTCTAATTCTTTTCTACTAATATATTGACTTCAAATACAAATAAAATAATGAACTTTATCTAATTATCCTAATTAATTAATTTAAACACTACCACTTCTAATGTTATAATGTGAAATTAATAATGTTTTAAATGTAAAATAATTTGATAATTCAAGAAATCAGAATTATTGATGGCACTCAGGATAATTGGGAATAGTCATATTTACTAACTATTCCCCATAAGCATCATGGGGAATTCATAACATTTTGCAAGATAATGAATTTGTAATTGCCTTAATTCTGTTACTGTCAATATCTTGGTATTATCCAAAACACAATAATCCAAGGATAGTTAAGAGAGTTGTCCCATTCACTAACAACTTTTTAATAATCCATTATCAGAAATTCATCAGAAGGATCCTGACTTACCTACACTTCACCCCAATCGACCATGTTGACTTACTTCCATATAAGAATCTTAATAGAATATTCTTTTTTAAAAGTAATTTGACATATTATTATATATTTATAAAAAGTAAACTTCAAAAACTAAGAAAATTAATTATAAGAATCTCACATACTAACATTCATGTTAAAAAAATCTTAAAATTTTTTTTAATAATGAGACCAATTAAATAATAATCTATTTAACATATTTAATTTTTTTAAGTTCAAAATTCATAGTTTAAAATCCTAAAATATAAAACTCTAAATGTTAAACTTTAAAACCCTAAATACAACATGGCATTAAACCCTAAAATCTAAAACAATATGAAGCAGAATAGGTTCAAGTATGGCATAAATAACTAAACCTAATTGAAGGAAAAAGGCTGGCAGCTTTATCTCATGGGCAACTCTGTTAAAAAAGAATAATAAGAGCCAATGACAAGAAAGTTCACCCAAATTATAGGGGACCTTACATAGTGAAAAAGGCATTTTCTAGAGGGGCATTAATTCTTGCTGACATAGATAGTGATGAGCTCCCAATTTGATAAACACAGAAGTCGACAAGAAATACTATGCATAGAGATCAACACATGATTAGCTAAGAGCTCGAACTTGTGATTTAAGTGTAGTTGGATTCAGTATTGTCTTCAAGTCACCTAACCACCGTTACCAAAATTTCCTTTTCCACTTGTATTTGATTTTTGCCTTGTGCTTTATCCTTTGCTCATAAGAACCCCCAAAAAGGGATGTAAAACCTAGATTCTTATAAATAAAGATAGCCCTTCTTTTATTTGCCCTGACTTTCTCATATTTGCATTTTTCTTGCATTTTGTTATGAACATGTATTTGAAACATGTCAAACAGGTAAAAATCAGGTATGTAATGAATTACATGTCTTGAATTCTAAGAATAAGTAGAAATAGGCTTAAACTAATTTAGTTGCCTGAAAGTAAGTTTTTCAGAAAAGAACTCCTCAAGACAATAATGGTAAAGCCCCACGCACAAGAAAATTGTGCAACATATTGGTTTGACAGTAAAGCGACACTTGAAAGATGGTTCACATCCTGAACACTAGTTTGTATGTGCTTGACTTTAGTCCTCCCATAAGCTCATGATTAGGAAGGCAAGTTGGAGTTGTGAAAACTCCTAATTGATAAAATGATGAAACATGAATCATCAAGCATGGTCATAAGTCAAAATTACTTCATCACAAGCATGCATCTACATCCATTTGGTTTAGTTAATAAAACCTAGAATGGGTTTTTCTAGGTCTCTTTTAGTAAATCAAGCCTAGAACAATTTACCCTAGGTCATTTCTTTTGGGACAGTTTACCTTGCAACCTTAGAATAGTTTACTCTAGTTTTTTTTTTTTTTTGGGACAGTTTACCTTGTAACCTTAGAATAGTTTGCTCTAGGTTATTTCTTTTGAGATGGTTTATCCCATAACACTAGAATGGCTTACTCTAGGTTATTTCTTTTGGGACGGTTTACCCCATAACCCTAGAATGGTTTACTCTAGGTTATTTCCTAGATCAAACCTAGAATGGGTCTCTTTAGGTTTCTTTCGCTAAATCTTACCCAAAATGGGTTCTTCTGGTTCCTTTAAATCCTCAATTGTCCTCTTAGGTATCCTAATTAAGTGAGCAATGGTCCTTTTCACATTAAATCCTAAGTGGTGTTGGTTAGGTGAACCATGGTCCTTTTCACATTAAATCCTAACTCATTTTCTTAGAAATCTTGATTGGGTAAACAGTAGTCTGTTGCATTAGATCATTTTCCTAAAACGTGATAATCTAGCTCCTTTCTCTTGAATGTGGTGCTCTAAATCTTTTACCTAGAATGTGGTCCTCTAGGTAACTTTCTCAAAAATGTGGTTCTGTAGGTAATTTTGCTCTAGAAAGTGGTGCTCTAATCTTTTTCTTAGAACATGGTTCTCTAGGTAACTTTTCTAGAATGAGTTTCTCTATGTCATCTCCTAGTCAAAATAATGTCTTTCAACCTTTACCTATCTTCTTGTCTTTAAAAGATGAGCAAAGAGGAGAAATCTATAGACATTTAATTTTGTCTAACCCATTTTGCAAAATTTTAACCTAAATCCAAAACCCATAAAATAAAGTCTAAGGTAAAATTAAACCCAAAGCCAAGCCCAAGTCCAAGAAATAAATCCCAAGATAGAACCAATTAGAAAATAAAGTAATAAGATAACCAAAATTAACAATAATAATAATATAAGATAAATAAAAGATGAAGATAAAAAAAAGATAAAAGATAACAAAAAGAAATAAGAAATAAATGATAAATGGTAAGACATGAAGGATAAAGGATAAAAATTGAAAAAGGATAAAAGATAAGAAAGAGGTAACATACAAGTAAGAATAGGAAATAAATTCTAAAGGTACAACTATAAAAGACTTCAGCCTACAAAACAAAAAAGAGCACAGCACATAGAAAGGAAGCTACTGAAAAACCAAGCAAAAAGAAACTTTCCAATCTTCAAGAACCAAAAAATACACACTAACTGAAATAGCACACAAGGAACAAGCTCAGTAACCTAGAAATGACACCCAACTACCTCCACCCTTACCAAAACAACTCTAGCCTAAGCCAAAATGCAAGTTCTTTCCCATGGCTTTTGAGTAGTCCCATTTCCGATTCTCGCTAAGCTCTATCATCCCCCTTTCAAAAACCACCATGAAATTACATAATTGTAGAATCCTTGCAATTTTAAAGCTTAAGTTTGTGGCTGTTGAAACTGGTTTCCATGCCACCATTGTTCAAGAAGCCTACCCCATCATAGAGTAGCTGTTATTAGTCACTGCCTTGCCAACATCAAAGCTTGGTTCATTTATTGCTACTGGAGCGTGAAGACCATAAACGAAGCTTTTGGTGCTGTTGTAGCATCTCCAAATTGATGTACTTTGCACGTTTGATTCTTGCCCAAATTGGATCTATTTTTTTGCTCTAAGACTCAGTCTTCAGCTTGTAAGAGTTGGTTTACAGGCAAGCTCCCTTGATTAATATCAAATTTGTTATGATTCTATGATAAAAAGTAAATTCATCATGTTAAGACATGCTGTGACTAGAATTTCTAATTTAAGTGATATTACATGATTATCTTGAACTTGGTTTTAACTTGTTGATCTTTGTTTTTGTGTTAGTATATTTGGGTTCCTTAAAGTATCATTGGGATTTAGAATTAGTTGTCTTGACCATGGTTCTCTTACATGTTGTTTGAATTAAAACTTTCTTGAAAATCTTTGTGGGCTGTAGCTTTCTTATTTAAATTCTTGGTGGCAAATCTATTTTTATTCTCTTCACTTAATAGGGGTGAATTAATTTCTCATGGAATTTCCATTTAATGGGGTAGCTGGCGTCGAAATTTTGCTCTTATTTTAATTGCACTTTTTGGGACCATAATTTCTTATACTTTATGGCGTTTGAGACATTATATTGAGATGTGTAATTTGGGTTGTAAAAAAACTTTGTAATGGATCACTTTAAGGTATTAGAATTTATACTGCCAAGCCACATTAATGAAAATATAAGGGACAAGAGCACTTACGTGAATTTTGTAAATTTGAATTTTTTAAAATATTATTTTAAAATCATAATCTTAAATAGGAAAGAAATTTTTTTGAAATATTTATTTTTAAAATCTTGATTTAGAATAAGAAGAAAATTTTTTAAAAATTATTATTTAAAAATTTTTAATCTAGAATAGATAAGAATTATTTTTAAATTTTTTTAAAGATATTTTAAATAATTAAATTAAATCAAGTTAAATTAATTAAATTATTTTTAATATTAATAAAATATTTAAGGTACTAACACTTTTTTAAAAAATATAATCGGCTCTTAAATCAAATCTTTGAAAACATAAATTTTTTTTGATTAGGTTGGTGGTGATTCTAAAAGCAAAAAGAGTGTTGATACGGCACGTCGTCGTCAATTGCTGTGGAGCTCTTAGATCAAGGACATGGTCATTAACTCCACTCCCTTTTCTTTTTCGTCTGTTTGTCTATTGTCTAATATTTTATTTTTAATATTAATAAAATATTTAAGGTACTAACACTTTTTTAAAAAATATAATTGGCTCTTAAATCAAATCTTTGAAAACATAAATTTTTTTTGATTAGGTTGGTGGTGATTCTAAAAGCAAAAAGAGTGTTGATACGGCACGTCGTCGTCAATTGCTGTGGAGCTCTTAGATCAAGGACATGGTCATTAACTCCACTCCCTTTTCTTTATCGTCTGTTTGTCTATTGTCTAATATTGGAGTTGGGCTTGCGGGCATGTCCACTGTTGTGGAGCTCTTGGATCACGGACATGATCATTAGCTCTGCTCTCTTTTCTTTGTCATCTATTTGTCTATTGTGTAATCCTTGTGGATAACCATACCTTGCGGGGATGCAGGCAGGGATGGGAAAAATTATCCTTGCCAGGGTTAGGCGTGGGGGTGGGAAGCATTTTCTTCATCAGGGTTGGGGAGCAGGAGACTACTCCCCATCTCCATGCCACCCAATTGCCATTCCTAGGTGGGTTGTGATGACCAATTTACCATCTTTATATTGAATTTGATAAATAGGGAGTGGGAAGTGGTGTTCCCTCATGTCTAGAGGAAAGGAAGTATGTGCGTTGACTACTAAGCCTTCCATGTCACTTAGAATACCGCAGTGTCCTTTATTTTTTGGGAAAAATATATCTTACCCCCTCATACTTTATATGATGTGCAAAAAACTTACTTATATTTTCAAATGAGTAAAATAAAACCTTACATTTTTTAAGACGTGCAAGAAACCCCCATCCGTTAGAAACCGTTTAATTTTTCGTTAAAATGCAAAACGGGAAGTCGTCCATGGGAAGAATAACAACGACTGCTGCTGCGATTTCCTTTTTTCTTCAGAAGAAGAATGCTTCGCCGCTGCCAAAAGCTGAAGAAGAAGGAGACCTGAGGCCGTTCGAAGGAGTTGCCGCTACTGCTGTTGGACTGTGATGTGCCTTTAACTATAACAGTGGCGGGTAATCAACCTGAGTGACAAATTTGCTTAATGCAAAAAACAATATATGAAAACAGCTTTATGTGACTAATTTAGCAAATTTTAAGGTGCTGGAAAGCTTATTGGACAGCCTTATTGCCATCTACACAGTTAACGGTTGTCGCAGAAATGAGCAAGTTAGAAAAATAGAAGTTGGCGGAGCAATAGAGCAAGTCGTAGAAATCTGCCTGTCACAGCAACGGAGGAGTCGCAGTCCAAGACCAACAGCGGCAAAGCCTTCGATTTGGGACTTGGGGTTCGTTCTTGTTCTGATTTGGAGAAATATCTGCTGGGCTGAGTAGCAGCAAATCGCACATCACAGTCCAACAGCAGCAGCGGCAACTCCTTCGAACGGCCTTAGGTCTCCTTCTTCTTTAGCTTTTGGCAGCGGTGAAGCATTCTTCTTCTGAAGAAAAAAGGAAATTGCAGCAGCAGTCATTGTTATTCTTCCCATGGACGACTTCCCGTTTTGCATTTTAACGAAAAATTAAACGGCTTCTGACGGATGGGGGTTTCTTGCACGTCCTAGAAAATGTAAGGTTTTATTTTACTCATTTGAAAATATAAGTAGGTTTTTTGCACATCATATAAAGTATGAGGGGTTAAGATATATTTTTCTCTTATTTTTTATCACCCCTTAAAGAGATGGAGTTTCTCTGTTAGCTGACGTCCTTTATTTTAAAAGTGTTACGCTCAAAAAATCCTCAAATATAGCTAATACAACTCATATATACTCAATGAATTCATGACTCTAAACACAACGTATTTTCTTCCAAAGGAATTAAAATTTACTCAAAACTATCTCATAGTATCAAAAAGTAACGATTTAAAATGAAAAAAAAAAAAATGCACTTTGGCACGGTTTGTGTTGAAATATATATCATTTCACGAACAATGTATGTAAAAAAGAGTGCACATGATGTATTTTTTAAAAAAAAAGGAATAAAAAATATGACAATATAGAGAGAAATAATATCCACATGAAACAAAATTAAGTTTATTAGTTAATTGCATGGCACAATTTTAATGAGTAGAGAGAATTTTTTTATTTTTATATAATATATAATATGATTTCACGAAAATGATATAAACACATTAGCAATTCTATCTAAGAGTAATATTTTAAAATTTGCAATAATTATATGTGAACCCTAATCTATTCATTAACAATTTTAAGTGTTAGATGAATGATATTTTAAAATTAAAAATTAAAAATATCAAATTAACACCACTTATTTTGAAGAACCAAATTGAGAAAAAGTATTTGAGAAGCAATATTACAGAATTTACTGTTTAAAATTGTGATAATACTATTATTAAAGAAATAAAAGTTTAAGGTATTAGTTAGAAAAAAACAGACTCAGCAAAAAAGTGTGAGGGGTGTGTTCTATGCTTGATGCATCTCACCTGGACCTGGTTACTTCAATCCCCTCCAAGTTCCAACACAAAACCCAGAAACCCTGTTATTGTTGTTAGATATGCTCCACTCAACTCCTTCTGTCTATTTATGTTTCCTGCAAACCTCTAATTGAATTGAAATTATAGACACACAAATATTGCATACTTTTTATTTTTGTAATTAATCAAATGGAGGATTCTGAAGGAGGCCTCAGCTTCGACTTCGAGGGTGGCCTCGACTCCGCTCCCGCCAACCCCACGGCGGCGTCCGGACCTCTCGCCCAATCCGATTCTTCTGCTGCTGCTTCTTCCGTAGCCAACGGTGGCGCAGTCGGCACGGCCTTTGCGGCTGCTGACCCTGCGGCTGGCAACATCCCCGGGCGGCGGAGCTTCCGTCAGACGGTGTGCCGGCACTGGCTTCGTAGCCTTTGCATGAAGGGCGACGCCTGCGGCTTCTTACACCAGTATGACAAAGCGCGGATGCCTGTCTGCCGGTTTTTCCGATTGTACGGGGAGTGTCGCGAGCAGGATTGCGTTTATAAGCACACCAATGAAGATATCAAAGAGTGTAACATGTATGTATGCGTTTCAAATTTCGTTGAAATTGATTATCTGCGTATCATTTATGCCTGATTCGAGTATCTGACGTTCCTTTTCTTTTTGGTTATGATTGAAAAATCATGCTTTGGCTTTATAAGTTTGTTCATTTTGACTTTAATTCTAATAAATCAATCAAAATTTCCTGGTTCAACAACCTTTGTTTTTGGGGCATCAAGTGGATGCCTTTTGTACAAAGAAAAAAAAAAAAACTATATAAGGCCGGATAGTCTCATACGCTTCAAAACTCCCAAAATGGAAACTGGAGGCCTAAAGCAAGGCAGGAAAGCAGTTCACATAAACAAGAAATTCAATTAATTACGTTTGAAACTGGCAAAACCTTTTCTAATACTATTATTTCTTTTCCTCCACAAAGATCACAGTGAAATGTTGTTGGCATTCTTTATGACTGACAAACCAAAGGCCATATCAGATACCAAAAAAACTACACAACGATACAATGCAACTAAGAATAATTACCATTTTAAGAAGAAAATGTTGATAGTATATTTAAACCTTTTGATTCATCTTAGCATCCTCTATATCTATATATCAGAACTAGAAAGTGAGTGCCAGCTATGCCGTTAGGCGGGAGCTGATGATGTCAATGACTTGGATCATAGTTTCCTGAGTATAGACAGATGAGCTGTCTGAAGATGGTAGAAAATTATTATGAGAGTCTAGCCTCTATTGAAATTTATAGTAAGATTGTACAATATTACAGGGCTAAATTTAAGGCCTAATTACAAGATAGCTACTACAACACATGCTTAATTCCAGCACTCCCCCTCAAGTTAGAGCATATAACTCATATGCATCAAGCTTGTGTTACATGTAAAACCCGCATGAGGATCCTAGAGAGACTAAGTAAAAATGTCTACTAGTTGGTCAGCTGAGTTGACAACACTAGTAGTAATGCAACAGCTGAGTTGCCATGGCCATAGCATGGTATTCAACTTCTGCATTAGACCTAGCATCAAGATCTTGCTTCTTACTCTTCCAAGATATCGGATTACCACTGATTAGAACACAATATGTGGAAGTAGAACACCTATTTGGGAGAGACCTTGCCCAATCTATATCAAAATATCCAATTATCTGGGTATAATCCTTATCTTCATAAAATAATCCCATACTTGGTGCTCCTTTGATGTATGTCAAAATCCGAACAGTAGCATCTGAGTGACTATCACATATAGATTGGAAAAACTGACTAACCACTCTGAAAGTAAAAGAGATATCTGGCCAAGTGGTAGTGAGGTAGTTTAGTTTTCTTACTAGTCTTCGATATCTTCTACGGTCAGATAACAGCTCTGCGTGTCTCGGTAAGAGATTCACATTCAGGTCCATAGGTGTATCAATTGTCTATAGTCAAGCATGCTAGCCTCCTCAAGTATATCTAAGGCAAATTTTTCTCTATGAAATAACAATGTTGCTTTTGGACTGAGCCACTTCAAGGCCACGAAAATATTTCAACTTGCCCAAATCTTTTGTTTGAAAATGGTTGGAGAGGTGTCTCTTACCATCTTGATCACTTCCAGTGATGACAATGTCGTCCACATAAACCACTAGATAAATGCATTTACCATCCATGAGTGGCAGTAAAAAACAGTGGTTTACCTCACTACAAATCACATCAAATTCTTGAACAATTGTAATAAACCATCCAAACCAAGCTCACGAAAATTGTTTTAGCCCATATACACTTTCCTCAATTATCATTGCTAACTTGGCTCTGATACCATGTTAAATTAGAGAGGGAAAGAGATAAAACCCATTTTTGGAGCGAAAAATGTTATGAGAGACTAACCTCTCTCTATTGAAATTTATAGTAAGACTGTACAATATACAAGGCTAAATTTAAGGCCTCATTACAAGATAGCTAATTGACAGTTAATATGACACATACTTAGTACCAACAATGTATAACAAATTGTGTTAGAGAAAGGGGCAAAACAACCAGCAGAGGATTAGAAAACCTTGAATGTGTTGGGATCATGAGTTTGTACTTTTTGTTCAATTTGCATAATTAAAACAGATTCCTTTTTTAGTCTTTTTTGTCTTTTTCCCTCATGCATCACATTTTAGCTGCTTAGACTGATAACGTGTTAGAGAGAACAAATGGGAAATATGCAACTATTGGAGGATAACAAAATTCTGAATGCGTAAGGGATTACATATTTGGAATATCATTCTATTTTCATAATTGAACATGATGTTTATGCTTTTTTTTCTTTTATGCATTGCATTCTAGCTGATTGGAGCCTTGGATTGTTTGTTTGGCATGTTCTCTTTGGCATCATTGGGAGCGGTGGGTTTGCCCATAATGGTTGTGGGTGTTGTGCAATGCTTATGGTGGCTTGTACCTCGGTGCATTTTGTTGGTAGGAAATGATTGGAGCTTTTAGGGAAGTTTCTGCTGTATTCATTTTTGAGTTTGATCAATTTTTTGCATCATTATTTTGTTCTGCAAATAAAGTTTTTCACGGGGCTTTCTAAATGGATATGCAAAGATATTGGAAGGATTAATTGTTGTTATGTGCTTTAATAATGCATCACCTTTCTTTTTAATGTCATTGATGTTTATGGGGATATCTTATCAGGTTGTTGTATTCTTTTCATCTCTTATCTATAAATGTTTTCCCTTCTTCATTATGGGGAAGAAATATGCATTCTTATGTTTGATTAGTTCTATGGTTGTATGGTTTTAACTTCATGGCTTAAGACAAGATAATCAAATTGTATGATTATGATAGAAGTATTTCTGCATCTTCAGGTACAAGTTAGGATTTTGTCCCAATGGACCTGATTGCCGGTACAGGCATGCAAAATTGCCAGGACCTCCACCTCCTGTTGAAGAGGTCCTTCAAAAGATCCAGCATCTATATTCTTATTATAATTCCTCTAACAAATTTTTTCAACAAAGGGGGGCTAGTTATTCTCAACAAGCTGAGAAATCTCAGCTTTCACAAGGTCCTACTTCTGCAAATCAAGGTGTGGCTGGAAAGCCACTTACAGCAGAGTCGGGTCCTAATTCTACAAATCAAGGTGGGGCTGGAAAGCCGCTTACAGCAGAGTCAGGTAATGTCCAGCAGCAGCAACATGTTCAACAGTCTCAGCAGCAGCTTAGCCAGAGCCAAACTCAAAATCTTCCTAATGGTCAGCCCAATCAAGCTAACAAAACTGCAACCGCTTTACCTCCAGGAATATCTAGGTGTGTTCAGAGTCCTGTAATGTTGAAATTCACCTTGTAAATCAGTAATTAGTGTGCTTCTACCAATAATTTATGCAAGGTACATATTAAGTATTATTTGCTTGGGAAACTAGTATAAGTTATCAGCTGTAGCTAGTTTCTCTTAGAAGTGTTGTAGTCCATTTGGCTGTTTATGAATGTGTTATAAGCTGTTGTGCATTATTGTTATAGTGTTTAAGGTTTTCCTCATGCTGAAGTTGTTTTCTTATAGCTTTTGTTCTAAAGGCAAATCCTGCATCTTTGTGGTATCCCATGAATATTTTCAGCCCCACGAAATTGTGTTGGGTCTTGACAATCAGTTCTCATAAATATGTAGAGATTAGCGGCAATCATCTCTTCCATTTTATTTTCTGAATACTAAATTTGGCTATATATAGAAGGTGCTAGTTTGTTTGTATCTGGTTGTTTCTTCAATTCATATATTGTCCACTCTCACTTTTCTGCTTTCTAAATAGAAATTGAAAGTTATAATAGAAAGGGTAAAATATACAGAACCCTCCTAAACTTTAAGTCGATTTTAAATAACTTTCATGAACTTTAAAATTTTGCTACTAACTCTCCTAAACTATGAAAAACATGCAAAAAAACACTTCTATTAGATTTTCTATTAGGACATGGACGGAAACCCTTTTCCCTTGGTCAAACCCCAAATTGACCAAGGGGAATAGACGAAAATGACCCTAATGGAAATGAAAAAGTCCCACCCACCCAGATTTCTGTTCCAAATCTTGGAGCAATTGCTAGAGGAATAAAAGGAAGAAAAGAGCTAGAGGAAGAGTGTGTAACCAAACTAACTAATTCAAATAGCCACCGTATGAAATTCTGAAACCAGCGCATGAATTTCTATGATTTCGGATTGGTGGTGCTGATGGATGTTAGGCCAATAGGTGGTGTGGTGAAGATGACTCTTCGTCACAAAACAGAGTTGGGCAAGTCTGAGGAAGGCACGGTCACCAAATGGAGTTCTGGTGATTCTGCTTCCTTCTTTCTGACTTCGTGGGGTGTCCCAAAGTCTGGGTTCTGAGATATCTACGGCTATGGCTTGTGGCAGCAATTAGTGGAGTACATTCTGAGAGGTGCAAAAGGTGCAAAGATGAGGGGGGCTTCAAGAATTTTTTTTCAGTTTTTGAATGGGTTCTGAAGGATACAAGATAAAGGGGTGTGGATTCCTTGCGATTTCTTTGGTTGTGAAATGAAAGAAAGTGAATGCTGAGATTCTGAGTGGGTGTATGGTGCTCTGTTTTGTGCTGGAGGATTTCTAAGTCTGAAAGTGGGTGTATGGAGCAATGCTTCTCACTGGTTTCGTTGTGATGTTTGCTGTTGTTGATGTTGCAAAGGCCCATGCCATGCGGACCCAAGCATATGACGAATGCTTTGAGATTTGGAACAAAAATTTGGGTGGGTGGGACTTTTTCATTTCCATGAGGGTCATTTTCATCTTTTTTCCTTGGTCAATTTGAGGTTTGACCAGGGGGAAAGGATTTCCATCTATGCCCCAACAGAAAATCTAAAAAAAGTGTCTATTTGCATGTTTTTCATAGTTTACGAAAGTTAATTGCAAAATTTTAATGTTTATGAGGGTTATTAAAAATTGACTTAAAATTTAGGAGGGTTATGTACATTTTACCCTAATATAAATATTAGTTTTTCTATTTTTGTATTGGTGAGGATATATTGCATTATTTACTTTCATTATAAAACTCCATTACTGGATGGGGTTCATCACATTAGTCACTAATAATAACACCATAATTATGGAAAATACCACAACTAGCAGTTACCAGATTTTGAACTTGGGTCCTAACAAACTACCTGACCTTGTAAGCAGTACAAGATTAGTAAGGTATTGTCCACGGTCATATACATAAAGATATTTGTATCAGTTGAGTATTGAAATTGAATTAAAGGTTTTTATTCTGTTTCTGGTGCAAGATACCGAGTCTCACACCAAATACAAGTTATTATCCTATTTCAGTTTGTATGATTTGTTTTTTTCCCTTCTGTTGTTAATTCTGATTCCTTGGAAGTTGCAACTTAGTGATGCCGAAGCAAGAATCTTAATTATTCAATATGTAATTGTGGGCTATAAATTAGGTGTTCTCATCTCTGTTGTACTATATTCGTTTGTGTTTCAGTCACCTTCCGTTTTAATATTTAATTTTTGAAACAAAGGTCTCTTCTGCAAATTACAATAGAGACTCTAGTACTATTGGGTTCTGAACTTGATCTTAAAATGCCTTGAATCCTAAAATAGTAGCATTACATTATGTGAAGTTGCATTTTTAGTTCTGTGGTAGATGCATGAGTCCTCCTTGTATCACCAAGGACGATTCTTGATTTCATGGATTGTTTTTTATTATTTGACTACTCAACATTTAGCCTTTATTGTCTATGACTCTATACTAGACAAAGTCCTCATTTTGTCTTCTATTCTTACTGGGGTTACACTACCTTAAAAATCCAAGCATCAAGTATTGTGTAACGAACCCTAAGAAATACAAATGCTTGCCTGTTCTATATATGCAGTCCACAGTAAAAAGTAACATACATACTTATATATCTATATCTATATATATATATAGGACAGAGAAAAGTTGAAATACCATGAAAGAGAGAAGGATGGATGCACATACTATATTAATAAAGAAAAAGTTGACATATCAATATCAAAGGTAAATAATTGTCAGAATATTATGGTAATTGTCACCTTACCATTATTCTTTGGTTAGTTCATAATCTAGAATTTATTGACTTTTTGATTCTCAGCAAGTCTTAATTTTTTATCAATCCTCTGTGACTAGAATCTGAATTTACCACCCTTATAAGTTTCTAGGGAACCAAGAAAATTATAGGATAAGACGTGGACTCTGTAATTAGAATTATCTGTTCTTCTTACTTTATATGGGAACATACTGCATTATAATGTGCTGGTGCAGAAACTGAAAACTCTTCCATGTGTGGTTTGCGCCTAAGTTAGAATAGCTATCCTTTTTAAATAATACAACAGTTCGGACAGTTCTTTCACATATAATGATTTACACTGAACTACTTTACCACCTAAAATCTTAGGTACTTTATTGTTAAAAGTTGCAATCGTGAAAATTTGGAGTTATCTGTACAACAAGGAGTGTGGGCAACTCAAAGGAGCAACGAAGCTAAACTAAATGAAGCCTTTGACTCTGTGGAAAATGTGATATTGATTTTCTCAGTCAACCGAACTCGACATTTTCAGGTATGTATAATATTTTGCATCCTATTTGACTTGGTTTACAATTGCGTGAAGTTAGGTCCAGGATCTCTTTGCTAATCAATTGACAACTGAAATGAAGACATTCACTACCTTTCTTAATATAGCATGTTAAAATCTCTGTAGATACATCTGCATCACTGAGGCTTACTATGTGCTGAATTCTCAACTGGAATAAGAAAGCCTTTTGCTACTTCAGTATTGATGAATTTTTTTGTTTACAATGACTTCATTAAGAAAACCTGACAATTTCCATATTCAATCTCATGAGAGGACAATTATACTTTTCTGGTATATATAAATTACATCAAATTTGTGGCACTGCCTCCTGGTGTAAGGTGCAACCATAAAAGTTTTGAGGGTGCAGCTAATGTTGCTTATCTTGATGTGTTACAAAGCCTGAATTTATGATCCTAAATGTGGGTTTGGTGTTTGCTTATGGTGGGATGCTTCCTGTTTTCTTTCTGCTCCCTTTCACAATTTTGATTGGCACCTTTTAGTCATCTGCTAAGATCATGCGCGATTGATCTTGAAGAACTTCTGTTGTTATTATTATGGATACTTTCAGAAAAAGTACAATGATTGATTTTAGAAACTACTGGCAAACTTTTCTATGTTTGTTTAGAAAAAGTATTTTTGTATTTCACTCATGTCACAATGAAAGCTAAAAGGACAGCTCCTTCAGTATCTTCTATCAAACTGGAAAAAGAAATTTAGAAGACGAAGAAAGAGAAGAATTACTGAATGGAATGCTCTAACTCAACTTGGTGAGGCACCCACGGTGTGTACAACAGATCGGGCCTTTTCCCACTAGGTGGGGTCGGCTACACGAATCAAACGTCGCCATAAACTTCTATCCAAAACCAAATTTTCAGAAATACCATTTAACCAAAGGTCTCTTTTAATCACCTTTCCAAGTGTCCTTTTTAGTCTTCCTCTACATCTCTTCATAGGACTAAACACCATTTGATTAATCTTTCTTGTTGGTGCCTCTTGTGGTCTTTTTGTACATACCTAAACTACCGTAACCGGGTTTCCGCCATAAGCACCTACGGTGTGTATTTATATTAAATTTGTAGGTTATGTAGTATGTACGGTGTTAGTACGGATTCCAGGCCCAGCTAAGGCCATTAGTGAAAATACTAGCAAGTTGTTCTCCAGTCCTAGCGTGACTTGTAGAAATAGTTCCTTGTTGAAACTTCTCACAAACAAGTGACAATCAGATTTAATTTGTTTTGTTCACACATGAATGACCGTAATAGATGCAATGTGGATAGTAGCCTTGATTATCACACTACAATTGCATAGTAGCCATAGAATTTTTAGAATTGCATTGCACATCTAAGAGATTACCTGAATTATATATGGCTTCTTATGTCAATAAGCTAAAGAATGCTGCCAATCCACACTTCAAATTTTGAAAATTTACGGATTAAGCACTTAAAATATTTTCTTCTTTAAAACAGACCCTTAGCATCACTTTTCTTTGGTTGTGACTAAAATGGTAAACCTAAAGTTATTTACATTTGGCAGGGTTGTGCGAAGATGACATCAAGAATTGGTGGGTCTGTTCCTGGGGGGAACTGGAAATATGCACATGGAACAGCACATTATGGACGGAATTTTTCTGTGAAATGGTTAAAGGTATAAAGTACTACCATTTGCTTTCAAGAGTTATTTTTCAGACTTATTCCAATGTTGCAAGGGATAAAGCCAAGTACATTTGAAATTTACATTATTTGACCCTCAAGGAGCCTAAAAAACCTAAAATCGAAAACAATTTTTTATCTCAAAGCAAAAAGTAAATCAGCAATAAGTGTGGCTCACAACCTAGTTCAGCACTACCAAATGGAGCGTGTGAGGATAGACAGGAATTCCATCAAGTCTGAAGTAGAAAATGGGACTATCATCTTGTCTTATTCCTGCCAAGTCTCAAGAAGCAGATGTCTTTATGAAGGCCTTGCCTAAACCTTGTCTTGACTTGTGTGTCAGCAAGCTGGAAACGATTGATATCTATTCACCAGCTTGAGGGGGAGTGGTGGGATTGTCAAAATAAAATCCCATGATTATTGCTGGGATTCTAAGAATAAAATTCCACAATTATGGGGGTCTTTTGGGTTAGCTGTAATGCTGTATATAATTGGATAATTTTTATTTGCTTTTTTTATGTATCTTCAATTTAGCATGACCTAGTAATTAGGATATTTTTTACTTTTTCCTTTTCTGTTTTAATTCCTTGATTTAAGGGATTGTAATTCCTAGAATGAGGGAAATGATTTCGATTATCATTCCCTATACCTGTGTACTCCCTTTATTTCAGAATATGAGAGAAATAATAAAAATTCTCCTCTTTTTTCTTTTGTTCAAAAGGTAATCCAACCTAAGCCCGATGTGTGAAGGGGAGATTGTCAAGGTTATCCTATATTGGTTGTAGAAGGGACTAGGTGTTGGTTTATTAGTGTGAGGGAAAGCCTCACCTTAAGAGCAGAAGCAGACCCATGTTCAATAATTTGGGCGCAAATTCCTTCACAATCTTTGCAAAATTTTAATGTTAGATATATTTATTTTACATTATTGCTCCTTGTAGATTTTATAATTGCCCCACTACCACCTAGAATGGGACAAAAACTCATTGAAAATTGCTATGCGACCTCCTATTTTCCTTTATTTCACCATGTATTTAGTTACACTCATTTGTAAAGGTAAATGACATGACTAACCAGTTTATAACTAAATATAAGGAATATTCCCTAAAAATGGGGTTAGAAAAGATAATTTTTTTTTTTCTCACCATTTCTTTCTTGGTATTTTATATATTTTTTGCTTCCACTACTCAAAAATTTTGGGTCTACCCCTGCTCATGAACTACCTTTTGAGGTTGAGAAGGCCCAAAATGCATTTAACAAAGATTTTTTTTTTTTTTTTTCTGTGGGACCTCAGAGCCTAATATCGTAATCACAGTTTCATTTTATCATTCTCTCCCACCTTTCACATTTAGTGAGATACTAGCTTCACTTTTTCAAGTGGTTGCCAACTTCAAAATGTGTGGGCAAAATGATGGTGGTTTGCTTCACGTTTTTAATTTGGCTTACTTTAGTTAAGAGTTGAGACTTTTGGATCATGTATCTTGGAGGGATTCAGTTTGGTGTTTATTTGGTTACTCGAGTTGAGATCTATAGTGAAGATAAATGCCGCTATCAAAAAGCTTATAGAAACTAACATTTAATATTAATAGTAGTGTCCTTTGATTATTTGTTCTTGGGTTGCTTAGAAGAATTGGATTTAAATGAACTCACATTTATTTACCTGAAACACAGGAACTTACATTTTTTTAATTTTTCAAATCGGTTGGAAATTTTCTCATGACCCAGTTTTGCATACTGCCTACATGATATCTGGATATTTCAAGTATGTCAAAATAATCTTTCTAATTGCAATTTCTCCCTTGCAGTTATGTGAACTGTCCTTCCACAAAACCCGCCATTTAAGGAATCCATACAACGAGAACTTACCAGTAAAGGTATCATCCTTTTTGATTTTATGATCTCATTTTATGCTTAGTAAGGGTTTCTTTTTTGCTTTACCGTATTCTTTCTTGAATTTACTGAAAATATGTTCTTTAGAAGTTTGGTTTTTGCTTACTGTTATAACCATTAACAAGGTACTTGAGGGAATATTATAATGATTTTCATAAGTTTATATTCTATTCAAATTTTAAATCTTTTACATTTTCATTGGAGATTGGTGGAGATATTATGGCCTTAAAAAATATAGAGCATGAACTGGCATGCAACCAAAAGGGAGGGTGTCTGGACTTGTTCAGACTTCCCTCAAGATGGCCTTGGATTGTGTTCATCTGTTAATCTGACAAGCGTAATTTTGGAGTTAATTATATCATCTCAACTGGCATCTGTTAGAGATAGTAAAAGCCATTTTTTGCTCCTCACTCAACATTTATAGCTTTTAAATTGAATATTTAATTCCATATGGCGCAAATGCAGCTTTGACAGAGTGATCTAGAGTTTAATTGTGACCATTTTTTTAAGATTGAACGTCAGCATTAGTTAGTGGAAAATCTGTGCTTTGTCCAGTCCATCCTATGAGCCCAATAAGCATTCCTATGTTGCTCCATTTCCAATATAACTGCCCTTTTTGGAACTCATTCAACAGTTTCAAGTTTTAGTTCATGTAATTTATTTGGCTTGGTATCTGGAAACCTCTTTGACCAAGTGGTCCAATGTTGAATCTTTGTGCACTATCGGTGTCCCATTTGACTTCTCACAAAATTTAAGAAGATTCTTATTTCATTAGAATTTAGACATTACATTCTTTTTTTAAAAAAACTGAACTTAATAATGTCATATGTCATTTTAAGTTTATATTTCTTAAACTGATAGAACAGAGAAAGAACAAGCTCAAATGGCTCTTATATATTCATAGAAAGAGGAAAATTTCCTCTGATGCTGTACAATTCGGAAAGCAGGAAATAAAAGAAAAATAAGCACAAGGATGGAGACCCTTGGCTTCCCAGGACGACAGCCTCTTGCACAGATAATTACTTTGACCAAAGCACTAGCTTCACAAAAAGACAACTGGATACCCTCCACTCACTGATTTCACTATTTTGCAAACGTTCGCACTTGTTGCCTGGCTGATGTGTGCCCTTCCGTGACTAACTCTCAGACTCCTCCACCAATTATGCCCCTTTGGTCCCCACATGTCATGGTTTCCTTCCGCCTCTCGTACACCTTTGACCTTCCAACACTCTTCTTTTGGGCCTGCCTTGTCAGCACTATTGGGCTGTTCCTACTGATCTTCTCTTTCAGCCTCTCTAACATCACTTCCCCTGGATAAAGAGCCTTGTCCTCAAGGCTGAGACTTTGGAATTGTTCTTTAATGGTAAGAATATCCTCCCATGTAGCGTCCTCTCTAGTTTTGAGTTACATTTAGTAAAGACTTGAGGAACGTTCACATTCTGCTGCTTACAGTTCTGTAGGCCAGTATTTCTTTTTGATAAAATTTGGTCTCCTTCAAAGTCAGCCAGGAGGGTGGCCTGTATTTTGGCATCCCCTACAGCTCTCTTAAGCTGTTACACATGGAAAACCGGATGTACTCATGAATCTTCTGGCAACTTTAGCTTATAAGCTACAGACCTGATATTAGACTGAATCATAGAAGGACTACAGAACCTTGCAGCAAGCTTAGCATTAATTCTTTGGGCCACCTTTTGTTGAACATGTGGCCTTAACTTCAAATACTCCCAATCACCAGGGAGAACAGAGAGGTCTCTTCGCTTTCTATTAGCATGCTTGCACATACTGACTTGAGCACAGTGAAGATTATACCTGAATTGCCTCAATGCCTCATCACAATCTTTGAAGTCTTAGGCCACGGCTTCTACCAAGGTTTCCCCTGAGATGTAGTGCATCAAAGTAGGAGGAGGCCTCCCATAAACTGGCTCAAAAGGGGTAACTTTGGTGGCTGATTGGTATGTTGTATTGTACCAATATTCTGCTCAATGCACCTAAGTAACCCATCTCTTTGGCTGATCCACTGCAAGGCACCTTAAGTATGTCTTCAAACACCTGTTTAGGACCTAGGTTTGTCCATCTGTCTTCAGATGATAGGATGAGCTCATTTTCAAGGCTGTTCCTTGCAGTCTAAATAACTTGGTCCAGAAATGGTTCATGACAGTGGGATCTCTATCACTCACACTTGAGTTGGGAACTCCATGGAGATGAACTATTTCTTTGGTAACTGCAGTAATGAATATCACTGTAAAAGGGTGTTTTGAGCATAAATGTGCATACTTGGTGAGCCTATCAACCACAACTAGGATAGTGCCATAACCATGAGATTTCGAGAGTCTTGATATGAAGTCAAGGCTTATATCCTCCCACACTGCTTGTGGAATCGGTAAGGGTTGGAGAACTCCTGTGGGACTAGGCGCTAGGTATTTGCATCTTTGATGTGTACTGCATTCAGTGACAAAATCAATCATGTGGGCCATCATTCCAATCCAATAGAGATTAGCAGCAATTTGTCTGTAAGTCCTGTAAACACCAGAATGTCCCCCTGCTGGAGTCAGGTGAAACTCCCTTAATAGAGTGGAATCCATGTTGACTTAGCTGATATCACCAATCTGCCTTTATAAAACAGCTGCCCCTGCTCCAAAGTATAATTAAATTGCGAACCAGGTCTGATCTGTAGATCAGAAATTATATTCACCATTTGAGGGTGCTTCCTTACTTCGTCATCAATCTGATTTGTATCCAGCCACATAGGTTTTGATGTGCCCATTAGTTCCCCCTCCTCCTCTCGCCTTGAAAGCACATCCGCCACCTTGTTTTGACTTCCCACCTTATATGTAATGTCAAATTTATACCCCAACTGCTTGGATAACCATGTGTGCTGATCTTGAGTTGTTATACACTGTTCTAACAGGTGCTTGAGACTCCTTTGTAGTAAACCTTTTCCCTAAAAGGTACGGTCTCCTATGCTGGATAGCTAAAACCAAAGTCATTAATTCCTTTTCGTAAGTAGATTTGGCTAAGGTTCTATCCGATAGCACCTTGTTGTAGGACGCTACTGGTTTCGATTCTTGTTACAGAACAGCACCTATTCCCTTCCCTGATGCGTCACACTCAATCGCAATTGATTTGGAAAAATTGCGTAGGGTCAAATCAGGGTTTGAGTCCCCAATAGTCTGAGCTGATCAAAGGCTTGTTGAGCTTCATGATTCCACCCAAATGCTCCTTCCTTCAGCAAGTTGGTGAAAGGTTTGGCAATCTTGCTGTAGTCTTCAATAAACTTGTGATAACATCCAGTCAACCCAAGAAAGCCTCTCAACACTTTAATGGATTTAAGTGCTGGCCATTCCAAGACAGCCTTCACTTTATATTGATCCACTGCCACATGTCCGAAGTATTCCATAAAATTTTTCCTAAGGCTGCATTTCTTAAAATTGGCAAAGAACTTATGCTGCAATAGGGTTGCTAAAACAACTTCCAAGTGTGCTAGGTAGGTGATCAGTCCAAGATCACTACTCTGCATTGTGTTAAAGAATGAATTTTGCTGATTATGTCCCTTTGGTCCCCATATGTCATGGTTTTCTTCCTCCTCTCATACACCTTCCAAGACTTTTCTTTTGGGCCTGCCTTGTCAGCACCATTGGGCTGTTCCTGCTGATCTTCTCTTTCAGGCTCTGTAACAAAAGTTACCACCAACTTTGACAAATTTCAAACAAAGGGACTCTAAAGGAAAGTGAGACATGAAATGGGACTGGGGAGTCAAGGTAACAAAGTTGGTTCTTGAAGCACAACTAAATGGCCTTTCATTTGAGAGTGCATATTAGAGGCGTAAAATCCATTTGATGGTTAGTGAACAGAGAAACTTGTATTTTGCAGTTGCTTCCTTTCTGATGCCAGACACCTATAGAGCAAATCATTTTAATAGGTCCTGAAATTTATTGATTCTCAAGAAATGGAAGATAGAAACATTTGAAAGTTTTTTTTATCTTTTGTGTAGATATCACTTGTATTGGACTGAGAAAAAGACATACGGCTTTCAAACAAATAAGTCCATATATGTACCATCATATATCTGTAGTACATATGGACTGGTCATTCATCTTGTCTAGCTGTCATTTTGTTTACTTGCCAACTTGTGATTTCCAAATAAAGTTGGACTTTCTGGGTTACATTAGAAATAGATTGGAGTGTGAGCTTTCATTTCATTTCTTTGTTTATGCAATTGCAGATAAGTAGAGATTGTCAGGAGTTGGAGCCTTCTATTGGTGAGCAGTTGGCATCCTTACTATATCTTGAGCCAGATAGTGAACTTATGGTATATTCTGTTTTAATTCATTATTCAGCACCATTACCTTCAGAATAGAAAGAATTGACATAAAAAAAATATAATGAATAATAGGAAGAAGATAATTTGTTGAGAAAAAGGCAGATATAAAGTTCATCAATAATCTAGCAAGTGTTGCCCAATTTAAGGAATGGATATGGAGAACATTGAACTGCAAAACAACACTGCTATTTTCTTCTAATGTTATACTTGGCAGTCAGAATTGAATAAATCTCGCCTTTAACAAAATTACAGGCTATCTCAGTTGCAGCTGAGTCTAAACGTGAAGAAGAAAAGGCAAAGGGAGTCAACCCAGATAATGGTGGAGAAAATCCAGATATTGTACCATTTGAGGACAATGAAGAAGAGGAAGAGGAAGAAAGTGACGAAGAGGAGGAGATCTTTGGTCATGGTCTTGGGCCAGCTACTCAAGGCAGAGGTCGGGGCAGAGGCATGATGTGGCCTCCTCACATGCCTATGGGGCGTGGAGCCAGACCTATTCCTGGAATGCAGGCATTTCCTCCAGTAATGATGGGTGAGGGACTATCATATGGACCTGTTACACCTGATGGATTTGGCATGCCAGATCTTTTTGGTGTGGGCCCCCGTGGGTTTGCTCCATATGGTCCCAGGTTCTCTGGTGATTATGCAGGCCCCCCAGCAGCCATGATGTTTCGTGGGCGACCCTCACAACCTGGAATGTTCCCAGGTAGTGGGTTTGCAATGATGATGAATCCAGGACGTGCTCCGTTTATGGGGATCACAGGTACAAATCCACCCCGAGCTGGTAGGCCAGCTAGTATGCCTCCAATGTTTCCCCCACCACCACAAAATACTAACCGTGTTGCCAAGAGAGATCAAAGAAGTAATGATCGCAATGACAGGTATGGTTCAGGATTTGAGCAGGGCAAGGGTCAAGACTTGCTGAGTTCGAGTGGTGGACCCGAGGAGGATGCACACTATCAGCAAGGGTACAAGGCACACCGGGAAGATCAATATACTGCTGTGAACAACTTAAAGAACGACGAGAGTGAAAGTGAGGATGAGGCACCTAGGCGGTCAAGACATGGAGAGGGGAGAAAGAAAAGGCGAAGCATAGAGGATGTAAACACAGGCTCTAATCATTAGAAGATGCTAACACAGGTCTCATTCACCAAGCACAGGAATTGACAACGTACTAAGCATCAAACCACTTTCCCATGCTTTCGTTTGTAATGAGTTTTTTTTTTTTTTTTTTAATTTCATAAATAGACGTGAGGTGGTGCGGAAAAGATTAGTTAAGTTTATTTATGCTTGTCTTCATGGTTTTTTCTCCCCTCTTATTGTTAATATCTTTAATTGGACGTGTACCTTTCACGCAGTGGGATCAGGGAGATGATTCATAGTTAGCAGGACTCATAATGGACCTACGCCTGTGTAAGAGAATTTTCCTATTGTAGTGCTTAACTTAATGGTCAGATGGTTTCTCTGCATAGGTATCTAAACGGCACAACATGCATTTTTAATGTTTCTGAATTTGAAGAGGGAATAATTAAGGTCAATCTTTCCTTCAAAAGTTTGTGGGAATTATTCTCACTACGTCATTTCATTTAATATTTACACTTACTGGGTGTGAGCTAAGATTTTTGGATGAGATTTAATAAAATTGAGAATTGTACGAAAATAAAGATATAAAAAAATGAGACTTAAAGTTGAATCCGTAAGGCTGCGCTTCTAGATAAAAGAATGAAGTATAATTTGCGCAAGGGATTATAATGACGGCTTCAAGCATGAGAAATTAATTTGAGAAAATTCAGTTATCTAAAGTGAGTTGCATATTAGATGGTGAAGTATAATAAATCATGGCTAGTAAAAATTGATTGCGTCTCAAGTAAAAATTTAAGCTAAGTACTTGAATTCAAATCTTGGAAGTTGTTTTTATTAAGAGACACGAACTGTTTAACTCTAAGTTTTGCTGCAATTAATCTCACCCAAGTGATTATGTATGAAAGAAGTCACTGACATTCCATTCTCTACAATGATTAAATAGAGAAATGATAAAATAAAGCCCAAGGTGTCTTATCTAATTTTAGAAAAGGAATCCTGGGGCAGTGATCAACTACCCCCTTCAGTTGCCTTCCAGGTTTTGTTCTCCTCTAACCCAATTATGGCCACCCAAGTTAAGTTCTATTAAAGTAGCCATTTCTGTTTTTTTTTTCTTTTTAAATTTATTGTTTTCAATCTTTATTCTTTATTTACGTAAAATTTATTAATATTATAAGAGAAAACCAAATACATTCGTGTGTTGCTATGTCATAGCACTTTAAACTTTAATTGATCTAAATCCTTCAAAACATCAAGTTGGACCTTTACATATTGTTTGGTTGGAGGGGAAGGGGGGGATTTTAATTAAAATTCTTTATTTGATTCAGATTTTTTTCAAGGGAAAGGAAGCAAAAATGAAGATCTAAAATCCCTCCAAGTGCCATGTTGCTTTCCCTCCAAAAATGAGGGGATTTGGAGGGGAGGAGAAGTTGATTAAAAGTTTTGGATTGTGATAACCAAATTACCCTAATTAATCTTTCTTAAGTACAAAAATGCCCTCATCTCCATTAAACCTAGCAGCTATCATCTCTTTCCTAAATCTCTCTTCACATTACTTCATACCCAAGGGCGTGCACTTCACTCTTCACTTCAAGGTCTTCTTTTGTTAAAATTTGTTGAATTTCTAGGTTATATCTTACATTTTTATTGAATTTCTTTGGATAAAACAACAAATTTTCATGTTTATTTTGTGGGTATTATGCTGTATTACTGCTAACTCTTGTCATGAGTTGTTAGATTAGATTTATGATGATTTATTACTTATAACTCTTGTCCTGATCAAAATGCTACACCTTGCATCATGCATTCAAAAATTGTTTTAAATATTGGAGTAGCCAAACCAAACATGAATGGTTTTCAGTAAATAACTAATGATGCTTTTGCATAACTCATAAAGAACAAATCTTGGATTTTTTTTTTTTGGTGCTATGCTTTTAGACTTGGTACTTCCATTATTGCTATCTACTATCCTCTAAATCTTTGCATTTGATGCTACATTTTGGTTGGAGAATGTGATTGATAGATTTATTGATATTATTTTATAGATTGATATTAGTTGCCACTTGATTTATTGATGCAATTGATTGTTTAGGGATGGCATTTGTTTTTGGCGATAATCTCTTTCTATTAGCTAATAGTTGTTGCTAGATATATTTGTCTTTTATTATGAGTTGATAAAATTCTATTTTGATATTAACAGTGTCCACAACTGGATTTTTGAAGATTATATATTTATCTTTATATGTATCCTATTTTCTTCTTTTATTTTCCTTTTTTATGTCTAAGTGATTGATCATTTTTAAGTGGATTGAATATAGTCTTTTATTTTTTTTTGTGAGAGGTAAACAAAAGATATATTTAAAAGGGTATAATAATATATTATTTTTTATTAAAATCTCCCCCCTCGCTAGGGAAAATAAGAGTTATTTCTCTCACCTCCCCTCCCCTTATACCAAACCAAATAAGGAAATTTCTTTTTCCTCCTCTCGTATAAACCAAATACTGTGCTAATGTAACTAGATGAAAAACAAAATTTCATATAGACTATTGTATTATAATGGATCTGCACAACTCCTATCAATTGAACTATTAGATCTCAAGACTAATTCAAAATGTTAAGTTACCAACTTGACCAATCCTATATTTTACATTAGTAAGAACTAAATATAGTAGATTAAAGAATAAAATGTAGATGTAGTTCTAGAATTATAAAAGAAGAAAAAAGTCAATGCGGGTTGGCTTATTTGGTCAACCTTCACTTATGATAATTGTATGACTTGAGTTTGATTTCAGGGATCCCTTGTTGGTAGGCAATCTATAATTCCATTATAAATCCTTACTAAGATTGATGATTCACCCTTACCTCAAAATGAGGAGACCCTCCCTTAACCCTAAAATTTTTTGTACAAAAAAAAAAAATCAAGTTCAATCAAGAACAATAAGTATTACAACCTAGATCAACAATCGTTTCCTTGCGCCCTACCCACAACTTAAATAAAGACAAACAAAATTTCTAAAAGCATATATTAGCAGTCTAAGATTAAACTAATTCCAATTAAATAATAATACTATTAGAAGTTGAAATTATGAGAGATAAGCACCAACATCCCCCCTCCAAAAAAAAAAAAGCAAAGTGTTTTCAATATGAGGTTTTTTTTTCTTAGTTGATGGCAAGATTTTTCTTCAACTCATTGTTGAATAGTTGACTACAAAGGAAGGGATTAGACAATTTGAACAATACATTGAAATGTTATGTTTAAGTTTATGTTGACTACTAAGGAGGGATTTGACATTTTTAGATAATATGTTGATATCTTATATTGTTTTAAGTTCTATTTTGTTTGACAAACTATGTTATCAACACTAATTTCATCATGAAGCAACTTCTTTCTTCAATTTGTTACTAAATTGATGACAACCGAGGAAGAGATTAGAAATTTTGAGACAATATGTTGATATGTTATGATTTTTAAGTTTGTGTTTGTTTGACGTACTATGTTATAAGAACTAATGTCATAAGTCCATTTCAAAATAGTCCTTTTGTTTAGAAGGTCAAGATTAAATACTTTTATATATAAGATTCAATTCATGCTTTCAAAAACAAGGAGGCACTACATGTGAACACATTATTGGCACTTATTTTTGCAACTAAAATAAAATGTTGCAAAATATCATAATTATCAACAAAAATATAAGTGTTGTTGCCTATTTCAATGTTTCATGAGATGTAAGGGAATACAATGAGTTTAGCCACTCAAATTCCCACATTGCTTAAATGCATCCCTAAACACGTTTTGTGTTCTTATCATCCTATTGTTGTGCATAATTTCTGACCTAGTGTGAGTTTACATTTTTTCAAGTATTTGTCTTCCTTGGAATGGTCTTTTATTTCTTGAGCATTGCTTCAATTTGCAATCAAGACATGAAATCCTTTGATAGACATTGATTTTGCTACCACATTGTTGACTACAAATGTTGATGCATTCTTTAAGTTGGTGGTAGGATTGACATACATCTCACGCTGACAATGTGGCAGTAGCAGCTTTTGAAAGTTGTCTCTTTCTGCTCCTCTTTTTGAAGACATTGTTCATGTTCTATAATTTTGCTAATGGCTATCAATTTTGCATTGTTCCTTAGTTTCCAATTGTAATTTAATTTTTCACTTCCTTGAAATCTATTTGTAGCTCATTACCTAGTATTTTTTTGGTCAATTTTGGTATTCTAGTTTTCTATTGGTGGAAATTATATTCTTACAATGGTTTCATGTTTATGAGAAGGGGCATTTCTTTTCTTTTCTTTTTGGCTATGGGGAGGGGTTGTGAAGTTATGTTAGTGTGTTATTTGGATTGAAAAGTGTGTAGCCACTATGAAGATCAACTTGACTATAAAAAATACTTTGGAATTATCTACAATGTAGCAACTTGGCTTTATAATACATTTATATAATTTCTTTAATGGATTTTGGGTTTTTTTATAATTGATTATTCTACAATTTGATATCTTTCTCTCACTAAAGCAACCAAAGTGTCAAAGAACTAGTATTTCAAAAGCTTAAACTGTTAGGTGAAGGCCTATTTTATATCTCTAACATGCACCCTCACATAAAAGTCTCTTTTGAGCTTGAAGTGAGAACAATTTTTAATTATAAGGGTGGCAAGAATAGAGATTTTGACCACTTGGTCATAGAAACTTTGATACCACATGAGAGAATATTGGAGAGAAATTCTATGGAAGGCTAGTGTCTTTCTAATGATATTTATAAATGCTATACAAACAAATGAGCTCAATCTAAGGTTGATCACTAGGCTATTTACAAGGCCTAATTTAAGACTAGTTAAACACATATAAATCATGTCTAAATAAAAATATACACATTACCTCTAACACTCCCCTATAATATCATTAAAGAAGCTAGTCTCTCAAGAGTTTGCTTTTTAATATTCTCTTTCACATTGTATGAGAGCTTCTATAACTAAGTAGTCAAGATTTATATCATCACTGCCTGTATAATTAAAAATTATACATACTTCAAGCCTAAACAAGGTTTGCATGTAAAGGGGTGTGTCAGAAACATAAAATTAAAGTCATTCTCGAACTTCCACCTAACAGCTTAAGCTTTTTGGATATGGTTCCTTGGCTTGGTATCAGAGCCTCCATTGAGAAGACTTAAGCCTTCCCTTATGTATCCTCCTCCAACAATGCCTAAGCCTATATTCCTCTCTCGTCCTTATTTTTCTCTCTCCACTATCATTTTCAAAAGTCAAATCTCCTTTTTCCTAACCGTTTTTGCCAAACCTGACCTAACCATTATGTTTGTTAGCCACTAGTCCATCGATCACTAGGAGCCCATTTTTGTTTGGCCATTGATATGTTGCCATACACTGTCAACATCTCTACCCTTGTTTCTAGTGCGTGATGCCTTGTTAGGCTACTATTTGCTTCCATCCACAACTAGATCCATTCTACAAAATTGTCTAAGTGCATTCTTAATATTTGTTTCCCTAAAAACCACCTAGAAAGTAAGATGTTTGCTTGCCAAAACATTTTCACCCATTTTCTATGGTAAAATCCTCTAAGTTTCAAACTTTCACTTGAATCCATGCCATGTCTATTGAGAGTGACCTCACTCCTACCCTTGATACATCATTTGCATCCTAACCTTTAGCTTCTCTAATTTAGGGACCACTATTGTCACTTCTATCAAATTTAAAGGGTCTACCGATTATCTACATTGGGTAACCTCTATCAAAATATTGTCTGGGGAGTACGGTCAAGTGAATCATCTTACCTTTAAAGCTAATGATGTGCCCACAATCAATAAGGCCAGATTAGAGTAGGTTGATGCTGAATTATGTAATATACTCTTAAATTTAATTGATCCATTTGTTTTGCAATTATTTTGTCCCTTCAAAACTTGCTATAAGGTGTGCAAGGATGTCATTTAAAGTTACACTAATGACATTAAGCATTTATACACTGTGGTCATGAATAACAAGAACCTTAATCAAGAAACCTCTATGGAGTCCTAGCTGAGACAAGTATGTGCTCTTATACAGGAATTTGATGCCCTTCTCCTTGTCTCTAAGACTATTGATGATCAAATTACACAAAGAAAATTTGTTTGATGCTTGCTCTATCTAGTTTAAAACCTAAATATGAGGTTATCCAACATCATATATTGACTAGTTCAAACACATTGACAATGAAAGATGCTTTCAATAGGTTACTTAACATAGATAGTGCACTTACTTTGTTTGCTGCTACCCCTTCATTACAATCCTCAGTTCTTGTGTCTCAAACTTCAAGTAGAGGTTAGGGACATTCAATTGGCTATTCTTGTCAATAATGCATCTTTTACAAGAAGGGTCATGGGGAAGACAAATGTTGGCAAAAGCACAATCAACTAGCTACACCTCATTTTTCTCAGGCTAACTCAGGCAACTCCTATCTTATAAAGTGATTCCAGTATGCCCTTAGACTCTTAAATGATCTCTATATCTACTATTGACGAAGGCATTCTCAAGGTTCCAAGCCACTCAATAGTCCACTAGTACTCCTATGGCTTGTGTTGCTCAAGGCCATTCTATGGGGCCTTAGACTCTAGCACCACTAACCACATGTGGTAATAAAGAACTATTTTCTTCCCTTACTTTTTTGATCAGTTACCCATTATTATCCTTGTGATGGGACCAAAATTGCAATTAAAAGGATAAGGAAAACCTTATCTATCTCCTCTGTGTTTTTTAATTTTGTTCTATATGTCCCCAATAGTTCTTTTAATTTACTTTAGTTAACTCACTAAAGATCTTAATTAGTAACTTAGTGACCTTTAACTTTGTTATGGGTAAGTCGATATGAGATAGACAATTGGCATCAAACATGAGTTGTAGGGTCACTACCATCCTAATGTGTGTAATTTATCAACAGCTTGCACCAGCATTACTTCACTAGGTCTCTTTCACTATTGCTTTGGTCATCCTAGCTTATCTAAACTAAAGGAATTAGTTCCCAGTTTGTCATTCTTATCCATTTTAAATCACGAGTCTTTTGAGCATGGTAATTACACCTGTAGTTCCTTTTCTAGTTGTGTCAATAATAAGATATCAGCTTCCTTTTCTCTTATTCATTCTAATGCATGGGGGTAAGTTGAGTTAGCTTTACTTTAGTCTTTTCTTACTTTGTCACCTTTATTGAGAACTTATCTTATTGTGCTTGGTTGTTTCATATGAAAAGCCAATATAAGTTGTTCTTTAATTGTTCAATTTTTTGTTGAAATAAAAATAGTTTGGATATCTATTTGTGCTTTGTCTAGTGATAATGCTCATTAATATTTTTTTTTTCACAATTTCCTACATTTATGTTAGTGGCATTTCACATCAATCTTCTTATCCATATACCCCTCAACAAAATGATGTTGATGAGCATAAAAATTGTCCCCTAATTGAAATTGCATAGACATTGTTAATGCATGCCAATCTTCCTACCAAGTTTTAGGGAGATACTGTGCTTAGTGCTTGTTATCTAATTAGCTACATCCCTCAGTTTTGTTTTTCTTGTAAGAAAGAAATAAATGAGAACACAAAACATAAAACATGTAGTATCCAATATGGATAAAATCATCACACAACTATTAGCCTTAATGATGACACCTAAACCCCTTGAGGGGATGTAAACACATGCAAACCAAGATCTAGCTTAGAGCCATAACTTGCCATGAAGTCAATGACTTGATTCCCCTCCATGAGTATGTGCTTGATGTGGACCACCCATTGCTTATTCAAAAGGTCATGAATCATGGAAAACAAGAACTCCATATCAAGATTTAAATTGTGCTTCCCATTCAACATAAATACATCCACCAAAGAGTCCAATTTCAAAAGCACTTGCTTACAACGCAGAGGCCATGCCAACTCCAATCCCTTATAATCAGCCCAAAGTTCAACTTCCAACATAGAGCAATACCCAATATTCTAATTAAACCCACTAACATGCCTCCTTAAATAATCTATAATGAGCCCTCTATATGTCAAGACTACCTTAACTGGATTCATGGCACCATTTACATTCCCCTTACACCACCTACTAAGGGGACGATCCCACCTTATCCAGATTTCCTCATAGGTCTTCTTGTTGGAACCTGGGTCCAGCAGAGTGCTCTTAGCTCTTAAAATTTTCTTAGCAATTGTGATAATAACTGTAAGGATTTTTTGTCTAGACAACACCTCATTATTAAACCCGACTTTGTTGCATGCTTCCTAAAAAGTGTGAATAGCAACTCCAAACAAAAGGTGCCAATCGAAATCAGCACAGACTCCAAATTCTTTAGAAAGGCTCTTTTCTAACCATACTCCCAATACCATATTGAAAACTTTCTCTAACTAGAGGGCCAAACTAATTTTTTCTAGTAGTAGGCAACTCAAGCATAGTCACAGAGGGTAAGCAAGATGGATTCCTCATGCACTTTGCAAACCAAACAACTATTATCCCAAGTCAAATGCATAACAAATCTCCAATTATTAGTATGAAGTCGCCCCTATCCACAAAGCCAAAGAAATGTCTTGATCCTCTATGGGCTTTCTAACCCCAAACTTTTGACCATAACCCTTGATAAGAAAACTAGTCTTCCCTTTGCAATATGCATACATAGATGTCACCAAGAAGGTACTAACTCTTGAAGCCCTCGATTTCAACTTATCACCCCAAACGGAGATTTTAGGAGAAGGCATAACCACAATTCTATTACAAATATCCCTAACCCTTAAGGACCATAAAACCCTATTGGATAAGGGGCCAAGCCTTATTTATGCCTTTCCACAAATTAAATCCTGTGCTTTTGGGCTTGACTCTAGGAGTCTTAGCATCCCCATACTTGTACTTAGCTTATATGACCTTTGCCTAGAGGGCATTCCTTTGCTTGATGAGGCCCCATCCTACTTTCATCATGAAAGCCATGTTCATAGACATGAGATGCTTGAGCCCTAACTCACCAATTGTTTTAGGTTTAGCCATCTTCTCACACTTCACAACATGGATATTTAAGTGGTCATTAGATGAGCCTCATACATTCTCTATATTTCTTCTCAATAATGTCATAGATTGCATAAAGAAGACATATGAAGTTTGTAGTATAAGTAGGCATCACATCAATCATAAACTTCAGTAAAGTCTCCATGCCAAGGAAAGGGTAGACGCCTTCCAAGAAAAGAGCTTGAATGGAAACCCTTTCCATAATGTGATCAAAAGTATTCTTCTAAACTTGACTACAAAACAAAGGAATATCCAAATATTTTCCAAGATCACCAATAACTATGACAATAAGGGTTTGGCTAAATTATGAAGAGACATTATAATTCACATTCTTCAAAAAGAAAACTCTAGTTTTGTCAACATTGACCTTTTGACCTAAACTCTAGTAAAACATATAAAGGCATTTGCCAATAATCAACAGCTGACTCATTAAGGCCTTTACAAATATAACCAAATTATTAGGAAAAGACAAAGGAGATATGGGAGGGCCATTCTTGTTGAATTTTATTGGTTCCCACACTTTTTGGCCAATTGACATTGGATGATGTGTGCCAACTTTTTCATACACAACACAAAAAGATATAGGGAAAAGGTATATCCCTATTGCACACCTATACTAGGACAGAAAATAGCAATTTTGGCCAACACTCATGCATGATGATCTAATGCAATGCCATATAAGATTCACTAGGCTTTCAAAAATCCCAATCTCTCAAATTGTATCCCTTAAAAACTCCTACCTGACTTGTCATAAACTTTTTCTAGATCAATTTTAATAGCCAAGAAGCCTTTCTTCCTTTTTATTAATTGCATTAAATGAATTAACTCCAGTGCAATAATAATGTTATCATGCCCTTGTCTTCCTAAGGTAAAATTACATTGGTTGGGAAAGACAATCTAGAACATGATTAGCCTAAGCTAAGCTAGTCATAGGTCATTGTATAAGACATTACTATCACAACCACAACCTTGAGGCTTGGTTCAAGAAAATTTGGGTCAAGTCTTGAATCCTAAAGAGGTTGGAATTGCCACTAGTCTTTTTTATGGTGT
Source organism: Dicorynia guianensis (assembly GCA_037013595.1). Lineage (NCBI taxonomy): Eukaryota > Viridiplantae > Streptophyta > Magnoliopsida > Fabales > Fabaceae > Dicorynia > Dicorynia guianensis. Next base: position 5,563,893 of record JASUAB010000010.1, read on the forward strand.
GATCTATCATTAAGACAAGGTATGGGAAAGGAATGGTCAACAAGACTAAAGATCTAAGCTTAGGGATTAATTACACTTAAGGAAGGTATTAATGTCTCTAAAATGCCTATGGCAATCCATGGTACCTAAGCTAGTCATAGGTCCACTTGTTTGCAATTTGGCTAAATGCTTTGACTAGGGTGAGTTCTAAGGACTTGATTTTTGGGTTTTGGTTAACTCCATGGTAGGCTATTTAATTCTAAGCTCTCAAAACTCTAATTAACTAGTTCTTTTTAATCCCTAAGTTAATTATTGATTGAAATTAAACCCTAGTTTACTTCTATTAGATGATTACTAAGTTTTAATTAATGATGGATTTGACTAAGATTTTTAATTAACTAGAGCTCCTACATTTTCAAATTAATTGAAGGTAGGACAATTATGGTTATTAGGTCTTGGAACTAACTACCAGAATCACATGCACAAGGTAGGTGAGAAAGTTAACACATAGATGCATCACAAAAAGCTAAAAAGTGTACTTGCTATCTTGGAATATCCACAATTTAGAAGGAAAGCAGTAGCACTCAAACACTAGGTGTGAGAAAAGTGTCTTGACATCTCCATAGTTTATATGAAAAGATATAACCATCGAGCAAATAACAAGCATGGAAGGAAGAGAAAAGTTAACAACCAACCCTAAGCTTGACTTAATAGGCTACCCTTATACCCTTGAAGTATTTGGTTACTAGCCTATGGTTGATTATGAAGAAACCCTATGTTTAACTATGTTGCCATTGAGATAATTGACTAACCCTAGGTTTAATTATTAGTTAATTTTAACCCTAGTTCATAGCCTTGAGATATTAATTAAGTTAATTATGGAAGATCCTTTTATTTTAGTTTATACTCTTTAAGGTATTCACTATGTAATCAATGAAAGAAATTCTAATCTAAGCATTAAAGTTTGTGCCTACCCTAAGAGGGAAATTTAGCTATGTTGAAACTACTCACTCAGCTTGACTAAGGGCTTTGATTGAGGGATTGATTTGAGACTTGATTTGGAAATCCTAATTATTACTTAGCTTGACTAAGGCTTTTAATTCGAGGTTTGATTGAAGATTTGATTTGTGAATCCTAATTATTAAATGTCTAACTTGTTTAAGCTTTTTAATTAGGGATTCCAATTATAAACTTACATCCTAAATCATTCTTAACTTGAATAAGATTTATTAAGAAAGTCAATTATTTTCAAGATATTAGTTAGAGATCCTAATCTTTTACTTAGATTGATTAGGCCTCCTAATTAGGGATTTGAATTAAGGAGGATCTTAATTATTAATTTCCTAACTTGATCAAGGTCATTAATTAGGATTTGATTTGATTTATTTGGTTTGTTTAGGGTTTTCCTAATTAAACTAACTTGACTAGTGATTAGGATTAGGGTCAAAAGATGGTGACTTGCCTGAGATGACTAGGTTTAGGCTAAAATCCCTAAATTATGTTTGACCTAAAAGGGGCAATCTTATGCATTAAAAGAGGTTGAATCTTGCCAAATAAACTGGGGTGAAAGAGGGAAATTTGTTGGAAGGTTTATGAAGGTGGCAGCATTAAGGGATTTTAGAAAGCAAAGGATTATTTTCTAAAATGCCTATAGAGATGGCAGCACTAAGGCTTCTAAAAGGGCAAGAAAAAGTTTCCTAATCTGCATGCAAAAGGGTAAGGTCAAAATCTAAGGCAATCTAAGGGCAAGGAAACTTTCCTATACTACATGCAAAGGTGGCAACTAGGGCTTCCTAGAATCAAGGAAAATTTCCTAAATTGTATGCAAAGGTGGTGGCATTGAGGCTTCCTAAGGGGAATCCTAGTTTGCCAAAATTCGACAAACATATAAGCATGCATAGAATCATCAAAAGTTGAATCAAAGGAAGCACGCTTAATAAAATTATTGAGAACAACACCTAGACAGAAACATGCAAGGCACCATATGCAAAGATGTTTAACATTGAATTGAAGAAATCATTGAGATTTGCCTAAATAACCCTAAGACCAAAACTAACTAGAGATTATGTGTAGAATTTGAGATGCAATGCATGCAGAATTTGTGTTGTCAAAACAGAATGCAGAAATTTAATTACAGCCGAATTTGAAAACATTAAACAGTGTGCAGTTTTTATTACAACATGCAGAATTTAATTACAACAAGTAGTGCAGTTTTACCAGACAGCATGATGTGCAGAATTTTTACAACAGAGTTTATGCAGTTGTTTATACAGAATTATGAGACAGAATTTGAACAATGCAAAAATTTAAGTCATGCAAAGCATGGAGATAATGTGATCCTATTCAAATCAATTTAAGCATCCATGCGATTAAGAATGTGATATGAACAAAATGTGAAAAATCATATGAAAAAGATGTATGCCGAAATAAACATGTTATGCAAACATGAACACCAAATGATCTTAGCTAGCCTATGATCAAAACACAAAAGTCCATATACTTAGAGATGAACTTCAGCCAAAATTAAAAGAAGAGGAGGACTTATCTTGAGAAGTGCTCCATGGCTTGAGGCTTAAGAGACAGGAACAAAAGAAGAGGGAGAGTTCTAAAGTTCTTAGCCAAGAAATCAATATTGTCATCTAAAGTGTGTAGTCAGGGAGCAAGGACCTCTCTTTATGGTAAAGAAGAGTGAAGGAAGGCATTGTTCTCAATTGAGATCAATGGCAATAGTTAAGGGGCTATATGGGGCAAGTCCTAGACTCTTCTTTTACTTGGAAGCAAAGTAAAAATTAGAGGGCTAGGATTAGAGGAACAGCTAAGATCTTATCAAAGGGTAGGTAAGTTGATTTAAGGGTGAAGGTAAGAAAGTAAATGGGTCCTAGAGTTATGGTGTGGGTGGCACATAAAAGGATACGTGGGGTTAAGTGCATGCAAGAGAGGGAAGTCCTCTTTTTTAGGTGAATTGGATGGCTTAAGGGACTAAGTGAAGGTGACTTTTAGGGTTTTTTCATGGCCACTAGATCATGGGTTGATCAATTGTTGTCATTAATCTAACCATGTCTAATAGCGTATAATTCCTTCTCTTCACAACACAATTTTGTTTGGAGTTTTTCAAATAATCAATTGTTTGGGTATTGTTTTATACTCTTATAACTTTCTAAGCTGATCAGATAAATATTCTTAGCCTCTATCAGTTCAAAGAGTCTTTATATTGTTCTTTTTTTTTATTTTCAACCTTTGCTACAAAGTGTTTGAAACAATTTAAAGCTTCTAAACAGTGAGACAACAAAAAGACGGAATCATATCATGAATAATCATTTATGAATTTGATGAAATAGGATGCACCACGTCTAGCCTTCACATTCGTGGGTCCACATATATCCAAATGGATTAATTCTAAAAGTTGAGATGCCTTCTTAACCTTACCAAATGGCTTTCTACTAGTTTTACTAGTAAGGTAAGGCTCACATATAGGAAAACTTACTTTTGCAAGAGAACCAATAACCCTTCTTGAGCCAATCTAGCTATTCTTTCTTAGCCAATATATCTTAATCTCAAATTCCATAAAATAAGCGCACTACATTGGAAGTAAAAGTAACATGGGCATAATTATTTGAATCATCATCTAAGCCTAACATGAACAAACCATGTTCAGCATATTCATGACCGTATAAAGCTTTTCCAAAGTAAAAGGATAAACCATTATTTTTGAAATTAAATATAAATGCTAAGTTCAATAATACATAAACTAATAGTAGATTGCATTGGATAGTAAGCACTTGTAAAACATTATGTAGAAGTAGTTTGCATCCACTATGCAATTTGAGTTGGCAAGTACCAACTCCAACAACTACTTCTTCAGCTTCATTCTTCATGGTTATAATTGCTTGTTGTTACGTGATGGTAATTTACAAACCCTAAATGATTACAAGTTATGTGGTTGCTTGCTCCTAAGTCTACAATCCAACCAAGGAGAGATTGAGGTACAAACACACGAGTACATACAAAAATACTAGAAGGCATAAAATAATAATAGACCCTTTTTTGCTCACAACACTAATGAACAGAATGTCCATTCTTTCCATAGTTATAACATTTGAGCTTGGATTTATCCTATCACACTTATCTCTAGGGCACTTAGTGATCTTATTAGCCCTTGTTTTTTGGTTTTGAATTTTTCTCTCATTTTCCCTTATGTTGTCTAGGTTCTACTATTAATGCAGTACTACAGTTCGTATCTCTACATTTCGCAATGTCATCAAAGGTTTTGATTCACTTATGTGTGTATGCACAAGCTTAACTTGCCCCCAAGAGAACTTTGGGAGGGATTTAACAATAGCCAAGATTTGTTGTTCATCTTTGAGATAATGTCCAGGTAATTTCATTTCTCTAATCATATTAGACAATACTTTTTAATATTAAGCCATTGAATATTTTGGGTCCATCATATAATGGTTGAACCTTAAAGTTAATTTAGGAAGCCTTGTAGCATTGGTTCCACTATATTTTAACCTTAATTGTCCCATATTTCCTTAGTAGTTGGAAAGTTCTCAAGCTCTCAGTGAGATCGTCATGCATGCAGCTTAACAATGTAAAGCACACACTCCAATCTCTCTTAAATCAAGTGTTATAGGCTTCTTGATCTCAAGGATTGTTGCGCACTATTGTGCTTAATAGGTGGGTCCATGACATTAGTTAGATTGTTAAGCATCTCTTGGTCATTAAGAAGGTACTAAACCTTTCTATGCCACATGTTATAGTTCTTACCATATAACATGTCTCTCAGCAATGATATTCTTAGAAGTCATTTCACTATATCATTACACGAGTTTAATTAGGCACATATCACTAATGTTATTTATAATTAACCACTTATTTTTACCTATATTACTTGATTGAAAATTTTACACAAGTGCTAATAATCGTCTCTTATAATATAGATGAAAATAAGCATTTAATTGCATATAACCTAAGTAGGAATAACTCTCACTTAATTTACGATAAACGTAGTTGGATCATTTATCTAAGATAATACAAATATATTGCATATATAATTAATGAGTTCAACAAGGAAATTTTATTGATATTTCATGCCCATGATCAAAACAATAAAGTATGTACAAATTAGGTACACAAACACATGCCCTTACAAGCCTTAATAATAAATACATTTCCCAAAAAATATACATATTAATTATTTTCTACCACATTAATCTATATGATAAAATAAGGATGCCACACCACCTTTGTTTATATTCTATTATGTTAAGGAAAAACAAATGACATACAATTTCATGAGCATTCAACAAAATATCAATTCCTACATATCACACATTCACATATTATTTATCATTTAGCAAATAAATGAAATTTACCAGAACAAATAAATAATCATGGGAAGTGTGTTATGATTATGGAAAGTGTGATTAATACAAAAAATTATTTCTCAAAAAAAAGTTTCCAACAAGTGATTTTCTCCAAAATAACCCTGAAACACTTAATCTAGCAATAATTTTTAAAAATTATGTAATTGTTTTTGGCTACTTTTGAGCACATAGCTATAGATTACATAAAATTGGGAATTTTTATGAAAATTTAGTGAAAACCACTTGCAAAACAAGGTCTCATGTGCCACCTGTGAATGTGAGCGTGTTTTTGGCCATTCTACAGCTAAAATAGTCACAGAGGGTGGCGCATGACATATACATGCCATGAGAGATCTATGGCAATTCTTATAAGATAATTAGAATCAACCCTCTCCTAATTCAAATGACATTTGTAATTTGTGAAACTAGCCCTTAAGGTGGCACATGGAACACACTCACCATGCAAGGTGCATGTATTAAGTCATCTTTAACCTCTTGGATCCTTAAAAATTTCTAGAATCTACTGATCATATGCCCTACTTTCAAACTTTGTTTCTCCCTCATCCATGCTCTAATTGGCATGATTTTGGTCCCATTAAAGATCTTGCTACAATGAACAAATCTATGCCAAGATTGTTTTCTAAAATAGATTTTTGGTTTCAAAATATAGCTTAAAGTTGGCTATTCAACAAGTTTTTATGAAGCCAACTTTGAACAATCATATATTTTATATACATAATCCGACATGCATATATTATGTAGTTTTGAATATCTTGTTACATAGAACAAATCCATATAAATATCTCAAAAAATCATGTTCATTTATGTTTTTAGAAATGGCTTAAATCTTACCTTATCAGTAAGCACAAAATTGCTTCAAAACATGCAATTTAAATTATGCATGGCACAAAGCACACACAAGACACATAATGATGAGAACAAGCATAAGGGGGCTCTAATAAGTGTGGTGAGTCTCACCTTAAATTTTTCCACAAACTAAGATGTAACTTATTTTACAATCTACTCATGCCTTCCACTCATGTACAAAATCTACCACTACAATAAATTAATCACAAACTCAGTAATATGACTATCATTCTAATCAATGTATGGACATTCCTATTGATTGTCAAATCACAAACACAACTACTATTTCTCTTGTGGCCATAGAGATGTTACTAAAGCCCTCCAAGTATACAAGTTCCAAATCCCAAAGTTGTGAGATGTTACCTTCAAAAAAATATTAGTTGAGAGGTAAAAAAATTTCTTGCACTTGAAATTTTTATCTATGAAGGGTGTAGACTTTTATCTACACTCTTACTCCTTAAATATTCAACACTAGTCAAAAACATATTTTAACTAAAACTCCATAGGTTGAACTTTAGCTAGGAGTGTTATCTCTAAAGATTAAGTTAGTTTAAGCAAAAATTGATTAGGATAATTCGTTAAATTATATTTTAAACAAATAAAAAGAAATCAACTAATTTATCTCACATTTTAATTAAAATTCATATAATTAATGATCCTTGAGAGATACTCTTTAATTAATTGATTAACAAAAATTTAATTAATTTTATTGTATTACTTATCCATGTGAACACATACATCACCCCATGCAACACAACTAATAACCATAATGTTGAAATAAAATAGCATAAATAACAAGCAATTTTAGAAGTAAATAGCTCATAGAATAACAAGTCATTTCATTGCATTTCCAAAAGGTTCATTACAAAGCCAACACATATAGCCTTAAATATCTACGAATACAACTTCAACCCTCTTTATTTTACATCTTATATAATACAATCCCATGTATAAACAGTGGAATCACCATCACTTTCACCAATATATTTTTCTTCATGCAATTTGAGCAAGTGGGTTCATCAGGCAACATAAAAAAATTACACTTCTCATGTTTTTTGAAGTTAGGGCAGCCAAAGATCCTTCTTATAGATTCCATGTTGTCAAAGACTAGTGCACCATAGCCCTCATTCCACAATCATACAACTTCATATTTGTGAAGCCCAATGAGGACAATGAAGATGAAGAATGCCTAGAGAACAAACTTTCACACCCACTAGTGTTGTTCCTATCTCTACCTATGGCTTAGGGTCTTTTATATTTCATGTCAAATCTGTGATGCTTCCTTTCGTGAAGTCATACGGAGCAATAGGGGTTTTAGATTCTCAAGAACAACTAAACTCTCTCAATTTGGTGACAACTTCAATAATTAGGAGTTTCTCTAATTCACATCACACTCTAGGGTTATTGGTCTCATCTTTGTCAATGCCTTCCTATTTCCTCCACATAACGGAAACTTGGTGAAATTGAAAAGCAGATATGGTTCTCTATTTTGTAACGGCATGGTTTTAGGTTATGGCTAAGAGAGCTTTAACCCAAAATGGTGTTGTTCCACTTACAAGATCTGAAAAAATAAAAAATAAAAAAAGTGCCCCAATATAAAAGAGAGCAAATATTGACAAGTCAAGCTTAGTTACACAAAACAATTATAAGCCATATCGAAGTTAATGATACACGTTAATAGGTTAACTAACAATGTTAATAAAGGAGTTACGAAGGGACTTGATAGATAGTGATATTCAATTATAAAGAACCCAATTAGTAAAATTTGATACTAAAAGATTAAAATAGAAATTACCTCATTTATAAGAAACTAAAATAGAGTTTTAATAAAAATAATGTGAGGTTATTATTATAAAATTTCAATTAAGTTTATTTAAATTAATCCAAATACGGAATTCTATTGAATTTCATACAATTAAATTTGTTGAATTTTCTGCACCCAAAACAAATTCTTTGAACTTTTAGATTTGTTTACATGACCTTTTATAAATTGAAATTCAATTCAATTTCAATTCTTGCAGGGTACTTGTTTCAAACCCACCATTTTATGTAACGTACTTGACATTGATTCAGTAGACGTTTCTCTAGCAGCACAAACAAGCACTGTGAGAAGGAACCCACGCATGAAGTGAGAAATATTTAGCAAGAGAGATAAAATAATAATGTTATATATACATCTTTAAAATTATATATTTCTTACATTCACTTATGTAGCTTCAAAATAACTATTCATTCTTTACTAAGTATTTTCATCTCTTGACATGTGATTCTCCTACGTCATAAACGTAAGAGAAAGTGGGCATAAGAATTGTGGAGAAATCATTTTTCGTGATAAAAATATATAAAAAATTATACTGTGAGAAAAAAAGTTAATGAAATGTGTCTGTGAAAATATTTTAAAAAAAAAAAAAAGGAAAGATATATAAAAAATTATGCAAACAAAATGCATATTGTATTGTACGTGTAACCGTGTTAGAGTGTAGATTATTCCCCTACCGATACTCTTGAAATTCTGTAGAAGCGCAAATTCCATTTATCAAAATGGATAAAATTATTGTTACGATTTTACATTTACGTTTTTCATATTTTTTATTTTTTTAAATTTTAAAGATGAACAGTATATATATTATTTATCTTACAATTTTAAAAAAGAAATTAAAAAACATAAATATAAAAACGTATATGGATCAGTGCTCATCAAAATCACTTTTGGGGGCTGTAGCTCGAATTTGCTAGCGTACGAGGCTGTTCGAAGCTCACAGATTGAATTTCTTGGGTTTCAAAGCTCCGTGCTTGCAAGGGTCCAAAAGGGGCAGCGTCCAAATGTTGGGTGGGTTGTATGGCGACCTCCCTCCACCCTCTACTGCCGAGGAAGAAAAACCCAGCCACACCAATGTGTGGTCAAGCAGCACCAAGATGGCGCCAGCCACTCTGCGCAAGTCGGCGTCGGTTTTTGCACCTCCACAGACGGTTCTGAGAACCCAGAACAAACCCAAAACTGTCAGTTCTTCAGTACCCAAAACAATAACATCGGCATTAGCTGCAGCACCGTCATCGTTTGTGGCCGAGGATGTGCCGCAACCAGCTCTTGTGGGCGTTCAATCAACGGTGATGGAAGAGTATGATCCAGCGAGGCCGAATGATTATGAGGAATATAGGAGGGAGAGGAAGAGGAAGGCTAAGGAAGCAGAGATGATGAGAGAGCTAGAGAGGAGACGGCAGGAGGAGGAAGAAAGGGAGAGGAGCGAGAGAGAGGAACGGGAGAGAGAAAGGAATAGAGAATATGGTGATTCAAGATTGAATATTTCGGGTGAGGAGGCTTGGAGAAGGCGGGCAGCTATGAGTGGGGCAATGCCAAGGTCTCCATCTCCCCCGAGTAACGGAGATAGTTTTAGTATTGGGAAGTCGGATACTGGTGGGTTAGGTCTTGGTGCTGGTGGGCAAATGACTGCAGCTCAAAGAATGATGGCAAAGATGGGATGGAAGGAGGGCCAGGGACTTGGGAAGCAGAAGCAAGGAATTACCACTCCTCTGATGGCCAAAAAAACAGATAGGAGGGCTGGAGTTATTGTGAATGCTAGTGACAACAGGTCGGAGAAAAAAGCGAAGAGTGTTAACTTCAACGGTCCACCTACAAGGGTGCTTCTGCTTAGGAACATGGTATGCATATTTAGACGTCTTTGAATCTTGCTTCTGCAAAATATATGTTAAGTGCCTAAAAGTGGTGATCTTATTGAATGCTGTTTGAATATTAATTTCTTGTTTATTTGATTTGAATGCTTATCCAGTTTATTTGGTTAAAAATTTTCCGAGTTTTATGGAATCTGGATGGTAGGGTTAATCTGACATGTATAGAAAATATATGAGCTTATTCTATAGGTTTTTTTTTTTAATCAATCTACTTTTTAGTATTAACGATTTGCTACTTGAATATGTCTTTAATTATCTAGAGAATACAACAACAATAACAAATAGAGTCTTATCTCATTAGGTGAGATTAACTCTATGAATTAAACGTCACCATAGAGTTCTATCTAAAACTAAGTTTTTGAAAATACCATTCAACTAAAGGTCTCATTTAATAGCCTCTCCAAGTGTCCTTTTCGATCTTCCTTTATGTCTTTTCATTAGGTTAAAAACCATTTGTCAAGATTGGGGCCTCTTGTGGTCTTCTTTACACATGCCTAAATTACCATAACTGAATTTTCGTCATTTTCTCCTTAATAGGTGCCACACCAACTCTTTCTCGAATATAATCATTTTAAATTTTGTCTTTTCTTATATGTTTACTCATTCATTTCAACATTCTCATTTCTGCAACTCCTATTTTTTGCCAGTGTTGACCTTTCAAAGCACAACATTCACTACATAGTTAGAGAATGAATTGAAGATGAATAAATGAATTTTTAGATGTCTAGCCATTTGCTAATTTTAATTGAAGATTTAAAAATTTTGTAGCTCATTGTGATATATCTCTTTTTTGTTTATTGCTTCTGTTTTTGTTATGCATCTGACAAGACTTTCTGATGCTTTGACCTAGCTTTTGTTAAAAATGACTTTAATAATTCATGTTTTTGTCTTTTGATATAATGGGCTACAATAAACTAGCATTAGTTGACTTGTAAATTGGAAGACATCAAAGTTTAGTTAGAAAAAGATGTTGGTGGTATCCTCAGTTTGATTTCTGAAGATTCACATTCTAAACATCATACCTTTTTTATTTGGTGATGTATCTGAGGTATTTCATGCAACAATAAGTGCTGACGTGCATTGTCAATGTATTGGGGTGGGTATCTGTGTAACATCCTTTGCACAGTGTATGGGATATCCTTTCCCCAGCCATTACCTATGATATTCTTATAAGGCTTAAGTTGTATTATGACCAAGCTCATTTGCTGATGATCATGTGCATACAGTTCTTGGAAGTCTTTGGGTTTTGTTGACGTTGACAATCTTTTTGATGTTCCTTGTAATAGCCATATGTTGTATATAACTGTTTGTTATTGGAATAAAAGTACAAGTTTAGGGTATTAGATTGCCATAATTTAAGGTCAACTAAGAGACATGTAGAAATAATATATGACATCAGCTTGAAGTGCTCCGGAATCTTCTAAGCATACTTAGATTTGCTGATAAAACTTGCAGTCCACTTTATTTTACACGGTCGTAAATCTGTCATATTACTATCTTCTAAAATTTTAAACCTGATTAACAATGAATGAAAGAAATTTGTAGAATATAGACAAGTGATTCAGGTCACTCTGCTTCTTTTTAATTTCTTGAATGGGTGTATAGTCTACAATCCTGATACAACCGGTTCTATCTTCTGTCTTACCTCTTTGGAGTCTCAAAATTTGTACATCATCTTATATGCTTTTAAGCTATAATGGCCAACTTTTCTGTAAGCCTTTAAAGCACCACATGTCGGTTGGTTTGCCAGGAATTTTGTTTATGAGCTGTTATTGTCATGCAACCAGGTAACATAAACCAGTGGAATTCAACCTTAGATCCATTGTAATTATCTGTTCTTTCCGCTGAACATTGAGAATTTTTAACTATAAAAAGTGTTAATAAGATACATTTTTGGCCCCTGCGGCTTGTGGTTTGTGTTATGCTTGTGGTGGATACTCAATACTGTGTTTTTCTCCTTTCTCAAGTGCTCTATGTGGTTGAGAATGATGCATGAATTAATTAAAAGACTCGTTCAGTGGTCTGAGAAAGAGCGCAATACTAACATATTGAGAAGGGGGGCGGGGGGGAGGGATCCTCGTTTTAATCTTCTTGTTTCAAGGCCTGGTCAATCTTTAATGATGAAATAATTATAATCCATGTGGTGTATGCAAGACTGCCTTCTTTATTATTATATGGCTTGGTTAGGAAGAAAGGACATGCAGGCAAACTTCATACTTTATAATATCAGAAAAGATTGCCTATTTGCTGCGAGACCATTCTTTGTTTTGTAATTGAAGCTGATAATTGTCTGAAGCTCTCTGCTGACCTAATTTCTTACGGTGTTGTGAATGCTGAACTGACCCAGATGCCTCTGAGCCTGATCCATTACCCTCACGCCATAGTGAAATTAGTTGCAGGCATCAGCCGATCACTCTCCTTTTTTATTTATTTCTTTTGGGCATAATTATGGTATTCATTGAAAATGGGACAAAATTATGTACTTTAGATGTTCCATATCTGTACCACTTTTCATTCTAAGCGATTATTAGTCACGCCAAGATGATATGGGTGGAATAACATGCTTTAGTGTAATGGTTTTCATAACTTGGCTTTATCACTTGTGTGGATTTTTACTTCTTGGCTGTTCATTGATGAGAACTTTGTCGGCTGGCAGTGCAAATGTAGGATATTATGCGAGTGGCCCAAAAAAAGGGTTTCCTTTTTATATATGTATATTTTTTTTCTTGAGGTCAGGAGGGTGCAGATTCATGTGATTATTTAGAAGAAAATGAAATATATTGATTTCTTTCCAATCAGTTGTGCTAACATAATATATTGTTTCATTTTTAATATTAACCATGGTAAATGCTTAGCCACTTTGATTTTTTGCTTGTGCTGAAATGGTTAATAAACACATGCTTACCTCCTACACATATTCTGTCATAAGTTGGTTTTTGACATTGTGTAGTGTGCAAACAGATCATTTGTATTCTCTTTCGCCTTTATAAATGGCAAAAGTGGATCGTAAATGAAAACAACAAAATAGATCAAAGTTTTAATTTTAAGACATTTTTGTTGGATGAGTTATGAAATGAAACTTTGGTAGTCAGCATTAATAAGGTCAACGTAAAACTTTCATGATTGCAACTGTCTTAATCAATAAACTAGCTTATATAATTTGTGACGATTATGGAAATGAAAGAAATTTCTTCAAAAGAAAATAAGGATGAAAAATGGGAGGGCTGCATATTAATTTGTTTCTCTTCTAGTAAATACTTGATTCTTTTTCTATTTTAGGATTTAATTAGTAAGTGATGCAATAACTTCTGTGTTCATCACAAGTGTGGAAATTCAGACTAGATATGAGTGAGCCTGCTTATATCCTGGGATTATAGCAGGTCATATATGAACTTTATTATTTTCTCTTTTGGGATTTTGGGAGCCAGGTCCTAGACCTAGACATTATTAGCTGTGGCAAAGGGGCATCAAACTTGCATTCATCACCTTTTTAAAGGACTGAGTCTCAGACTATCGCAAAGCCTAAGCTCTGGTGGCCATATGTATGATCATTTCATGATTTTTCTGTGTGTCTTCTATATGCATACTCATGTTTACATTCGTTGATGCATTTTAATTCAATCTAATGTTCTATGGCATTAAAAGCTCAGTGGTGCTTGCATTAGTTCATCATAAAATGTATCTTATATCTTTGTACTTTACATGATAATACCTGACATTTTTTCATTGAAGGTGGGTCCCGGTGAGGTTGATGATGACCTTGAAGAGGAGGTAGCATCGGAATGTGCTAAGTATGGGACAGTAACGCGGGTTCTGATATTTGAAATAACAGAGCCAAATTTCCCTGCCGACAATGCAGTCAGGATCTTTGTGCAGTTTGATAGATCAGAGGAAACAACTAAAGCACTTATCGACCTTGATGGCCGGTACTTTGGTGGTAGAGTAGTCCGCGCATCATTTTATGAGGAGGAGAGGTTCAGCAGGAATGAGTTAGCTCCAATGCCAGGAGAAATTCCTGGCTACACCTAAAATAACAGATCGATTATGTCTGAACAGTTCTTGTTAGTGATTGTCAAGGAGTCTGGAAATTAAAATTTTGTATATCATTGCTTGATGGTTCCAAATGGTGCTTAGGAAATTATTGTAATCGCTAAGTATTCCCTATGAAAGCTACTGATCAATATCTAACCGTTAGCCTCCAAGTTCTATGACTGATTGCTCATCAAATACATTGTTTCCTTTTGCTTTCGTGATTCTGCTCAGTGACTAGTTTACTACCTGAAATTTTGTTTGAGTTTTCTAGTTTCGCTTGACTTTGGTTTATGAGAAGATACAACTTTACAAGGATCATCTGGAAGATGACAAAAGTAATGAAAGTCTAATTCAACATTCTTTCTCTGCTATGCACCAAACATATTCCTATATATTTTGCTTCACATCAAGTGGTTGAGTTTGAACGGTCTAGTCCTCAGCAATTTGATGGGGAATGCCGGGTAAATTTTTTGACAAGATTCATCTTTGTTTACTTTGGTCATGTGTGTTAATGGGGATACTTGTTTTCTAATTTAACATCTATTGTTATGTAGTTCATATAATACTACTCATGATGTACTATTCTGTTTAGGGCTATGCTGGTTTCATGTAAGGGTTTCGTTTGAAACCCTTATGTGAGTTTATTGATAATGTAAAGAATTTTATAATGAAAGTGAATCCAATAATTCAATAAAATTTTCCGTTTCTCTATGTACACATCAAATAGGTGTTTCGACTCCAAAAAGTTAAAACACCACCCATATTTGGCCTGTGTGCTGAAGGGCGTAGCAAACTTTTTTCTGCAAAAAAGAAATAAAAGAAGCTAGTGATTAAAAACACCCATAACTATCATATAAACTAAAACTTGCAATTAATTTCAAACATAACCAATGTCATTACTTACCAACTACTCGGTGAACCACATTCGACAAGCGGCATCAGAGATCTCTTTCTAGGTTTTGTACAACAAATCAAACTTTGACTAAATAACTCCAGTCAAATCTTGTGTCCCTGATGTGGAGGGGTTTCCAATTGTTTGAAGTCATAAATAACAAATATCAGTAATTTAAGTTGATAAAAAGCATAACATTATTTAAAGTACAATTGAAATGCAAATTGAAAGAAAAATACATACTTGGACTTGCGTTGAGCCAAATAAACTTCCTCAAGGCTTGAGTGGTTTGATCTTGAGGCTGAGGGGACTGAGAAGATGAGGATGGGGTGACAGGATCAACGGGAGGTTGCAAAGGGGGTGGGAGAGCCTGCGAAGAAGTTGTGGTAGGAGGTGTGGTAATTGGATAGGTGGATGAGGAGGGTGAAAAACTTGGTGTGGACATCAAAGTCATCATTTCTGGTGGATGACGAAGGTATAGTGGCGGTATGAATGTAGTGGAAAGGCAAACTGATGGAGCCGTACTAGAGCTGTCAGTGGGGCTGCACTGGTCATGGTGGGGGAGGGGGGGGGGGGGGTGGATCTGATTAGTAGTAGATCGAGGCCGACTATCACCCTTTTTACGTCAACCTAAAAGGCACAATTTAGGCAAAACATACGAATTTTATAAAAAACAATAAATACTTAAATACTAAAAGCTAGAAAGGTACCTTGGAATCTACAGAATTTATATGAACACCCAAAAAGCATTATTTCTAATTATAACATAAATTCAAAAAATAAATTAATTTAAACAACCTAATTAATTTTAATATTCTAATTTACAATCTAAATTTAAATTCCAGTTATAACTTAAATTAAAATTATAACAAAATTTAGATGACCCAAATAGTTTTAATAATCTAAATCTAAATTATAGTTATAACTTAAATAGGAAATATAACCTAATTATTTTAAATAATCTAAGTTATTGCCTAATTATAAATTCTAATCGCAACTTAAATTGAAACTATAAACTAATTTAAATATCCTATTCAATTTTAATAATTTAATTTATAACATAAACTTAAATTCTAACAATAAGTTAAATATAAAATATAAAATAATTTAAATAAATTAATAATTTTGAATAATCTAATTTATAACCTAACTTTAAATTATAATTTTTACTTAAATTAAAATTATAACCTAATTTAAATAACCTAATTAATTTTATTAATCTAATTTAGAACCTAAATCTCTATTTTAATTATAATTTAATTTAAAGAATCTGATTTATTTTAAAAAATCCAATTTATAATCTAAATTTAAATTCTAATTATAACTTAGATTTAAGTTATAACCTAATTTAAATAACCTAAGTAATTTTAATAATCTAATTTATAACCAAAAACTAAATTAAATTAATTTTATACAATCTAAATAAAATCTAATTTTCCTAAAAAAATTGACATAGTCTTTCCTTAAAATTGGAGACCTCACAGACTAGAATTCATGCCCATACACAAAATTTTGTTATATTAAATACTTTTGTAAAGTATTAAATGTTAAATTTTTTTAAAAATCAAGTTTAGTTTCCAATTAGACATATAATTATAACAAGGATAAAGACAACATATTTGAGTTTAATTTTTTGTAAGAAAATGTTTTTTAAATTTTATGATAGTGTGGATTTATAATAATATGGCATTTCTGAAGGACATTTTAGATAAAAGGTGTTTAATTATAAAATAAGTTTAATTTTTAATAGGACACAACATTAACAATGATAGCAAGAGAACATATAAAGAAAGTAGAGTTTTTAAATAAAAAGTATTTTTTATGATTTTTTAATTCAAATCATTAATGTTATATTACATAATTAATATAATATTAAATGTTAAAATTTTGTAAAAATTAAATTTATTTTTTAATAGGACATACTATTTATAATATGAATAAAAACAACAATTTTGACTTCAATTTTTAAAAATATTTTTAAATTTTGAGATAATGTAAATTTACAAGAAAATTACATTTTGATAAATTAGACTTTTGAGAAAAAAATATTTTAATCAAAATGTACATATGCGTAGAGTCATCTCCCTATTTAATTAATAGTTACTCAAACTCTTTAAGAGGCTTAGTTAATTAGGAATCCTACTAACTATAGGATAGCTAGTTATAATAGATGATTGAAAATAGGATAATTAATTAGAATTTACCTCATTAAAGTCAACTAATTAATTATCTACTATTAATTATTATTAGAACTAGTTTAATAATAAATAAGATTTAATTAATTAAATATCTTATATTGTAAATTGTATGTATGTGGATGCACCACCATGCAACATATCCTACTCATACACATAAAGTATCAATATGATATATATCTCTCAATCAACATATTCTTGTTTTGATACAGAGAATTAGAATACGCGACCATGCAAAAAAGGTATATTAGTGAGTAATTGTTACATCAAGTCATCATCTAACTAATATAACACCACTCATATTTTCAATACAACCCAAATCATTTGTAATCACACTAGATTTTCCAACTTTGATCCCTGTTAGAGCTATGCAAAATTCCTAAATACATCTGAATTCATGATTACCATCAACAACTCATGTTTATGTAACTACTCAGGCTATGAGTTACAAATCATGCATGTGATAGCAGATGACTTTTTTGTGAATGCTCATGCTAATCTATTAAGTTTTAGCTACTATTCAAGTCATACTATGCTAGATTGCATCATTCCTAGCCCTTGGATAATATGCTAAAGTAACAATACTAAAACCTAATTTCATGACATAGGTCCAAGTCTTAAATGGTCTAGAATTGGACTCAATCCATAGGGCTTACACAATGATGAAGAATGGATCTATTCAATCACTCCTTTTATTGACCAACTTGTAGCACTTATAGTATGATACGTATGTTGTGGTGCAGCTCCCACTAAGGTTTTGTCATACTTTAATACCATTGTTGGAAGATAGCAGAAGCTTATCTTATTAAATTTGACTCCCAGGTTTAACTAGTGCTTACTCTACAAACCCTCCAAAATATCACTTAATCAAGAACTCTAATACCACTATTGGGAGATAGTAGAAGCTTA
Organism: Dicorynia guianensis; assembly: GCA_037013595.1. Taxonomy (NCBI): domain Eukaryota; kingdom Viridiplantae; phylum Streptophyta; class Magnoliopsida; order Fabales; family Fabaceae; genus Dicorynia; species Dicorynia guianensis. Next base: position 5,581,823 of record JASUAB010000010.1, read on the forward strand.
CCTTATTAAATCTGATTACCAGATGTAAGCTTACTCTACAAATCCTCTTGGGTACTATTTAGTCACAAACTCTATGTCACAATCACAAGGTGAGGAATGTACACCCTAGGAATCAAGAACAAAGTAACCACAATGACAACAAGCCCTTCTTGTAGTAGTAGAGCAACTACAAAAACTACTTCCATGTGTATTCACATCCATAATCCCAAGGCTATGATGCTGCTTTGGTGTTTCTCATCAAATTAAGGACTCATCAATAAAAAAAATGGGTAAAAAATGAGCTAAAGGAGATAAAGTTGGAACCTTTGAATAGTAGGTGTCATCAAGCTCAACGAACCAGCCAAGTCTCAATGAACCATCTAGCCACCTTGGTAAACTCAAGGAGAACTTCATTAATGTCAACACAAGTGGAGAGATAGTAGTTGCCATGCTTCCTCAAACTATGTAAGATTTTAGTGGTGATGGCCCTTCTTTGCTTACCCCTCCTCTTCATCTTCTTTGTCACTCACACTCCTCTTTCCTCTTCTAGATACTTCCTTCATCTCCCTCTCTATTTTTCTTTGAAAGTTGGAGGTTTCTTATTTGTGAATCTATCTATCATGTACAAATTAATTTCTCACTCAAACTACTAAAGTTAGATAGATCAAATTGGACGTAATATTCAAACAACCCATGAAAGAACTATTTGTTAAAAAAGTTCTTTTTTCCTTTTCTAGAATCATGTTTGTGAGAAAAGTTAGTAACTCTAACTTTAGTTAGAGCTACTTTTGATAGGAAATAAGCTCAGGAATTGAAGGGATAGAAAAGTGGCCACATGGAAAGGTAAGATAATGGACATATGAGACTTGTTATGGGTTTTGGCATGACTAAGAGAAGGTGTGGGAATAGGGATTACATGTTGCCCTCTGAAGAATCAAGATTGAAGGGTAAATTGAGGAAAGAAGAAGATGTGAAGAGATCATGCATTGCTTATAGTACTGCATATAAATAATTATTATATTATTTTTATAAATTAAATCTTATTAAATATTCAGTTAAAAAATTTAGATCATTTTGTTTATTGAATCCCACAAACTAAACTGTGGACTCAATATATTTAATAGTCTATATTGAATTTTGTAAGCATTTAATAGATTAACATTTGTGAGAGTTTCTTTTTTTCCATGAAGAATGGAAAAGAAGAGGGGAGAAGAGGAAAGAAGAAAATTTGTTAAAAAATGGGTTGATGATTAATTAGCAACAATCGGTAGAGTAATGATAGAGTTACATCCTTATTTCTACATTTGTGGTACAACTACCAATTTGAGACTGATCTCTTATTGTGCAAGATTTCATAGTCCACTTGAGACCTATCTAAATAAAATGTTATTCCGAAAATATAAGAATAATGACATAGTTCTAACATTACTTCAATCAATATGTGCAGGTGGTGACGAAGGACACAAGGTACTTCACTTACAATCACTCTGGCTTTACTACAAATTAGTGTTGTAGAAATGAAATCAATGAAGTAATTAGATGAATAATTATGAAGCTAGCATTATAAAATTTTCTTCAAGAAGGAATTTGAAAAAAATCACTTAGATGTCATTTAAATCACTAACTTTTGTACTGTCAAAAAAAGTCTCCTTATTCTTATAATTTTATTTTCACTTAACTCTTATAACCTATAATCTAAACTATTAAATATATTAAATATGAACTTTTTGTAAAAAAGTTATAAATATAAAAAACGTGTTTGTTTTGCAAAAATATTTTTTATTTTCATTTGAATTTGTTTTCATTGAAAATAATTTTCTTTTAAAGATTTTCAAATTACAAAAAATATGTTTGGTTTACTTTAATCAAATTCTATTTTCAGAAAATGAAATAATAAAAGTGTGTTAGTTTAGAGTTTAGAATTTAAGATTTGTGTGTTAGGGTTTAGAGTTTAGGATTTAGGGTTGAGGATTTTACGGTTTAATGTTTAGGGCTTAGGGTATAAGATTTAAGGATTTAAGGTTTAGGATTTTAAAATTTAAGGTTTAGAATTTAGAGTTTAGGATTTAAAGTTTAAGATTTAGAGCTTTAAGATTTAATGTTTAGTACTTAGGGTTTAAGGTTTTGGGATTTAAGATTTTGAAATTTAGAGCTTTTGGGTTGTAGGGTTCAGATTTTAAGATTTAAGATTTAGACTTTAAAGTTTTAGAATTTAAGGTTTATGTAATAATTTCAAAATTATCACCGTATTTTCAATTTATGTTTTTTGTTTTCAAAATTTTACATAGAAAATAGTGAAAATATATTTTAGCCATTTTCAAAATTTGCCTTATTTTAAAAATATTTTCACTTTTTTTGCAAATAAACACATTTTCATTATCATTTTTTGTTTTTATAGAAAATGAGCAAAGCACATGTACCATAACTTTTGTCCATTGCCTCTTCTCTCAATTTTTTATAAGGACCTATAATAAGATGTCAATTTGTTAATATGTAAATTATTCAATAACTAATAATGTTTTAACGGTGTGAATTCTTTGTTTACATTCATAATTTTTTGTTTTCATTTTTTAATAAATTATTGTAATTTTTTTCTAATTTACACTTCTTACACAAGTCTTCTATATTTTATAAACATACTATAATCTTTCTTTTATTTTATAAATATGCTACACATAAATTCAAATTGTTATGAATTGTTAGAAATACCTTAAGTAATAAATTTGCTATGACTTGCCAAAAATATATATCTTTATTAGTTGAGTAATAAAATTTTCTCATTTTAAAATCAATGTTTGGCATCCTTTACAAAAATGGTCTTATGTGGTCTTTTTATAATTGATGAATTTTTCACAAAATACAAAAAAATAAAAATATGTTTGTAGTATTTTTATAATATATTATGCAAAATGTTTACAAAGAAAACATGTTTTTAGAATTCTTTTGTATTTTGCAAAAAAAAAATTTATAAATTATGAAAAGACTTACATGAGATCATTTTTATAAACGGGATAAAATATAAACTTTAAGAAGAGAAAATTTTACTACTCAATCAATAAAAGAATTTTTGACAAATCATAACAAATTTTACTACTCAACTAAGGATATTTTTAATAATCCATAGTAAATTGAGTTGATGTGCAATGAATTTATAAAATATAAGAGAAACTACTATAGATTTTGAAAATATTAGAGTTTTTACAAAAGGACAAAATAAAACAAAGATTGAAGAAAACTTTTTTTTTTTTTTAAGAAAAAGGTGGGCTCAATTAGTGATTAGGTTTGAAGCACTACTAAGAAAAGTCAAGAAAAGTGGAAGATGTGGGCATGGCCAAGGAAATGCAAAACAAAGTTGAGCTTGCTTATTATAAGGAAGGTTTAGTTGCAGGGAAGGATACTTTTGCTAGAGGCCTGGAGATGAACAAGGGTTCCTTATACAAAGATACCTTGATGGGCTTAATGGATTACTGGATGACAAACATGATGACGAGATGCACCGGAGGGAAAAACAAAGGCTTGAGAAAGAGGCTAAGGATGAGCTTGAAATGAAAGCAACAAAAGGGGAGTTCCACCCTTTTAATCTAGATATCCTACTCTCTAATGCACCCTTATTATCAAGTTACTCGGTAAACAGTTGAGGCCATATTTTCTACTAGCAAGGCTTCTGAAATTATGGAGCTCTAATGGACTTATTGAATTCATGGATTTGGAGAATGATTACTTCAGAGCTAGATTTTATGGAGGAGTGTAACTATGCGCATCCTCTGGATGAGAGACCCTAGATTCTTACAAATCACCATATTTTAGAGATAGTGTCCTTTATTCAACCCATATGACAACTTCATTTCTAGGGTGGCAATATGAATGCAAATATTGGGGTTACCCATAGAATTCTACATTAGAAGGATTCACTGGAGAATTGCTAGCTATTTTGGTAAACCCTTGAAAGTTTATGAGAACTCAATTAAGAAGATGGATATTGATGAGGGTAATTAACAAAACAAGCACAGTTTACTCACATTGCATCAAGGTAGACCTACAAAAGGGATTCTTCTCTAGATTCACCATTCTTAAACAAACCCTTCATGTCTAGGCCTTCATTTTGTTTCAATTGTGGTCGATATTAACATAGAAAAGAGTAATGCTCTCAGACCAACCAAGATGAAAGTCCAAATGAAATTAAGGGAGTTCAGAATCATGACAAGATTGAGTTGAAGGAGAATCAAAACAAAGGACCAGTGGTCAAGGATGAAGACTTTAGAGCTTGGATGATAGCCCAAAAGCCATGTCAAAGACAAAAACAAGGGGGACTATAGGAACCCTATGAGGATGGCATGACCACCAACAATGCAAGCTTAGCCCCTAACAAAGTAACCACTAAACTGAACAATTTAGGATCTAGATTTAACTTAATATCTAACATTAGAGAAGACATCATTCATGTCCTAGAAAACTTGTTTAACAAACATGGTGAATAACAAAGTCTTGTTGAGATCCAAGTATAGGCAACATATGATAGGGTTTTTGACTTTAGTGGGAAATGAACTAAGTTAAACGAATACTAAAACTGAAAGGGGAAGGGGTCCTCAAAAAGAATTAAATAAGGACATTCCAACTAGACCTAGTGTTAAGGATAAGGAGTTGGCCCAAGGTAAAGGGACCCAATCAAAGAAGAATAGAAGCTCGGTACCTAAGGCCAAGTTGACCTCATAAGGGAATCAAAATATTGGGTTGAGCCATTCGAGAGGAGAAATTGGGCCCATGGATTCTCCAAGAACCACTGAAATTTAGGAGCATTTATCAAATAAGGAGCCTAAGAACTTGTCAAAATAGCTAGATGCAGCTAAACTAATGCGTTGGTATTTCTAAATGCATAAATAGAGCATAGAGGAAGCTTTGGCTTCAATTGGTGCAGTCCAAGTCTTCTATGGACTTCAATAAGTCTAGCCTTGTAGGCTACAACTCCATCTTTTTGCCATGAATATGTGCACATGGAATTTTAAAGGAGTAGGTAAGAAAGGATTCACTCCGTTGATTAAGGACCTCATTAGGAAACACAATATTGATATCTTAGCACTCTTTGAAACAAGAATTAAAGGTTGTCAAGCTACTAGAATTATCAAAAGTTTGGGTTTTTTAAACAACTTTGGCATGGACCCGATAGGGCTCTCTAGGGGAATTTGGTTATTTTGAAATGAAGCTGATTTCAAGTTAGATGTCCTAAAGAAATGCAATCAATTCATCCATACAAAAACATCTTGGGTAGAAATGCTCCAATGTCAATTGCACATTTGTTTATGCTAGCCTTAGGAGATAAGATAGAAAAATGTTTTGGGCTAAGCTTTATAAGTTGGCAAGATCCACCATAGATCCCTGGATGATAATTAGGGACTTCAATGCCTACATTGTCCCTAATGAAAAGCACAAGGGAGCAACACCTAACTAGGGGAGTATGAAAGATTTTAAAGAAAGTTTGGAGATGTGTAACTTGATGGACCTTGGTTTGAAGAGGCCATGATTCACATGGACTAGAGGGAGGTTAAAGGAGAGGCTAAACAAGGATGTGGCCAATGGGCAATGAAATCTAAAATTCCCAACATGGCCAATTTCCACTTTCCTTTTCTCAACATGAATCATTGACCCCTCCTATTTAATGGGCAAGAATCTAGGAAGGGATTCCTCAAGGATACACCTTTTAGATTCCTAGCAACATGACTTACCTATGTGGATTTCCTAACCATTATGAACTATCGCTTGGGAAAGCAAGTTGAATGGACTAAGGCTAGTACAATTTTTTCCAATAAGTTAAAAAAAATGGCATAATTCAGTGTTTGAACTTCAAGGGAGAAAGAAGAGTAAGTTGTATACTGTATCATAGGTAGATACAAAGCTATAATAGGGCCCCAATCCATTCCTAGAAGATCTTAAGAAGGATCTAGAGAAGGAGTATCATGGAATCCTCATAAGAGAGGAACTGACCTGCTTCCAACAATCCAAGTGTAAGTGGTTGCTCTATCGTGACAAAAACACCAAGTGTTATCAATCTACCACCATTGTTCAAAAAAATAAAAACAACATCCAAGCTTTAAAGGATGATGATGGGTCTTGGATTATTTTCCAACAAGCTTTGGAATCTATGACAAGAGTGTACTTTGAGATGCTCTATATGGAAGAAAACCAGTCTAAACATTCTATTCTATTAGCAAATTGCTTCCTAGTCATTGATGACTCGGTGTTTAGTTCTCTTGGAAAGGAACCTATTGATCGTGAAATTAAGGTAACAATCTCCATTATGACCCAAGGGATTAATGGTCTTCACAGAGCCAATAGGAAAAGATTGGACCAATGATTTGCAAATTGGTGAAAAGCATTTAAAGGAACCCATAGATGGTAAGGTCCATTAACCAAACCTTGGTTGTGCTTATACCCAAAACAAACTCTCCAGAGAAACTTTGTGAACTTAGGCTGATCAATTTTTGTAATGTTAGCTGTAAATCCATAACCAAGCTAATCACAAATCACTTGAAAGAAAATATGAATCAATGGGAGCTACCAAACCAACATAGTTTAGTTAGAGGCTTTCATGGTATTGACAACATTATTATCACACAAGAAATAATATAATCAATGAAGAACAAAAAGGGAAACAAGGGTTAGATGGTGGTGAGGCTTGATTTTGAAAAAGTCTATGATAGGATTGACTAGGCTTTCTATCAAAGAAAATAATCGAGCTCAAAATTCCTAAAAATTTGATCTACATCATGAGTTGTGTTTTGGCTTACTATATGTTTATTCTTTGGAGTGGTAGCAAGACCAAACATTTTGAACCATTAAGAGAAGTGAGACAAGGGGATCCTTGTCTCCTACTTTTTGTTCTTTGCATAGAGGATCTAACACATCTTATTAGAGCAACCACAAGCCAAGGTTCATGGAAACTAATTGTTTTGCAGAAAGGCGGGCCACCAATCAGTTACTTATTTTTGTCAATGACTTAATCCTCTTTTATAAAGCAATAGTTGAGCAAACAGAGACCCTTAAAGCTTGTATGCAAATATTTTGCATGGCATTAGGTCAATGTATCAACCAAGAAAAAATATAAGGTTTTTGGTTTTAAGAACATGAATCACATAAGAAGGATGGAACTTTCAAATATATTGGGATTCAAGATTACCCATGACCTAGGGAAATACCTTGGCATGCCTCAGTTTCATGATAGGGTAAAGCACTCAAATTTCAGTCACATTCTAGCAAGGACTAAATAACGACTGGTGCTTGAAAGGGATTGTTCCTCTTTTTGGCCAGGAGAGTTGCCCTTGCCAAATCTATCTCATCTACACTTCCTTCTTACTTCCATGCAAATGACAAAGCTTCCTTTCAAGTTGTCTAATGATCTTGAAAGACTAATACATGATTGTAATTGGGGGAGGAATAACAAGATTAACAAACCCCTCTAGCAACTTGGAGTAAAGTTTGTTCTCCCAAGAAGGAAGTTGGCCGGGGTCTAAGATGCCTCTATGTAGTTTGTCAAGACGTTCTCATGAAAGTTGGCCACAACCTAATGGCCAATAAGCAAGAAATGTGGATGATTCTGTAATAAAAATAGAATAGGTGATGAGCTAAAGCCTACAATTATCAAGCATCCAAACTCTAGCAACCTGTGGTGGGGTGTTGCAAACATGTGAAACTTAGTAAATGCAATGTCAAAGCATGTTATAGGAAATGGAAAGGAAACAGCCTTCTTGATTGACAAGTGGGTCCTGAGGTATAGAACCTTTCTAACCCATGTTACTGGTAAGGTTCCTAGGGTTTTCATGGATCTAAAGGTTACTGATATGGTATTGGAGGAGGGTACTTGGAGTTGGGATCTCTTCAGTAGCTTACTTTCCTAGCAAGTCTTGTTTCGCATTGTGGCTTTACACCCCTTTTCTTGTCACTCAACTAGCAATACTGTGGCTGAGGCGACCACTGGCGATGGTAGATTCCCAATTACATTAACCTACAATGGAGTGCCCTAAAAGGGTGAAGGCATTCCTCTGGCTCCTTACCAAGGATCTCCTCCTTACCAACACTCATCAAGTGGAATGCCACCTGTGTTCTGATGATAACTGCCCCCATTGTCCCAACCTTGCTAAAAGTCCAATTCATGTAACACATAATTTCCCTTGGACCATAGAGGTTTGGCATAGATTAATTTCACCCAACCCAGTAGGGCACCTTTTCAACCCTTTCCTAAGGGAATGGGAGAGATACAATCTTGCAAGAGACCTAAGTAATATAAGAGCATCGGATTTAAGTATCAAGTGTGGTTTCATCTGCTAGTTAGTTTGGCAAAAATAAAACTTATTCATCTTTGAAAAAATGGGCTCAACGGCAAAAGAGAAGGGGAAACGGTTATTCCAAATCTCCAAAAAGCTCAATGTATGCTTAAGCTAATTAACCTCCCTGCACCTCCAAGAAAGTAGTCAAAATTATATGGAAGTACCCACCAGAAGGGTGGATGAAGCCTAATGTGGATGGACCTTGTTGTGGGGTTAATTCTCAAGTAGGCTTCAATGGTGTGACCCGAGACAAGATGGTCATTGGATTAGTGGCTTCTCTTACTTCGTGGGTAATGGAGGCATTCTCATGGTGAAACTCTGAGGGATGATCATGAGTCTTGAATTGGCTTGGAGTAATGGTATTCGAAAGCTAATAGCTGAAGGTGATTCTCTAGTTACTATCAACCTAATCAAGGAAGGATATAGTGCCACTCATTCTTTAGCACCCTTGGTCAACCATACAAGGGAAATTCTGCAACATCCTTGGGAGATCTCCCCAATGCGCACCTTTGGTAAAGGTAATTTTGTAATTGATTGGCTTGCCGATCATCCCCATACCATTCTCTTAGGACAAAGCATTTTCTATCAACCCCCAAAGATTGCCATTTGATAAGCCTAGGTGACCTATGTGGTGTGTCTCATCCCCGTTGTATCAATTTGTAGCCCGTGGGCGTTGCCCTCACCTTTAAAAAAAAAAATAAAGCACTACTAGCCTTTCTATTCCCATCACCATACTTCCAATGGAAGTAGCAGCTGTTCATCCACAAACAAAACCATATCTAGGCTTGTATATACCAAACATGAAATAATCATGTTATTTGCACAAATTAAATCTTAAAAATTTTAATCATTAAATTTATCTAACTCCACTAATTAAATTGTAAGACCTAAGCTATCTTACCACAATTATTTATGATACACTTGTCAGGTAGTTTAATCGTAGATTTCAAAACATAAATTAGACATCAAAGGTTTATTTGCAATGCATAAATAAAATCAAAGCAATAATCCTCACTTAAATATATTCCTGATTATATCATGAGCATCTCAAAAAAGCATATACGAACTAATTCCCATTAATAATGGGTAAATTATTACAATACTGTACTCATTGAATTGATTTGAGATTTGGAAGTGAATGACAGCCAAGTAGTGCTTCTTATTCAAGCTTGTTCCCCAGCATAATGAATCTGCCCAGCAAGTTGCATTATCGTATACAGGCAATGATTTTACTTTCCAGCCTGTTTTTTGGTGTTCACTTTCCAGTCTTATTCAGTTACAGTTCGGCTCATACCACTTTGCTTTTGTTTATATATTATGTAATCAAATGCTTACTCTTGATAAATAATTATAATTGTAAAATTAATAAATGATACAACTCCTTGTGTGTTTGTGTTTTATATAGTTGTTTCCAAGACTGGATAAAGTAGAAAAGTTATATTAGGTAATCAATAATCAACGTAAAAATTTGTTGAATCTTTTATAATGTAAATAATTGAACTCTACCTAATAAGATAAAATTTTGTCTATTATTGTTGAATAAATTATGCACGCTACCTTCTCAATGCTATGCGTATCTAACATTTCAAGAGCTGAGACATAGAAGCCTGTTATGAAATAACAAGGAATACAACAGAATAGATTAATCCTACACTTCTATCTTTGTCTCGCTCACCTCCACCATTCTTTCTCTCTTCACCTCTCTTCCACAAGGGCTTTAACAGACAAGCAGGATAGCAAAGGGAGATTCAGCTGGTTATAAATTACCATTACTCATGAAACATCATTGCAACTAATTTGAAGGTGGTTACCGCTTCAATTCCCACTAAGGCTTTTCCAGAACTGATATGGGCAAAAGAGTGGTTTCAGACTAGAACAGCTCCCACTCAAAGCAAATCTGTGTGGGTGCATGCATGCAAGTTCTTCCTTGATCTATAGTTTATATTCCAACAGCAGCTTTAATTACTTTGGGACTTCGAGGTCTGGTCTCCGATCAATCACTTGTTGCCCTGACTCATCAGGAAACGCATCTGGACAGGTTGTCAAAATTTTGGACTTCATGCTTCTGTGAGAAAGGGTGAAATGAACTTATAAATTTGATTTCATCAGAGAAAATAAATAAGAAAATAAGACAAAGTAAGCAGCCATAGGGATAGCATCATCATGCGTACATAGAAAGTTCTCACTAAATGTGTTATAGATGATTCTATAGTCCCGTCATTCTCTTCCATCCGTTATTCCTGTTCCCTGACCATCTAATCATAATTTAGCTATCGCTATTTCCAGACTCAATAACATCCCAAATTTCCTGGCCCAACTCATTTCCACACTGTAGACTAAACTGATTAATCTATTTATTTAACACTTCAACATTTCATTGATCTTAAATTCAAAATTTCAATCAATATTTTAATGTCTTCTAAAGTCTAACACATACGGTGTTAACTACTGCTCCATATTAGAAGCATGAGTGTGAAAATAAATAAACATGGGAAACGACAAATTAAAGTTCCCAAAAGTAAGACGTAACAAAGCTGGTGACATTCACATAAAAACTATGTAAATGCATTTCTTATGTGGGCAGAAACAGCGGGAACGGGAAAGTAAACTTTCAATTGTAAAATTATGAGAACTTAGAAATTTATCAATGAAGATAAATTCTAGTCTTGAGAGATAGCAGATAGTCAAGAGATTAGATAAACAATTGCATTGTGAAGCCTATATGAGTCCACAGTGTCTATAAAATGCAGGATGTATACTTACTTTAACCATTAGTTATTTATTCTTGTATACCATCATTATCTATTCGGTTAATAAAAACTGATTTCAAGAGATACCGAGAGTTCATAAATATGCAATATCATTCATACTACACATTTACAAATACTACATGTATGTGTTTAATATAGAAGTAAGCAGAGTGGATATATGATTTAAGGGAAAATTACATTTATCCATTATTGATTCAATAGTACCATTTCCTGACCCAAATCAAAAAGAATTTTGCAATGAACACTCACGTATCCAAATTTCACCAATAGCACCTCCATCTAAAGGCTCTAACGGAATGGATGGGTGTCATGTCCAAAGGAATCCCCCACCATCTCATAATTTTCATCCCCTTATCATTTCAACTAAAACCCAAGGCCCTAAGTGGATACAGTAAATTTATCAAACCCCACATAGTGGGATTCTCTATTTGTACTTACTAGCCATGCTAGGCCTGATCAAGTCCATCTCAACAAAGTTTGAAACCCAGGAAAATTTCATTGGTTTTATAAAAGAGAGAACAATAGATACCCATTTCTATTTATCAACAAACCATCAATTAAAACAATTTCAAACTTTTACAGTAGCAACAAAAGTGGGAGAAAGAAAGTGACATCTGGGACTAAAATTAGAGGAACAGAAAGTCCTCAACAGCTTGAGGAACCATAAAGACTTAAGGCATTGCACAATCCTTATTTCTACATGATCATAACAAGAAAAGCCCATTGCTTGAGAAATTGGCATTGATTTGATAAATCTAGTTTTCTTCTTCCATGAGATGAGATGGAATGATTTGTAACAGAGGAGAGAAATGAGCTAAACATGAATTGTATTTTGTATATCTGTATCTGTACATGATTACAATATTTATAGAGTGATGAGTTTCATCATATGAGGACACATGTCCTATTGGTTACAACTGAATATAACAACCTAACTGAATAACTACTCTAAGTGCCAACTGCCATTACATTATCTCACATTTACCCTCGAACAAAACTCTCTGCAACTCTTCATACTGATAGGAGACTGGCAAACTTGAAACCCAACTAATGATTGACCTCCATGAAAAAACCGTGTGATTTGTTGTTCAGAAGTAAAGTTGGATAGTTTCATTAGAAGACAACCAATAACCCAAAAGGGGTTTACATGACTCTCCATCTATCAGGTCCGAAAGGTAATTTTAGTGGCAGATGCTATTAGCGAAACCAGGATGGATCAGTATTCAGTGTGGTACAATTTCCACTTAGAAGAGAAATCTGGCAATTGAGGCATACAGATAAAGGTGGTACACGCTCCCCCTCCCACTCCCCCACTGGTTTTGTCTTGGCCAAACTGATTATGCTACCTACTTGAAGACATACCCAGCTTGTAACATACACTAAAACGACAGAAAAACTTCTGTCCTAAGCATGACTACACAATATGATGGAATCATCACCACTTTATCACTTACTAAACGATTTGACCAATGGTTGACTCATCCACTTAATTTTTAAGCGGTGAGCACCACTAATGGGGAATCAAGCCATGATCTATGTCACCATATGCTGGAATTGAATAGGGACTTCATATGCCATTGCTAATAAAGGCCATGACATCCATTAAGGGCCCTTATCCTTTGACATATATATGCATACCTTGCTCTGAGTAGAACTAAAATACCATCGCTGATCATTTGCCCACAGATTTTTTTTTAGGCCACATTGGCCTAAGAATTAGTAATATAAGAGATATCACACTTTCATGCAGTTTTTGTATTTTCAAACTTCCATTTATTTGCTATATGTTCAATGCTTTCAAGGTATGCTAATCATATTAGTGACTAAATCAGTAATCAAGCAAATATTTAAACAATCTTCATAGCTAAGCCCTTTAATTTATTTGTGATAAAATCACGTCTCCAATAACACTCAAAACATACTTAAGTTAATGGGATATACTCAGAAGAGCTTGTTATAGAACTAAAGCTTAATAGAGGCTTTCAGGGATACAGGATTAAGTTCTCCAAATTATAGAACAAATCACTATGGATTAAAACTAGTCACTTTCATTTGGAAGAGAAACTTTCAAGATGTGGCAGAACTAGTAACTGCCATTGTCTGCACTATTATTTCCACTTTTCCCTTTATTCAAATGCCATATCTCATAATTGCAATTAGCATTTTCTGTGCAGTGATTCGTCCTTTTCATGCAGTTTGCTTGCATACAGTGACTTCCTCTCATGGAAATGTACACAATGAATCTTCCCCAGTTTATTTCAGTTGAAATTAAAAAAAAAAAAAATCATTAAACAATATGCATGCCTACAATAAATCTGTCAAATTTCTAAATGCCAAGTCTAAGATGGACCACCATATGGATCAACAACTTATATTCAGAATTAGTAAATAGTAAGATAAAATACATAGAAGATGAGCTTTCACCTCAATAAAGGAATATATCTTAAAGACAACATATACCACAGGACAGGTAATTTTAAATTGTGTTGGCCACTAATCATAATAAATCTGAAAGCAGGTACAGGAAATACCTAAGTTTCTGAAATATATAATCAAGGTCAGACTTCATAGACTTCAATAGGCGGGTATTTCTTGAGATATCTCCGGAAATCTCACCAAAGCAGTGTTCTGAGAACTCATTAAAATGTGATAGGACAGCATTACTGTCCTGCAACTTTCCCAATCTGAAATTTGAGTATCACAATTGGAAATGAAAAAAATTAGCAGGGTCATATCATCTTTGGAAACAATAGCAAATGATATCATATGTGGCCAACAGGGCAAACATTAAGATTAAACAGCCAACGATGCTAAGATAATTTAGATAGAATTTTTGGTACAAATAGCCAGAACCAAGAACATGGTTTATGAGTCATTATACATTAGCCATACAGTTCATCACTTCATCTTAACCTAGCTACCACGCATTTGTTGTTAGGGGAGAGAAATAAAAAATGGGAGAATTAATAATTAAAAATAAAAGAAAGACATGTTTAGCATGAAATTTACAGATAAGGACCAGTTAACCACTCATGTTAATTTAGTTCAACTAACCACTCTTGAATTTGTTTAAATATCTATATGTTTGATTGGCCCTTAACTGTAAATTTTATGCCAAACAAGTACTTTTTCATAAAAGTTAAAAGCAAAAATTTTGCAAATTCACAAAATTTCATCCACATCCCAACAAGACATATATACAACTTTTCCTTTAAAATGAATTTATATCATTATCCCCGGAACTGAGTCCCTTCTAACTACATTATAATTTGCCCATTTTCATTTCCGAGTGTAATTCAATCTGCAATCATAATCAAAACGCAATATAGTCTGATCTGACACACCCAGTGCCATCAATTCTTTCCAAATTTTCAGCCAAACAATTACATCTTTCCTTCACCCAAAAATTCGACAGCCAATCCCTCTTTAATCAATGAATTAGAATATAATCATACTAACTCATTTCACAGTGCAACATCGATAACCAATATAATGAACGACAGAAAGTAGAAATGCAAAGCGAATACGTGCTGATGGTGCTGAAAACAGTTTAAATTGAAATCTACAACTTGTAAACGATAAGAGTACATTCAACAAGCATGCAACAAGTAAAGGAGTGAAAGACTACATGGTATGCTGTAATTGCTTAAGGTTTTGCAGATCCTCTGCACTGACTAGGGTTTTAAACTCGTGGGAAATATCTTCCGAAGCAGCCCTAATCGAATCTTGCTCTGGCTGCTCCATTGCAGTGGCTCACTCCCGCATCCAAGAAAAGGACGATGCGTTATTACAGTTAGAAAATTGGCACCACACATTTTCCGTATCATTTTATAATGGGATGGTGTGTTATATTAGTTTTAGGTTAAAATGCACATAATCCTCTTCAATTTTAGATCGATTTTAAAAAAAAATTTTAAATTTTAAAAATTTTCAAATGACCCTCTTGAATTATAAAACGTTTGCAAATAATCCCTTCGGTCATGTTTTCTGTTAAAATTTAAAAAAATGACGAAAATGACCTTCATTGTAAAGTTGAAAAATTGAAGGCTGTGAACAGTAAAATTTTGGAGTTTTAACATTGAACCTTAACCCTAAAGCCTAAATCCTAAATTCTAAATCCTAACCCTAAAACCCTAAATCCTAAACCCTAAAATCCTAAAACTCTAAATCCTAAATCCTAAATTCTAAATCCTAAAACCTTAAACTCTAAATCCTAAATCCTAAATCCTAAACCCTAAACTCATAAATCCTAAACCCTAAACCCCAAACTCTAAATCCTAAACCCTAAATTCTAAATTCCTAAATCCTAAATCCTAAATTCCTAAACCCTAAACCCTAAATTACAAATTTAGATTAGGTTTTTTTTTTTTTTGCATTTATGGTAGATTTATAAATTTATGTGCATTTGAAGGATATTTTTATCTTTTTATCGAGTCAAAGTAGAAGTTGACCAAAACACATCCAAATTTTAGCGGAAAACTTGACGGTAGGAGGTATTTTGCAAATGTTTCATAGTTTAAGAGGGTCATTTGAAAACTTTTAAAGTTCAGGAGGATTTTTTAAAATCAACCTAAAGTTCAGAAGATTTCTATATATTTTAGCCTTAGTTTTATAAGATTTATTAAATTTAATAATTTAAATTTTTAATATAAAAATTAATTAAAAATAAAATTATAATAAAACCCATATAATTGGCCAAAAAAATTACTTCATCTGTCATAAACTCACTAAAACTAAATATAAATGGCAAAAAATTTACTCCATCTGTCATCTTCAATTGAGACTAAAACTAGAGCCAAATCATAAAAATATGAAGAGAAAAGTTACATAGATTGTGGACTAAACCTAAAGAACAGGATCTTTGCCAAGCTTTCTGAGAACATTATTCAATTTATCCAAATATTGCTTTCGTTCCATTGTTTTGGCCAGCAACTCTGCAGTAGCCGTTTGATAAGCTTTAATTTGTTGCAACTTGTTCACTCTTTCTTGAGATGCCTCTAAAATCTTCCTTTCTAATTTGGCTTTCTCTTCCAATGCTTCGCTTAGCTCCTTCCGTCTTTTCGTTCGCAGCTTTCTCACAGCTTCACAATTTTTCCTTCTCCTTTCTTTCACGTTTTCTACATCCATAGGTGTGCTAATTCTGCAAAAGGAAGAAAAATTAACCATATGCTTTCGCTATAAGATGATAATCCAAATAAAAAATAAATGCTATGATTTTATAGTTGAAGAATAAAACAAATTTCAAAATGGATCCAGAGATGCATATATTGATGAGTTTTGCTATGTTTGCCAATGAAGAATAAAATAAATTTTTTTTTTGAATTTTTATGAAGTATCTCTACTCTTTAAGTAGAATTAATATCCATTCAAGGTAGCAACTGAACGATAAATCTCTTTTACTACTTAAAACGCAGCCAACTACTTATTGATAGAATAATATAAATTTTAAAATGAATCAAGAAATGCATACACTGAATGGCATAACGGTTGATATGAAGGAGAGCCAAAACTAACCTGTGAGAGTATGTCACTTGAAGTCACAGAAAAATTTACAGGGTCACGAATATATAGATTAAAAAAACCAAGCGGATAAACCTTTGATGCAATAACGATATTGGAGTTGAATAACGATGGACAAATCTTTGATGCAATAGCTAGATAAACCTGTGAGATTATATGATTCGATTTTGGAAGCTAAATTTTATGGTATGATTTTGGGGCAACGAGTGATTTGTGTTATTTCCATTTCCATTAAGCCATGTGTATTGTTTGTCAAAATCTTCTTATGACAAACACGGCCAATCAAATAAACTTTCCGTACAAAAATCTTTCAAATAATTTTGTACCAATTAAGTCAGAGCACTAATATAAGCACATAATAATTTTGTATACTCTGTGCATTGTCATTTACTTCTTTCTCTCTCCTCTTTATCTTCTTTTTTTTTATGACTTAGGAAATAAAATGATTACTCACAGACAGATCGGGGGAAAGACTCCCCAGCCAGATCCCCCAGCAGAACCAGATTACACTCAAGTGGCGGTCTAAGAAACATTGCTAGACCCACCAGCCTTCTAAGGATTCGCTAAACAATCAGCTACACTATTAGCTTCTCTATATAGAGCTCTGATACGATGAACGACTTGGCTGCAAGGATGCCCATGATTGCATCCATGCAGAGCAAGGCGTATAGCAACCTGGGAGTCCACCTCAACTTGCAGCTTTCTTATTCCTTGTTCCCACGCAATCTGTAAACCCACAAAAAAACCGTAAAGTTCCGCCATCAGAACACTACCCGAGCCAATATTCTAGCAGTAGCCAACGGCCCATTTTCCGCTGCAATCCCTAATAACACCACCACAACCAGCTTGGAACCCCCCATGCATAGATGATCCATCAAAGTTCAGCTTATGCCAAGTTGCTTCTGAATAACACCAATGAATAAGAATACCTTTCTTCCGCAACATAGGCAAACCAGCTGTCTTCAAGGAATCACTAGCAGCTTGCCATTGAAAGGCCACTTTTTAAACAGTATAAAAAGCTTCTTCTACCGTGGTCTGTTGATTTAAATACGAGGTTATTCCTCGTTTTCCAGATAAACCAACAAACATAAACAAAGACAAGAAGCCATTTACCATCAAAGAATTCCCCTATATCTGAATTGGTGACGCTCCACGTCACCCAATCGTGGAGATTCAACTGGAAGAATTTCTGATGGTATTACCTTTTAATGAAACGAAGCCAAAGATTGTGGGCCCCATAGGCAGTCCCTAATCACATGCAATGTTGATTCCCCGAAATTCATGCATCTTAGACAGTGATTCGAATAAGCCATATGTCTCTCCCAACGCTTCTCATTAGTAAACAAATTATTCCCTAAGACAAGCCACATGCATGTCTTAACCCCGGCAGGACAAGTCCATTTCCAAACATGTGACCACCGCTGGTCACGAGAAATTACATTGGTTCCTGTGATTAGACTATATGCTGATTTTACTGAAAATTTTCCATCACTTGAAGCTAACCACGTAACATGGTCAGCTTGATTTCCCAATGACGAAGGAGGAAGAACCATTGCTATCTTCATATTCACATGATTGGGTAAAAGGATTTCAAACATGGCTCAATTCAAAGACCCTGCAGGGGTTAGATGATCCACCACTTTTCTTTTCAGACTATCTTCAGGAATTTAAGTAACCACTCAATTAATCAAAGGTTGAAGACCTGGAACCCATTCATCAAGCCAAAAAAGGGTTGCGTGTCAATTACCAACCACAATTCTAGTACCTTTCAAAACATCCTTCCAGGTTTGTGTGATACCCTTCCAAAGACTAGATGAAACCTTTTGATGTTTGACTAAAGGGATTAGGTTATAACCAGTTTTGTATTTGTTTCTAATCACCTGGACCCACAGAGCATCCCTTTTTGACATTAATCCATATTCAAGCTTCATAATAAAAGCTTTATTTGCCTTGTGTAAATTACGGAGTTCTAGACCCCCATAATGTTTAGGTGAACACACCTGATGCCAAGGAATAGGGGGAGGACGAGGAACATTTCCTCTTGTACTCCAGATGAAACCCCTGGTATATTTCTCCACTTCTTTACAAATCCCTTTTGGAATCAACGAGGTTTGCATAGTGTACATGGGGAGGGAAGCTAAAACTACTTGAGAAAGAGTAAGTCTTCCAGCAAGGGACAAAGAAGTACTATTCCAGGAATTCAGCCTATGCTTAACTTTATCAATGATATGGGCAAAAGTTGATTTAGTCACCCTTTTAATGGAATAAGGGGATGCCCAAATATTTCCCTAAATCAATTGTGGAGCCATATCCCAAATCAGTACTAATCTCCCTTCTTCTACTATGTTTGACATTATGAGAAAAAAAAAGACCCGGGTCTTGTCTAAACTTATCTTCTAGCCTGATGCAACACAAAAATTTCTAAGGCAATCTTTTATTATTGAAGCTTGTTCCTGGGAAACTTCTGCGAATAGAATAAGATCATCCGCAAAAAATAGATGAGAAATCAGAGGGCCTTGCTTTTTTAGGTGAATAGGCTTCCAAAGTTTCATATCTATAGCTGACTTAATTAAACGAGCAAGTCTTTCTATGCAAAATACAAATAGATAGGAGATAATGGGTCTCCCTAACGAATGCCTCTCGTGGAGTAAATATGGCCTGTAATGTTGCCATTCCAAAGCAAATTCATATTACATGTAGTTACATAGGCCATTATGAGATTAATGAGATTAACTGGAAGCCCTATAATATCAAAGGTATTTCAAAGAAATCACTAGTTAAACCGGTCATAGGCTTTTTCCAAGTCAACCTTGATGGCCATCCACCCCTTCGCATCCTTCTTGTTGTTCATGGAGTGAATTACCTCTTGTGCTATAAAAATGTTATCAGTGCTATGTCTACCCTTAACAAATTGCACTAATTAGGCATGATGAGATACACCATGTGTCCTTAAGACAGTTAGCAATAAACTTGGTCACTATTTTATAAATGACATTACAGAGACTAATGAGTCTCAAATGTTTCATGTATTCTGGTGCTTCCACTTTTGGGATAAAAATGAGAAGAGGTTGGTTAATATGTTCCACAAGAGAAAGATTATGAAAGATCTGAATAATCAATTCATACACAATGCTTCACTTTGTCCCATTGGGTGTGGAAGAACAAAGGTTATAGACTATCCACTCCCGGTGCCTTAAAAGCACCCATGCTAAAAATAGCTCGATCAATTTCTGCTCTGGAAAATTCCACTGCTAACAAATCCCTGCAATGGTCATTAAGTTTAGGAAATCCACTAATTTCAGGAAACTGGATTAAAGGGTGGTCATCCATAGAAAATAACTTCTCAACATAGGTCACAGCTAAAGCTTGCACAGCATTTGCATCATAGATCCACTCCCCTTGATCATTTCTAAGTGCTTCAATACGATTCTTTTTTCTCCTAGCCAGTGTGGAAGAATGAAAGTATTTTGTGTTTTTATCTCCATATATAAGCCAATGGGTCCGGGACTTTCGGAAACCAAGTTAGTTCTTCCCTCATTAGAATCTCTTCGTACTTCCTAATCAATTGTTTTTGAAACACCTCCAGTGAATGGTTAGGCCCTTTACACAACTGTTTGTCAATTCCTTGAATGCGAGCATACAGCCTATGTTTCTTCTAATTTTTCTGCCTTAAACACTGACTGATGCCAAGCCTGTATATCTTCGCGAAACTTTGAATGAGCTTCTGCCCAACTTTTGTCACCACTCCAGCATCTCTCAACAATAGATTGAAAATTAGCATGTGTAAGCCAAGCGGCCAGGAATCTGAAGGGACGATTTCTATAAGATGCTTGCTGTTGATTGAAATTTTTAGGAGCAATGGCCGGTTGTCTGAACAGTAATCTCCGTATTAAATGATGGACAGCGGATGTCTCCCCACTGCCATTCTCTAAGTCTGGTTCTGTCTTCTTTGTGAAGGTTTTTGCACAATCATCCAGGAGCCAAAATCTGCTCCTTCTATATCCTGCGGCCTCTGCTGATTCAATAGTGCTTCACTGTGATTACCCCCACCATTACCACCGGTTCCAGCTCCGAGATTCACTCCGACTAGGTTCGCCCCTGCTTCCATAGAACACTAATCTTTCCGGTGACCATACCTGCCATAAGTAAAGCAAATAAAATACAAGCCCTCACATTAAACATGATAGATTTTATTAGCCATAGAAAATTTTGATAAAAAGCCTTTTTGTAGATCAAATTCAATACAAACTCTAGCAAACTTAGCTCTTTCAGTGGTATCAAAATCATCAGCTTCTCTTCTTCTGATGGAATTGACATCAACCTTGGGAGTTCTTCCAAATAAATTCTCGATCCTCCATAGATGATGAATGTTATAGAATTCTACAGGTAGGCCTGGAATCCTCATCCATATGGCAAGCTTCTTAATTTTATCATCATAAGGATCAAACGATGGTCTCCACCTTTGCACCACTACATAGTGGTCAACTACCACCCACGGTCCGTTCTCTAATACGTTATTGTAATCTGTAATCAACTTGTGAGCAAATCTTGCTACATAGTAATCATTTTCTAAATCAATAAACACAAATTTTCCTCTAGGATTCCATAGCTTCTGGAGTCTTGCTTTTAGGAACTTCATACTTAGCCGTTTACGCAGGAGTTTAACTATCAGAGCATTTCTCCATTGCTGACAGAGTGCCCTATGTTCCTGCTTTGTGACTGAATATCTTGGACAGAAGGGGTCTTCCGTTGTATCACCCAGGACTTCCTCCATATCATCTTCAGCTTGTTCTTCCATTCGTTGTTGATCCATCCAGTTCTCCTCCTCGCTGTCTGAGTCCACACCTAGATGGCCTTTAAACCCCATCAACGTAGCCTTATTCGATATAATTGGTTTCCCCTTGTCAACATTCTGCTGTACATCTTGCTTTTCCTCCATATTTAGAGCATCTTGTATTTCCTTCTCATTAAGTTTGTCTTGGGTAGTAGTCAGTGTATTAGCCTGTTCCTCCAAATCACCCATATTGTCATCCATGATCACATCAACAGTCTCTAACCCTTTAGCTTTCTTTGTACTATGCACAAGCCGGTCTTCTTCCCGCAACGTAGACCGAGATTCACGTTGTTCTCCCATCCTCCCAGTACAGGAAGTAGCTTATGCCCACTTTTGTTTTCTTCACAATGACTAGGAATCTTCAAACCTTGTTCTACGTCATTTGGATGCAATATCTTTTGCTTAACTTCCAATCTTCATCTTCATCTTCATCTTTCTATCTGCACGCTTGGGTGTATGCATACTCCAAGCGTACATAAATCATTTTCCAATTACAGATAATTTTTGTAAGAACATGTGTATCTGAATACTTTTGTCTAAGTAAATTTTTGAAAAATGATATCAGTATAATGTCTTCACGTATTTGTATGTGTAGATACAAATAAATAAGGAAGAGATAATGAGAATATGAGAATGTATAGGGTTATTATGTGTATCTATCATTGTTCTAAATTTTTTGACAATAAAGATATCATGGCCAGTAACGTGTCCACATTCTCAAACTAGGGATAAAGGTGCATCATCTCATTATATGTTAATTGATACCAAGTTTAGCTATAATTCCTTACCACAATATTTCTCCAAACCATGTCTCCAATTAAACTGGAAAATTATTGCATGCAGGGGCAGGCCTGTGATCTCCCCAAAATTACAAGGAACAAAGTTCCTTTGTCTCAAGGTAAACAAGAACTGCTTTTCCTTAACTTATTGACCACAAATTCCATTGTAGAATCAAGGCCAATGTAGGCTTTCCTCTCAATCCTTTTACCCATTGGTTGAATGTTTCTGTCATGTTATTACTGGTTATATGTGTGGCCACTTTCCACTCTATATCTTCTTGGGGTCAAAAGTTTGTTGGACTCACCTGCTATACCCATAAACAAAATCTTATAAAATCTTTGTTTAAAAAAGTTTAGATTAATAAATTATTTTTATAAATTAAAATGTACAATAAACAGAATCTTATTCTATTAGATAGATTGATTAAATTTTATTCAAAACTTATAAAACCACAAAATTAAATAATCTGCAAACCATTATGTGATAATTTCGTGCTACCTATTTCTATCAATTTTGAGCTTGTTTAGGCTGTCATATGCATATCCTTGTTAGCAGCTTTCATTGAGTCCATGGTCTCCTCTAAATTCAGAATCACAGTAAGTTTCTGTAGCTTTTTGGTTAGATCCCTCGACAATAATGGAGGACAAAGAGCCTTCAAATGATCATACAATTGTCCGATGACAATGTCTACATTGAGGCAAACAGGTATATGCTATACTTTTGAGCAATCGTAACGTTGCACAGTATTTTAGATATAGGAAGCTTTTTAAACGAGAGTTAATATAATGGACAGATGTCTATATCCCTTGCACTGCGGGTAACTTTTGAGTAATGGTGTCCCATATAAAACCTTTTCAGCCTAATATGATAATTAAGGATATCACGGAATGCAATATATGAGCAAAGATTTTGAAAAGATAATACTCAAACACAAATCTAGGAAAGCTGAAATATTTTTAAAGCAAATTATAATAAAAAATTATCTTTACTTGAGAATCAAGAAAGTTGATAAACTCAAATTTTCAACTAATCGAATTATGATTTTGAAGTATAATAATTAACTTAGCTCTCAATTAAATTTTTAAATTTATTAAATTTAAAGATTTTAAGAATCCCATAAGGAATAATAAATTCTAGTTAATTAGTTGAGTGCTTAGTCCGGCAAATTTGTAAGTAACGGTGAAAGTAGTTATAATAAGATGGACAACAAGTTTTGTGAAGTATGTGAACACATTTAGTTGAGATAAATACTAAATAAACACTAGTGATTTTACCAACAAAAAAAAAAAAAGAACCACGGGTGGTGTATCACATAAAAACTCTTCATCTTAAAATGCTAATTAAAAATATCGCAAAGTTTTTGAAAAAAAATTATACTTCAATATAAATATAAATAAGCTGAAATACTTTTTTAAGCTAAGATGCAAATATCTTTCTATACTTAAATATTTTTTTAAAAAATTTGCATGTACTTTTAAATTTAACGGGTCATCCTATACTAAGAAAACTCAACAAAAACTTTTTGTATCCAAAATTCGTTAACAAACAAATAGAATACCAGAAAAGAAAGTGTCAATTTGAGGATTTACCTTCTTAACTCATGCCCCCAATCTTCTTTTATTTTTCAAACTTGAATTACCTAATCACCCTCTCTATTTTTCAAGCTCTAATTACTCCCTAAACTCTAAAAACTTAAACCTTAAAACTCTAAAATTCAAACTGTAAATCTTAAACTCTAAACCCTAAAATTTTAAAATTCTAAAATTGTAAACCCTAAAATCTTAGAACTCTAAATGTTAAATTGTGAAATCCTAGACCCCACATACTAAACCAAATCCCAAACCTTAAATTGTAAAACCCAAAACCCCAAGCCTTAAATAGCAAAATCTAAAACTCCAAACTTAAACCTTAAACTACAAAACCCTAAAACTTGAACTATTAAACACTAAAACCTAAACTATGAAACTCCAAATCCTTAACCCCTAGCCCTAAACCCTCAACCATAAAATCTCAAAACTCAAACCTTAAATTGCAAAACCTGAAACCCCTAATGGAAAAACCCTAAACCCTAACCAACAAAACCCTAAACCATACATTACTAAATTCCAAATCCTAAATTATGAAATCTCAAACCCTAAACCATGAGACTCACCCTAAATCCTAAATTGTGAAACTCCAAATCCTAAACCCTAAACCATGAAACTTCAAACTCTAAACTGTGAAAATCTAAACCCAAAATTCTAAACTATGAAATCCCAAACCTTAAATAGCAAAACCCTAAATCTTGAATTATGAAATCCTAAACCCTATACTACAAAACCTTAAACTTTAAATCACGACATCCCAAACACCAAACCCTAAATTCTGAAACTCCAAATCCTTAAACATGAAACTTTTAACCCTAAACCTTAAAATATGAAATCCTAAATCCCAAACCCAAAACCTAAATTACAAAACTCCAAATCCAAATATAAATTGTGAAACCCCAAATTCTAAATCATAAGAGTGTAAACCCCAAACCTTTAATTACAAAATCCTAAACCATAAATTGTAATAACCCTCCCAAACACTACTAGAAGCCTTAAACCTTAAATGGTGGTTTTGGGTTTGACATTTTTTATTTAGGGTTTGGTGTTTCGCAATTTAAGATTTAAGACTTTGTAGTTTAGTATTTGGTGTTTGGAGTTTTCAGTGTAAGACTTTTAGGGTAGATTTCATACTTTAGAATTTGGGGTTTAAGGTTTAAAAGTTTAGGATTTGATGTTTGGTGTTTTGTGATCTAGAATTTGGGATTTCATAGTTTAGGATTTGAGATTTAGGGTTTTGTAGTTTAGGGCTTGAAATTTATAGTTTAAGGTTTAGGATTAAGGTTTACAATTTGGGGTTTCACAACTAAGGGTTTGGAGTTTTATAATTTAAGGTTTGTGGTATAGAATTTTGTGGTTTAGGGTTTCACAATTTATAGTTTGGGGACTTGGGTTTCTCAATTTACTATTCTAGATTTATGGCTTTGTAATTTAGGGTTTAAGATTTAGGGATTCATAATTTATGGTCTAGAATTTTACTTTTTAGGGTTTGGGGTTTAAGGCTTCTTGGTTTAAGAATTGGGGTTTTGGGTTTCATAGTTTAGGGTTTTAGTTTTTGCAATTTAGGGTTTGTAGTTTAGGATTTATAATTTAAGATTTGAGGTTTAAGATTTTAGAATTTATGGTATTTGGGGTTTTGCAGTAAATGGTTTGGGTTTAGGATTTCATAGTTCAAGATATAGGGTTTTACAATTTAGAATTTCAGGTTTCATGATTTAGGGTTTGGCATTTCGCATTTTAAGGTTTTGGGTTTCACAGTTTGAGTCTAAGTTTCACAGTTTAAGATTTAAAATTTCATAATTTAGGGTTTAGTGTTTAGAATTTGAAGATTTTTAAATTTAGGGTTTAAGAGATGGAGTGTTGGGGTATAAAGATAGCATTGGAAAAGGTGGGTTACATGTATAGGTTACTTTTTTTTGTTTTGCTTTTCCATTACATTTTGGATGGAAGAGATCATATGCTAACCTTTTCTAGTTTTTCTACTACACTTCACTGTGACATCATTTTATATACTGGGAAATCATCAAAAAGTTCACATTAACGCTACCTACATAATAAAATTTTGTTTTATAAAGATATCTTAGGTCAAAACATCCTTCCACCATAACTAATTCAACTCATTTATCAATGGCTAGAAGTACACACCAATCTTGGATTTGAGGTTATTTGGGCCATGAACATGACATGTCAACAACATATATAAGGCAGTCATGCATAGCTCTGGAGGAAGATTGTAAAAAGTCACAATTATTGGCCAACAAGAGTATGGCCTCGTTAATTGACTATACAAAGTGAATCTGTTAGCACATAACCCAACTTGACATTCTGGGGTTCATTGGCAAAGTTAGGATAAATCCTATAATATTTGTCCATGCTTCTCCATCTGTCATGTGGCTCAACACGGCTTTTATCCACCTGTTCTTATAGTGTCATCTCATGTGTAAAATTGAACTCATGGACGCATACAGCCTTTGTAGCATAGGAATTAGAAGCAAATAACCAATTCTTTTCTAGGATACTTCTTTTCCTCTATCTCTTTGCTTCAACTTATATTTGGGAGAATTACAAAATTTGCATTCCATCTCATATGCATTGTCTTAATAGTACAGCATGCAACTGCTAATGTAGCAATCAATTTTTACGGATTGCAAACCCAATTTAGATGCTAGTTTCTTAGCCTTATAAAAATCATCAAGCACTAGATTATGTTGAGGAGTGCATTCACTTATAAGACTTGTCCACTGATCAAAGGCAAATTAGCTGTGGTTCAACTCTGACTTTATGCTCAACATTCTCATTACTACTGATAATTCTAGATGATCTTCATAGTCATGCCTAATGATTATTTAGAAGTAGGTAACTAGTCACAAAATTGTTCAACCTTAAGATTTAGAGATTCTTCTAAGTTCTTCTGGTAATGCAATCCAAAATCAAGTTTAGCAGCAACAAAAACCATAAACTAGTAATAATAAAAATTATCAACCCACATAAACCCTGGCTCAAGTACTCACAGAGGCATAGTGTGTGGTCTAAACTAGTGGTTCCTGCTCCATGATCTATCCAGTATCAATAATTTGTTTTGAATCCACATCTACACAAATGATACTTGACCACATCATGACTCAATAGTGCCTCACTTTTGCATTTATTACTAGGACACTTGATGGTCCCTTTAGATACATATTGTATCAACTGACTAGTGTAACCAACAAAATTATCCACCCCATTAATAAATTCTAACCTAAGTTCCCCTTGACTTGAGTAATTCTTGCTATACATCCATTTATAGTCTTTTGACATTTTCATTCTTTAACAACAAATCAAATACACCTCAAATCAAAATATATCTTACCAAAAAATACAATACACAATTGCATACACAATGCATTAGCTAAAATTAACAAATGCATAGCCAACAAACAAACATATGTACATCAATCAACTATTAACTCATAAATGAGCAATCCACTATCATATCATTGGCCATGAACAATGAAAACATATTCAAAAAGTCAATTCAACATAACAAAGAAGATATCGAAGGATAAAATCAACCACATGCTTTCTATTTGAGTGACACAACAATCAAATAATACAAATAAACGATAAAAATGGAAGTTATACCATCGAGACTTTAGAGAGATAAGGAAGTAGGAGAGAATGAGAAGAAACAAAAGTGAGACAAGGGACACCAAAATAGATTTTAGACCTAAAGACACTGACAGACTTTTTACACATTATTGTCAATATATTTGTCAAAATACAAGTGACATCATTTGGATAAACAAATTATCAATGGAATATCCATCAATTATGAGTATATCAGGGAATTTTCCCCACTAAGTCCACCAATGGAAATTATGCTAGCTCTTCTATTGGTCATTGTCTCCCACCTAAAGTGGGAATTTTTACCAACAGACAATGAACGTTCTGCTATTAGTAGGGGTGGGCACAAACTGGCCCACCCAAAATAACCCGAATAAACCCAATAAAAAATTGCAAAAAATTTGGATCAAGTTATCATTTGGGTTTATATGGGTGAAGAATTAGATACAATTGGTTTCATCTAGGTGGGTGTAAGGGCACAGTAATGTCCACTATGGTAATCTGCACCAAACTGATAAATAAAATTGGTACAAAGCCTTTTCTTTACTCTATACCCTTTACACCTGTGAATTTCACTCTTTCTTCTCCATAATTATGTTTCAACTAACCTGACTACCTTTTGACTTTCTTTTTTATGAGTGCAAGGAGAGCCTAAGGCCTTTTTTACACTAAGGGGGAGGGGGGAGACTCGAACCAGGGAAAGTAGGGATGGGGGTAGTTCAAATACCACCTGAGCTAGCCTCAGGTGGCTAGCTTTTGGCTTTTTGATTATCTACATTGTGTTTTCACTTTTTAGTTTTCAATAAATGTCTTTTCTTTTTCTATGAATTTCTTTCGATGTCTCTCATTCTTTAACATGATTGCCTCTTTCATTTTGTCTTCTCATCCTCTGCTTCCTTTTTGAGTTTTCTCATAATTCTCTCTTGGTCTCTCCTATTCTTCATAGCAATAATGGCTATGGTGCAAACAATTTTCAAGCTTCTTATAAAGCCTAAATTTGATGTCATACTAATCTTTCAAAATCAGCATCAGCATGTCTTCCTCCATTGTCTACTCTTGTTTTTGATGGTTGATCTAATCATGGTTGAAGATTTGAAGTGATGGTAGTGTTATGTCATGGTGAACTAGAGGTTGAAGTAGGAAACCATTGGAACCCGACTCAAATGTGTGCAAACCCATTGAACCTGCGTATCTTGGTTTCTTCTTTAGTTTTGGCTAGTGTCAGTGGCTATATGTATGCATTTTGGTTTCAATAAGCTTCCATATTCACCCCAAACTTGATCCAACTCACCCAATACCCATACCTAGCTATTAGCTCTTTCCCACTAAAGAGGAGGAGTTTATCAACTGAATTTCTAGCAAAATGTGTTTGTTTGTGAGTTATTCAATCGATCTATATTCTCTAATTTGCAAATAGAAAAATTTGTCACTAATTTAATATTTTACACATGGATATAAATCTGGTCAATAAATCTAAAATTTTTAGCAGTGTCTTCTAATAATATGCACCCATAAACCAATTACCAAGAAACAACAAAACTATATCAAATGCATCAAAGGAAAAAGAAGAGAAGTGTAGGATGTTCTAAGCTCTAAATGTACCTATAACAATGGTCTAAGCTCATTTTTTTTTATAAGTATAGGTGTTAAAGTGGGTTGGCCTACCTAACTCACGATTAAACAAAGGCAGGGCAGGTGGCCTACAATTTTAGTGAATCAATAAAATACTAACTCAACTCACCTTTTAAGTGAAACAAAATAGGACGGTTCAGTAGGTTATGTATTTTATACATAAATATACTATTCTGCCACATTATAATCCACAAATTAAACAAGATAGGATGGGTCAGTCTGTATTTTATATGGATAAAACTTTAAATTCATCCCACCTCTTAAGCGGGCCTAACCCATGTTAAAATCTCAACAAAATATAGCTATTGTGGAATGAATGCAATGAAATAGTAAATATAATTGTTGGGAATTAAATCAAAATATAGTTGTTAGGACTAATATATAGAAATATGGCTCTTGGAAGGTTATAAAATGTGTTAAAAGTGACATGATAAAAGGGATCATAAATTCTAATCAAACTATCTGTTGGAGAGCCATAAAATACAATGGGCCATATTTATTTTTATAATAGCCAAGAAGTAAGATGCTCAAGGAAGACCAAGTCAAATTGAGATAAAAAAAAATATTTTTGAACACAAATTAATTTAATTAATAGCAAAAACTATCTTAGGTCCGACCGTGGATATTCGTGCGAGGGGCAAATCTACCAACTCAACTGTGTTGAGCCCCTCTTGTGCGGATGGGTCCACTTATCCAATTTTGTTGTCCCCAAGTCCAAAGACTAATTTCTATATATATATGTATATATATATATATCTTAAAATATGTAATGCTTGAACAATGTGAAATTTTAATAAAATATAAAATAAGAGACTTTTTGAAATATTTTTCATTATACCACAAAAGTTTTATGAAAAATTAAAAAAAAAAAATAGAGCGACCCTTCTCACCAAAGTAAGCAGAAATAGATATTTTGTCTAATCCAACATACTATATTTCTACTTTTCATGATAACAGTTGAAGTAATAATAGTTTATTATCTTATTATTTTTAAAATGTTTTATTTTATTTTTATAATATAATATTATAAATATTAAATTTATTAAATTTTATAAATTAAATTATAAAATTTATAAAAATTAAAAGTTGATAAACAAATATTATCTCTACTATCTCACAATGAAAACAGTATTTTTAATATTTTAATACAGTAAATCAGATGGTGAAACAGTGATCAAAGGGTAAATATTTTGTTCATATCTTGCTGCTTTTAAACCAGAGTTACTGAACTTTGTGTTTGTATTCAGAGATTCTTTACTTCAGTAACTGAGAAATCAATAGTACTACCGCAGGTGTTTAAAGGACTCTTTAATGCTTCCACTTTAATGCTTCCACACTGCAATATTGTGGGTTGTTTGACACGCTTTCTCATTTTGCATGCCACTAATAAATACACACAGATTTAATAATCAGATCTGCATTGAAGACACAGAATCAAAGACAAACCCAAAGCCACAAAGTGCAAAACCCGTCATCATATTTCTTTTGAGGATCATCACTCAAAACAGAAACCATCTAAAATTCCTAATCCTTTGAAACAAAAATATTATCTCGTACCTAATTTTATATATTATATATATTAAAAAATAAAATAAAAATACATAAAATTTATACTTTAAAAATAAAAACATAACAAAAGTCTCAAGGACCTCAGTTCACAAATCCAGAAAAGAATCAAGTCTCAGTCAAACCTCTCATCGAACTAATTCACAGAACATTATAGTCTAGACACCCTACAGCCTTTCCTTGCTCTGTGCGCTTAATTGCTTCCGCTAAATCTAAAAAGGCTGCAAGGCTGCAACAGAAAGATATGTTTCTTCTGCATACAGCCCTACGCTAGGGTTGCTCCACCCAAATAGATACCACCAACACCAAGAACAAGAAAGCATCCGAAAGGAAAGACTAGTTGGGACACTAAAAAGCAAACACCTCACCTAGACTAGTGGGGAACTTTTCCAGGGATTCTTACACGCTGAACGTCTTTGATTTTTTTAGGTTATTTTTTATTTTTCAGTATAAGATTAATTTTTTAAAAAATTTAAAATTTTAATTTTATTTAATTTTGATATGTATTTTTTAATGTTTATAATTTAATATATAAATTTATTTTTGTAATTTTTTAAATTTTACGTGTGTTTTAAATTTTTTTACTTAACAGTAAAAGAATTTAATTTTTTTATAAACTAAAAATTTTTTTTATAAGAATAATTTTAAATTTAAAATCATATTAATAAATTATTTTAAAATTTTTTAAAATATAATTAATTATTATTATAGTAATACTTTGTTAGAAAAATCTTTAATTTTTTTGCTAAGCAAAACAGGCACGCTTATTTATTAAATTTTGCTTTATAATTCATTATCAATTCGTAATATATTATTATTTAGAATATCAAAATTAATATGTGCTATATTATTTAATAATAAAAAATTTCATACAAAATATTCTTATAATATAGTTCGAAACACAGCAATCGTTGAGATTAAATGTGATTATTACCTACAAAAAAAAGTAAATGTGATAACCATAACTCAAATATCAACGATTTTAAAATCGTTACTTTTATTTTTTGTGAAAGTAATTATTTTTTATTCTCGATTTTCAATTTAATTTGATAAAAAATAAAAGGAATTAATTAATTAATTAATTAATTTTTTTCCTTTGTAGTTCTGTAGAGAGAGAAAGTGCGTACTGTGAAGCGTGAGAGCCAGATACGATACTGTTATGGACAAAAGGAGAAAACCGGCGGGTCTCCACGCGGAACACAGTTACACGCCTTTTTATCTTGTTGTCCCTTCCTCTTCCTCACTGCACCAGAAAGGTAGGGCAACGAGGGAGGGTATTATAGTAAATTTAGTATTCAAACTTTTGTAATATTGTGGTTTGTCTGGTTGAGAAGAAACAGCAGAGAATGGCAAGACGGCACGAGGCTCGAAACTAAGGAACCTTTCGCATTCAACTTTAAAAGGCCTTAAATGTGATGCGCTGAAAAGGATAATGGGAAAATAAATTCTCTTTTTTCAAAAAGTATTGAAGATAATTCCACATAGAAATTATTTCTTTTAGATTTAAATAATTATAATTTTATAATTTTTTATTTATTATTTTCTTAAAATCGAAATAACATTAATTATTTTTTAACTTTATCTTCATTAAAATTACTATTTCTATTAAATATTTAATTATTTTTCTTTTAAGTTTTTTAAAAAATAATTGAAAAAAAAAATGTAAAAATTATATAATAATTTTTAAAATTTTTATAAATTAATTTAAATAATAAATAATAGGCCAGAGTAGAATTTTAGACCGAGTTTAAACAAGCAGACCCTGTAACCTTGAGTCCTTGACTCTGAATTGGGTTCCCATATTTATGTAGTTATGTATGGTATGCATTATGTATGATGATCACTAGTTTCATGGTGATGCGGGAATGTGAATATCCGTGCATATGTATGTATACAGGTAGTAATGCGGTCAAGATGTTTTCACTTAATGCAGCTGAAGGTGGGCCCTACTAGAATTACGAAGTATGCACCTTTGCCTATTGTTTTAAAAATTAATTTTCTAGTATCTGCATTCGTACAATTCGTACACACGCCAAATGTTTATATTATATTTACATTTTATGCAATTCTTATTTTTAATTTAATTTAATTAAATAATATTGATACAAAATAGGATAAATTAATGATATTTTATGTAATATTTAGTTATTTTTAATTTAAAATTAAGAGTTTATAATTTATAATTTTTTAATTATTAAGAATTTATTATTTTAAAAATTTATTATATATTTAGCTTTAAAATATTTTAGTCATATAAGAAATAAAATTTTATTTAATTAATATTTCTATTCAATCTATTTCAATTCTAATAAAATTAAGATTTAGTGCCTATATCAGTTAATATTATCCCAATAATGAAATATAGACTTTCATATTGACTTTTAAAATTATTCAAAGAATAAATTTTATGCATCTTATTTTTTATTCATCCTACATCAATTTTGGTATTAGAATCATGTTCCTTTTTCAGTCACCCACAGCATACCTTAATGTTGTATTTTCCACTGCCAGATCTCTACTATCCTAACATCTTTCTTCAAAGCCTTATACTATTTGATATTTTGATATTTTGACAGAGTTTTGGACTGTCAACCTTCTTTTGTGTTGATTTGCATATTAGCCTTCAAGCTATAAGTATTATGCTCATTATTATTGTAGGTATTTAAGAAGTTACTATAGCTACGAGAGTAACAATAGAACAATAAATTACCAATATTCTAATGAGAGGTCTTATGATTATGATTCTTCTTATTTATAAATATGGGTCACAATTGTAAGATATTCAAAGTCAGTCAAATCTTCAATCAATACTATACGAAACATTTTTTATTAGATAGATCATAAATTCTCGAAACTACTAGATGAAATTATGGAATTTTGATTTGTTTATGCAAATGAAACCCTTTACTTGAAGATGTTTTATAATCCTCCTTTTAACTTAGAGGATAACTACTAGGATGAAGAATCTAAAGTTGAGATTGACAAAGAAGCCTAAAACAAAGATTCCATTGTTCCAATAAAGCTCCACAATATTAAAATTGTTGATATCCGATGTTCCATTGATATTGTGGAGCTTCCACCAAAAGAGATCACTACTACTGATATTAATCTAAAAACTTCACAAATTTATTTTGATGTTGAGTTTGTGATCCATAAAGAAGTTGACAATCCAAAATGGTCTTGTTACAATTCTTGTTATCACCTACGCCACCATCATGAGCTTATTAGTATTCTTTCCAACTGCTTTGTCACTTTAAAATTTAGTGATGAGTTTTTTCAACTAGGAGAGAAAGATGCATAACAAGATTGATATAATTATATTTTATGTAATATTTATTTATTTTGTAATTTGAGATATAAGATTTATAATTTGAAAATTTTCTTAGGATTTAGAATTATTAATGTTTATCATTTTAGTACTTTATTATTATCTATTTAATTTTAAATTATCCTATCTTCATAATAGATAAAATTTTATTTAGTTTAGAAGGTCTCTATATACAAGCAATGTTAGGTATCCCCAATAATGAAATATAAACTTTGATATTAAACTTTGAAATTATTTAAAGAATAGATTTTGTGTATCTTATTTTTTGTTCATTCTATGTCAAATATTTATGACTCTTGAAAACTTCTACAATTTCAATTAGAAAAAAAAAATTATCCAAAAATGGATGGATGTTATTAAATACTCATAAAATTTAAAATAAAATGTTAAATTTATTAGACTCACATTTTAATTTATGAAATTTAATAAATTTAATAATTTTAAAATTTTAAATCACTATTATTTAATAGAATTTAATTTATGAATTAGCAAAAGTGCTCCTATCCAGCATTTCTGATGTTGTAGCAACTCATTTTTCTCCTTTTAAAGCAGTAAATTAAGTTTTCGAGAATTGGAGTGCCATCTCTTCTTTCTTCTCCAGCAATTAACCATACTTAATGACCCTGTCTTCCTTTGCCATCACTTCCTTAATAACTGCGTCTCCTTCTTTCCATGTTAATGTGATGGAATATATATAATTAAACATTTATTATATGAACTATCTTATATGAATTTGTTTTTATTGCACGGTGATTATAAGTGCGTTCATATGCATATAATCTATACTATATATAAAAATATACAGAAGGTAAAAATTTTTGAGACTAAAATAATTTTTTCAAAAGTTTTGTTTATTAAAATATTATTTACTATATATTCATATTGTCTTAATTTTTAATTAATATTTTTATTAAGAATTAAACTCAATTATTATCTTTATCCTTATTATAAATGATAAGTTTTGTTAGAAAACAAATTTGAATTTTATAAAATTTTGAGCATTTAATATTTTGTTAAGTATTAAATATAACACCAATTAACTTAACTAATAAAACTATAATAAATATTTTTTATTAGAAAACCTCGATATCTTCACATGTTCTCTTCACTCTAATTTTAAATATTATGTCATATTAAAAGTTCAAAAAAAAGTTTTTATATTTTTTAATCTTTACTATTTTACTAGGTATTAAATATAATATTAATGATCTTTACTGAAAAATTTGTAAAAACTATTTTTATAAAATTAAACTTCAAATCAAGTACTATATAATTTCTTAGTATTTATTCTTTTTATTGAATATTTGATATAACAATAATATTTTTATTCTTTTTATTTTGTTAACAATTTTTTTTTTAAAGTTCACAAACAATGCATATGTGTAAGGCTGATAATAATTATAGGTAATTGATTGCTTCTTATTTATTATTAAATTAATTTTAATAATATTAAAGATAACTAAATTGTTGAATTTTAATAAGAAGAGTCCTAC
Source organism: Dicorynia guianensis (assembly GCA_037013595.1). Lineage (NCBI taxonomy): Eukaryota > Viridiplantae > Streptophyta > Magnoliopsida > Fabales > Fabaceae > Dicorynia > Dicorynia guianensis. Next base: position 5,617,236 of record JASUAB010000010.1, read on the forward strand.
TTAAATTCTTATTACTTGTCCTGTTACTAGAGATATTATTTGTTTTAGTATAACTAGAAATAGAAAATAGTTTGAGTAACTCAAAATCCTTAAAGGTGGAGCAAAGGTGAATGCTTAGGAATGGCAACAAGGTGGAGCAAGGGCAAAGAGTGCCTTCCTTGTTAGATAAGAGGAGTAGAAAGTAGAGATGTAATAATCTAAAAATAAATTATTTGTATTTTGAAGTGTGCAAATATACACTATTCTTAAGGTGAATATTACCTCTACTATGTTGCTATTGGTTTTGTGCAATACACCTTTAGGATACAACAAGAGTACCTTGAAAATTTTGGCTAGCCAAAATCAGAATTTTCCTCTATAGAATTTAAAATGAATAGTTTGATTTGAGAGACTAAGAATGACGAAAGATGTAGAAAGTGTTTATTTTTGTGAGTAAATCCCACTTCTACACCATGGGTATTCATAGATATGAATAAACACTTAATAAGCAGACATGGTTATTCACTTCAATAGATATAATTATTCAATTCAAACCAAGAGACATGATTATTCATGTACAATAGGTATGATTCTTCATATATAATAGGCATGACTTTTTACATCAAAGAAATATAACTTTCATTGTCCAAGAAACATGACTTTCTATATCTGAGAGATATGACTTTTCATGTTTAAAATTACAGAATAAATTCCTTCTTATTTCTCTCATCTTCAACATACAAGTTAAGCAGGTTTTCTCCAATAATACCCTCTTAACTTGTAATGTTAAGAAGTATCAAACACTAATAATTTCATACATAAAAAAAGATATCTCTCGGCTTAAATCTTCTTTTAGTATAAATTCTTTAAAGTTTAGTCAAAATAAATGGTATCTATTTCCATTTATAAGTTCACTAGTAATTTTTTAGCACTTATTTGGTCATGTGTTAAATCCTAGTATTCATGAACATTTTCAAAAGTTTACCCTTTTAAAACTTTTGTTAGAAACGGCACCACTTTTATGTTCATATAGGTAAGGTTCTTTTTTAACCTTTTATATGGCACATCTCATAATCTTATTAAGAGTAAATACTCAACCTCCATTAGTTAAAGTGATTTTTTTTTTTTTTTGCACTTAGAATGATATAGTGCTTCCCACAATCACTTATCAATAACTTATTTTTATCAATTGAACCTTTTAACTAGTGGTAGTACTAGAGAAAAGGTTTGATTTCTATTATCGATAACTCTAGTTAAAAGGTCTTAGGCCAATCCCCATGAAAGTCCTTATCTCAAAATCCCTAGTGAGTCCTTTTGTATAGGGATCTATCAAGTTATCATATATTCTTACATATACAATTGTAATTACTCCATCAATAATTAATTGCTTCACATATTCATGTCTCAAGCTTATATGTCTAGATTTTCCATCATATATCTCGCTAAAAGTCCTAGGCATAGTTGCTTGACTATCACAGTGCAAGGAGATGGTTGGCATTGGTTATGGTCACAACACTATCTTTAATAATAAATTCATCAGCCATTCTGCCTCTTTTCCTTTTGTAGCTAAAATAGCAAACTTAGATTCCATAGTGGAATGAGTTATATATGTTTGTTTCTTAGAGACCCAAGAAATAACACCTCCTCCAAGGGTAAATACTTATCTTGAGGTGAATTTATTGTCATTTAAGCTAGTTATCCCACTAGCATTTGAAAACCCTTCTAGAACAACTAGATAATTTTCATAGAATAGTCTTAATCTCAAAGTTCGCTTTAAATATCCTAGGACTTTTACAATTGCTTTCCAGCATTCTATACTTGGGTTACTAGTATATATAGAAAGTTTGCAAACAACAAAAGATTTATCAGGTCTTATGCAATGCATAATATACATTAGATTGCTAATGACACTAGCATATTCAATTTTGCAACTACCCTTCTTGAATTTTTTGATAGGTTATGTAAAATGTCATATGGAGTGCTTACTTCTTTAATTCCTAAGTATTTGTACTTGTTTAAAATCTTCTCAATATAATGAGATTGACATAAAGAATAACCCCCATTATGTTTCTAATATTGATTCCTAAGATTGTATCTACCTCACCAGGATCTTTCATCTTGAATTGTGGGGATAAATACTTCTTAGTTTCATTCATAACTATAATATTTGTACCAAAAATAAACATGTCATCAACATATAAGCACACTATTACACCATATTCATCTATGAATTTAGAATAGATGCATGTATCAGCATTATTATGTTTGAAACCATGAGATAATATCACATAATCAAATTTCTCACGCCATTGTTTAGGTGCTTTTTTTAGACCATATAATGATCTAACTAGTTTACATACTTTCTCATCATGCCTAGGCAAAACAAAACCTTCTAGTTGTTCCATACACACCTCTTCCTCAAGTTCAATATTTAGAAAAGCTATCTTAACATCTATTTGATGCACAAATAAATTGTACATTAGTGCTAATGCAAACAATACTCTAATGGATGTTATTCTAGCAATTGGTGCATATTTGTCGAAATAGTCTATACCTTGCTTTTGTCTAAACCCTTTTGCCACTCATCTATCTTTAAAGGTTTGAATTAATCCATCAGTATTATATTTTCTATGAAATATCCATTTACAACCTATAAGTTTTGAGCCAAGAGGTAAATATACTAACACCCATGTTTATTGGAAAATAATGAATCCATTTTTTTATTTGTTGCCTCCTTCCAAAAGCTAGCATCTATTGATGCTATTGCTTCCTTATAGGTTTTTGGATCTTCTTCCACATGTAATAACATAGGTATTTTCTTAGTTACTAGTAATCTATTACCTTCAACCAAGAAAACAATAGATTATGAGTCTACAAAATATAAACCTAAAGACTTAACTTTTTCTAACTCTTTTACTCTTCTAGGTTCACTAGGAGAGTTAGGCAATTTGTTTTCTTTGTTAGAGAATGGTATAAGATTTTCTAGTTCTTATCTTGGTTTTTCATTGGAGACAAAATGATTAACAAATTTGTTTCCAAGAAACTCAACATCCTTTGATTCCACAATAATATTTGAATCTAAATCCAATAACCTATATGCCTTAGAATTTTCAGCATATCCATCAAACGCACTTCTTAGAGCTCTTGGTCCTAGTTTTGTTTCTTTAGGATCTATAACTATATAAAATGCTTAACAACCCCATACTATAAGGTAATTCAGATATGGTTTTCTTCCTTTCCATAATTCATAAAGAGAAACCTTTAATTTCTTAGAAGGTAATCTATTATGAATATAGCATGCATTAAACAATGCTTCTCCCCATAAATTTATAGGAAGGTTTGCATTTAAGATCATTACATTTATCATATAAACTAATGTCCTATTTTTTGTTTCAACCAAACTATTTTGTTATGGGGTGTATGGTGCACTAGCTTGGTATATAATACCTTTTCTTTCAAGAAAAGAAGAAAATTCTAAAGGAAAATCTTCCTCTCTTCTATCACTTCTCAAAATCTTGATCTTCTTTTCCTTTTGATTTTCTACTAAAGATTTATAATTCTCAAAATATGTCAAAAGCTTGATCCTTTAGTTTTAATTAAATATACACAAGTATATCTAGTTTTGTCATCAATGAAAGTAATGAAATATCTATTTCCTCTTCTTGCTAGTACTCCATTCAATTCACATAATTTCTTTCTACTAAAGGAAAATGCTTTCTAATCATCTTTACTTGTATGCAAATTTCACACTTCTTATTAGAAATTCTTTCACATTCTATGAGACCATGTTTTGACATATATTTCAAATATTTGGCATTCACCTGTCCTAATTGATTATGCCATAAGAAAAAGAAGAATCAATAGTATAAATAGAAGCATCATTATTCTTATTAATACTTAATTTGAACATCCCATTACAATAATAAACCTTTCCACAGAAACTCCATTTTTGGATATTACAATTTTATCATATTCTATAACAAATTTAAGTCATCTCGTATTCAGCACATCTGTAGAAATTAAATTCATTCTTATATCTAGAATATGGGGCATATTTTACAGCACTAATTTCTTTCCTGAAGTAAATAAAAAATTCACTGTTCCTTTTCCAAGAACATTTGTAGTATTACTATTGCCCATAAGAACGTTGTGAATATTATTTCTTCATAAGTCTTGAATTGTGAGCTATCATGGCACACAAGGATAGTAGCACCTAAATTATACCACCAATCATCAGATTTGGTTGGACTAGCAAAGTAAACTTCAAAAACCATACCAATTTGCATATTTAAATCATAGTTATAATGTCAGAAGAATCATTTTCAACCAAATTTGCATTATTGATATTTTCTATCTTTTGCTTTTCTTGAATCTACAATTACAGTTTAGATGACCTTAATTTGCACAAGAGTAGCAAGTTCTATTTTTCTTTTTCTTAATATCAAAATTGTTGGAATCAGAGTCCTTTCTCTTAGTTCCTCTAGAATTGTATTGGGATTTCTTTTCACCAAGATAGTTCACTTTGGAGTTAGTTTAAACATGTTTCTTTTGAAAATTGAGTTTTCTCCTTAAGCCTCAAGGGCTTTTGAATTTGCTCTAATATGAAATCTTTTGTGGCGTATGACAATTTATTTCTATAATCATTCCAACTAGAAGGTAACTTTGCAATGATAGCCGCCACTTGCAATGATTTAGATATATCAACTTTTAAGTCCTTCAATTTAGATACCATAACTATTAAATCATACATTTGATCCAAGACAGATAAATGATCAAGCATCTTAAATTCAAAACATTTCATGATTAAAAACTTATTTATCCCTTGTTTGTCATTATTATAGTTATATTCCAATGCACGCCAAATTTCTCTTGAAGATTGAATACCAATAAACAGATCATAGAGACTGTCAGAGAATGTGTTTAAAATGTGTCCTCTACACAGCACTTCATAGTCCTTTTGCTTTTTCCATTCAACCTTGATTTCATCATAATCATCATCCTTTGGTTTTGGAATTTTTTTTTAAATTTGGGTCTAGTATATATGCAATCTTTAAGACAATAAGCAAGAACATGATCTTGTCTTTCTAGCAATTAAAATTGGTTCCATCAAAGCAAACCAATTTTACCACATTTTGATCCATCAATTTGAATGATGTGTTTTCAAATTAAGATGCCATCTAGAATATTCACCTTAAGATTGTTAGATAAGAGAAGTAGAAAGTAAAGATAGACCAATCTAGAGAAAAATAATTAATGTCTTGAAAAATGCAAATATACATTATCCTTAAGGTGAATATTGCCCCCACAATGTTGCTTTGGGTTTTATGCAATACACATCTAGGATACAACAAGAGCACCTAAAAAAATTGTGACTAGCAAAAACCAGAATTTTCTCATATAGAACTTAAAAGGAATAGTTTGATTTGAGAGACTAAGGATGAGGAAAGATGCCTAAAGTGTTTATTTTTATGAGTGAACCCCACTTACACACCATGGGTATTTATAGACATAAATAGTACTTGATTAGCAGACATGATTATTCATTCTAATAGATATGATTGTTTAATTTAAACTAACAAATATGATTGTTCATGTCCAATAGGCATGATCCTTCATATCTAATAAGCATGACTTTTCACATTAAAGAAACATAACTTTTTATGTCCAAGAGACATGACTTTTCATGTCTAAAATTGTAGACTAAATTTCATCCTATTTCTCTCATATTTAATATACAAGTTAAACAAGTTTTCTCCAACATTCCCACTTCCTAACCCTGAGGAAAAATATGTTCCCTATCCTCAGTAGTGGGGGAAAATCTTCCTCTGCCTTTGATCCCCAATGGGTGATTAATATCTACAAGAACCATATTCAACCTCTAGTCCCAATAGTTACAGACCATCGACTCACCTTTCTTTGATTTGAAATGATGATGAAGAAGAAGTAGTTTTTCATTTGACAAGTTTCTTCACAAAAAATTTGATCTAGAGACTTGATAAACTAGAAGCGATAAGTGCATGTCGGTGGAGAAAGTCTTGAGATTTAGTGAGTTACGCGCAAAAGCACTAACTGATCACCTTTGATCTTCTGCAAGCTCAATGCTATCAACTACTTTGAACTCACTGTCATTGTTCTTCAGGCTATAGTTGCTTAGAATGAACTTTGAACTGTATCAATAAGTTTTTGTTTTATTGCCATTGCCCCCAACTCATTAGATAGAGTTGGAGGATGCAGAGATTAGGAATTTGGGAGGAAGGGCTTGATAATAGAAGAAGAGAGAAAGTGAATAGTATGAGGGAGATAGGGCTAATTTTTATTTTATTAATTGTTTTATGCAATTACTAACTTATCCTCTATTTTATTTTATATTTAAGTTACATAAGAAGGATATTTTAGACATTTTGATTTTGAGAATCCCTGCAAGACTGGGACTGTAATCCTTGCCCTCATCCCCAAAATAATGATAGGGAAAATCTTACACCTGCCCCTATCCCCTTAGGAGGAAATGTCTCTCCAATCCACAACTAAATTCAGGGAATCCCCATGGATCCCAGACTGACTAGGGATAATTGCCTTTCCTAAGAATGCTGACCCTATGAACTTCTGAAGATATTATATATAATCTAAAGAAATTTTAGAAAATTTCAATTGTCTTTCTCTAGCCTCCTCTAAAGTTTTAAAATTTTTATTTATACCTTATAAGGTTTTAAAAACTCTTAATTAAACCTTCCTTAATAATTTCAAAATTTTATGTATGTCTATAGTACGTTTAAGAGTTTTCAAATAATTTCCTCTATATAACAACTAATTCATTTAAAATTGTTTTATCAACCCACTAAATATTTTGAATTTTAAAATTTACTCCACCTCTTCATTTTTCCAACTATATATCACACTTTTTTAATTTTATTTTTCATTGTTTTCTTTATATAATATTGACAACAAATTATACAATATGGTTACATTTTTTAATTTAGATGCATTTAACTCAGTTTCGTATAATAAGCATATATTATGTTATGATTTTTTTTTATGTCTAACTTTTTAGTCTTGATACCTAAGCAAAAATCTTGGCTCCACCCCTAATCTCCATCGATATAAAGTTTGTCACTGAATTAATTTTGTATTAACATTTACTATTCTCTTATAACACTTAGTTTTTTTTTTTTTTTTTTTGAATACTAGGAGTGTTTTAATATGGGAATTGAACTTGAAAAGAAAGGGTGAACAAAGTCGAATTCAATTACTTGAACCAAGATTAAATCCCAGAACACTCACTTTTTGCAAATGATCTCCTTTTAGATATATAGTTTTTCTTCAGGCTTCATCTATAACTTTTTGGATTTGGAATGTGGAGTTATTGACTCTAACTCTTGTAGATGTTCCTCAATTATGAGAATGGTTGTTGTAATCATAATCATAAATCTAGGGCCTAACAAACACTAGACCTTTGTGGCATATAGAAAAATTCATGAGAGTAAGCACAAGACTCCTTAGGATCACAAACTTAGAAAAGGTATGCTTCCATAGTTGCATAGATCTTACGTAGAAATGTTAATTTATATTCGGGGTTGGTCAAGATTTCAAAACTTCAACCTAAATCTTTAATCTCAGGTTCCTCAATTTAGGGCACAGATAATACACTTTGTTGGTTTAGCAAATGCTTTGACATAGAAATAGTTAAGTCCTTTTTAAGCATTTATGTGGATGTTTATGAGCCTTCTTACGAAGAATCAACGATCTCACTATAAATGACAAGAATAATGATGAGATGGATTTTATCAGTGACAACCGTGCACCTGTAGGACTTAGTTGATCCACTGTTCGGTGTAAGATAATTAGAAATAAACAGGTCTTAAAATTTAAATGTATGGCAAATCAATTGACAAGTGTAAAATACATTTAGTGAAGAAGAGTTATACCCAAAAAAGGTGTAGATTGTGAAAAGGTATTCTCTTGTGATGATATGTGCATTAGTTCTCTTTATTATTGTTGCACATTTAAATTTAAATTTGTTTTAAATGAATGTAAAAACAGTAATTCTCAATGGATAAACCAACAAGAATAAAGGAATGTACAAATAACTTATTTAAGTACTTAATTAAAATACACATATTTGATAAAAAAAATATATAAAAATTTTAATTACTACTTTACTGATTTAATTTATCCAAAAAAAATTGTTCGAGGTGATTCTATGTTGTATATCTTAAAGAGTCTTATTACTTTCACAAATTAAATATTACTAAATACTCTTTTAATGATAAATTTTTAAAGGAACTAAAGGGGACCATGACCCCCAAAAAATTCTTTTTTAAGAAAAAATATTTTTTAAATTTTGATATAGTGTAAAATTTAATGTCCCCCCAATTATTTTTATTAAATTAAAGCTTATTTTTTTCGTAAATAATGAATCTATAATATTATATTTCATACTAAACATTTAACCAAAAACTTAAATAAAGCATCATTATATAGTGGAATTATTTTTGGTCACGATAAAAAATAATTGCAAAAGTTGAAAGTAGGCTTAATGACATTTGGAGGTTTTGACACTCAACTCTCATTTGGTGCCCAAGGATGCTTATAAAACTTTTGACATCAATAATAATTATTATTGCAAAATACTATTACGATGATTTTACTAAGCAAAAATTAGATGATTTTAAAGTCTTAGTACTTCAACATTTTATCATTGATGCTTCTAATCATCCAAATTTGAAAGACTTATTAACTCCAACTATATTGCAGCTTTACTTGAATTAATGAACATGATAAATATAAGGTTCGGTAAGAAGATAGAAGATAGTTTTTTTTCTTTTTTCAGATAAAATGGTAATTCATATTGAAAGAGAAATAGTTTAAACTTGCACTATTAATTCAATTATTGATGATTTCGAGTTATTGAAAGAGCATATAATATTACCTTAAGTGAAGTTAATTTTTAATTGATTATTCTTTTTTGTTTTTTTGAAAAGAACAGTGGAAACGTTATTGATTTGGAGCCAAAATAGCATCCTTGGAAACAAGCTGTACAATACTGGAGTGAATACTCTCCACCCAGATAAAGTTCTCAGACTCAAAAGCTAACTTGGCAACACTGTGAGCCACTGTATTACCAGAACGGTAAACTTGTGAAAGGCCAACACCAGGGCATTGCTTGGCTAAAACGCGGCAATCATCAACCATTGAATCAAGGTATGAGGAAGACTTGGGCACTCCATAAAAGGCATTCACTAATTCCAAGCTATCCACCTCTCCTGTAATGCTTCCCTGCATATTGAACTGAAGCACAAGGTTCAGACCAAATCTCAAAGCCAACGCCTTTGCCAGTTTGCTGTCATGAATGCCATTTACCCGCTACACTGCTGAAGCACAAACCACAGCCTCTTTGTCACGGACTACAGCTCCCAAACCCGCAAACCCGTTGGCCAGAATAGCAGCATCAGTATTAAGCTTAAAGAGAGAATGACAAGGCGGCCTTCATGTAACAAGCCTTTTACCACGCTGCCTACTGTGCCGAATCTCCATGCATGAATGGTACTCTCTCATACACTTTTGGACCAGACCCATAGTCTCAGCAAAATCCACCAAGAACCCATCCCATTATAACCGATTACGACCCTACCAGATACTCCACATGAATACTGCAGCATATTCCAGCATCTGCCCCCATTTTAATGTCAGAATGGTGCTCCACCATGATAGGATAGAACGATCAGGAGAGAGACTAGACCGCAGACCTAAGGTGGACCTAAACCACAAGTGTTGAATCTGTGGCCAGTCAAACAAAGCATGAAGCAAATCTTACTCACCCAAATGGCATCGTGGACAAAAGGATGGGACCGCTACACCTTTTCGGCAAGGTTCTTCTGGTGGGTAAGGCGTCAAGGTACGCTCTCCAGCGGAAGACTTCAATTTTATTTGGAATTTGGAGACTCCATATTTTGGTCCAAGAAAACTGGGAAAGATGATGACTGGAGCTACTTCCTGTAACAGGCACATCTTTACTTAGTGCAAAATGGTAAGCATTTTTTGTAGTAAACACTCCGTCTCTTGTGCCATGCCAAACCAACCTATCTTACTTATTCAATCTGGTCGGTGGAATTTGAGTGATTTGTTCCACTTCAAAAGGGTAGAAACACTGACTGAGAATCCCCCTATCCCACAAATCCCTGTCATGATCAATTAATTGGGATACCATAGATACCTCCTCACTAGCAGGGCTCCAGACTTGGAAACCATTTTGAGAGGGGAGCCAACGATCCTGCCAGATATTTATATTGAGACCATTCCCCACTAGCCAACAGCATCCTTGGTCCAAGATCCTCTGGGAGCACTGAATGTTTCTCCGTACAAAACTAGGTTAAAAACCAATCTGGGCTTTTAGGAACCGGTTCTAGGATAATAGCGACCCTTCATCACTTTTGCCGTAAGACATGAGGGATGCTGTATTAACCACCAACCCTGTTTTGCAAGGAGGGCAGAAATGAAAGAAGCAAAACTCTGAATCCTGTTCCCGCATTTTCTTTTGAGACTGTCATCCTTTTCCAATTGAGCCAGTGAATTTTCCTCTCACTTCCCCGGTCTCCCCACCAATCATTTTTTCAATTTGATCACATAGAGTACTTGGAAGTTTGAAGCACCCCATGACATAAGATGGAATGGATTGCGCCACTGATTTGATGAGTACCTTCTTCCCTGGTTTGGACAAAATTTTCTTCTTCCAACCCTTTAGCTTCTTCCAAACTCAATCCTAGACAAAATCAAACAGCTGCTTCTTGTTTTAACCCATGAACGTAGGCAAAACAAGGTATTTGGCATGGTTGTCTACTGCATTAATATTCATCCTTTATTGGATATGAAGTCTTCTATTTGCTGACACATTTCGGCTGAAAGACAACTTTGATTTGTCCATATTGATCTTTTGCTAGAAATTTGCCGATAAGAAAGAAGAACATGCTGCAGGCATTGAATCTCATGATCAGTCCCTCGGGCAAAAAGTATGCCATCATTAACAAAAAAAAAAGAAGAAAAAAGATGAGAAATTGATGGCACTAATCTAGCAACATTTATGCGATTCATGTTACCCATATTCTATTCCCTCTGCAACATATCAGAAATAACCTCAGCACATAAGATAAAGAGATATGAGGATAACGGATCCCCGTCTCAAACCAGTGTGTGGCAGGAAAGGTTCAGTAGGCTTACCATTTACAAGAATTGAGAAAGACAATAAAGTTACACGATTCATAATCAACTTAACCAAATGGTTAGGAAAACCCATAGAGATTAAAATTGTTCTTAGGAAGCTCCACTTTACCCAATCATATGCCCTTTCCACTCCAATTTAATGGCTACAAATACATGTTTTCCAGGTAATTTTCTCATATAATGGGAAGTCTCATAAGCTACCATTGCATTGTCAGTAATTAACCGTCCAGGAACAAATGCACTCTGATACTCACTGACAAGCTCAGATGAAATGAGTTTCAATCTGTTCGCAATGATCTTAGTAGCCAATCTAAAAATTACATTACATACTCTGATCGGTCTAAAATCATTTGCATGGTTGGGTTTCTTAATTTTTGGGATTAAGCATATAAATGTGTGATTCAACTCACCACGATCTCTCCCCTGATTAAAAATTCTGAGAATCTAGTCGATGACATCATTCCCAACAATATGCCAAAACTTCCAGTAAAACAGGACAGGGAATCTGTCAGGACTTGATGCTTTAGGTGCATCTGTTTGAGGGCACTGTAAACTTCATCTCTAGTGAATTCATTCTCCAACATTGCTTTAAGTTCATCTGTGATTCTGTTTCTCACAACATCAAAATTTGTAGAATTTTCAAATAATTGCCTAACAGAGAATAGAGCATCAAAAAAATCCATTAAAACTTTTGAGATCTCCTCTTCACTATAGAATTTCCCGCGCTCATCATTTGATATATAGTCAATTCTATTTGGCTCTTTTCTCTAAGATGCTTTCCCATGGAGGAATTTGGTGTTTTTGTCCCCATATATTAGCCAATTGGCTTTACTTCTCTAACAACAAAAATTTTCTTCCAAGTGCAATAAATCATCCAGGTCTTTCTGAGTTTCTTTTTGCTTTGCTATCAGGGCAATTTTTTAAGACGCAATAATTCTTTCCTGCAAGAAGTGATGCGCTTTGAGAGGTCCCCAAAGCACTTCCAACTCCATTTTTCCAGAAACCCAGCACATCTTTTAATTTTTTCCTGCAGATTATTACCCCAACTCCATGCTCCTCTACCACTTCGGTCACCTCCTCTTTTGTGAGCCATATCTCCTCAAATCTCCAAACCTTCTTTTTTCTACATTTTTTTTTTATTTGGCCACCTCTTTTTTTTTTTTGGTAAACCCAGGGTATCACTCAGCTGATAGGCAGAGACTAATTTCCTTCGAGGTAGAGAGATCACCGAAGTAGATATGACTTCTCCCAACAAAGTCTTTTTCATACACACGATATGAATTGAACTTAAGACAGTATGCTTAAGGATCCAGCTATCTATCAACTGTACCGAATTTTGTTGATTTAGCCACCTCTTTTGAATCTAATGATAATAAGTGCATGGTCACTTTAAAGTCAAACATAAGGAAAACATCAAAAACAGGAAAATAATTTCTCCAAAACAGGTTTGCAACAAAGCTTTTAGTCTTTCCTGTGTATGCTGGTCACCCTTTCTCTCATTACTCCAAGTGTATGGGTACCCAAATCCATCAGTCCACAAACTTGTAAAGCATCATAGAAAGCATCAATAAAGGAAGAATTAGCAGGATTACCTCCAATTTTTTCATCACCCCGAAGAACGCAGCTGGCGTCACCGAACATCAGCCAAGGGAGCTGTGGCAATGTGTGTAAAGATTTGATTAAGCGCCATGTGTTCTCCTTCTGGTTACACTCCGGGAAACCATAAATGCTGGTTGCTCTCCATGGATGATCAAATTCAAGACTTAGCACTTGCATATCAATATGGTTCATACTCATAGAGAGAATGGTCAAATCAACCCTTTTCCACAAACAAACTAACCCGCCTGATCTCTATCTCCCATGCCCCGCACAATTTACGGTCACCATACTGTCATAACCTCTCCAATGTCTAAACCGCTTTAACTCACAACCAAACCTCCTTGTCTCCATCAAGAAGACAATGGCGGGGTTTTCTGTTTGAACGAGCTTTCTAAAAGCTCTAACTGTCCTTAGATTCCCAAGTCCATGGCAATTCCAGCTTAAGCATGGTTTTTGGCTGTACAGGCTCCCAGCAACCGCCATTTCAGTGTCTAGTTCTCTCCTTTTTTGTGGTTCATGGTTATCTTCGAAATTCTTGTATCTCTCTTTACTCTCCAGCCCCATGTCTACTTCCTTTGTCTTCCTCATGCCAACCTCACATCCTACTTCCCCCTTCACCGCTTCACGGGCCCTTCTCTTCCATTTTTTGCTTCCATCACCCTTAACTACCCTCGGTTTCCCTAAGCATTCAGCCACCGATTCTATATCCACTAAAAGGGATTTCTTTTTCTCAACTACTTCCTCTGGAACCTCCCTCCTCTCAGTTTATGAAGATGCACCGTTGTTTTTATCCCTAAAAACCATCTTCCTTGCCTTATGCCCCTCCTTTTCCACTGGATTCTCGCTACTCAATCCCTTGAGGGGATAAGCACGTAACCAAGGACCATAAGAATAGACAGGTAAAGGTTCTTCATCATCTTCGTATTCCTGAACATCATCCTTATCGCAGTCTTTAAGCACATGGCCAAGGTGTTCGCAGTTGTAACAAAAATTACGAAGTCACTCGTATTTGAGCAAAATCTTCATCTCCCTTTTGGTTGACAATCCAATCAGCAGACCCTTCCTTAAAGGATTACGAAGGTCCAGATTAACGTGAAACCTCAAGAACATGCCATACCGCCGCCGCTATGGCCTTAGCTGTGACGAGATTCTTGTATTTGAGAGGAAGGTCAAAGACGCGAACCTAAAATGGCGCTTCACACAGTTCAATTTCAGGTGGTTGCCCATCCCCGCTGATTTGTTCAAGACTTGTTTATCGAAAAACTATGGGGCTCCTTTGAGCACTCTCTGACGGTCTTGCCAATAATAAAACGGAAACAAGAATAGGTTCTTTCCCACATTTGTCACATCAACTTCACTCCTCAACCTCCAAATCGCCAACGAGGTCGCCTACGGAGCAGCACTGTTGATGCCCCGCGTCGACAGCGGCCGTCCAACTAGACAAAGGGAGTAACGCCTTTACTCTTCAACGTCTTCGGCCTCGGGTGGTAATTCCACCTTTTCTAGTTCTTCTACATGCAGATCTACGTCATTTACCATCAAATTCCGCGCCACAATAATCAGCTGTAATCCCAATCGAAGGGAATTCTAGCTCCAATGAGGAGACACCGACTCCCCTATGGGGAGAATTCTGATGATTTTCTTGAATCCTTCTATCAAATTTTTAATTATTTATTCAGTGTATATTATAAATCGCATTATTAGATTCCAATCTTTTAATATGTTATATATACATTACTCTATCTTCTTTAGTACATTTTTCTCATTATATATGAATGATGAGAATTTTTTTTTTTGGCCCCAAAAATTTTCTCCAATATCCGTTACTGTTATTTATTTAAAAAATTTTACATACTAAGTTTAAGATAAACAAATTTAACTACTTTCTTAAAGTTTTAAAATTTCATTCTCTACCGAAAAAATTTTTCCATTAAAACATCTGATGGAGAGGAGCAAGAGCAACTGTAGCATGTTGAACTGCAATGGTCATTACCAAAAAAAACACAACACAAAAGGAGAAACAAGCAAACAAACATATCAGAAATGATAGGATCATGTTCTTAGAGTAATGTGTATGTTTATATTTTTAAATATTTTAAATATTAAACATATAATTTTATTTTTATTTATTTTTATCTTAAATAATAAATATAATTAAAGATGTAAATATAAAAATATAAAAATAATATTATTTGAAATATATTTTATCTGCACATCAGGGTCGTACACAATTGTCTTCATTGGGCTGGGTATACCACAGCATTTAAACGATGTCGTATTGAGTGACATATTTATTATGTTACTATTGAATTTTTTTTTGTAAATTTTACACAAAGCTAAAAGAAACAATAAAACTGAAATTATGAAATTGAAATACAGCCGGGCCCAATGCCAGGGACGGATAAGGCGATGAGGGGATAAGGTCAGGTTTGGACGCCACAGGCTAGTTATAGACAAACTGAAACGATGTCGTCACTCTAACACGATAACCTGTTGAGAGAGATTGTGTGGGCCCTACAGATCTCTGCCCACCCTGGAGACGCTAGCTTACGCATTTGGATCCGGTTGCCACGGCCACGCCCTAAGACAGCCAGACTGGAGACGCCGGATCTCATGTCACGTCATGCTTACCCTTGTTTTTTTTTCTATGGAAAGTGTACATTTGCACTAATGCCCATATAATCAAAACATAGAAAATAAGTATTCACCCAAAAAAAAAAAAACATAGAAAATAATTAAATTTAATATAAAGTTTAATAACTAATAGAAGGTAATTGTGTATCCTCTTAAAAATTTTAAAAAAACATAATTTCACTTAGTGTGACTTATAAAATGTAAAATAATTATTAAATTTATTAAAATTTAAGATTTTATTTATAAAATTTAATAATTTAAATATTTTAAAATAAAATAATAATAAAAATTTCTATCAATTTATTAAGTCGTGATATTAGCATTACATCTGTATCACAAATTTAATTGAAAGAAGTTTATCTAATAATAAAATTTACAAAAATCTAATAAAATTATTAAATTTATTAAATTTTATAATTTAAATTTATGATATTTCGTAATTTGAATTGAATTTCAATGGAGAAACGAGAGTCTTTCTTGGCAGGTAGGGCAAAACACTATTGCTCCGCCAAATCAGGCTTCCTGTACCCTAAACATTGCCCTGGGTTCTGGAGAAAGCACCTTCGCAGGCCGATCACTGACAAACAGATACCGTGTGAGCCTGGATTTCGTCTCAGCTACAGCCACAAATAGCCATGACGGTAATAAATGGGGAAAAGTTTCTCAAAACATTCCCCACTTCGGGCTGATTTTCTGCTGATACTTGACTCACTAGTCACGTCCTTCAGAGACAAGCAAAAGTCCATGACCTCACGTGGGGTTGAAAAACAACATCACTCTGCTGTGCATGATGTCAAGATTTCCCCGAGATGCATACGGATAAGAATGTAAATTTTATATGATAAAAGGATTATATACACGTAATTTAATGTATACGTACAAAAATAGATTAAAAAATAAAAATATATAAAATATCTATTTTAAGCATATATAATAACAAATTCCCATTTCAATATAACATGTATAACTGAGAAATTCCATGTTTAAACCAATTTACAATCCTCTAATTTTACAAATTTAAACTTAACCAAAATTTGCTTAAAAGAACCATATTTATTAAATTTACTAAATTTCCCAATTAATACATCAAATCCCCAAACAAATTTACATCCCACGTTGATTATTGAATGGGTTTCATAAACCCATTAAAGTGACTTCAGTTTCCCAACAACTTGCGGTCAGAAAGAAGATTTATAAAGCATAAAGCCAGCTTAAAAAGCATATATGAATGTGTTCACAAAATCCACACATTAGTTCATTGTTTATGGTCATAATCGGGTAAATAAACATTGTCTAGGGTAATATCTGATAATTAAACATTGTCTATGGCAATATCTGGTATAAATGACGGTTTCTTCCATCAGATAAAAGACCAGTTCAAGAACATGAAAGCCAGGCAGTGATTAGAATCATCGTCATTGAGAACTTTCCATGCAATGGCCTGCTCATATGACACTGGCCGATTCATGCTGGATACACATATTCCAGCTGGTAGATATGCAAATCCCTGTAAAGAAATTAAGGGGAAAGTATTGTAAGTGATGCATGAAATTGGCAGTACAAGTGAAATTTAAGAAACCAACTTGCAAAGAGAGAGAAAATGACTTTCTACCAGTAGAGAGATCAGATTCTCTTCTTTTTACTTGGGACTTCACAATTTATTAAATTTTGTAACAATTTCCACATATCTTATATACAAAATTTTTTTGGAAGTTACTATGTAAGATCTTTTAATTAGATCAGTGCATACAGTCCATTGATCACTCATCTAAGGTGTAAACTAAGATGAGAAATTTCCAAGTTCTAACAAATCTGATTAGGTGAAGTCTATTGCTTGTATCACCTGCTGCATTATCTTGGCAAACTCGGAGTATAGAACCTTCCTACCAGCTTCATCAAGAACTTTATCAAGACTTATATCTTGAAGGGCAACAAGAGTAGTTTCAAGCATATCCAGTCCAGCCTGGTTTGCGAAGGTGAACACTGGCGATGCCTGCAATGATTTTTGACATCAATCATACAACCTTGAAAGTGATAACAAATTCATAAAGCTAGGCTACTTCAAGGAGGTCGTCAAACAACAGTAAACATTTGGCAAACTACCAAAAATGTCTTTCCAGAAAACAGATTGATTTCCTCAGTTTCAGTTTACTAATAATGAAGCAATTTGAAGAGCAAAGAAAGTATTTACATTCGTTTTCAGAGAACAACACATGATGGCATCTGAATGGTGCCAGAGTTGCTTTAAGATTGCATCACTTGTCACAGACTCAACTCGAAAAAGGTCTCCTCCACTGTGGATCCTGAAACAAACATTAAAGAACCATTAACCAGACACAAATGAAATATGACAACAGAATATCTCTTCCACTTTTGGCAAGTTCAAATTTGTGCAGTGTGCGCCTGAAAGACTGAACTTAGCCGTTCAATCACATCTAAATAGCAAACAGGTTATAACAAGAGAAACTAAAGCTCTCTCAGTGATTGCTGGAAGAGTATTGCTACTCCCACAACTCTTTTGCTACAAAAAAACCACACCTAATGATTTGAGCTTTCAAATATATGGAATTCATTAAATTTAATGGTAGATTCTGAGTTGTCAGAATAAAGTTGTGGGAATAGTGGGTGTCTTGCTAATTCAACACATTAATTCCATATTAATATTATCAGATAATTATGAATCATACATTGCCAGTTACCAACAAATGAGCACACATTCCATAGCAGTTTCAAATACCCTTCAAGACTGTACCCGATACAAGTGCAAGAGTATCAAATTCTTTAGGAAGGCTTAATTATCTCCAGCAGAACAAAAGCAGTGTCAATATTAATATAAGACGACAAACCTGTAGCTTCTACAGATCCACCTCGCTAAAGTAAGAGCCTCTGGAGAACCAGGAAGAGACTTAGGACCCAGCTGAGTGCTGAGCCGAGAGGGAACAATTGCCATGGCAACCCTTTGCACAGACGCCACAACATTACGCACATACTGGCGGGCCAAAATAGCTACATTGTCCCGCAAATGGTTCTCAAAAGTAAATTGGAATGCAATAGTAAGGACCGATCTAAGGTTGTAGCTATTTATATCAGCTTCACCAGGTGGACGGGGATTATTAGATCCTACTTCAAGTGCAGATGCCAAATCCAATGTCCTAGTTGCTGCTGGACCATCCTGACAAGCAAAATAAACAGAAACAGTAAACCAGTTAAGTCACTAAATATCCATATATACTAGCATCTGTAGGAAAGACTTATGACTGGCAATTCCAACCAACTTTCTAGGTCTACTGCTAAAAACAATGTGACGTAGAAACTGAATTCATTGGTCACTTGCACTGTTTAATGGACAGAAACTGCAATAAATTAGCCTCATAATTTCTGACTCGCCAAACAGGAAAACTTTCATGACCTAGGAGATTGAATTTGACTTTAGATCTCATTTTAAAGAAGCTATGAGATTGAATTTGACTTTCATGACCTATACTGACAAATAAACCAGTGATACTATCAAACCATAGTGTGATCACCTACAAGTTTCTACTTCTAATTATTTAAGCAAATTTTCATAGAAACAAAGAAGTTACAAAGAAATGTCACTAAACTGAGGACTGAAAGGAAAAATATAGTAGTCATAATGACAAATGAACCATTACAAGTTTAAAACCAGTCTGTGATGGTCAACAGGTTTCTGCTTTTAGCTATTTAAGAACTTTTTTCAATAACAAGAAAAGTCCTTAACTGATTTAGGATCCAATGGTATGACACGAAAACCAGATGGCAACAACAGAGCGTCATCTGCAAATGATTCATCAATGGATGCAAAAATGAGTTGTGCACAGGCCCCAATAGCATTTTCATCAACTCCGCTGCACAACTGCCACATCAAATTGCATAAAGAAAATAGATATAAAAAACAAGCAGGGAAAAAGTGATAACTTCCACACTAGTAAAATAGGTGAGTAAAAAGATGATCTATACCCTTGCATAGTTTTTACCTGCAATAGATACATATCCCGTGCCAGAGCCACATCTTCAGGAGAAAATGCATGACCCTCAATCCGAACTACCTCTAGAAACTGCATCAATGCAGCGGGTTGGGAATGCATATCTAATATATAGATCCAAAATGAAGGTCATAGAGAAATAAATAAAGTTGATACCTCCTCATGTTCTATCGTATAAGCAAGTGGTAGAATGACCTGGCTGCTGGGAAAGCCACCAGGTCTTGCACAAGGAACTGTATAAGGACTAGCCTTCAGACATGCAGCAGAGTAAGCATCAACCCCATAATCAGCCCACTCTGACCGATGCTCCCTCAAAAACCGAACAAGCAATGCAGGAGGAACATTCTGAAAATAGCCATAGTATAAATTAACTAAAATGCAAATCATATGATATTGTCATTCATATATAAAAGTCAGTTTTAAATATATATATATATATATATATATATGTGAAATTTAATATGCTGGAAACTTTGAAATTATTTCAACTTATGAACTAGGAGGTGCATGAGAAAGAGTTGATGGATTTAGTTAAACTGCACTAGAGTTGCATTAAAACAAATGATTATTGTCATGTAAATTTTTTATCTTAGGATATACCTGCAGCAGCATTGATGCCTTGGCACACAGCACCCCACCTCCAAAAGCTGGGAACGTTGATACATTGTATTGGGAGGCAAAGAATTTGTTGGGAGATGAGTTTATAGCTATGGTCACATCTTCCACCCCATCATTACTCATCAGTGACCAACCATCATCCACGAACCCATTCACAGCATCATTGAACCCCCTAAAATCAAATTATTAGATTATTGGTCAGTCAGGATGTGAATGATTAAGGTTCAACTAAGGCAAAAGATCTGAGTCACAGATGAATCCATTTCAACTTGGCGACATCAAATGTGGAGAGGTATTGCCTGCAAAGTCTCTGACTAAATGTCCTCAAAACAGCAGGCTGGCGCCCCCCACCATACTGAATTTCTCCACTTGTTTCTTGAGCAATCTGTCTTATATGTCGCAAGGCCTGTACAAGATATTTTAAAACATGAATAATGAATAACAAGACGTGACATTAAAAAGTAATACTTGTGTATAGACTTACCGCAACAGTCAATTTCTGTGCCAGAATTTTAGAAGACTCATAGAGGGGCCTGAGGACTTCAGGAACACTCCAAACCTACATACAATAGTATATTCAAATACTGATAACAAAGGCCAAAGATTTGGAAATTATGAAAAATGTTTTAGATCATGTTCCTTACATCTAAATCAACATGATCAACAATATGAATAATGGATCCACCACCCTCACATGGTCTAATTAGATAACCACTAGGAAGCATTTCAGCTCTTACGAAGTTTGAAGCAGGAGGCCCAGTAGGACCACCAGTTGAAGAAGTCAGTGATCTCTCACAAATCTGCAAGTGCAATATCAAGATGTCAAATTTCTTTTTACAACCTCAAGAGGCATTAAACTCAGTATCATGCAATGTATTGGCATAAAAAACATATCTGATTCTATCACCATATTTCTAGGCAATCTCCCAATAGGCTACAATGTTTAGCAACAACTCCAATAAAAAACAAAACCTAGATAAGTATGGGATGCTAAAGGTGTACCTATTTCAACCAAAAATATACAGTAGTCCATCATCAGTAACAACATTGTTTCCAAGTAAGTCATTTGCAGCATTAATTCCTTTTCTTTTTTTCTAATTTAAACCAAAACGAGACAGAAGGAAATTTACAGGAACATGCTAAAGAAATGGCCACATTCAGCATACAATAGGACAGTCGTAATTTCATGAATAATGTTTGCAAAGAAGAAAACACATCCTAAATCAAGGAAATACAGCAGGGGAAGATCCTGCTCAGTACCACAAGACTTCCATCTTCCAAAGTTGTATTGTATCTTAGAGTCCAAAAGTCACGAGCTGCTGCCAACGTTGTTGGTGCATAAGTCTGATAAAATGAAGTTTTGAGTATTATTAGAACAGCAAAGGAAGTGAATAAAATCTGACTCAAACTGAAAATAATATTCTGTTGCATTAACCATAAGACCTGCATGTATATGAGCTCTATTGTCCCACCACTCCCAGTGGGGATTATGCTCAAAACATCAAGGCAGCGGCAGTCTCGATACCATGATGGACGATCCTTAAGAATCTCGGCAACCTGAGATGAATTATCATTCAATTTAATCAACAAGAGCACGGTTTACTTCATTGTTGAGGAAAGAAAAAATATCTGCATAAAACCAACATCAATTAAATCAGCTAAATACCTTTGTGGGCTCTAGACTCACAAGGCCACAGACTCGTGCTGCTACCCCACTACAGTTGCGGGAAACTGCAACAATTCCAATAGAATCCGGACCAGGCTACATAGCGTAGAGAATGACATAAGGATATTAGCACAACAACAAGAACACATGAATAATATGCACACAAATATGCAGGGCTTATATACAAGAACACAATATGCTGGGTGTATATGCTGGCAACAGCCACAACTGATTCTTTACGTTTTTCATACCTTCATCCCAATCATCTGGACCCAGTCGACAGCAGTTCCCGTAGCCTTAGAAAGGAACTCTGCCAGGGTCTCCTCAGCTATTGCAAGAAGACTGAAAGCATAAAGGAGCAAGGTGCTCATGAAAACATTCAATGGACATATATTAAGCAGATTTGTTTAGTTAAAATAATGGATTCACTTACCCAGCTGGGTTGTTGGCATCCCTCTGGGGATGCTGAGGTGTTGGGTTTTGCTGTTGTTGCTGAGCACTTATTACCACAGACTCACAGCTATTGTCTGTAGTAGCAGCAGATGCCTATTATGAAACCAGAAAATGAGATTCTCCAGTTAATAATCCATTAATAGAAACTGCACTGCATAGCTCAAGGGATGCTTAGTAATCAAACCAATGGATAAAATGAACATTTGGAATTAGGCAATCACACAGAGGGAAAGGAGCTTACAGTCTGTATTTGCTGTCTCATGAAACCATTTTCATAAACCAAATGTGAGACCTGCTTCTGCAAACGGTCATTCTCTTCCATCAACAACTTATTCATGGCACTGAGCTTTTTATTCACTGTCTGTAGACGTGAAGCTTCCTTCCTCTGCTTTTCACGGCATCTACAGAAGAAAATAGGCATTAGCAGTGTCAACCTTCAAAAAGGTAACGGATGTAGCCTGTATCCATCAACTGTTTACATTATAATATGTGGAGTGAGCCATCTTGCCTTACACTAGAGGATTTCTAGACATTTGCCGCTACTCATATGCAAACAGACTATATAACTGAAATCAGAAATGCATATTTCTTTCTGAATTGTCGAAGCATAGAACTCAAACCAGTAGAAATACGCATAATCTAAACTGCATTATAGAGAAAATAGAAGTATGAAGACCCCACGACTCTAACTGTTCACACCTCATCAATCCCACTATTTCACGTATAACAAGAATTTCTAGTAAATACTTTATCTCTTATTCAATTTTTAATGGCATGAGGAAGTAAATAAGCGGAGTAACTAAAGACAGAACAATAGAAGCAAAATGATTTATTTACAAAAATATACTCTCTTAAGCTAAATAAAAAAAGTCATCCAAATTGGCTGCCATTTTCATATATCACTTCCAATGATCATTTGAACAATTCTAATATATCACGTTCCACGCATATATCATTAAATAGCCAAATAATGAGAAGCAGAAGAAACCAGATATTTAAAAAAAGTGCAATCGGTATCAGCAAATGTAACTAACAAGCTGTCGTTATCTTCCGTTGAATCAGAGACTCTTCGAGAGAATATCATTTATAAGATGAAGCAGAATATTTAGAACAAAAATGACAAAATGAACTAACTTTCCAGCCGATCTACCTTTCAAAGAGGATGATAAACTTCTCTCTGACAAGAAGAATATTTATCTTAACAAAATGACAATCAGACGGAACGCATTGAAAGAAGAAATGAAAACAAAAATCTTTCCTAAAGGCTACACATTATGTTAACATTCTATTATTATATATAAATTTTAAAAGTTGAAAAAAGAATAGCAACATCTGGATGAAATCTAACGGGGGAAAATATAACAGTGGAAACCATAAAAGACCACCTTTTTACTCCGTCAAGAGATTCAACTTTAACAAAGAAGAAAAGAATGTCGTAACAAGTCCTAATCTCAAAGAAGATCGCATTTTCTATTTCAGAAGTCCAAACAAACAAAGTTAGTGTAGTCTCGAAACAGTTTATGACCGTTATTTAAAGGATAACAAATAACAAATTAATTTCAAACTGCACAGAGGAAAGGATAACATGTCAACATCATCATTCCTCTTTTCTCTCAAGAAATTTTTTGCTGGAACTGCAGTAAGTGTAAGGTAGAGTTGAAAAAATTATCAAAAAGGTTAAAAAGAACTCAATTAAAGTGCATAGTTTAATTTTCCGTAAGAATTCCAACTGGAAGATCCCAAAATCCCCTCTTCAAAGTAAATACTAGCAAGAATATTCGAGATTCAAAGAAAAAAGAAATCCACCTTCGCATAGTGAAGCAGAGGAGGAAAAGAAGAACAATGCCAAATAGAGAGATAGAGAGAGAGAGGACACATGACAACGCTACATCAACAAGAACAAACTTATTAAGTGAACCCATTTTACTCTCAGAAACCGCCATTAAGAAATGAAAATGGGTAAAGAAGGAACATGATTGTGGTAAGGCAGTTTATGTACCCATGGCATTATATAAGTCTTTACCTGCGATTCTGAAACCAAACTTTGAGTTGTTTGGGTTCAATATTGGCAAGTATGGGGCACTCCCTAATAAGCTGTTGCCTTCTCAAAGAACTGGGCTTTGGGCATTCTGCATACACTCTCTCCAAAGCTTCCACCTGCTCAGGTGTGTACCTCACATACTTGGTTGTATCCATCTGCTTGTTGGATGAATCTTTGTGCCTAGAAAGGGTCATAAGATAGTACTTCACCCACCCCAACAAATAAAATTACCCAGAAAATGTCTGAAACTTAAAATGGGATTTCAGAAAGTTAAACTAGCTTGGTTTCTTTTCTTCGTTGTTGTTAATCTCGGGTAGGCTCTCTTCTCCAAGAGAGCCTCCACTCTCCGTCATCAGAAGTTGCTGATTCCCTCAAAATCCAAGTTGGGTAAGAGCTTGAACAACAGCTACTGCGGTCTTTATCTTAGACGCCAATCTCGAGAATCTCAGAAAGCGATAGAGAGAGAAAGAAAACCATCCCACAGACAGAGATGGAACAAGAGAGAATTTCAATTTGTGTGTTTTTATGCGTTGTATTTTATTCAATTTCAATCTTGCGAAAAAAGCGAACAACGTAAAAAAAAAAACAAACAGCCAATGGCAAGTGACAGGGCCAGGTGGCTTCTTTGCTTTACTGTTTTTTCTATTTGTTTTTTCCACAAAATTACTCAGTTTGCCTCTCACACTATCTGTGCGTGATAAAAAAATAAAAAAAGGGAAGCTACAAAAACTGGGAACAGATGAGAGAATAAATGAAAGAACAGAGAGAGCTGAAATTAGCGCCTGCACAAACTGCAGAACATAGACGTTTTTGACGAATGAGTGGGCTTTTCCCTGTAAAACTAACCTCTTTTCCTCTCTCGGCAGAGAAAAAGATACAGTAGAGTACAGTTTCTCTCTGTGAAAGACATGTTCGGGTGGATTGACGGGGAATTTGACTTTTATTTTAAAAAAATAAAGATAAAATAAGTGAAAAATAGAGTTAAAATTAAAATAAAAAAATTAATAAAAAATAAAATTATAACAAATTAATGTAAAATGAAAAGATAAAAAATTATCTAAATAAAAAAAAAAAGAAAATGTAGCGATTCAAATTTATTGACCTGTTTGCATGCATGAGATGGATGCTAGCAGATGGCATGTGATGCATGATGTATGATGGAGGGATGGATGGACTTGAGAGAGAGAAGGGCGAAGGGCATGAAACTACTGTACGTTGGGCGTGGGAGGTAGAAAAAGGACAGTACAGAGAAGAAAGAGAGGATAAAAATTACTTGCAAATATTTGTTAGATCTGCTGGGTGTAGGGGTTAAAGGCTACAGTTTAATTTTGGATTAACATTTTCATATTTATGATTTTATTTTTAATTATTATTTTTATTTATTTTTTTAAATTTCTTATTTTATTTTTAATAAATTTTACATCATCCACGTGTGATACGTTGAGGCAATTCTCCTTCGGGACCGTCAATTGGGTCGACCATCCCATCTCTTTTTTACTAATTTGAGCTACATTATGTACCCAAAAAAAAAGCTACAGTTTGGATGGATTTGACCCAAGACATCTATCCGCACAAAGACGCTCTGAAATACCTGGGGCTGCCACTAAACCTGGGTTTTTCTTCCGCCGTTCTTAAAAAGGCCAACCAAAATTTTGCTTGCTAGAAGTTATTTATATAAACTAGCGGTTGAACTCGCACGATGGTGTGAGTAAGATTATTTATATTATAACAGAAAATAAAGGGATTTGACTCCTTTCACACTTAAATTTTTGGCGAGAGAAAAAATTTGAAAAAATAATAAAAAAAATTATTAAAATTAAAAGAAATTAGAGAATTCTAGTCTAAAAGTAAAGTATGATTTATCTAGTTTAAGAAAATTATATATAAATAGTAAATTAAAATAAATTAACTATTTTATTTTAGTGTAAAGCAATTTGGCTGTTTATGAATTGTTATGTATAAAGATATTAAATATAAATTATTCAATCAATTAAAATAAAATAATAATGGATGATTAAAACATGCCGAGTCCATTTTTAAAATTGAGTACTTCAATATAAGATTGGTGAATGAGAAAAAGTTTGTCATGAAGATGGCCATAGCAAAAAAAGAAAACAAAGACTTGCGACACACAGATTTTATGAGTTATAATGAATCCGATTGGTTTTATACCAATTGATACTTTTATAATTGAACTGTCCATTCAAGAAATTGCATTTAATGGAAACTGCATTTTTAGTAAATAATTTAGGCTATGTTTCACGTACCCAAATTCTTTTCATTTGACTCGATATCATACATGACAAAGTTTATAGAAGCAAATAATTATTAGTGATAAGATAGAAGATTTACAGTCATTCATACATTGATAAAATTATATTAAGGTAAATAAAAAAGAGGGATTAAAATTGTTAAAAGGTAAAATGATGGTTAAGTGTATTGCATAATTAAGATTAAGACTAAGATTAATAATTAACGTAAGATTAAATTTAAGATTAAGATGTTCAATTTCTGATTCCTATTAATGACCTCCCATTAGGATAGATTCATAATGCTGTAGACAAAGTAATCATCAAATTAAATTCATTATATAATTAGCAAATTAAATTTATGATATAATCAGCTATCATGTGTCACATAGGATTGCTAAAAAATTAGAAGTAACATGAAAAAAAAAAACACTAAATTAATTACTTAAATTGGTATAAAGTAATCCAAAATGATATAACAATTCTTTTATCAAAATCGCAGATCATCTTCAAAAGGGAGAAACATACCGAATATCTTTTTATTCACATAGGCCCAAGAAAAGCAATTGGCTTATGAAATTTTGGTTTATTCATTCATTTATTTGAATTTAACTCCCATAAACATCATGACATATCCATTTATCAAAATTTTGTTTTCACTTTTTCATGCAGTATGTAAAAGACAATGTATCTCATCAATAGCCTTTTATAAGACGTTCTGAGTTCTTCAAGGACTTGATTTTTGCAAAAGCCTCCCTCAGTTCTCCATCTTTTTTCTGCATGTGTGACATTAAGCAATTAAGTTTACAACAAATCTGATGCATTAACACACTATCTTGAAGAGCGTCCTTTATTTAATTAGATTCTGACTTGTCAAATATTGACAATTTATTAATTAGTTAAAGGACACAACATAGTTGAGAGACACTAAGGAACGCACGGCATAAACACCTGCTTCTGAAAGATAGCAACCTAACATCCCGGGTTCCCAACCAATTTGTTGAAAATTATTCTACTTTGGGAGAACCCAATTTAAGAACACCACTATTCTTTATGTTATTCTAACCAACCTCATTTATTATCATAACAACTTACAAATTCTTAGCAGCTCAAAAAAGACAGCTTGAGACATCTAATATTTAATAATTAAACAATGTTCATTATAAATTAAAAATTCAGTTAATAAGAAACAAAATGAAAGTATTTTTTTTCTATTTATTGCAAAAACATAGATGCCTAAAAGATAAATACACCAAAGAAAAATAATAGATCCACATTCTTAGGCTTTTCATGAAGCTATGTTCACAGATAGAATAAACAATAATTTTGTCTCTAGACCTCACTCCATGGCGGCTTTCTAGACAAAATGGCATGAAGTTATATATCAATCAATTTTTCTTGTTGATCGTTAGAGAGACGGTTACATGCGAGACTAATGAGACAACGACTCGCCATATTACTTGTTCCCTTTTTTCTTTTTGCATGCTAAGTGGAAAGAAAAGAGAACTGTATTGTAATCTGTGTGTGAAAACAAAAACCCGTTCCATCATATTAGGAAGGTTGTTATGGTAGAATGACAATGGCCAACAAAATTAAAAATAAAAAAATATAATTTAATGAGAAAGATAAGAGAAAACACATAAATATTTAACGTGAAAAAATTCAATGAAAGAAAAAAATTATGGATAGAAAGAAAAATTTTACTATACAAAATTTAGTTACAAGACTGAAATTTAGATTGAACAATTGACCCCAAAAACTACTATTTAATGCAATATCCAAAAGATCCCAAATTGTAGAAATTCTGTAATCCTACAGACATCACAACTTCTCTTATGTAGTATCTAATTATAACTACAATTCCTTTTTTTTGTTTTTGGAATTTGGATCAAACCCCAACAATCTCCACCTTGACACGAATTCTAAAAACAAACTGCAACAAAGAAACTCTCCACCTCTTCCACAAAAGCTCCTAAGAGCAAAACTCAACAATGAACACCAATTAAGTCCAAGCAATACTTGAATTTCTTAATAGGCAAAGGCTTAGTGAGCATATTAGCTGGATTGTCTGCAATATTAATCTTCTTAATGGAAATTTCTCCCTTGGCAAAAACATCCCTAACAAAATGATACTTGATGTCAATATGTTTGGCTCTTTCATGATATATATGATCTTTAGCTAAGTGAATTGCACTCTGACTATCACAATGAACAACAATAGAAATAGATTCAGAAGTAATTTCAGCAACCAAACCTTTTAATTGAATTGCCTCCTTAATAGCCTTTGCAATTGCCATATACTCTGCCTCTGTGATAGATTGAGCAATGGTAGATTGAAGTATAGCCTTCCAACTAATTGCACAACATCCCAAAGAAAATATATATCCTATCAAAGACTTCCTCTTATCAAGATCTCCAGCATAGTCTGAGTCCACAAAACTTATCAAATTATCATTACTTTTTTCAACAAGTATCTACAGTACCTACCAACCAGGCTCTGATACCAATTTGTTATAGCAAAATGACAATGGCCAGTAAAATTAATAATCGTAAAAATATAATTTAAGGAGAAAGTAAAGAGAAAGTATACAAATATTTAATGTAAAAAAATCCAATGAAGGAAAAAAATCACGGGTAGAAGGAAAAATTTCACTATACAAAATTCAATTACAAGGCTAAAATTTGGACTGAACAATTAATTCAAAAAACTACTATTTTATGCAATACTCAAAAGATCCCAAATTGTAGAAATTTTGCAATCCTAAAGACATCATAACTTCTCTTATGCAGTATCCAATTATAACTACAACTCTTTTTTTTTTATTTTTGGAATTTGGGTTAAACCCTAACTATGGCAAACCAAACTAGATCTATTAGGCAGACTAAGGAAGATCTTCATTTCTCTAACAGATGAGTAAGCAAGGTTGGCAAGATAGTCTACCACACTATTAACATATTGTTTCTTCTAACAACATAGGAAAGTGAAGAATATCTAAAAAAAAGAAGATAGTGCTTTGCACTCCTTAATCAATCTATAAAAGTAAGACTTGCATTTAATAGTTGCCTTAAATGTCATCACAGCCTCCAAGCTATCAAATTTTGCAATTAATGCCTTACCTTGGTATCTCTTAGAATTTATTTGTTAAACAACATTAGAATGAAATTTTCAATGCATCAGAACTTCACTAAATAGAAACTCTGTCCTTCACCTACTGATATATTATACTAAATATAATTTACATTTCAATAACCAAAGTTTATCCCACATAACTGAAGAATGCATAAAGATTTGCTATGAAGAAATCCAAGAGTTAGAACATCAATGATGTTCATCATAGATAACACCACGTTAGTTTACAGTAAATGACTTGAATAATAGAGAACAATTTGAAGACACAACACTCCATTCCAAAAAAATACAACACAAAACTTTCAAGGCTTTAATGATTACATGATTGCAAAAAATGCAAGGAGTGAAAGAATGATTCACCCTAGAGATAATTTCTTCACTGCCCTACCATAGAGCATTCTTATCTACATTCTCGGTCTTCTTCCATCCTTATGTGCCATTTGAACTTCAATACTTTCCAAGGATTAGGTTATTCTATGGAAAGAAGTGTCGACACTTAATGTGAACACAAAAAATTTTTATTCTGAAGAATGTTTTCAGTGGTTTGTGAAGGAGTTCATAAGCCATCTACATTAGGATACTTCGATTTCCAAGTTGGACTTTGGTACTGTCACAAATAGATTTGATGACAAACTTGGTAAGATTATCAAATACAGTATGGTACACAAAGTTCAAATGATTAATCTTTCTACTAGGTTCTATACAGTGTTAAATGGTCTTTTATTTAGTGCTAAGGCAATGAGAAATCTAAAGATCAATGGTTATGCAATGATCCCAATCTTGATTGAATTACCACATTTGACAAGCCTTCACTTGGAATGATATTTTTTTTTAGTTGATGAATCATTAACTACGGAGCCATTTTCTCAATGTTTTAAACTAAAGTATCTGTTCCTCTCTAGATGTATACTACATGGTGGCATTGCTGGCTAGTTGTTAATCAAGAACAAATCACTGCAAACACTAAAATAGGAAAAAAACCACTTTAAGGAAAATGAAGGTGTGAAAAATATAACACCATAGTTGAAGAATTTTATATTCAAGCGGAAGAACTTAGGCCATCAAGATGCTATTATAAAATTTCCTATGTCAAAAGGTTTTTTATCACCATCACTAAGACTCTATATATGAATATGTACTATTATGGTGGGTACTGTTCGATTCTACTTTCTATTTTGTAATTTATTTCCCTTAATTCACAGAAAAAAAAAGATGAATGGAAGTTGAATGATTCTCATAACTTGGCTGCTTCATAAGTTATGATGATGAAGATGGATACACATGCTACTCATATAAAATCAAATCCTTCAAAGACTTTACTACTCATCTTGCCTCCAAAAGTGATGATATTTTTGTTGCTAGCATATGTTTTTCAAGGGGCTACTCTAAGGAAAAACATAGTCTAGTTATATTTTCTGTTTTAGGACTTAGGCCTCCCTTATTCACCAAAAAAAAAAAATATTGGCTGATATTTTTTCCCTTGACTATTTTGCATGACACACACATGGTAAATGTTGTTGAAATTAATCAATAACAAATTGCATTTTTAGCAAATCATTCTCAACTTGTTGTAGCAACACTAGTGTTTATAAAGTCTTTGCCAATGATACAACACCACACCATTTAACAAAACCTATGCTATATGGGGAAATAGGTGTAATCATCTAGAAATAGCACCAAAGTTACACTGTAAACCAAAACAGTGCTACATAGTTTCCTAATCTTTGCAAACGAAACAATAACTTGCATCAATTAATGTTTATTTAAGAGAAGTTGTTAACAATTTCAAAAATCCATTAATAAGACAATTGCCAAAAGAAAAGTGGTGGATAAAAGATGGATAGAATATTCAATTGTCCAAGAAGGCTTAGGTCCCATAGAAGGACATCTAACAATGGCCTGTTTAGAAAAGAACTAAAACGCTAAGGTGTTGTATGCTTTATCTATTTTCTATTTTCAATTTTCATTTTCAGTGAAAGCAAAAAATTATAGTGAAAATGCATTTGCTAACAAAAAAATGAAAATGTTTTCTAGAAAACATTTTCTAAAATAAGACAAATTTTGAAAGCAATAAAAAGACATTATTAATATTTCTTATGTAAAATTTTGAAAGCAGAAAAGATAAATTGAAAATACAGTGACAAATTTGAAATTTTATATAAACCCCAAACCTTAAATTTAAAAGCCAAAATCCTAAATCCAAAACTCTTAAAACCCAAACCCTAAATTCTAAACCCTAAACCCCATAAGCCAAAATCTTAAAACTCTAAACTTTAAACCCTAAACCTTAAACCCTTAAAACCTAAAACCTAAACCCCAAACCATAATCTTAAAACTATAAACCCTAAACCTTAGAATCCTATAAGCCTAAACCCTAAACCTAAAACCTTAAACCATAAAACCTAAAATACAAAAATCTTAAACCTTAAAATCCCAAACCCTACATCCTAAACCCTAAATCCTAAAATCCTAAATCCAAAACCCTTAAAATCTAAACTCTAAACCTCAAAACCAAAACCCTAAATCCCAAACCCCAAAATCCTAAACCTTAAATTCTAAATTCTACACCTTAAAACCCAAACCCTAAACCCTTAATTCTCAACCCTCAACCCAAAC
This sequence comes from Dicorynia guianensis, assembly GCA_037013595.1. NCBI lineage: Eukaryota > Viridiplantae > Streptophyta > Magnoliopsida > Fabales > Fabaceae > Dicorynia > Dicorynia guianensis. Next base: position 5,649,439 of record JASUAB010000010.1, read on the forward strand.
TTTAAACCCTAAAACCTTAAACCAAATGCATTTTCATTATTTTCATTTTTTTTAGAAATAGAATTTAATTGATGCAAACTAAACATATTTTCATTTTCAAAAGAAAAATTGTTTTCAATAAATACAAATCCAAATAAAAGTAGAAAATATTTTGCACATATATCATGAATTTTCTTCCATCCATTGATTCTATTCAAATTAGTGTATTGGCTAGGTCATGGAAAGAGGTTCCAATGCTAAACTCTTTCATGGAAGACTTTAACAATGATGAACTCTTTTGGAGTTTCATGATGGAATACATGAGAAAGCACAATCAAGGCTCTCATGTATTGAAGTTTGATTTTCCCGATAGCACATTTGTTGAAGATGGTTGACTGGAAAAGGTGATATTGTATAGCATGTGCCACAAAGTCAAAAGCATTAGGCTAAGGACTAGATTATATAATGTTTCCAAACATTATATATTTAATCATTCATTGCTTACATATTTGAAGATTATTGGGCGTGCATTTGTTCCTCTATCTGTTGATTTGCTTAACTTGACTAATCTCCATATGAAGGGAACCATTATTATTGATGTGGAGAAGAATGGTAATGCAAACCCATTCCCAAAATGTGTGAAATTCCAGAGACATTTTCTATCTGGATGTAATTTGCATTATTGGGAACGTGTAGTTTTCTTTATTAACATTCTCCCACTTGAAACCTCACATTTAGGAAGTATTGGTTCAATTCCTACCAAATGGTGAAAGTTATTGCACCTAATTTGAAGCAATTAAATTTCAAATATAAGTCGCCGGAGGATTAATGGCCTTTAGTAACATCATTATTAGCAGTACACAAAGACTGTTCACTTAACATGTATTATGGGTCATGAAGATCTAATGATATTTATTTACAGCTACGATATTGTAATATGAGGAGATGATTTTTGTTTGCTATTTAGCAGTTTCATGCACAAAATGGGTTGGTATGTTTCTCTATGTAGCATCACTAGATATGTCTCCTGATTATGTTTTTTAATACATACTAAAGTGATTTTTTTAGTTTCATTATCTATTAATTGATAAAAAATGCATCTTGTTCGATTGTTGTCATGCAATTATGTGTTTAAATATAAAATAATACAAAATAATGTCTGAAGTCTTTGGCCATATAGTTTTGTGCATTTCACTAACAAATATTGGCATAACAATTTGGGTGCTACCGAATAACAGTAACTGAAGAAGAAAATACAATGCCATATAATTATTTTTCAATAAATAAGATATTCAATTAAGTTAATATGTTGAATTTAAAAACTAAAATGTACTGCTTTTTGAAATTAAAGACACAAAGTCACATAATGCTCTCATTTATATAAGTTGAAATGGATAATAGTCTTTGAAATTATCAAAGGATTTAAATCAAAATACACAGTGAATCAAAGAAAGATTATTTTATAATGAGCATGCATGCAAAATGTAGGATAATTTATGCCAAAAAAAATGCAAGATAATTATATTCCTACATGGGGGCAACTTATAGAAATTTGTTTGTAGACTTTTCTATTAATATAATTATCTAATTAATTTTTGAATATCTAAGGTACCAGATTAAAATAAATATGACAAATTATAAATGAAGACCATTATCAAATTTTATTTAAGTGATACATTATATTAGTTGTTAGCCAACTGGCATGCCAATCATAGAATCAATTGTCCACTATTGATGATGCATTTCTTTGGGAAGGTAAGAGAATTATGGCTTAGAAAGTGTGTTGTTTCAAGAACCAATTGTAATCATGGGTGCAAATCACTTGAACATCCGCTAGAGAATACAAATCATGCAACCTTCCCAGACATTTTTTCATTGAACCTTTGAATATCTATTTAAACCCTTTGAGTTCCATTTGCAACCATTGAGTAGCAAAGCATCTCTAGAAATATATTGAGACTAAAAAATAACCAAAATTTATAAGCATTGGAAATATGTAAGGAGGACACCAATCATAAGAATATGAAATCCAACAATGGGATCTTCACAAAACTTCTAGACTGCCTCATTATCCATGCACTAAGTTTTCTCCCATCCATTGAAGCTGTGTAGACAATTTGTGAGGGCAAAAGATGGGTCAACCTCTTGAAGTATGTTCTAGTCCTAAATGTAAGATGTTAACAATGAATGATTATTTTGGCTATTCGTGATGTTGTTCATCAAAGATAGATTTGACTCTACTCCTCTATACAAAATCAATTTCAAAGAAGACACAGTGACTTCAGATTATTAACTAGGGAAGGTGCTTTTGTACGGTCAGTCCCATAACGTCCACATAGTGAATGTCTGCCTTGACTTTTACACCCTATCAACAAATTGGTTGTTTACTTACAAAACCCTAACTACTCTCTAAATTTTAGGGTATGCATCTATCCCCCTTTCACTTTAACTGCCTAATTTGACATACCTTTGCCTTGAGAGGTTTTTCTTTCAATGTTAACAAGAATCTTATAGCAAACCCCGCTACCCCATGTGCCAAACTGTAAGAACTTTTGCTCATAGGATGCAATCTTAATTCCAATGATAATGGTACCCTGGTCATCAAAAATCAATCTGAAATTTCTTGAGTTTGGTAAAGTCCAGGCACCAGCTTTGAAGGAATTGATCATGGTAAGGAAGAAATGTGGTCATCCAAAATCTTATTCCAGTTCTCTTTAGAGGACAATCAAGTATTCCCTAACCTAACCATACAAGTATAAACATGCACTCAGATCGCTTTGAGCTATATCAATGAATTATTATTAAAGGATCTTAGTTGGTTGGTAGACCATACATGTAAAGGTTATAGTATATTTATTGTGTCAACTCATGATTGCTTATATATAGTTCATATATTAGATGCATTACTCACAATATTATGTTTGGTATAGTTTATACAAATGTCAACTAAATTATAACAATAAAAATAATATATCTATATATATAAACCTACCAAAAAATTTGATTAAGTTGTAAATAGCATACAACCATGGACTTTCATGGCAACATTTGTAGTTTCATTTGATTTACAATTCGCAAGTCTTTAATTGCTACCTTTTGAATTTAACATCTTTGTAAAATTAATAAGAGTAAATTTAAAACCATTTGACTGTTACCTAGTTTTTACAATAGTGAATACTTCATATTTTGTGGATTTTAATGTAATAGGAATAGATGCATCATTTGAAAGGAAAACCACTTATCATAACATTAGCAACAAATAATTAGACAATAAAATGGGATAACTTTTGTGATCCTTTAGATATAAAAGGTGATCTATCAATTGTAGAAACATACCTCCAAAATGGCAACATATAATGGTGTCTCTTGTCCATAAATCATAAGCAACCATGGATAAATAGTTAACATCTGTAGCACTATTAATACTACTGATTGTTCCTGGGTTCTCACTATGGATAAGGTTCTTCTTTAACATACAAAAAACAATAATTAATTGGAACCAACTAGAAGAGTTTGTTTCTTTGATAGTTTAGTGGGAAGTTTAGCCCTTAACATAGAACCAATTGGAAGAGCATGTTTCTTCAAGAGATTAAAGTCATGGTGTGCAAGCTTGTCACTGCACAATGTGAAAACAATTGAATGCTAAGAAACCATGTCTCAATTCATTCCTATACAGTATTACAAGTAGAAAATAACTCCTTATATCATCACCACTAATCATACCTAACATAATTAGAATAACCTCCTTTCGCGTGAGTTATAGCATGATATTCTACCATTGGACATAGGCTCTATCCAATATTAAACATTTAAATTTAGGCTTAATTACATATTTGGTCCTTCAACTTTGATAGAGCAATTGGGTCCCTCAATTATTGATTAGAGCAACTGGGTTCAAACTTTCAAAATTGGAGCAACTAGGTCCAAGCCATTATAGACTATTAGGAGCTTGCTAACATGGCACCTCTTAAATGAGGTGGCTTCCTATGTAGACACAGAAGCTGATTTGATATATTATATAATATTGTTAAGTATTGACATGGCAATAATATATTTTTTCTTTGTTGATGTCAAAAAAAATAATATTAAAATTATAAAATCCTAAATCATAAATTTTAAACTTGTAAACCTTAAATTCTAAGCCCTAAAACCCTAAACCCTCAATCCCTAAAATCTTAAAATTAAAATCCTAAAATCTAAAACCTTTAAAACCTTAAACCCTAAACCTTAAAACCTTAAAGCTTAAACCCTAAACCTAAACACTTACCTTAAAATATAAACCCTAAAATCTCAAAATCCTAAACCCTAAATCCTAAACATTAAACCTAAATAAAACCAAAACTTTAAATGTTAAATTCCAAACCTTAAAACCCTAAACCCTAAACCTTTAACCCTTAATGTGATGCCATTTAGGATTTTTGGATTTTAGTTTTTTAGAATTTAAGGTTTAGTATTTTAGAATTTAAGACTTTAAGGTTAGGGTTTAGAATTTAAGATGTTAGGGTTTTAAAATTAGGATTAAGGGGATCACCATGTCAACATTTATGAAAATTTTTTAAGGTTTATGAAAATTGAGGGACCTAGTTGCTACATTTATGAAAACACATGGACTCACATGTAATTTAGCCTTTTTTATTTTAGGGTTTAGACATAGGGTATGTGTTTAGGGTTCGGGTAATATATTTTATAATTTTATATTATTTTTTTGCCACATCAGCAAAGAAAAAATATATTATTACCACATCAGCACTCAATAATAGTATATAATGTGCCATGTCAACTTCTATGTCCACTAAGCTGCCACCTCATTTAATATGTGCCATGTCAACAATCTCTTAACGGTTCACTGATAGCCTATTAGGGGCTTGGAGCTAATTACTCCAATTTTGTAAGTTTTGAACCCAATAGCTCTGATTAATAATTTAGGGATCCAATTGCTACATTTATCAAAGTTGAGAGGGCAAACATGCAATTAAGCTTTAATTTAAATACAGTTCTTAAAGAAACAAGTACATAATAGGTAAATTGATACATCCATGAAGTCATTAATCAAAGAATAAGAAATGATACAGAAATACAAAAAAATTAATGTAATTCTATAGTAAAAAAAATGACACAATGGTGCCTGCAAAAATTGATTACATAATTAGTTAATTGATACATCCATGGAGTTACTAATCAAATAATAAGACTCAAATAATAAGAAATGATGCATAAATACAAAAAAAAAAATAATTGTGTAGTAGAAAAAAATGATGCAATGGTCCAAGCAAAAATGATACATTTAACCTTCTTCTATAGTGATGTCCATAAAAATGTATGCTGGCTTCATCTTTTCCTGATTTTGAAAAATACCACACCCATACAGACACATAAGTGATACATAAACAATTCTAATTAATTCAAACAGTATCATTCAAATAAATAACTAAGAAATATGTCAAGAACCATTTATTAATGAAAAATTAAGAAACTCCTTAGTCTGTTGCCCACCATTTGGCAGCCAACCCAAAAATATAATTAAATAATGGGAATGATTAAGTACATGTAATCATGTATATTATGTTATTTTAATTTATTTAATTGATACATGATATTTTTAAAGACTTGAGTTTTAAATCTTACCATTAGATACCATTATGTGTTCCTGCACCAAGATTATACTCATAAAACAAAAGGTAAAAGAAAGAAGCCAATTAAGAATAATTCTATGTTGAAATTTACTTATTCCAGTTGCAAATTATATAGACATTGGACTGAAGAGGATAAAAGAATCATGTAATATAACATAAAAGATGGGCCTAAAAGCAAACAACTTAGGCTTAAATTTTAATTTAAATTTCAATCTATTATATGTCCACATAAGAGATATGAATATAAAAGTCCTAGATAAGCAAAGACCTTCACACAAATGCTTGTTTATGAAGCTGCAAAAATTGAAGAGAAAGATAAATCAAAATGAAATTTCAAAAATTTGAGTGTTGACACTTGTAAGATTCTAGAATATGCCATTGGATAAAAATAAAATAAGAACTTCAACCAATATAAATGAATATGAAAATGTAATTACTCTATTTGCGTGTGTTTGGCTCAACATTCAATATAAATGGAATTGAAGAACAATTTGATCAATTAAATTTCTTCTTTTAGATACAATAGATTGTCACCTTGCCTTTGCATTCTTACTAACTGGTGCAAAACATAATTAGTAATGATGTTATAAAAGTGTGTGGTAAATACTATAAGAGATTGTGAATATAGTAAAATGTTACTTCAAATAAATTGTGTACAAAATGAGATATAAAATACAAAAAACTTTAAAAATAACCATAGTAGCATAAACAATTGTGCTGAATTTTGATTCCCTTCTCAAGCGTCTTAACCTTCCTCTTGCATCTTGCGTCCTTGGCAACTAAATAGCAATGAATATAACATAATAAACATTAGAATTAGATAAAAGAATTATTAATAGAATGAGAGGATATGGATAGAGTACCTTCATTACCATTGCAAGGCATTACATGGGATACAATGGTACTTGAAATGTCATGCAGTGGCTTCCTTTTAGAAAATGCCAGTGTATAATTCTTGCAATCATAATTGGACCAATTTTCAGCAATGCTTGGAGGGAATGAAGGGAGTAAAGTTCTTCTTGGTGTAAATTTCCCAACATCCTCTAGCAAATAATTTTCGAGATGAATGTTTAGGTTAATGTTCAGGATGGATACAAACCATCACATAGTCACCTACATTAAAACTTAGATCCCTACGTTGAACATTAGCAGCAAGTTTATAATTATCATTACTTAATGCAAGCATGCATTTAATGTCAACATGCAACTCATGAATGTGATTAGCAAATGTTTTAGTTGAATCAGAAGGTCTAAAAGTAACAAGCAAAGGTACAAGATCAGCAAGCTATTGAGGAGGTAGGCCATGCACAATCTCAAAAGGACTCTTACCAGTGGACCTATTGGTAGAGCTATTATAAGCAAACCTAGTAGTAGGTAAAATCAAGTCCTAATTAAGCTCCTAAGCAAATAACCTAAGCTCTTATTAACTACCTTAGTTTGTCCATCAGTCTGTGGGTGAAAGGCAAAGGAAAATTTCAATTACATGCCAACTAATTTCCAAAGGATTTTTTAAAAATGACTCATGAATTTGGCATCCCTATCAAATACAATGGTAATGTTTAATCCATGCAAGTGTTCAACTTCCCTAAAGAATAACTTAGTGATATGGGATGTATTAGCTATTTTACTATAGGGGATAAAGTGAGCTATTTTGGAGATCTTATCCATAATAATAAAGATGAAGTCATGCGCCTTAGAGTGCAAGATAATCGAAGAACAAAGTCCATACTTAAGTCTACTTAAGGTGCATGGGGAATAGGTAAGGGTGTGTACAGTCCAATGTTCTTCTTCCTAACTTTTGTAGTTTGACAAGTTCTACATTAGGATACAATCCTAGCAACATCTCTTTTTAAGGAAGGCCTATAAAGTCTATCTTCTACTAAGGCAATGGTTTAATCCTTCCTAAAGTGACTAGCTAACTAGCATGCATACATCTCCTAAACTAAGAAGTCACGAAGAGAAGTGGAAGGCATGCATAACTTGGTGCCCTTAAATAGATAACCCTTATGTAAGACAAAACTAACATAATTCTAATGGTTTCCATCTAATAGGGCCTAATAAATAATACTAAAAGATGGGCAAATAGGATAGTCATCTTTCAACCAATGAAAGCCTACAACACTAACACTCATAGTTTGCAAGACCAAACCATCTTGACTAAGAGCATCAACAACCTCGTTTTCTATCCCAAATTTATGCTTAATGACAAAAGTAAATTGCTAAAGAAACTCTACCTAAGTAACATGTCTAACATTTAATTTCTTTTGCGATTGGATGAATTTTAAGGCTTGGTGGCTAGAATATAACACAAACTCCTGGAGAAGTAGATAATACTGCGAATGAGTAAGGGACCTAACTATGGCATAGAATTCCTTATCATAGGTGGAGTATTTCTTCTTAGCATCATTGAGTTTTAAATTAAAGAATGCTACAGGATGACCTTCTTGACTTAAAACTCCTCTTATTCCTACCCTAAAAGCATCACAAGAGTAAGGAAAACATGACAAAGATGACTCAGCTATTCAACCTTAGACTTGCTATAAATTAGAATGTCATTAAAATAGACAACTAAAAACTTGCCTAGAAAAGGATGGAAGATGTGAGTCATAAACCTCATGAAGGTAGTAGGAGCATTAGATAGGCCAAAGGGCATAACTACTTATATAATCCATCTTAAGTCTTAAAGGTAGCTTTCCATTCATCTCTTGGCCTAATCCTAATTTGGTGGTATCCACTACGTAAGTCTATTTTAGAAAACAAACGAGAACCAACAACTAAATTTAGCATATCCTTAAACCTATATGGAAAACCTATACTTAATGGTGATTTTATTAATGGCTTTACTATTTGTGCACATCTACAAGGATCCATCCTTCTTAGGTGGCAAAAGGGTGGGGACAGCTAAAGGGCTAAGACTAGGGTGGATGTGACCTCTAGACAATAGAACTTCTACTTGCTTATTAACCTCCTCATGTTCTTTGGAGTTCATCCTATAATGGGGAAGGTTAGGCAAGGTGGCACTAGGTACTAAGTTTATGGCATGCTGGATGTTTTGCATAGGAAGCAACTCAAGGGGAAGTTCATTAGGCACAATGTCCTCTAACTTATCTTTCAATCAGCTAATCTCAAGAAAGGCCTTTATGGAAGGGGAATTAGAACAATTAATGGGGGTCTTAGGAACAATAGCTAATATTATGTTAGACTTAATACTCTCCTTTTCAAATTCCTTATGTATTAAAAGATGCATACTTTTTTTTTTTTTACTTTGGAGAGTAGTCTATGTCTTAAGGTTACTGCCTTGTTCATTAGGACAGATAGGTTTCAAAATTACATTCTTACCATGGTGCTGGAATGTGTAAGTATTTTCTTCCATGATTGGTAACATTGTTATCATATAGCCAATGTCGTCCTAAGAGGATATGGGCAACATCCATGGGTGAAACATAATAGTTAATGTCTTCCTTATATCCACCAATCTAAACGGGTACCTTACCCCTTTTCTTAACTTCAAGACTAGTCGCTTCTACCTAAGCTACTATAAAAGATCTAGAGTGAGCTTTAGGTATTAGTCCTAATCTAGCTACTCCAATAGTAGAGATAGCATTCATAGTACTTCCTTCATCAATAACTAACTTACAAGTTTTACCTCCATAAGTAATATAGGTGAGGAAGACACTAGTGCATTTCCAAGAATTAAGGGAAGCAAGAAATGACATTAAGACAACTAGGGATCTCTTCCCAAATCTCAATCTCTTTATCTATATCAAATAGGCACTTAGCGGGTTCAACTATTTCATCATCAAGGTTTTAATTCTCTACTAGGATAGGCTTAAGGACTAGCTCTATGGTTGAGGCTCTAATAAGACATTGGCTTGCAATATGGCCTTTACCATGATAGCTATAAACTTCTATTGAAGCATTGGAGTAAGTACTAAAGAAATTAGAGTTACCTTAAAAGAATTATTATTCTGGTAAGAATTAAGATGAGTTTTAGAACTTGAGCTAGGCTGAACATAAACCCTATAAGTAGAAAGGTAAGCCCAATAAGTGGAAGACTAGGCACTTTAAGTATTCTGATTATGGTTAGGGTGATTAAGTGTAGACTGAGAAGGAAATGATTTTGGGTTAGAAGTCCTATGGAATAAAGCTAACTTATTTACCTTTTGATAGGCTTTTTGAAGAAATGTGGGGCCAAAGAGTTTAATTTCCCTTTTTTTATCATGCTGCAACCCATTAATAAATTTGGTAATGGTTACCAAAGTCTCTTCCCTAATATCACATTTAAGAATTAAATTTTCAAAGTTATCTATACACTTAGCAACTGTACCAGCTAACTGTCTAAGGTTCAACCATTAACTCATCCAATTACCCTTATGGTAGAAAGGTAGGTGCTTATCATCTAGCTTTTGCTTCATCTTAGCCCAAGTGGAAATAGGGTTACGGTATAGTCTCTCTCTCTACAGTATGCCAATAACGTTTAGCAAAGCCTACAAGTTTCATTTTACCAAAGTGGATCTTTTGTTCATCACATTATCATACCATCCAAAGTAATCCTCTATGCTAAACAACAAGTCTTGGAAGACATTTGGATCTAGGCTACCATTAAACTTAAGGGCATCTATATTAAGTTTCTTGGTGATGTCAACTTTCTTGTTATATATATTGTTACATTGGGCAAACTTATCTTAATTCCTTGGTTGATCATCAAACTCATTAACAATATATCTAAAGTCCTGGGAATGTCTATCATTACTAGATTGGGAAGAATTAGCATGGTCCTTAATAATACCTTTACCAGTAATTTGCCGATAGAGGCATTGAAGCAAATCCTTTGGTTCTCCATCTCAACTTCTACCCTATGAATATGTCTACTTTCAAGTTTCATATCCCTATGAGATTGTGCCATTAATAGGGCAAGATTATCAAGTGGATATGGAATATATGGGTTAATTGAGATAAACTGCAATTTTGAGAGGATTTTTTTCTTTTTTTTGAAAGTCGGCTAGACTTATTGCAAAATAAAGATAATTATAAACTACTCTAATAACAGATATAAAAATCAAATAATAATGTAAATGTTATATAAATGTAAGAGGTTTAAGGAACTCATGGTGTGCATAAGCTTGTTCAGAGACCAAAGGTCTCTCAAAAGCATTCCTTACTTGGCCTCATCTAGAGCCCTATACAAAGAGCAAGGGTCTCTTGAAGAGTGACTTAAAGGGTGTGAATGAAAATGTAATATGTAAAGCTAGAGCTAAACAAGCAATTAAATGGGTAAAGGATAGGATAAAAGAAGGTAAATTGTTTATAACAAAGGAAATTAAATAGGCAAACAAACAAAAGAGAAGCAAATATTTTTTTTTCTGTTATGAGAAGATGATAATTAAGTAAACTTGAGTCCCAAAAGCAAATTACCAACAAACCTAATTGATATGAAAATTAGGATAAGTTTCCAAAAGAACGAGTGCACCTTAAGAGTAATAGCGAGTATGAGAGCCCAAAACTCAGAGTTAGAGTCTCCAAATGCCAAATTTGAGGTTAGAATTGTACTCAAGAGGCCCAAAAATCCTTTTGAAAGTGGTCCAATCTGCAATCAACAGTGGCAGTCACTAGGAATCGAAAGTCAATGGTGATGTGGTGTAGATTAGGGCTAACTAGATGAGCTAACAGATGTGATTGGAGCATTGGAACTTGAAGTGCATGAGATGCACATGCTGACGAGGCTATTGGTTCATGAGAGAATGTGAATGTCACATTTAGCTTGAATTTTTGACTCCAACTAGATCAGCACCTTCTGACACATTTATGGGGTGGGTGTTTCGAGAAACATTTGGGGAGTGTGAGAATCAAGGCAATTTTATGGTTGAGTTTCTTGGATTGTTAGAAAAATGGAGGTTTTTTGATAGTGGGAGGCTATTGACAGCAGGAGGAAGGCTGAAAATGTTGTGGACAATATGGGTGGCAAAAGATTGTGGAACCTAACTCTAATACCAAAAGTGATGTAGAATTTAGTGATGGAAACAATTAGAAAAGGGTTGAAGGCTCAGTGAAACAATGGAGGATGTAGCAATTGACAAAGTTGTGATGGAAACTTGGCTTTGATACCAAAAATAATGTAGAATGAACAAAAAATAAGATACACAAAAGTTTATTCTCTAAATAATATCAATATCATAATAAGTTTGAATAACAATGTGAGGCTAAACCCTATTTATAACTTGTAGCTAAGGTAGTGGTAATCATGAAAATAAAAGAAATAAACCTAATGATAAATAACAAATAAATTTAATGATATCCTTAACCAAGGTAAGGACAAAATTCCTAAATTACAAGATAAATTTTCAGATTAAAATCCTAATTCAACATCTCTAATAATTGTCTTCAATCTCCATCACCCACTAAATGAGATAAGGTTTTGTTCATTATTAGCATTATTGAGTTCATCAAAATAGCCAATAAAAAGATATTATGTATATTAATAATTATGTAAAAGTCATGAAACTATCAACATTTAATGGCAAATAAATAGAAAAAGTGTATTTGCATTGTTCTAATAGCTAGAAGTGTATACTTGTTAACATTTATAATTGAGAATGTGTACTTACATAGACCTAAAGTTAAATATGTGTATCCATTTTTCTAAATTTTATTTTATGTCATTTTGCATATTAAAATTGTCAATCTTTTATATAAATAATATGATAAAAATGAAAATAGGAACAAATTTGCAAAAGAAAAATAATTCCTCTATTTTCACAAGCAAAATCTCATAAAAATATCACTTTAAAAAAATTTTAAAATATTAAAATTGTTGGGTTCTATAATTTAAAATATAAAATTTAACCGATCTAATTTCTCACATTAAAATTTGTGGGGCATTGTTAAATTTTTCATGACCCTGCATTATTAGAAAATCAATACTTCAACAACGTCATTAACCATCATGTGTCAAAGTAAAAACTTTGGAGTTAGTATAGCATGATTGAATGTATATAAGATGATGGTTTGATAATTTTTATTGTCAAATTAAAGAGTAATGCTTTGTGCATAATTAGTGCATTAAAATGTATGAGTTAGGAGTAGCATTACATAAATGAATAAAAATATTCTTGATTGACTTAAATGTACTTTAATGCATTAGTTATACAGAAAGCATTACTTAAAACTAAACAAGACTTTGTCTTCTCAAGACTTGTCAGCCAGCTTCTTAAAACTATTAGTAAAAGCGGGAAATTTTGGATCATGGGTAGATCAAAAGAATGAATAGCGAGAAGAAAAAAACTAAATCAATGTGAACCATACAAGTTTAAATGAAACAGGTAACCCAGTTTAAACTGAGGTTGTTTTGATAAATAAGCCAACAACGATAAAATGGAATAGTAGAATGTGTCAAATCAATTATTTATAAGTTATTAAATTAACATATGCCATATGTCTATGATAGATGGACAAATTAATGCATGTGGCGGACAATAAGCCACTATAACTATGTTTCATTAATTAGTTCTACTTTATTTGAAGGGTTACAGATCGACCTAGATGTATATTTCTTTTCATGTATATATATTTTATGTTATGAACTTAATTATTGGTAAGAATAATTATGTATATATAATTATCTAGTGCATGCATGTGCTAGGAAAGAAGGAGCAGGCGAACTAAGAAATATTAGTAAACTACGTAATTTATGTTGACGAAACAACTTCTGCATTGCATTATAACCCCGTTTTGATACTGTGAGTTACTGCACAAAAATTGATATCATGCGTCGGTTTAATCATTGGAGGGTTCTCATTAGAGTCATTGCTCCGAGCTGTGTTTCCAGGTTATGTACCATTTATATGATTGTAGACTCGTCAACACATACTAAATTAAAAAAAAAAGTAGTTATAATTTAGAGAAATAATTTTAAATCATTCTTGTATTTTCAGTATGCAATCAGGAAATTCTAAAACTATTTGTTTTAAATAGTTAGACAAGGATAATAAACTTAACAAAACATTGAGGTAGACATCACAATAATTTTTTTTTTTTTAGAAATCATTTGTATATATTGGGACATTTCCCATATCATTTCTATTAGGACAACTTCTATTTGTCATCATCAAGTCATTCATTCATGCTTATCCGTTGTGGTCTTAATGCCCAGTGGCATCATGATAAATACCATACAAACAGGTTTTTTATCGTACATACATACATACATACATATATATATATATATATATATATATATATATATATATATCACACACTAATTCAGAAGAGGTTAATGATGACTAATGGCTTAAAGAACACTGGTGTTTTTCTATCGAGTACTGAATCTTAAATGCTTTAGTATAATGTGTTGACTAAGTTTTAGACCTGCAAGCTAAAATCTGAACCCTAAAACTGCTCTCTTTTGTGGTTAAGATCGATCAACAACACCAACCTCCCTATATCAAATGGTGATCACAATTGAGAGTTTTTCCCACGTCTTTCCCTTTACTCATAAGGATCCATGGTGGCCAAGAGCATAGACAGAAAGAGAAATGAGGAACATAAATAATGCCTGTGGAAAGCAATTGACTTTTAGATATATATTAACAAGGTTGACATTTTAAATAAAGGCCAGGTTCCATCTATCACGATTCCTTAATTTTGGTGTTTAAGATCAGAGTTTGTAGTAGAAGGGAGAGATAAAAACAAAATTAAAAGACTTGAAAAATTAGTGAAAGGAAAAATAAGACCTACAAATAAGGATCACTTTATATTCTTCTCTGTTGCTTAAAATCACTAAAGTTAATACATTTTCAAAGTCAGAGAATACAAATGGTAGGTTCCATATCTTCAGAGCATCCAAAGCTTGAACTACTCACATTCACTCTATTCGCAGTAAGGGTATTTGGCTCTCTCTTTCTCTCCCTCCCCTTTGTGGGTAACACTAACACATATACTCTATTATATAATTAATGGGCTTATGATGGGGGAGCCCAAGGAAGAGCCAATGGGTGGCTATACACAGACTCACTTGTGTTTTCTTGTCTCCAATTGTTATGTGTTATGATCATGAAAGAGCCTCCCTATGTATTATGCCTATGGCTTTTCCTTCTGGAAGTGACGAGATTTTGGGACAAAGAGACCCCACAATTGGTCATCTCCACTGAGCTATGTTTTCCATATCACAATTTGATTTTGATTTCAGAAACGACACAAAGGTGGAGGTCTCTTTCAATTCCCTCAAGTCCTTAGTCCCATTCGGGGTCCCAAAAGGGTTTTATCTTTTTTCCTCCCTGGTGGAGGTAATGACCTCTTTCTTTCTTTTTACATGCACCAAAAGAGAGTGAGTGTCATAGACTCCTCCAACAGAAGACCCCACCCGGCACATTTCTCACTCTAGAATTGTGTGCATGCCTTTGCTTCCATTTTACATCTCTCTCTCTTTCTCTCTCTCTGTTGTCTTCTTGAGGTGTCCAAGGGGGGCCGGGACCATGCATGACAAGAGGTTTAAAGTTAGACAGAAATGAAGAAAAGAAAGCCTCGGCATGATAGGATGCTCATGTGAGTGAAATTCTAGTATCTTTGCGACTAATTATGGCAAGGTATATCATTTATTAATTGCTATGATTAGCAGTAGTATTTAAGTATAAACTTTATACTGTACTTGAATTTAAATTTTTAATTATACTTCAAAAAGGAGAATCAAAGGGAGAGGAAAGATCGATTGCATTGATGAGTAATTAAGAGTCCAATGGAAGCATTTATGTGACATTAATTATAAGTCCCTAACTAATTGCCCATCATGGTTCCAGAAGAATTTTAGTCTTATAGAATTACCTAAGATTTGGTATTCTCTTAGGTTAAAATTTATACACTTTTAAATTAAGTATCATTAACTAATTTAAAAGTATTCATAAAATTAAATATATATCTCTATTTAAATAAAAAGATTACTTACTATTCCCTCTAATTTGAAATAACTATTATTTTAGAATATTCTCTTTGATCTTTTTATTTATTATTTTCTCAAAATCAAAATAAAACTAATTATTTTTTTCTACTTTTACTCTTATTAGAATTACTATTTCTATTATATGCTTAACTAAATTTATTTCTCTCTTTTCTTTTGAGTTTTTTTATATAAGAATAATTTAACAAATAAGAGAGTATTTAAGATTATTTAATAATTTTTTTAATTCTTGTGCATTAATGGTTGTTAATATGAATCCAAAGCAGTACATGATTACTGAATTTTTTTTATGGATCACCATTGAATACATATTAGTTCTTACTTTTTGGACTTCTTTTAATATTGTAATAGCAGTGTATAGTGCAATTTGAGTTCCATTATATTTGAATTCATTTTTGGCTTTTCTCATGCTTAAGAGAGCATACAGACATTGTATTCGTAAGTATTTGGGTCGCTATCATCGTTTCATGTGAAAATTATTGCTATTACTTTTGGCTTTTTGATTTATTATCATAAACTATCGTTTTTGCTAATGTATGGGGTAGATAATCAAATTTCTAGTCTATCACGTACTCATTAAGGCTGTAAGATTATTCATCAATTGGTGACTACTGATTATCATAAATTATTGACTTTTTGTTTTTAGTTCTCGCACCGGTTGTTTCCTATCTATTTTCAAAATTCACACATGCTCTTTTAATATTTTTCAACAGCATTGCACTTAACTTCAAAGGAATCAATACTCCTGTCAATCAATGACCAAACCATGGAATAATTGCTCCTGAAAAATAATTTAAAGACTGTGTTATTTTTACTGAAAAATAAAACTGAATTGCGTATATATTGAAGAAAATAAAGCTTTCTTAAGAATATTTTTTGAGACTTATTCATGGTTTGATGATTGACTACTCTATTTACTTATTTAGAGTTAAATGCAATGCCTTTTAAAGATACATAAAAATATGTATAGGTTTTTAAAACTAAAAAAATTCTATACAAGAATAAGAAAATAAAAGGAGAGGCTGATAAAATTAATTGGAATAATAATAATAATAATGAGCTTGCAAGGTTGTGAATAATCATTTATTGGTGTTAAAGGCATGAATGCCTAACTTACTTGGATCATGCATGTGTTTTATTTAAACATGTCCCAAGTCTGTTTGAACTCCCTTTAGGCTATGAAATGTCATTATTAAAAAAAAAAAGACTGAGACCTTTTAAAGGCAATTTTTTAGAGATGCAATTGATTAGTTCAGCATGGGTGTCATCAAGAAAGAAAGAGAGAGGATTCATATAAATTAACTCTCACTTACCTTGCCAAGAGACAGTTTGATGGTCCATGCGAATTATTTATTTTTAATGTAAATTTGGGAATGTTATTAACATTAATTATGGTATTATAATAAAACAATAGAGAAAGATGGAGCTAATTCGGTGAAAATTTTTTTATTTGTTTGGTGAAATATAAAACAAATCCTTATTTGTTAATGCTTGATAGAAAAATTCATAAATGCATGAGATTGTCAAAAACCATTGTTTCCCCATATTTGGTATGAATGGAAGTTCCTTGAAATTTGTAAAGGATGAAATATTAGAGGTTTTGGCACATTGTTGGAGACTCGATATCAAAGGTTGTGCTTAATATTCTTAATAATAGGACGGATTCAGATGTACTTAATTATACCTTTTTGTGTAATCTCAAAATTGAAGTAGTCAATGTGCAGTAAAAATTTCGGCCCATTAGTCTATGTAATATTATTTTCAGATTGATAACAAAGACGATAGCAAATAGGCTAGAACAAATCCTTCTGGCCATAGTAAATGAATTTAAGTGGGCTTTTGTACCGTATAGAGTAATTACTGACAATGCCTTGATTGCATCTAATGTATTATATTATATGCGAAAGGGGTCAAAATGGTTCCATGACTCTGAAATTGGGTATGGCCTAGTCTGAGAGAATGGAATGACCCTTTTAACACACGGTATTGACACACATGAATCTTTTTTTCCTTTTTTTTTCTTTTGCGTGGGTTAATCTTGTGATGAGATATGTTTTTTTAGTTTTTTTTTTTTTTTTGCATTGTTGAATGGGGGACCCAACAAAAATTCATGACCCAGAGAGGCATTGAGGCAAGGTGACTCCCTTAATAATAGGACGGATTCAGATGTACTTAATTATACCTTTTTGTGTAATCTCAAAATTGAAGTAGTCAATGTGCAGTAAAAATTTCGGCCCATTAGTCTATGTAATATTATTTTCAGATTGATAACAAAGACGATAGCAAATAGGCTAGAACAAATCCTTCTGGCCATAGTAAATGAATTTAAGTGGGCTTTTGTACCGTATAGAGTAATTACTGACAATGCCTTGATTGCATCTAATGTATTATATTATATGCGAAAGGGGTCAAAATGGTTCCATGACTCTGAAATTGGGTATGGCCTAGTCTGAGAGAATGGAATGACCCTTTTAACACACGGTATTGACACACATGAATCTTTTTTTCCTTTTTTTTTCTTTTGCGTGGGTTAATCTTGTGATGAGATATGTTTTTTTAGTTTTTTTTTTTTTTTTTGCATTGTTGAATGGGGGACCCAACAAAAATTCATGACCCAGAGAGGCATTGAGGCAAGGTGACTCCCTTTCTTTATATTTATTTATTTTGTGTGTTGAAATTTTTTCTACTTTATTACAAAAGGTGCAGGATGCTGCTTTGATTCATAGAATAAAAATTGCCCAGATGGCACCAGCTATATCCCACTGTTTTTGGTTGCATATCACAATTTATTGTTTGGCTAGGCTAATGAATCTCAAGTCTTATGTACAAAAGATGTTAACCAATTATCCAAGTGCTTTCAGCCAAGAGATAAACTTTGACAAGTCAAAAACTCTCTTCTTAGTTAAAATGTGCTTAAAGATAAAAAAAAAAAAAAATTTAATTCAACAATGGACGGGAATAAAGACAATGAAAAGTTATTCTAATTACTTGGTTATACCTATTATTGTAGGACACTTCAAGAAATAAGTGTTTGATTTTGTCCAAAACAAAATTTAGAAGATGATTAACATAGCGTCTTAGTCACTAAATTGATATGATTATCAATAATTTCTTGTGGGGTCCAAAGGACAAGACAGAAAAATTTATTGGGTAAGTTGGCA
The DNA here is from genome assembly GCA_037013595.1 of Dicorynia guianensis. Classification (NCBI taxonomy): domain Eukaryota; kingdom Viridiplantae; phylum Streptophyta; class Magnoliopsida; order Fabales; family Fabaceae; genus Dicorynia; species Dicorynia guianensis. Next base: position 5,668,161 of record JASUAB010000010.1, read on the forward strand.
AAACCTTTGCAAATCGAAAAAAGTAGGTGGTCTTGGATTCAGCAGCCTATTTGCTTTTAATACAACTCTATTAATCAAACATGCATGGAGATTAATGGAGAATTTGGATTCCTTAGTGGCAAGGATTCTGGGTGGTAGATATTTTCCTAGATCACAGATTCTAAATTCTTCATTTGGTTTCACACCAAGCTGTACATGACATAATGTATGGAAAGCAAAATGAGTTTTAAAAAAGGGTCGATTTTGGGTAGTCGTTTAAAGGCAAATGACTGATATTTGGAGGGATAAGCGGTTGCCCAAACAAAATGGTATTTCAGTATAAAACCAACAGTCAGATAGTGTAACTTTGGTATTTGATCTTATTGATGACAATGTGAAGTGCTGAAAGAGGGATTTGATAAATGCAACTTTTCTTCCCTTTGAAGCCCATCAAATTCTTGAGCTTCCACTTGCCAAGAGGTTTATGAATGATAGCAAGGTTTGTATGGTACTCAGGATGGTGTTTACACGATTAGATTTGCATATCACTATATTATGCAATAGATGGACTGATAATTGGAGATAGCAAGAGGGCTTTTGACTTAGACAAATGCTTGCCAGCCGAATGGAATCGCCCTTTTGCCTTGAAGGTTAAATTATTGTTATGGAGGGCTTTACAGGCCGTTTGGTAACTAGAAGCAATTTGAGAAGGAGAGGGGTGGATGTGCCATTCGAGTGCCCTCTTTGTCAGTGTGCTGAAGAGATAGTAACGCATATTCTAGAACATGGATTAGCTGATCATATTGATTGAGAAAGTTAGTTTAATTTCCTTTCACCAAAGCTGATTGGTGTCTTTCTAGTGTCAACATCGCTACATGGAAGCGGTGAATGAAAAAAAAAAAGGGGGCGGGGTTGTAGAACAGGATTTGGAAGAAAGAAAAAAATTGAGTACCACTGACCTAAGTTCAAATGGTAAGGTCAGACATAAAAAAGTATAGTCTGTATTATAGAAATTGGGTTTAAGAGTTAGTTACATGTAAGAAAAGTATTAACACTCTTACAACACTTTTTTGGTACCATAATGGTATTTTTGGTACCATAATGGTATTTTGTTGCTTTTTGATTTTAGAATTGTGCTTTTTGTTTTGCAAAACAAATTTATTCCATTTTTAGATTTTTGTTTCTCCCATTATTAGTTTTATATGTGATCAAGCATAATTTGATTAATATTATTAGTGAGTGGCATTTAGCCATTACTGTAAAAAGGAAGGACTTAATGCCTAGTTCGTCCCAGGCTTGCATTGAAATGGGTTGCCTAGTTTGTCTAGGATTTGCTTAATTTGCTTGAGTTTGGAAAGGGTACCTAGTTTGACTAGGTTTTCACAAGCGCTTTTTAGGATTTTGGTGTGGGGGTGATTCTTATTAATTGTATTAGATGAATCATGCCAGTTGACTATTTAAGCTCATAATGTGGTTTCCTTTAGGATAATTAGACAATAGCCAATTGATTGCATATCCCCTTACTTGCCATTGAAAAGAATATGAGTTTAGAGGAATTATGAGGCCATGGTCAAGAAGTTTGAGGGAGATTACGATTCTTCATAATCATATCGAAACCCATAATGTCATTACCCTTAGGGCAATAGGAGAACGGCCGGATAATTAATAGCCCTCCTATCATCCTTCTTTGTAATCACATCAAAAGAACCCCACCAGTTAATTGATTAAGCTCATAATGAAATCACCATCAGAATAATAGGAAAGCAGTCAATTAATTAATAACCCTCCTATCATCTTCAATTTGGGAGAATCAAAGGTTTCAAAGTGTGGTTTGCAAGGGAAAGCAATAAATAAGCTAAGCAATTTTAGAAGTTGGCTTCTTTCCTTGAATGCAAAAGACCATTGTAATATCAAAAATATTTGATTCCAAGAATTTCTTTTTCAAGACTTTAGGTAAAAAACATATTCAGACATTTTATGAGGCAAAATAAATGGCCAATAATTAATTCAAGAATTAATCCCAAGATAAGAGCCAAAAAGATTTAAATATATTAGCAAGCTCAATCTCGAATTTAATTCAAACAAAACCCAAATCAAATAACTATATAATTACACTAACAAACTAAAAAGAGAACAATCCCAAGAAAAATAAATCTATTCTTAGCTCATATCTCACTTAAGCACCTTTTTTTGCAACTTTAGAAAGTCCCAGCTGAGGCCAAAGAAGGTCAAATTTGGCTTAAATTATTATTATTTTTTAATAAGAAAAGAAGGACCAAAGGGGGATGGGTCACAAACCTCCCTTCTGTCAAATAAAATGGAATTTTTGTCAAAATGATATAGTAGCAAGTTAAAGAAAGGATGAAGAGGGCTGGTCTCAGTTCAGACTAGCTCAACCTGAGACCAACCCTCTTCATTTTTTTTTAAATGACCTAAATATAGAGAGAAATATAGGGAGAAAGAGTTTAAGAAGTGATACTATTAAACTTTTTTTACCTTCTTCCATTAGATTTCAAAATTTTCTACAGAGAAACACTTTTTAAACCAAACTTTGAAACTAGAATTTTTTTTACCAAAAATTTTTTCTATATTTTTTTGAAAGAGGAAGATTAATAGAAATAATAAAGTTAAAATTTTAAATTTTTATCAAAATTTTTTAAAATGGTACAAAAATTTTTAAAAATTTTTTTGATCACAACCATGCATTTTATTTTACTTTTTAAAAATATTTTTTCTGTTTAATTTATTTTTGAAGGGGCTAGTATAGGGTGCACGCACCTCATGAAAGGTGTAGTGCACCCTTCTCCAAGGTGCAATGTCTCTATAGTGCCAACCTATTACTTTCATGCAGCTTTTGTGCAAACCAGAGCTGCACATGCCGTAGTGGTGTGTGAACTGCCACCATGGTTCCCTTATTGACGCTGCCATGGTGGTGGTGCTAGTACTACAATAAAGTGGAGAGAGGTGAGAGCCTCTCTCCCTCCTTGTCTTCTCCCTCTAAAAATACCAAAAGCTAAATTTTAGAAGTTCAACATAGAAGCGAAGGAACAAGGAAATCACCTACAGACTTGAGCTTTCCAACCGGTAGCAACCCCTCAAAGATAGCGGCTTCATCTTCCTCGAGCTCTCTTCTTCGTCCCTTTCTTTCTCTCTTTTACTCTTTCTTTTTTCTACATTTCTTTTTCTTCTTCTCTTCGTTCTCTCTTCTTCTCCTTTCTCCCTTTATGTAGCTTCCCTCTTAGCTCTGTGTCTATTCTTCCTCCTTTTCTCGAGATACCTCTCTTGTCACTTTCCTCTCTATAGGTCTACTATTTCTTTCACCCAAGCTCCCCATCCTAGAGTGTAGTATCCTGGTCTTTAGGAATGCCTTAGTGCTTAGCATCATAGATATGCTACTAGAGGACCTCTATCCACTCTCCTTTCTATTCTGAGGCTCCCCCTTTCAATTGCTAATGCAAGCCTTAATATCAAAAACCTAAGCACCCTTTTTGCACTTGGCAACCTTCCTTTTCTATGCTACTAACAATATAAGGGTAGTGTAGATGAATTGTAACTAGGATGTTTGCAACTGTTACTACTCCTTCAACTCATTTCTTCCTTTTTTGAAGAGAGAAACTGTAGTTTGGGCTTGAGGAAGCCCAAACCAAGCCCTCATTGAGAAAAAAAAATAGCCCATTAATACTCCTTTCCATTACCATTATCTTTTGATTTTTTCTTTTCTTAATTTTAATTGACATAAAAATTTTAATTAAAACTAAAATAAAAATTAATCAAAATTGAAATTAAAATTAAAGCTAAAAAGGAACAATTTATTCACATTTGAACTTAAAGATATTCTTAAGTTTTCTATGCTCACCCATTAATTGGATAGACAAATTTTAGAACTTACTAGTAGGCTTGTCTTTACTATTCTATGGTCCGAGTAAAATTAGATGTCTATAAAATACCCCCTTTACTCATTTTCTAAGTATTAGAAGATGGGCAAAGGTTGATAGACACTAATTTGGGTAGGAAAATGACCTAGAGAAATAAAATCACTGGAGAAACTTGTTCCAAGTCATATGGGGTTAATTTGGAGAAACACATTCTATGATTAATAAAATTGACCTAGAAAAACTTGTTCTAGGTTAATTGAAAAGAAATCGGAAAAACATATGCCAAGAATGATAAAATCAACTTAGAGAAACCCATTCTAAGTTAATTGAAAAGAATTTGGAGAAACCCATTCCAAGAATGATAAAATCGACCTAGAGAAACCATTCTAGGTTTGACAAAATTGACCTAGAGAAACCTGTTCTAGGTTGACTATAAAGAAATTAGAGAAACTTATCCCAAGAATGATAAAACTGACTTAGAAAAACCCATTCTAGGTTGATTGAAAAGAACTTGGAGGTCCTATTCAAAGAATGATAAGATTAACCTAGAGAAACCCATTCTAGATTGAAAGAAAAAAAGAACTTGGGGAAACCTATTTCAAGTTGAAAGAAAATTAACCTTGAAAAACCCTTTCTAGGCTTGACAAAGGGTTGCAAAACACCAAGCAAGAGTGCTTAAGAGCAACTTAGAATTTAAGGTAAAGGGTTTTAGAGCCACCCAATAAGGATACCTAAGAGCAACTTAGGATTTGATGCAAAGGGTTATAATCCTCTCAACAAAGATACATAGGCTCAACTAGTACCAAGGCTCGACATGTACTAAGGCAAGATCGATTTAACTAAAGAGAGATCATCAACCCAACGAGGATGTCCATAGAAATGACCTAGAGAAAATATCCTAGGCTCAACTAGTACTGCGATGAGGTCGATTTAACAAAGGAGGTATAGAGAAAACATCCTAGGCTCAACTCACACTGAGGCGAGATTGATTTAACCAAAGAGAGATTGTCCACCCAACCAAGACATCTATAGAAATAAACAAAAGAAAATATCCTAAGCTTGAATTGTACCATGACGAGGTTGATTTAATAAAAAGGACCAAGAAAACATCTTGGGCTTGACTTATATTGCGATGAGGTTGATTTAACAAAAGGGATCTAGAGAAAACATCCTAAGCTTGACTCATACCAAGAAGAGATTAATTTAACCAAAGAGATTGTCCACCCAACTAGGATGTCTACAGAAATTACCTGAAGAAAACACCCTAAGCTTGACTTGTATCATAACGTGGTTGATTTAACAAAGAGGACCCAGTGAAAACATCTTAGGCTCAAATTGCACTAAGGTGAGACTAATTTAACCAAAGAGAGATTGTCCACCCAATCAGGACATCTATGAAAATGACCTAGAGAAAACATCCTTATTCTCAACTTGTACTATGACTAGGTTGATTTAACAAAAGAACCCAAAGAAAACATCCTGGGCTTGACGCATACCAAGGCAAGATTATTTAACTAAAGAGAAATTCACACCTACTTAGAAGACTTAAAGCTTCACTAAGGATTGAGAAATCTCCATTTTACATGCACACAAATAAATTGGATGTTGAGATATTAGGTAATTAGGTTGTTAGGATGTGCATGCTGTGATAATGTGCTCAACACATGAGATGACTTGTTTGATATAATGAAATGCATTTGACATATGAACGGATTTTGAGTTACCTATAGAGGTTTGAATGAGAAAAGGTTTCAAGCTACCAAACAGGTTTGAATATGAAAAGGGCTTTAGGTTACCCACCAAGTTTGCATGTGAATGAGCCTTAGGTTAGCCAACAGGGATAAAACAAGAGTCTCAAGTTACCATAAAAGGAAAAGAGTGAAAGTCTTAACCTAAAATTGCATATTTGACATGCTAAAATGATTGACACCAAGGCTTAACCCAAAAATACATGCTTGACATGCTAATGCATTTGGTGCAAGGGTTTAACCTTAAAAATGCATGCTTGACATTCTACAATGATTGAAACTAAGGGCTTGACCTTAAAATGCATGCTTAACATGCTATAGTGTGAAAATGAGGGCTTGACCTTGAAAATGCATGTTTGACATGCTACAATGACTGAATCTGAGGGTTGATCCTAAAATGCATTTTTGACTTGATGATGTGTTTGTCACACAAAGTTGTGCTTTAAATGATATGCTTAGCACATCATGCTTATGCTAAAAATGACATGCTTGATATGATGATGTGCCTAAATGACTTTCTTTGGTTTTTCAATAGTATGCTTAACAAGTTTTAGGTAAGGACCTCCACAGATCCAATATTACTTTCCCAATCATAGACTCATGAGGCAACTAGGTGAAGCACAAATGGCTTTTGAAGGTGTTACTTGTTGACTTGGGGGACTTCTGAGAGTGGCGAGACCAATTAATGGGAACACAAAATCCCTTTCTTGTAACTTTTGATCTCTTACCTCTTTGTCCAAATAAGTTTGTTATGGAATTTTCTTGGATGGACATTTGCACTCTAAGGGCATTTTCTTGACCATGTTCCCAAGAATCTCTACTTGGCTAAGCTTCACTTTCAAGAAAACTTGTTTTTGAGCTAGCACAATAACTTCACCTAGGCTCTTTGTAACAAATTTCAATGACACGAGGAAACTAGGATTTCAAAGTTTAACCTTTATAAGCAAGGATAATTGCCTCAGTATCACAGAAACTTTAGCATTCCCTTGCCCCCAATTTTCATTTCTTGCTTCTAAGGAGATAGTCCTTTGCTTCTATTGCCCCAGTTTGCTAGTCAGCTAAACCCAGATTGTTTCAACTTTTTAACTAAACTTAACTTCTTTCTCCTTTCTTAGAATTGAGGATGCTACACTTAGGGTGTATTCCAATCATGTTAGAGGAACACAATTCCAACATCTTTCCCTATTTCACCAAAGTTTTTAACTCTTGAACCCATACTATGGTCATTTGGGAAGTACTTGCCTGGCTATCATTCCTTGATAGGCACTTGACAACCTTTGCTTTACGTGAGAATGCATGATGGGAAGTAGGGATATGTATGGCAAAAAGAAAAACCACCAAGGGAGATATGAAACTAGGTACTTTAATCCTTTAAAGGTAAGATCAAAGTATAGGCTATGGCTAATTACCCTGCTGCAAGTACATCAATGTATTGGACACCTTGAGAGTAGTACCTTTGGATGTTCAGATTTAGTAATCCTTCTCTACTCATTTTATGGAATTAGAGTCTTTTAGGGGAAGTCTCTTTTTAATTCTCTCCTCTTTTAGTTCTCTTTGCACTTTCAAGAGGATTTCTAGATTTGGGTTCACTCTCCCAGTCAATTCCCTAGTTAGAATTTTGATTTTTCTCAAGCAAGGAAATATTTTTTAACTTTAGGCTTGCTCTCCGACTCTTGCCCTAGTTTAGGTTCTAATTTTTCTTAAACAAAGGAGTGCCTTTCAACTTTAGGCTCATTACTCGATTGTTGCCCTAATTTAGGTTTTGATTGTCTTCGAGTAAAGAAATGTTGAAAAGTTTTTCTTAATTCTTCTACTTTGTTATCCAAGATGATGGCTTAAATGATTGCAAAAGGTGAATTAAGATTACTAAATTCTTTAAACTCAAGGGTACTTTGTTGACCACCTACCTACCTAAGCCACTCTCAAGCAAGTGTTTGTTCTCACAGATACTCTATAAGCTTGTTCTTATATCCCTCTTCACATTTGTTAGTTCATCACTTTAGCCAAGATCACTAGGTATTCACTCATCATATAGTGTGCATTCTAGAGCCATTAATAAGTAGGGAGAGGCCAATGTATTGAGCACTCATTGTCTCATATTTCTTTTTCCTTTTGAAATTGCAAGGATCTTGTTGGCTCAAGGGTGATATCCCTTTCTTTTTCTTTTTGCTCGTTTCTTTCCATTTTCTTATTAGGCTTGGCTCCTTTTCCTTTCTTCCTTAGCTATCTTGTTTTTTAATGTCTATAATTTCTTTTCTTTTCTTTTTCATATGCCTTCTTTTCTTACTTTGACTTTTAGATGGCTAAGGCTTGATCAATTGGAATAGGATTCTTAACCCTTTTCCTTGAGCCAAATAGCATTCTCCCTCTTTGATGACTAAAGTGCCCCTTTTAGTTCTCCTTTAAGGTAAAATCAAGATCTTTCAAGCTAAATGGTTAGGGTTGACAAAGGTTAGTGATTAGTGGTCCTGCCATCCTTTAAGGGTCAAAGTTGTGACTAAAGTGATTTTGGCATCAAGGTTAGTTTGAAAAGCCCAAATGTTCCAAAATTGGCTAGATCACCTTTTTGGCTAATGCAAGTCTAACGATCTACCTAGAGAGGCTTTTAAACAAGTTCTAGGGTAGTTGCTTCTTTACGGTATATTTGTAAGCTATAAACTAGCACACCTTCACCATTGTTTTTAAACCAAAGGTACTTAATCATCTAGAAGAATTGAGTCTTTCGTATGACAATCCAATCTTAGCATTGGCAATTGGATTTAATTAAGATGATGTTATGAAATTTTGATTAATTGCTCTCAGGCACCAACATTGGGAAAGATTAAAATTACAACCCAAATTGCCCTAGTATTGGTTTATTTAGGTTGGTGGTACTATTTCCTTATGTGCCCAACATTCACCACCTAGAAATTTTAATGCAAAAGGCAAAATTGTTGAATAAAAAAATAAGGAAAGATATGGGATGAAAGGTAATGCATTCATCATGCAAGGAGTTTTATTGAGTTAAAAAGGGTGCCCATATAAAGTCTTTGCTAAAGTCTTGGGTAAAGCCATTAGTAGATGCTACGAAACTACAAGCATTAATCCTTAAACAAATGAATGGGAAATAGCCTATTGCCTACTTTGGTTCACTTCTTGAGTAGCATGGCTTGATTGACTCAACTTCCTTCTATGAAGGAAGCTTAACTTTACTTGCCTCAACCTAGCTTAAGATCCCAAGATTAGTGATAATGGGAGTCATGTTGAGGACTATCAATAGCATGTGCCTTAAGGACTGCCTCATCACTCTAACATAGGAAATGCTTTAGGGTTTTAATTGTCAACTATCCCTTGGCTTTCGTAAGTGCTGATGGCACTGAAGCCCAATAACGACACATTTAACAGATTGAAAGGAGTTTGAGCATTAAATTGCCTCAACATCTATTGTATTAAAGGAGTATTGACCGTGTTTATATCATCTGGCTCTACCCCAACTTGCAATATGCCCTAATCCATTAACTTTTGGAGTAGGTGCATGAAGGCCCCATATGCCTTTATCTCATGGTTTGAATTTTTGCCACAAGACTCACACCTTGATTCCTAACAATCTCCTTTTTTTCATTTTGCCCAAACCACACCCTACTAGGCTTTGGAAAACAATATTTATAGGAGTCTTGATCTCAAATGCATCCCTCCTACAAGATAATCAATGTCCATCAGTAACGGTGTTAACACCCTGATCTCCAAGGTTAGGCCAAAGGTTATTATCCGCATCAGGCCTTGGGATCACTAGGTTGAAGCTTAACATTTTAGCATTTATTAACCTCTAGACCTTTCTCTTGAAGGCATTGCAATTGTCTAGTATGTCCCCAAATCGCCTCAATGGTAAGTGCATATGGCACTTTCATTAAACCATGGTGGGTACAGCAATTGGAAAGGCGTGATAGGGACTAGGGACACCAAGTTATTTTGCAACATTTATGAAAGTAACTAAAAATGCAGCATGAGAATAGGGTCTAAAGCTCAATATCTTTCATCAGCATATCACTTAGTATGGTTAGCTTATATTGTGGCTTGGGTTGTGGCAGTGTTGATTGTGGTTACTGTATTGACTGATATGTTAAGTATTGCATTGGCATTGGTGGTTGCATCGACTGAGGGACCAAATAGTGTGGTGATTGGCAAATGTGCCTTGAGGCACCTGGGACATGACACTCACCACCGAGGGAATGCCAAAGTATAGGGCTTTTGGTGCACCTTGTGGTTCTTATTGTAATGCTTTTTATTTCCTTTCTTTTTATTTTGGGAATCTACACAATAGACCCCCTCTTTCCTTTTGTTACCAACTTGGGACTATTCCTAGGACAAGTTTACCACTAACCCATTTTTCAAACCTAGATCCCTCTTTCAATGTTTTCTCTAATAACCATTAGATTAAGGAAACTCATATTGACGAATCCTACCATCTTCTAGTAAAAGGGGCAATATAGTGTATTCACAAAACTGGAACATATTTCCCTCTCTAACAAGGGTAGTTGCACTCTTACCATGACATTCCTCCAATGTTGGGTGTACTCCTTGAATGGCTCATTATCGCCTTTGGTTATGCTCTGGATGTACACTCTATTAGGGGCCATCACCCTGTTGTAATTGCATTACCTTAAGAAAACTTTAGCCAACTCTTGCCATGAGTGCATGAAGTCACACTCTAAACTAGATGTACCATTTAGCCACTCCATCTACCAATTTATCCTAAAATACTTGCATCATTTACATGTCATCATTAGAGTAGGCTGTCATCTAATAGCTGTAGATGATCAGATGTGCCTCAGGGCAAGAGGTCCCATTATACTTGACAAATTTAAGCACTTTGAATTTTGGAGGAATGACCAAACCTTATGTTACACACATTTAAGATGTCATTCTTAAAACCCAACATCTTGCTCACTTTGGTTTTCAGCTTCTTATATTTTTCTATAACTCAAGCTTCACCAAAGGCTTTTTCCAACTTCTCCATTTCCTTGGGGTCATCAAAATAGGGTATAGTGAAAGTTTTCGATTCTATCACCACTTCTAGGTACCCTTGGTTTTCTTGATGTTAGGGTGGTGGTCCTTACTAATATTGCAAATGAGGCCTAAGGATACTGTAGGTATGTATCCTATTTGACCTATGAGAATGGGGCTTATGGGTGTTGCAAATATAGCCCCATGAGTACTGAGGAGGGAATCTTGATTGATACTATAGTGGAGGGCCTTGTTAATTTAGTGAGTTATGGCCCTTTGGAATGTAAGGTGAAGGACCCTGCTAATTCAATGATGGAGCCTTCATCTCATTAAAGGCTTTTGCCTTAAGTAGCTCAGTTAGCTTGACCATTTGGGCCTTGAGGTCATCAACCTTGGCTTGTAGTTCTTCAGCTATTCTCTCTTGCCATGCTCCACCATGCACTAGAGCCGTAGTTTCCTTAACCTTTATTTTGAGTATCAAATTAAAAAAAATGAGTGATTGAATACTTAACATGCATATGATACAATGAATGTAATGCAACACAAAAATTCAAATGCCTCAAACTATGGGAAACATCAAAATCTCCATTTTATTGATCTCAAAATGTTCTTATTCATTTTCTTGAAGTGTTTTTAAAGTTTTAAAATTACATTAATGTCTATACTGAAGTTAATTATAATTTGAGCAAAATAAAGGAACATCACTATGATACATAAAAGAAAATGCAATTATGGCATGAGAATAAGGATCTTCTTATCTCCTAAACTTAAAGAAGATGGCTAATGATGGACACAATAGCCACACCTTTGGTACTAATTAAGAGTTTTAACCATGCATGAATGTTTTGGATACATGCTTTGTAATGCTAAAACCTTTATTGCATTATCGATAGTATGAAAACTTTAGAAGGAATTTTCAGTGTGGCATTTTAGGCCAGATTAAACTATGAAAGAAAGCCATTAGGATTGTTAAATATTAATAGCTTTTATGATAGTTTGATGGCTTTCTTAGATTATGTTGTGGAATAATGATTCATATCCCTAGAGGCTTGTCATGCTATAATAACAAGTGCAAATGCTAATTAGCTCATTGACCGACTATAAACTTATGCGTTTCAACCTAACCCATTGGTGAAACCAATGGATTAGCAATCCCCTGACAGTGACAGGAAGCGTAAAATAGATAGCATCCTCCGGTTGTGACTCACTATACTCTCTATTAGTAATTTTGCATGTGTGTCTATTAATAAATACCTATGCTAATCTATGAAGAGCATAGGGGTGATGTACAAGTTTAGGAAATGGTTTGAGTAAAAGGGAGTTATTATCTAGGTTGTGATATGTAAAGGGATGGCAGAGTAAAGAGTTATTCTTAACTCTTGATATGCATCCCATGTGTATCTTATTAAAAGCATCACGTGCATCTACGATGTCCTAAAAAAAAGGGAGAGAAAAATATTGTCTTTCTTTTTGTGCATGTCTTTTATGAAGTCTCATGGTAGAGTAAAGGGTTGTTCTTAACTCTTGATAAGCATCACATGCATAACTCATTAGAAGTGACATATGCATTCCTTGTGTCTTTAAAAATGTTGTTTTTCTTTTTATGCATGTCTTTCACGTAGTCTCATGGCAAAGTAAAGAGTTGTTCTTAACTCTTGATACACCTCACATGCATAACTTATTAGAAGCATAATATGTAAAAGAAAAAAAAAGTTACCTTTCTTTTTTATGCATATAGTCTCATGGCATCTGCTAATGGCTCTGCCTAAGGCCTTGGCAATGACTATATGTAGGCACCCTTTTGGATTCAATAAAACATCATATGATGAATATCATTTTATTTCTTCTCTTTTAAAATCAATTCCTTGTCTAATGTTTATGAGTGACTGATGAATGGTAGATGCTTAAGGAAGGGTACCGCCATTGGAATAAGTTAACACTAAGGGCAATTACAGTTGTGATATCTTTTCATATTTTGATGCCTATGAGCAATAAATTATTGATCAGATATCTTAATTTTATCTTAATCAAATCCATTTTACCAAATGATAAAATTGGATTGCCTGACAAAATCTCAATTCTCTTGGATGATAGAAAATCCCAAATCATAAGCAGTGGTGAGGGAGTGATGTCTCATGACCCATAAGAGTGTTATGATAAAATGGGTATCCTAAAACTTGTTTGAATGCCCCTTGAGACAATTTGTTAGATACCACATTATTTAGAGAAGTGATATAGGCTATCTTTGGACCGTTTGGGCCTTTCAAGCTAATCTTAAAGCAAAATATCTATAGTCATCTAATTGAGCCTAATAGATGGCAAGACCACCATCAAACTTTCTTCCTTTGACCCATGTTTATCGTGACCTCTTAACCAAAAAAAAAATCATGATTCTTACCCTAAAGGAGAGTCAAAGGAACACTGAAGTTATGCTATTTGATATAACTCGAGAATATTTTTTCACTCAGTCAAAGCCTTAGCTATGAAAAGGCAAGAATAAAAGGGAATCCTGAGAAACTCAAAAGAACTTGGGAAACTAAGAAGAAAAGGAGTAAGCCCAAAAAAAATGAAAAATGGGTGGAAGAAAGTTTCTCTTTGTTCCAATGAGATTCCTAAATTATTGAAAATACAAGGCTTTGCATGCTTGATCTTGCGCTCTCCATGTTTGCTAAGCTCCCATCTATTTCTTTCCTAGCTATTTCCTAAAGCCTTACATTACAAGCTAAATAAAGTCTTGGTGATCCTAGTTGATGTGGTGAAATAACAAATGCAAAGAGGGACATGAAAATAAGCTTATGGGATACCTATGAGTGCTTATCAAGAGGGCAAATACTTGAGTGCAAACACTTATCAAGGTGGTAAACACTTGTGTGAGAGCATAAACACTTGAGAGTAGCTTAATCAGGGAGTTGCTCAACAAAGAAATCTTGATTCCAAAGAATTGAGTAATTTTGGATCCAATATATGCATTCCTTGAGGCATATTCTTAGAAAGAAATGGTGAACTAAGAGAACCTTTTCAACATTTCTTTGCTCAAAAGTAATTAAAGCAAACTAGGAGCAATGACTAGGGAGTGAACCCAGGGTTTACGAATGATCAAAAGCACAAATGGGGGCAATTGCTAGGAGAATGAATGCAAAGTTGAAAAAAAAAAAAAAGCCATCTATTGCTTGGGAATATCAAATTTAAACTGGGGCAAGAATTAGGAGATCAAATCCTAAATCTATCCTTAAAAGAGCAAAGTGGTTCAAGAGGAATAGCCATTAAATATTGATATCAAAAGGTGCCATTTCATGGAGTCTAACATTCTAATTCACTCATAACTAGAGCAATAAACAATAACTCACCTTTTGAATTGTGGTTTTGGCATCTCTATTAATTTTGTTGTGTGTTAAGCACATTTGCATACCAAGTATGCCATTTTTAGGTCAAGCCTTTTACATGTTAATCTTAACATGTCAAGCATGCACAAGTACATGTATATCATCTTGTATTAATCTAAATCATTTTGAGTAGAACCTGTCCTTAGCAAGTCAGGTTATTTCAAGGAAAACCTCATTCATATCACATCAGATGATTATAAGAAGAACCCGTTTGTATCCTAAGGTCAATATTGGTCCCTTTTGGGTGAACAGTAACTCTACCGAACTTAGGACAAAGAGAAAATCCTAAGCTTACTTTTGGTCCCTATTAGGTGGATAGTAACCTTTTCAAACTTAGGATTAAGAAAAAATTCTAAGGTCATTTTTAATTCTTGTTGGGTGGAAAGTAACCTTTCTGAACTTAGGATAAAGAGAAAATCCTAAGGTTGTTTGGGGCCTTGTTGGGTGGATAGTAACTTTTACAAACTTAGGATAAAGAGAAAATCCTAAAATCACTTTTGGTCCTTGTTAGGTGGATAGTAACCCTTTCGAACTTAGGATTAAGAGAAGATTCTAAGGTCATTTTTAGTCTTTATTAGGTGGATAGTAACCTTTCCAAACTTAGGATAAAGAGGAAATTTGAAGGTCGTTTTTAGGTCTTGTTGGGTGGATAGTAACTCTTTCAAACTTAGGATAAAGAGGAAATCCTAAGATCGCTTTTGGTCCCTATTGGGTAAATGATAACCCTTCCAAACTTAGGAACAATAGGAAATCTTGAACTCACTTTTGATCTTTATTGGGTAGGCAGTAACCCTTTCGAACTTAGGACTAAGAGAAAATCCTAAGGTTGCTTTTGGTCCTTATTGGGTGGACGGTAACCCTTTCAAACTTAGGATTAAGAGAAAATTCTAAAGTCATTTTTAATCCTTATTGGGTGGATAGTAACCCTTTCGAACTTAGGATAAAGAGGAAATTCTAAGGTCACTTTTGGTCCTTGTTGGGTGGATAGTAACCTTTCAAATTTTGGATAAAGAGGAAATCCTAAGATTGCTTTAGTCCTTGTTACTAAAAGAAAATCTTAAGGTCGCTTTTGGTCCTTGTTGGGTGGACAGTAACCCTTCTGAATTTAGGACAAAGAGGAAATCTTAAGGTCATATCTGGACAAAATAGAGTCTTTCAACCTTTGCTTATCTTCTAAAATTTAGAAGATAACCAAAAGGGGGCAATCTATAAACACTTAATTTTGTCTGAATCCTGAAAAATCAAGGAAAGAAAAAAAAGTTAAAAATTTTAAAAATTAAAAATTTATAAAAAAAAAGAAGAAAAAAGAAAAGGTAAGTGCTTAAAAGGGTAGGTGGATGCATGAAAGAAGATAGATGCATAAGAGAAGGTAGGTGCATAAAAGAGTAGGTGGATATGTGAAAGAAGATAGATACATGAGAGAAGGTAGGTGCATGCATAAAAAAGTAGGTGGATGCATGAATGATGTTATGTGCATGAAGAGAAGGTAAGTAGGTGCATGAAGAGAAGATAGGTGAAGAGAAGGTAGGAAGGTAGGTAAATGCGTGAGAAGAAGGTAGATAGGTGCATGAGCAAAGGCTATAAAAAGAGGCCTAAGCAGAGGCACCAAGGGACCAAGAGAAAGAAGAGGAAGAGAAGAAGAAAAAGAGAGAAAAGGAGAAAAAAAGAAGAGGAGGAGGGAGGAGCCATAAAGAAGAAGAGGAGGAAGAGAGGAAGGAGGAGAAGAAGAAAAAAGAAGAAGAAGAGAGTGCCAAGAAAGGAAGAGATGCAAGGTAGAAAGTAGAGAAAGGGAGCCAGGGAAATGTGAGAAGAAGGATTTCGATAAAAAATTTGAGAAAGAGTCACCTTTGTTTACTCTTGATCACATCCTTAGTCTTTGTTTTGCCATTTGGGCACTCTCAATACAGGTTTCACCTATGTCTTAATTTTTTCTCGTTGTTGGATATGTATTTTTTTGTACTTACATCTCACTTTGTTGAATAATTATATGTTATAATGACTTTGCTTGTGGTGTACAAAATTCAAACATTTTATAGATGTGTGTGCATAGAGTAATTGATCATTTTGAAATGTCAAGAAAGATTGAGATTTCATCCTAACCATTTCAAGATTTTCTACTGATTGTGGTTTCATCTCGACTATTTTAAAATGTTTTATTTATTTGTGGTTTTGTTCTAACTATTTTGATATCATGTTTTTGTTTAAAAAAATTCCTTACGATGGATAAACATAGTTGCCAGTCAATTACCCACTGTTAAACTATCCTGAGGGAAATTGCCTCATGAATTAATGCATTTAAGAAAATATCCTGATGATGAATAAATATAGTTGCCAGTCAACTAGCCGCTGTCAAATTATCTTAAGAAAAATTACATCATGAATTAATGCAATTGTTAGTTAACTGACTGCTGTCAAACTATCCTGAGAGAAATCAGATTACAGATCTAGTCGGTCAATTGATATGGTCCTATCGATCTATTTAAGAAACTCCCAACTATAAATAAATATGGTTGTCAATTAACTGGCCGTTATATGACTATCTTAAGAGAAATTATATTATGAGTTTAGCCAGTCAATTGGCATGACTTTCCATCAATGCATTGAAAAATAATCGAAAATCACAATCACATGCAAAAAAAATAAATTTATTTAATAAGAGACAAAGCATAGTTTTGAAATCAAAAGCAACAAATACCAACGTGGTACCGAAAAGGTATTGTAGGAATGTTAATACCTTCCCTACACGTAACTAACCCCTGAATCCATTTTTCTATAATGCAGATCATACTCTTTGGTGTTCGACTTCACCATTTCAATTTAAGTCGTTGGTGACTTGATTTTCTCTTATTTTTTCAAAAATAAGACATTTTTAAAAAATCACACCATCCTATTTAATAACCCAAGATCGCCGTTTCACGTTACATGTTGACACCCTTCTCCAAGGTACAATGGGTCTACAATGTAGACCCATTGCTTTCATGTAGCTCCGGTGCAAATTGGAGCTACATACACCCCGATGGAAGCATGAGCTGCCACCATGGGTCCCTTATCAATGCCACCTTGGTGGTGGTGTCAATACTCCAATGGAGTGGAGAAAGGTGAGAATCTCTCTCCTCCACATCTTCTCTCTCTAAAAAAAAAAAAACCAAATTTTAGAAGTTCAACACAAAAGCAAAGGAACGAGGAAATAACCTATAGTCTTGAGCTTTCCCATCAGTAACAACTGCTCCAAGACAGCTACTTCCCCTTCCTCGAGCTCTCTTCTTCCTCTTTTTCTTTTTTCTTCCTTTCTTCTTTTCTCCATTCTCTCTTCTTCTCCTTTCTCCCTTTATTTAGCTCCATCTTAGCTCTATTTGGGTTCCTCCTCCTTTTCCCAAGATGCCTTTCTCGTCACTTTTCTCTCTACAAGTCTACTTTTTCTTTCACTCGAGGTCCTTGTCTTAGAGTGTAGTATCCTACTCTCTTGGAATGCCCTAGAGCTTAACATCATAGAGGTACTCCTAGAGGACCTCTAATTGCTTTCCTTTCTGTTTTGAGGCTCCCCCTTTCACTCACTCATGCAAGCCCCAATTTCAAAAACCTGAACACCCTTTTTGTACCTAGCAACCTTCCTTTTCTATGGTAGTAATGATATGAGGGAAGTGTACTCAAATTGTAACCTAGCTGGTTGCAACTGTTGCTACCTCCTTCAACTCCTTTCTTTCTATTTTGAAGAGAGAAACTTTGGTTTGGCTTGAGGAAACCCAAACCAAGCCCTTCCCAAGAAAAAAAAAAAGGCCTATTAATACTCCTTTCCATTATTATTATCTTTTAATTTTTTTTCTTAATTTTAATTGAAAAATAAAATTTTAAATTAAAATTAAATCAATGAAGATTAAATTTACAATTAAAGCTAAAAAAGAATAATTTATTCGCATTTGAACCTCAAGATATTTTTAAATTTTCTATCCTCACTCAATAATTAGATAGAGATTTTAGAACTTACTCATAGGCTCACTTTTATTATTTTAGGGTTTTGACAAAATTAAATTTCTACATCTAATAACAATTTTTTTCTAAGTAATTACTGCATGAATCAACTTGTGTATGATAATGTCAGTCAAAAGTCAGCCAATCCTTGTCTCATATTTTGAGAGATTGCCCTTGACTCAGCATGGTTTATCTCTCCTCTTGGTTTACGTGTTGCTGACTCTGAACAGAGGAATCTCTGTGACTCATGGTTCATCTTGGGCTAAGAAAACTAGTTGTAATATTGTAGTTGAAAACATTGTTTGAACTTTTAATTATTAATTTTGTTAGATAATTAACTTTTAATTTTAATAGAATTACTATTCTTAATTACAATATTTTTTTATTTGTGTCATTCTAATAGATTTATTTTTACTAGTTATAGTTGACTTGTTAATTCTAAGAAAATTAGTTGTCCTAATTATAATTAATTTTTTACAATTATTTTTCTCTTCTATTTAAACACAGTAAGATTGGTAAACATGTGCACAAATTTTTAAGTCAAGAGGTTGATTTATTTAGTGTTTTGATTTACAATATTAGAATTGTTTTTATTTTAGTTTCCTAATTCCCATGAAATTGGTTTTTCATATTTTAATCAGTATCTCAGTTTTAATAAATTAATTTTATTTAAAAATATTAAAAAATATTTTTCATTACAGGATTGTAATTCATTTGTCTTCTGAAGTTTTTAATGCCTTATTTTTAATAGAATTAATTTTTTGATTATAATTGTTTTTTTAATTTTAGCAGAATTAGCTTTCTTATGTTACCTAAGCAAAAAATATTTATCATACTTATAACAAATAAAATAAATATAATAGAGCAAAAACACTTTCTATATTATTACTATTAATTTGCACAATAAGATAGCACGAGCAGGTCATCATTTTTAAGTACATTATATTACTTTTTAATATAAATTTTCCATGATTGGTAATAGCATTTTTAATGTTTTGTGTTCATTAATTCTTTATCAATTACAATACTTTAAAAACTTTTATTTATTTTTAAAATATATCTTGATTAAATAATAAAATGAAAAATGTGCATTGCATCCGCTAAAAACTAGTAATATTTTTTTCGTGAAAAAAAAAACTAGTAATATTTAAATAGGCTCATTTTACATCAATAAATTCAGCTTATAATGTCTATATCTAAAATTATAATTCAAAACTAGGATAATGATAAAATGCTCTGGACCAAAATCTAATTTTCTATATGCTGTAAGTTATTTATTAGTCAATTCCTACCCAAAAAAATTAATTAGCTATAAACACGTGAAACAGAAAAATCGTTCTGGGCCACAAGCAATAATGATGACAAAATAAAATAGCATATACTTTAAATGTTTCTTTTCTTTTTTTTTCTTCGTTTGAAGGTTGAACCAACTGCTCATGTTTCCAATTTCTACAGAAACATTCAATAAAATCCCAGAATAATGGCTGTTTAGTTGAAGTCAAGTCAAATATAATGCCCAGAACACACATATCAACCTCCTCTGGTCCATAATCTTCAAAAGTTTAAGCTAAACCAGTTGCAAAATGAGTTATGCATGAAATTTGGTAATCTCAGAGTGGAAACTTAACAAAGATGGATGTATAAATAATAAATAAATATATATATATATGAAAGAGAGAGAGAGAGGGCAAGGGAATTAAAGGTGCAAAAGTGTCACAAAATATATAATACCCTGTTCGTGTCAAGAAAGGGTTATCAATGTGAACTTAATTTTCAGGCTCTTAAGTTTCAAATTCTTGCCCGCAAATGATTAATAAGTTGTCAAGGTCAAAACTATTATGACATTTCTGAATAAGATTCCCAAACATGTTTTCATGTGTACTCATCAGTTTTGGTAAATTCTTCTCCTAACATTGATTCTTGTCAATTCCCAAATGTCATTTATCTCTGACCAAATGAGTAAACAAAAGTCCACAATAAAAGTAGAGGATAGAGCTATAAATAAACTCAGTTATGAAAAATGCACCCATGTGGCCTGAAACTGCAGCAAAAAATGTGGGCTACAAGTTATAACTGTTATGATTAACATTCCAACTCTTTTCAAACCATGATGAAATCCTTCAATAATTGGCTCTTGAATGTGAGAATATCCCTGTGATCATATATAATAGTAGTTAATTGGGAAAGAATTTTTTTTATAATTTCTTTATTCCCATAATTTTATTTACATATAAAACTTATTTCGTAAAATTTAAATTGTTATATTTATTGATTATACAAGAATGGATCTAATAATTTTTACACTAGGTAAAATAACTTTTCTTAATTTTTTTACTAATATTTTCTTAATCTGATGTTAAATAGCAAATGCATGTACATGTCTTGTTGGCACTCTATTTAGTATGGGATGGCTATCCAAGTTCATGCAAGTAATAATGAATTGCGGTGTAATGCAGGGTTCCACTGTATAAATTGGGTGTCATTAAAGTATATTGTTGAAATATGGTCATATGGACTTTCAAGCAGCATCATTTACGATAAGAACAGAATCACAGACTAATAAGACAAATAACAAGTCCATGTCTAAGAACTCATCTCAATCCATTATTTATGGCATTATCCACCAACTTCTGGTAAATAGAAGGTGATGAGACCCCAAAAGAATAGGGTCATTTGGTATTTATGAGTTTTTTGTAGCCAATAACACAAATGCGAGCAACGATAAGAGTTTTAGCCGAAATTGGTATGATTGCTGGGTAGACTAATTTGGCAATCAGTTAATGCAAAACAAAAGAGGCCAACAGTTCTCTTTTGAATTTTGAGAACCTTTCTTTCATATTGAACATATCATGTTGATCAAATGAATTGAAGCATTGATTGAAGAATCAAATCATTGGCTTTCGTAAGTAATAATGCGAAGCATCACTTCTCTTAATCTCCTTGAATACTTGTTAAATAAAATACATAAATGTAGATAATTAAATATATATATATATATATATATATATATATCAGTAAAATATATAGCAAATGAAGTGGGGCACAAGCACTGTATGACCCGTAATTTATGGTTAAGATAATTATTTATGAGCTTTAGTACCGTAAAAAAGAAAAAGAAAAAAAAAGACAGGTGAATAGGTAGAAAGTATTTGAGCGCATAAGACAACTCTCTTGAGGGACTCACAAAATAGCACTTTAAATACAGCAAATTTTCGTTATGATATTAAAATAATATAGATACAAATTTAATTAAAATAATGGTCAAGTTTAGAATTGATCTTTTTAATCTTCTTGTTGGTGGACTAAAAATGTTTTTTGTTTAATTTTTTTAAAACAGTAACTTAGTCATTTAATTTTAAAGCTAAGATACTTAATTTCTTTATAAGTGTAATTAAAACAATTTCATCATATTCTTTTCTTTTTACTTGATGTGATTAATGGTAATAATTTAAATTTTATTTTTTTATTAAAATGTGATCTAGCTATAAATGGATTCATCGTTTGAAT
Source organism: Dicorynia guianensis (assembly GCA_037013595.1). Classification (NCBI taxonomy): domain Eukaryota; kingdom Viridiplantae; phylum Streptophyta; class Magnoliopsida; order Fabales; family Fabaceae; genus Dicorynia; species Dicorynia guianensis. Next base: position 5,689,605 of record JASUAB010000010.1, read on the forward strand.
AAAAGAACTGTTAAATGTATAAGGATTATGACGAGGAAATAAATAAAGTATAAATCATTATCAATGATATACATTCTATTAAGAAAAAAATATAATAGTTGAAGAATTAAATTATTTTTATTATACTTGTAAAGGGATGAAATTTTTAACTTAATAGTTAATAGATTAAAATGCTCTTTTAGATAAATAGAGGGACCAAAATATTATTTGATTATAATATGATTTTTACTACTAATTATTATTGTTCAAATATTACATGTTTCGCAAATTCAAACTACCTTCTAAATTTGAAATTTAGTTTGAAACGTTTAAAATAACTTCTTTTTTCCTTGTTAATGTTGCAAATCGCTGTGTTCGGCAAACCAAAATCGTTCCTCCCATGAAATGCAAAAAAATGGGGAGTGACGAATTAGAGTTATTGTCCATAGACCTTTGATTCATGAGTGTTATAGATCAATATCTTAGAGTCAATAAAATTAATCATAAAATTTATGTTCGTAGGAACGGATTTGTTATTTCTAATAATAAAATTTTACTAAATTATTATTTAAAAATTTTGAATAATTAAATTTATTAGACTTTAAAAATTAAATTATAAAATTTATTAAATCAAATAATCCACAAATCATTTATAAAAGTTTAATAGATAAAATTTATGTGGGATACGAATTCATTCAATTTTATAATTTTTTTATTTTAGTGATTTTTTTATTTTATATTTAAATTTAATATATAAATTTTATTTTTTCATTAATTTTTTATTCTTTTAATTATGCATTCATTTCTCTTTTACAGTACTGTCTGACTTTTTGTTTTTTTTGAAAAAAAAGTTAAACCATTCCATTCTACTTACATGAGAGTAACTCTTGCCTTGTAGGAATAGCATGACCACCGTCTCTCCTCTTTGTTCTCCCTATTGCCTTTCACTTCTCCCATCACTTCTCCCTTTCATTATTTCATCCTTCCATCCCAAAATCGAAGACAAATTAGCAGGAAACAAAAGGCAAAAGAGAAACATTGAAAATAATAGGATGTGAAATATTAAATCTATTGAATCTAACATATTTAATAATTTATTTTAAATTTTATGAGTGTTTAATAACATACATTTTTTGGCTGCGGAACAGAGAGATGGTGGGTGAGGTTGAGAATGGAGCATCCGGTGAATTAGAAGGAGGGAGAAGAATGATGGAGACAAAACAATAGAGATAAGGAGAAGATCAAGATATGCTAAGAGGACAAAAAAAAAAAAACCATACATATCTTTAAACACATAATTTTGCTTCTTTACCTCTAAATTTAATATTTACTATTGTATTCAAATATAATTAGTTTTTATAACATACTTAAAATTAAATTAAATCTTAAATAATTAATTTTTTTATATAAATTAATTTAATTTAATATAACTCATCAACATGAGCCTAGAAATATTCGTGAGTTGAGTTAGGTTGATTATGATAATGATATTTTTATGTTATTTTTTACTATATTTGGCTACGTTTCAAAATAAAATTAAAACGTGTTATTGTTCCTTTTTTTTATAGAGGCTGGGTAAGTGTGCAAGTTGCAAAGTCACATAATCAACGTAACAAAACATAAGGGTAATAAACTTAAAAATATCATCACCCTTTGATTAAGGAATATTTAAAACGTAACCCAATCAACTCTTAATGGGCTCATGTTTGTTTGGGTTTGAATAAGTTTTTTTTCTTTATTGAAATCTGAACAGATTATTGGGGGATTTGGTTTGGGTCGGCGGTTGGGTTCCTGGATCATATTTTCTTTCAAGTCATCTGTTAATTTAAGTCCTACATAATTATCTATATTTCAATGTTAAATTACACAATGACAAAGTTCAAACCATAAATTAAATGTTTAGCAACAAAGTACAAATAAAAAACTATAAGTCAAATATTTAACAATGAAATCTAAATCATAAAAACTAATTTGCATTAAATTGAAGAATACACTAAATTGATTGTGTAATATGTAGAATGAAGCAGCTGCAAGACTTAGACAGTCTTTGACCATGTTGTTAAAATCAATGTTAAAATCCTATCTTATTCAACACTTCATTAATTATTAATCAAGTATAAGCATTGAGGAATAAGAATAAATGCAATTGGATTCGATCTCAATCACAATCAGTATAAAAGAGAACTAAAAAAGAATAACAGAGATAAAGCTTCAAACAAAAACATAAATCATGATAAATTATACATTGCCTAGTATTTACCATTATTGTAAAAGTTAAAACAAGTAAGTTGAATATAGCAAAATACAAAAAAAAAAAAAAAATTGCTAACAAAAAATAAAGTAAGATAGGCCTAAAAAAATGAATCTGAAAATAAAATATTTCTTAATGATTATCTTGAAATGAGTCGGGATACTGCTGTTTCATAACAACTAAGCTAGCAAATTATGAATATACTTTATAGGTGTATGGTTGCTCTATCCACTACTCCTATTTTACTTTCTTTCAACATAATAATAAAAATGACTTAAAAGATGAAAAGGGATGGGATAGTGTTCAACTAATGCCATTTAAACATTGCACTTTTTGGTTATGTTGATATAGTCTCACAATTTTTTCAATCTTATTCTTATTTAATCATTATAATATAAAATCTAAATTCATAAATTTATTTATTTACAGTTAATCTAACCACCCACCTTACATTTTGTGTGAATTATGTGGGAATTGTGTTGCTGAACAATTATTTTGTGTTTTAATAAAGAAATGTAGATAACGAAAAATATCCAACAAATCGAATAAAATAAGATATTCTACTGTACAAAGAAACTGAAAGAAAACAAGAGTAGAAAAAGTTCACGAGCATGACAAAACATTTTGACACACCTTGACTAACCAAGTTTAGTTTTATGTTTTAATTGGGTTATGAACTTTTTGACTTAATCAAACTTAATTACTTGATCCAACTTATTAAAATGTGGTTGGTTTAGGTTAAGTTAATTGAGATTGCAAATCAACTTGACCCAATAAACACCTCCATAACGTGTCAAAAATTAACCCACCAACTTGGACAGCACCCAGCCCAAACTATAGCAAAACTGTAACCCCTCATTTGAAATTGTTATATAAAGATTCAATTTTCTAAACTCTTATTTCTTTTATTCAGCATAAGACCGAGTTTTGGTAGCTTCTGAAAACACGAAAGAGTGGAAAATGAAAAACTAGCCACCAAAATATGCTTACATTGTAGAATAGTAGAGAAAGCTCAAACTGTGATGATTAATTCTGTGCGCAATGTTTGTTTCTGCTCTAAACGACTTGAGAGTCTCACTTATACTTTATAATTAAATCTTTTTCTTGACACTAAAAATTAATTGGGCTAGGAGTCATTGGGGTCTAGTTGAGGTGAAACTATGAAACACTAGGCTAGCCCATCACTCAAAAAGCAGCGTACCCACTTGTTGATAAGCTTCATCAATACATGACCAATTGGACCAAAAGCTTCTTCAACCATGGATGAGTCTATGACCAGTTCTTTAGAAAATGGAGTTGCCATTGAAGAAGAATGGCTGCTTAGATAAAGACATTCTTACAAATTTCTTTTGCGACAATTAGTTCCCAATTCTTCAACATTGAACCGTTTATCAGCTCTTGACACCTTGTTCTGTTGATTCCCATTTTTCTGTGAATTTAGAATACTGCCTGCGCCTGCCCTTGTAGTTTTGAATGCATGCAGATGCCCAGATATATTCATGCAATTATGGTAGCAAGATTTGTTTGATCAGCAAAGTACATAAAAAGACACAAACTAACATGAAGAAGCCAGTGGCTTAAAACTTCAAACATCCTTATTTTTTTTTCTTTCCCCCCGTTTTACAATTCAGCTTTGGCAGCAGAGTGGCTGCGCCCTAACATGTCTCAGACATTTGTCACTGGCAAACAAAGGCTCCTCAAATGCATCAATTGGAACAGAAAAACCAGTTTGGTGAGTTCCCATCAGGCACATTTCAATATACTAATGTATATGATATTAGCATATGGTTAGATATATTGACACCAATTAAATAAAATTTGTACTTTACATTGATGAATAACATTTGGCAAGTGAAAGTTTTATAAAATTTATTACATATTTATTAGTCCATTTTTCTGATACTTTTATTTCACAATTTTTTACAAAATTTCACTATTAAATTAATTAAATTTTACAAAAAAAAAAAAACTCATAGATCCAACTAATCTAACCACTATAAAAAGAATTGAATGTAAATTTTCTCTATTTATATCATAGTCTTAAACAAAATCACTTATTATTTCATCAAGTTTTACTAAAATAAATATATACTTTTATAAAATGATATAAAATATAAATATTATTTTGATCAAACACTCATCAAATTTACAGTGAAAGTAAAGTTATCAAAGGAATTAGATATCTAACTCGAGTGAATATTTTTTGTGAGAATCAATAACCACTCAATGGTTATTCAGCTTTGAACAGTATCGTGATAAGTTGTCCTTTTCCAGACTAAGGTGGTCCGATGGTCACTATCTCAAGTTGTTCCTAAAGATTTTTCTACTGAACAAAATGCAGGAGGCTCACTAAAACTACAAAGAAAGTACATCCCAAAGGAAGCCCAGTTCCAAGCTGTGTGCGTGATGGGTGCTGGACATTCTGGTAGCAATACCTAGATAACAAACTCCTTTTTTTTTTTCCTTTTTTTCTTTTGGTATAGGATAACAAACTCCATTGCAGATAAATGCTGGTTTAATGACATGCCCTTAGCTGTTCATTAGCTTTGTTATTTGCACAACCATACTAACGTGCACAAGAGAATACACCAAGCTTCAGATACCATTGCAGAGAAGCACAATCTCTGCATAACAGCATAAAAACTTAAATGATCGTTTTCACTTTGGGAGGCAGGAGTTGGAAGCAAAAATATGGATAGAATTCTGATCTGCAAGTACTACAGAACGCACTACTAAACCAATTCCTTTGAGAATCATTCAAAACTTAGCGTTAAGAAGGGCCAATCCTATCACGAAAAAAAACAAAAAAGGAAAGAGATGGATAGGTTTGCAAAGGTCGAAAAGCTAGGGCATCATGTTTAGGGTAACTAGGCATGACATCAACTGCATGACGCTTCAGACATTCAACTAAGCAAGTTTCTAGTTTCTACTGAGAAAGTTTCAATAACTTGAAAATAAATAACGCAAAATTAAAAGGAAAAAAGCAATGTGGCAGACTTTGTCCAGCAAGTAATTAAGCTAGCCATGACTTCCATAATGAATTGAAGCCATAATAATACTAGGTTTTAACAACTCAAAACAGATAGCTAGCTGCAAGCATGAAGCTATTCTACCAATGTAGACATCACACCGTTTATGTCATAAGCAAATGAAGTCATGATTGCCTTATTAACATGCAATGCCATTCTCCAAATTGGAAGCAAAATAGAAATAGTAAAAACACTTTATGGGCACTCAAGATATAAAATATTGAGGTTTTTACATCTTGAGAGAAAATGAACATCAACGGTTAGATAACCGGATTATGTTAACATGTTCATAGAACCAGAAAATAAACAATATCTGACATAATTATAGCAGAAATGGAAGGGAGACCACAAAGAAGAGACGAGCAGATCAAAATTTCATGATAGAACACAATATCAATGATAAAAAATTCGCCAATTTGCTTTTGTTTCAGTTGTTTAAGACTCTACTAGATGAAAGCATTTTTTTAGAAAGTAACCATTTAAGTACAGAACATCTGTAAATTCCAGAGGATGGAACACAAACCCACAGGGAATCAAGGGCATGAATCAAAAATGTTTAACAAGCACTATAATTGATTGTTAAAGAACTAAAATCCACAATGAAAAATGCACTGGTCATTCAAAGCTTGTACCTCAATTTTTGCACATGCTATAGTGCAATTGGCAATAGTTAAATATGCACTAGTTTGCAACGCTATGCCATCTGCCGTTACTACATACATATCACAAAAGAAAATATATACATATTTATATATATTTTACTCCAATTGGTGCGTGAGCACATCTCATATTTTAACAGGTAGGAATCTCGTGAGCCTCAATTAAGGAATTGCATAGTTGAAAACAAATATTAAGGTAATGCTTCAAGAAATGTATATAAAGAAATTGAAACAGATAGATATCCATAACTGAGTCCAGAAAAAGAAAGTTCAAACTAATTTCAAAAATAAGTTTATGCAATTACTATACGCTACAACTTTTTGTCCAATAGAAGCTATTCAACAGCAAAGAATAAATTCCTTCTTGGTTCCATCTCAATTTCAATACAACTCTCGGCACGCAAAAGACATCCCAGTATAACAGGATATTTAGTCTAAACGAAAATGAATTACTTTTTATTCAAGAAAATGATGAAAGTAAACAACTGCATATGTTTAGTTCATAATCTACTTCCTCAACTAGTAAACGAAACAAACAAAATTTAATAGATGGAATAATTCTCACTAGCTCCAGGCCAGAAGTTTTTGTAGACAGCCCTGGCAATTGGAAGAACAGCAAAGAGGGCAATCTGAAGTTGGTCCGAGCTACTTGTTCTCACAGATATCTGTCCACTGAGCTTGTTGTTCAATCCAGCACGAACAGCCATCTTATAACTTCGTCCAATAGAAAATTGGGACTGAAGATTAGCCCCTAAAGCCAAGTCCCCTCTCCACTTCACTAAAGAAAGAACCAATGAAGACTGGTCCTGGCCAATTGGATAATCTGCCTCTCTGAGTCGCACTTCTACATTGGCACCATAAGCAGAATCACCTTGAGACCGCACAGTCCCAGTGCTGCCCACCACTACCAAACGTTTGCCTACAGCTATCTGATCCTCAACTTTCACCCCAGTAGACACATTTTCGCCCAGAAAGGTTACTGAAAACCCTGCCGCAGTTTTATTTCTCTTGAAATTTTTAAATTTTGTCTCTCCTCTAAGGATGTAAGCCAGCTGCTTTCCAATGTTTTGTATGTCAAAGCCAGCCATGGTTGATCCATTCTCTCCATGCTTAGCAGCAACAGAGGAATCCAAATGAATACTGAAATCTTTCTTATCCTTTGTGATCTGAACAGTGACAGCCGTTGGGAACTGATTGATAATAGCTAGACTGTGTTCAAGGTTTACACCATCATAGCCACAATCATGGTCCCAACTGTGAGTGTCTAACACTGGCCTTGTCAGCAACTGTGAGGTTGGCTCCAAGAAACGGTATCTGTAAGCTGGATTGTCACTGTCAAAAGAGGGTGGCAGGACCATATCAGGCAATGGAACCGGCACAGCAGCAGGACTTCCGCTTTCCTGATCATCTTCCTCCGCGTAACCGTTATCATTTACATTACTCTTACCTTTCTTCTTCATTTCTCTCATCCTTTTCAACTCCTCTTTCCACTGCTTCTTCTGGAGAAGTTTCACTCGATAATCATACTCTTCAAAGTATGCTTTTAGCTGCTCTCTACTAAGCTTAGCAATCTGAGATTTCCGAAGAGGCTTAAATGGTGGGAGTTGGTCATATTCATCTTCATCTTCTTCTAGATCAGAATCCGACAAGTCAGCCAGCTCAACATCAGAATCACCATTGTCACCACTTTGATCAGCAGGGAGTTTTGGGTGGGCACGTGACTGCAGTAGCCATGACAGCAAGTATGGAAGAGGATGAGAACGGGCACGTAAACCAAACAGCCTCCGGTGGTCAAATGTATCTTGAGTTTTTGAAAGATTACCAACTTCAGAGAGTATCTTCATTGAGAAGCATAAGAGCAACAACTGGGGCCTCCAACTTTGACCATTAGGAAGCACCTTCTGCCCATCTCTATTTTTCCGGCAAGAAGGATGGTTTTCAACAAGAGAAACCGGATTCATTAAACTTGGGTTCATGAGGCGCAGGTCACCAACAGCTTGTCCTATGGTTTGTTGAACTATGTGAGATCGCTGAGCAACAAATACATCATAACTGAGTGGGGAACCTGATGGCCCATCTGGAGGAGCAGAGGCAGCATGGGTCAGAGTGACAATAGCACTTCGCCAGATTGAAGAACCAAGGGTACTAGTGATTGATCTTAATAATGGCAAATCATTGAGATCCCTAGTTTGTGTGTCCAGACGATCCACATAGAGGACAATATCAGGGGGGGACTTTTTTGTGAACTTCTTCACCATGGATAAGACTTTTCTGTTGAAACTTTGCTCCACTGCAGATGATTTTAGCCCTGGTGTATCAAAAATCCTTATCTTCACTCCGTCAACCATCCCCACAATTTCTCTCACAGAAGTAGTGGCAGGACCATATGCACCAATGGTGGTCTTCGTTTCCCCAAATATGGAGTTTATGGTAGCACTCTTGCCCACACCTGATTTCCCAAGAACCAGTATATTCAAGGAGAAATTCAAATCATCCTTTCCCTCTGCTTCAAGCTGGAACGCTGTCCTCTTGGCATCATCCAGGCTAAATATTTGACCCGTTTGCCTCCCTGCAACAATTGTAAACCGATACAGTACCTGCGCTGCTATTGATTCTTCTGGGGTAAAACCCAGCCTCTGAACCAGCCTTAAGAAGTTTACCCTGATCTGCTGCAGCTTCTCCAGTTTCTTTTTCTCTTCTTCACTTAATTTGCTCTCAGACTCAACACTGGCTCTAAGATTGGAATTAGAGAAAAAATTAGCACGATTTGGTCGTTGAGTAGGTTTGACAGACTGGAGTGACGGTCCCAAACCAGCTGGGCGCTCAACAGAGAAAAGCCTAGACCCATCTTGAGAGGTTATTGTGACACTGCCACCCTCTTGTCCAGCACCTGTTGCTGCCTTCAAAAGAGCTGCTAAGGCAGCAGAATCAAATAACTCCTTGCCATCACCTTCCTCATCAGTCTCAACTTCCTCATCTGATTCAGTCGTTATCTGACCATCAATTCTCTGTGAAATATCCCGTGAGTTCTCTGCACTTGAATGCTGGTCCAACTCCTCCAAGAATCGCTGTGCAGCTTCAGTGCTTCCAAAGATCATACCTTCGCCATCCCCATCTGACATAGAACCATCAATCTCTCCATGCTTTTCTTCATTATCCTCATCTGGCCTTAGTGCTGGGCGCCAGGATGAACTAGTACCCACACATTCAGATGTAAGAGATTCACTGGAGGCCTTTACAAGGCCCCCAGTTTCCTTTTCCCCTTCATCAACATGAGCCTCCTTCTTGATGTCATCTTGCATAACCTTCACCTCTGTAGCAACATTTTGACTTCCAGAATTTTCCTTCTTCTCCAGAGGAACAATATCACTCTCTTGCCCCTGCAGCCCCCTATCTGCGTGTTCAGTAGCATCATGAGCTACATTGTCAACATTTTGATCAGACTTAACATCCCTAGTCACAGCCTTATCAAAAGGTTCTTCGACATCCTGTTCAATTGGATCAAACTCATTATCCAGGCTCACACCACGAGCTGAACCCTCCATCCCTTTGATTTCAGAATCATTAATTTTCTCTTTGTTCCCTACAACAGCAGTTCCAGACCCTAACAAATCGACCTCTAAAGTGTCAACAACAGAGTCTCCTGCACTAGTAAATTTGACATCTTTATTCTCAACAAACTTACCATCTGCTGATTCTACAGTCAAGGAGTCTACGTAATCAGTTCCACCAGTCAGAGTGGTATCTCCTGTACCCACTTCACCACCATCGTCAGCTTCTCTCAGAATTTCCTGTTCTTCATCACATAAAAGGTTATTGTTCTGCTCTTTCACGGTCTCCTCATCCTTAAAGTTGTAAAATCCTACTCCATTCGCCTCGGCAGTCCTTCCTCCTTCAAAATCAGACTGCATGGTATCCTCCAATGTTCCACTTGCATAACCCTTATTATCACCTCCACTGAAAGCCTCACTAAAATCTTCATGGCTATCCCCGAAACGACTCTTCTTCACAACTTCACCAAAATTCGAATGCTTGATAGATTCAGTTTGCAGCATATCGTCCTTATACTCCAAAGTTGCAGCTCCAATTCCCAATTTCTCCGCCGAACTCATCCCAGCCAAATCCAAATTATCACCACCGCCTTGCTCCAGTTTCGTGCCACCGAAAACGTCACCCCCTGAATTCCCAACAGCATCCTCGTCATCATCGTCATTATCTTGGGATATCTTTGATATTGGCCTCTCGGTCCTGGCGGTGACAAATTCCGAAGATTTCACAAAAGGAGTACGAACGTCTTCCCCTTGCGTGAATTTCTCATCTGGGTGTACCAGAATTGGCCTCTCCGGTGCCGTCTCGAACTCTTCCTCACCACTCACAAATCCTTCATTCTCAGACCCGCCATCACCGCCACCATCAACAACAGTAACACCAGTATTGATAACAAGCTTCTGTGTCGAGGTTTCTATATCAGAACTTTCAGAAAAATAAGAAGAAGGAATAGAACCTGATTGGTTTGAGACATGGAACGCGGTCTGTGAAGCAGCAGGGTCGGTGTCCATGGAATCAAAACTCGGGATACTTGCTCTCACAGCAAAGATGAAGAAACGAATGAAAGATTAGAGGCTTTTGAGGGATAGGAAAACCCAAGATGGGTCAGAGGGTGAAGAGATAAGGTTTTATCAAAACCTCAGTCGCACGGGTGGGCAAATGCAACGGAGTTTGACACCCAGGGGTTTGCAATGCAAATATCAATGGGAAAGACCCTCAAGCCGCAGAGCACAATCCGAGATTTTTTTTTTCTTTTTTTTTTATTTACTTTAGTATAAGAATTTTCATAAAATGATAAATAAACTAGGTGTTTGAAACTCCTATTCTCTCCTCTGACTTGAACTGTTGTATTCTATCCATTTTTTTTTTCATATAGATATTTTAAAACTAAGAAACCCATGACCTTACATGAATAAAATAGTGGGAAATTTTCCCTATTGTCATTTATTTGAATTTCAAATACATAAAAGTATGATTAGTGTTTAAAACACATTTTGTCACAGAAAAATAAGCTAAAGTATAAGAGCCATTTGCATTTTCATACTGCTATAGAATACATTATGATAGAACAGTATTAATTTTATGCTTTTAAGCGTACTCACATGTGACAGACTATTCACTCCTCTTTTACATATATCAAACGAGTATACTTACTATAATATATGAGAATCTTTGTGATTGAGTGATTGGAATAAATTTTTCTTTCCTTTTTCTTTTCTTTTTTACCAAGCTTTGCTTACTAATTATGCATACAGCCATCCCATGCTACAGTAAAATGTCATTTGGAGGTCTCACCAATCAGTTTATTATTTTTACAAACTTAATTATATTAAATATTTATTTACAAAATTTTAAATTATATTTGATTAAAAATAATTTAAATTATTAAATTTAATTATTTTAAATGATTAAATGATAATATTAAAAATTTAAAAAAATTCATAGCAATTTTGTGAAAGTATAAAAGGATTTTGTAAGTAGAACTATCTTTGTGCCAATCAATTAATATCTTACAATTATTTGTGAAAAATGCTGTTGTACACGTCTCTTTTTCTGGTGGGTACATTTGGAACAGAACTGTGCTGAACCGAGCGTTTCCCTTACCCAAAGTCATTACATCAAGGTAAGCTGAGCGACAAAAAGAGCGGCAGGGCTATTATGCATTAAAATATTTTCGTCTCGCCCATTGTGTCTTTTCTTTAGCTTTTAATATTGAAAGAAAATAATAATAATAAAAAATTTTTTTGTAGGTAATCATACCAAAAAAAAGAAATATGTGGGCAACTATAAAAAAATATGTTTATTATTATTTTAAAAGAATTAGTCTTTGTCTGTCAAATAAAAAATAATTTAAAAATTATTAATTAATTTAATTAAAAATAAAACTCAACTTTGGGACAACAAATAAACTAAAATTATCAAATTGAAATCTTTCTATTTGGTGGAATCAAATTAAAGTGCTTCACAAGTCACAAAACTTCCCCATTCCCCTTTTGGAAGTGTAGCCCAAAGGGCAGCGGTCCATGGAATATAAGATCTAACGGTCGAAAGTTATTGATTTCCACAATTAGAGTTTCATTGGATTTATCAAACTAAAGGGAAGGTATAGAATTTTCTTTTTGTTTGGTTATGCACGTACAAAGGATAACGTAAGGGATGGGATTTCTCATAAAGTTTTGTTTGGTAGTGCTTGCTTTGATTGCTTTTGATGAGGATGTGTTTCTATCCTCCCCTCTTATCCATCATCTCAATTGAAAGGTTATGATTTGCCTCTTCTCTGCTCAGCCCATCATCTCAATTATCTTCAACCTCCTCAAAAAATCTCAAAATAACAGACAATCAGAGGCGAGCGATAGGCACGTAATTCATGTTTTATGTTTCACCAAACACCTATCTTCTTTCTCAGAAGAAAGTGTTCTCCATCATGGAGTCTACTATTTGGTTTGACTGCTAATTTCTCTTCACACTTCTATTCATTATTTGCCCATTGCCATCAGAAATCTATTAAGTCATTACATTTTACGATATTTCTTCTTTCATGGAACAGACCTACACGGAATTTTGTAGCGGGACCTATCCACACCTGGGTCCCACTCAATTTAATGGACCCGACAAAATCTGTAAGAAATGCGGGCTATTCCAAAGGTATAGTACTACTCTACATTTTATAAAAGGAATAAAGATATTTTTTTTAATTTTTTAAAAATGTGAATTTAATTTTTTTAATTTTTAAATTAAATAATTTAATTTTTTATAAAAATAATTAAAATAATCTAATCTTCTATAACTATAATTAAAATAATTTAATTTTTTTATAAATATAATTAAAATTTAATACCTTATTCTTTGAATTTTTAATTTTTTATACGACATGATTAACTAATGAGGACATAGACCCTATAAAATTTTTTTATTTAAATATATAATTGCAATTAAAAGAAAAAAATATTAATTTAAAAAAATTTATTAATTTTAATTTTAATAAATTTTCTCTTCAATTTCTCTTTACTATTAAAAAAATTTTTTTACTATGAAAAAGCATTCTCTTTAATAATATTATACTTATTTTATCATTTTCAAACTTTAAAAAAATTAGATTCTTCTCCAATATTCCATCTCTTGCATTCTTTCCTCTCAAAATTAGCTCATTCAAACAAAAAATAATAGTTTAATCCTTTATGGTCGAGGCGGAACCAAAATAATTCTGTGCAGGGGCAGCACACACACGTAGCAAATTTAGTTTATACAAAAATTAAATATTAATTTTGGTGTTAACAAATTGAAATTTTAAAATAAATTTAAATTCTAAAACTCTGATAAAAATTTGAAATTCAATAATCGAGCATTTTTTTTTTAAATTGAACATGAGAATTTAAATTAAAATTAACATATTCAATAACTAAATTAGAAACTATTAAAACTAAAGATTATGCTCTTGCAAGTTAAAAAAAAAAAAAATAGATTTTATTGTTAGATTTAAAACTGTTGGATTCTAATATCAAAAGTTATCCGCTTTTAGTTTTTAGAATTCTAAATTTCTAATGATATATAAGAGCAAGACAAAATGGGTAAGGTACTTTGACAATAAGTGTGATAAAGATTGTTTAACTAAACTTGCCTATTTGCGAGCCGTGCTCTTCACACGTAAATGCCATAAACAAAATTATTGTAGGCTTATTAGTAGGTAATAGTGGGCATACACGTCTCCCTTGTGTTTGTCTATCAAACTGTATTTTGTATAGTTCCTTTTAAACCAATTTCCTAGCTGATATTACCGCGTGATTTTTTCTTTGGAATTCTACAATTTCCATTTGTAACTGCAAAGCCATTTGGTGATGGTTTGTGTAGCAAGTATCATCATGCAACTCATAAGAGCATGAATTGTTGCATACCTCCTCACCTTTAGCGGTGTCAAAATAGGCTAGCTTACCTTAACTTGTCATGGCCTGTCATTATAGTGAAAGTTAGACAATACTAGTTGACCTCGTCTTTTAGGTAGATCAAGACAAGTTAACCTAATAGGTCAATACATTTTTATACTTAAATATACTAACTTGTCACTACTAAAAAAATTGAATATTCTAGCTAGAAATAACAACAAAAGATAATTGAACTAGTGGAATCTTCGACAAATACATGCAAAGATTTTACCCAAGGAAGGATTGACGACAAAGCTGCCCAAAATTTTTTTTGACAAATTTTACAAATGATAAGGCTATTGGTAAAATTGAGTTATTTTACCCGTGGTTATCTCACTAGTAAAAATAAAATAATATTAACTAATGAGTGACCTCGAAGGTCAAATAATATACTACCAAGGGCATTGACCACCAATAATAATAGAACCAAATATGAATTGTTTCGTATCAAGAAAGCAAATCAGTAGCGATTCCTTTTTACTGGCCGTTTGCTACCAGTAATTCATACATGAATCACAATGATTGATATATCGAAGTAGCCCACCAATTTGTTTTATTGATGGTGTAACGCTACTAATAATAGAATAGTATATAAATCATTATGTATCGAGATAGCCAACTAGTTTCGATTTTGTTTTACTGGTCATTAGCCACTAGTATTATTGAATCTATTCATGAATCACAAGGACTGATCATCGGCCACAGCCAACCAAATTATTTTACTGGCGGAGTTATTGCTAGTTATAAAATTGTACATGAATGCTTTTGCATCGGGACAGCTAATTGATTGTAATTTCTTTTTAACTAGCGGTTTTACTATCGGTAATAATATAATTTGTACATGAATCCCTATGATTGATGCATTAGGAGAGGCAACCATTTAGATTTATTGGTGGCATTACTATCGACAATATTATGACCATTCATGAATCACAATACTTGATATATCGGGTAACATCATCTTTTTATCAATGGTCTAAGTTGTTGTTAAGGCTTGAAAAACAGTGGCAAAATTTATTACCTACTGGCTTCTACCACTGGTGAAAAAAATTTGAAAATTTTTTCATTTTACTAGTGGATGAGGCCACTAATAAAGTAATTATATATATCGCTGATGGGTCTTAAATTACAATGCATAAGTGGGCTTTGCAACCATTGTATATTATGTCCCTAAAATTAACACCAATAAGGCATTTGAATTTCCAAAAATACAATATTAATATGAATCAATTTTAGAATATTAATAGACATATCACCAAAGACACTCTAATGGGGTGTGATCTCCAATGATATTATCTTTAACATAATATTAACAAATTTAAGCATACAATTTTACAAAATCTATTTGGGAATTTGAAAAAAGAAAACAAAGTAGTTGATTCTGCAATAGGCAAGCTCAAACTCAAGAAAGGAATTGTAGCTTTAAATCTCAATTGGTATGTGGTGTGGCTATTTTAGTGCCACCAAAAGGTTAGACCTTGAGGGATTGGAATGAAAGCGAAGGGACTCGATTAGGGTTGTTTAGTGTTCCTGTCACTCCAAACAAAAGGGCAAGAAAGTATGCATGTTATCATTGTTTTAATAAAGCTTAAAAAGTAGATGTATTGGGTTCCAATAGATCTTTTATCTATTGACAATTTTAGTTTTGTATATACTTACGTCGGTAGTTATTGTTGGCTTGGTACCATACTATGCAATGGATCATGATACCCCTATCTCCTCAGCATTTTCTAGCTATGGGATGAAATGGGCAGTGTAAGGTTTGCTAACAGCTTATTGTTTCATTGCTCAGATTTTCTCCAAATAATTGGGTACCACTTTTGGATATCTTTTGTCAAGCTCTGGTTTTCTCCATTAAAAGTATATAATAACAATGGAAGCCATCACTACTCTTTTTCCAAGTTTATTGGGTGCTATCCTTCCCCAAGCACATAAATAGGTGCCCTTGAATTAAGTGTTTAGTATTAGTACCTTTCAGCATCACTTGGCTGTGATTGTTGGATGTTGGTTTTGAATAATCATGATGTACATTATGGTTCTTGTTCACTAGTGTCCTTTTAATTTGCCACTGGATTGTTTTACTTTCCTTCTCATACTTCCTATATGTTCTGGAATCTGGTGTAGTATGAGATAATGTGCTGGATTAGGAATTGAGACAGTTACTACAACTCAAGTTTTATACTTGCTTGTATATATAGACTTCTTTTGCCTTTTCCATCCTCACTAAAATCAAACCACTCTCCTATGATAGAAACTGGTTTAGTTTACCTATTTATATCTTGAATTATTTCTTTCAATTAAAACATAGAAACTAGACAGGATCCTTTAGAGATCATGAATGAAAAGAAAAGATTAAAAGTATTTGTAAACAACAATCTTTTGGAGTTTTTCCCATTGTTGTATGATAACAAACTTGTGTGGAGGCATTTTCATTTGATCTATTTATAAAGAGTCATTTCAGATAGAATGAATCTTATAAAAGCATACATGGCCTGTTTTAGGAGATGGTGTGCTGAGTTCCATAACCTAACGTATCACACATGCAGAGACTGATAGAGTTAAGAGTGCACACAATATAATAAAGGAAGTTTATTTAGGATCCAAAGAGAGCTACACCAAGAACAGAGGACCAAATATTGGCCTCCCCAGGACTAATGCCCCTTGCTGAGAAATCCCATCCCCAAGCTTCAGTTCTAATTCTCTCAATACAAACCAGAATGCCAAAACTGTCCTTCCCCCTATAACACACACACCCACTTTCAGCCTCTGCTAAACATTTCCTTCTCCCCACTACCTGTCATTGGTCTCCACACCACTCCCATGGGTCCTCTTCCTCACATACACTTTCTACCCACTTGGGTTGGGCCTATTTTTAGCATGTAAGGCCCCCTAACAATACTCCCCCCATCTTCAGTAGCCATGTCCTCAGGGCTGAATGTAGGAAATTGGCAAGTGATGATAGTTTCATCTTTCCATGTAGCCTCCTCCAGTGGTTGGTCAGTCCACTGGATCAAGATTTGATGTCTTATCTCTGAGCCTCTATTGATGGTTCTTACCACCAAAACTTTGTGAAGGAAGGGCAGGGGCTGTTCTACCTCCAACCCAAGTGGTAATTGAGCAATAGCTTGTATACTTCCCTTAGCCTCCTTAAGTTGTGAAATGTGGAAAACCGGGTGAACCCTTGATCCTTTCGGTAGCTGAAGTTTGTAAGTCACCTTCCTAATACGATCAAAGAATCTGAAAGGGTCCAAAGTACCTTGTAGCCAGTTTTTGACAAACTCTCTTAGAGATAGACTGTTGCCTGCGAAGCCTCAATTTAAGGTACACCCAACTCCTAGGTTCCAACTGCACCTCTCTTCTCTTGCTATTAGCAGTCTCTCTTGTTTTGTTGTATGCCCTATCTAAATTGTAATGTAGTTGTCTAAGGATTTCATCTCTATCCTTGAGATCCTACTCTATCGCCTCTACTAGAGTCTCCCTAAGAAGGTACTTGACTATAGTTGGTAGTGGTCTCCCATAAACAACCTCAAAGGGTGTGAAACCCATGGCACCATGATATGAAGTGTTGTACCAAAATTCTACCCATGAAAGCCATAGGACCCAATTTCTTAGTTGCTCCAAGACAAAACACAAATAAGTTTCCAATCCACCATTTAAGACCTTGGTTTAATCATCAGTTTCTGGATGATACCCCAAGCTCATCTTCAACTTAGTCCCCTCTAGTTTAAAAATTTCCTTCCAAAAGTTACTCAAAAAAATGGGATCTCTATCACTCACCATAGACTTGAGAACCCCATGCTGCCTAACGATCTCCTTGCAAAAGATTTCAGCAACTGACCTTGCTGTAAATGGGTGCTTTAGGGGTATAAAATGGTCATACTTTGAGAGTCTATTCACTACCACCAATATTGTATCAAACTCCCTTTGATTTTGGCAAGCTAGTGATGAAGTCAAGGCTTATATCCTCCCAAACAGCCATGGGAATTGGTAGAGGTTGCCAGAAGCCAGCAGGGGTTGTTGCTTGACACTCACTTTTCTAACAAATCACACAATTGGAAACAAATCTAGTTACATCTCCCTTCATCCCTATCCATTACAAGTTTGCTAACAACCTCCTATACGTTTTGAAGACTCTTGAGTGACCTCCAATGGGGGTGGAATGAAATTTTTCAAGGAGCTTAGGCATCCATTGAGACTTGGCTGAAACTACTAACTTCCCTTTATAAAACAGGAGCCCATACTCCAAAGTGTAGTGAGGATAAGCATTTGGCTCAGCTGTTATCTTGTTGATGATCATGGTTAAGGTGGGGTCTGTTTGGACTTCAATAATTCCTCCCCTTCTAGCCATTGTGGCCAACTCATGCTGTTAATCTCCCCCTCTTCACCCATCCTAGATAAAGCGTTTGCTGCCTTAGTTTCTTTTCTATCCCTGTACATGATCTCAAAGTCGTATCCTAGCAACTTAGAAAGTCAATTTTGCTAGTTTTGGGCGACTATTCATTGCTTCATTAAATGCTTCAAGCTCTTTTGGTCAGTCTTCACTATGAACTTCCTTCCAAGCAAGTACGGCAGCCAATGTTGAATGGCTAGGACTAGGGCCATTAATTTTTTCTCGTGAGTTAACTTTGCTAAATGCCTCTCAAACAAGCCTTGCTGAAATGTGCCAGCGGCTTGGAGTCTTGCATGAGGACAGGCCCAACGCCCAAACCTGAAGCATCACATTCAACTATGAACGGCTAAGAGAAATCTAGCATAGCCAAGATAGAAACTGAAGTTAGCAGCCCCTTGAATGTTTCAAATGCATTTGAGCTTCTCATTCCACTTGAACCCCCCTTTTTCAGTAACTCAGTCAAAGCCGTTCAATTTTCCCTTAATCCTTGATGTATTTCCTATAATAACCAGTCAATCCTAGGAACCCTCTTATTGCCTTGACAGACTTGGGTGAAGGCCAATCCACAATGCTTTGAGTTTTGGTTGGGTCTACAGCCACTCCCTTCAAAGAGATTATATGTCCCAAATAATCCATTATGGTTCTCCCAAAGCTACATTTCTTCAGATTGGCATAGAAGTGTTCTTGCTGCAATCTCTCCAATATGATCTTCAAATTTTGCAAGTGATTGCCCCAAGAGTGGCTATAGATAAGTATATCGTCAAAGAACACCAAGAGTTCATTATTGATTGAAATGTCGTAGGTGCATTCATCAAGCTAAAAGGCATCACAACAAACTCGTAGTGGCCTTGGTGAGTCCAGAAGGTTGTCTTTAGAATATCTTGATCCTCTACCCGAATTTGGTGATATCCGGGCCTTAAGTCAATCTTAAAGAAGAAACAAGACCCATGGAGTTCATCTAGGAGCTCCTTAATGACCGGGATCGAATACTTGTCCAGTATGGTCTCTTGGCTCAAGGCCCAGTAGTCAATGCAAAACCTCCAACTCCCATCCTTCTTCTTAACTAGGAGAACAGGGCTTGAGCTAAGGCGTATGATTCTAGTCATGAGCATTTCCTCCACTAGCCTCTCAATTTCATTCTTCTGGTAGTGTGCATACCGTTAAGGCCTTAGATTCAATGGGTTTGTATCACTCTTCAAGGAGATGGAGTGGTCCCTACTCCAGTGGGGTGGTTGCCCTGTAGGCCCTGAAAACACCCTTTGAAACTGCTGTAGAAGGCCTTCCAATACCTGTCTATGCTGTTCATCTACTTCCTTGCCCACCCAAAAAAACTTCTCCCTCAGAATCAATTCCACCTCCCTCTTTTTAGCTTGCTGTGGATTTATGGAAATCGGTGCTGACAACAAAACCCCACAAGTATACATCCCTGGTCTTGAATAATGGCTTGGCCAATTTTTTCCCAGACTATGGTCTCCCCTCATCACCACCTTCTCACCCTTGTGTAAAAACGACATGGTCAACTCCTTCCAATCCACTTCCACCTTGCCTAAGGTTTGCTACTCCAAGAATCAAGCCTACTCTACCTAATTCAAATGCATAGAAATCTATGCATATCATGACCTCACCCAGTTGCATCTCAAGTCCCTTGCAGATTCCATGGATACCTTTCCTTCGGCCATCACCCAAACAAACCAGGAAATTTGATCTATCTTCCTCTGTAATTCCAATGGCAGCCCTAATTTTGCAGAAATAAAATTATGTGATGCCCCATTGTCTATCATGATTACGGCCAGGGTCTCGCCCACTCGGCTCGACATCTTCATAGTACGGGGTCCAGTGATTCCCCCAACAGAATACAGTGGAAGGTTGAGAAGGCAAAACTCTCCCTTGACACTTTGCTCACCCCCTGTTCCCACTATTTGCGACTTATATTCTGCAATCAATTGTAACAACAATTTTGACTTGAAAAAGGAGTGGTTCAAGCTAAAAAGTTATATTGATAACATCCTATTTCAACTTAGTACGTTTGGTTTTAAATCTGATTTTATATACTTTGGAATCTCTCTACTTTGTTCCTATACATGGATACTACAGGCTGTAGGTTGTCAAATATATATCTTTATTTTTTAATTTATTTGGGAAATGTTTGCAATGACATAATTCTTCAAGGCTAAAAGCAGATTTATATAAGCAATACACTTTTCTTATGGTCAGCATCTATAATCTTGGGCACATATCAGAGAAAGTATAATAGGGAGTTATTGTCAAATAAAAAAATTCTAGAAGGGTAAAAGCTGACTTACATAAGCAATAGAAACTTTCTTACAAGCTGCATCCTTAATCATAAGCAAATACCAGCGAAGGGATTATGGGGACTGTGGCATAATATTAAAAAGTTATGGCAAATATTGTTTTAATTAATCTGATTGGTCAAATCAACTACTACATGTAGTTAAGGGAATACAGAAACTTGAGTCTATTTACCTTAAGCAGCATCAATGTATAACATTGAGGCACAGCCCAAAGGTTCGGCTAGTATATACCACAATATAAAGCCCTTCATCGGATTAGTATCAGTTACACTGTGAGCGGATGGCATGAGATTCATCATCAATGAAAGACAAGACATGAGAGAGAAAAAACTAGCTGTCTACTGGTAAAATACTAAAATATACTCCCCCCAACTCTCTTTTTCTTTCCTACTTATTTATATAATCATGTATGCTAGTCACTTAAAACTGCCATTCCCCACCATAATAATATATTGTGGCCATGGCCATCCTTGAGGCAGAAAGCTCAAAACACATGAAGGCCCGTATATCAAGAACCATAGCGCTAATTTTTGCATGAGATTATGTGAAACCTCAACTTTATATACATGAGCATCATGTTGCAGCACAAATGACAATTGAACATTACAGAGAAGAGCATCTTTGGGCAAAATCCAATATTACAATCTAGGTGAAGTTTTCTAGAAACTATACCTGTAAACTAGGAAATTGAGGAATATTGGACATCTTAGCAGAGCAGCAACCTTAACAAACTACATCAACGAGCAAGAGTTATTAATGTCGCAGTAGAACCCAAGATAAAAATTACATCACTCCAAGAGCCAAAAATCATATTTGACATAAGTGAAAGGAATATCAAAAGTGAAGACCAGTCAGAAAAGAACATTAATGGGTTTTGAAAGTGGTAAAATGGAACAAGTCAAGGACAAATCACATGCCAATTTGCAATTGGTTAGAGTGAAACTTGGAGAAAACCAAGATGTTGTCCCTGGGCTCAATGTAAGCTATAGACAGACTCATTGAGCTAACAAACATCGGTCATTTTACAGACAAAGTTGCTGCTGGGTATGGTGATTCAGGACAGGCCAATGGCATTAATACTAGTAGGACTCAAAACTAGAAAAGCTGATGGCCTCACAACCAGCAAACAAAAGCCTACTACCGCATCGACTTCTTAATGTGGGCTTCTGTTCATCAGAATGCAAAATGCAGGAACTTGAAATAAAAAAAGAATGCATTACAAATAGTTCTGGCATCGTCAAGCTCCTAAGAAATAGACAACCAGCAAAATTACCCAATTGCACATAAAAAATCTCCAAATTTCAATAATTTAGATAACAGACAAACAAATTCAAGTTGCAACCGAGAACATGAATAAAGTTAGCTCTAGTTAATTTGATTGTAGATGAAACAGGTGATTAGAGTTACATGGTACATCATGATTCTCAAGAGAAATGAAGACAGAGATGTGCATAAAACATACCAATTGTACAAGTAGCTCGGAAAGGGGTGCATGAGTTGGAAACTGCGGGGCGGTTGTGTTCGGCTTTAATCCCTAAATTTGTTGATTCACTGCTGAAACCAAAGGGGAATTACTAAGATAGAGGCCGGAATACCTTTGTAACTGACCTTATTATTTTTCGCATATAACCAGTACCAACAATCCCTTCAAAGCAAATCAATCGAATAAGGCGGCAAGGTAGTCTCAAGAGGTAGGACAAAGGAGCTGGAGCAGCAAAGTGAACTGAGGCAACTAATTATAGAGTGACGAAGAGTAAGCAGGAGCGGGAGAGAACGAAGACAAGAAGTTCCGGGTGATCTGATGAATTTCTCACTAATTACAAATATGCCATTAATGAGAACAGATCTTCTTCGTGTTTTCAATGTTCATTCAAACAAATCAAGGAAAAAACAATAACATCTTGAAGATATTCTCCAATATCTATTCTGAAAACACATTATACAGAATAAGTTTTCAAAACTATTACCATAAAAATAACCTTTCCAAACAAAATTTTATTATTTTCTTATCTTTAAAAACAAAAAATTATTCTACAAAATAGAGACCAAACAAGCCTTTTGGTCACCAGAAACCAAACAAGCCTGAAGTTTCTGCAGTTCAAGAGTATCATTTAACTCCTTCTGACATTTAGATTCCAGCCCTACCTAAAATCGAGGCTTTTTTGAATACTTGGCGAATGAGCAAAGAGTGTAATTTTCTGCCGTTTAATATTGCCAAAAAAATTATGATTCCATTGTTTTAAAGGCAGAACCAAATCAGTGAGAAACTTTTTAAAGTTCTCATGGGTCTAGCTAGCAGCTAAGAAGCGAAAAGGTCTGTCTTTCCAAGGCTAGTCCATTTTCCTGTCTAAGGCCAGGAGTATAGGATTGTGTTCTAACATACACTTCTTCAAAAGCAACTCTCCTGTATACATAGCACAAAAAAGGGTCAAGCCTTTCAAACACCGGATCAGAATGAACCCATTTATGTCCCTACCAAGTAAGAAACGACCTTGTTGCGCCTAGGTCCATCACATGATATGAAGTCCAAAAAAAGATAAAATTATAACATTGCAATAACTCAATTGCCACTCTTCCCTTCCTTCTTTTCATTAGCTGAAGCAATTTCATTGAAATCCCCTGTCTTTATATACGGTCCTGAAATAGATGCGCTTTAAGCTTTCTGTTCCTGTTCAGAACGTTGAGGAGTAGCATAGATAGCTCTGAATAAAAGCAGGTCGATTAGGAATTTGCAAATGCGAATGAATAAACTGAAAATCTTTGAAAAGAGTCATCCGTGACTCCTCAACTAAAGTAATAAAGGTTTGAAAAGGATCAGAAAAAGAAAATCAATTTATACCCATAAAGAAAGCGATCAGAATTGGAATTTTACGTGCACAAGTTCTTGATAAAAAAAAGGGAAGGAAACTTTTACATGTGGCTGCAAGATACTGATGGAGCAGAACACAATAATACTTGCTGCGGGTCCACCTGATCTGATCCCTACTCTGCTGAACCCAAAACGGTCAGCGGTCAGCTTAATCTTTTTCACTAATCCCGCAGTGCTCACGTATTCCTGGCCAGGATTATCCCTCGCAGACTCTCGGTCAGCACATTTCGCCTGCCCGAAATCGCACGTAGTGGCTCCACCCAAATGGTCCAGGCGTCAATGCCGAGTCATCCCTGCGTAACTGATTCCACGTTTTTAAACCGCGAAGCCATTTCTCGTTAAATTCCCCAATCACGAACAACCCGAAGTAGAAAAAGGTCAACAAAATAAAAAAAATGTTTGGGAGCGAAAGAATGCACGGAAGGCTGCGTGTGGATAGGTGGCAGTGCAGGAGACACTGGTAAGAGGGGTTTCTTTTCCAGTTCTGTGAGGGGTTGTTTCGTAACCAAATAAGTTCACTTCTCTCCGAAGCAGAACAAGAATTCCAGGGTCTACATAGTTGCCCTGAAAGGTTAATTTGGAATCTTTAAACCCTAATTCTCTTCCAGTTCTGATTCTCTTTTCATATTGTGTTTGTATCGTCTATAATTGAAGGTAAGAAATTGTTCCCAATTTTACAAATTTGGAATTTTTTGGGAATGGTCACCCAATTATGTGTTAAGCTTATTCCAAGAAAAATTGGGTTGAAATAGCGTAGGAGAGAATTTTATTCGATGGCCGGTTCTTCTTGCTAGAAATATTTTTGGAAGTCCGTGAGTCAGGATGTTGAATTTTTAATTTTCATGGTTATTGTAGTAATTGAATTGCTCACTAGGATAAAATGTGCTTCTTGGACGTATAGTGAAAATTAAATCAACTTGATACAAGTATAAAAAACTGGAAATTAACACATTCAATGCTTCAGTCTCTTGTAATAGTAGATTTATCATACAATTTACAGACCATTAAAAGTGAGTCGGTTGCAATTATCTCCTAGTTTGCAGTAACATTATATAACAGACATGAATTATGTCTGAATTATGTCAATTTGGTATTTTTAGTTTGTTATATTTTTTGAGAAAAGGACTTCTATGCTCATGGAAACCCTTTACAAACTATCTCATTCAAAGAGTTGTTCCCCCTCTTAAATATAGATTGTAGAAAGTAGTGACATGTTCCTCTTGCAATGGCTCTAGCAGTTTGGAGCCTCTTTGTTTTTGACTTAATTTTGATGATTATTTTAAGGGTTTTTCAATAGATGCCATGAGAACAGCACATGCTTATCTGAACATATATGGCTAGATGAAATAATATGGTACTTCAAATAGAATAATTTTTTCTTTGGAACTTTGTCCATATATATCGTCTGAAACTGAGTTTTTGATAGGTATGCATTGGCTGCATTCCTTGCTTAATACTTTCTGTAGGGTAAGGTTTATGGTGTAATAGTGCAACAGACAGACTTTGCCTATTGATGCATATCGATAGTGCTTGGTAGCATGTGTGTATAGATTGAGGTACGAGTATGGGCATTGTATTATTTGTATTTTATTTGTGGCCTACTTTCTCTTGGTATCTGTGTAGGAAGTATAATAAATTTTTGTTAGTCTTGAGTAAACATGTTTGCTTCATGTCTCTAAGCCATTTGTTTTTCCCACTGGAAAACATTGTAGGTGTTCTAAGCTTAAGATGGCTATCCTTTTATTTTTCTTCCTTTTACTCAATGCAAGATAGCTTATGGACACTTGTAAGAATAGCAGCATAGTGGCAATATTTGTCTGCCTTCTTTTTTTTTTGTTTTTTTTGTGATCTCATCCCTGTTTAGATTTAAGTTTCATTCTTTTAATTAAAGTTTATCTGGATGTATGGAATTGTAAATATGCATGGACAATTAAGCTTTGGATTTATTTTATTATTTGAAGACCTGTTCATGGTATGCTATTAACGTGTGCAGCTGCAGTGCTCCTGAATTCTATTGATAATGCTTGTTTTGCTTCCAGATTGGTGTCAAACGTGAAGTAGGAAATCATGACTTCTTCTGTGCAGGACCTCACTGGTATTTCCATAAACTGCAACCTTGATCTAATTTATGACTTTTTAATGTGTTTTTCTAATCATAATGAGTAGATCACAATTATATCCAAAGTTCAGTGAATAACCTGCAGAAGAATCTCTTCTGCATTTTCTTGCATTTAGTTTAGTAGTTGATGGTAAATATCCTATTCAATTCAACAGAAAATAGCATTTTGAGGAGAGAAACCATGTCTAATTACTGTCATGAGTGTACTTAATTTCAACTTGTGCATTGTTTTCTGCAGAATGATATTATTCTTTTGTCCAAAATCAGAAAAATGGAAAATGATTGCCTTTTCACGAAGTTAAAATGAACACTGTAGGTACAAAAGTTAAGCTTTTTTGGCATTTGGATCTCTTTATTCTGCTTCCACTACTGTTGGCTTACTTTTAAGTTTTAATATTTGGTTAGTGTTCGTTATACTGTGAGCACCTCCTTGTGGATTTAATTTCTTCTTTGTTTGCCTCATGTCTATCATTGACTCCTGTCATGAGTTGTCAAACACTCAGTACCATAGCTCCATAATACCCTAGGATTTTGACAACCTAAACCTTTTATGGAAGTCAATTTAAACTTATGCACTTGCTGGACAGTGACTATATGAGTAGATTTATGCCTTATTCTTTTTCATCTTCTTCAGCTCAATGATTATAAAAATTTATGTAAAAGCTGCTCCTTCTGGATGTCTGAAGCATCTTTGTTTTGATGTCATGCCTTGGACTCCCATCATGATACCCTGGCGTTTTTCAAGATTGATCTCCATATAGCCAGCCCATGTTGTTTTGTTTTCAAACGTTAAGCCTTTTCTTTTACCTAAGTTCCAAAACTTATTTGAATCTGTATTTAACTTAAGTAAATCCTCGTAAACACAATGTTTTACTAAATAAGTCATACCCCAGTTGCCCTTCTGACTTACAAAATGTGCTTGCTTCCTTGGTGATTGTTTTTTTCCTTTTCTCTTCTGGGAATCAGATGGGAATATTAGTTTCCTCTTCCAACTGACATTTTATCATCCTTGTACATTAATATGCAAGTTAGCAAATTAGTACTTTACTAGCTTCTTAACCTGTATTTAGAAATTTTAATAGTTGTCTTTTCTGGGATATTTCACCATAACTAGTGGTTGGATATCTGCTGTGTAAATGCAGCTTTACAGTTTACCTATTTCATGTGTGGAATTCTATCATCAATTAAAATTTTTTATTCCTCCTTTTCTACCCATCATTTATTTGTATGTTGTTTATGACTTTATGCTGTTTCTGTTCTGTTGTCTGACCTGTAAGTTAGTTTTGGGAAGCTTTTCAAAGTCGTAAGTTTAAGAGTGCAGTAGTTTTGCAACATCCTCTTGTTATTTAGCGTAGGAAATGGCCCACTTGACTACTAAGACATACTAGCTGTCTCCCCATCTAAAAGAAGGAAAAAAGGAAGCAAGAAATGATTGGTGAATAAAATAAAAATCAAAGTAAATTGTAAAACTCACTGATTGAGTGTGGAATAGGAATGGGTGGCAAAATCTCTTCCAAGGCAATCTCTATATCTGTGTCAATTTTCTACAAAAAAAATATGCAAGGCAACTGGCAATCCCTCTCTGCAAGATCAATATATATCTGATATTTTTGTGCTCATCCATCCTGGTTGTGGTTCTTTCTTGCAGAGTAAAATGATATTCATTGCAAAGCTTTTTTGACAAATATTTCCTAACTTGTTGCTTCAGTTGTATGCTATTAATTTTAGATTGAGCTTCTCTTCTTAATATCTTAAGTTTGGTGTCTTCTTTTAAATTATTGTATGTTACTCTTTCCATCCCCTTGCCTAACATTCCTTATAACCCAACAAAAAGGTCTGAACTTTCTCTTCAGAACTTAGATACTCTATGAAAATCTTTGTTTAGATAATGAAGCTACTGAGCAGCAGAAGCAGTCAGAATCACACATTCAGTCTTCATCTGCAAATGGAATTTCTCATTCAGGTTTTCCTGTGCAAGATGTTCCATATGCAACATCTCCACAGCCCGGAACTGGGCATGCTATGGTATGAACTTCCTTTGAAGTATGAAGGAACTCTCTTATTTTTTCCTGACAAAGAAAATATGTTTTGTTTTTCTTTGTGTAGTTTGACATCCTAAGCGATCTCCTTTAAATTTTTGAAGTACTTGCATTGAACCTCACTTTGTATCTGTTATTTGATCAATTTCAGCTATCCTATGGAATGGTTTATATAATATTAAGGCCGCAGCCATTGAATGCCATCCTAAGTTTGGTGCCTGTTGTAGTTTTGAAGAGATATAGATACACTTTGTCATTCTGAATATTATCAAATATTGATGAAAGCACTTGTAGGTTTCTTCTACTTTTTCTTAGTGGCACTTGGCACTCCTAGTCTGTGCTTTGGATGTGCCTTAACAAGCTAACTGGAAAGTATGTATTATGTGATAGAGGTCCTTGATGCTAGAATTTTTTTTAAACTTTTTGGGTGTATTATTTTCTTCTCATCGCTTAGTATGGCATCACATTGTTTCAAGACTTTTGCCACGTGATGATGAATTAGAATGCAATGTGTGGTATTATTGTATAAAATAAATTTCCTCAGAGGTAAATTTTTGTAGTTGATGAAATAAGGTTGGCTTTGGAGTAATTAGTGTGTTTCAATCTAGAAATTGAAGGTAAGCAAATGACTTACTGGGAAATTACTGTTATCAGCTTTTAGTTTGAAGAGATACAAAAGTCAAATAAAGTAGTTATTCAGAATCACCATGCAGTATTGATGGCTTGGGGATGGGATTTGGTTGTTCCATTGATTGAGAGACTTTAATCCCCTTTCTATATATATATATATATATATATATATATATATATAATTATATATATATATATGTTATCTATCTTGTTAGTTGTTGCATTCTTCATTGGTTTTTCTGCCCCATATTCAAATTTTAGAATGTAAATTTTGTATGTGTTTCACTGATTTCTGCTTGTCTTATGTAATTGAAGGGACCAGCTGTTTACCCTTATCCAGATCCTTACTATAGAAGTATCTTTGCTCCATATGATGCACAACCTTATCCCACACAACCCTATGGTGGACAGCCAGTGGTACATTTAATTTGTATTGTTGGTTCTTGTTATGGAGTGTTGGCTTCTTATTAAAAACAATTTTTGATCCTGTGATCATATAACAATGTCTTGTGCCAGGTGCATCTTCAGTTGATGGGGATTCAACAAGCTGGTGTTCCTCTGCCAAGTGATGCAGTTGAGGAGCCTGTATTCGTTAATGCAAAACAGTATCACGGTATATTGAGACGTCGTCAGTCTCGTGCTAAAGCTGAATCAGAAAATAAAGCCATCAGGAATCGGAAGGTATGTTACTCTCCCTGTCTCTGCTTATAGTTGTTGCTAATGGTAAGAAATTCAATTAAAAATATATAGGGTAAACAAATAAAAGTGAAGGAGGAAATTTTGTTGTAAGTCACCAGCCTTTTGATGTTTGGTATTGTTCCGTAAGTCTTCATAGATTTACTAACTCGGTTGCTCCCATGCATTGTAGCATTCTTCTCTAGGAACTAAATTATTGAACAAACCTTGCAGCCATACTTGCATGAATCCCGACATTTGCATGCACTGCGAAGAGCAAGAGGATGTGGAGGTCGATTCCTGAATTCAAAGAAAAATGAAAATGAACAGAATGAGATGGCATCAGCTGATGAATCACAGTCTAATATCAATCTCAATTCTAATAAAAATGATCTTGCTTCCTCGGATGGGTCGTCCTAAAACTACATAAATGACAAAGATGCCTTAGACAGTGGGAGTCTATTTTATATCATATGAGACCGATCTACAACCAACCAGCTTCCTATGTTTGGCTACTTATTCATTCTGGTTCTGTACGACCCCATAGATATAGGTTGTGTAATAGGTTTGTGAGGAAGGTTGCAAGATGAAGCAGGTAAAATGTATAGTGAAAGTAATCTTAATTATTCTCCCAGTGGGATCCTTTCTAGAGTTTGGCGAGTGCGATTTTTTTTTTGTGGGCATTACATCGTATTTAGTACTGTGGAGAGAAGAGATTCTCCCAAGTCACGATGATTTGTTTGGATAATGTTTGTTTAGCTTGTTAGAGTCGGATTGGCTGTGCTTAAGTTGTACTAGTCTTGTGTATTGTTGTCAAAGAGGAGGATAAAGGAATTTGAACCCGGACATGTGTTGGATATAAGTATGTGTTTCGTGCCATAGCAGATGAACAAGTTTACAATTCCTGACCATATCAAACTAAAATAAAAAGTAATAGTCTCGCTATTTTAACCTATTTATTTTTATATAATTTTTATTTTATAAATTTAGAACATAAAATTTATTAAGTCTATAATTATTGAGTGTTACCATTTACGTGAGAGCATAAAAAAAAAATTGATTTTACAATTCATCTTAATCTATCTTATTTGGATGTATTGATGTAAGACAAGACAAAAAATAAGACATTCAAAGTTTATTCTTTGAATGATTAAAATTTAACAATTTAATTTTGTAAAATTTTTAAATTATTGATGATATTTAAAGGTAATTTAAAATTGAAAGAATCTTAAATTAGAATACAAATTTTAAATATGAATAAAATAAACTAAAAATTAAAAACTTAAACCTAAATTAATAATTAAATTTTATGTTTAATTACATCACTAATTCTTAAATAATTGATATATTATACATATTAGTATAAAATATAATTATTATTTTTAAATATTATTTTTTATTCTGTATCACGTATATATTTTGCATTGCGCATGACTGATTGTAGTTGTGCAAGAACTTAGTATATAAAGGGAGCACGTTTGTTATGGGAGTCGATTGAGATATTTTCCAAAATGAAACAAATAGGGGCAACTGTCTATACTTTCTAATTTCCATTTTTTCTATTCTTTAAACCTTATCAAGGAGATAGCGTGGAAACCACCATATAGCATTACGGAAATTGAATCCTTAACTCGAAATGAAGAAAAACGTGTAGTACAAAGAAAAGAAAACTAACAAACTGTAAACGTTAAGACTTTGGAAGCTTGAAGGGCGAACAGAAGAACGCAGCAATATCGAAAAGAGGCTCAACTTGGTTGAACGGCAGGTTAGAGGTTAAGGCCATAAAATCCTTGCTTCGACCCTCCTATAAAGTTTTGGCCATGAAAATTTCCAATTGTATAATGTATAAATATTTATGATTATATAATTCTAAAATTATTAACATATGATCTGTTGATAGAATTATTTTAATGAAAAGAATATTTACACTATTAGAAGAACCCTCAAACTTTTTCACAAGGAAAATGGCATAAGGTACTTAGGCATAAAACTCTTACATCTTTAATTTTATTTAATATTTACACCTTTTGGTATGTATTTTTATATTTACAGAGTTTTATAATATTGTCCGTGTAATCTAATAGATTCAATAGCATAGATTTTATGATAGAGATTAAGTGAAAATGAAGTTGTGAGAATTATAAAACTCTAAACTATTTGATCTTTTTTTTTTTTTTAAGTTATGGGAGTAGTACCAAACGCTTGAAGCACTCCAATCAGCCATCATCAATCTGGATGTATAGTTATAACCTTGGGATTTTTTTCTACTTTGATATTATCATTTGAAAAAGCAGAAATGTTGGAAGAAATTGATTAAACAACTTTAATTAGCAATTTTGCATCTCAGAAAGGTAGAAAATTAAATTTTAAATAAAGATTTACATAAATTTTAGCTAGTTAAAAAAGTTTCACTTTAGAATTTGGCTTTTGGTCCCATACTAGTTAAGTCACCCTTGCTTGAGTCAGCTGTGGATTTGATTAATGTAATCAGTCAATTTTCTTATTCTCACAAATCGGATTTTATTAAATATTCATTAAAAAAAATTAAAATAATTAACTTTATTGTACCTCATAAATTGAATTATAGAACTTACAAATTTAATAGCCCATGGAGACTTTCATAAGGGTTTAGTTGCTCCAATTCAATCACTACAACAAATTATGGGTTTATTGATGAAATTACGGATGGACAAATTTTCCATTAGTAATGTTAATTTTTATGGATGTTTGTGGGTACATTGCAAACATACTAAACGATGGAAAAAATGACTGACGGGCTGAAATTCTATCAATTATCCCATAAAAAAATGTGGACATTTTCACAAAAAAATATTACTAGAGGAATTTTTAGGGAACATTTCGTCAAAAAAATGATATGATTACTACTTTTGACACGAAAGCATATTCAAGGCGGAAACACAAATGGTAATTTTACTAACAACATCATCCGCTGGTAAATTAATCGTTCAGTTTGTCAAACTATTAATTACCAATGGAATATTATTGTTGAAAAATTTGAAATTATGTACCTAGTTAAAGGAATTAATTACTGATAGAGTTTTGTTAGTAAAAATATTATTTTTTACAAATTCATTTTCTTTATTAGACGGACATCCCTCAATAGAACTAAAAAGCTGCCACTCCAACATAATTTCTCTCTTCACTGCCTTTGGCTCTGCTCTTCGGTTCTCTGTCTCTTCTCTTTCTTTGGTCCTGTCTTTGCTTCTCTCTCTAAAATTTCAATAAGAAAACTACCACTTGAGCTTTAGATTGCTTATGTGATAGCTGAAACAAAAGGTTGGTATAAAACATATTAGATTTGTTTGTGTTACATACATATATATATAGATATATTTGGAGCAATAACATCTAAGTTAATTTTTGTGTGTGTATATATATATATATATATATATATTTTGTATTTGTTATTAGACAATGGAAATTACAAAATACTATAGATGCATATATAATAGGAATTACCTAGGTCAAGGAAAACTTAGGCTAGAGTTTGTGAATGGAATGGATAGTTTTGTTGACTATGCTTGTTAGTTGTTGTATTATAGATCTAAAGGAAATATCAATTGTACTTTAGTA
Source organism: Dicorynia guianensis (assembly GCA_037013595.1). Classification (NCBI taxonomy): domain Eukaryota; kingdom Viridiplantae; phylum Streptophyta; class Magnoliopsida; order Fabales; family Fabaceae; genus Dicorynia; species Dicorynia guianensis. The sequence continues at coordinate 5,722,118 of JASUAB010000010.1, forward strand.
AATGCAAAAGTGAGGCATTATTGACTCCTGAAATGGTCAGGTATCATCTATATAGATATGGATTATTGGACAAACCATGGTAAGCAAGAACCATAGGTTTTGACTAGGTTTGAGTACTATGCCCTTGAAAGTATTTCTACTAGTGTTTATGTGGGTTACAATAATAATTTTGGACATCACCAATCTATGGTTTTGAATGCTGCTGACCCAATTTTGGATTGCACTATTAAGAGAACTTAGAAGAATCTCCAAATCTGGAGGGTTAAAATTTTTATAATTTTGTTACGTGCTTCTAAAAAACAATTATGGGATGGTTGCAAAGATCACTCAAAATTGTTAGTAGCAATGAGAATGTTTAGTATAAAATAAAATTTGGACCACAACCAACACATCTTTTATCAGTGGGCAAAATTTGTGAGGAAATACACTCCTCATGTTTGTCTAGTGCCTGATGATTATTATAAAGTTAGAAAGTTGGTATCTAAATTAGGACTAAAACTTAAAAAAATTGATTATTACATTAACAATTAAATGTTGTATTATAAAATGATGCATATGAGAGGGAACGCAAATTTTATAGTTCTCCTAGATACAAGCCAAGGTGGAGAGATAAAGCTAAAGAAGTACCCGAGAAAAGAATGTATTATCTACCTTTGATTCTTAGGTTGCAAAGGTTATATGCTTCAATGAGTTGAGCCCCGCACATGAGATGGCATTATGAAAACAGGCAGGTAGAGGGTGTGCCAAAATGTTTGGTTGAGTATGTGTGTTGATGAATTCATATTCTATCTCAATAATAGATTGTGTAATGACAATTTGTTTTTTACTACACCAAGAGATGAGGGATGAGCTAAGTAGAAAGCAATAGCCAGTTATGGATTTGTCGTTGGTGGGATCACCAGCTCAATTGGCTTCAGAAAATGATTGTATTTCAAGAGAAGAATGAAAAGAAAAATGGAGTCCATGAAATAGAGTTCCTTAACATACAAAAAGATGCAAAGTATAGTTACATAGTGAGTAGAGGTTGATGCATAAATTGCTTAACCATGTGCACTGCATAAGATATTAGGGCAAGTGACATTGAGAAAAAAATATATTTATATTTAGTTGTTAATATAAAGTGACATCAAAAAGAGGTGCACCATCTTTAAGGTTAAAATGAGTATTATCTTCAAGGGTGTACTAGCAATCTTGCTATCTGTTAGTCCTATTCAAGAAAAAAAAAATATCAGAAGCATATTTTAATCCTACACTAGAAAGAATATTAGAAGCATATTTTTCTTAGGAGAGATAATATCCATCATCAATAAAAATGGGTTCAATTCCAACGAAATAACGAAGGGTGCCCAAACCTTTCATTTTAAAGTTTTGTCCCAAAAAGTGCTAAAGACTTTTTATACCATAATTATCATCCCCGTTGACAATTATATCATCAACCTAAAGCAAAACTAAAATGGTACTAGTAACAGTTGTGCAAACAAATAGCCATAAGAACTGGGCTTGAAATGTTGAAGTGAAACCATAGAGCTAAACTTAGAAAATCAAGCATATATATGTAGGACAAACTATATACGCAAAATGAATGTTAGACTCTATAGCAAAATCACAGAGAATTGGTATAATTGGAGTCAAATGAGAAGAAGATTTAGTAAAAGAAGGGATGTTAGTGAAAGGTTTGTGTTCCCAAAAGACACTTGATGAGAGAGTATGATACACTTAGCAATGGGGTCATAACATAAGTAACCTTTTTGGTTGACACCATAACCTTGAAGCAACAAAAACTTGAATCTAGGCTTTAACTTGGGTCTTTCATAAGGAGGGAGAATCATAAACAAGCCCAACCAAAAAGACAAAGAAGACTATGGTTTGGAGGGATAATACAAAGAAGTTCAAAATGTGTCTTGTTTTGAATTATAAGAGAAAGGACTCAATTAATGACATAGATAGTAGTAAGAGCAGCTTTTCCCTAACAATGTTTATGAAGTAAAGGCAGATAGGAGAAGGGATCTTACATTATTTAAAATGTGACAATATTTTGTGTTCTACTCAACCATTTTGTTGTAACGTATAAGGGCATCGTTTCTGTGGGATGATGCCTAAAAAGTGCATAATTTTATATTTTTTCCTTACCTTTTCTTTGTAGCTTTTCTAATATATTTTAGGCCTTATCATGCTCATTAGAGTCATATTTGTGTTTAGGCATGATTTGAAATGTTTTGTTTGCATTGATTAAAAATTAGGAGAATTCAAGTTTTTATGGGAAAGTGACCCCTTGACTTTTTTTTTTTTTTTAAAGTTTTTGACCATCAAGGAGTTTTAGAATGAAAAATTGGTCTTTAGAGACTTTAAAGTAGACATCTAGACCTTTTTGTAATAGGCTTGATCATTGAATTCGTTTTGACCTTCAACAATGGCTTCCAAGTCAGAGCAAAATTTGGAATCCTAGTCCTTCTCGAATTAGAAGTTTGATTGAGTAGCAATTAGTTTTTTTTTTAATCATATTAGGGGTTGTAGATATCCAATTAAAGTGATTAAAAAATGCTCCAAAAAGCTAAGAGGAAGGATTACAACTTTTATGAAGAGCACAAGCCAGATTTTGTCAACTTCTAGTTTGAAATTTACTTGAAAGAAGCAACATAGATTTAGTAATTTGGGACCACATTTGTTTTAGAAGGTGCATGGGTTTGGGGCATGATTATGGCAATCAGGAGCTGAATAAACTTCTTTTTTGACCTAATTCAATGAGGCATGACCTAGAACATTATATATAGGCTTCTTAGGGTTTTATTTTATTGTCATCTACCTCACATAAACAAGAACACTTGTTTTGCGTTTATAGTATGCCAAGTTAAGTTTTTCTTTTTAGTTCATAGGGATTTAAATCCCTAGTCACATGTTGATTGTGTAATTATCTCAACAACATTATTTTACTCACTTCTATGAAGTTAATTCATGTTATTCGAATTTAAACGATCATGATATTTGTTTTGATTGACTTAACAGAGCTCATTAAGTTGATTGATTGAATATTTATTGCTAGACTTAGGAATTATGATATGTAATAGTACTATTCCTAATCCTTAAGTGGCATATAGTGGTCATGATTATGGACAATTTTTCATTTTGATTACTATGACTAACATGGCCTAAGTTAAATAATCTAAGCTTGTGTAATTGTTGCTTAAATTAACCTAATCTATTTGTTCTTAATGCTACTACTATGTTAAATCTAAAGAGTTTATTCTAGGATATTTAATGGTTAAATGCTGGTGGAGAGCTTGTTTTATTAGTTACAATAAAGGGAGATTTCAGGAAGTAGAGCTTATTATTTTTTAGGGTTGATAATTTCATAAAAAAATAAAATAACATTATCTTTGATTGCTTCTATTAACCGTGAGGGTGAGATTGAACTTAGAACTATAGTTGCCTTCTTAACATTTTTCCTATCTGTTTTCTTTCTCAATATTTAGTTTAATCAATCTTCAACACTCCATCTTAATTTTTGCTTTAATTTAAGGAAATTAGAATTTAATTGAATACTCTTTGTGAGATAAGCTCTTACTCACACTACTGATTGGTTAGTGATTAGTAAAGTATTTTATTTTTGAGGTGTTTATGACAAGCTACCAAATTTTGGTGAGTGTTTCTTGTTAATCTTTATATTTTGGATATTTTATTTTGTGATTTCTTCCATTTTTTTCTAATATTTATGTGTTTTGGTAGATTTCCTTTTGTTCTTTTTGCAGATTTTTGTTTTATAATAGAGGAGCCATTGGAGGAGAAACTTCAAAGAATCAAGGACTTCATCAAATTAACCAAACTAAGTGGATCAGTTGTTCTTCTTCCAAAGAGTGAAAAGATGGCCAATCATAATAGCAGGACCCTAAAGGATCTTGCTAGTCCTAATTTTAATTTACAGTCTTTATGCATAGAATATCCTACCTTAGATATGGCTTTTGAGCTCAAATATGGACTGATTCATTTGTTACCTTCTTTACATGGTCTTGTAAGTAAGGAACCTAACAAGCATCTAAAGGAATTTTATGTGATGTGCTCAAGCATGAAACTAGTTAGTGTGACAAAAGAACAAATCAAGATGAGAACTTTTCCATTCTCCTTAACTGATGATGCAAAGTATTGGGTGTATTACCTTCCTTCTTGATCAATCACCACATGGCACGAGATGAAGAGGTTGTTTTGGAAAAATACTATCTAGCTTCTAGGGTGGCAAACACAAGGAAGGAGATTTGTAGTATTCACCAATACAATGGAGACCTTGTATGAGTATTAGGAGTGATTCAAGAAGTTGTGTGCAAGCTACCCTCACCACTAGATAAGTGATAAGTTGTTAATTCAATATTTCTATGAAGGTTTGCTTTCTATGGATAGGGACATAATAAATGCAGCGAGTGGAGGATAAGACTCTTGTTAAAGTTAGGAATTTGATCTCAAACATGGCAACAAACTCGCTTAGTTTCAATAAGAAAAGTGAATAAGGTACATACGTCTTCACTTAAACAACAAATATCTAACCTTACCTTTCTAGTTAGACAAATGGCAATAACAATTGTTCAACAAGCCGAAGTATGTGGCATTTGTTCGACAATGGGGCATCTAACTAATATGTGCCCAATGATGCAAGATGAAACAAAGGAATAGGTTAATGCTGTAGGGGGATTTTTGAGATAGTCAAGGAAATATGATCCCTTCTCTAACAACTATAATCTTTGATAAAGAGATCATTCAAACATGAGCTATGGAAATAGGCTACCTATGTAGAATTCATATCCAATTAAGTTGCCTAGATTCTAATAGGGCCAAAAAGCATATTAGCCTAAATAAGCAGCCTCATCCAATCCAAGTATATCATTAAAAGGTATTGTGAAATCTCTTACTACTAGTACTCACTAGTTTCAGCAAGATACAAGGATAATATTTAGAATTTGGAGAATCAAGTGAGTCAATTGGCAATAACTATGAGTTGTTTAGAGGCACATGGTTCAAGTAAATTACCATCTTAGACTATTGTGAACCAAAGGGAGCATGTGAGAGCTATAACTTTGAGGAGTGGTAAAGAGCTAGAGATGAAACAAAAGAAGACCCCTACTATAGCAATTGAGGAGGAAATTGAGAAGGAGGAGACGATTCCAACTAAGAAATCCTAGTCCCTTTGCTTTTGTTAAAGCTACACCCCTTCCTTTTCCAATCAAGCAAACAACGAAATCAAAGGATGAGTAAGAAAAAGAGATTCTGGAGACATTTTACAAGGTAAAGGTAAATATACCTTTACTAAAGGCAACCAAGCAAGTACCTAGGGATGCAACTTTTTTGAAAGAATTATGCACTAGTAAGCAAAATTTGAGAGATGATGAGAAGTATAAGGGAGAATATGTTAGTTGTTCTTCAAAGGAAGCTTCCCCTAAAGTGCAAAGATCCAATTATATTCACTATCTCGTGCAAAATAGGTAATACCAGAATTAAAAGAGCAATGCTAGATTTAGGAGCTTCTATTAATGTTATGCCATGATCAATTTGTGCTTCTTTAAATCTAGGACCTTTTAAGAATACATGTGTTATTATACAATTGGCTAAATATACTAGCACTTACCCCTGAATGAGTAACTGAGGATGTGCTAGTGTAGGTGAATGGGGTGGTATTTCTTGCTAGTTTTTACATTGTTGATATGTGTGACAATAGTTCCCCTAACCCTGAAGTTTATGAGGATACTCTCACCATGGAGTTTAATGGTGAAGTCATCCATGTCAAAATTTATTAAGCTATCAAGTATGTTAGTATTCCGTCTATGCTAATAATGTGATTGATTCTTTAGCACAAGAAGTTTTGAAGCTTATAAGCAAAGAAGATTCTTTAGAGTGGTAGTTGTCAAGCATCTTGAGAAGGTGAAATTAAGGCCCCTATTTTAGAGATTAAGACATTATCTATCCACCATCAAATTATAGAAGTTGACTAACACATAAAGTCAAGCCAACGATGTTAAACAAAGGCATTGATTAGGAGGCAACCCAAGAGTAACTAGCAAGCCATCATTAGATTTGTTCTCTTACTCTATCTCTTTTACTTACTTTTGTCTATTATTTGTTTTATGTGTTTACGTTGAAGACAATGTAAGTTTTAAATGTGGAAGAAAGGTGTAGGATTTTCAATTTTCATTCATTTGTCTACATTTGCTACAATAAGTTGTCTTGTGTGTGTGAAAACTTTTTTCTTCTTCTTGTTGTGATTTAGCCTGAAAAGATTATACGTTGGTTATGTTTTGGAGTGCCCAATGATGCATAGAAAAAAATGAATTGGTAATAATTGTTATGACATACCACCTAGCTTATGTTGTTGGCAATTTCTTATAATATGAAGTTACGTATGCTTGAATCATTGTAGTTAACTAAAATGATGCTTCTTGATGTTGTGTGAAAAAGGTGAAAAGCATGACTAGGAAGCGCATAGCTTCTCTTGAGATTATTTCTTTTATGCTAGGCCTAAATTCAAGTTTAAGTATATATGGTTGAAAAGAAGAATAGAAAAAGAAAAAAAAGAGAAAAGAAAAGAAAAAATTGATTATAGTAATTCTATTCCACTATTTACATTGCTTAGTAACTGAGGGATTCAACACCAAAAGTCTTGACCTTCATGTCAAACGGTGCATAAACATGAGTATACCAAGCACTTTGATGTTTGTTCTTGTTGATTGATTTCTAGGTGTGACTTAAGGAAGAATATTGGTAGCTATCTCATTAAATTAACACCCTAGTTTACTACCTAGTTTGTAGCAATAAAAAGAAATGATTGAAAGGTAAGTTTTGCATGACTTGGTTGTGATAATTGTGAGATTTGCATCGACTAATTCAAAGTATTTAAGGTGATCACCATTTCAGTTTGGTCAATTTTGTGTAGAATAAAACCCAAACCGTTACTAGTTTCATTTAGGCAATTGACTGGTTTATGTTCAGTCCCTCTTCCAAGGTTTCAACACCATAGCCCAGAAGACACTGCCACCTTTAGTACCAACCCTAACAAATTTGACATTTCTAAAGTCAACAACCACATCCCAATAAGTTCTATTCCTATTAAATTCACTACCTTACAAGATACCCATGGTCAAAATCCCAATCAAGTTTGCAACCCTCTAAAATTCCTAAGAAGTGAAATTGTACAAAATAGAATGCCCTACCTTTGTAGCTGGTTTCTACAAGTCTAGTGTTGGGCTTCAAGAAGATCAATGGGTTGAATCAAGGAGGGCATTGACTAGAATTAAGGATGTGATAAACGACTTCAGCAACAACACTGGAGAATGAGCCAAAGGATGAAACATTGACAATACTATGAGTAGGCATTAATGGGTTCTTGAGTGGTGGCAGAGCTTTTGGACAAGAATCAATGCAAAGATGCAGTAGGCTTCCAAAGTGCTGGTGTAGAAATTTTTAGGAGGGTGAGTGTAAAAAATAGAAGAGGGAGACAAAGAAAGATGGAGTTGGGAAAAGTGAGGGGGTGCCACATGAGAGATGGAGAAGACACAAGAGAGATGGAGAAAAAGGAGAACACATGGGAGAGATTGAGAAGTTTCTAGAAAAAGTAATGGGAAAAAAGAAAAGGAGGGAAGGAGGAAAAAATTTGAGGGAGGGAAGAAGTACATGATAAGAATCAAACCTAGAAGCTTTATATGTGAGGAAGACCAAAGACCACTACTCTAGGTTACATGCCTTACAAAAATCTTGCATCATATTATATATATTCAGTTTGGTTTAGTAGATTTCCAAAAAAAATTCCAAACCAACAACTATACCAATCAAAATAATTGAATTAAAAGTTAAACCAATTTAAACCAAATTGAAGTCAGTTTTCAATTGGTTTAGGTTCATTTGGTTTTGATTAATTAGTTTTGAACACCTTTAAGAGTACTTATGGATAGAGATAAAGAAAGCTGAGTATGCTTGATTTCTTTTATTTGGCATTACTGCAATTGTAAGTTTAGGGTATATGTTGATTTAAGGATTAATATAAATAACTTATGCATTATGGTGGTGTTCTGATATATAGCTAGTGTATGATCTATCATTGTTGAATTCTTTTTTGCCCAAGCATATGCAAAAGGCAAGTATGGGGGAATTCGACAATTTCATAATTTTATATTTTTCCTTCCCTTTTCGTTGTAGCTTTTCTAATATATTTTAGGCCTTATTATGCTTATTAGCATCATATTTGTGTTTAGGCATGATTTGGAATGTTTTGTTCATATTGAAAGAAAACTAGGAGAATTCAAGCTTTTATGGGAAAGTGACCCCTAATATGTTTTCCGGATTTTTGACTATCAATGTGTTTCAGAATGAAGTGTCTATAAAAACTTTAAAGTAAACATCCAAAACTTTTTTAACGGGCTAGAACATTCAAATTTGACTTCATTTCAGGCTTCAACCATGGCTTCCAAGTTAGTGCAAAATTTGGCATCCTAGTCCTTCTCATATAAGGAGTTTGACTAAGTAGTAGTTAGTGTTTTTATCATATTCAGAGTTGTTGACATTCGATTAAGGTAATTTAATAAGGCTCCAAAAAGCTAAGGGGAAGGCCTAAACTTTTATGAAGAGCCCTGGCCCAAAGTTTGTCACTTCTAGTCTAAAATTTACTTGCAAGAGGTGGCATAGATTCAATAATTTGGGACCATGCCTATTTTGGAATGTGCATTAGTTTGGGGCATGATTTTGGCAATCAATAGTTGGAGAAACTTCTTTTTTGACCTAATTTAGTGAGAGGCACAACCTATAACATTCTATATAGGCTTCTTATGGTTTTATTCTATTGTCATTTGGCAATACACAAATAAGGAGACTTATTTTGCATTTTCAACATGTCAAGCTAAGATTTCTTTTTTTAAAAGTTATTGGGGATTTCAAGTCCTAATCACATGTTGATGTCGTAATTATTTTAGCAATGTTATTTCTATTCCTTTCTATGAAGTTAATTCATGTTATTTAGATTGAAAAATATCATAATATTCGTTTTGATTGACTTAAACAAAGCTCATTAGGTTAATTAAATGATTATCTATTGCTAGACTTAGGAATCATTATATGTAGTAGTTCTATTCCTAATCCTTAAGTAACATATCATGGTCCTGATTATGGACAAGTTTTCATTTTGACTACTATGAATGACATGGTCTAAGTTAAATAATCCATGCTTGTGTGATTGTTGCTTAAATGAACCTAATCTTTTGTTCTTAACATTGCTACTACATTAAATTTAGAAAGCTTATTCTAAGTTGTCTACTAGTTAGATACTAATGAAGAGCTTGTTCTATTAGTTATAATTAAGGGAGATTTCAAGCAGTAAAACTTGCTATTATTTAGGGTTGATAATTTAATAAAAGAATAGAATAATGTTATCTTTTATTGCTTACATTAATTGTGAGGGCGAGTTGAACTTAGAACTAGAGTGTCTTCTTACAAGTTTTGCTATCTATTGTCTTACTCAATATTTAGTTTAATCAATCATCAACCCCTTTCTGAATTTATGCTTTAATTTGAGGAAATTAGAATTTAATTGACTACACTTGGTGGAATTGACTGATACTTGCACTATCTACTGGTTAGTAATTAATAAGGTACTTTATTTTTGGGGTGTTGATGACACGTTACCAAATTTTGGTGTTGTTACTGAGAGTATTTCTTGTGAATCTTTAGGTGAGAACTTGGGGTAACCTTCGTCCCCCTTAACTTTCAAAATTTTTATATATAGAAAAGGAAATTTAAAAAATTAGTTTGATCCACATTGAATTTTGTGAATTATTCCTTAATTTTCATGAACTTTGTAAAGTTTCATATATATCATAGAAAATTTAAAAACTTTTTAGTTTGACTCTCCAAAATTCTATGAAATGTTATGTATAACCTATAATAGTTTTTAAAAATTTTTAAGTAACTCCTAATATTTTTTAAAATTTGTTTGAAATTCTTGAAGTGACTTTAGAATATTTTAATAGTGCAAAAATAGCTCTACCTTTTAGCTGTGTATACCAATCAACAAGTAGCATATAGCAACATATGTAGTCTTGCCACCCCTAAAGAAAAATTCTAGTGTCAACCCTATGTCTATGAATCTTGCACTTACAACCCTAGTTAGAAAATTTCACCTCAAGACCTAAATTACAAAGTTGGCTTATTGATAGAAGATACAAGAATAATTTGGATACAAAGTATGCATCCCCAATACTAAGAAAAGAGGTGGATATGGTGTCAATATGACTTATAGACATGTATGACCCATCACTAGTATAAATTTTGGGTGAAGGGGAAAGAGAGATTTTCAAAGAAAATATTAAGGAGTTAGAGGTGATATGGTTGCAACATGCAGAATCTATAAACCATTGGTAGTTATTTTATGTAATTGAGAGGGCAATGGAAGAATGGGATAAAACTTGGTGTAGGTATGCCTTAATGTTAGTTGCAAAAGGAGAATTGGTCAATATTGAAGGCTTTGTAATAAACGAGTTAGCAAAAGCAACCATGGCTATTTTCATTTAAAAAAAAAAAGAATGGAAGAAGGAGATTTTCCTAGTGTATGTGAAGCATTAAAGCAAAGGGTCATATTATGCCACACCAAAAAAAAAAAAATAGCAAAATGACACTCCTCAAAGCAAGAAAAGAATAAATGTGAAATGACAATCTGTCAAGCCTCTATACCATATAGAAAATGAAGAAGAATATATCTTTCTAATGTTTGTTTACAGGGCACTAAGGCCTATTAGGGGGATTACAATAATTAATTGTTTGAAAGATAGGAAGTCACATAAATATTCCTATGGCAAATGCTTTGGAGCAAATGCCTTCTTATGTAAAGTTCATAGAATAATTACTTTCAAGAAAGAAGAGGCTAAAAGACTATGAGATGGTTGCACTTATTAAGGATTGTAGTTCTATTCTAGAAAGAAAACTTCCACCTAAGTAGAAAGATCTAGGAACTTTACCATACCTTGCACCATTGAGAATGACTAGGTAAAACATAGACTTTGTGACTTCGGAGAGGTTAAATGAACTATTGTAATGCTACAACTTGATGAGAGGATCCCTGCATATCCTAGAGGCCTAATTGAAGTCGCGCTAGTAAAAGTTGAAAAGCTCATATACCTTGTAGATTTCATAATATTAGACATGGAGAAAGATATAGATATCCCAGTCATCTTGGGAAGGCCTTTCCTAGCCGTAAGAAGAACCTTAATTGATGTGCAAAAAGGGGAACTCACTCTGAGGGTTTAGGATCAAGAGGAAAATTTTAACCTTTTTAAGGCTTTAAAACTCCCTCAAGATCATGATGAGGTGTCTAGCATAAACTTGGTGGACACTTGTATTTCTAAATTTGGCATTCTTTTCAAACTCAATGATCCACTAGAGGCTACATTAATTAATATAGATTTACTTGAAAATAATGATGCAACCTACTATGAGAATCTTTTGAAGAATGACCCAAATATTCTAAGTGGAAACAAAATTTAATTGAGATTGAAAACCCACCTAGAAAGTTTTGGCCTTTGATAAAGAACCCACCAAGTCTAGAGTTCTCTTCCTTTTCATCTCTCTTATGCATTCTTAAGGGTTGATTCTACATTTCTATTAATTATTTCTTCTTCTTTGAAATCTCATAAAAAAAAATGGCTCCTTAGAGTGTTAAAAGAGTAAAAGCAAGCAATAGGATGGTTTGATATTAAAGGAATTAGCCCATCTATTTGGTTGCATAAGATAAATCTTGAGGAAGGTTTTAAGCCCACCATTGAAGCACAAAGGAGGCTAAACCCAATCATGAAGGAAGGGTGAAGAAAGAGATAATAAAGTGGCTGGATAATGGGATTATTTATCTCATCTAGGATAGTGCATGGGTTAGTCTTGTGCAATGTGTCCCTAAAAAGGGAGGTATGACTATGGTGCAGAATGACAACAAAGAATTAATCCTAACAATAAATATAAAAGGTTGGAGTGTGTATTGGTTATTGGAAGCTTAATAAAGCTACCAGAAAGGAACTCTTTCCTCTTCCTTTCTTGGATCAAATGTTGGACGGACTTGCTAGCCATAAGTTCTATTGTTTCTTGGATGGCTATATCAGTTACAATCAAATAGCTGTAGCACTTGAACATCAAGAGAAGACTATTTTCACTTGTCCATATGGTATCTTAGCATTTAGGAGATCCCCTTTGGATTGTCAATGCTCCTGTTACTTTTCAAAGGCACATGATGTCCATCTTCTCCGATATGGTAGAAAACATAATTGAGGTATTTATGGATGATTTTTAAATTTGTAGCTCTTCTTTTGATATTTACTTGCACAACCTCTCTCTTTTGTTAAAAAGATATATAGAGACCAACTTAGTGCTGAATGGGGAAAATTTCCATTTTATGGTAGAAGAAGGTGTGGTTTTAGGTCACAAGATCTCTATGCATGGCATAGAAGTTCTCAGAGCAAAGCTCAAGGAGATTAAAATTTCCCTTTACCAATGTCTATAAAGAGAGTGAGAATTTTCTTAGATATGCTGTTATATAGAAGATTCATTAAGGACTTCTCCAAAATCATAGCCATTTGTATGCCACTGGAGAAACACATGCCATTCAATTTTGATAAGGAATGCATGAATGTGTTCCTCTTGTTGAAAAAGAAGCTTGTCTCAAGCCCTATCATCGTAACACTTGATTGGAATAGCATCTTTGAGGTAATGTGTGATACTAGTACTATAGTCTTGGGGCTATTTTGAGTCAAGAAAAGGTAAGGTTTTTCATGCTATTTACTATGTAAGTAAGACCTTGAATGATGCTAAAAAGAATTATGCTACTATTGATAGAGAATTACTTGCTATATTATTTGTCTTTGAAAAATTTAGATCATATTTGCTTGGTACTAAGGTTATAGTGTATACTGACCACTTTGCTATCAAGTATTTGATTTCTAAAAGTACTCAAAACCAAGATTGATTAGGTGGGTGATCACTCTTGCAAGAATTTGACTTGGTGATAAGGGATGGAAAAGGAGCTAAAAATCAAGTGGTTGATCACCTATCTAGATTATCTCATCTTTATAAACGAGACTTTTCTAGATGAGCATCTCTTTAATGTGAGCAAGGTGCTTTGAGGATGGCATGCTAACTTAGTAAATTATTTGGTAAGCAATATTCCTTCACCTGATTTATCATTTAATCAAAAGAAGAAGTTCTTGCGCGATGTTAAATTTTATTTTTGAGATGACCCTTTTCTTTTTAAGCTTTGTAATGACAAGGTAATTACGAGGTGTGTACCACAAGCGGAGGTCCCTAGCATACCACAATGTTGTCATGTCTCAGATTATGTAGGTCACTTTGGAAGCACTTAAGCTTTGATTATGGTTTCTATTCGCCCACTCTATTTAAAGATTCTCGTGACTTTGTATCTTCTTGTGATATGTGCCAAAGAGTAGGTAATATTTCAAGAAAGAATTAGATGCCACAGCATGGATTCCTTGAGGTGGAAATATTTGAAGTATGGGGATTTGATTTCATGAGACCTTTCCCATCCTCATACAACAACAAGGACATAGTGGTGGTTTTTGATTACATCTCAAAATGGGTAAAGGCCATGGCCAATCCAACCAATGATGCCAACCAAGTTATCAAATTTGTCAAATGGAACATCTTTGGTATTCCTAGAGCAATAATTAGTGATGGAGGTTCACACTTTTGTAATGAACATTTTATAGGTCTCCTAACAAAATATGTAATAAAACATAAGGTGTCCGCTCCCTATCATCCCCAAACAAGTGGACAAGGGGAGATGTCAAATAGAGAAATCAAGAGGATCTTGGAGAAAGTGGTGAGACCCTCTAGGAAAGATTGGCCTCTAAAGCTGGATGATAAACTTTGGGCACATAGGACAGCCTATAAGACCCCATTGGGATGTCTTCTTATAGGTTTCTCATTGGTAAGGCATGCCATCTTCCTATAAAATTGGAACACCAAGCCTATTGGGCCATTAAGCTTCTAGACATTGAATTAAATGCTACAAAGGAAAAAAGACTTCTCCAACTAAATGAACTGAATGAAATAAGAAGAGATGCATATCTCTAGATTCTCAAAGGAGAAAACCAAAATTGGCATTATAAGAAGGTAATTCCACATACAATAGAAGGACAACGAGTTTTGCTTTACAATTCAAGATTAAAAACTCTTTCTAGGAAAACTCAAATTTAGGTGGAGTGGACCTTACTTCCTAATCAAAGTTTTCCCTTATGGTGCTATAAAGTTGTTTGATAAGAGAAAGAAAGAAACTTTCAAAATAAATGGTCATAGGCTAAAAAGGTACTTGGGTGAGAACCATGATTGAAATCCTTAATAAGCTTCTGAAGTAATGAAGTCTTCTAGAGTCTATAAATTGGGCACCTTTTTCTTTTGGTTCCTTTAGTTTTTCTTTTATTTTATTTAGCTTCTTTAATGTTTTTTGTGTGTTTGTCTTGTTTTTATTGTTTACTAGGTAGAAGGAAGTAGAGTTACAACACAAGACCAAGAATTTATGAAGTAGTGTGGAGAAAAGCTACCTTAACACTAGCTTATGACATTTAGATGATCTCCATAATCAGCTAAGTTGCTTCCCTACTCTCCTTAATTTTTATTTTCACAACATTGGAGACATTGTTGATTTTAAGTTTGGGGATAGTAATACCCTAATTTTAATTTGAAGGGCATATATGAAGGTTTTAGGGATATGAGTTAGCTAATTAGTTATTCAAAACATTATTTGAAATATTCCATGATTGCATGATTGAGTTAAACTGGGATGAGAAAGAGACATATTTTGCTCAATTCTAAATTTTTTATTAAAATTTTTCAAAATCTGAATTCTTTATTAGGCTTGCATTAGCATTAATTCAAGTTCTTGCTGGTTTCTAGTGGAAGTTATGAATGCTCAATGAATAAATAGTGAGGTGTGTGTATTGAGATTGAGAAAGACAATCTAGACCTTGTTTCAATGAATCTTGAGACTCTTTTGATTAAAGTTGCATGTTGAGTTAAAGGTGATTTAGGTCATATTAGAATCATTTGAGCCTTTGAAGCCAACCCTGTTTACTATATCCTTAGTCAACCCTAGTGAGCATTAATGCCTTATTATTTTCCTTTCTTTATGATTATCTTTTTGCATTTCAAGAAGACTAATAGAGTATATGCATGATGGCATGAGAAAAGCAAAGAAAAAAAGTACCGGGAGGTGAAAAAGAAGACTCAAGTTCGAGAGCCTCAACTAATAAGTTTAAAAAGCATGAAAAGATGCAAAATGTTAAAAGAAATTGTGATGAAGTTTTGGGAAATTCCAAAAATATGAATAGGAAAAAAATGGAAGGGGGAAAGAGGACATAAAAGAAGAGAAAGAAGGATTGAAAGATTCATGCGTATGCTTAGAAGTCTTCACTTGTTGATTAATTTGTTTCTTTACTCTTTCTTTATTATTCCTTAACATTGCCATTACAAGCAGAAAAAGTCCTAATGATTTGATGGAGCATGCAAATCTTATCTAGGCGAGTGAATAAAAATCATGAAGAATAAGCATATGGAGCAGTCTTGAGAGCCTAAAGAAACAAACAAGTGAGAAGAGTTCTTACACTTGAGAGCATGACAGCATTGGCATCATAATTGATCTAAGTGGAGATTTGGGTGAATTGCTATGCATTTTCAATCTTGCATCTTGGATTTTACGATTCTTTTAACTTTGAGAGTTAGATCCAGCATGGTGTGATCTTGATTTACTCCCAATTTCACTATTATGTCTTAATTGGTGTAATTTAGATATTTGGTTGATGTTAGGGAGATGAATTGAATTCTATTTTAACCAACCTTTTGCTTGAGGACAAGCAAAAGCCTAAGGATAGGGGTATTTGATAAGTCTAGATCATATACTTTATTCACCCATTTACTTAGTGTTTTATGTGTGATTATTGTTTTTATGAATCAAATATTGCACTAAGATGTGTTCTTGAATGATTTACATGAATTCTTGGTGAATATTTCATGGTTGGAAAGAATTGAAGCCAATTTTGAAACTTTAATTTCTAGGCAATAGTTAAAGATCAGCTCATCTCTGGAGTTTATCGCATTCAATCAAGGAGATTGTTGATTCATGTTAATCTTGAAATCTAAAGCTTTAAATGAACTGCTCATGTGCCTAGATTGGAGATGAAAGATACTCAACTCTTTGGAAAAATTATGTGCAGTTCTAGTCCACATCTATTTATGCAGTCGGTAAAGAATGGGTCATATCTTGAGTTATATAACTCAGATTGATGTGATTCTTGGATCTATGTGTAACTAGACATGCATAACTTTCTAACACGTACCCATGAGCCACTAGGAGATATGTTTAAGATATAGTGATTTGTGGAACAAATTTTAGGTTTGCTAGATGAGAAATTGTTCAGAATGGGCTACATTAACCTAGTTGAGCGCAGCACATCATAAGCTTGATCCAAGACTCTCATAAACATGTGTTGGACTTGATAAGGGCTTATTCATCAAAATTCAGTGGGTGCCAAGAGTTCTAAGATGATTAATATAGAGAGAAGCAACTAGAATGCTTTAGCCTACTTCAGCCCAAAGCTCCATGAAGTGGACATGTACACCCAGGAATGGCCTAAAGATTGATTACTCTACTCTTTAGAAAGTTCATAATCAGATTAGGAGAGTGACTAAGCATGATTCCTAGGTTGGATGATCAATAAAGTCCCAATTTGCATTATTTTAGGATCTGTTGAAGTCTTAAGCTGATCTTCACCCAAGTTCCTTTCAAGATTCAACAATTTCAACCCAAGATGGATTAAAAGAAAGCAAGATAAGGTTATAACAAAGAGAAGGACATGATATATATATATATATATATATATATATATAAATGAGGAGAGACACTGTTGACGAGGGTAGATCACTTTCAACCACTTTGGGAGAGCCATCATGTGCATTTTTGGGAGAGATCCTCTAGAGCAAGGCGAGATCGAGATAGAAAAAAGAATATTTGTCCAAGAACACAAGTGCAGGTCATGATCTTCCCCCAAAGAGTGCAACTACTTCTTCTTTAGTTTCTGTTATGTTTCTTTTTGAATGTTTTGTGATTTTGGACATAGTTAGCATGAGCTGAATTCGTGATCTACGGGATTGTAAAGAAATTTTTATGAGCCTTATGCTATTTCTATTTTTAATTACTCAGTTCTTTTAATGCATAAATGTTTTAAATTTGTGCTTAATGATTAATTGGAGTAGCTAACCAATTATAGATTTGAAAGGCTTAGTTGATTCTTGAGAAAGATCGACTAGATCTAGGATCAATTGATTTAAAAACATAAGACTTCTAATACAAAAGTATAATCAAAGTCTTGTGCAATTTTGTTTGAATGCTTATTCTCAACACAATTCTTTAATTTAGGTTAAAGAATTAGAATTAATTGACACAGATATGTTTTTAAGTAAATAAGTGCATTTGATTGGCATTCATCATAATTAACCAAAGTTAATTAAATTTTGTTTTAAAAGAGAGATATGTCTTAACTTATGTTTTTGTTAGTTATTTCTTACTATTTTGTTATTTAAACTTTTTCTTCATAGTTTAGGGTTTTCCTTATCAGATTAGTTTAGTTAGTAATAGACTATTATCTAATTGTCAATTAAAATTAGGGTGTTACAGGGCTGCTAATTGGTAATAATAATTCCCTATGGGAACAATATCTTGTGAATACTTGCTAGATACATGTGTACTCATACAGTAATTATCAAACCACAAGCAAAATTATGGCCCAAAAAAAAAAATGATCAGCTAAATTCAATAGCCGTCTCACGAAAGTTGCTTCAAGATCTTTCCATGCAATATTTCATATGCCAACAATTGAAGCACTGATTGTGTCAGGACCCCCATGGTAGACTAGCTCAGCGAAGGTACCTCCTCCTTCTCCCTTGGCTAGTCTTCCCGGATTGATAGAAACGCACTTCATGCAGTTTCCACATTCACTTTCCCTGTCAAGAACCTGTGCAATGGCGAATCATTTCAGATCCTTCTATCCTAAAACAGCATTCAACTCTCTCTTTGTTGTTTCAGATTATTAGCTTTTAATCGCCTGAGGAAGACAAAGGTGTCGAGCTGGGGAATTTACCTTGAAAAAGTACTTGATGTCTGAAGGTAGAATGAGAACATCTGGAACCAGTGAGAGTTCAAGGGCGTCAGGAGCAAGAGAAAAGTCCAAAGGAACACTTTCTGCTGGTGGATAAAGAGGATAAAAGCTGGTAAAAAAAATGAGGGTTATTAATTGTTCCATCTGATGACTTCTGAACCTAGTATCAACCACAAAAATTGCTAGAACATTACTGCAGTACCTTTGCTGGCTGAGAATATGATTTGTCAGTCTACTCATGCGATCAGTAGGTATTCCATCTGATGCTGCAATTCGTGATATCTCCTCCCCACTGAGCTGCTTGAGAATATCCACAGTGCAGCAACCAACTTTGACCTGAAACCCAAGACGGAATAAGTTAACTTATATGCTCCTCTCCAGATACAACATCTAAATCCCACCTTTTTTTCCTATCAGTAAGAAACTAAGGAGGTATCTAAAGACTAAAACCCACAAGAATTACCCTGAACTTGCTTGTGTAATGCAAATGTAAAATGGAAAAGATCAAAGTTAAAAGACTCTTAGTCTGCGGCTAAGGCGTGATGGCAACTAACAGTGATAATAAATGAAGAGCCTTCTAGCGAGTATACATCAGACCAGTAAATAAAACTACTATCACATGTTCACCTTTGTATCCTAAGGAGATACCCCTGACCACACCATTAAACCTTTTTTTTCCTTCTTTTATTCTTTTTGCCCATATATCAGTTAAATGTTATCAACAACCATAGAACTGCACTTTCTGTACAAAATAAAAAACTAGAGTTTCAATGGGTTTGACATGTAGAGATATTATATTATGGCAAAAAATAATTTTGCAATAATCTTCACTAATGTTAATATTTCTTAGGGTCAGTGTCAAGACATTTATTACTTAAGCCATTGCACATTAGTGCAGGAGTTTGATTGCTGGCGCAGCAAAGCCAAATTCTTTCAAGGCAAAAGGTGGGGCTTACTTAATTTTCCTGACGCAAATTTACAATTTTACATAAAGTTACGAAGAAAGGTCTCTCGGAAGTTCACCAGATCCTCACTCGCACCCTCAGTAGTCAGCACAAAGAAGCAAGTGCCCGATTAAATATCAGCACTGTGCTATACTCTAGTCATGCTAAACTTAATGACGCCCAATGTAAGGCTCTGTTTAAGGTTTTTCACCAACCCTTAGATTTGTCAAATAATTAATAATTAATTTTAAACCAGAAATTGTTATATGACACCCCTAAGCAATTCCCTTATCTGAAAGTGCTATTAGCTCATAATAAATTCATGAACTGTATGACTTCTTGAGACAACATTCTCCAGCTTTTCTTGTGTCACTGGATTTAGAATTATAAAAGCCTGGATATGTAAGTGTGAAACTAATATAAATCCACAAGAATAAGTCATAATACATGATAATTAAGGCATTACCTCGTTTGCCTCAAAAATACCAGGATTAGTGAGACTGGCTATCTGAAAAATAAAACAAAAACTAATTTTATAACTGCCCATACGAACAACAATTTGATAGAGCAGGCACTACATTTTAACATTCAGAATATATACGTATATTTGTATGGAAAATTCTAACCTGAACTCCTTCATGCGGAGGTTAGCATCCTCCATATTTTTAATTGGACAAAATACCCATTTCTTTTCTTCTAAATATATAAATTTTGAAGTTATATTAGTCATTTTGTTTTAAAAACAAATCTAATATTCTTTCACTTTCTCCTATTTTCTATTTATAACCGAAACTTTCTCTCACCTGAATGGGGAAGAACTCATCATCAATGGTGAATAATAGTTGCATAATTCTTCTTTTCCATAGAAATTACAAATATTAAAATGAAACTTTTACTCAAAACACTAGCAAGCCTAAGATTATGCAACAAATCTAAAGGCTTTACAAGCATTTGCATACAGGTTGACGTAAAGTTGTAACTTCATTGAATCATCACCTTTTTATCTCCATATTGTAGCAGCATGCTAATAAAAAACTGTTGGCAACAAAATTGAAAATGAATGCATTCTGGCTTTTACACTCATATTGAAGTGGTAGATAAAGTGACTTCTATTTTCATTAATTCACATATCCTCTCAAAGCAGAAGTACTGGGTCAAAATCCAAACTGATACATCGCTCATCTATAATAATACTGACTTATGCCAGTTGTGCTAGAATTATGGCTTAAAAAGGATGCAGCTATACCAGAAGAGTAGCAACTCAAATTTTTCATGGTGGAAATGAATTTCTTTTGAAGAGAAAATGCATTTGTAGAAGAGAGAAGGATGGAGGTGAAAGAAGGTTTTTCTGCTAAAAAATAGAAAGAGACAAAGTCATAGTATTAATTAGATTTGTCTTTTCAACAAAATGACTCAAATACAAAAGTTATACACTTATATAACAAAGAAAATGATTATTTTATCCAATTGAGAGTGCGGAGAATGCTATACGAAGCAAACCAAGATAACCTGTACAACAGCGATCCAAATTTCTAGACACTGAAAATATTATACCTGGGGCTTGAAATCAGGTAGATTGATATCAAATGCCGGCTGCAAAAACAGTGGTAGTTTTTGAATCAATAATCTATCAAACTAGAACGCTCCCTAATGTACATAGAACAAATATCATGATATTCTAGTTGATTCAAGTTTATCATTACCTGCGGGAAAACAAAATCATGGTTAGCATCCCGTATAGATGGTACAAGAAGAACGCGTGCTGCTGAGCCCATACATTCTACATAGTCTTGCAACTATGAGAGCGGAAGGGAGTTAGGAAAACAAACAGAAAACAACACCTCAAACAAATCATACTGATCAAGTTTATACCCTTCTGAGTATTTCATAATGAAACATTTCATCAAAGGTCCTGTCTATGGTTCCTTTCTTAATGTCTGGGTGTTCAGCATCAATAAATGGACCCAGCTGAAAGAAAGCACAGCTGTCAACATCATCAAGCTTGAAGTTTCGTATGACCTAACATATGTCTAAAGGAAGAAGAAAATTGCAGTACAGGTGGTATTCACCAATAAAAGTAGCTGCGGCTGTCTTCTCTTCGCATATGCCAGAAGCTCTGAAAGAGGCTCAAACAACAAATTGTCTGCTGTTGTGAAAGGGCCTGCTGCAATGATCTGCTAAGCATCAAGAGCAAAAGTAAAGTTTACATTACTGACCGAGATTCAGTATGTACAGTATTAAAAAATATTTTAAGGAACCCTGGATCATTCAAAATTGATCATACCCCAACTGTGACTAAAATTCTGATACATTGAAATTCCATCTAGAAGGATTAGAGAAAATTTAAAAGATCTAATATTTATAGTACACTGTGTGTTGCATTAGTGCCTTGTTCCCATTTCTTGACTGTTTAACTAACTGCTTAGGCATTTATTTTTAATGATATATGGATCTCCAGTAAAAGTAAAAATTTCTTGATGAATGTGAGGTCAAACATAAATCTAGAATATGACTATGAAGACAATATGCTAAAGATGGTTGATACAATATAGTCTTCAGGAGAATTCATCCACCAACAAATGAATAAGGCATACAAACCATAGATAACTCTCTCTGTTTACAAGGCAGATCAGTTGGCTGATTTTCCTTATCAAGAGCTTGTTTCTTTGATGGATTCAAATTCTCATCAACAGCAACAGAGGAAGGTATAGATTCCACCAAACTTGATGCAATTAAGCAGTGCCCACTAGGATTATGCCCTTCAATACCAACTACCTGCCATAATAAAGTCCTCCTTTTATAAATTGAACCTTGATATTTACCTTCAACATTTTGAAATCAAATTTGTAGCCTTAAATCCTTTTCTTCATCTCACCTGGCCTGGGAAAATTGAAAATTGTCTTAGTTGTTGCAATTCAAGGCGAACACGCTGCCCTCCAGAATGCACGACACTGCCAAAGTATTAAAAGTACAGGCCCATATATGAGAAAAAAGATGAAGAGATAAATTTAGCATCAGTATGAAGGGTAGTTCCCCCCTAATGTGTAAAATGTCAAATGATTAAATAATAGAATCTTTTTATTGATATCAATACAAATACACAAATTACACACAAGTGACACAACATATGAAGAATAACAAATCTACCCATAACAAGATAGCCCCAAGTCTAGTTTCAAGGACCAGGGAACCTCCCCATTTTCCTTAACCCAAGAAAGAGGGGCAAAACAGGACCAATGTTCTTAGGCAGCACAATCCTTTATCTAGCAACATTAAGAGCGAACTCTTGGTGAGCATGGGTACACACATCCCTTGATCCCAGATTCTCATATGGCTGAGCCCATGGTTCACCATCAAACATTCCAAGTATCATTTGGACTTAGTGTAGTCACCAAAGACCCTTTCACATCGGCTTCACTTAACAAGCTTTTCTTTACAGCATCCTGAGTGTTTAAGCCCAAGAAAGCCCCCAATCCAAATCCAAACCTCTTTTAATGGCATGAGCAGCAGCTTCTTGTAGTGATTTTGGATAATGTTGGCTATTGTAAAGCACCCCAACAGAGTCACAATCCAATACGACATACCTATCAAGACGGTCAAGGAACCAACTCATCCAAAGTTTAAGCTGTTGAGTGGGGGCTCAAAAATGATTTTATATTTTATTTCTTTAACACACCACCTCATACGAAAGTCTCTTTTAGGCATGAAGTGTAAATAATTTTTAATTTTGGGTGGCAGTAAAGATTTAACCTTTGACCATTTGGTCATAAAGTTCTAATATCATGTCAATGAATCAACTCTCCCGAAAACTTGAGCTATTGGGTGGAGACTCAAATGGTTTTATATTTTATCTCTCTAACAAGACTCAAATGGTTTTATATTTTATCTCTCTAATAAAGATGCCCATCCCTTTTCACCATGCATATTGTTCCCAAAACCACTGACGAGATTAAGAGTTTCTCAAAGTGACGATCTCCTTCAAGAAGGGTTGGCACACCTTTTACAAATTCAAGATCATGTCAAATTTTCAGACTATTTTTAAAAACTTGGTTCTAATAGAATCCAATGGCATCATTAGACTCATGTAATCCACCTCACCTAGTAAGATAAGGCTCTATGTATTGTTATTGTTGTCATCGTCAAATTTTCAGACTCATGTTGACTACCATATGTGCACGAAAAACTCTAGGCTAAGACTTGGCATCAACAACAAACCACAGTGAACCTTTGCCATCTCCCAAAAGAAACAAATGCGACATGGCCCTTTTCTGCAATTGACGAAACATAGAAACACATTCCAACCAGTAATCCCCTTATGTGACTGTTGGAGATCACTACACTCAATAATCAAAGCCAACATCTTTATCCTCCAAGATCTGCTTAATACATTGTCCTCCATCACCCATCCACTTTGTGGATCCTCTCTCATCGGAGAAGTCACTTCTACACATACATCATCTGAGGATTTTCCCACAAGATCATTTTCTCTCCAATAGTGAACTCGTAGGGAATGATGTGAATCTATTCTCTCCATCATGGATTCCTTCATGGTTGCCAACTTGCCTTCTAGGTTTGTCAACCTTCCCAAAATCTTTGCTATATTTCTTCTCATGGCATTCACAATCCTCTCCATCTTCTCTAAAATCTCTATCAATCTAGAATTATCTATCCCCAAGAATCTTCTCTCCACCCACAGGTACTAGGCTCCAATACCAAATAACAAGATCTTCTTATCGATATCAATACAAATACACAAATTTCACACATACACAGGATAGCCTCAAGTTTGGTTTCGAGGGCTAGAGAGCCTCCCCATTTTCTTTAACCATTTGTCCTCTAACTTACGATATTTTTATTGTCAGTCCAATAACTACCAATTAACTAAATACAAATACAATATAACCACTATTAACTACCCCATTCCGACCTTGCCACATGCATTGACACATGCATGTCTATTTTTTCATCTACTTTCTTGTATTTTCTAGAGTAGACCCATGCCTAATATCATAGTTCCAATAGACCATCTCTAATTGGATGTCCCAAAATAAGATGATGCACAACAAAATGTTACCTACACCTGACTGTTTCTTCAAATGTTAAATGTATTTAGGGATTACCCTGGTTGACATGCAAACTTATTAGGTTGCCCATATAGGTGGTTGACAAATTATTAAAGACTGAATTGTTTCACATGAGTATTTGGTTTTTATATGTATTATGAGAATGAGAAGAGTTAATCTTGACTTCAGCATCTTGCATGAATGATCAAGATTAAAAGACCAACATGTCCAGTTAAAGAAAGTCAAATGATTTAGCTTGTTAATCTTGGCCATTCATTTTAGGTCCAAAGGTCAGTGTTAGAAGGGCTCATGTGAGCTTATAGTGAGGTTTAGGCAGCTGAATTGTAAATTCAGTATTAGGAGTTAGCTAGCTGAGTTGTAACTACAATCTAGTGTAACTACAATAAGTGATGTCTATTACACACTCAATATATAGATATCTAGTGGGATCAGAAATTCTGAGCTGATTCCCCTTTTTCCATTCTCTCTCTCTCTCTCTCTCTCTCTCTCTCTTAATTCCAACAGTCAGGATATACCTCTCACTATATTGAGGGACATGAAAGGATTAATGTTTTGGCGTAATACTTATGCGTATTTAAATGTATAACGAGTATGAGAAAATCTATGGCTTATTTACCTGCTCTGCAACATGACAGAATTCTCGTTAAGACGGCCTTCTCCATCACAACAGATCATGCCAACAGTAAAAACACTTTTCTGAGAAAAGATATTACTTCAAATTATTAGACAATTTCAACCTATATAAATAACAATTGATGCAATCACATTCCCGAATGTGATGCCTGGTTAAAACCCAAACAACATGACAATGCCATTAGTCAAGAGTAGAGAATTCTAATCAGTTTGAGCTATAGAAATGCTGCTAATATCTATCCAATCATTTTACCCAAAAAAAAAACAACTGAATAAGCATATGAGAGAGAGAGAGAGAGAGAGAGAGAGAGAGAGAGAGAGAGAGAGACATTGCATTCACCTGTGAAGCAATTGTAGGGTCAATTGGTTCTTCATAGAGTCCAGAAGCTACAAATGCATTTGTGTGTTTCCTAATTCTGTTTTGTAATGCATTAAACTAAATAACCATAATCAGATTTAGCTCAACAAATGTATATAGGAGGAAAACTAAGAACCAAAATGAATATCACATACCCTATCTCCAGTCCTGTCATACATGAATCTACAACCAGGTTTGGGCCCTGATCCATGAACCACCAATGAACACCTTTTGCTAGGTAGAACCTTCCTAACAATGTTGTCCTCATCATCCTTGTGACCAGGTTCTTGTTTATCGTTCTCTACATTAGGCATGGTTTCAATGCTAAATTTTACAACAAATCTATCTGTTCTCTTGGAAAAGGGTGTCACAAGTTTCAATGATTTTCCAGAAGATAAAACATTCGCATCTGTTGGAGATGTAGTATCATTTGCAGGTGAATACAGATTCTGACGATTGTCTGTTGGAGTTCCAGGAATATTATCCCATGTATCATCATCATCATCATCATCATCATTTTTCAACAACCTAAATAAAAGGGTTCTTATTAAAACCGGATTGCAAAATTTACACATATCTGCTTCTTAAAAATGAAGATTAGGAACACTAATCCTCCATAAAACTGTTGTAAACTGGTAAACCACTGATTCAGATAGAAGATTGTAGCAATTATGAACTAACATCCAACCAGGCTATCCACCATGCCACCTATTAGGCTATTACATAATCATGCAGCAATAAAACCCATAAAGAACCAGTGTAATTAGTAGCCTATCCTCACAGGCAGCAACTGCTATACTTTTTAAGGAACAAATAAGGGGAAGGGGGATGACTGCAAATAATATTCTGCATAGATACAATAGCTTGATCCTTTGCTTATATATCCATAACCCACACATTAACGTGTCTACTTTAAGGAGGCATATAAGATAAAACCATGAAGGGGACTTTGGGAATTTATTTCTCTTCTTATTCTTGTACACTGTTTTTACCATATACATATAAAACTTTGTTTATAACAATGCCAACTTACTGGACAAATTTCCTTCTTTGTGAATGGAGAAAAAATGAATATATTGCTTTAATTTAATTAATGTAGCTCAAGAGCAGTAATTCAAGCATTAAGTATACACGAATTGAGGACATAGAATATTGAACTATGTAAGAAATGCTTACATATCTACATCTCCAATTGAGTACATGTGCAAATCAGTTTTCTCCCTGATTTCAGCTTCTTTCTGCTCATTTTGCAGGTGCAACAAAAAGCCATCCATTTCAGCACTTCGTACCGTGGATTCATTCAACTGTCTGTTAAAAACCACCGTACAAATTTGATTCTAAATTGGCAAGAAGTCAATCTTCCAGACAGAATGTTAAGCAAGAAAATTTAAACACGTGTGTCCGAGTTGAAAAGTTGAAGCAATTGCGCCACTTATCAAATAATAATAATGAAAATAAATAAAACGCTCAGATTTCACTACTATATCGAAAGTAATCTTAAATTAAGATGACAGCAACTGATAGATGCGAAAGGCGAGACACGAACCTGTTTAGATAATAAACCTCCCAGCTTGAGACGAGATCGGAAGGCTTTAGATTGTAGTTTATACAAAACCCAAGACCTACAGATAAAGAATGAGAGTGTCAACAAATTGTTTGATTAAATGGAAGCCATTTGCGATGCAACAGAGGGAGATGAGCTCACATTTCTCTACTATTTCTTCCTCATCGTCAATATCGAACCCGCTTTTTCTGAATTCTGCCTTAATTTCTTCTGCCATTGCTATCACTGTCTCTGCGCTCTGGCTCTAGGGTTTTCCACTGAGGAAATTGGCGGGAGTGCCGTTAGGGTATATATGTAGGGGTTATCCTATTCCAATTATACCCTTCCTAGTGTGACTTCCTAACAAATAAGTGTTAATCGT
The DNA here is from genome assembly GCA_037013595.1 of Dicorynia guianensis. Lineage (NCBI taxonomy): Eukaryota > Viridiplantae > Streptophyta > Magnoliopsida > Fabales > Fabaceae > Dicorynia > Dicorynia guianensis. Next base: position 5,749,229 of record JASUAB010000010.1, read on the forward strand.
ATATGCCGGGAGCTTACACTCCTAGTATGGCTAGATACAACAAGTTTGTGGTGAGCGAAAAAGAAAAGAGAAAATATGAGTGTGTAAAGAGTTTAAATTCAAAATTTTTTTATTGTTTCTTTCAATTTTATTTTTATTTGTCTCATTCTTCACGAAAATGCTTAGTCAAAATATATTTTTATCTTATTCACTTTTCACTAAATACTGAGCCAAAATAAATTCTCTCTCTTACCCACTCCTCACTAAATTTTCACCAAAATAAATTTGTTCTCAACTATTTCTATTAAGTAAAATATAACTAATTAATTTATCTTCCATTATCGACAACTAATCATAAAAAAAAAAAGAACAAATAAGCATGTTAAACTGCTAAAGAATCCACATATGCATGGAATAAGAACTCCCTATAACTGAGCAAATAAAACATCACAGAGCTAAGCAAATGTAGATCACGTTCTTTCCATTACAAAACAAGCAAAGCTGGAAAAGAAAAATGATTCTTATTAAAAATGTTCAGTCCTTGAGCTAGTTATGTATACTCAAGGACTTGATTTACAAAATGACGAAATTGTGAGCTTACAATAACAAACTAATAGCCATACTAGAAGATTCAACTAACTAACTAACAACGTTGCTTATCTATACAATTAATACTTCTTTTGATTTAATACTCCCCTTAAGATGGAGAGTGGATGTTGATCACTCCCATCTAGCAAAGAAGGAACTCAAATTGGCTCAGATGGAGAGGCTTAATCAAGATATCTACCACTTGATGTTCACTGGTAACATGTAAAGGTTTAATGAGAACTTGTTAAACTTTCTCCTTGATCAAATGACAATCAATCTCAATATATTTAGCTTTTCATGGAACATGGGGTTTTTTGTTATGTGGATTGCTACTTGGTTGTCACAAGATAGCAAAGTTGAACCTTGATGATTAAAACTGAAATCCTTAAGAAGAGAAAGAAGGCAAATGAGTTCACCAGTAACTGTGGCCATGGATATGTATTCTGCTTTAGCTAAAGACCTTGATATAGTAGATTGCTTCTTAAATTTTCCATGAAACCAAAGAATCACCTAAAAGTACATGGTAACAAGTAATAGATCTTCTAGTATTCAGGAAAGAGGCCCAATCTAAATTTACAAAGGCCTTGAGTTTCAAAGAGGACTATGTAGGAAAGTACAACCCTTGGCCAACAATATTTTTCAAATATGACAAAACTCTACAGGCTACGTGTCAATGTTAGGTGCATGGGTGAGAAAGATGTTGACTTAAAGAGTTGACATAGTAGGAGAGATCTGGTCTGGTGATGGTGAGATAAAGGAGTTTACTTGTTAATTGTCTACACTAAATTGGATCTTCCAAAGGAGTGCCATCATTGGATTTCAATTTAGTGTTGGGCTCCATGGGTGTCCTCTAAGGTTTACAAGCCAAATGGTTAGTATCTTCTAACAATTGCAAGGCATAATGCCTCACATAGTGAGATTCCATCTTCAGTCCTTGCTACCTTCAAGCCAAGAAAGAATTTGAGAACCTTGATATCCTTAAATTTGAATTTGCTATCTAAAAACAGTTTAAGAGCTTCAATTTGTGAGACATCACTCCCTGCCACTACTATATCATCAACATATATTAATAAAGCTAAGAAACAATTGTCATCTTTCTTAATAAAGAAAGAGTTATTAGAATGCGACTGATGAAATCCATCAACAAGTATAGTAATAGACTATTTTGTATATGACTAATGTGAGGCTTGTTTTAAGCCATACAATTATTTTTTCAAGTGACATACATCATTTGGAGAAAGAATCTCCCCCTATCTATGATAACATCGGGGTAATTTGATATATACCTTCTCATTTAAGTCTCCATGAAGGAATGCATTGTCGACATCTGGCTGAAAAAATATGCCAACCTTGCATAGTAGCCAATGCCCAAAAAGTCTTTACAGTTGTCATCTTTGCAACTAGTGAAAAAGTTTCAAAGTAATCGATGCCCTCTTGTTGTGTATACCCCTTAATTAGCAACTAAATGTGCCTTATACTTTTCTAGGGATCCATCAACTCTCAATTTAATCTTGTAAACCTACTTACATCCAATATCTCTTTTTCCTTTAAGCATTGACACAATAGACCAAGTGCAATTATCTTCAAGAGTCTTAAGCCCTACAAACATAGCATCTTGACACTCAAGAAGTTGGCTAGCTTGTGGGTATGAAGAAGGTTCTAAGTGAGAGAAAATTGTACAGACTAGATTTCTATGAGTTGGAGAGAACTTATTGTAGTCAAGGACTATTGAGATGAGTTAAGTAGGGGTTTTTAACATCTACTACAAAGCTAAAACAATGATAATCTTGAAGGTAAGTAAGGGTTTTCTATTTCTAGAGGGTCTAATAAGTGGTGAATCTATGACTATTGGCAAGGAAGGAACAGGAGAGGGTTATGCATTGAGGATAACTTAATCAAAGAACATGTCAGTTATCTGATCTAGATCATGTCATTGTTGATTTGCAAAAGGAAAGGTTGATTCATGAAAGAATACATGTCTAGAGACAAAAGTCTTGTTGGTAGAAAGATTCAACAACTTATAACCTTTAATCCCAAAAGAACAACCTAAGAAAACTTATTCAACTCTTCTAGGTGAGAACTTATGTCTATGAGCAACTAAGGTGGAAGTATAACAAAGGTAACTGAATGTCTTTAAGTGGGTATAAGAATGAACTTTATTGTATAAAATCTCAAAAGGAGTTTTATTATGAAGTAAAGGAGAAGGAATGCAGTTGATTAAGTAGACAGTAGACAAAAGTTGAGATACACTCAGGCCAATAGGATAGGAGTACCTTAGACTAAAACGACAATGCTCTTGTTACATTCAAGGTGTGCTGGTGCTTCTTTAAACAACTAAGTTTTGTCAAGGAGTTTCAGGGCATGAGAAGTAAGAGAGGACACCTTTGTTTTGAAAGAAGCTAGTGAAGTTTAATTCAGGAGCATTGTCTCTCCTAACTGCTTGAATGGAAGTGTGAAATTGGTTTTATAGCACCAGATTTCATTTTTAAAAAATAACCCAATGTATGCCTTGTGTAATCATCAACTAAGTTAGGAAATATCTAAAACTATAAGAGCTAACTGAGTGAAAGGGTCCCCATGTATCCATATGTAGTAAAGCAAAAGGTTTAAAAAGAGGTTATTTTCTAAAATAAAAGACAACCATTTTTGCTTTGCAAGTGGGCAAATAGGATATTGAGAAATATTTGAATCAAAAAAGGAAGACTGAGAGAATCATCACTTTTATTCAAATGTTACTGTAAGGATTTCACTCTTACAAATAAAGGGTGTCCAAGCTATAATGCCACAATTCAGGCTTGGGCAATTGAGTATTACAAAGTAATACATAAGGCATTTTAATAATAGAGGAACAAGGTACATAAAACATGGTCTTGATTGCATTTGATTGATTTAGCTCTAAGAGGTAGAGATTGCCTCTGTGTTTACCCATTCTAATCTTCAAGTCCTAAATGACATAGTAGTTAGGATTGAACAAAATGAAACATTGGAGTTGTCTAGTAATCTTGCTGGCTGAGACCAAATTGAAAATGAAATCCAGTATATGCAAGACATCTGTAAGAAGTAATGAAGGTAGCATTTGAACTTGTCCAGTACCTTTGGCAAAGACCAAAAGATTATTTGGCAACATGACTAACATATTGCTTACAATAGAAAGGTTGGTAAAAAATTTCTTGTGGCAACACACATAAGGTGCTGCTCTTGTGTCAATGATCCAAGTATAAGACCTTTAGTGTGAAAGACTAAAAGAAAGGGGGGAAAGGTTACCATTAATGTTGAAGACTAAAGGAATATTGAAGCCAGCATCTTGAGTACCTTAAGCAAATCTACAAAGCTAAAGGTTCAGCAAGGAAATCAAATGGTTCACTTATTCTAAAGTAATGTTAGGTACTTCTACTTGTGCATTGCTTGGCATAGCCTTTGATCCATCAACTAATAGCTAATTTGCTTGAGCTCACTAAGAGCTTCCTTTACCTTTAAATTTGTAACCACAGGGTAACCAAGGATCTTATAACACTTGTTTACAGTGTGACCTTGAATGCCATAATGTGTGCATAGTAGTCAATCTTTCTTAGATTTTTGAGTTTGTGGAGGATTGGTTATTGCTGCAATTAATGGAATTTCTAAATCTGAGAAGGAAACATTGTGAGTGATCATTCTTTGCCTTTCTTCCTAAATGACTAAGGATAAAGCTTTGTTAATTAGTGGTAGTAGTTCCATCATAAGTAGCTGAGCCAATATTTGAGCATATGAATCATTTAATCTAGTAAGGAACCACATGACATACTCACTCTGTTTATACTTAGACCATAACCTCATACCTCCACAATGACACAAGGGGCTGGATGAAATTCTGAGTTCATCCCAAAGAATCTTCAATTTAGTGAAATAAGTGCTGACATCAAGTGATCCTTAACTAAGAGACATTAATTGAGTCATCAATTGAAAAATTCATGGTCCATTACTTTGATGGAACCTATCACAGAAATCAACCCAAATTTCTGTTGTAGAATTAATATAGAGAAGACTATCTACTATTTGTTTTTCCACTAAATTTAGGATCCATGAAGCCACCATACTAATGCATCTAACCCATGCACTATACAAAAGGTCATCACAAGCAAGGGATGGTATAGAACCATCAACAAAATTGGATATGTTCTTTGCTATCAAAGCCATTAACATCAATCTACTCCAAGTAATGTAATTAGAGCTTAGGAGTTTATACAAAACCAAGAACATACCTAGACAATGTGAATTATATAGGTAATAGGGACTAGATGATGTGGGTGGATATTAATTAAAGTGGATATCAATTAACAAGAAATAATGGAGTTACTGACTCCTTACTAACTTTACTGACTAACTTCTCTGATTGTTTAACATAATCAAAAATTGAATATAAATAGCAACTAATCCTAATCCTACTCTTCTACTGCCATAAGGCTACATCATTATCCTAATCTTAGAGAAATAACTAAAGTCCTACTATAACTCAACATAAGAAATCCTACTACTACTAGTCTTTCAATTAGAGGAGAACTTTAGTATAGACATTATTGTTTGACACGTAACATTACCCTCCCCATTAAAATGATCCTTGTCCTCAAGGATCAAGTTGTAAATTGAAACCATCCATAAATTGATACAAGGACCTTAGAGAGACGATTTGGATCAACTTTGGTGGTGAATTCATGATCAGACAAGGTGGGTGGTTGCTAGTGCCATAGATAAACTTTCCCTTTAAAACAATTGATAGTTGCCTTGGGTTTCTAATTTTTTGGTTGTTCAACTCTTTTATGGTATTACCCCGATGATTCTTCCAGCTCAAAGATTTACTCAACCATCTGTTTCCTTGCTCGAAAATCACTTCCCTCAAAAGTGGCTAGTTCTAGCACTATCTTTATTGTAGCCTTTTCTTTTTTTGGTTCTGTGGTAGTCACTAGCTTCTTAATGATCTTTATTTGTTCCTTCCCTAATGTTCCTTCATCCTTTGTTTACTTTCCCTTCACTAATTCTAGCACTGTTTGTTGTAGCACTGTCACCATCTTTGTCAACCTGTCAATTTTCCTACCTTGTAACCTCTAAAAAGTGTGAAGCTATGCTTGCATATCCATTACCGCCCTCTTTGTGTTTTTTATCCTTTTTTCAAGTTCTTGGTTGGTCACCATTGGAAAGAATGGCTTTGATACCACTTGATGCTGGTGGATATTAATTAATAAGAAAATATAAAGAAATAATGGAGTTACTGACTCCTTACTAACTTTATTGATTAACTTCTTTGATTGTTTAACATAATCAAGAATTGAATATAAATAGTAACTAATTCTAATCCTACTCTTCTACTGCCATATGGCTACATCTTTATACTAATCTTAGAGAAACATCTAGAGTCATACTACAATTCAACATAAGAAATCCTACTAGTACTAGTCTTTTGGTTAGAGGAGAACTCTAGTCTTGATGCATTGTTTAACATGTAACACTGGATGTGTCCTCTCATAGAAGATCTAGAGGAGGTGCCGCCATGCTCATTTGTGTAGTAGTAGGGCAATTGTTGCCTTGTGCCATTGAGATGGATAGAGAAGGAGAAGAACAAATGAGCTAACTAAGTAGAATGCATCATATGCTCTAATACCATATTACCAAACAAGCAAAGCTAGAAAAGAAAAATGATTCTTCTTATTAGAAATGTTCAGTCCTCAAGCTTCTTATATAGACTCAAGGACTTGATTTATAGAATAAAGAAATTGTAAACTGATAGTAACAAACTAACGACTACACCAAAAGGTTCAACTAACCAACTAATTTGCTTATCTATATAGTTAATACTTCTTCTGACTTAATACTTTTAGTTTATAAAAAAGGCAATGAAGAACTACTACATATGGAGTCCTCAACATTTAGATTCCATAAATATTAATTGAAATGCTGCTGCAAATTATGGGCCTAATTTGAACAAGTTTCCTATTGAAGGAGAAGAAGCATTAGTGAAGAAAGAATTTCAGCATGTGGTTAGAGATATGTTAAAAATTTTGCTTCCTGAATCCTTTAACAATCAATATCATATGTAAGTTTTTATTAATTTGGTTGTATGACTTGTTCTTATATTCTCCAATTTTGGCAATAGACTAATCAAACCAAACGATCAAATATATTCAAACTTGTTCTTGGGTTTGAGCACTAAAAGACATACACAAACCATATTCCTTTAAGTTCCAAAAATAGAAGATCCCACATTAGTATGTAGTCCATTTATTACGTTCTGAAGTGTTCCATAGCATACAAAACTACATGCTTGATAACTTTTCTTTGACTTTCAATAATAGTACGTCTATTAGTTTGTCTCAAAACCCCTAATGAGTAAACAAATAACTTTAATTGTGATTAAAATCTTGATGCCATTAGTTCCCTTTTTTATTAAATCACAAATTAAATTCTTAAATATATAACCATTGCAGTGCTACAACAAATTCTGTCCATAACTAACAAGTGATTGTCACATAAGATTTTTTCAGCAAAATAATAATCAATAATCAAATATAGAATTTTTTTTGACTTGATTGTTGTGAAAGCTTTAAATGACTTCTAAACTACAACAGCAAGTAGTTTATCAATCTTTTTTGGTGATTCTTTATGTTGAAGGAATTGAATAGCACTATAAAACCCAAGATCTAAGACATTCAAGTTTGGAGAGTTTATAGGTTGACTCGTGAATCTAATATCAAAACCATCTTTTGTTGCAACTTGACAAAATTCATTGTCATTAGGATTAATGTGAGTTCTTGCATTGTCCTGCTATAGAAAGATTAGATTCTTGCACTGTCTTGCTATGTAAAGATTAGATGTCCTAAATCCTCTCTAGGCAATTCTACCTTGATTATAGATAAGACATTTTCAATATGATCTGTATGATTTCTCTCTTAACTAAAGTAATTGCTTTTATTTCTAGTGTCTCAACAATTCAACTGATATTTGATCTCTTGGCTGGCTTTTTGGTGACAAAAGGAACGATACCAATTTTCCTAAAAATAGCCTCATTTCCTTGTGTGAATAAAACCCTTGGATAGGCTATAAAAGCAAGAAACATAACTTTCTCAATAAAACTTTTGCAAGTGCACAAAGGGTCTTCTTCATTCAGCAACATGTAGTAATTTCCAAATTTTTTTTATCATATAAAACCACTTATCATCAATATGTATAATGTTATATCTCCCTAAAAAAATTGGATTGTGGTATGCTACCGCTATCAGGCATTGATATGCAAAATTTCAATCAAGATATTTTGGTTTCTTCTCTCAAAAAAGGCTTTATGGCATTAGAATGATGCCATATAGAGTTTGACATTAAAGAGACGTCTCCAACGTTAATTTCCACTCTCTTATGGCTACAATTTCTTGTCCTTTTATGAGATATAGAACAATTGAGCCTCCAATTTTTGATTGGCTCTAAATACGCTGATCAATTTGTATAGACACTAGAAATATTGAAGCCAACATTCTTGTAGTCTCTTTTTTCAATTTTCCATCAACACTTTTTTGTAATAGCATATAAAAAATGATTTGGCATCCAACATTGGTCAGATTCTTATTTTTACTTAAGCTATTTTCTGCTTGTGACTCATGATCCATGTTTGGGTTGTCCTCATCACCATCTTCTTGATTTGTTTAAAAGAAAAACATGACATAACTTCAAGGAAAATAACACTTTGCATGCAACTAAAACATGGCACTTCAAGGACAATAGCACTTTAAGCAATTGTAACATGTATAATGAAAGAAAAATAGAAAAAAAAAATACTTTCGTAATGAAGGCTTTTTCTAAATTTATTTAATTTTATGCATTGCAAGTGCCCATATATATTGGGGCACAAGTTATGGCTTCTATATGTACAATAACTTGTAATTCCACCTTCCATGAAGATACATATAGATAAAGAAGTTGAACTCTAATGTGAAAGCTTGACCACATCCTTTTGAAGGAACTGTAATTCCACCATTTAGAAGGGGTGAAAGATTCCCTTCAGTGCAAATGCTACACATATGGAAGCCATAACTTGTGCTCCAATAAACATACAAAATAGTTCCTAGCTAAGATGAAGATACATATAGATATGAAAATAGAGAACAAAAAGCTTTTACATGTTTCCATGGGAAGTGCTTGAATATAAAAAAATATAATAAAAGAAAAATAGAATAAAAAAGGAGACTTGATAATTGTTCCATGGACCTTCTAAGCATGCAGCTTAGATGAAGATACATATAGATATAAAAATAGAGAACAAAGGGGACAAGAGCAAAAAGCTTTTACATGTTTCCAATGGAAGTGCTTGAATCAAAAAAATATAATAAAAGAAAAATGAAAAAATGAAGACTTGATAACTACTCCCTGGACCTTCTAACCATGTAGCTTAGATGAAGATACACATAGATATGAAAATAGAGAATAAAGGGGGACAAAAATAAAAAGCTTTTACAAGTTTCCATGGGAAGTTCTTGAATAAAAAAAAAACATATAAAAGAAATGGAGACTTGATAACTACAAGACACACCTTAGTAGTATTGTAGTTGGCTTGCTATGATAGATGTGGGACTTCTTCCACGAGTAAGTCTTGCTGTGATAGAGGTAGAGTTTCTTAGTCTGCAAACCCTCTTCTACGAACAAGTGTTCATCTAAACATGGCTCACAAGTCTAGCAAAAAAGATTTGAGGAAATTGTATTTATCTCAACCATAGGAGAAGTTGGACAGACATTATAAGATTAGTTAAACTAACTTTTTGCCCATGATTATTATCCTTATCAAAGTGTATGGGCTCAACATTTAAATCCATTTCAAATAAAGGCTTTCAATGTTCTTTGGTATCCATAGATAAACTGCATTTAGAGCATATTAAACTTGAAGAAGAAAGCATGTCAAATAAAGAATATTTTGGAAGGAATTGAAAATTTTCACTTTCATGTTTGTACTTTTGCCAAATACTTCATTCAAATTTCAAAGGGAATATTTTGAAGACTGTTTCATATATCTACCAACTTTCAACTTCTTTTAATACCATTAAAAGAGAGTAAATGTGAGAAAAATTAATGAATTATCTGTTAGCATAAATCTTATTAACTTTTGTGTTTGAGTTGTTCTACAAGAAGGGTATTTTGGCACAGATATCAACTTTTTAAATATCTAGACAATTTAATCATTTCTTTATTTCTTGTGTATCTTCCTTAAACATTCAACATTGTTATATTTTTTCTCTTATACCTACAATTTACTCTTTGATACTGGTCTCAAATCATGTAAAATTTCAGACTTAAATTGACATTTGTACAAAAACGTAAGTATAAAGACATAAGTATAATATTACTTTCAACATTAGTTTTTAAAAATAAAGAAAGTACTACATTTAATAAAATTTAGTTTATGAAAATATATAGTATGACTCAATTAATTATGACATTCGTGAGATAAGGCTACCACAACCTTATCTTACCTAATACCTTTGTCAAAATCAATTCATTGCTAAAAGAAGTTAATCTAACTTATGCAATCCATCTCGGCCAAACATAAAAAACTAGTAAGTAATAAGGAGGATATAAAAGTAAAACAAGAGAATACAAAAAGATGGAGAAGAGTAAGGTATTTTGTTTCAGGTATTGATATTCTCATAAAAAGATTTTACTAAATCTAACAATGATTCTCCATTAAGTAAGGGTTTAATACTCCCATACATATAAAGTGGGAGTAATTTTACACTTTTATTTCTCTTGATTCTTTAAGTCACAAAACAAACAAATAGTAATAACTTTATTAATGGCCTACACTCCTTAGTGTTGAATATGACTTTTTTTATACATGTGATTTAAAAAATAATATAAAAGCTTTATGCATTGGGCTATTAGAAGTCACATGTGCTCAACATTGTTGACAATTAGCCACAACTTTATTTTTAAAATAAAACTTACATTGTAGTAAGAGAAAAAATAGCACATCTATATTTTGGCATTATAGTACTGATTTAGTAAACCAAAAGGAATGAATGACTTGAATTTACAAAATACAACTGAATAATCTTTTTATTTTTAATTTGTTTTGGTACAAATGTGATAGAGATTATTTCAACCTAAGTTCTATTATAATACTACCTAAACCTCTCACTAGTAGGCCACACATAGTAACCTTTTGTAAACATTTTTTGAGTGAGAAGTGAAAAGAACTTTCAAGTGGGTAAGTTTAATCTATCTTGGTTTTTTTGTAGTTTAAAAGATTTTTCATGAAACCCTAACTCCAAAATGATTTTCTCTCTATAAACTTTCTCTCGCTTGATACACATTGCTTTCAATATCATGCTATATGTTTCCTAAATTATTTTTAGCTTGTTGTATGAGTTACTAAAATCTTTCTTGAGCACTTTTGGTTATGGTTTATATGTTTTACAAGTAATTTGAAAGTTTGCATGTTGTTAAAATCGTGAGAATCATTGTTAAAGGTTAGGTAAACCTGTAAATGCTTAAAATATTTTTAAAATTCAGCATTAGCATCTAAACCATAGATATTAGCTAGAAATCTCACTTTGGCAAGGTTATGGCAAGTCAGGGTGATAAATGCACCCTCCTTAGCAATGTTCTAATTATATTAGTGCTCTTTAGCATAGTTTAATTTATTATTCAACTTGTTTTTCTTTATAAATTTTTTTGGCAGCTCCTCTATCCCTAACTGCTTGAGCCATTGGAGGTGAATTGAGATATCTCAGCTAGTCTATGAGTGCATATGAGCATTGTAGCTTTTTTTTCATTTTCAAAATATTCCTCATGCATGATTTCCTTACTCATTAAACATCCCATATTTTATTGAAGTGCATAAATCTTTCTTGTGGTTTAGATCTTTTGTATTTTATGCAATGATACTCAAATTAAATAATGATTTTGTCTTCATTGGAAAACAAATTCTTCAACAAATCTGCTTTTATGATTACTTTATTTAAAGATAGTAATATGTTAGAAGATGTTGGACCTACAATCTTTACACCTATGATTCCTTATGTTGTATTGGATTTCCTTTGAATTTGTGAGTTGAATATTATGAGACTGCAAATGTAATTTGGAGTAAGAAATCAATGTTGATGGAGTTTTTCCCAATGGCTATTTGTGAATTTTCCTTTTACTTCTATAGTTTTAATTGGTTTTCTATGGTTATGAAGAGCATCATGTAAGAACCACATTACCATAAGTAGGATTAATGACCTATGTGCACACAAAGGTAAGGATAGGCGCTATGAAAAATGATCTAGTGTATATTCCATAGGTGACCCCGGTTATAGCTATGGACAAGGATCCATGAATGGATCAAATTATGTATATAGTTATTTTTGAGCCCCATGTGAAATGATCTAATGCAGACTTCATGATGGTGCCACAATAAATATAGTGTTCATTAGGGAATAATCTAGTGTATAATTTATGAGTATCTCTTGGAACACTAATGAATGATCTAATATATATTCACGAGATCTCAAGTATTAGCTCTCACAAGGAATGATCTAGTGTATTTGCTGGGTGGTTGCATGTGTTTCCTCACAATTGTACTTCCCTAGTCTAAGTTATTTTCAAAAGTATTTTTTTAAATGATGTTTGAATTGTGAAATACTTACCTTTTTCTATTCTATGAGGTTTATTTTATGAAATTACTCATAGAACATGGATTGACCCATTATAAAGTTATCTTTTTACCAAAACGATGTTTTACAAACTCTTTTTGAAAAGTGCAATATTCTTTTTGTTATTCATTTAGAAATTATTTATGAAAAGAATTATGAAATATTAATTTGGAGTCTCTTTTATTTATTTAAACTCATTTACGATTTTAAAGTGTTACTTCATGCCAACACACTTGTTTTCCATCCTTGCAATTTTGTGCATATACATTCACTGAGTCATATAATTCACACTCTTTTTGTTTACGTTTTTTCCTAATTGAAAGCATATTGTTAGCTGATCTTCTAAGATGATGCAATTTAAACCCTAGCTAGCTAGTGATTCCTCCATTCAAATTTTGTTTGGCCTTAGACTTCTATATTTTGTAGCCATAAATGATTTTTGTGAGCCATTATGTTTGGTTTTGGTTGTTTTGGTCCATGAGCACAACTTGAATGTTTTTGGATTGAGATATGTTGGTTATTAGAAATTATTGTATTTTGAGAATATTTATATTTTAGAGGAAATTTTGTCAAAATTTTGAAAATTCTAAGTTATTATGTTTTAAAATAGTTTGTGCATCAATCATGGCCTAGGTTTTTGAATTGTGATAGACAATTTTTGAGTCGATGATCAAGCCCAAAAAATTTATATGAGTACTTTAATTATTTTAAGATTAAAAATGTTATTTAACTTTTAATTAGTTAAAAATACATACTATGTCTTTTTAATTTTTTTAAGAAATTTTTGGCTAAAATCTGACAACTATTTTAGATGTTGCAACAGTATCTAGAAGGGCCCAATGAGAGCTCAAATGCTAGCCACACCATTAATGAAAATGAGATGTGGAGATAGATGGTAGGCGGCCCTTATAAGGGTATTATTTATGATATGAGCTCACACCCTCTGTAAACATAGGCTACTCTACCATAGGTTTTGCATCTCATTGCGACCCTTCTGTGACTCACATTAACCCGCATGTTATGTAGACTCTTAAGGTGCAGTGGAAGGAGAAGGCAAGGACGGAGAGGAACAGATGAGGCAACATTTTGATCATTAGATGGCCACACACATGGCCCTAGTTTGAGGCTCAACAAGCCTAGATGTGGACTCAGTGGGAGGCCCAATTGCATGCCCAACCGCAAGCCCTGTTATGGGCTATCTAGTTTCAAAGCCTGTGCAGAATTGATGAAGCATTAGGATCCTTCACCTCCAGCCAATCGTCGTCACGACTAGCTCTAGCAACTATTCAAGAGTCCTTTGGTCTTGATGATGACTCTGATGGATTCTATCGGCCAATAACTTTTAATTAAAAAAAGTATTACTTACTTTGGAAAAATTCCTCAATAAATGAAATAAACTTATAAATTACTGAGGATATATCCCACAATAATAAACACAATCTCCCTAGTACAAATAAAATTATTCACGGAAAATTAAACAAATTATCGAAGGATGTATTCTGTTTTTACCCAGGATATCCATGGGTAATTTTTTTCCTATGCATCATGAAATTCGTAAGTATAAATTATGCATGAGATATTTACCAAAGGATCTTATTTTATCGTAAATCTATTGGTAAAAGAATTTATTGTCGAATTTAGAATTATTACCAATGACCTCTGAGTCATCAGTAATAAAAAACAATTTTTGTAGTGTCATCGTGAATTAAAAATACAGACAGAGCCAACTACTAAGCTGAAGCTCCCTTCGATCCAAATTTCTTGTAATCTCTTAAACCACGCATATCATCAGCTCCCTCCCCTTGTTGAGGGAGTACCAAAAGGGAGTATTGTCGTAGTGTTTGAATCTTCCCTCTGCATCATGGACAGTGGCCAACACGCCTTCCTCTTTGAACGTTTTGAAGGAATTCTGGACGAGAATGTCAGCGAAGGGACGCACTTTAGCTTGTATGTAAAGTGCTATTACAGGCAAATCTTGACAAGGAAATGGTCTGACTTTGGTTCCACTTCTTCATTGGGCATTGCACAAGAAACAACCGTGGCTTGAACAAACTGTTCCACTTGCAAGAAACTATATATTGAAGTAACGGTTTCTTGCACAAGAAACTATAATTCAACTCACAAATTTGTGATGATTATCTATTTGTATATTAATGCAGGAGATATGATTTGAAGGCAAACTCAGCTAAGTTTTTATATTACTTTTAGCCATATAAAGATGATCAGAAATTAATTTGAAGACAAACTGGTTAAAAGTTACAAAAGGCAGAGTTTCTGAAGTTGAATTCCATTGCTTTGACAATAATGACTCTCCGTTAAAGAATCAATTTGCTCTATGTAACAAGAAAAGCAAAATAAAAGAGGTGATTTTGTTCTGTATATTGCCTGTTTGTTGGACTTGGATATATAGCTTTGTTTTTTTTTTTTTTTTTTAAAAAAAGAAACAGTTATGCCCATCAAATATATTCTACTAGATGTTTATAAATAGAGTGCAAATAGTGTGATTGTTTAAATTTTATAGTTTAATTTATTAACTTTAATAAATTTAAAAAAGCTTTAAATAAGTATTTTGTAATATTTAATTTAATAAAATTTTTATTTGAATAGGTAATTTTGGATTATAAGTTCCGAAGGTGCTTGGCCCCGGAGAATGAAGCAGTTCAGAGACAATTTTAAGATTTTTTTCACTTAATTGCCCTCAAATTAAGTAGTAGTAAATTCGTAATCCTGCATCGTTAGGATCAAGAAAAATAAATACTTCCTTTGGTTATTTTAAAATTTTTTATTTTTTTAATGGTTATTTTTTAAAATTAAAATATTATTAATTTTATTTTTATCATAATTATTATTTCTATTAAATGTCTGATTCAATTTTTTGAGTTATTTTGTAGAAAAATAATTTTAAAATAAAATAATATTTAAAATTATTTAATAATTTTTTTAATTCTTATACATTAACATTAACCAACAAATATTTAGGGAGTAAAATTCTTGAGAATCTCTTCTAACATCCTTCAATAATCATGAAACAATAAAGAAATAGAGACTGCTTAATTATTTCCCAGAAATAGTTTTTTAATTATTTAATGTACATCTATTAATTCAGATTTTATTATTAAAATTTAAATGAGTTCAAAAAAATTAAATATTTTTATTTATTATTTCTTTCAATATATAAATGATGTAGAAAAACTATATCTAAATGAATTAAAAAGAACATCATTTGTTTTATATTATCATTCATAGAAACACGTAAATGATATGAACATAATCATTATTTTTAGCTTTTTTTTAGAGTGGTGCTACTTTTATCAATTTGAATTATTTAATTTTTTTTATTCTTTAATTTTTTGATTATTTTTTTTATTTTTTAAATATGTTAGTTTAACCCATTTTTTTCACTTTATTTTTTCTTTCTCTCTCCCTTAAGGTCCCTTGCTATACTTTTACACTTAAAACTTTGAAAAAAATATATACACACTTTTTTAATTTTTTATCATTTATAAATACACTCTCTTAATCATAAAAGCAAATAACTATATCCCTTCAACTATTATAACAATATAAACATTCTCCTTTAACTACTAAAAGTAAACATAACATTTTCATTTGTCTATCATTGATGTTAAAAGTCATGTGATTTATATGTGATTATTATTATATATGATATTTTTTATTTGATTATTTAAATAACTCAAATAAAAAAATAATATTATTGAAATTTAATAAATTAATTTCTAATTTCATGTTTTATTTTTTTTCTTTAAGATAAATTTTCTTACTTTAATTACAATATAGTAATTCTTTTATGAATTAGTAATATAAAGCATACAATCTCATATAATTACTATTTTAGATTCTTTTAAGATAAGATAATATTAAAATATATAAAGAGGTGTGTTTATATTTTTATAATTATTAAAAGAGTACAGTTGTTAACTTTTTATAATTAATGAGTATACTTATAAATAATTTAAAATTTAAAATATATTAATATATTTTTACTAAAATATTTAAAAATATTATACATTAAATATCTAAATTTTTTAATTAATTATGTAAATCTTATTCACACAACCAATTAAATAACTCTTAAAAAATAATTTTAATTAATTGTGTGAATGGTTTCTTGAGTAGTTAATATGTAGTTTATGAAAGAGTTTTAAGTTTTAAATTAAAATTATTCTTTTTTGGTTTGAGTTAAATATTGGCTAGTTAATTCTAAATGTAAGAGAGGAAGAGAAAATTAAGAAAGAAATTGATTAAAAAATAAATTTTATATATTAAATTTAAAAAAATTATCAAAACTAAAAAATAAAAAATTCAGATGATCCATCCGAGCGCACAGTGAGTCAGTGACACTCGAGGCAGCCAAAGGTAAAGCCGTCCTTTCCCGGTCCCCAAAGGATCACAACCCAGCACGATGCTCGTGCTATTACATCATCTGCCTTTATATTAGACTCTAAAAGAGTTGAAGTTCTGCCTACTTTTCTTCTTTAATACCCTTCGCCAATCGATTCTTGAGGTTACAAGAGCTTGTTATTTCCGATCTGATTATGGCTCATTCTGCCCTGACACAGGTAAACCCAGTAACTTTATTCTCTCTCGATGTTGACAATGTTTGGCTTCCCAGAAAACATGACAAGCGAAAATGAAATCAAGTTTTGACTTTTCTCCTCTGTTTTCTATCTGGGTTTTAGAGGAGAGCATTAATTTTAGTGCGACTTCTGTGGGAAAAAATTGAGATTCCTTTCTGTTTTTCTTTATTCTTTGCATTTCGTTTCATCTGTGATTTTTTTGTGCATTTCTCTGCCACGGAACAAAATTGAACTGATGAATTCTACCAATTATTCTGCGTTGTGATACCTTTTGCAGCTTGGTGTAACGGTTCCTGTTGGAAGCGATTTGCCTCTCAGAAGATCTGCGTTAAAGGTCTGATGTTTCTTCTTAATCGTTTTGGCTTTCTGTTTGGTTTGTTATATGGAGCTTAACCTGGCGGCCTGTTGACTTTCGAATCATGGGTCTTTCTTAATGGCTTTGGTAGCTTCGCTCATCTCTCAAAAATTTGTGAAATATAAATTTCGAGAATTTAATGGAGGAAGTAGTGTATGATATTCAGAATGGGTATAAATACTAGCTACAGGAATGTCTTACTGAACTAAGTTTGTCATTTGAATATTTATTAAAGTAGATAATGTAGGTTGTAAAGGCCTTTGTCTGACATCTTTCTTTCAATATTACTATTTTTTTCTCAAATATTTTTGAAAATGACGTTTGTTTCCCAGCAATTCTACAGGGCGGTGTCTTCTTGCCCTTGTTTTCCTTACCCATTTTGTGATACTGTTATGGAGTTGCTCTTAAGATTCTACTTGTTATAATACGGCATATACAGCTGCTGCCACTTGAAAGAGTACAAGCTATATTTTCTTCACTGGCTAGCTGGACTAGTGAGGCCCTACCAGGAGTAGAAATACTGGAAACCATGCCTTTCGAATTATTATGTAAATGGAATATATGAATAACAACCTGTAGGTGTGGCCCTTTTTACACAAATTCTGGCAAAAGCAATCAACGAGGGAAAGGACACATAGCACACTGACAACAAACAAGCACACACTCTCATTATTTTCTTTTTGGTATTTTCTTTGACTCAGTACTTTCTTTTGCATTTTATTACCGTTGTCAGTTCTCTTCTATTTGAACGGGCAGACATGCATTGCATAGTGCTTATTCAACTTGTTTTTTATTGAGTATACTCTTCTCAACCTTGAATTTGTTTAGATGAAATTTAAAAGATAAAAAGATACATCATTGATCAGTTATTTATCATCCAACTCCTGGATATAGAACCAACATGTGAAGGATCTGTGAGGGTGCTAAATTCTTGTGACTACTCTAATGTTGCACTGCTGTTTAACAACCATGGGGGAGCCATTATAAAGATTGATGGAAGAAAACATGAAAACTCTGCTACTGCATTTTCATACTTGTAGCAATTTATGTTTACATGATTATGGATTCAACTTTAGCTTGCTGTTTAGGTGTTATGTGATTAATGGTCTATAATTTCTGAAGCTATCATCTCTTTGATGTTGCAGCCATATAATTTAAATTTCCAGGATAAATCATGGCGACAGTTCTTGACTTTGGACTTGAAAGTAGGCTCCCGTTTAAGAAATCATCATGTAATATGCATGTCAGTGAAACAAGCAAGTGCACCTAAAGTTACTGTCTCTCCTTTAGAATTGGAAGATGCTAAAGATCCTCCATTAAACTTATATAAGCCTAAAGAACCCTATACAGCAACAATTATATCTGTTGACAGGCTGGTGGGCCCAAAAGCTCCTGGGGAAACTTGTCATATAGTGATTGATCATGGTGGAAATGTGCCCTACTGGGAAGGACAGAGTTATGGTGTTATTCCACCTGTAAGTGACTGATTCCATTCAATTTACACTTCTGCATCTCATTCTTGCAGACTACCGTATTTGAGGTTGCCTTGCTTGATTATCAGCAACAGAATTTTTTGGTAAACTATTTCTGATTAAAGAACCTCATTTTGGATACATTGTCTAGTCTTCATCTTACTTGTACAAAACCTGTAGAAGTCTAATGTTCTTGGCCTTGGGAAGAATTTGAGCTGATTCTCTTACCCCCATGCCTTATGTTGCTTTTGAGCATAAATGATTTCATTTCACTGCTAATATTTATATATGGGTGATAGGGTGAGAATCCAAAGAAACCTGGGGCTCCACATAATGTTCGACTTTATTCAATTGCTTCTACTCGGTATGGAGACTTTTTTGATGGTAAAACAGCCAGTTTTTGCGTGCGTCGTGCAGTTTATTATGATCCTGAGACTGGAGAGGAAGATCCTTCCAAGAGTGGTATTTGCAGCAACTTTTTGTGTAACTCAAAGCCTGGAGACAAAGTTCAGATCACAGGTAAGTGCAATCTCATTTTTCTAGATGGTCAGGAGGAATTTTTTGTTTGATCTTGTTGTGGTTGTTGTTGGCTCTTTCTGTTTGTAGAAACTTTTCAAAATGTATAATCCATAAATTTTGTTGGAATAAGTTCTCAAATCTAATAAATTTGTTTTGGCTGTTTGGTGTGATTCCTGTTGCCCTTTGCATGCTTTACATCTCACCAAGTAGTGCAACAGCTGTGCATACACTATGCCAGCTTGATGTAGTGCCCGCATGCACGTTGTACTAGGCGCTTCTTCAATAAGTTGGCTTTGCAAGTAAAAGCAGCACTGTTCAAAGTTTGAGATAAACTTTCTAAATTCACATAATGAATAACAGCTGTCGTTAGAAATTAGGCTAATGTAATATGGTGACTTGTTGGTATTAGAAAATGTATTAAACTCTAAGAATTTTAAAAAAGAATTCAAGTGCATAGGTTTTTACAAATTAATAGCTCTTGTTACTCCCCTTTTGGTATTTTCCTTGTGCAGTTTCCACTTTCTGTTGAATGCAATGAACTTCTTCCTTTTGCCCTTGTATTTTCCTCTTTCTTTCTTATGCTTGTCCAATGGTGTATGGATTTTTGAGCACTTGTAATATATTTTCATTTCTCTATATTATTAAATTTATTTTTGAAATTGGTCAATGTCTGTAATCTGCATTTATAATGGAGAGACTCTCTTGTACACACAGTGCACATTCCGTTTGTGTACTGAGCCAATGGGAATGAGCAGCTAGCTACACAAATGCATGGTGGAACCCATAGTTGAAAATGTCAAATTAACTGCCAACTTTGATGTCCTGTGCACAAATCACATCTTGCGCCATGTGTACACAAGTTTGTTTTGTATAGTATGCATAGCTTTGCATTTTATCTTAGTAGTAATTTATATTCTTAAATTTTATCTTAAACTAATAATTGACTTGCAAGTTTGATATAAGTTTTGGATAGCAATGACAGATTTTTAGGAAATTTTGATTTGAGTTATTGCAAAAACATTTATCATTTAGAAGCACTATGCTCGTTAGTTCATGACTTTGGTAATTGAGAAGTTATTTACTGTGCAGGGCAATATTAAAGTATAATATGGTATCTAAATGTTTCAATTGAATAACCTAACTCCCAAATGATTTAACACTAGTTTTTCTTTGGGTCCTATTATCCAATCCTTCCAATTTTGTTAATATTAATGATTGCATAACAAAATGATAAGTTGAAATATGCTTCCAAAAAACAGGTAAGTTAATTTAGGATGATTTGGTTAGGGTCTTGGCTGTCAAGCAGTTTATATTGTAATTGTAGGTCAAAACTTGCATCTTATTGGCTAGTAGTTTCATTACTCACAATTTTATTGCAGGCCCCTCAGGAAAGATTATGCTTTTGCCTGAGGATGACCCAAATGCTACCCATATAATGATTGCCACTGGCACCGGGGTTGCTCCATATAGAGGCTACCTCCGTCGAATGTTCATGGAGTCGGTCACTACATTCAAATTTGGCGGTTTAGCATGGCTGTTCCTTGGTGTGGCAAATACTGACAGCCTTCTCTATGACGATGAATTCACCAAATATCTAAAGGACTATCCAGACAACTTCCGCTATGATCGAGCCCTTAGTAGAGAGCAAAAGAATAAGAAAGGGGGCAAAATGTATGTTCAGGACAAGATTGAGGAATATAGTGATGAAATCTTCAAACTCCTAGATAACGGAGCTCACATTTATTTCTGTGGCCTTAAAGGGATGATGCCTGGGATCCAAGAAACACTGAAGAGGGTTGCTGAGCAGAGAGGAGAAAATTGGGATCAGAAGCTTGCACATCTTAAGAAAAACAAACAATGGCATGTTGAAGTCTACTGATATTATTCTGTTGTGTAGAAGTCTTTGTCTGCAGGAAATACATGGCTATCCAATGGGTACTTCGGGGTTTTTTTCGGTTAATAATCTTCAATGAGTAGCTTGAGTAGCAATAGCTGTTCAGGACAAAGACTCATTGTTTTCTAGATGATTATAAAATTGAGAAACCCATTTATCGGTGGGGGTAGAAAACTCAGTTTATTTTGGCTAAATTGCACATAACTTTCTTGGACTTAGACTCGTTTGCAAATAATGCTCTTGTATTTTTAAATTTTGTATAAAAATGTCCAAACTTTTTAGAAAGTTGTAATATACTTTGGTTAGTTTTTCAGTCCAAATAGTGACAAAAATCCTAAACAAGTGGCTAAACTTCAAGTTGACTATTCTAAAATTTCTAAAACACCATTAATGTATAATATGCTGATGAAAGGTTTTAAACGAAAGATTCAAAAGGCATTAGTGACATTTGATGAAAAGCTAATGTTTAATATGCTCATGGGAGAAAAGCAAGATTTGCTTTATGTTGGAAATTTGTGGACCGAAGGGCGGTGAGAAAACTAATCAATTGAATCTCCCAACAACTTTTCAACAAGTATAAGGCGCCATCTGACTTGCTAAGTGAAATTAATTACCTGATAAAGAAGATGATTGATCACGTTGGTGAGGGGAACTAACGGCGCTAGATTGAGGTGCCCGCGGGATGGCTTGTATTTTAGTTTGGTTCTCTTTGATAGTATGGCTTAGATCAAACTGGGGATTAGGTTGGAATCGGGGGTAAGGGCTTCAATTGGGTCAAACTGAATGTCTCATGATTCAACCTCTTTCAATTTTTTAGAGCATTTTAGGTATTTTAGAGTGGTTAATTTAAGGTTTGACCTCTTATTTGGAGTTTTCATCACTTTTGGATGAAAAAATTAATGGAAGGGGAATATTACAATTTTTTGTAAGTTTAAGAGGATTCTGTATAAAATTTAAAATTATAGGAAGATTATTTACAAACAATTCTAAGGAGATTTTATGTATTTTAATTCTTTATTTTTATAATTTATTATTCTATAATATTAATGAAATTTAACGTGGTAAGGATATCAAGAATGATATGTTTGGGTGATTTTGTAAGGGTAGAATCATGTTTTCTTATGTAAACCGTTGTTTCAAAATCTTCAGCGTTATTACATTTGTAATTGCAGTTATACATAAGACTTCAATATTGAAGTTACAATTTAATAAACACTATGCAAGTGGGAGTACCAGCTAAGAACTCCTTCATATTAGTTGCTTAATTGATCATTCAAAATCGTAGAAAAAGTGATAATATTATGTCTAAAATCATAACCAGAGCAATTTCATGAAGAAAAAAAGTTTACCAAATGTTAATTATGAAAGGGAAATGTTAGCGGTACGTAGGGAAAGTGTGTATTCCCCCTATGTTCACACACATTTCTTTGAGGTAATTTTGTATATTTTAACTAGCTTTCGAAGATCAATTATTTAAATTAAATATATAAGAGATTAAAATAAATATAATTATATCTTTGAAAATTTTATTATTTTTTTATTTAAAATTTAAAAAAGTTTTGTTATTCACATAAAATGAATCTTTATATATGGTTCATTTAAAAATTTTAAATTATTAAATTTATGAGATCTTATAAATAAACTAGAAGACTCCAAAAAATTATGCTCCAAATTAAAATTTGTACCTATTTTAAATTTAACAGTTTTGTGGGCCAATATTTATTCAACTTTGAATTCATTGATATGAATTTTCCAAAGGTACACAACTAAAAAAGTTTTGTATGGCTGCACGGGCTATTACTCTATAGCCACATTGCTTTTAAAATTTTGAAAAACACTACTCCCACGCAATTTGATTAAGCAAATCTCACAAAGTTTAGTGTGTCTCTTCATGATGTAAAAATCTTTTTAACACAAAATACACACGTGCAAGATTTTGATATTCTTCCATATTATGATGCAAAAAATATATTTGTTGTTTATATTTTCATAAAGAATCTTAATTTTGTTATTTTATATATTTTTTGTCAAGTACTACAAATTTTAACATTTACCAAAATTTAAAGTTAAACAATTTTAATTTCTATATTTAATTATATTTAACTTAAACTATTAGTCGAATCTATCATATAAAAAGATGTTACAATATTAATTTTCAATCATGCAAATATATAACGTAATAAAATACATATTTTAACTGAAATAGTGGCAACCTAACTGAGAGTGGGTTACAGTTTCCAGTCAAATCATTAAACTAACATAACACCAGTAAACCATTTTTAGTCAAACGCTTTTCACCTATATTTCTCTCTTTGTTCCTTTGTTCAATTTTATTTTTCTCTTTATCTACTTTCTAGCTATATTTCTTTTGTGTTTCTACTTTCGCCTTGATCATCTCAATAAGTTTTTTTTTTTTTCTTTTTAAAACTTTTATCTAAGACATGAACAACTTTTACATGTATTATCATTAAATGTGACTATATCTTTACAAAAGATTTGCGTAAATTTTCTTACGTGAAATAATGTTTCCTGCTAAACAATATTACATTAAATGTGAATAATGTATATATTTCTAATTAATCAAGCTAATTTTTTTAGGTTTAAGTTGTAAGGAGCAAAAAGGACTACTAGATGTTTTAATAAAAAAATTGATCAAATAATTTTTAGTATAATAAAGAGAAATAGATAAATATTAAAAATAATATTTAAAAAGATTATTTAAAAATTGTTAAATAAATAATATTTTTTAAAATTTTATTTCTAATAGAATTAAATAATATTATTTAATTTATGTAAATGATTTTATTTAATAAAATAAAATTTTGTATATTATTATTGTTATTGTAAGTTGCAAAGAATATATAATGAATGGCTTGTGTTAGGCTTCAATTCTTTTGTTTTTAACAGAATTGAAAAATAATAAATGTTTAAAAATTTATTTTCATTTTTTATCTCACATTTAGTTAAATAAAAATTTAAAAGTGTGACAAAAATTCTTCTCTATTATTTTATTTTACTAATTTTTAAAGTCTTACTTGTCAAGTATAATTCTCTTATGTTTATTCTTATTCTTTTTCGTTTCCCATTTATCATTCAAACATAGTATTATTAATTATTAATTTAAAAATAAATATGATTTAATTTTTTTGATATTAAAATGTTATTTATATTTAATTGATATGGAAATACGAAAAGTGACTTAGGTAAGAGATGTCCATCGGCTGTAACTTGGGCCCATGGCCATGGTGCCCATTGAATTTTTTATGCTTTACTACTTAGAAAAAGAAAAAGTGATTAGTAAAAGACAAAGAAGAGAGCGGCGATACCGTGACTTTTCCTCCGGTAAATGATAGTCACCCGTTTTCTGTATTCAGACAAAACCCACTGTTTGACGTTCGTTAAGGTTAGGTAGCTGACCTCGCTAAGAAATCTAAAAGCCAAAACCCAAAACGGGGTCGTATTACTTCGCCCTTTATATGTTGCGTCGCCCCACGCCACTCACTCTACGCAGGCAAAGCATTATTTCACGGACGAATCCACGATTCATGGCGTCGCTCACGGAATTCGCCACCGTCATCGCTGTCTACGCGCCCCTGATGATCGGGCTCATCATCGCCGGAGAATCAAGCGCGAGGGAGATCCGGCCATCGGATCACGGCCTCGAATTCCAGACATCGCCGGCGAAGGGAGGGAACTATACAGCGGAGATGAAAACCTTCTTCAACTCCTCGCCGACATCGACTTCTTCCGACATGGCATTGCCAAAAGCCATGAATTCCAGCGGCACATCGCAGTCATCATGGTGGGAAGCCACCGGCGGCGGCGGCAAAAGAGACCACGTGAAGGATGCGTTAATAGTGGGGACGTTGGTGTGTGGGATTACAGGTGTCATTCTATTAGTGGCTACTGGTTTGCTTTATATCTTTAAGTACCGAAAGCAGAAAGTAAGCAAGTCTAGCGGCGAGCATAACACAAACAACAACAAATTGCAGTTAGTGGTACGCAATCCATAGACTTTACTTTCATTTCACATTTCCACTACCTTCTTGTGCCATTGCGTTACAAGCACTTCAGTGGGAGCTCGAAATTGCTATTAAATGGCTTATGGGTTACTGGATTTTGGAAATTTATGAGATTGATCAAATTTAAAGAATTATATTTTGTAATTGAAATTTTAGGAAGACTGAGTTTGTGATTTGTTGCTTGTAAAGGGTAGAGGTGTAAATTCATAATACTGCTTTGTTAAGTATTTATTTATGGATGTGTGTTAGCTTTGTATTTTTAGTCTGCAACATTATTTCTCACTCAATGAAACATTCATCAAAACTTGCATTTTTAATAAGTGCAGCATGAGTTTTTTTTTTTTTTATTTATATTATTGAGTGTGAGATTAATATCTACTTAAGTATAAAGTTGAAAGATTTAGTTTCTTTCAATAAAGATGATTCTAAAAGTTGAATTCGAATATATAGTAAATTTTTACTTGAGAAACAATCAACTTTTATTACTACAAAGGGATAGATTTAAACAATATGAGTTATCCCAACAAAGATAATTCTAATTCTGAATATTATGTTTAGGTTTCAATTTAAGACAACTAGTTTCACTTTATCAAAACTTGCATTTGATAAAGTAATTGATGCATCCACAAAGCTATATTATTGAAATTTTCCTACCAGCTATGGTGGGTCGAAATTAATGATCATGCATCAAAGTTTGTATCTTCTTGAGTAACACCATAAGTTTTTTTTTTTTTTTTAATACAGGGTGTGAAACTAATTTGCATCAAAGTATAGAATTAAATGATTTGGCAACTCTTGATAAAGAGGACTCTAAAATTTAAACTTAAAGCTTTGAGCCTAAGTTCCAACACGAGAGGCAAACAATTTCATTGCATCAAAACTTGCATTAGTTAAACTAATTGATGCATCCACAAAGCTGTATTAGTGAAATTTTCTTATTAGCTATGGTGGGTCCAAATTACTGATAATGCATCTGTACCTAATTCTCTGTTACAACTACCAACACTGAAGGTGATTCAATTTTTGTAACCATGAGTTGTTATGAGAGTTGACTTCTTTATGATGGGCCAGTACATTTTGGTAGTTATCATCTGAAAATAGATATTGGCAATGATTGTAAATGTTTTAACCTTAAATTTGGGTGATAGGGTTTCCCCTACCGGACAGAAAAAGTTTTTCTACTTAAAGTGAAATATTAATGGTTAATGAAAAGTGAGTGGACTATAGAATTTTATAATTTAATTAGTAAAATTTAACAAGTTTAATTATTTAAGTTTTTTTAAATAAAATTTTTGTCAATTTAAATTTATACATAAGATAGATCGTGATATGGGCAATTTTTGAAAAAAAAAATTTAATTTTACAAAATAATTTTTTTATTTAGAATAAAGATAAAAGAGAGTGGTGAGATGCACAATTATTGATATACAAGAGGTCATTGGTATATTTTATTAGATTGAGATATTTTAAAGTAAAAAATATATTTTATAAAATAAAATATATGTGAATAATTATTGATAAAAATATTATAAATAAAATTTATTATAAAATATAAATAAATAAATAATAATTTGTTGATTTATAAAAATTTATATTATTAATTTTTTATTAATAATTATTTAATTATATTTCTAATATAAAATATATGCTTTAATCTAGAATATCTAAATTCAATTTTATGAAACTTACCTTGTTAGGAATATAGACAAGGTTCAATTATTATTGAATTAAACACTCAACGAGCTATGTCGTACAAAACGTGGGTCGTGGACCATGGCTGCTTAGGTGTCATGGCCTTGCTTAACTAGTGCAAACAGACAGACTAACGCATCCAATAACTTATTTGAATGCTAACTTTGAAAATATAACAAGCTGGCACTAATAAAGAAATTGCCCATTTCACTCTTTTCCGGACCACAATTAGTATCGACGGAAATGTTTGTCACATAAGGTAGATACTAAATTTTTATAAAATATATAGAGAATATTAAATATTTTGCATCTTAATTGAGTTTATAAAATTTATTAAATTTAATAATATAAATCTTTTTAATAAAATTTTTATAAAGTTTAATTTATTGAAAAAATTCTTTATTCAGATAAGAACCATCATCTACCTAAATTTATTCTGTTAAATCATTAAGAAAAATAAATTAGATGCGGAAGCATACATGAATTTATGAATACTGTCGTCAACCTTTAGTCTAGTGGTTTTAAATCTGAATTCTTGATCTTCCAAATTAGTATATATAATTTTTAGAGAAGGAGTTCTCATGTTTTTGGTGATGGGATGCCAAAAAAGAATCATACGTATAATTTGGGGATCATAACTTATTTATAACTGTATATATTCTTCTTATTTCTAATTTATCCCATTATAAAATTAAAAATTATAAATAAAGTATTTACATATATAGACCCATACTTTATAAGGTTACTTTGGCCCATTTAACACAATTAGATCACTTTTAATTTGGGTCAAACATTTTATAATAGCAAGTTTACATATAATTATTATTAATATATATATATATGTGAACGTCCAATAAATCTAATAATCTCTCACTTGGACTACATAAATATATATATATATATATATTACCTTATAATTGTATGTTATAATATATCTTATGAGTTCAAAATCTTTGCTATTATAATTGAAGGCATTTCTAAACAATCTTGTCATTAGTTATGTCAATATAGAACTAGGGTGACTTTCGTTACACATATATCGTAACTAAATCCATCACTGATCAAGTATATCAACATAACCAAATAACATAAATCAAGTATAGATGTGTAGCATGAAAATTACATGTGATGTGATTTAAACATACCTATTTCCAACTGGTCCACCTTAAACCTTAGCGAGATCAAGCCATACCAAAATGATAGTATGAATAAACCAAAAGAGACTTTATTTTTGTAGAAAATAACCTCAAAATATTCATAAACTGAAATAACTGAAAATGCGTCTATAAAGAAAAGCATCCAAAATTACAAACTCCCACTAAAACTAAATATCCTCAAATAACATGACACCTATATGACCAGTGTGCTCATGAAAGACTTTGGGTGGTAGTCCCTAAGTAAGCGGATTCACAACCATGGAGTTTATACCAATATGCTCTATAGACACTTGATGACTCTGAACTCTTTCTTCAACAACTAGGAACTTAATGTTTATGTGCTTTGACTTTGTGGAGCTCTTCTTGTCGAAATATAAGACCGCTGACTTATTGTCACAAAATAACTTAAGTGGTCTTTCAATTCCATCCACAATTCGCAATTAAGTGACAAAATTTCATAGCCATATTCCATGATTAGATGTCTCATAACACACTATAAACTCTACTGCCATGGTAGAAGAGGCTATAAGAGACTGTTTAACACTCTTCAAGGAGATGGCACCTCTTGCTAGTAGGTAGATATAGCCCAACGTAAATTTCATACTATCTTGGCACCCTGCAAAGTGGGAGTCTGAATACCCAATGATCTCTAGCTTATCTAATCTCTTGTATATGAGCATGTAATGTTTTGTTCTCTATAGATATCGCATAACTCGTTTGGCTACTTTCCAATGATCCATTCCTAGATTGGTTAAATATCTGCCTAACATCCCAACAACGTATGCAATATCCAAATGCGTACAAATTTGAGCATACATTAGACTCCCTCTTATTGATGCATAAGGAATCTTTTGCATTTCCTTTTCCTCAAAAGCATTCTTAGGGCATTGTTCAAGATTAAACTTGTCTCCTTTTGCCACACGGGTGTCACCTGGTTTGCAATCCTGCATGCTATATCTCTTGAGAACTTTTTTGATGTAGGCCTTTTGTGATAATCAGAGGATACCTCGAAAACAATCTCGACATATCTAGATTTCTAATACAAAAGTTGTTGCATCACTAAGATCTTTCATCTCAAAATTTCTTGCTAGAAATCTCTTGGTTTCGTACAACAAGCCTATAACATTATTAGCAGGTAGTATGTCATCCACATATAAAACCAGAAAAATGTACTTACTCCCACTGAACTTATGGTATATACAATCATCAACCAAATTTATCTCAACATCAAATGAGATAATAACTTGGGTAAAATCTATAATACCATTGACGAGACGCTTGCTTAAGCTCATAGAGGATTTCTTTAATTTGCAAACCATTGACTTTGCATCACTTGACACATGATTTTCTGGTTGTATCATATAAATTGTCTCATCAATGTCACCATTGTAGTCTTTACATCCATTTGATGTAGCTCAAGATCAAAATGTGTCGCTAAAGCTATTATAATCCTAAAAGAGTCTTTCAATGAAAGTAGAGAGAAAGTCTCTTTATAATCGATGCCTTCTTTTTGTGTGAAGCCCTTAGCGACAAGATGTGCCTTATACCTCTCCACATTGCCCTTCGAATCCCTCTTGGTTTTAAATATCCACTTGCAACCAATGGGTTTCGTACCTTCAAGCAATGGGACAAGGTCCCATACGTCATTGTCCTTCATAAACTTAATCTCTTCATTCATGGCATCAATCCACTTTTGAGAGTTAGAACTTTCCATGGCTTGATGGAAGTTAATTGAATCATCTTCCATCACTCTAATGTTAATCTCATGTTCTTGGAGAAATACAATGTAATCATCTGGTATCGTATTTCTCCTCTCTCTAGTCGATCTCCTCAATGACATAGATTCTTGAGGTGGTAGAGTTTGTTCTTCTAAAACAACTTCTTAAACTTGAATGGGAGGTTCAATGACATTGTCTTGATTCGGGTTGCCTCTTGAATAACATCAGGTATAAGAGGCTATTCCTGATCATTGTCAATGGCAATTGGAGGAATATCGACATATTCCTCTTCAAAGACAAAGTCCCTAACTCTTTTTCTCCCCACAAACTCGACATCCTCAAACAACCGAGCATTACCCATCTCGAAAATAAACTTAGTTGTGGGATCATAAAATTTATAACCCTTGGACCTTTCAGAGTATCCAATGGAATAGCAATTGATAGTTTTTGAGTTTAGTTTCTTTTCATTTAGTTTATAAGGCCTTGCCTCAGCTGGACATCCCCAAATGTGCAAATGCTTTAAACTATGCTTCTTGCCTATCCAAAGCTGATAAGGGGTCTTTTTAGTTGCATTAGTTGAAACTTTGTTGAGTATATATGCTGTAGTTTTTAATACCTCTCCCCAAAGTGATTTTGGCAAGGTAGAATAACTAATCATACTCCTCACCATGTCCTTAAGCATTTTGTTTTGTCTTTCAGCAACACTGTTCATAGTGGGCTAACCTGGTATAGTGTACTATGGGACAATACCGCTTTCCTTTAGGAATTTTGCAAATAGGCTAGACATTATTCACCTGATTCGTTACATCTACCATAGTACTCATCATTACGGTCAGATCTTAAGCTTTTATTCTTTTGTTAAGTTGATTCTCAACTTTGGCCTTACAACTTTTGAATATATCCAATGATTGCGATTTCTCATGAATGAGATAAAGGTAGCCATATCGCGAAAAATCATCTATAAATGTAATAAAATATTATTGACCATTCCAAGTAGCTGTAAGGAATAGTCCACAAATATCTATGTGCATTAGTTCTAAGATGTCTAATTTTCTGTTGGCACCTAATCTCCTTACATTTGTTTGTTTTTCCTTAATACAATTCACATACACATCAAAATACAAAAAAATCAAGGGGATCGAGAATGTTGTCAAACACAAGTCTCTCAATTCTCCTTTTGGAGATATGTCCTAATCTCTTGTGCTATAACGAAGCTGAATTCTCATAAGTTAATTTACATTTTTTACCTATTACATTAACATGCAAGGATTCATTGAATGAAGCAATTATGTCAAGCAAATATAGATTATCATAACCTGATAAAGAATCAGAACTAACCAAATTTGAATTCTGAAAGAGAGTAAATTTTCTATTTCCAAATGAACAACAATAACCAGATTTGTCCAATGCTGAAATAGAAATCAAATTCTGTCTAAAAGATAGTACAACATAGGTCTCAGTCAAATCCAAATATAAACCAGTTCTTAACAATAATCTAAATGTCCCAATCGCTTCGACTTCTACTGACTTGCCATCGCCAACGTAGATGTATCTTTCACTATCATTAGGCTTTTGGTAGTTTAGACAACCCTGCATAGACACACTTATGTGAATTGTTACATCAGAATCTATCCACCATGTGTGTCTAAGTACCGAGTCAAATTAACCTCAAAACAAACAAAGTTAAGGAGCATACCTTTCTTTGCACACCATGCATGATAGTTGGTACACTCCTTCTTATGACCTGCAACTCCACAAAAGAAACAACTATCCTTATTTTGTTCCTTGTGTTATTTCTTTTGTGGTGCTATACCCGTAGCTTCTTTATTCTTCTTTCTCTTATTGTTTTTCTTCTTAACCTTAGAGGTAGTGGCTAAGTGAGTACTTTCTACCTTTTCATGCTTCAACCTTTCCTCTTCTTGCCCACAGTGTGAGATGAGCTCATTAAGGGACTAAGAGTCCTTTTGGCAGTTGTAACTCATCTTGAACTAGCTAAATTATGTTGGAAGAGATATTAAAACTAAATGCACTAACAAATCTTTAGATAAATCCAACTTGAGTGCCTTAAGTTTTGAATCAATGTGAGACATTTCCATAATGTACTGCCTTATGTTTCCTTTTCCATTATACCTCATTAAGATAATGTTTGCCAAGAGTGTACTAGTTTTAGCCTTTTTATTCTTGGCAAACCTTTTCTCTAAATCTATAAGGAAACCCTTAGCCATAGTAACCTTATTAGACATAATGCCCTGAAAAGCTTGTAGAATGGCATGCCTCATGACACTTATACAGTTCGATTGCTCCCACTTTTCCATCTCATTTTTTTCATCAGAAGTACTCTTATTAGTAAGTGGAGCAGGTTTATTGACTCGTAAAGCAAGGTCTAGGTCCATGACTCTAAGAACAATCATGACATTCTCTTGCCATGCCTTAAAATTAATGCCATTGAGCATAAGAAGAATATAATTTATACTAGCTGAGATATTTGTAGCAGAACTTGAAACTGAATAGAAAACAAACCAAACAAAGCAAGCAAACTCACATAAGTATTAAAGTACGCAAAATTAATTTAAAAATAAAAATAATCCCCATCACAAGATATCGAGTACAACATTAATATTTAGTCTTTGAATAGAAATATTAACTTGTAAGTAATATCTTGATTTAGTTATTAAACACTGATAATAAAATAACATTTCAAATAATAAGTCTTCCTTTAGGTCGATTTATTGCTTACATATAAGAATCAAATAATTATCACGTATTTATTACTATAAATATATATGTAATTCTGTCAAATATAAACCTTCCTTTGGGCCGGTTAATATTTATATAAGCTACATGTACATAGCCGTTTATATTTTAAGATAAATTAATTTTCACAAAAGGAGTCACTCAGGCGACATATTGCTTCATTGAATCTGTCAAAAAATATATAAAATACTAATATTCAAATTAACATTGCACTCAAAAAGCAAAAAAAAAGTCAAAGTCACTACAAAGGGATATATGCACTCAAATACTAATATTCATTTATTTCTTTCAATAAAGATGATTCTAAAAGTTGAATTCGAATATATAGTAAATTTTTACTTGAGAAACAATCAACTTTTATTACTACAAAGGGATAGATTTAAACAATATGAGTTATCCCAACAAAGATAATTCTAATTCTGAATATTATGTTTAGGTTTCAATTTAAGACAACTAGTTTCACTTTATCAAAACTTGCATTTGATAAAGTAATTGATGCATCCACAAAGCTATATTATTGAAATTTTCCTACCAGCTATGGTGGGTCGAAATTAATGATCATGCATCAAAGTTTGTATCTTCTTGAGTAACACAATAAGTTTTTTCTTTTTATACAGGGTGTGAAACTAATTTGTATCAAAGTATAGAATTAAATGATTTGGCAACTCTCGATAAAGAGGACTCTAAAATTTAAACTTAAGCTTTGAGCCTAAGTTCCAACATGAGAGGCAAACAATTTCATTGCATCAAAACTTGCATTAGTTAAACTAATTGATGCATCCACAAAGCTGTATTAGTGAAATTTTCTTATTAGCTATGGTGGGCATCTGTACCTAATTCTCTGTTACAACTACCAACACTGAAGGTGATTCAATTTTTGTAACCATGGGTTGTTATGAGAGTTGACTTCTTTATGATAGGCAGGTACATTTTGGTAGTTATCATGTGAAAATGGATATTGGCAATGGTTGAAAATGTTTTAACCTTCAATTGGAGTGATAGGGTTTCCCCTACCAGACAGGGAAAGGTTTTTCTACTTAAAGTGAAATATTAATGGTTAATAAAAAGTGAGTAGACTATAGAATTTTATAATTTAATTAGTAAAATTTAGCAAGTTTAATTATTTAAAATTTTAAAATAAAATTTTTGTCAATTTAAATTTATACATAAGATAGATTGTGATATAGGCAATTTTTGTGAAAAAATTTTAATTTTACAAAAATAATTTCTTTTATTTAAAATAAATACAAAAGAGAGTGTTGAGATGCACAATTATTGATATACAAGAGGTCATTGGTATATTTTATTGGATTGAGATATTTTAAAATAAAAAATATATTTTATAGAATAAACTATAAGTGAATGACTATTGATAAAAATATTAAAAATAAAATTTATTATAAAATATAAATAAATAAATAATAATTTATAAATTTATGAAAATTTATATTATTAATAATTAATAATTATATTTTATTCTATAAAATATATCCTTTATCTAAATTCTATTTTATCAAACTTACCTTGCTAGGAATATAGGCAAGGTTCAATTATTATTCAATTAAACACTCAACGAGCTATGTCGTACAAAACGTGCGTCATGGGCCATGGCTGTTTAGGTGTCATGGCCTTGCTTAACTGGTGTAAACAGACAGACTAACGCATCCAATAACTTCTTTGAATGCTAAGTTTGAAAATACAACAAGCTGGCACCAATAAAGAAATTGTCCATTTCACTCTTTTCCGGACCACAATTAGTATCTACGGAAATGTTTGTCACGTAAGGTAGATACTAAATTTTTATAAAATATATAGAGAATATTAAATATTTTGCATCTTAATTAAGTTTATAAAATTTATTAAATTTAATAATATAAATTTTTTTAATAAAATTTTGATAAAGTTTAATTTATAGAAATAAATAAGCTCATGGATCTATTATAATGCTGCTGCGGTTTTTCTTTTAGATTCTCACTAAAACTGGTATTTTGTTGGTAACACTTATTTTATCATTTTAGATTAAATAAATCTTATTTAACTCATATCAATCTTACTATGTTTTAAATAAGAATAATAATGATGAAAACATGTTTTAGGTTAATAGTCATTTATTAATTAAAAGTAATTTTTAAATTAATAATTTTTTTAAAAAGATAAAATTTAATAATATTATTTAATTTATAATCAACCTCATTTAAAAAGATAAATTTTAATTTATTGTTATTGTTATTGTAGAGATTTATTAATTAAGAACTTGAAACCCTTTAATTAGGTACTTATTAAATAGTAGCTTGTGAACTCGGGCAACACACGAGACTAAAAATTGAGCGAACTTCGTGCAAACCCGCGCATAGATGTAGGCCTGTGCTATGCACAGAAGCAATTTTAGCATTAAAAAATTTTAACACATAATAGTTAATAATTATTCTACAACAATTGACAATGAAATATTAGTGAATTGAAATTAAACAAAGTTTGTTCTATATGTGAGCATAGTCCTTTTCTTATATATATATATATATTTTTTTTTGCCTAACAGGTATCCCTATCTATTAGATGAAATTAGTTTTCCATTAAAATGTGAGTAGAATGATATGCCTCTAGTCTTGAAAGTAATTCTAAGATTAAATTTTAAATATATATCCTGTTTCAAAATGGTTTGAGATGCAATTCGTTTTCATTATGTCAGCTTTTAAGAATTACCTTTTTTTGTTCTTTTAGCAAATCACAGAACACTTTTTTTTCTTTCTAAAAAATAAAATTTTCAAGGAAAAAGAAAAACTAAGAAGGATTTGTGTATATATCAATAATGCTGGTATGTCAATAATGCAACTTCCTAATTTTTCCTGGTACATCCAGTATATCCATGATGTTACTTTCTATTTTTTTTTTCCACTCTGCTTCTCTCTAAAAAAAAAAAAAAAGAACTCAAAGAAAAGATGGTTTTGGAAATGGATCGGAGCTTTTTGTCCACATAGGTTCGAAGTCTGAAATAAAGGAACAAAAATTAACAAAAAAAAAAAAAAGGTATGCACTTTGGTATCGTAAAATTGAAAGAAAAATAATTAAATAAATAAGTTTCAAGAGGAACCCAGATCAAGAAATGAAAGTTCGAGCTTCCCTGCAGGGGAAGCCAATTTACACTTCAAGAAGTAATTGTCTCCATGCTTTGCTTGCCCATAGTTATAAATTTTGAAGTTATTAACTCAATCTTTTACCAACTAAACCCTATCTAGCCTTATAGCATGGTTGGCCTGAGCATTTTCACTCATGGAAAGCAGACACCATAAAATACACAGTATGATTTAGAGGAGGCGGGACCCCATTAAAAAAAAAAAAAAGCCAGATTGTGATATAAAAATCAGTATGAAATTCACATGCAACTACAAATTAGAGGTTCAATATATAGACTACCAACAACTAATAGTAAGGGTATACTCTTCTTCAAACGGGGCATTTTAATGGGAAAGAAAAGGAGCCATGTCTGAGCAGGAATCGTGAGGGTGATGAACTTAACAAAACTGGGCATTTAATCGCCAAAGGGAAGGAGCTTGTTAAAAACAAAGTTATGACCAATGGGGCCCAATTGAAAACATCTAGAAACACGGAAGTGAGAAGAGTGTCTGATGCCTCGGGGTCCATATTTGAAACGGCAACGTATCAAGAGTTTCATGTGGCGTTGAATCACGCGTCTTTGTCTCATGATTGGGAAGCCTTGGGCTCGCTACCGTCAGCCATGCAGGAGGGCGACAGTTCCCACCCAACCATCGTGCAACCGATAATTCACTCACTGTTGCACGATGTTGCCCCAAAGCTGCCAGAATAACCCGATAAAGGGTCTCCTGATGGGTAACAAGAGGACATGAACAAAGACTTGGTAGAACGAGTGGAAGAGACACTGCTTGATGTGTTGAATGACCTAGATGTTGATATGGAGTTGGAGGGTGTTTAACCTACTGGAATAGGTTCCATCTTTTAATTATTTTTTAAAATTATGAATCCCATAATATCTTGGAACCGTACATTTTAATTTGCACCGTCCAAACATTTTGGCTTTTCTAGAATCCAAGATTTCGGGTAATAGAGCAATTCAAAATTTTCAAACTCTGGGGTTCTCAAGTTTCTATGTGATTGAGGGTGATGGACGTTCATATGGCATTTGCTTGGCTTGGAAAGAGGATCAACTCTAGTTAAAAGTGTTGCAGACAGACTCCCAATTTGCTCACTGTGAGGTTCAATGGAAAAATGAGAGGGTTTGGTATGTCACAATTGTATACACAAGCCCACGTTTGGAATCCTGGTATGATGGCTACAAAAACATTCATCGTCTGGCTAGCTCAATTATAGGTTCATGGTTACTTTTAGGTGACTTCAACGAAATACTCCTCCCCACAAAAAAGAAGGGTGGTGCACCGGTGGACATGAGAAGATGTCACCGATTTAAAGTTGGATAGATGACTGCGGATAAATTGATTTGGGGTATGATGGCTTCAAATTTACATGGAGAGGGCCCCTCGGTGAGAATTTTGCCAAGCTCTTTGAGCACCTAAATGTGGGGTTGGCTAACAGCAGCTGGCTGGTTAGGTATTATGGGGCAGTAGTTAGAGTTCTTCCACGGATCTACTCAGATCACCACCCTCTACTCTTGGAACTCTCGCCTACGTTACAATCTCATGCTGACTGACCTTTTAGATTTGAAGCAGCTTGGATGACTCACCCCGAGTTCAAGTCTTTTCTTAACCAGAATTGGGGCACTAATGAGTCTGCATATAGGAACCTTGCCCAATTTACTCCTAAAATTAAAGATTGGAATTGAGATATCTTCGGTAACATATTTAAGAGAAAGAAACAACTTCTTGGCAGATTAAAAGGCATCCAGTCAGCTGCTGACAGAAATTGGAATAGAGGGTTGGATAAACTAGAACAGAAACTCCAATTAGAGCTATCTCAGACCTTAAAACAAGAGGAAATTTTATGGCATCAAAAGTCCAGGGCTGAGTGGATTCTAGATGGTGATTGGAACACAAAGTACTACCACACAAAGGCAATAATCAGAAGAAGAGCAAATAGGATCCGGATGATTCGGGATGGGTCGGGGGGAATGGGTTAAGGATCCAAACATATTAAAAACTGCCTTTCTGGAATTTTACCAGCTCTTTAACAGTGTGATTGGCCCTAAGCTGAGTTCGATACAAAAATATGCTTTCCCAGCCTAAAAGAAAGGGAAATGAATGCTCTTACTGAAAGAATCAGTAGATAGGAGATATCAAAAGCAATTTTATTAGGGGCCCAACTAAAGCACCAGGAGAGGACGGCTACCCAGCAATTTTTTTCCAACAGAATTGGGATCGTGTGGGTGATGGAGTTTGTAGACCGGCCACAGCTATTTTTGATGGCTTTGAATATGTGGGAACAATCAACTAGACTTTAATTACTCTAATCCCCATAGTGCAGATGCCTGAGTTTCTAATTCAGTTCCAGCCAATTTTGTTGTGCAACGTCTTGTTCAAGTGTGTTACAAAGGTAATTGTCAATAGATTTAAAAGTTTCTTGCAGTATGCAATTTCTCCTAATTAGGTTAGCTTTGTTCCCGAGAGAGCTATACAGGATAACATATTAATTGCTAGTGTCGATTCCATGCATAATTTAGAGAAAGCATACGATCGCCTTGACTGGCAATTTATTCATAAAATTCTGCAGGAACTCCAGCTTTCGTTATGCCTTGTTGACCTTGTTATGGAATGTGTATCGACCTCAACAATGAAAATTCTGTGAAAAAGATCTCCAACTGAGTCACTTACGCCTTACTAGGGTATTAGACAGGGTGACCCTCTGTCCCCCGGCATCTTTGTTATGAGCATGGACTGTGCATCACAAATATGAGAGAAATGTCACCGGAGTTACCATTCCGATGATCAAAACGGTCTCAACCTATTTCAAGACTAGTGCGATTGGGCACGACTTTGTTTTTGCTCAGCTTCCCAGAGTGAAAGCCGTGGGCGAATCCCACTCAAGGGTTAGCCTTGATTATCAGCAGGCTGTTAACTGGGGATGATTCTTAGAGTACGTACGTGAAGGGGATCTGTAGAATGGCTTATGGAAAGATGGTGACCGATCTTAGAAGGTGAAGACGCAGGCTCAGCTGCAGAACAGAGCTTGACCACCGCCATGCTCATCGCTGAATGGACACCGTTCAGGACCACCATGGTCGACTGATGGTGCAAAGACTTGAAATGCTTTGGAACTTGCACAAGGTTTGTTGAATCTTTTTACGAAAGGTTCACGACAGCTAGTTATTTGGAGAAGAATGACTATGGTTAAGAGAAAGGGGCACAAAAAAGCGATGCGTTTCAACAACACCGGAAGGAAAGAGGGATTATCTCTTCAGAAGCAAACTATCCAATCCCCAACTGGTCAGGATGGGTCACCCAAAGTGGAATTGTCAATCCAACTTCCCTGTCTATTGATCAATTAGTGTTAGCTTGAAAGACTGGACATCGTTTTGAGATAAGGATGGGTGGATCAAAGCGTTATGCTTTCTACCTGGTTCTTGGGAGCGAGTTCTCTCAGCAGAATGACAAGGGACCACCGTGGCTAGTTGGTGGTGCTAGGCCTCGTCGAGAAGCCAGCAACGAGTCCATAGTAGTTAGAATTGGAGCGCTCCTTAGGCAGTTGAAGCAGAGTGGCCAGGAGGTATTGCTGCGTGCCACTTACCATATTTTGTGGGACTTCTCCATATCTTGATCGTGATGCTGAGACTGTTTGGGAAGACAGTCTGTTGAAGCTTAAAGATGAGGGGCTAAAATCCAAGTTCTATGAGAGGGCTCAGGCACTAATACATGGAGATTGATACACGAGTTCTATCACGGTTACTCAAGAATGGACTCAGGTTTTTAATCCTGAATTTGCTTTTTATGGACCAATGGACGTTCACATTGGAACACTCTTGGGAAACTTGATTTTGGCCTTCTTTGTTCAAGATGGACAATTTGATCAAGTGAATGATAGAAAATCATATAAGGAGTAGATTCTTAAGACAAGAGAAGCCAACTGTAATCCTTTGTACTATAAATTTGTTGCACTTTGGGATGACCTCAAAATTGGTGTTGGTGAGGCATATCTACCAGCAGTTTATAACAATCCTGGAGTTCATCAGCTTGTGCAGAAGAGTGGGTTGAGCTCTTTTAAGAAGATTTAACGCGGGAAGGCGGGGAATATTTGCATCAATCCTACTCCAACTCTACACCTTGAGGACAAGGTGATTTTCGAACCCCCAAGGCATGTTGTCGGCCAAGACATGTTGGTAAGAAGTGGGTTGAGGGATGCAGAGAACAAGGCCCAAACTGATGCCACAGAAAAGAAAGTTAAGCTAATGTTAAGAGAGAGACAACCTCCAAAATCATCTAGTAGCCATATTGGAAGGAGGGGCACGGGTGAAAGGAGCGAGAATTTATGAGCTGGTTAGAGAGGCTGAGTGTGTGCAAATTGTTGTGAGTGTTGTTGAGGGAGGATGTATTGTGTTTTCTTTCTCTCCTTTGAATGCATATCACTGTTCCTGTTAACATGCAAAAAGGAATGGTAATAGGGTAGCTCACTCTCTTGCCAACTAGCATACTCTTTCCATGATGTTGTCTAGATTGAAGAGGCTCCCCCTCAAATTGTAAACTTGGTTTCCCAAGATATCCTAGAGCATTCTCTTGAATAAAATATCTTTCTTCTAGAAAAAAAGAAAAAATAATAAAAGAGAATAAATAGTATTCAATACCATATGGAATATCCATCATCCAGAGAGTCAGTCTTAGGTCTATTACATTTGAAAGTGTGTATGAAATGGGAACCGTTGCAATATCAAAGTTAATTATAGAGATGTAGACACCAAGAAAACCTGTGAAGGGCTTACTATATCTCTACTAAGCTTGATATCTTTAGGAAAAGTTAATTCCACTAGATTTCAATCATAAACACTACACATAATTAATTGTATAAGTGTTAAATCTATTGGATTGCATAGTTCCAACAAAGCCGAAGGTAACTCAAATTTGTGTATGGTTACTATGAGTGAACAACTTGGTAGTGTTTTGTTGGATGAAATGGAACTGGTGGAGGGGGAATAGAAATGTGAATGAAACATTTCCCATGTTTTGGGATACAGATCCCTTACTGTAGAGGCAAGGGACCGTAAGAGAGGGAGAGAGAGAGAGAATAAAGTGAGACAAAAAAGTTTAGTGTATGTATTAAATTGTAAAATGAGATAGAGAAAAAATTATCAAAGTAAAAAAAAAAATTAGAATATGGAAATCTCATATTTTAGTTTAGCCAATAGAATGGTATAGCTCATTCAAAAAGGAATGCTCTCACTACCTACTTAACCCTGATATGAAATATCCGTCATTTGGGAATCAATCTTAAATATTTTTGAAAACGTGTGGGTATTAGTTGGAAAATGCTATAATATGTAGCTATCACAGTGTAAGAGTGGCAATCTAAAAAAACAAGAAATGACTATTGAATGAAAAATGAATGATTTTGAAGTGAAATAAAAAAGGAAGTTGTCACCGCTACTTTTTATTGTGTGGTTGTATGCTAAGAAACTGTCTGTGAAACCAGAAATTACGTCAAGGACT
Organism: Dicorynia guianensis; assembly: GCA_037013595.1. Taxonomy (NCBI): domain Eukaryota; kingdom Viridiplantae; phylum Streptophyta; class Magnoliopsida; order Fabales; family Fabaceae; genus Dicorynia; species Dicorynia guianensis. The sequence goes on from JASUAB010000010.1 coordinate 5,790,246, forward strand.
GATTACATGTAAAGAATATATTAATATTCCTACACTGCCCAAGATTGATACCAAATTGATCTTTTGTTACTTTCTAGATTTAGTTATGACATTTCTTATGCTTTGATCTTGTTATTGCTAATTTTATTATTTTGTGTTTTATATTTTATTTTGTCCCACTACTAAGATCCATGGTGAAAATTAGTACATGACGGCTAAAACCATTATTGGATGGGAAAAGTATGGAGAATTTCGTACCTTTTTGGATAATGAAGAGATACAAAGAAAAAGAAAATTTAGGTTTTGTGATTTTAAATAGGAGGTTGAAGAAACTGGGATTTTGAAAATTAACGTACTTAATAATCACATTAATTCAAGCTCCATCAATTACATGACATAATCTAAAGATACAATTATACTCGGGATATTTAAAAAATCATCTCACTTGCCAGCGGCTCCATTCACCCTTTAAAATTCGTCAATTCCTATGAATTTTTGACATAGAAAATTTTAAGGAGATATAAAACTTATTTCAGCGGCTTTTACATTTTAAAAGAGAACAGAATTAATCTTTAATTTTTAACTGAAGATACTTTTTGAGTTCACCTAAAAAGAGAAGAGAAGCTGTGCAGCTGCCTCGCCAGCCCACTACACGGTTACCTTTGCTAGCGGCCCCGCGCTAGCCCACCATTATGAACATATGCTTCCGTCAAACAATCACCACCACCGCCTTCATTCATATTTCCCCTGCCATTTTCTTTCTGCATTTCTTCCAAAACAAAGTATAGTACTCACCAACTTTGGGACAATGGTCAAAAGGTGAAGGCAAATGTTTCACTGAGGGATGAAACTAAGACGGAAGATGAAAAATCATGATCTGTGGAAAGGGAGGAGAACTGGAGAAGAGAACATCGATTAACAAATATGTACATAGTACAGTAAGAAATAATTTTGAACAAGCGGTGGCATACACAACATGATATAACTAATAAGCGTTACAGTTGGTCCTTCTGCAGATACCAATTCAAACACAATTTGCATGTGCACACACAGGTAATCTGTGGTGATCTAACATATCAGCAAAATTAAATATTGTTCTCTCATTCTTTTCTGCGGACAAATTTGCTCACTGTGGTGAAATATTTCTACAGCAAAAAATTAAAGAAAGAACAGAAAAAGATGTTATTCCATGTGCGACAATGAGAGAGAAGAAGAATAAGATTACAGGGATTTCTTCGAGACAATGAATAGGTTGGCAACAATTACATCTATTGATCAAGAGGCATCCACTCGAGTTCTAAATCTAATTCTCCAGATTCAACATTCTGGAGCTTCAGTGTCATCTCCTGTATAACCTTACCATCAACAATATTGACCGTGCTATCATCTGTGAGTGCATTGTCATGGGATTTCAGCCATTTCCCTATCTGCATATTGCCAAACATTCCAGCATCTCCAAATGCCATTGCAGAAGTTATCAGTGGCTGCAGATCAATTTCTGCTTCTCCCATTATATCATCAGCCGAAAATGTGTCATAGTCAAATACTTGCTGCAATACAGACAGTTAATAAGACAACGTGCCATACCCTTTAACAAGAATTCAAATCTTTATTACACGTGCGCACACACACAGTCAAAGCTAGATGCAATCACACAAACAGCCGAATACCCAATCTCCATACAAAAAAATTCAAATTATTTGAGCCAACAACCAGCCAACCCTTCTCCAAGCTCAACAAAAGATTTGTAGCAAAATTTAACACGATATATAGACATACATAAGGGCAAACCCAGAAATTTTAAATTGTGGGAACAAGAAATATAATATATTTAAGAAAAAATTGATGAGAAGAAAAAAAAAATAGAGAACCTCTATTTTCGTACCCCATTTTTGATAAAATATTCCTTATATTTAGTCACAAACTAGTTAGTTGTTTTATTAACTTTTACAAATAAGTGTGGTTGAATACATGAAGGAATAATGGAATAACAAAAAACAGGGGTAACATAACAATTCTCAATGAGTTTTGTCTCATTCTAAATGGCAATGAGGGCAATTATAAGATTTAATAGGAACAATAATGTAAAATAAATATATCTAATATTAAAATTTAACAAAGGTTATGGGGCATTTGCCCCCACATTGTACAATGTAGGTCCACCCCTGGACATACATATAAAGGATAAAATTTCATTCAACCTAAGCTATAGATGAAATTATAGAAGAATAAAGCATGTAATAGTGAGAATTCCCCCAAATGTTGTGTTGAATTCTTTAGCTTTTAGGAGTTTTGGAGATCCAAGCTTATTTGTTCTTGCATTGTTCTATGTTTTGGTACGTTTGGAGGATTTTGTTTTACATCTTTCAATCAGAGATAGGAATGCCCATCCACGTTGCAAGAGACCTTCAGAAGTATTGAAGAGAGGAACGTAGAAAAACACTTGGGAGGAGTGCAAGGGTCAGGGAAATAATCTTCACTTGAAGAGTATAGCAAGAACCTTCAACAAACCAACATTTGCATCCACATTTGCAGTGAAATATGATTGTATTTTGCAGCCCATTTATGTTTTTCTGCTTTCACATTTTTTTAGCTGGTTCTGTGGCAAATATTAGAAGAGAACTCTCATTTCTTTAGAGGACAGCTTGTCATACTTATTGAGTTCGTAATGTTTTCCTTTCCTTTCAATACAACTTTCTTTATTGTCAAAATCTAAACTACCAAAAAAAAAATACTGAGTGAGTATCTACTTGGGGACAAACATATGAAGAAAAAAAAAACTATATTAGAATTAGACATGTTTAAATAAAATGAGAGAGTAAATTAACAAGTTAGTCCTCCAAAGATACCTTCCAAATCAATTCCATCATCAAAAGGTTAATGTGCTCAATTTAGTTCCAATGTCCAAAACTCTGGTTCAATTCAACGTCAACTCAATTTAGTCCTTAGTTTTTCTTTTTTTTATCCTGGAGCTATATAAAGATGATAATTAAGATTGATTTTTCAGTTGTTTGAGCTCCTTTAACAGAGTCTTAGAATTAGTTTTAAGTTATAATATTCAGATTTCAGAAAAGGATAACAATTATATTCATAGACTAAATGTATGGTCTTGAGAAACCACAAGATGGCTTAACTATTTCTTGCTCCTTTTTTTGACTTGCATTTCCACACTTACAAGACACATCCAAGAGGTAGTTTTGAAATTTATATTTTTTTATGAATGATTATAATCTTAGCAAAGAAATCAAGAGAGAAAGTTAATTCTAAACTGGAGATGTACAGAATGGCTTTAGAATCAAAGGGTTTTCATTAAAACAAAAACAAAACTGAGTATATGGAATGTAAGTTTAGCAAGAGATGGGTTAGTAATAATTTGAAGGATTAATGGAGAATACATCATATAACAAGTATCAAGATTTCGGTACTTGGATCGATTTGACAAAATTATGAAGAGATTATAAGGAATGTCATATACAAGTACAAATTGGGTGGCTAAAATAGAGAAATGCTATGAAAGTCATTTATAACCACAAAGTACCTAGCAAGTTTAAAGGGAAGTTTCACCGAATTGCTATAAGACCAGCTGTACTCCATGGTAGTAAGTTTTGGTCATTAAAGGGCCAACAAGAACAAAAAATGACAGTAGCAAAGTTGAGAATGTTAAAATGGATGCGTGGACATACAAAAAGAAAAAAGATCTAGAATGATTGCAGTTGAGAGAAAGTTGATGTTTCATCTATTGAGGAAAAAATAAAGGAAACTCGGTTAAGGTAGTTTGGGCATATGCAAAGACCACTAGAGGCCCTAGTGAGAAACGTTGATCAAATAATATTTAACTCAATGAAAAGGGGTAGATAAAGACCAAAATATACGCTTGACGAGCTTGTTAAAAAAAATCTTATGATAAATAATATTTTTGAAAATTTAATTTTGATAGAACTCAATGACATCGTTTTATCCATATAGCTAACCATACCTAATAAGATAAAACTTTGCTGTTGTTGTAGTGCATGTTTCACAATTAATCATTATTTCCTTGGCGTGAGTAGCCACAACCAAAGAATGGAGTCCATCATTTCGAGGTCTTGGAGCAACTTAATTGATTTTCTTAATACATTATAAATTATGGGTCTGTATGAGCAGTTTGGAAAGAAAGAGTGAGTGAAACTTTTGACTACATTAGAACACAGGATCATTATTTTATGCCAGTCACATCTCTATATTTGCTAGTAATCAATAGAGACAGGGTACTTTTGAAAGTTAATATTGTAGAGAAGGTGCTTGCATAACAGTAAAGTTGAAATCAGCTTATATTTCGAATTTTATAATCCTTTTCTGAATATTTCAGTTTGCAGATTAATTCACAAACTGTCTTAAAGAGGTCAAGCAACTAAAAAGATCCCAGGAAGTGAAAATTAGATGTCATTTATATCTTTATATAGCTCCAGGAAAAAAAAAGGGTTGAGGACTAAATTGAGTTCATGGGAGGGACCAACTGAACCAGAATTTTGGCTATCTGGACTAAGTTGAGCAATTTAATCTTTTGAGAACTGAATTGAGTAGGAAGACATATTCAGAGGAACAATTTGTTAATTTACTCTAAAATAAATATACAATGCAAGTTGGGGAATCCCCGGTGAGCACTACTTAAGATGCACATAAAACATTTTGTCTAGTAAAATCACAAGAATCATAAGGCCACACCCTTGGGTCAAAGCTAGAGAAAAGCAGTTTTCTACCTTGCTCTTTACCCTCATTCCACACAGCAATGTGGAAGACAATACATTTTGTGTCAAGTTGAAAACAAGTCATTTATCTTTAGATAATGTTGGCATGGACACGTATGCATGCCCAAGAGTTAAAAAATAGATGTTACTTGGTAAGAATTAAGAAAAAAGATGTCAGAGATTAGGTAACCTTGAATTTGTTTACATTGAGATATACATATCACACCGAACTGATTTTACCCAGAAAAAAAGTTATGAAATGTTCTTAAAAGAGGTTGGAGGAATTCAGTTTTCAGTGATGTGACTGTATAATGTAGAAAATGCAGAGAAATCAATTTTGTTATTCACAAGATGAAAATTCAAGCTCACCAATTTCAGTAGTCCATAGTTTTGTGGAACAGAGAGCATAAGCTCCTCGTTCCATACTGGATTCAAGTTACTCCGTATTACAGTAGTCTGAACGGTCTGAAGGCAGCAACACCAAATGTCAATTTCAAAAAGAAAATTGTCACCATCTATTATGACTTCATTCACCAAGAAATAAAAGATAAAGTGCTATAGGCTTTACAACAATGACTACAATAACAGATGCTGAAAAGAAGAGCAACCAACCTGCTGGCCAAGGTTCAAGACAACATATGGATCACTTGTCCTCATATCTCTGATAGCTAAATCTGTGCCTTTAATCACTTTCACCTTTAACAATCCAATAAATTCTACCATACCTTCCTGTTGTCAATTTTAACATCAGACAAAGTCAAAGGAAACCACTTATGAGGATAACTGCATTACCATTGCTCACAAAGTAGTAAATTTGAACTCATACAGGATGCCTCATTTATATTTAACGAAAAAGTAAATGATAATTGTAAAGCTTTCACTTGGTGCTACAACGAATTAATCAGCATTCATGCAGTTCACATGAAGATGCTTCGTCAATATGTGGTCAACAAACCAATTTGTCTCCCATACTCATATCAAGTTTTTCCTAATTCCCATAAGTAGACAATTAGAAAAAATTAAACTATAGTTTATATCATTTACCATTTTCTGTGAACTACCAGTGCTTCGAAAACTATCCACATCATTTTTGGAAGAGGTTGATCGAAGAGAACTCTTTCCAGACACAATGCGCAAACTAGGTTTCAGAAATTCTTGAAGCTCATACTTTGACCTGCAATCAAAATTGCCACTATTTAGATGCTACTCAATCAACCTGAGAATTGACCTCACCATTCAGTATAGTTTATGGCACTGCCATGCACTGTCTCAACTGCCAGGCTCATCAGTCAATGCTGCCACAAGGACAATGTAATTGAAAATACAAATGCAGAAAACCGACAAAGGATGACTGCAGAAAAAGTAAATAATATTTAAAAAAAAATAGGGTAGAAAAAATAGGTTGAGGAGAAAATATTATTTCAACACCTAGGCTTGCCTAAGGTAATAAACAATTGATTTGCATAAAGAGCCAACGGATGATCATATAAACATATACATGGTACTATGTGTATATAAAATCATGTCTAACCGGATGAATTTTGATCGCTGATCATGATTGGCATCTGGTCCAGGCTTTGTATATCCTTCTGGAATATAAGCCTCATAAATCGAATTAGCAGAAGAATTTCCTCCAACTTCAATCATTGCATCTATTTCATCATCTGACCATTCATCCAATGTCACAGACAAAACCTGCAAGTCAAAAACAATGTACCTTAAATGCATGTCTAGAAAAAATAATTTCCGTATTTCTGCCACTATTAACTACAGAAAGATCAACCTTTCTGAACAAATTAGGTGACACCATATTTTTAGTAACTAGTTAGCAAGAAAAAAAACTTTTAAATCACATTAACATATAAACCTAACAGATCATAGCTAGCCATTAAAAGATGGTCAATGCAACAGGAAAAATGATCATAAGGACTAATCATATTTGCTAATGTAAAGAATGGCTTTTATTAACAGTGCAAATTCTTACCATAAAACAGAGATTTTGTAAAATGGAGAGCTTACAGCAACAATGCAAGGCTTCCTCAATTTATACCAATCCAAGAGCTAATGTTATAATTACAAAGAGCAACCTGATTAGACAACCTAACTCTTAGATCAAACATGATAAGTGTTAGAGTAATAGTTAATTTCAAACTATATCCTAGTAGATAGGTCTAATCTGTGTATCCGGATAAGATAACTTTGTTATTGGGTTGCGTTAGGAGTCTTAAGGTAGGAGAGTTCTAGCAGCATTCAATTGTTTGGTGATAAATAGCCTCGGCTTGTGAGTAGTCTGAGAATAAGATGTTCTGATTTCATGAATTTTACATTGATTTACATGGCATCAGAGCAGTAAAATACTTGTCTCAGATTTTTTTTCCTTAATCTTCCTTTCATCTTCTGTTTGATTCTTCCCCAGGGGTGGGTCAGATCCATTCTCTAGTTTGATCAGCCCATAGGAGTCTCAACTTTCTGGTATAACCTGCAGTGAATTTGTGGGAATGGGAGAGAACTCTGCAAGCATATGATTAATGAATAACACTCGCAGCGGTGGAGACATGCCGGAGTCAGAGAAGCATCAAGCGGTGGGAGGCGTGGTGCTAACGGTGACAATTGGAAGCTGGTGACGATCACGATCAGTGAAGGACCTGAGGGAGAAGAATTGCGACCAGTGAGTCACGACCCGAGGGAGGAGAATCGCAACTCAAGAGGGTCCAGCAGTGAACCAAGGAGGATCCAGACCTGACCCTAATCCAGATCCGAGCCTTAAACCAGATCTAGATCTGACCAAAAATAAAGGGACAGAGGAAAACAGTGATTTTCTATTATTTTCTTCTCTTTTATTTTTTTAACAGATGGCAGAAGATAGCTCCAAATCAACAGAGATTCCAACAACAGCAGGAAACTCTACAGAAAAAATTATTGCAGAGATTGTGTCAGCAGGTAAGATTACTGACAGACATTTGGTTGGCAGGAAAAATTATGGAGCATGCAAAAGGACTATCCAGAGGTACTTAACTAGTCTAGATCAATCTAAACATCTGACTGAGGAGCCTCTAAAGGAGAAAGGAGAAAAGAAAAAGTGGATGGTGATTGACAATAAATTTTTCAATCAGATCCAGAAAATGTTGAATCCAACAATTGATGATGTTATCCAACACCATGACATAGTAAAACAAATGTGAGACCACTTGCAATTCGTGTGTATGAGTACAAAAGACTCGATATATGTTCATGAGCTCCTATTAAATATCTACAGAGCAGATGGAAAAGGGAGGACTCTAAGAGAGTATTATGCTAAAGTCAAATGGGCCTTTTCTGAATTGAAGGCAATGTATCCTATCACTACAGACATTGAAAAAATGAAATTACAACTAGAACAAATTGTTGTTGTTTGTTTTTTGGCAGGTATAGGCCCCGAATATGATATTGCCAAAACACAACTCTTAACAAGTGAATCTCTTACCCTCTTGATGATGTTTTTTTCCAGACATCAAAGAGTCAACAAAGATTTGGAAAGTGAAAAACATCCTGCTGGAACAAGAGAATCTGTAGCCCTTGCGGAAGGAAGAGGGAGGGGACGAGGTGGATAACGTGGAGGGAGAATTGGAGGAAGAGGACAAGGAGGGGTTAATAGACAGAGTGGTGATAATAACTTCAGCTGTTATCATTGTGGAGAGGCTGGACATATTGAAAGAAATTGTCCCATGCTACATCTAACTAGACAACAATCTCAATCAGAAATTTGAGAGGTTTGCTAATACAGTAGGACAAGAATCTCCATCACCTACTTCTTTAACTAGTGCAAGGAATGGCACCAAAACCGTGACTATGAGTGCAAAAGAGTTCAACAAGTACACCCAGTTTCAAGCCACTCAGGATGTTGGAATTCCATCAGCCACGTTAGCACAATCAGGTTAATCCATTGCCTGTCTTACTTCCTCCTCTAGCAACTGGGTCATTGATTCAAGGGCAATAGACCACATGATAGGAAATACAGGTATTTTAACTTCTTACCACTACCCATCTTCCCTACCTAACGTGACTCTTACTAATGGATCTACTACCCTTGTAGAACGTAGTGGGATAGCAACTCCATCCCATTTCATCTTTTTAGATTCAGTTCTGTACCCGTCCTAAATTTCCAATCTCATGTCCATAAGTAAAAGAACAAAAGATTACTATTGCACTGTTCATTTTTAACCTAATCATTGTGTTTTCAAGATCTTGGGAGGAAGAGGATTATTGGTAGGGATCGAGAAGATGTGTCCTAACTTAGAATATGTGTCTATTTTAGAATGTGAAGCATGTTAGTATGCTAAGCATCTTAGGAGTATTTATTTATCTAGGGTCAATAAAAGGGCTACATCCCTTTTCGAGTTAGTCCATTCTGATGTAAGGAGCCCATGCCCAATCGAGTCCAAATTAGGTTTTAAATATTTCATAACATTTGTTGATGATTTTTCTAGAGTTACAAGGGTATATTTACTTAAAAATAGATCTGAAGTATTTTCAAGTTTTTAAGTCATTCTTTAATGAAAAAAAAAATCAATTTGGCCTACCCTATTCGTGTGTTGAGGTGTGATAATGCAAAAGAGTATTTTTCTACAGAATTTTCATCATTCATGAAAGAATAAGGAATTGTTCATCAATCTTCTCACATTGTAACACCCCAACAAAATGGGATAGAAAGAATGGACATATTATGGAAGTAGCTCAGGCCCTATTATTTCATATGAAGGTGCCTAAACCATTTTGGGCATATATAGCATGGACTTCCTACTATCTCATTAATAGGATGCCATCATTAGTATTACAAGGTCAAATCCCATACTCTATCTTGTTTCCAACTGAATAATTATTTTCTTTAACACTTAGAGTATTTGGAAGCATATGTTTTGTACAGGATGTCCACCCTACAATATCCAAGTTAGACCCACATTCCCTTAAGAGTACCCTCCTAGGGTATTCAAGGACACTTAAAAGGTATAAATGTTATTCCCCTAAGTTGAAGTGATACCTAATTTCTAAGGATGTTACATTTTTTGGAAATACTCTATACTTTGAAACAGAACCCCTAGACCCCAAGGAAGATAGTGAAGATTTGTTTATGTACAAGGTACAAGTAGAAAATGAGTTTAAAGAAGAAAAGTTTGTTCTTGAGTCTTGGCGACAACTAGCTCCTCCATTTAAACAAACATATTCCAAAAGGGGCAAGCAAACAACCATGGAAATACAAGATTCCTCTCTGAATATCAGTCAGGAGGATTCATCGTCCCAATCAGATTCTCCAATCTCAAATATTGAAGAACACCAGATTGACACCAATCTTGATCTCCCAATAGCCATTCAAAAAGATAAATGTAGCTGTACCTATCATATTTCCTTGTTTGTCTCATATGACCACCTTCTAGTGTCTTCTAGATATTTTGCAGCTTCCCTTAATTATGTGATTGTGCCTAGCGAAGCTCTCTCACATCCAGGGTGGTGAGAGGCAATGGTAGAAGAGATGACTACACTAGAAAAGAATCAAACTTGGGAGTTGGTACCTTTACCCACAAATAAGAAAGCAATTAGATGTAAGTGGGTATACTCAGTTAAGGTCAATCCAGATGGGTCAATGGCAAGGCTAAAAGCTAGGTTAGTAGCAAAAGGGTATGCATAGGTTTATGGCATCAATTACTTAGAAACATTCTCTCCAATAGCCAAGTTCACTTCAGTTTAGGAATGGCAATGGGGTGGGGTGGGGCAAGAAATAGTCCCCCCAATCCCCAACCTTGAGGGAAAAATTTCCCCAATCCCCGGCCCGACCTCAAGGATGGGGAAAATTTGTCCCCATCCACAATCCCCATGAGGGAGGAGGTCCCTGTGGAGATCCAAAATTTTAAGAATTTTTAAAATAAAATTTTTATAATATGAATAAATTCATATTTTTTATTTATTAATCATATATGTAATTACTAATTTATCCTTTATATTATATATTATATAACTATTATATAGAGGTATTATGGTTAGGGGTGGGCATTGGACCGGGTCAAACCGTTACAACCCGCCCCAAATCGTAAAAAGAAAAATTTGGACCGGGTTAAAATGGGGTAAAATAAATATTATGTAATATTTTGGCTTAAGATGGGGTAAATTGGGTGGGGCTGGATTTTAGTCCCCTCCCCATTTGGTTGCCGCGGGTATCCAACAAAATTTACATATATATATATATATATTTTTTTTTTCAATTCTTATGCTATATATATATATATATATTTTCTAAATTCTGATATTATAAAATAGCGTCGTTTTGCAAAATAGTGTTATTTTCTAGCTTGCCTTAAAACTAGGGGTGGACATCGGTTTAGGTCAAACTGTTTTAACCCGCTTCAAATTGTAAAAAAAGAAAATTTAGACTAAGTTAAGATGGGGTAAAATAAATATAATATAATATTTTAGTTTAAGATGGGATAAATTGGATGAGGCTAAGTTTTTGCTCTCTCTCCATTGGATTGCTGTGGCAACCCAACAAAAATTACATATATATATATATATTTTCTATTACTACAAAATGACGTTGTTTCGTAGCTTACTCTAAATCTTTCTCAAGTAGCTCTACAACTCCAATACCACTTCTCGGTCCTCTCTTGTCCCTTAACTCCCTCTTTCGTGAGCGACAAGTTTCGTCCATTGTCTTATCGTCTCTGACAGTCGATGCTGACCACCCTATCTTGTTTGAGTCATCTTGGTCCCTCTCTTGTCTAGTCATCACACTTCGAGACTTTGAATCCTTAATAATCGACTGAACCTTACTGACTCGCCTTCGCTCGCATCACGTCTGGCTGTTTCCAAGCCTTCACTCTTCGGTCCATCCTAACCTAAACTAACCCACCTAAATGAAACTGAGTTATTTTAGCCCAAAAATCTTAGTTTGAAGGATCATTTTGGCTGGGGTTGGACTAACTAAATGAGGGATTGGGTTCAAACAGATTGAAAAAATTTTGCCACAACCCAAACTGCCCCACCTAATGCCCACCCCTACTTAAAACTTCTGCAAGCACAAGCAGGCAAGAGGCAGCTCAACTTCAGCAAACCAACACCACTCCTCCCTCCCTCGTCTCGAACCCTTGCTCCCTTGACTCCCTCTCTCACGAGCTACAAGTCTCGTTCATTTTCTCGTCATTTCTAACAGTCAGCGCTAATTCCTTACCTTCTCCTACTTTGTCTTGACTCGTCTCTTCTTATTTTGACTCATCTCTTGTTTAATCATCATACTTTGACACTTTGGGTCCTCAATAGTCGATCGAACCTCATCTCCGTTCCACCGCTCGCCTCACGTTCGTTTGTCCCCATCTTAACCCAAACTAACCCACCCAAGTGAAATTGAACCATTCCAACCCAAGAATGTTGGTTTGAAAAATTTTTTGGCTGGGGTTGGACTAACTTAATAAGAGATTGGGTTCAACTGAGTTGAGAGAATTTTACCCCAACCCAAACCGCCCCACCCAATGCCCACCCCTAATTATGGTAAACTTTTATTTTAGGGGGCCATCGCGGGTGGGGAATGAGATCCCCGCCCTCATCCCCAAAATTGTGACAAGGAGAATTTTCTCATTGTCCTCACCCCTGTGGGAAGAAAATTCCTCCTATTCCCTGACCAAAATTGGGGATACCTCGCATATTCCCATCCATCAGGAGAAAATTGACATCCCTAATTTAGTTCGTCTCATGCTTGCATTAGCTACCATACATTCTTGGCATTTGCACCAATTAGATGTCAAGAATGCATTTTTGCGTGAAGCCCTAACAGAAGAAGTGTATATGGAGCAACCTCCAGAGTTTGTTGCTCAAGGGGAGAATAAGAAAGTATGTAAACTGAGAAAGTCATTGTACGGATTGAAATAGTCTCGACAAGCCTACTTTGGAATGCTCAGCCAAGCAATCAGTCAATTTGGGTTACAAAGAAGCTCCTTGGATTACTCTATGTTCTATAAAAAATCAAAAGCAAGCCAGATGCATTTTATTGGTGGTCTATGTAGCTGACATAGTCATCATAGGGAGTGATAAAAATAAAGCAAATTGCTTGAAGAAATTCCTATGGTCACAGTTCAACACTAAGGAACTAGGTGGCCTTAACTACTTTCTTGGAATAGAGATAGCTCGAAGCAAAATAGGAGTCATTCTTTCCCAAAGAAAGTATGTTTTGGACCTACTTGGGGAAACTGGAATGATGAGAGCTAAACTATGCAAGACACCATTGGTCCCCAACACAAAACTTAATATAGAATATGGTGACCTTCTCCCGGATCCAAAACGATATCATAGACTAGAGGGCAAACTCAACTACATAACAGTTACAAGGCTAGATATTACCTTTGTAGTATGTGTGGTAAGTCAATTTATGACATCCCCATGAGTCTCACATTCAGATGCAGTTATGCACATCATAAGATACTTAAAAGGGGTGTCCAAGATGCAAAATACTTTATCAAAACCAGAGACATAGTAATATAGAAGGATTTTCTGATGTTGATTGGGCAAGTTCTTTAATAGACAGGAGGTCAACTACAAGTTATTGTATCTTCCTATGAGACAATCTCATCTCTTAGAAGAGTAAGAAACAACCAGTACTGGCCCGTTCCAGTGCAAAACTAGAGTATCAAGTTAGGGCTCATGCCACTTGTGAGTTGATGTGGGTTCAAAATTTGTTAAAAGGAAATTGGGTTTGCAACCAATGGGCTAATGAAGCTGTTGTGTGATAATCAGTCTACCCTCCACATAGGATATAATCCAGTCTTCCATGAGAGGACGAAGTACATTGAAGTTGATTGCCATTTCATAAGAGAGAAACTCTAGTAGAGAGTCATTTCAACTGCACATGTACAGACAAGGGAACAACTTGATGATGTGTTTACTAAGTCGTTGAGTAAAGAAAGGGTAACTTATATTTGTAACAAGCTGGGCATGTTCAATTTGTATGCGCCAACTTGAGGAGGAGTGTTAAAGTGATAGTTAATGTCAAACTTTATCCTATTAGAATAGGTCTGATTTGTGTTTCCAGATAAGATAACTCAATCTTTGTTATTGGGTTGAGTTATGAGTCTTGAGGTAGGAGAGTTCTAGCAGCATTCAATTGTTTGGTGATAAATAGCCCTGCCTTTGGAGAAGTCTGAGAGTAAGATGTTCTGATTTTATGAATTTTGCATAAATTTACAATAAGCAAGAAACTATCTTCTACTATTTAGGTCAGACTAGGATAACACAATTAAGGATATCCCTTATGCTGTAACACTTCTTAACCCTCCCCCTCAACTGAAAATCCAAACTCAAGAAATCCAAGTACAAAGAAATCAAAACTCAAGCCATCAACCCATAAAAACTTAATCAACTAACATTTCCTTGGAGTTACAAAACCCTTGACAGTGTCCTTGGTAGACAACTTCCAAAAGGCGACCTTCTGATGGTTGCTCCTTGGTGACACTCAGTTGAAAACATTGACACAATTCCTAAAGTTCTCCACCTTTCTTCTTGGCCGTCCCATCGACTTCCTAGCTGATCTCCACTCCCAGGTTCTCATACCCAGAAGCACAAAACTCTTCTACTAGTAATCAAGTCTTCGATAAACAACAAATCCAAGCCAAACACCAAATTAACAATACCAAGTTGCCATCTCAATGGCAACTCAACACTTCACACACCAAAAACAACAAATTGGTAAACCAAGATAATGCGCAGCTTGATAGACTCCACAAACCACAACATCTAATGGGTTCCACCAACAACTCGCTGTCTAATAATGACCGTATAGCTCAATGTACAAAATGTTTAACTAACAACTTCTAGAAACAAACAACTTTGAATTAAACAACTACCACTTCACCACGGAATCAACCTGAAACTTTTAGGAACCAAGTAGTAGGTAGGTAACAGGACCTTACTTCCCTTGATCAACAAGTTCAAGAACCCCATGTTGCACTTGCACCTGATCCATGCTCCACCACTAGAAGAGAATTTCCACGCCCCTCAGGCCCCAGCTGCCACTCTCTCTCTCTTTCCTGCCTATTTCCAATTGCTATAAATGTGGAAACAGAAGATGCAATCTAAACTAGAAGCAAGAGAAAAAGAATATAACAGATGTGGTCAGCCTCTATAGAGGCTGCTGGAATTTTTTGCATTTTTGAGACAGAAGTAGGACTGGTGTTCAGGTGTACGATACCTAAGCTGTGATGCCATGTAAAGTTTCATGAAAAACTAGAGAATTAATAAATGGAGGGCTTATAGAAATGATGCAAGCCTTCTTCAATTTATACCAATCCAAGAACTAATGTGATAACTGCAAAAAGTGACCTAATAAGATAAACTACCTCCTAGATCAAACACGATAAGCAATAAAATATCTGCTACTATCTAGATGAGATAATGATAACATTATTAATGATATCTGTTATCCTGTAACACTTCTTGAGCAACATAACAAACTTTCATATTTGAGAACATATCCTCAACACAATTCAACATTCTAGGAGAATGGCCCGTGGTTACAAATACAGTAGAAGAAAGCATTAAAGCTAAGAAATTGTACAAAAGGCAGGCAAACAATAACTTAAAATTGTTACACTGATTTATCCTATGTACAGGAATATGAGAGTAATTGCATCAAGTTGAACAAAATTCATATGACAGAATCTAGAAAATGAACTAGCCAAATATTGGATTTATCAATTTTGCATCTTTTTGTAGACAACAATCGAGAAGAAACTATGATTCAATGTTCACATAGAAGAGAAAGAAAAAGTCTCATCTTTTTTAAGTTAAGTAAACCCAATAAAATGAAAGGAGCATCTATGACTTCATATGGACCAATCCTTATAAAGTTGACCCCGTACCACTTACGGCTTCCACAATTACTACACTATCAAGAAGTAACTACCTTTGATATATGAGAACCAAGGCTTCTGTGCACACCACAACATTTTAAGCATATAAAAACTCCAATATTTGCCGACCTGAAAATGCAGTTTGAAAACGATTTAATAGTTAAGCAAAATTAATATGCACGTTACAATCTTCATTTGATTTCAATTCATTTAGCTAGTTTCTTATTGCAAAATGACATGACTCATTAACCCTTTCCAAAAAACTACTCAACACTTGAACCTATTTTTGAGTGTAATAACTAATAACAACCATCAACATTACACACAAAAATAACAAGTGCCAAGATGACATCACTTACGCCCATTTAGGATCTGGAGCATTACAATCAGCACAAAAGCGATTATCTTTCTGAAGCAACAGATCTTTCAATCTTCTTTTACCTGTACAAGACCTGGCAATTATTCAATTTTTCAAGAGAAAAACAATAATAAATAGCTTTGAGGGGACCTTATTTATTTCTATCCTACTGACATTGTAAAGAACCTAAAGCTACTACGTTCAAAGTATAAACTCTTTAATAGCCTAAAGCCAGGCGACTTGTTCCCTAATAAAGTATACAACTCTTATCCCTAGACAATCTCCAGTCAAAACCATCTAGACACAAACTGAAACCCTTTAAGAACTTCCATGCACCTAAACAATAAACCAAGTTCAGTAAACCACAAATGAAGAAACTTATGGATGTTCTTCTCCCGAAAAGACAAAACTAAGTAATAGAGAAAGCAAAATCTTTCCGCACACCAAGGATGAAGTGAAAGCCCCCATTGACAGGCAAAGAGGTTTACCAACAACTTCTAAAATAGATGAGAAGGAAACTCTTAATATAGATCAGTAATTCCCACTTGGTGGAATAGTTAAGAAATTGTCATGATGCAATAATCATATACTCTAAGTTCCCAGCACGACAATAATAAGTATAATCACATTAAGTATCAAAAGGCATACCCGAAGCATGCCTCCCAAGTTCCATTCGATTATTATTCATTGCCATGCTCAAAGCCCACCACCATCCAAAATACAGCGTCTATTATACTCGGGCAAAACTACCTGGAACAGAAAACAGAAAATTATGGCCAACAAAAGTTATTCTCAAGACTAAGCAACCGAAAACCCCATGATATCCTGAAATAGTTACACACCTCCACTATAATAATCAACAAAGATTGAATTAAATAATATAAAAATTATGTGAAGAGTGAGAAGATTGATTTGGTCAATAGAATTAAATGGGGTGACAAAACTGCTATGTTACATAACAAAAACGTTTGAAACCGCAAGTGATTTTTGTAAGACCTTTTGCTGAAACCCCAATTGTTATTTTTTCTTGGTTACAAATATAATTACACGGCAATTTAAGAAGTATACATGCATTTACATTCGTACAGCAGCAGCCAGCCCTTGAAGTAGAAAAGAAGTTTCGTTCGGACAGCAGATGGTGATGACAAAAACAAACAAACAAAACGGTATTAGCTAGACTACCGCATGCAACAACTACCGAAATTACTCCTCCACACACCCGCAAAACAAAACACAACAAAAAAAGGCATTTCATTTGAAATCACATCAATCCCAGATAACTACCATGAGTTTTTTTTTCTCACCAACCGAAAACCAAATTTGCTGTTACAGGGTGATATGATTAGCAGTTATAACAACAGATATACTCGCAAGGATTACTTGATCAAACTGGGAGAAAAATTTGAATTTCAAATAGCAATTAAAATTTTCCTGAAAAAGAAAATAGAATATTACGATTACTTTAATGATCCTAATGGTTATGAAATCAACAACCAAACACGAAGAAAACAAGGAGGAATCAAAAAGAAAAGAATTCTGTTGCCGCAAAACATAAGATCACAATGACAAAAGAAACGAGATTTACCAATGAATCGAGGGATTGAAATGGCTGAATTTGAAATCGACAGAGTCTCAGAGAGGAGAAAGAAAGTGAGAGGACTGAAGGAGAGATGCGAGGAATGTGCTGGAGATGTGTTTCGGAATTGCATGTGC
The DNA here is from genome assembly GCA_037013595.1 of Dicorynia guianensis. Lineage (NCBI taxonomy): Eukaryota > Viridiplantae > Streptophyta > Magnoliopsida > Fabales > Fabaceae > Dicorynia > Dicorynia guianensis. The sequence goes on from JASUAB010000010.1 coordinate 5,807,885, forward strand.
GATGAAACTTATGATCATTTTTTTTTTTTATTTACATTTGGATTTTTCATTTTTTAAATCATAATCATAATCATGCTTTTGGTTTGGATGAATAGAGTTAGCAGCAGAAATTGGAAATATTTTTATATTTTTATAAATTAAATTTTATAAAAAATGTATTTTAAAAAATTAAATTATTAAATTTTTTAAAATAAATTTTAAAATTTTAAATATTATGAAGTTCTTTATGGGTATTAAATGAGGGTTATGTGATTTTTTATTTAAAAGTTATAATGTATAATAAAAGAAATAAAAATAAAATTAAGAATGGAATTAATAAGATTTAATGTGATTAGTAAATAGTTGAGTTTTTTATGTATATTATTTAGGTTTAGTTTAAGTTGTGTATATAAAAAATATTTTATTAAAAAATAAAGTTTATTTTAATTATTTTTATATTTTAAAAAAATTAATATTTAATTTTTGATAAGAAGATATTTTAAATTTTTAAAAATAAAAAAAAATTATAAATTATAAATTTAAATTTAAATATAAATATAAGAAAAGATAAAAAAAATTATGAAAAAAAAAAAAAAAAGTTAAGTTATCCTCATCGTGAGCATTATGTTCCTTACCTCATAAGAACGTTTTTCATTTGGAAATGATGTGAGTTGGAGGAATTCCTTTTCATGACATCCACGTTACATCTCCAACATCGATGATGGGTGAAAGCCAAGTGCGAAGGAGATAGGAGAAGTCTAGTAGAACGTGGGAAAGAAGTACAAAGGTCGTATGTATATGTTAAAATTAAAGGTAAAATATATTACTTTTTTATATTTTAAGTTATATATAAAAAATTTTTTAATATTAATTGAGATAAATTATTTTTTAAATTTTAAAAATTATTTTTATATATTTTAAATTAAAAATAATTTAAAAATAACTTGAGAATAATTTAGAGTATATAAAAATAATTTAAGATATATAAAAATAATTTTAAAATAATTAAAAGCAATTTAAACATAAATTAATAATAATTTTAAGGTAATTGAAAATATGTAAGAATAATTTGTATAATTATTAAAGTGTAAAAAAATTTAATATATTTTATCCTAAAATTAATTATATTTATGAAGTTATGATTAAATTATAGGGTAAAGTTTGATGATTTTTAAGTGTAGTGTACACTCCTTATACTTTTTTTCCATATACATTTAGCAGAGCCCGGAGATACTGTCAAATGGAAAATTTTATATGCAGGCACCTTGATCGTACTCTGTGTATAAGAGGAGAAATTGATGAACCTCTTTTTAATGGTAAATTATGATGAACCTCTCTAAATGTAAGTATAGTGTATGTCGAATGACGTATACTTATCACAAGTCTACTGAATAATGACAGCTAATAGGAATTTATGATAAAAAAGAATAATGATATATATTCAATAATTTTATATATTTTTTATTTGTTATTTTATATTTTACTATCTTGTTATTTTTTCTATTTGTATGCAGTCGAAACATACACACTACCATTTTGGAATAACTTTCTTTTCTCATAGAAAAAGAGGATTGTCATTTTATCTCCTAAAAAAATAATATATATGGAAAATTTTGTATCAAATATTAGAAAATAGTTTTCAATTTTTGTGAGAAACTTATGGAATCCACCTACTAAACGCCAGCATAGTGATTCAAAGTGGCTATAAATTAAATTTTGAAATTCAGCACTTCTTTAGTATGTGAAAAGAGTCACTATAAAATCACCAAATACATCCCCCCCCCCCCCCCCCCCAATAAAGAATATGAATTATAGGTATGGCCAATAAACTCCAACATACGTTCCACATGTAATATATCCAAATTAGTCTGGCTTTGTGCCAAGTGAAATTATACAGGATAACACAATTGTTGCAAATGAATCAATGTATTCTATAAGAATTTCTTCCTTAGCTTGATTAAGGTCTTAAAAATAAGGTCTTGAAAAAAAAAAATGGGATCCCCTCTTAGATGTAAGAATTAACTGGGTCGCATTTCTTCCTCTTAGATATATATATATATATATATATATATATTGTGGAGTTGCTTGCAAACTAAGAATCTCAAGCCAACTAGTGGTATCAGATAAGGTGATCCAATGCTACCTGACATGTTTGTAATATATATGGAAAAATTTACTCATACGATCATGGATGCAATAACTTGTGGCACATGGAAAGCTTTCAAAAAAAAAAAAAATTGGTACTAGAAAGCTTTCAAAATTAGTCATCATGAGTTCGAAATTTCCCATCTACTATTTGCAAATGATTTGCTCTTATTTGCTAAGGATTCTATGGATTAGATGAATTGCATCCTTGGGTGTTCAAATATGTTCTACAATGCTTCAAGGTAGAAAGTGAATGTCTCAAAAACCAAGGTGTATTCTTTTAAAAGTTGATGGGAGGTTGGCTAGGGTGCTGGCAAACCATGCAAGTTTCCAATTAATAAACAATTGAGGGCAACACTTAGGAATTAACATTTCTCATGAAGTAGTAAGAGCAAGAAAAGGTTTGACTCAATTATTAAGAGGGTTTAGATGAGGGTGGCAAGATGGAAGGTGAGATCCTCTTCCATGGTTGGGCACATGACTTTGACCTTATCTATCATCATGTCCATGCCAATCTAGAGCATGTGAGTAGAAACACTTCCAAAAAAACATGTGTATGGAGATTAAAAAATGCAAGAGCTTTGTTTGAGGCCATGATTTGAATCAATGAAAGGTGCATCTTATTGCATGGGAAGTCATGTGCCAGCCCAAGTTCAACATTGGATTAGGTTTCCAAAACCTTTGGTTAATGAACAATTTTCTCCTAATGAAGTTATGTTGGAAGGCTATTACATAGGAGACCACTCTATGGGTTGAGGTATTGAAAGGGAAGTATGGTTCTAGGGGTTGTTGGTCAATAGATGTTCGAAGTGCTAAGCTTTATTCCAATTTGTGGCAAGACATAACTGCATTATGAGATAGAACTAACAAGCATGTGCATTTGAAGTTGAAGGATAGGAATTCAATTTTGTTTTGGAAGGACAAGTGGGTTGATAGTGGAAAGCCTCTCGTGTAGCATGCCTTCGTGCTTGTTGATAAGCACCAAAGAGGCATGCTAGTTAGCTCTTTTGTGGTGAAGAATCAAGATTGGGAGAAGCTTTTAAATGAGATTCTCTTTAATAACTCCATTGAAGAGAATCAAGCAATCCTTGCTCATATTACTAAGTGAGCCATAGACTGTCAAATTTGGAAGCTTTCCAAGATAGGAGAATTTTCAATGAAGAGTGCTTACTACTTAATTGATGTTGATCAGTGGAGTAGTACAAATAACGTGTGGATGAAGTTCTGGTAGCTTAAAGCACTAATAAGAGTTAATGCATTTACATGGTAGGTGGTAAGCTACTAACGAGGGTGATAATCCATATATGGGCAGTTGGAGATGGTCTTGTCCTTAATGCAAGGATGAAACAGAGACAATTTGAATGTGCTTTGAGATCACCATTATGCTCAAGACATTTGGAGTCGTTGTGTGAAGTTGCATAGTGTGGCTACTTTCTATAGCTAGAATCACTTAGAAAGGTTCAAGAATAATCTAACCATGAGCTCGGGTAATGGGTTGAGTCATTGGGGTATGTATTGGGCTTCGGTTTGTTGGTGGTTGTGGATATGAAGGAATGAGAGCTACCACAATTTGAGCTTTAAGAGATTGATAGATGCCATGCACCATGTAACCAGCTTTGTAAAAGAAGTTGAATGAACATCCATTGGTGATAGTCACCAATAAAGCCTCCCAAAATGGAAATCCTAGTCCATTGGAAGTAACCCCTAAGGATTAAGTAAAATTGGACATGGATGGGTACAAAACTCATACTAGAATGATGAGGTATGGGGATTTACTTTGAGATGCTAATGGGAGTTGGCTAAAGGGCTTTTGTAGGAATTGTGAGATGGTCTTTGTCTTCCAAGTTGAGGTGTGGAGGGCTTTTCAAGGTCTAGTGTTGGCTTGGGAAGGTGGTTTTCATAAGATCATCAAGAAATTCAACTCCATGGCTTTAACTTAGGCGATAACCACCATGATTAGCAGCAAGGAAGAAGAAAGCCAATTAGTTGTTGACTGACATCAAAGAGTTACTAAGAAGAGACTAAAAGTGGATATTCATCATGTGTATAAAGAGCGAAATGCTTGCACAAATTGGCTAGCTTCTCATTCAAATGTGGATTACTTGGGTACTCAGTTATACAATAATCCCCTAAAAGATATGGAGTTTCCTCTTCTTGTTAATTTACTACACACAATGTTTTAAAAATTGAACCATTGAGTGAATCGTTTTGGATAATGGGTCACAATCGGACTAGTTGAAATAATGGTTGAACTGGATGACATCAAAAATATTATTTTTATAAATCATATTCATATATTCATCACAAGGCACCCCTCTCTTTCAAGAGGATTCACGGCATGTTAAGCCCTGGTTTACAATACTATGGACTTAAAAAATATCATTAGAGCAATATTTTGTCACAAATCATAATACCAAATACTTAAAATATGTCGTTTGATTGGTTGAACTAAGCATATGGTTCACAAACTAATTTCAACATACAAAGTATAGTAATGAGTAAAGGAAAAAAATAAATTCCAATGTGCCCAATTTTTATTTATTGGTATGGAAATATATGGCTTTGTAAAAAACATGATTAAGTGCAACTATTTTAACTTTTTAAACTTTTTATTCAAATGCCATAAATCCATTCAAAATGTTTCCTCATAACTAAATAAATTACGTCAAGAAATATGCCATTAACAACTTAGCATCAAAATATAAGAGCCAATGAGATGTTGACACAGTGAAATAGAATTGCATACAGCTCAACGAAGTATATGATAGTTTAGCTTTGGGACTTTGACAAGACAATGCACAATGACTCAAATGTAAAGTTTGGTTCTCCCTTCAAATACATGTCAAATGAAACAAATGTACCTTTGACATTCAAACCTTAAAAATTGTCAAATAGATGGTTATAATAGAAGCTAGAAGGATACTCCCAATCTCCCTCCCAATTTTAAATGCTTTCCTCTTGGCCTTCCTTCCAAATGATTCTTTGCCACCAAAGTCCTAACCCAAAGTTTGCTTTCCAGTTGGCCTCCCATGGCTTCCCCAATCGTAAGTTGTACACCCATGCAAAACCTTTTTGATTTTACGCTATGCTTTTGCTGCTACGAAGAAGCTAAGAAACTCCAAAGTCAAATTGAAATCTAAACTTGCTAAGACCAGCAGTGGGCACACAGAGAAAATCTTCAAAGGACAATGAAACTCAAAGTAGTGAAGCTGAGCTACAAGATTTCTCTTTTGATTTTTTAGGTGTCTAATCTAGTCTTGAGTGCGTTAAGTGTCTTTGTTGTAATTTCTTATTTAAAAGGATGTGTCAATTTTGCTAAACCAGTATTGGGTCACCAGTTTTCACTTAGTTAACTGGTTTATATCAGTTTTGATCAGTTCAACCAATTGATTGGGTCATATGGTCACTAGTCAAAGTTGGTCCTATCTAGTTTTTAAAACATTACTTGTTTCCCTTCACTGTTTTCCTTTTTTTTTTTTTCTTTGTATGTAGGCTTTTGCCTTTTTAATCCCTTAAAAAAGCATGAATTAAAACATAGTCAACTCAAATTTATAAAAATTAAAAACATATTTAAATCAGATATATATTATTCATAAATATTTTACAACCTTAATCTACAAGAATTAAATTTTATATAGTCTTGCTATTTTTACAAACAAAATTTTATAAAATTCTCATTAAAAATGAATTTAAACCAAATTTATTGGGTTTTACAAATCAAATTGTAGGACTCATGCATCTAACGATTGTTGAAATCATGATATGGAGCAATGAAATAAAAATGAGTTTTGGAAGAGGGTATTAGAAAATATGGAGTTGCCACTAATTTAAAGTAAAATGGTGACATCAGACACTAAATAAAAAAGTGGTTTATGTTAGAAGAAATGAGTTTGAGGTTGGTTACACATAAGGTACATGTTAGCACCCTCTAGTACCCATTCAGTATCACATTAATATTTTGTTACTTTTAGTTTCAAGCTATGTTTTATGTCTTGTGAAATAGTTTTATTTTGTTTTTACCATTTTGGATGTCCCACTTTTGACATTTGCATGTGATTAAAGGTTATCCGTGATTAAAGGTGATCCATGATTAATGCAATTAATGAGTAAAGCTATTACTGTCGAAAGAAGAAGTTTGGTACTTAGCTTGATTAGGATTTACTCAACTAGATTGAGTTTTAGAAAAGGGGAATGTAACTTGACTAAGGCTTACTCATGGGATTAAGTTTTAGAAAAAGGAACCTAACTTGACTAGGATTTACAATGGACTTTTGGATCTTCACAGGTGAATCATAATAATCACATTAACAAGGCCTCATCACTATTTTTGTGAGACACATAACATGATTATGCTCAAAATAATTGGGAAATAATCATATTAACTGACTATTCCCAAAACCATCACCAAGGATTTAATTTTGTGGTTAGAAAGTAAGAAAAAAAAAAAGAAGGGATGGTTCCTAATAATCACGCCAGTGGAACCCCATCTCCTTTCATTTCCCTCCTTCTTCTCCTAGGTGACACAACTCCCTTCTCCTCCTCCTCATTTCATTTTCTTCATTCTTTCCTTATTTTCACCAAAGACTCAATGTACCCAAAGCTTCAACTTAGTTCCCCATTACCTAAAATATCTAAATATTCAAATTTTATCTCCCTTTTAACCATGGGATAGCCATTTTAAGGTTGTAAGGTTGATTGAGAGCTTCTTGGTGGCATTGAGACAATTGTCTTCCTATTTTCCTTGTGCGTAATTTAAATCTTTCTTAATTCTTTTAAGTTTTAAAGATTTTTTATGAAACCCTAACCCCAAAATGATTTTCTCTTTCTAAACTTTCTTTCCCTTTATACCTATTGCTTCAATGTCTTGCTATATGCTTCTAAATTATTTTTAATTTGTTGTATGATTTAATAAAATTTTGCTTGAATGGTTATGGTTATGAGTAGCATGTTTTAGGGCTAATTTAAGAGTTTGTATATTATTAAAGCCGTGGGAATTATTATTGAAGATTTGGTAATGCTTTTGGAGTGTTTAGAATTTTTTTTAAAATAAACTTTGGCATATAAATCATAGATTGTAGTAAGAAATCCCACTTTGGTGAGGTTCTAACATGCCATAGTGATGGATGCACCCTCCTTAGCAGTATTCTAGTTATGTTACTACTCTTCAGCATAGTTTAATATATTATTTAACTTGTTGTATTTTATAGATTCATTAGAGGCTCCTAACTTCCCACTTATTTGAACTGTTGGAGGCAAATTGTGATTTTTTCGGCCACTTAGTAAGTGTATACGGATATTATTGCATTCTTCTCATTTTCAAAATATTTTGCATGATTTCCTTACTCATTCAACTTGGCATTTTTAATTACATATAAAAGTTATTTTGTGCTTTAATTAATTTATATCTTTTGCGGGACTTGAGCTTAGCTCAAGTAGTCGAATCTGGCTTTGTTGACCTCCTCCCCCTGGGTTCAATTCCTATCTTGTAATTTATATCTTTTGCAACTATCTCAAATAAAATTATATTTTTGTCTTTATTGGGAAACAAATCTTTCAACAAATATATTTTTATGAATATTTTATTCAATATAGTAATATGTTAGAAGATGTTGAGTTTACAATCTTTGCACATATAAGTTCATATGTTGTGTTGGATTTACATTGAACTTGTGAGTTAGCTATGACAAAAATATAAATGTGATTTGGAACTAGAAACTAATGTTGACAACATTTTTTTCAATGGCTATTTGTCAAATATATTTTTTAACTTCTAAAATTTTAGTTGATTTACTATGGCTATGAAAAGTATCATACAAAAACTATATTGCCATTAGTGGGGTTAATGGCTAATGTGCACATAGAGGTAAGGATGACCCCTATGGAGAAGGATCTAGTGTATACTCATCAAGTGGCTTAGGTTATGGTTATGGATCTAGGAATAAATCAATTTATGGATATGGTTATGTTTAGGCCCTATGAAAAATGATTTAGTATAAACTCCATGTTAGTGCCACAATAAAAACGGAGCCCATTAAGGAATGATCTAGTATATAATTCATGGGTGTCCCTTAAGACTAAAGAATGATCTAGTGTATACTTTATGAGATCTCAAGTATTAAACCTCGTGAGAAATTATCTAATATATACTTTACTTGGGTGGCACATGTGTTCCTTCATGATTAGACTTCTTTAGTCTAAATTATTTTAAAAAAAGTGATTTTATCAATCATGATTAGGTTGCAAGGTGTCTACTTCTTGTTCTTTTAAATCTTATTTTATGAAATCACTCATAGAGCTTGGGTTTAGGAATTTATATAATTAGTTATTTACGAGATGTCTTATAAACTCCCTTTGAATGGTGAAGTATCTACTTTCATTACTAGTTTTGAAATGGTTATAAAAGGAATTGTGAAGAAGTGACTTGTAAGCTCTTTTAATTATTTGAATTCATTTATGATTTTAAAATGATACATTGTGTGACACACTTATTTCCTATCCTTGTTACCTTTTGCATTTGCATTCATTAAATCATATGACTCACACTCTTCTTATTTACAGTTTTTTTTTTTTTCAGATTGAAAGCATATTGTTAGATGATCTTTTAGGGTATTGTAATTCAGACCTAGTTGGTGACTCCTCCTTTCAGATTTGGTTTGGTCTTAGACTCCTATGTTTTGCAGCCATTTGGAGTATCTTCTCTATCTTGGTCTTTTATGAATTTTAATATTTAATTTTTATTGTAATAGTGCGTAAGCACAATTTGAATAGTTTTTGTATTGAAATATGTTATTATTAGGTGCTATTGTATTTTGGCAATGTCCATATTTTGGGAAAAACTCTGCCGAAATTTCTAAAATTCTAAGTTCTTGTGTTTTAAATCTTTGTTAGGTTAGACTTGCTAAGCTAAATGGACTTAAGCTAGTTTAGCTTATGCGTTGATCACGGCCTAGGTTTTTAGGCTGTGACACCATCAATCTTTTGGTGATATACATAACATTATAACCCGAATAGCTAGAAAATAGTCATATTCAAGGACTTTTTCCACAAGCCATTGTCAAGAAGAATCTTATGATTTTCTAAGAGGGGTAAAGGGCTTGAGGAAGGTAATTAGTTCTTAATAATTGCACCATAGGGACCCCCAACAATCTCTTGGTAAGATCAATAACGTGATCTCCTTTAGGATACTTGGGAGATGATCATATTCACTAACCATTTCTCCTGAACTATCATTGGGAATAATTTTTATTTTTGTGGATGGATTACATAGACTAAGTATTTAGGGATTCTAGAAAAAGGTTCCAAGTTTCTAGTTCATTTCCTTCAATTTAATAAGCATTGAAGTCCCAAGCACAAAGTTTTCTTTTCTTGAAAATTCATTTATAGAAATTTTTTGGAATTTCAAAATTTTTCATGTCATACAAGATAAGAATTTAACAACAACCTATCCCAAACAAAGAAATAAATATAGCTAATAGCCATGCAAATGACCAATTAATTCAAAGCATTGAGCCCAACTCAATTTATTTCAAATTAAACACAAGGTCCAAATTTACTAATCTCACAATTTCCTTAAGTTTAAAACCTTTCTTTGAGGTAAATTCCGCTTTTTAAATTTGAAACCACTTTTATGTATTATTTTCTAACAAATTCTAGTTAGCCATTTTGAGGAGAATGGGCCTTAAAAAAAGCCATTCTAGGCCTTTACTTATTATTCTAAACCCCTTTTTCCTTTTTATTAAACAAGTGTAGGCTTGAGCCTTTGACTGGCCTTGCTATTATTTACATTTTAAAAAACTTTTTTTTAAAAAAAAAATATAAAAAGTAAAAGAGACTTAATAAAACCCTTAAACTCTCCTATTTTAATTAATTTTAACCTTTAAAATTTTATAATTAAGAATAAAAAGTACGAAATGTTATTATGCAACCATTTTATATTTTAACTAAGGAAAAATTTTTAATCAAACATTTTGCGAAATAAAATTTACACAAATATTAAATCATTTTACATTTTTTGATTTTAACCTCGAAACTTTCATAATTAAGTAGTAAATTCACTTATTATTTTTTTGGCACTTAAATTAAAGTAAATGAATTAAAAAGTTTATTTATTAAAAACATGAAATGCATGTGGTAGCATGCCGCCAGCAAACAACACCTAACGGTGGTGCTCACGGAGCAACATCGCCATCAGCAAAATAAATAGAGAGAACTTCTCTTTCTCTAAATTTTTAGTGACATAAAACTTCTCTATTCTTTCTCTAAAGCTATACTATCTCCTTTGTGTGAGTCCTTGCACATTTCTGAACGTTGTGTGGGGCCTTTCTAGCAAGATGTTGTAGCTCCAATGTCTTTTCAGTTTCTGAACGTTGGAGACAAGCCAATGTCTTATAGTTCTTTCTCCTTCAGTTTCAAAATGTTGGCCATTGAAGCTGGTGTTATAAACCATAATGTGGTCCGTTTCCAGCGTTTCCACGGCCATTGGAGTGAATTCTGAAGGATATTACTGTCTTTGATGAAAAGATGTTGCAACACCTTACCACTATATATAAGGGGTCTCTGACTCAGCTTCTCACCATCAAGAAGTACAAAACACTTTAGTACACCATCAGAGAGTGAGAAGAGCTAAGTTAGAAGCATCCCGTCGGTAATTTTTGACTTGAAGTTTTGCAATGGCTGAAGGTCAATTTTCTTCCGCTTTTACTTTGTTTTGATGTCATTGTACATTGTAGATGTCCAATATAGTCTTACAGTTGGTATCAGAGCCTCAAATGGCTTCTGCCTTGCTGTGTTTTTGCACCTAAAAATTGTGAAAATTTCATGGCTTTGGGTTGCTTCATGCACTCAGTTTCTTAGTGTTTAGATTGCATAAATATGTTCCTCATGAAATTCTTATCTATTTTGGCTTTGGAAATATCTAAAAAGATGTCTGGAATATTCAAAAAACATCAAGTTTTTTAGCGGGCCTGACACGGGTTAGATCGGGTCGAGACGGCCCGGTTGGAGGTTGAAGATGACGTAAATGACAAGTCATTTTAATAAATGACACGTCACCTTAAATGAACGATACGTCATTTTGACCACGCGAAAATCAGCCCCTCCCCTTCTTGAAATGCACTGTTTCACGTAAGGGATTTGGGCTGGGCCGATTAGGCATCTGTTTGGGCTGTCTAGGTTATTTAAAACAAAGGGCCAGGCCATTTTGGGCCTTTGTACTGGGCCTATCGGGTTTTCCCCAAAAAATATATATATATTATTATTTTGGACAAAATTTTTCATAGCCCTTTAGAAATTTAATTTTTCATTTTTGTCCAAAAATTCATAATGTCATATGCCCAATAATTATGATTTGTTTTGGGAGTATTTTGGCATATTTTATTTGAGAGAAATTTTAATTAATTAGTCACATTTTGGATAAGTTGATTAATTAATTGTTTAAATTTCCATTATGCAAGCTTGCTTTTACATATTTGTTTAGTTATAAGCAAGCATTTAACCATTTTAAAATGTCATGTGATTAGTGTAATTTTAGTTTAATTAGAGTTTAGCTATAGTACCTTTAATTATTTTAAAATTACACATTATGAAATAAAATCACATATAGTAAAAGACATAAAATTGTAATTAATATATATATGATATGATAATCATTATTCCATAGGAATGTTATCATATTATATATGTTTAATTAGGATGAAATGGTAAATTTTCTTTTTTCTTAATTACCCATCGGATTTAAGAAAGAGATAATTTACTAGTTTCATCATAAAGTTGCATGAACCTAATTGAATAAAGCTTAGTCCATAGGCAGTTTTATTTGTTACTAGGCTCATGATCTTAAAAGATATGTTTTACATTGGTAAGACATATCATATGGAATAATTAGTTAGCTTAAATTTTGACATAGCATATTATGCAGCTTTTCAACCCATTAGTATCTCTGACTTCCAAGTTCCTGAATTAAATGACGACAATCACAAAACTTGAAAGGAGAAAATTTTTCTACAATTAGGGTGGATGGACGTTGACTATACTCTAAGAAAGGAAAAACCTTTTACGCCCACAGATGCTAGCAGTGCTTCAGAGGTTAATCTTTATGAATGCTGGGAGCAATCTAACCGTCTCAGCATGATGTATATAAAGACCAAGATATCTATAAGTATTCGTGGATCAATTGGAGAGTATGAACACATCCAAGACCTGCTGAAGGCCATTGACGAATAATTTGAGTCATCAGACAAGGCCCTAGCAAGCACCCTGATGACAAAGTTATCTTCAATGAAACTCACTGGCATAAGGGGTGTGCGAGAGCACATAATGCAAATGAGAGATATAGCGGCTCAATTGAAGAGTCTAGAGGTTAAGATGTCTGAGTCCTGCCTTGTGCACTTCATTTTGAATTCTCTACCATCTCAGTATGGATATTTCAAAATATCTTACAACACACATAAGGAGAAATGGTTTATCAATGAATTACTGACCATGTGTGTTCAAGAAGAAGGAAGGCTCGTGGCTGATATGGGAGAGAGTGCACATTTGGCCATACAAGAAAAGAGTAAAAAGCAAGGCAAGGCCAAAGGAAAAGGCAAGGCACCCATTCAAGCTGGCATCAAGAAGGAGTCCAAGTGCTTTTTCTGCAAAAAGAAAGGACACATGAAGAAGGACTGTGCTAAATTCAAAGCCTGGCTTAAAAAAAAAGGTAACTCAACCTCACTCTTTTGTTATGAATCTAATATGGTAGATGTTAGTAATAATACATGGTGGATTGATTCTGGTGCTATAATCCATATCTCTAATACCTTATAGGGCTTTCTAGACCTAAGGAAGCTAGTGGGCAGTGAGCAATACATCTATTCAAGAAACAGGATGGGCTCACAAGTAGAAGGCATAGGAACATGCATATTAGTATTAGATATTGGTTTTGTATTAATTTTAAAAAAGACCTTTTATTACCAAGTTTCTCTAGAAACTTGATTTCAGTTTCAAAACTTGTACCATTTGGATATTCCTTCAACTTTTTAGATAATTTATTCCAATTATCTTATAAATCTGATATTGTTGGAAAAGGTATAGTTTGTCATGGTCTATTTCAACTTCAATTACAAGATAGTACATCTTATGATTCAATGCATGTTTCTAGCAATATAGGTATTAAGACAAGTATTACTGATGAAAATTCCTCTATATTATGGCATCATAGACTTAGTCGTATCTCAAAAGAGAGAGTGAAAAGGTTAGTAAAAGATGGAGTACTTAGTACTTTTAACTTTGCTGACTTTGACACTTATGTAGACTGCATTAAAGGAAAGCAGACTAATAAGACTAAGAAAGGTGCTAAGAAGAGTTCTACCTTATTAGAAATCATACATACAGATATTTGTAGTTCAGATATGGACTCTAGTAGTCAGAAATACTTTATCACCTTTATAAATAATTACTCACGATACATGTTTCTTTACCTTTTAAATAATAAAAATGAGGCACTAGATGCCTTTAAGGTCTTTAAGGCACAAGTAGAGAAATAATGTGAAAAATAAATTAAGATAGTAAGATCAAATAGAGATGATGAGTATTATGGTAGATACACTGAAGATGAATAAGCATCAGGTCCATTTGCTAAGTTTCTTCAAGAACATGGGATTGTTGCCCAATAAACCATGCCTGGATCTCCAAATCAAAGCAGATGGGATTGTTGCCCAATAAACCATGCCTGAATCTCCAGATCAAAGCAGTGTAGCTAAAAGAAGAAACCAAACATTATTGGACATGGTGCGGAGTATGCTTAGCAGCTCCAAACTTCCCAAGTCCTTGTGGACTGAAGCCCTCAAGATGGCTGTGTATATTCTTAATCGGGTTCCGACCAAGGCTGTTGAAAAGATGCTATTTGAGTTATGGAAAGGTTGGAAACCTAGTTTAAGACATATGCACGTTTGGGAATGCCCGTCAGAAGTTAGGGTCTATGATTCACAAGAGAAGAAGTTAGACCCGATGACCATTAGTGGCTATTTTGTTGGGTATGCTGAAAGGTCCAAGGGATATAGATTTTATTGTCCATCTCATACTACTAGGATTGTGGAATCAAAGAATGCAAAATTTCTTGAAAATGACTTGATTAGTGGGAGTGATCGAAGTCAGAACTTAGATTCTGAACAAGATCATTTTGGTTCTCAAGCTTCCACATCAAGTAATAGATTAGTTATAATTCATGCCCCTCAAGTACAAACGGGTATTGAACAACCAATCATCGAGACTCCACAACCTGTTAACTATAGCTAAGTTAATCCGGTTGATTAACAATTACTAGAAACTATTGAGCAACTAGTTAAGCAACATCTTCAAGAGGATGCTGAGACAACATTAAGAAGATCAACTAGGATTAGGAGGTCAGCAATTTCTAGTGACTATACAGTGTACCTAGAAAAATTTGACTATAACATTGGAGTCAAGAATGATCCAGAGACATTTTCACAAGCATCATTTGTAGAGAATCTAAATTGTGGCATAATGCCATAAAGGAAGAGATGGATTCCATGGTGTCTAATAGAGTCTGGGATCTTGTTGAGTTGCCTAGTGGCTCTAAAGCCATTGGATGTAAATGGGTCTACAAAACTAAAAAAGACTCATTAGGCAACATCGAGAGATATAAGACAAGACTCATGGCCAAGAGATTCACTCAAAGGGAAGGAATTGATTACAATGAGACCTTTTCTTCTGTATCTAGAAAAGATTTTCTCTATGTGATAGTGGCATTAGTTGCCCATTTTGATCTAGAACTACATCAAATGGATGTGACGATGGCATTCCTTAATGGAGAACTAGAGGAGGAGGTATATATGAAACAACCTGAAAGATTCTCCTCTAGTACTGGTGAGCATTTGGTTTGTAAGCTTAGGAAATCCATATATGGATTAAAACAGGCCTCACACCAATGGTATCTTAAGTTTCATGATATTATTTCCTCATTTAGTTTTGTGAAAAATATCATGGATCAGTGTATATACTAGAAAGTCAGTGGAAGCAGAATCTATTTCCTTGTGCTATATGTCGATGACATATTACTTGCAACCAATGATAAACATGTTATACGAGGTGAAATAGTTTCTCTCAAAGAACTTTGATATGAAGGATATGGGTGAGGTATCTTATGTCATTAGCATTAAGATCCATAGGGATAGAACTCAATATTTATTGGGTCTATCATAAGAAACCTATACCAACAAGGTCTTAGAGAGGTTTCAGATGAAAGACTATTCATCAAGTATAGCACCTATTGTGAAGGGTGACAGGTTCAATTTGAACCAGTGCCCAAAGAATGACCTTGAGAGGGAACAGATGCGTAACATGCCATATGCTTCTGCTGTTGGAAGCCTTATGTATGTTCAGGTTTGCACAAGACCTGACATTACTTTTGCAGTCAGCATGTTAGGGAGATATCAAAGTAATCCAGGAATAGCCCATTGAAAAGTTGCAAAGAAAGTGATGAGGTACCTTAAGAGTATTAAACACTACATGCTGATGTACAAACAAACTGAGAATCTTGAAGTAGTTGGCTACTCAGATTCAGATTTTGCTGGATGTGTTGATTCATGAAAATCAATATCAGAATACATTTTTATGCTTGCCAGTGGAGCCGTGTCATGGAGGAGTGTAAAGCAGACTTTGATTGCTACTTCTACCATGGAGGTTGAGTTTGTATCTTGTTTTGAGGGAACCTCACATGGTG
The DNA here is from genome assembly GCA_037013595.1 of Dicorynia guianensis. Lineage (NCBI taxonomy): Eukaryota > Viridiplantae > Streptophyta > Magnoliopsida > Fabales > Fabaceae > Dicorynia > Dicorynia guianensis. The sequence goes on from JASUAB010000010.1 coordinate 5,823,729, forward strand.
TATGGCTAAAGAGCTTTATCTCTGGGCTTAGAATAGTTGATTCTATCTCAAGCCTATTGAGAATATATTGTGACAACTCAGCTGCTATTTTTCTGGCTAAAAATAATAAGAGTGGAAGTCAAAGCAAATATATTGACATTAAATACTTAGCATTCGAGAACGTGTCAAAGAGAATAAAGTCAACATTGAACATGTAAGCACTGAGTTGATGATAGCTAATCCTTTAACCAAAGGCATGCCACCAATAGGGTTTAAGGATCATGTAATTAGAATGGGACGTGTTCCCACATTGAGATTTTGATGTAAAATTTTCATCATTTGTAATAAAGCTCTTATTTTTTGTATGTTATTTTCTCTTTCTGTGTGCACATTTATATTTTGAGAATAACAACAATTAAGATGACCTTGAATAAACATAGGGCTTATTCATTAAGTTATAGTGGGTTTGAGGAAACAAAATACATTGTAATACATAGAAGGTAATACTTACTTTAAGAGGACTTATCGTCATGATTCATGTATTTAGTTTTCTACTGTTGGAATCCAAACTGTGGAAACATTATAGTATATATAGACCAAGTGAGAGAATGTGAGTCCTTGCACATTTCTGAATGTTGCATGGGGCCTTTGTAGCAAGACGTTGCAGCTTCAACGTCTTTTCAATTTCTAAACGTTGGAGACAAGCCAATGTCTTACAGTTCTTCCTCCTTCAGTTTCAGAATGTTGGCCATTAAAGTCGGCATTATAGACCATAATGTGGTCCATTTTAGGCATTTCCATAGCCGTTGGAGTGAATTCTAAAGGGCATTGCCGTCTTTGATGGGAAGACATTGCAACACCTTACCACTATATACATGAGGTCTTTGGCTCAGCTTCTCACCATCCAAAAGTGCAAAACACCTTAGTACACCATTAGAGAGTGAGAAGAGCTAAGTTAGAAGTATCCCGTAGGCAATTTTTGACTTGAAGTTTTGCAATGGCTGGAAGTCAATTTTCTTCCGCTTTTACTTTGTTTTGGATGTCATTGTATGTTGTGGATGGCCAATATAGTCTTACACTCTGTCCTCCCTAGCAATTTTCTAACAATGAAATTCATTGAATTATGAAGCTCAGACCAAACAATCATGTACAAGTACTTTCAAAGTTTCACTATTCCACAACAAAGGGCCAACAGTCTGTGAAATATTTACCTGAGAAAAATCTAGCCCATTTACAAGCAAGACCTACTATTCTCACTTTAAGATTTGATGCAACACTCAAAGAGAACTCTTGTGATATTGTTCGGACGGTGCTCAAGGATGCTTGGGCTTGCCTCTACCAAAACAAACACAAAGAGTTGCAAATGGAATAGGGGTTTTTCTATTTGAGAATGGTGACTTTAAATTAGAGAAATCCTAGCTCAACTCATGAGCGGTGCCTAAGTAATTGAAGTGGAAATTTAGTGGGTGGCTTGCAGAGTGGTTTGATGGTGTATAGGGAACAAAGGATGATCAAAGCTAATGGGGAGAGAATGCTTGTGAAAACTTTCCAAAAGAGTGTTAGTGTCTTTGTTTTTTTTTTAACATCAATTTTATATCTCTTTCTTTAACTTAGTGTCTCCTATAAATTGTACAATCCCAGAGGACGTTTCATTAAAATCTTATCAATTCAAAGACAATTGAACAATTGGAATATTGTCCAAAAAGCAGATAGGATCAAGTGTGTGTCTGACACTGTCAACTTACAACTTCCACCATATATTGTCGGTATGTAGTCTCTCAAGCAAGCAAAACCAAACCAGGTCGAACCTTAGATAACAATTTTCAAAACCTCATAAAATATCTATCAAAACCCATTTTAACAATTTCAATGGAGACCACAACAGGACTATAGGACTATAATCCTTGTAATAAAAATATCAAACGTCAGCATCGTAAAAACACCTTGTTCTTCTTGCAAGTTTGCAATTTTGTGTAAAATCTTGGGAGTTTAGTAAACTGCTAATTTTGGTAAGGGACTAAGAGTGCATTTACCAGCCTTTACAATAGAAGTTATCTTGGCATGACAATGTAGAAAATAATGCCTACGAAGAATATTGCTGCAAACATAATTCAAAGACAAAAATTAAGCGCATAGAAGTAAATGAAAGGTGTGGTGACAGTCTCAATAAATGCAAAAATTCAAAACCCAATAAAACAAAAACTGTGGATGACTGATTTCACGATTCAAGATGAAAATGAAAAATCAATGAGTTGTGGACAAAAAGAGAGTCACCGTAGAAAAACCCAACTAACCAAAATCCTCCAGTACATTGTATTTATTCCTCCCTCAGCACTACACAGTTTTCTTTGCAAGAGTATTAAATTTAGTTTATCACAACTTAATTTCAAATGTTTACTCCACTATAATAGAAAATAATATAAGATTTATGTATTACCTCTCAATCATATTAAATATGTAACAATATAAAATTGGACATAATTTTGGCCATATAAGTATTTAATTACATAAAAGCATTAAATTATTTTGTCTTAAATTAGACGAACGCAAAATGTTTTATTGGAAAAGAAAGAAAAATTTGGTATAAATTAACATAATTTTAGCAGCATAAAGATTTGATTAAATAAATCAATTTAATCATTTTTTAAAAATTGGACCGACTCAAAAAATAATGTAGTTAAACGCAATTGAAATTATCAATTATAAAATATCTTACGAAATTTATTAAATAATATTGATTAAATAACACAAGGGTGTACCAAGTTTAATATTTTTTTGCTAGTGGCAAGCTCTCAGACACTATAGAAAGGACACATGACAACATGAGAGATGAGTTCTCTTTTTAGTATTATATATGTGATATAATTACACTAAAATTTACCTTCAAATCATTTGTACCACATTTATTAAAAAAAAAAACAAGTTAAGAAAAATCTCCACTCATTACAATTCTCTCTTATCTGTGTTAGTATATTTTTTTCACACTTTCTTCATTGGAAATGCAATAATTTCCACATTAATGATAAATCCCAAAAATTATACTTTGTTCTTTGCGTGCCAAATGCAACATAAGGCTCAGTTGGGATATATAACTTAATTAAGTATTTATATTACTATAACTTTTTAATCAAGTTTCACTGACATAAGTGTAGTCTAAAATAAGTTCATTTGTATTTAATTTATATTTTGGTAAGTACTTATCTAATAAATATAATATTTAGATGTAAAATTTTATAAGTACTTATAATTATAAAAATTATTAAATTAGGCCTGAACTCCCTTCCGTTAAACACTTTTTATCTTTTCTTTTTTGATAAAATATGATAATAACTAATGAGATGTGGTTCAACTAAGATGACATTTGTCTCTGTTGCAAAGATGTGTGCCCTTGTGCAGCACATTCATCGCAATCCTAGCATGACATTAGCAAGTGCCATGACGTACTTTAGCTACCTCAAGGGAGGTTCACTTAGGGCTACCACGACATGCTTTAACTACCTTAAAGGAAGTCCACTTGAGGTTATCATGACATGTCAATGGCATAACTTGTGTACCAACATGCACCACACTGTCCACATGCCTAGCACGACACCAACATTTCCTACGTTGTTGGCTACCATGTCACACTTTAGCTGCTTTAAGGGAGGTTTATGTGGGGTTGCCATGACATGTCGCGTCTATCCACATCGGTGCTATGGCACAACTTGCGTGCCAATGCAATGAGACACACCACCCATAGAGGCTATGGCTTGGTTTATCCACCGAATTATACCACTTTATGCAAACTCATTTTCATTTCTCTTATAGAGACAAACTTCATTTTTGCAATAGAGACAAAGTACACAGTGAGAGTCTAATTGTCAATAAAATTTTATTAAAAAAATCTCATACAAGTGATTACTCACTTCCATAACAATTTATAATATTCATAAGGGCTTAGTATTATAAGTTTTAATTTTTAACTTAGAAATATAAATACAAAATAATTTATTTAATTATTTAAATAATTTTATAAATAATCTCATAAAAATTTTTATGTATTTTTCCTCTGTATAAATATTTTATTAAACTTATTCAAACAGCACCAAATTGGCAAGCAGCCCGGGCCTTTCTTACCTGCGAAACAGGCCGTGTAGAAGTAATTTAAAATAAATAGTATAAAAATTTTTTAAAAAAAAAAGTATGAGCGGAAAGAAGGCTAGTCACGGAACTGTCTTAACTTTATTATACAAAATAAAATATATTCAAATACAATATATATATATATATATAATTTATAGATAGATAATTAATATTAGAGGTTGTGAAGTGAGTTATATTACAAATTAATGAAATCAATTTTTTAAATTAATTTGTTGTCTGAAAATTATATATGTTCGATGATCAATGAGGTAGAAAATGATTTCTTCAAATTTTTTGTTTTTGGGAATTGCGACACCGAAGAGAGAATGTTTTTCAAATTGTGCCATTCTGGGCTCCCTTCTTGGTCAACAAGGCACTGTATCCAGTGCCGCTGTCTGCCACTCTGTCATTACCATTATCTCACTGTACATATATGATGTTGATTATAGAGATTAAATGGAAATTAACTAAATCATTTAATGTTAATACATCACGTTCGCTTGCAGGCCACTCCTTCTATGTATAAAAGAAACCCTAATTTTATTTTCTATTTAATCCTCTTCCGATGAAGACCTACTCACTCTACATATATTAGCGCAGCCCTTTTGCTTCAATCTGCTGCGCATCAGCCAGGCACTGCCTTTGGCCTTCCCTCTCAAGTCTGGCTTCAATGGAGTCCATGATGGTACGTAACATATACGAACAAATCTCTCTCTCTCTCTCTCTCTCTCTCTCTCTCTCTCTCTCTCTCTCCCCCTCTCCAACGGTTTCTTCTTTTAATTTGCAGACTTGTACTCTAGCAGTTAATACCAGATACGTAAGATGGGACAAGGCTATGAAAAAGCTGTTGAAGGGCATTGATGGTTTACTCACTTTCCTCCTTCCAATTTATTCTGATATTTTTTCTTTTGTCTTTGCACTAGCAAGTATGGTTTTTATTTCTTTTTTCGTATTTATTATTTTGTGTTTGCCATACTAGATGTGTCTTACTTCGTTGAGGTGCAAACTGGGATTGCTCGTGTATCTGGGAGAATTGATCAGTGCAGTTTCCTGAAGAATCTGCAGAAAGTACATAAACATGTGAAAATAATCTCCATCTGTTATGCCTTTGGAATTGTGGGTATGACAAATAACAGACATTTTGCATACCCATATCCAGTTACTGGATACCATAACAGTGCTGATTATTATTATGGTGAAAATGATCTTCATGGCCACCCATATAATACTGGTTCTGAAGACCCACATGTCCTTGGCTACCCATATAATACTGTTGCTGATGACCCACCAGTTCATGTCCGTGGCTACCCATATAATACTGATGCTGATGACCCACCAGTTCTTGTTCATGGCTACCCATATCATACTGGAGCTGATGACCCACCAGTTCAAGTTCATGGCTACCCAGATAATACTGGTGCTGAAGACCCACCAGCTCATCTCTCATCGCCGTCACAAACGGTGCAGCCTCTCACAGGGTCACCAAGGGCAGTTCAAGCTCCCCCCTTCTCTCCGCCGCCAACTCCGGCCACAAATTCATTGGAGAGATTAGGAGAGAAGAAATTAAAGATCGAGTGATTTATTTATAAGCTCTAGTTTTTATTTTTGGCTTGGTTCCTAAATTATCCTTTTTTATGTAGGCTCGCTTTTGGGAAGTTTGTGTAATTTGAGAATGGAATAAATATTTTTTGGGTAAGTCAGAAATTTAATTAGTTTCAAAGGAATTAGTCTTCTATATAAATAGTAAGCATTTAAAATATTTTTTAAAAATTAAGGATAAAGTATATAAAGTCCGTTTACAGTTCTACTTTATTACAAAATTTTTTTATATTTTTAATTACAACAATAAATATCTTACACTCATAGCAATTTATTTCTTGTATTAAATAATTATTTAAATCCTAACAAAATATATAATTTTTTGTTAAAAATTAAAACTCATTCCATTTATATTTGTTAATAAAATAAATTTTTATGCAATCACTTGTTAAGATCGTAATGAAGTAAAATTTTTTATAATAAAATTTTACCTATAATTATATAATTTAGGTACTTATCATTTTTAAAAAATTATTTTTAAAAATTAATATATTTAATTTTGTCTTCTAAGAAAAAATTTTCATGAGAAAATTTTTAATTTTTAATAAAAAATTACGTACTTCATTAAAATTTGAATAATTTTTTAATAAAAAAATAAATTATTATAATTTTAAAGTATAGTATATTTATTATTATAATTAAAAATATAAGAGATTTTTTATAATAAAATAAAAATGTAAAAAGATTGTATATATTTTAGCCAAAAATTAATTAACAAGAGAATGATCATATGAAAATTTTATCTGTAATTTATGGGGATTACTAAATAAATATATGTATATTAAAAGTTAGTAATTTAAAGAATCATGGCATTCCTATATTACTTGACACTTCGCCACCAATATTAGTGATTAATCACTTATAATGACCAGTATGTAAGAGTTGAGAATTTCGAATCTTTCAAGTGAATAAAATTTTTAAAATGTTTTGAAAGGATCACAAGGCGATATAAGATAAACAAGAAAAAACAATACGATTAAGTTACTGAATTACCAGTTGTGGCATAAAAATTAAATAATATATAAATATATTATAAATATAAAATAAAAATATATTTATAATTTAAAATTTAAATATGTTTTTGTAAAAATTTATCAAATGTACTCAAAATTGGAATAATGCAGAGAAAATTAGCGTAACCCTCGTGCAAGAAAGACATACACAAATCAAGAAATGGTCCAAAATTTAAATATTAAATTAAGATATATGTTTTATTAAATAAAAATTTTATATATCAAAATTTAATATTAAAGATTTATCTTAAAATAAAATAACATTTTATAATCTTCCTTTTGTTACTTTCTTCTCTTTCTCTTTTGCCGCGCTTCTACCTCTCCATCGTTTTTTTTCCCCATATCACTGACTCGAATCTCCGACAGGAGAGCAATCTCAATGAAATTCTTGTCATTTATAGTCGATCGCCAAGTATTAGCCAGCCTCTGCGTGCTTTGGTAAACAAATGCCAGTATTCTGAGAGAGGGAAAACACAACCTTAATAGGTTCGGCGCATGCAAAAAAATGGTAGGTTCTGGCCATTCTCTGCCCCTCAAACCTCTCCTTCTCCACCCCTTTTTCTCTGTGCATTTTTTGCAAAATTTTCAAGACTGTTCCAACCTTCGAACAGGGTCACACCGGTTTTTTTCCCGGTTTAAGTACATATCTATCCAATAAAAGACTCGAACTGAACAAGGGACTTTTTCTCAGTTGAACAGGTTGAACGAGCCATTTTGGTCCGAGTTTAAAAATATTAGTTTAAAATGAGTAAAACTCCTTTCCAACAAAAAAAAAAAAAAAGAGTAACACTTCTTGCACGATACTTTTATACAAAAATGCGCTAAAATATTTTTTAGTAGACCAAGTGTGACTGTTTCATAGATGATGTCATATATGTAATTTTTATATAATATTTAATTGTAGAAAAAATCATAAAAATGTTATGAAAGTATTTATTCATTTATTTTTATTAAAGTAAGGTGATTTTAATTCACCCCAGCATGTCTTTCACAAAATTTATGAATTTTACATCTATTCTTATTACTATTTTTTATTTTTCTTCATTTTGTATGCTTTTAAAAGCTTTACATGTGAATGAGACAATGAAATTTGTAATTGTATAAAATTTTTAATTTTTTTAAAAATTTTTTATGAACCGTCCAATTGAATAAAATTGAAATTAATTTTGAACAATTCAACTAATCTACCCGTTTAATGGTCAGACCAAACCTCTTCCATGACCAATTGGATTGGCAAATCCAGATCAATTTTAAAACATTGGTACTATGCCATTGGTAGATTTATTCTAGACCTACAATTGAAAGTTGCCCCAATTTGGGTTCTTCGCCGTTTCAGAGCATCACTCTTATAGAAAGTAAATATGATTTTTTATTATTTTTTTGGCCATTAAGATGATGGTAATTTATTTTGCATTTTTCAACTGCTTGAAACCTTTAAAATGATCTCTAGGCCAAGGTTCTTCACATCACTAATTTAAAGGGTTTGCAGAGGTGTGTGAAATTTTCAAAAGTTTAATGGCTAACTAAAAAAATATGAAATCTTTAACAAGAAGTCTCTTCAACTATGCCAACTGTAGAATAGAATTGTGATGATTGTCTTCTGTGAACTCTATGTATGGTGTTCTTCCAGAGAGTTAACACTTTGGAGGGTGGAGGGCTTTTATCGTATTGATGTATGATGCTATTCAAATCACTCAATTCTTTCTCTTTTAATCATTTAAATTTTTAAAAGATGTCTTGTTTCTATTTTTGGAATAAGTAATTGGCCCAGAAATGTTGACTTAAACAATTCTGGTTCTGGGAGAGAGATATCTGACGAGGACATTGGAAGAAGTTTCTTCTCCATAGGAGCATTTAAAGCTCCAGGAAGTGACGAATTTCCAGCATTCTTCTTTTAAAGGAACTGGAGAATAATTGGAGATCATGTATGTAATACGGTGAAGAAAATGTGGCTCTCAACCCATCGCTAATTGAGGAAGTCAATCATACTCTCCTTGTGCTCATACCCAAACAACAAAGTCCAAATCATATTTCCCAATTTCGCCCTATTTCTTTATGTACGGTTGTTCTTAAAAGTGTAAGTAAATTTCTGGTTGAAGGGCTAATACCAGCCTTGGGAAATTGGATTTCACCTTATCAAGTTAGCTTTGTCCTGCAGCGCCATATACAAGACAACATCATTATAGCACAGGAAGCTATGCATTCTATGCAGCATATAAAAAGCAAGAAGGCTTACATATGCTAATAAAAGTGGACCTTGCTAAAGCCTATGATAGTGTGAGCTAGAAATTTCTTCAACAAGTTCTCCAAGAAATAGAATTACCTTCATGGATGATACAGATTATAATGGCCATTGTCACTACTACAAAGATAAATGTCCCGTGGAATGGAGCCAGGACAGAGGATTTCAAGCCTATTAGAGGTCTCAAGCAGAGAGATCCTATTTCTCCCTACTTGTCTGTGCTTTGCATGGAAAAATTATCCCATTTAATTTTGGACAAGGTAGATCAAGGAGAATGGAAACAATTTGAGGTGAGTAGAAGGGGACCTATTATAGCACATTTATTGTTTGTGGATGATATTCTCCTATTTGCAGAAGCTATTGAAAAACAAATTGATGGTGTGTTAAATTGCTTATCTATTTTTAGAGAGATGTCAGGGCTCAAAGTCAGTCATGTAAAAACAACTATCTATTTTTCAAGAAATGTAAAAGAAGAAGAGGCCACTAGCATCTTAAATAAATGTCGATTCAAGAGGGTGGCAAATATTAGCAAATATCTCGGAGCTATAATGCATAATGGGCGGGTTACTCGTGCAGCTTAGTCAGAATGGTTGGAAGGCACAATGCCTTTCCCAAGCTGGAAGAATTGTCCTGGCTCATTCAATCATTTCAGCAATCCCACCTTATAATATGCAAAATAACAAGATCCCTTCAACCGTTTGTCAAGAAGTAGAGAAGCTTCAATGCCAATTTATATGGGAGATAATGAAAGCAAAATACAACAGCATTTGGTAGGGTGGGATAAAATTTGTAAACCGAAAAGTATGGGAGGTCTTGGTTTTCGAACACTTGCAACTATGAATGATGCTTAACTCATGAAATTAAATTGGAATCTAATGCCCGGGAAAGAAGATTTATGGTCCCGGGTCATTTGGGCAAAATATGGGAGGAGGTTTAGTGATAATAGAATGCCTATAGCTAAAAAGATGGATTCAAGGCTCTGGAAGAACCTAACAAATATATGGCCCAAGTTTTAGGAGAATCTGCGTAGAGAGTTGGGCGATGGTCAACCCACCTTGTTCTGGAGTGATGAATGGCTTGATCAAAATGGGGCCCTTCTACAAAGGGGTACGAGATCATTCCTGCAGGAGATAATTAATTATTCTGTGGCAGATTATGTTACAGCAAGTGGACTTTGGAATTTTGAAGAAGTTGTTGACCTGCTTACATATGATGATCATCAGATTTTGAGAGCAAAACTCCCTCCAAATGGAGAGTATGCGGCAGACAAGCTATTGTGAAACAGTGTATCAGGGGGATTTATGGTCAAAAGTACTTACAGATGGCTGCAGCAGGAACTAGGCACGTCTTCCGCTAATAAGTGGGGTATCTTGTGGCATTGGCAAGGTCCACCACGTGTTAAATTATTTGCTTGGAAAGCCATGCATGGGCAACTCCCAACAAAGCAGAGAACGAGTAGATTGAGCCAATCAATACCTTTGTGCCCAATCTGTGATAAGGAAGAAGAAACCATTCTCCACTGCCTTCGTGATTGTGAGGAGGCGAAGAAAGGCTAGGATAATCTTGTGCCACAAATTAAACAAAATGGTTTTAATTCTGGTGAATTGCAGGAATGGTTCAGCAGAAAACTTCTGGACTAGAGGAGTATTACAGAATCGAAAGAATGGATAGGGACCTTCCTCATAACCTGTTGGACTCCCTGGAATTAGCAAAACCAGACCATACATAATGAAGAGTTCAGAAGACCTGATAAACCTCACTCTTTGATACTCCAGTATCATGAAGAAGTAAAGCATGCAGAGTCTCGAAGGAAAGCAACTGCGGCCTATAGAACATTTGCTGTGATTCCAATTAAATGGAGTCCTCCTCCATATGGATGGTATAACTTAATGTTGATGCGGCCATTCGAGGCAACCCAACTTAAGCAGGATGCGGAGGCTTAATCAGAAATGAGCAAGGTGAGTGGATTGCAGGTTTTCCAATGGGTACGGGTACCTGCAATGGGGAAACTGCTGAACAATGGACAATACTGAAGGAATTAGAAGTTGCTTGGGAAATGGGGTTCAGAAAGCTTGTGGTTGAATCTGATGCCAAAAAACTGGTTCAATGGCTGAATTTGAAGGGCAACCCGAATGAAGATACTCAGCTAGTTAACCGCATTCGAGCTTGGCTGAGAATGGATTTGGGGGCTAGACTGGTTCATGTGCGCCGTGAAGGAAATATATGTGCAGATTGGATCGCAAGACGTGCGACAGAGGCAAATGGAGATCTAGAAATTATTTCTACACTGCCTGTTGATCTCTGTAATCTTATCCAAGTTGACATGCTTGGAAGTGTAATTCCTAGGAGTATTTGTTTGTGGTTTCTAGGCTTTTCGCCCCGTCCTTTCACCCCAAAAAAAAAATTCTTAAAGTTCTGGGGTGGCAGTAGGAATCATTTAAAATTATGGAATTTAGAAAAGTAAAGAATGATATGCAATCAATAGCTAGGTAACACAAATTTACAAAAGCATGTATGCTAATGCTAATAAGATGACTGACAATATGAAAAAAATACAAGATTAACTCGAGTTGGTCTGAATGATAAGAACTTAAATACAATTAAATTGTCATAAATTTTATTTAGACTTTGTATATAAAAACTGTTCGTTTGAAAATATCTATTAGCTTTAACACTTTTAATACTTTAAAAAAATTAATCTTTATTTATTAAATAAAAGATATTTTAGATAGACCAAAAGAATATGTTTAAAAGAATGCTCCTTCATTATAAAACCTTGGATAGTCAGTTAATCAATCCAACTACAAAAATGATTAAGAATTCTAAAATTCTAATCTTTATAAAAAATTGTTATGAAGAGTAAGATATAATAAATACTTTCAAGTTTTGCGGACGAGCTTATAACCCACATGGCACATATGTCTCCATTCTTGGTCTTGTTCACAAGATCGATCTCAATCTTCACCCTTTTCCTAATATAAGCGGTATAGGCTCCTTTGTCATAGAAAAAAGAATACTTTTAAGTTCAAAGTTTGAAAACTAAAGTTAAAGTAAAATAATCCACCTAAAATAAAGTTAAAAATAAAATAGAATATAAAAAAGGAAGAAGTTATAGGATAACACGGAGGCTTAAAACAAGATAAATTGATAGAAGTCTCCGACTGACTAAGCAATTTACATATGTAAAAAACTAATGAATACTCCTTATATGGCAGTCTAAACATTCATGATATGGCTACACTCTAAAGATTTCAACATGCTTAAATGTTCAAGAATAGAGTCATTGATTATGTATTGTTTGAACTACTCAAAACTGGTAGACTCTTCATAACCGGAAAACTTTTTGTAAAAGCAAATTTGTATATATTTTAAGAGAATGAAAATAAAATAATAAGGGGGATTAGTTATGGCGACACTATACTATGTCTTCTAGGCTGCAAAATTAGAACTTTTATGCTTTCTTTGGAATATGTATTGTAGTCAGAGTTCTTCAATTTCATTCACTTTGACTTGTCTTTTAATCGGGATGAGTTGAAGCATATCAACTAAATAAATTAATATATTTTTACACTTAAATATAACCTTAGCTTTACACATCTTTTAGGTAGTGCAAGATAAATTTAGTCCATTTTGAGATTCATAATTGTAGTGAAAAAAAAATCGTTACCTTAAAAACTAGTATTCAGTTATTTTTTTTTCAAAGTTTGGGGCTTCTCTCTTTTGATATCTTACTAGCTTGAATTGACAAAGATGCAAAATCAATCTCTAGCAAAGATAGTTTTGAAGCGCTCCGCAGCAAACTTTCCTTCTCAAATACCAAGATTGCTCTTCTTTCCTACTCTTCTTTGCACTACAATAGACAAAGGGCATGGAGTGAAGAAGAGCTTTAGCCTTGCAGATTTGCGGCGGCATCGGTGAACGCATAGGTTAAAAGCAATGGCAAGAGTTGCAGTGGCTGCAACTGGGCTAGAGCACAATGTTGCGAATCTGAAGGGACACAATTTATAATGAAGGGAGACTAAAATTGAAATAGAGCTGAAAAGTGAAAATAATTTATTTGTGTCTCAAGTTATTTAAAGTAAAAAATTTGAGTTTAAATTTTTGAACCATATTTATTGGGAAGAGTTATCAAAGATCGATCTCGAATATAAATTAATTTCATATTCAATGATTAAGAGATATTATATGAAAAAATAATAAAAAAATAAAAATAATAAATACATGTGTATTATATAATATTCAAAAATATATATATAATTTAACAAATTAATACATTCCTTTCGGGTGGAAATGATTTTTCAACATTGAGATCCAATGATCAAATAATTGTTTTAAAAATAAAAAATATCGAATCCATCCAATTGACACGCATGTTAGTTTTGAACAATTTTTATTTTATCGATTGAGTTGGGTTATGTTGAGATTAGCTGGTTTGATTTTGAACACCCTTAAACTGAATGTGGACTTTAACACACAATACCTCATCCAGTTTGTTATAATAATTGACTGAAGACCAATCTGCACCGAGTTTGGATGAGTCAAGGTCAATTGAGTGAAGAAATATTTAGGAGACCAAAGTGTGAGAAAATGTAACAAAATTATTTGTTTACCTAAAAATACTTTGTTAAATAACATATTCTGTTAAATAATTAAAAAAGTAGCATGTTTTGATCAATAACTGAAAAAGTAAGAAGATTGAATAAAATGTACTTTTTTTGACTAATGGTGTTTTTGATTTTTTTATATTTTTAAAATAATAATTAAGTCATTTAATTTTAAAATTAAATAATTTAATTATTATATATTAATTAAAATAATTTAATTTCTTTATAAATATAATTAAAATAATTTATTTTTATTATAAATATAATTAGATAATTTAATTATTTACTAACTAAATTCTTCTTTCCAAGCATACAAATTTCATGGATACTAACTTAAATTTTATTTTTATTTTAAAAATTTTAACATATTTTTTATGATATAAAATTATTTTTTTTCTTAAACTTAACTTTTAATTTTATATATATTAATTATTTTTAATCAATAAATAAATTCACATAATAATGAATTTTTATTTTAATAAAAAATAAAATTTAAATTATTATTAATAAATCACGATATAGATTAATATTAAAAAATTAAATTAAACAAACCAAAAGTGTCTCTCTCCATTATTTTTGTAAAAAAAAATTTATTTCCTAAGAAAATGTAAAGGATGGGATCTGATTCGGCTGTTACATATCCGACGTGGCTAAATAAGATAAGATGAAATCATGAAATACGAGAAAAACCGCGCTTTCGAGGTTTCATTCAAACCACATAAAAACCTAACCGCTGCCTCTCTTCTTCTATCATTGAACTATTGAAGGGGCAGAGAGAAAACGTTGAACCAAACTCCGATGAACAAGTTCTCGGAACCTCACATTTGCCAATGTTTGAATCGTTTATTAACTTTCAGGCGAAACTTTCCGGTGACTATCGCCGGCGACCGGAAAAAGACCGGAGAGCAGTTTGTGGACCAAGTGTTAGGCTTGGCTCGCGGGCTGCTCCAGCTGGGAATTAAGGCTGGTGACGTTGTCGCCATCTCTGCTTACAACAGGTACCCTTTGAATTTACGCTTTTGCTCAAATGGTTGCTTTTTCTCTCAATTTCACCTTTAACTGTTAACAATTATTATATTTTTGTTTCTAATTTTGCATTCCTCATTGCCCTGGTTCTTTGAAGTATATTGGTGGCTTGAACTTGAGAAATCAGAGGTTATGTGTTAGGATAGGAAAGGGGTACAGGTAGAAAGGGAAATTTTCCAGAAGAGAGAGTTCAGATGAGGGAGAGAGGCATTTTCTGAATTGATTCTTTATTCCCTCTAAGGATCTCTTACAGCAGTATTTATATTTCCTAATTACAACTCAACTATCAGTTAACTACTTCAACTGTTGTAACCAATTTCTCTAACTACCTATCAGCTTCTGACTCACTCCTTAACTAACTTCCAGTTAAACTCAGTTTCTTCGTTTTGGATCTGCTCATTCCTAACATTATGGACTTTCTGGAGTGAATTGGAGTTGGGAACTAGATAAATTTGGTTTTACTCGGGGCAACTTCTTGATTGGCTCACGTCGGATAATGTGGGCTCATATTGTTATCGAAGTCCAAGAAAACCATACTTTAGGAAAAGAAGGATCAGTCACAGTGGTTATACTCTGTGATGTTATCTGATTAAAGTTGAATAAGTGAAGAAAAGTGATAGGAAAAGTTGGATGAACCTTTTACTTATTGATAATTGTCAGCCTCGAAAACAATGTGGGTCTGAAACTGACCTTCTGTAAAGATTTATAGTATTCTCTTCTTATGGTTATTTTTTTTTTTAACAGATGGCATAAAGACAGTCAAGTTCATATCTTTGCTTTTTTTAAAAAATTTATGATGTGTTGATGAAGCAATTAGTGCTTACCCCATATGATGGAAAAAAAAAAAAAAAGGCTGCTTAACTTTTTCCGGTGCATTTTGTCATGAATAATTGATTAGGACCTCATATCTCTTAATTTTTGACTAGTGTGCTCCTGTTATTAAAACTCGGAAGCTCAGATTGTAGTGTACAGTACACAAGAACTGTCCATTTTAAAAGCATGTCTTTTAATTTGAGCTTTTAACCTGCACTTTTCATAGGCTTATATATCTTCCCAACCGGCAAAAACTCTGATGGATACATTAAATATTTAAAGTACGCATTTTCTTTTTTTTTTTTTTATATGGCCTGTAGGCTATATATCTGCTGTAAGTGAAAGATAGATGGCTTTTATTTCAGTGACTGGTATTTGGAATGGTTATTAGCTATTGCATTTGTTGGAGGAATTGCTGCTCCCCTGAATTATCGCTGGGTGAGTAAATTTTTCATTATAGTTTCCTTAAAGATAAAAATTTTCTTATCTACTTGATTTTTGTGAAGTTAAACACTCATGAAGATTGCTTCTGCCAATATGATATTTGGAAGTTATATCCAAATATAACAAATATTATTGAAGATCAATCTGTACTTTGTAGGAAATTTATCATTTGCTTGTTTTCTATTAAACCATCTCATAATTAAAAGGTGGCTTCTACTGGTTCCACTTTTACACAACCTAATGAGCTATTGAGCTTGCAGTGCTTTAAAATCATCTTATATTGTTGGGTGACTTGGACCTCATGCTGCCAACATTATCACCAAAACTGTTTATCTATGAGAAACAATATACAAATTCCAAAATATGCTTTTTGTAGTTTTAGTAGCAAGCAATAAGAATTAATTGTTTCTGTATACTGGGAATGGTACCATCTCTCCCCACTTGCTGTGGGTTAAAGAAAATAATTTTTAAATTTGAGTATTTAGTTAGAAGAATTTTAGGCACCTTTCACACTTTGGGGAAGAATTGTATTCTTCAGCGTAAACAGCACGTTGTTTGTTTTATGCCTTATTCATTCCTAGATATGGCCTAGAGATTAGGAGATTTAAAAAAAAAAATTAAAAGTTTGGTTTAAGAAACTGTATTACCATATCCACTTGTCACGTACTTTAGATGTAGAATTCCTGTCGTCACATGTAAAGGATCAGATATACTCTGAATTATCATTACATTTAGTGTATTGACTTGAATAACCACTTTGATTATTTTCCTTCATGGTAAATATTTTCATTAGGATTTTTTTTTTGGAATTCTACACACACATACATGCAAAAGTATAGGAGGGTTCATGACAATTTTGTATTCAAATATTTGCGTTTAAATCTCTCTAAGTTGAAATGTTTGAATCTCCTAACTGTTTGAAAGTGTAGAAAAGAAGAAAGAAATATTTGTGAAGTTGTGTCACAATTGGACAACTAGCTCATCTATTTATATTAGAAATAGTACATCGAATTCAGACAGTCTAAACAGTACAATGAACCTAAACAATATATCGAATCTAGACAAAGTGAATAATCCCCACTAATCAAGCTTATTTCCTAACACTCCCTCAAGCTGGAGTATATATATTGATCATGCCCAACTTGTTACAAATATCTTGAATCCGCTTTCTCAAAAGAGACTTAATGAAGATATCTACAAGCTGATCCCCTGTTCTGATATACTTGAGACTGATGACTCTTTCTTCTAATTTTTGTCTAATAAAATGGCAGTCTACCTTGACATGTTTTGTTCTTTCATGAAAGACAAGGTTAGTGGCAATATAAGTCGCTGCACAATTATCACACCATAAACTCATCCTATCAGTGCATTCCATCCCAAGGTGATGAAGAAAATAAGAAATCCAAACAAGTTCAGCAGTGGCATGTGTCATGGCTCGATATTTAGACTTAGCATTAGAGCGGGACACTATAACTTGCTTCTTACTTTTCCAAGATATGAGATTGTCACCTACAAATATGCAGTATTCTGAAGTGAATCTTCGATTCATAGGACAGCTTGCCCAGTCTGCATCTGAAAATCTCTCAACTCTACAATGGCCATGACTCTGATAACGCAAACCAAGTCCTGGAGACTTTTTCAAATACTTCAAAATATGCACCAATGCTTCCCAATGAGAGGTTCTTGGAGTAGGCATAAACTGACTGACTACACTTACAGAAAATGCAATGTCTAGCCTTGTAATAGTGAGATAGTTTAGCTTTCCTACCAGTCATCTGTACTGCTCTGGATTGTCCACTAGTTCTCCATCTTTTGGTCTTAATTTTACATTTGGAACTATGAGTGTATTACACAGTTTGGTACCTAAAAGGCCTGTTTCTTCCAACATGTCCAAAACATATTTCCTTTGAGATAACATAATTCCTTTACGACTTCTAGCCACTTCAATACCTAAGAAGTACCGAAGTGCTTCTAACTCCTTAGTCTGAAATCTTGTCTTCAGAAAAGCCTTCAAATCTAAAATGCCACTAGAATCACTTCCTGTAATGACTATATCATCTACATAAATAGCTAAAAAAATACACCTTGATGCAGAATGCCTGAAAAATACTGAGTGATCATGATCATTTTTTTTCAATCTAGAGTCTACCACAACATTACTAAATCTACCAAACCAGGCTTGAGGAGATTGCTTGAGTCCATATATAGACTTTTTAAGCCGGCAAACATGTCCACTCCCCCTTGAGCAACATACCCAGATAGTTGCTCCATATAAACTTCTTTAACAAGATCACCATGAAGGAAGACATTCTTGACATCAAGTTGGTGTAAAGCCCAATGGTTAGATGCAGACAAAGAAATGAGTAACCGTACAGAAGTAAGCTTAGCCATTGGTGAGAATGTTTCAGAATAATCAATGCTATATGTCTAAGCATACCCCTTTGCGACAAGACGAGCCTTCAGTCGGGTAATAAATCCATCTAGATTTACTTTAATAGTGTAGACCTACTTACAACCAATAGCAAACTTTCCAAGTGGCTTTGGAACCAAGTCCCAAGTTTGGTTATGGTTAAGTGCCATCATTTCCTCATTCATTGCATTCCACTAGTCAGAATGAGTCAGTGCCTCTGCAAGAGACTTAGGAACAGAAATGGAATCTAATGAAGCAATGAATGATTGAGAAGAAGACGGTAAGGAAGTATAAGACACAACAAAAGCAATAGGATGAGAAGTGACACAATTACCTGGGAGAGTACAACTATGAATACTGTTACGATGAGCAATAGGAAGATCCAAATCAAATGATAGATCCTCAGACGAAAAAGCAAGTGAGGAGGAGTTTGGAGCTAGTGACCAAGCTAGGAGCCAGAGGTGCTGAAGCCCTGCGAGCATACACATGCCTAAGGGGAGATGAACAAGGAGGACATGATTTGAGACAGAAGGACATGGAGAACTGGAAGAAGGAGACAACACCAAGAAAAAATCATCTATAGTTGTATGGGACTTTTCTGGAAGAGATGGATTAGCAAAAAAGGACTGAAATTCAAAGAAAGTAACATCAGAAGAAACAAAATAACAATCCAAGTTTGGAAAAAAGCACCGATATCCTTTTTGATGATGAGGATAATCAAGAAATACACACTTCAATGATTGTAGATCAAGTTTAGACACTTGGGGACGATGATCCTTAACAAAACAAGTGCAACCAAAGACTCGAGGAGGGAGAGGAAACAATAATGATGAAGGAAATAATACAGAAAAAGGAATCTTACCACCAAGGACAGAAGAAGGCATTCGGTTAATGAGAAAGCAAGCTGTGGAAACCGCATTAGCCTAAAACTGTTTTGGCACTTTCATTTCAAAGAGAAGAGCTCGGGAGACCTTTAATAAATGTCAGTTTTTCCTTTCGGTAACCCTATTTTGCTATGGGGTAGCGGGATAAGAAAATTGATAAAAAATTCTCTATTGCTATAAAAAGGATAAGAATTGGGTAAAAGAATATTCGGTAGCATTATTACTAGGCAAGCACTTAATTGAGACATTAAATTGAATTTTTATTTCAGCATGAAAAGCACAAAATACAAAAAATAATTCAGAGCGTTTTTTCATAAAATAAAGCCAGGTAACTCGAGAAAAGTTATCCACAAATATAAAAAATACCAGAAACCAGACTTAGATATAATTAGGCAAGGGCCCCAAACATCAGAATGTACTAACTCAAATGGAGATGAAACCCTTTTATTAACTCTAGGGATATATGACCGACGATGCTGCTTAGCAAATTGACATAACTCACAAGGTAAACTAGACATAGATTGTAAACTAGGACACAATTTCTTTAGAGACTCTAAAGAAGGATGGCCAAGACGACAATGAAGTTGTAGTGGAGATAGAGTAGCAGCAACTACTGAACGAGGAAGCTAGTTATCAAGTACATACAAACCTTCAGACTCGTAGCCTTTACCCACAATGTTCTTTGTCGAAAGATCTTGAAAAACACAATGATTAGGAAAGAAGAAAACATCACAATTGTAAGTACGAGTGAGTTGACTAACAGATAACAGATTAAACGAAAATTGGGGAAGACACAAGACATTAGACAAAGTAATATCAAGAGAGACAACAGCAGAGCCACTTCCAACAACTGGAGTAGCAGACCCATTAGCTAATTTGATGCTAGAAGAGTGAGCAGATGATTGAAAGAAAGACAAAGTATCTGTGTGTCCCGTCATATGATCGGTAGCACCAAAATCAATAACCCATTTAGACTTGGAATCAGAAAGACACGCAACAGAATTACTTGTTTGAACTATGGTAGCAGTGGAGGTGGAAGACTGAGAGGCTTGAAATTGGCTATACCGGGCAAACTCATCATCAATCATGGCAACCATACGAGTGGTTCCAGATTCTGATTCTGCAGTGGCAACATGGACAGACTGGGACAACTGAGTATACATCCTCATAGCTTAGGACAATTTTTCTTAAAGTGCCTTAACTCTTGACAGTTGTGACATTCAACATGACTGAAGTCTAAACTTCCACCACCACCTCGTCCTCTTAGGTCACCCCTTCCTTCCTCTATCTCACTACGCCCACTTGCATCACGACCACGGCCGCTACCACCTATAGGAGTACGATCACTGCGTCCTCCTCGGGAGGTAGAACTCAGTAAAACAGATGAGTCATGTGTAAATGATTGAGAAGGCAAGTCTCATACTACACGGAGAAGTTGAGAGTAAACACTCTTCATTGTAAGTGACTCAGAACTTGATAAAATTTGTTGACGAGCTATCCCTAATTCAGACAGCAACATGGATAGAAAACACAAAGCACTCAATTGTTCACGCTAAGCCTGCATAGCTGCAACATCACTAGTAACAGGCATGAGGCTCTTCCATTCTTCAAAAGTACGATTACATTCAGTAAATATTTGGAACAAAGATTTCTCTTTCCCATCTAAGTGGAAGAGATCCTGACACGTTTCATACAATTGGATCAAATTTTCCTTACCAGAGCATATGTCATCCAAAAACTCCTAAAGTCCTTTGACTGTTTCACAATGATTAGTATTATCTTATACACCACTTTCTAGGGTATTAAAAATAAGACAAAATAGCCATTTGTCTTCCATAATCCATTTTAATTTGAAAACATCATTTGGTGGTATATTAGTGAGATGGGCCTCCTTTCCAATGCCGCCAAGGAAGATTTGAATAGCTTTCTTCCATGATGTGTATTGCCACCCATCAATATCTAATTTGCGGTTAATGATTTTTGTAGACGCAGGAATAATCTCTGAAAACAATGTCTGATCACTGAGTTTTATCTCATTATTATTCATGGTTGTATTTTCTGTGACTTGAGAAGAACTTAAATCATTATCAGCCATACTCAATAAATTTCAAAAGATAAGAAAATACAAACAACTAAATTTAGAACACAAGTAGCCATTGTTAGGCACCAAAATTCATCCAAATAACACCAAAAACGAACTGAAGTTGCTTTAGACAGCACCAAAATGCATCACCCACAACTGAAATGACACCAAATCTAACCAACCAGACCAAAACAAGTTCAGAATACCTCAAATTGGTCTCCGACGCATCAAATCCCACCAAAAACGCACAAAAAATGCCTCAGATCACGCCAAACAGCACCAAATTGCGCCTCTCACACATCCCGCCGGAGCTCTAGCGTCGTCTCCACCTCCAACACCTCTCACCGCCGTCGATCGGTCCAGGAGACACCAACCCAGCGTCGGCCAAGGTCCATTCCTCCGTTACTAGCATGAAATTGCACCTCCCTTCATGCGCGACCTTGCTGGTCGCGATTCGCCTTATTCAGTCCTAAATTGTGGCTGTGTCACAATTAGACAATCAACTCATCTATTTATATTGAAAATAGTACATTGAACCCAGACAGTCTAAACAGGATAATGAACCTCAACAATACATCGAATCTAGACAATGTGAATAATCCCCACTAATCAAGCTTATTTTCTAACAAAAAGTTTAACTATAATAATGTTATGTTTTACATTTCTTTTGTGATGCCTATCAAATTTCTTTTGCTGCAGAGCTTTAAAGAGACAAGATTAGCAATGATGGCAGTGAGACCAGTGATACTGGTGACCGATGAGAGCTGTTACATGTGGTACTCTAACCTCCAGAAAAACGATATGCCATATCTGAGGCAGCATATTCTGTTGTGTCCCCCTTCCTTGGATTTCACTAAGTGGGATGGTAGGAATATTACTGAACAGTTGTAGACCAGCATAACAATGAGATACAAAGCCTTTTTGTTACTGGAATAAGCTGGCATAACTTAGTACTCTTAAACTTTTGCAGTATTAACTCCAGAAATGATAAAGAGTCATCCAGTAAAGCCTCTACCATTTAATTATGCTTGGGCACCCGAAGGCGCTGTCATAATATGCTTCACTTCAGGTTCAAGATTTTTCAGTCACCTAATTTCCAAAGAACTCTTTATTTTTGGCTTGTGTTTGGTGGGTTTTTAGTCCTGTAGAGAAGCATGATGGGCAGTTTTGATGATAAACAAAACTAGCTGGCATTTTACTTTCAAGGCTTAATAAATACATGGATTATGAGTTTATGGAATGGAGCTAGTTAACTTTTTGGGGGCGTACTAACTGTAAAAGTGCAGTAAGGTAAGTTTAACCTATGATAATTCATTTTCTGTCAAAGAATAATCATGAGTTTCAAAAGTGCTGTTTCTGAAATCAGTGCAGATATTTAAGGGTTTGAAACCTTGATGGACTTCTATGAATCTTCTATTCTACTTGAGAAATCACTCCAACACCATCATTACTTGTTGTATGACTTTTCAATAGTACCATGCTTGTCGCTATTTAAATATTGATGTGAGACATTTATAACGTTATACAGTTTTATCTTTTATTTTCTGAAATTATTACGTTCTTGACTGAAGGAACCACGGGAAAGCCAAAGGGAGTCACCCTAAGCCATGGAGCTTTGATGATACAATCCCTAGCAAAGATTGCCATTGTTGGTTACAGTGAGGATGATGTATGCGATTCTTAGTGAATGCATTTCTTGTTATACTGTGTTGTAAAATCTGAATTAAGATTTTACATGCTAGCAGAGTAACATGATGAATCAAGCTGAAGTAGCTAAAGGAAGATTGAGTTCTTTCCACTTGTTCTGTAACAGATCTATCTGCATACTGCTCCACTGTGCCATATTGGTGGATTGTCATCTGCCATGGCCATGTTAATGGTTGGAGGCTGCCATGTCTTGATGCCGAAGTTTGATCCCAAGTCAGCTGTTGATGCCATAGAGCATTATAATGTGACATCTCTAATCACAGTTCCTGCAATAATGGCTGATATGATTTCTTTACTTAGGTACATTTCAATGTCAAATGACATTAAGAACAAAAATTAATGCACCAATATGTTTGTCGAGTATCAATTCTGAATATTTATTGTGAACCATTGTTATATGATAATTTATCTAGAGCTCACAATTTTCTTCGTATGATATTACTTCTGTACTGGCACTGCAATCTTTTACCTCAAGTAATAAATATGTTGAAGTTTATATGCTCAAGGTGATTGCCACTTTTGTCACACTTCACCTAATTTACAAGAAACAATGTCCCGAATTTGTCATAATCCAAAGTTATGCAGACTCTGCTGTACTTTTATGTATTCTTTGCACCATTTCGCCCATAAACAATGTAGGCAATCATTTCGCCATAAATAATGTAAGCAATTGCCAGGTGCAAACGTCTCTTCTCCTGAAATGTTTTGCTATAAGCACAACCTAGTTTGGGGCCAATAAATGTTGTTTTGCATCAGTGTTGTTTTACACCAATTCTTGTTCTTATTTTGATATTGTTAGGGAGAAGGAGACTTGGGAAGGTGGAGGAACCGTCAAGAAAATACTAAATGGAGGTGGGAGCCTATCAGTTGAGCTCATCAAAGACAGCAGCATATTCTTCCATAAAGCTAAGCTTATCTCAGCTTATGGTATGTCTCTTTTATGCCATTTCTTTTCCTTCAGATAATTGATCCGAACAACTGCTCACACAGATTTTCTTAGACCTCTTTGGTATTACAAAATTCACAATTTTGACTAGAAGCAAATTTATTGACCAAAATAGATGGCCAAAACATCCAGGTATATCCATTGAAATTATCAGATTTTTACATGTAGGAAGCAGTTTCAGGTTAATGCATCACGTAGGCTGGCAGATATTACAATCTTGACAATATGAATAAGGCAAGCTATGCAACTAGAAGAGGAACACTTACAAATTTGAAGAGATATGGAAAAGAAAGGGGATACAGAATTATGGGAGAAAGAAGAGTAGAGCGAAAAAAAAAAGACTAAGGACCTTAAGGGTTTCACAAAATTCTTAATAATTAATGCCTAATTGAATCTATCTTCAAAGCAGTTGGAGGATGACTTCAAAGAACCATTGCAACTGTGAGGGCGAAAAACCTTAAATTTGAAGCCAAATTAAAAGAAACCAAAATACTAATCATCCACTACCTATGGAAAACCCGTTCTGGACATTTAATTTAAAAGTGACTAGAGTTAACCTTCTAGCCACTAGAAGTCTGACTGACTGTAGCATAGCTCGATTACCCTTCTTCTTCAAGCTACTTTGCATGCCTCTAGCTCATTAGTTGGCTCAGGAATATCTAAAATAGCTGCTCTATAGCATGATAACTATATAGAATTTCATATCTGTGTATTAATCTGTGAAAATACTAATTTGATTAATGGGCTAATAAACATTATCCTATTGAAAAAAAAAATTATAGCAAAGTTTGAGTTTAAGTACTTTTGTCTTATGTTCTAAATCACAAGCTCAAAAGCCAAATGACATGAACATATGATGTATGATTGGCCGCTGAAATTTGACTTTGGTGCACTTTTTTTTAGTTCTTCTTGACTCTTTATTACAATAGATGAAAGTTTTTACTGGTCTTTTTTTTCTCTCTCTAATGTTTTTCATTTATCAAAGGAATGACTGAGACTTGCTCGTCGCTGACATTCCTGACCCTCTATGACCCAACGAATGAAATCAGCGGCCACACCCTTGAGATAGTTAGTGCAGCAAGATCCAATCTCGTTCACCGGCCACAAGGCGTTTGTGTTGGCAAGGCTGCACCCCATGTAGAACTAAAGATACGTGCAGGTGACTCTGGTCATATTGGGAAAATTCTAACTAGAGGACCGCACATAATGCTCAGATATTGGGATCAAAATTTTACAAACCCGTTAAATCCCAGGAATGAAGTCTGGCTTGACACAGGTGACATTGGATCCATTGATTATGATGGTAATTTGTGGCTTCTTGGACGAAAAAATGGTCGGATAAAGAGTGGGGGGGAGAACATTTATCCCGAAGAGGTAATAGAAGTGCCAGTGAACCTATTCATTTCAACTTTAAAAGATTTTTAAATAAAAAGCAGTTTGATCTTTCAAGAGGAACGCACAAGTGGAATAGAACAACCATTTGTATGGCTGGAAAACTGGAATCTTCCTATTTAGCAAACAAAAAGTTTATCATTTTACCTTCTTTGCCAATGGCACGTCTTGTGTCTACTTGGTTTGTGTTCTTCACTTTTTCATGGAAGAGTAATTCTACTGTTTTCTTGAAGTAGGTCGAGGCAATTCTGTTAGAACATCCAGGAATTGCTGGCGTTGTTATTGTGGGAATCCCAGATGATCGCCTAACAGAGATGGTAGTTGCATGTATCCAACCAAGAGAAAAGTGGCAATGGTCCGAGTACTCTGTTTCAAATGAAGAGCTTCAACTATCTAGAGAACATCTCCAGCAATTTTGTATGGAAAAGAATTTAAGCAGGTATGTCCCCTAATTCCTTGGTACATATTCACGTAAGTATTCACAGCTTTGCACATCTGTTTGCAATTGTCTTCCTCTCCTTTTCTTTTTTGGGTGGGGGAAGAAAGTATGTAGTGGCTCAGTGTTTATTTATCTTTAAAATCGTTTTCAGGTTTAAGATACCAAAGATGTTTCTTGTTTGGAGGAAGCCTTTTCCACGAACAACCACGGGGAAAATAAGAAGAGATCAAATTCAAAAGGAAGTTATGTATCAGCTACAATATTCGCATAGTAATTTGTAAATATCTCAAATGATTAATTATATAGGATATGCTCCAAATTATTTCTCGGCGGTTTATTGCAATCTAACAATTAATTTAGTGACCCAATTCTTAATAACTTGTTTAGTTGGAAAGAAAATAGCCACTCTAAATTAATTGTTCTTCATTCGACAATGGCCTGCAACCCATATGCCCTTAAAAAAACAAGAACAGTCACTCTAAGTTAATTTCTTTTGTGCCAAGGAAAGTTATTCCTTAAGTGTAGGGTGCAATTTAAAATTAGTTGAAAGGAATGAGTAAAACAATAAAATTATATTATATTGATGAAAATTTTAATATAGAAATTTTTAGGGAGTATAAATAATGACTACTCTCTATCAATTTTTTTTTTTTTAGAATTTACTGATATTTTATATCAAAGTTACTGCACTACATTAATATAATTGAGAAAAGTTATTTTCACTTAAGGAAGAAAAACTAAAATCTTGCTAAATTTATGAAGAATTATGCTAGTTTCACTATTAAATCTATAGCATTTAATTAAATTGCATGATTCATATTTTTTTACATTAATATTTAATAACACTCAGTGTATAAAAAGAATATTACTTAATAAAAATTGCTATTGGCTTTATCTTACACCTTAATTTTCATTTCTTGGGCATTTGATTATTCTCGATATCAATTCATATTGATATTTGTTAAACTTTGCGTGGATCAATGGTTGTGAATAGGATCATGGGCATATTATATACATTTCTATAGTTATGTACTCTAAATCAACCAAAGAAAAGTATACCGCTGTTTTAAATCTAATAGGATTTCCCAAGCTTTTGATAAATAAAAATAATGCTTCTTAGAGAAAAAATTTATATCTATGTGGATATCAATTTGCATGTATATGTTTACATATTGATATTATAGTTAAGTAGTGTTGGAGTTAGCTTATGGGCACCTCAACTAATTCATCTCACTAGTGCGTTCAAATGTAAATAGACTTAATTGTATATTTGGTTTGGAGAAATGGTTGGGGATACTGATCATCACACAAGACAGCAGTACTCTTTGATTTATGTGGTTTCAAAAATGTAGTAATTAAGTTTTTCATTTTTTTTAGTATATTATGAGACTCAAACTAGGGGATGGGGTGGGTATAAAAAAAATTTAGATTCTTTAATTTTTATAATTTTTTATTTATTTTTATTTAATTTATATTAAAATATAGATTATAAATTTTATATTTATTTTTTTAATTTTATATTTATTTCTCCCTTATATTTTTATCTTTAAATTTACTAAAGGCATAGAATCCCATGTTAGCATAGAAGGAATATCCTCTTGGACATTTCAGTATTTGAACAGTTGGGTCCAATTTTTTCTTGGCCCATTACTACAGAAATCTACATGTGGTACTATGTAGGATGATGCACTCTTTCATGGAAGCACATGATGGTCACGTGCTATCATTATCCGAAGTATGTTCTAATTAATTATTTTATATTGCATATTATATGTATGTGTATGCATTATCATACAACAATTATATTTGTTCTATGTGCAGCAATAATGAAAATCATAGGAATTATAATATGGCCTCACGTATTCTTAAATTTTTAAATTTCCTTATGTTAAATAGGATGATCTGAACATCATAAAAAGATGACTAAATTGTATGTATTATATATTATGTGTATGGACGGTTTATTTTGGTCCTTCATGTGATGCTTCCCAAGTTGGATTTTACGAAAAAGTTTAAAAGTTTTGTTAAAATAATTTGTATGATAAAGTGCATGTGATAGTTTTACTAACCAATTTTGTATTAACCACTTTGCACATTTGTACAAGCGGCTATATATCATTAAGGTTACCACTCTTATACTTTATCCCAATTTTTAAATGTGATCTTTAAAAGTTTATAAACAAAATTGCAGTAAGATGAATAGTAAGTAAAGGTATCAAAATAACTTTTACTTGTTTAGTTCTCTTTAAGAGATAAATTAAATTAATATTTTTTTAATTAATTAATATTATAAGTTAATCCGTCTCATCTTTTTTAATTATAAGTCAAAATAAGTTAATTTATTTAAATAACTATAATATTAAGTACGAGCAGAAAAAAATATATAGAATAAAAAGTAATAAAAACCAGTACTAAGAGTGAAGCTAATAGAAAGTGATAAAGAAAACTACAAAGATATTGGTTTCTTCTATCTTAAATTTTTATTATATTTATAGAGGTTTAGAACTTGAATGGGCTGGCAGCAAGCATTGACATGGTAGAATCATAGGACGATAGTCTGAAATATTAGCGAGTAGACGATACTGTAAGTCTCTCTGCAGTCACTCTATTAATGAAAAGATATGTGGGAGATGAGACCAAACTACCTGCAGATATGAGCAATGAAAGAAACCATTTCCAAACGAGCAGTGGAGAAAATTTTTGGGGCCAAAGAAGTAATTATCATCTATTATATAAAAGATGTGATGATATAATAATTTTTAATATATTCAAAGTTATAAAAATATATTAACAATTTTATTGTACAAAATAGCATATCTTTCTTTTGGTATGAATATCAAATCAATTATATAAAGAAAACAAGGCATAAGTCGCAGAATATCTTCATAGATCTTTAAATGGAAAACCTTCAAATCAAATACCAAAAAGAAATTAATTTATTCCAAAATTCCAACTTATCTAAACTCATCCTCTGTGCAAAAGCTCAATAGATAAAAATTCATATCAAAAAAATCATAAATATATAAAAGAAATATAACAAATTGAAAAATACTTCGTAGTTAAATTGAAAAATAATATTTTTTTAAATTAAAGAATTTAGATTATTAAATTGCAAGAAGGAAATTCATTTTGAAAAATTAGGATGAGGCAAAAAAAATGGTCATCATGATAGCTTGAAGTTAGAACTAAGAATTTTGCTTGCTTGAGGAGTGAAGACAAAGTATTCATATTGCTACTATTTGTGGGTTTTTCTTTCAATTTTTTTTAGTTTTATACATTACGTCTAAATTTTGAATTAAATACTTAGTATGAACTGTGTTAGTGTGGGTTTAATATTTCCCAAAAATATATGAAGTTTTAATTTGATAATATGGTGGACTAGTTTTTAAAGCCTTATATTAATTTTTAGAGAAAAAAATTAGGAGACCAAAGCTAAATTTTACCTTATAACAATTTTTTTAAAAAATAGAACTTCTTAAGAAAAAAGATTAGGAGGCCATGGTCCTCCGATGTCTCTTCTAAGACCTGCATTTCACTTCGGCTTCTTTTCAACTTCCAAGTGTCCTCTGTATTTGCGGACACAATGACCTAGATAACTAGCAACCTGGCTTATCATCTTCATAAGCCTATCCATTAGATATAATATAATATGATCTAACAGTATAATGATAAGCTTGTCTTCAAACTCTAAAATTGTTTTATTAAATGCCTCACACATATTGTTGACTTGGAAATCACATATACTCAAATAGTCATATACAAATCTAGTCCATCTCTAGGGAGAAGAATGTCCTTAAGGTGCTCCCAAGTCTTATCATTTTTCTTTTATAGCTTATCCATGCATGCCTTACATTCAAGTGATGTTGTGTCTCTTGCAACAACACACATAGCTTCCTTCAATTCAAAACCTGTGAATATTTTTTTCTAAAGTTGGCATATATTTGTTTCACTCCCAATCCATGTTCAATTCTAGGGCTAGTGCCTCCACTACATTAAGCAGCAAAGAAATGAGAATAGTCACCAAGCAATATAAATATAAAAAAAAAAAAAAATCAATGATACAATTTGAATTGGTCCAACATATGAAATTCTGAGTTCACTTTCTGATAGGCATATAGTGATTAATTAGCTGTCTTAATAATTTGTAGGCCTACTCAGACTAGTTAGTTTGATCTTCACTTCCACCGTTCTAGTAAATCCAACATTACAATATGTTGGGGGTTTCAAGTTCAAACTTTTGGGCCTATTGATGTGGATAGTTTCTCCATAGTCATATTTGATTCGTGTCTTAAGAAAGCTAGGTTCATTAGTGATAGATTGCATGCATTTTGTATTCCTAGTTTGTTTTTAGATATTGGCGTAAGGCCCTTAGTCAATGATGGAGACATCTTCAGCTTCTTGGAGGCTTTGAATGGTCGTGCTGGGATTGTAAAGCACACCATTGATGCACCAACTCTAGTTTCCCTTTCAAATTCAAGTTGTAGGTTAAGTATTTGCTATTGTGGCATACCTTCTATTTATCAGATATAAAAGTTCATCTCTTATTCTTAATGGCAAAAGCAATGGAAAACATTTAGTTGTCCCATCCTTACCCACTAAAATAAGTACTTGACCTACGACATATTGTAATGTTGGGCTTTTCTTCAATTGGCCAACATGGTGAAGTGAAGGTCAAACCAACTAGTCTGAGTAAGCCTACAAATTATTAAGTCAACTAATTAATCACTAAATGAATTAATTAATCATTTTATGCTTATTAGAAAGTGAATTTAAAAATGAAAATATTGGAGGGACCAAACACAAAAGTCTCACATCAACCTAGCATAACCTACCTTACCACACCACCAAAGCAACAAATGTTGCACTACATATACACCATTTGAAGTATAATGGGGACTACTATCATGAAACAAGTAGGCAACCTACCCCACAACAAAGGTAGTGCATGGATCACTATCCCAATCAAAGAAAAAAAAAAAGTAATTTAGTCAAAAATCTTACTTAATCCAAATGGGAAGTTATGCCTGATGAATTTGTCCATCTCATGAAGTCACACTATGCAATGAGGTCTTTCCCTTCTTCTGTGTTAAGCATAAGTTATAAAATGGAGAATGAATTAACCCTAAAAATTTGAAGGTAATTGGGATAGAATTGGGGTAATTTATCATGTGATAATCATGTGAATATACTTAAATAGCCACATCATCTCAATCGTTAGCTAACACATCATATAGTGTCACATCATTTAAAATGTGTACATGTCATAACTTTTCGTTTACTGTAATATAACAAAGGAGTTGTGAATGATTAGACCCAAATTCTGAAATGTTTAAAATGGCATTGCTCTAATCAAAAACAAAAATTAAAACTGCAGGGACTTAATGTTCAATTAACTGAATGATTAGACCCAATTGCTCAAATTATGAAATGTTTAAGATGACATTGTACTACTTAAAAAAGGAAATTAAAACTGCAAGGACTTAATCTTCAAATAAACCAATGAAATAATTGATATCATATGTTTTCTTTTTTTTTTTTTCTGTCATTTTTCTTGAAGTTTGTTACCGTTATTGTTTGGAGGGACATATTTACGATGCTCTCTATCGATACATTGCGGAGGAATGAAGCTAAAATTACGAAGGGTTGTTCCTCTTTCTTGTGTTCTCTTACTATCATATTTTCTTTTGGGCTAAGAAAGGAATCCAATTCTAAAAGCATCTTATCATGTTAACCATCAATCAAGCTAAGAATTCACGCAAGCTATTAAAAGAAAATGCCCTTTTTCCCCCTTAGATTGCATTCACCAATCTAATATTATAATTATCATAAGGATCAATTGACACGTATATATTTTTTGATTATTTTTTATAGAACATTATTTTCATAAATTTAGCCGTTATTTATAAATATTTAAAACTATGTCAACTTTTTTTAGACCAAGCCAGACAGATCTTTTGCAACCGCAAAGATACAAACTGTGAGTAACAAACTTATGCCTTTCTTTATCCAAAGGTTTCAAACCCTAAAAAAAAAAAAAAATTTCAGAGAGAGTCAAAAGGTTATCGTAAAGAAGAGAACATGGGTATCATGATGATTATGATTGCCAAATAAATAATTCATTTGCCTCTCTTGTGGGGACAATGTACCGTTACAAAATTATTAAAGTAATTATTCCACTCTAACCAAGCCAAATCTTTTATCATCCTTATTACACAAATCACATGTCAATGCCAACTATATCCTATAAGACAAGTAAAGAGCTATATAAAATAGTGCAATTGGACTATATTCTATTACTCTCATTAGTCCTAAAATAATCATGACCTTATTATTGAAAAAAAAAATGTCAACTATATAAAAATTTGTGTATAAAATTATTATAGAAAATGTGACAGTTGTATGATGTCTTATATTATCACATTTTTTATGACAATTCCACACCAAGAGCATTTCCCAAAGAACACTTTTCTTGTGTAATGTTATATAAATTAAGATAAAGAAGTTTTTTATTGGAAAAGACAATAAGGTTAAAAGCTTCAAAATTGTTACATTCCATTTCTATTTTGACCTACCTTTCTTCCTTTTGGCCTTGAAAAATTTTCAAAATTGAACTTCACATTTCACCAAAAAGATTCAATATTATAAATTTTTTGTCTCATTTATCTTAGGCAATTGATAATTTCTTATTCTTTTAATAAATTTCTCATAAACTATATTCATTCTCTTAATTAAAGCAATTACATAAAAAAAATTAAAGCTGCTGAAAATTAAAACTATATCATTATAATAATAAATTATGTGCATTTTCATTCTTCAATGGAGAGAGAAGGTGGATGAGAATAAAGAATGTAACTACTAACAATTTGGTAGAATTTATTAATCATTAAATTATTAATTTTAGTATATTTCTTTATATTAATTTTGGAAAACGTAAATATGAAATTGATGAAAATTGATTGCCATTAGAAAGTCTTCATGTTTAGCAGCTAGCAAGGCCAGGGGTAGCATACCAACGGCTTTGACTTTTTTGTGTTTTTAATACCAACCTCTTTAAAGTTTTGAAGTAATTTTCAAGCACACAAATAAATATGGAGGATAAAACAACCGTTCCATTGAATCCCTTCCACAACTATCTCTCTCAATTCCAACATTTTTCAAGAGATATAATACTCTTTCTTTTCTATGGAATACGACAAATTGATGACATAAAAGTGCCAAATATAGCATCAATTTTTGCTGATACAAACAAATTGGCATTGGGTTCACGGATTTTCTTAATATTTTAATTTTATTTTTTAATGTAACTAGTATTTTTTATTATAACTATAATAAATCATAATTTTACTATTTTATAAATTTAATTTTATTAAATATTTAATAAATTATGAGTTATTAAATTTGTTAAATTTTATAAATTAAATTATAAAATTATTTATAATTTATTTTTAAATAATTTTTATTTAGAATTTACAGAATTATATTTATTAAATATTACCGATAAATTATAAATATAAAAATTTTAAGAATTTTCAATGTTCTTTATAAGCAATTAAAGTGGGAGTGGTGTCTTCCATACATGGCACGTGGAAGGGCACTTACCGAAAATATAAGGACTACTGAGGTCTATTTGTATTCCGTGTCTCCCGCTCTCACCAAAGCCTCCTTTTTCTTTTCAATCTAAACTTGCTCTTCTGGAAAGCCCTAAGAACCAGTAAGAGAATTCATAGAGACTGTCGTGGAAACAGCTTTGTCAAAATTTTGAATGGTCGTCTTGGGAACCTTCTTTCATTCCCAGAGCCAAAATTCATATCACCGGTTAGGGACTAGATATTAGGCAGTGGAATTGCCGCTGTTCCTGAACCTGAACGGAATAGCGGTATGGCCAACTGCCTCGGCGGCGATCCGTTTTCAGTTATATTGCAGACATCCTCGTCATAACATGACGGAAGCGGCTTCGTAGGACCTGTGTTCGCTTTTCCTTCATCGTATATGGGACTGACTTTCTTGCTGCTTTCAGACAGTCCGGTATTAGTTTCAACCCTTTCCGCTGCGTCCCCTTCCGAGAAAGCAGCTTCACTTCTCTGATTCTTCTCTCGGACTAGTAAGTTTTTCTGTTGTTTAAAGTTATTATTGAATCTTAAAATCTGCGTTTGAGCTGCAATTAATCAGCACAAACTAATATTGAAGCTTGATTTTCATTTCACCTTGCTTGTTCAACTCTGGTTGCTAAAGAAGACTTACGAAAGTTTAACAGCTGAAATGAGTTCGTGAATTCGATATGAAGCGCAAGTGTGAAAAATTATGATACTTTTTAGTTTTAGTCGATTTCTCAGCAAGCAAAAATATCTTTTTTTTCTCATTTACGTATTTTTAAGTCACGTGTAAGAGTAATGCTTGATGCAATTTTGTTGCTTTGTCTAGCTTTATTTTTATTTCAATCATTTCCTTTATGTTCACTTTTAACTCTAGCAGGGTTTGACTTTGTGTTTTGAATAGCGGCAATGGCCCCAAACTGCTGACACAACCAGTGCTGGAAAACTTTACCAATATGGATGGTGGTGAGCGGGCTAATGATAATGGCAAGGGAAATGAGAATCTGGGAGATTATATAATTGAGGAAATTGAAGATTATATGGACGACATTGTGGAGCGGTTGACAATCTCTAGGTTGGTGAGCGACTCTATAATAAAGGGTATGGTTAATGCGGTTGAGCAAGAGGCAGCTGAGAGGATTGCTAAAAAAGAATTGGAGTTAATTGCGTTAAAGGAAAAACTACATATTTATCATGTAGGTGCAGATGAAACCAAAACATTGGGTTCGATAGTGGCTTACCATGAACCACATAAGACTATTCCTTGTCACTTTTCAGATACTGTAGTCGAGCATGATAGATTGATAGAGTCCGTGGAAAGTCTTCAAGTTGCAGCCAATGAAAAGCTAAAGCAGCTCAAGAAAGAAATAGATAAATTAAGAGGGGCTAATTCCATTAGAAGAAATAGTTCAGCTTCTGAGTTGGTAGGATTAGATGGAATTCTGCAAGAGAAGGTACTAGAAAGGTGGAATTTTGTTGACAAAACCTTTGAAAGTTTAAAAGGTACTCTAGATGTCTTCTGCAAAAGGATGATGATTATGGCTCGGTCGTCAAGGGCATCACTTTCTGAATGGCAACAAGAGCAGGATTTTCAATCCAAAATTGAAGGGATGGTGATCAGCAATTGTATCCAGAGTTTTCAAGAAGAGTTTGACCAGAAAGTAGGGGATCAAAATGCAGAAATGAATGCTTCTGATTGTGGACACTGGTTTGATAAACTTAAGGAGATTTCAAGTTTGCGTCAGGAATTGGATTCAATTTCTAAATCACTATTTGTTTCTGAAACTGGGCATCTTATTTCTCATGGATCGTTGGAGAATGATGAGGAATGGTGTAATAATAAGAGAACTGACCATTTCCACTGGAAGCTTTCTTCAAATCACTTATCGCAATTATCTTTGGAAGGAAATTGCAAACATGAAGACTCTGAGGTAAACCTTGAGAATTTAAACTCTGTCCCACTGAAGCTGAAGCACATGACTAAAGATGAATTGGTCACCTATTATAATTCTGAGATAACTAAAATGAGAAGAAGCCATGAATCTCAAGTGCAAGAGATGACCGAAGAAAATTTCCGTCTTAGGCGGGCACTATTGAGAGAAAGAGGTTCTTTGTTGCCATTGAAGAAGGATAAGGACTTTGATATGTTGAGGAAAAAATTACCTTATGTCATTTCAAAATTGGATGAAATACTTGAGGGCAATGAGAAAGTGCAACCATTCTGTGAAAACATGGAGTCTGTTGGCAGTTTGACGGATAGATTGGAGTCCCTGCACTCTGAGAATCACCGACTCAGGGACATACTAATTAATAAGGAAAAGGAATTTAAGAGTATTTCAGTACAGTTGTCTCATGCTGTGGAAAAATTGTCTCAGCAACAACTGGCTGAGAAAAATTTGTTGCAAAATATTCAAAAGCTTGAGGGTGAAATAGGAGATGCACATACTGAATTTTCAGTTATTCAAGAAGTATACAAATGTCTTCTTGAAGAGATTAAGGGTGGATTCAGATACATTGCCGAAGAATCACACCTGAAGGATAGTCTTGTGGAAGAAATGTATGGAATTATATCTAAAGAAGCTGCCTGCGATGCTCAACCTTCTAGCAGGTTGGAAATTGAGGATGTAGAGATTGAGTCAATTATCATGCAAGGGCTATTGCATGTTACATTCAAAGAAGCTTTGTTAGGTTACAAAGAAGCACTAAAGTTGGAAGCTACTGAGAAAGAGAAGCTAAAACAAGAAATGCTCATGCTGTCATCAGTAGTAGAAGAAAAGGAGAAGTTAGCACAGGAAACCACTGATGCATTGGTTCAAGAAAAGAAAAAGATGGAGTTAGCCTCTTTAGAGCTTATCAGCTTAAGAGATAAAACTGATCAGGAGCAGAAACTAATTTTAGAGAGGAATAAAGTGCTAGATGTTATTAGGGGTGACTTGGTTGAAGCATTGAAGGAAGTTGAACATTATAAGGAGCAGATGCACAAGTCACATCAAAACCTTGAACAAAGAGAAAAAGAGCTTAGCGAAATTGATGAAGAAAGAAGGGTCCTTTGTGATGTTATACAAGAGAAACAGATTGCCTTAACAGTGATTGAAGCAAAAGAAAGGGAAACCAGAAAGCAAATGGAAGCAACAGTTGCTCTTGTCTGTGAATTGTTGACAGCAGTTGCAGATTTTGAATCTAGAATTAACAAAGACATCTCAAAAAATAGTATGAGGTACATGATAATTATGTCTAGGCCCTCATTTTCCAGTATAATGCCACATGGATTTGTTATTAACAGCTGTTTTTACAGTTAGTTGTGCTTGTGTTCTTTCAACTAATTTACAGTGTTCCTGCAATTATCAATTGTTAAAGCTTCTGTAAACCAGAAAGTTCAAGCATATGATTGCCTCTGGATTATTCTGAATGTGACATGTATTTTCTTTGTAGAAATAGGTTAATGAAATAACTTATTTATCTTTTGTTTTTCAAATGCCTTATAAACATTTAAGCCTGTACATATGCTGCACATTATATTTTTCATTTCTGTGGGCCATGGCAAATGTCTTCAGATTGTTCTGCAAGTTAGAGGTATATATACCAAGAAGAGCTGTCATATAAGTGGGGAATTTGTTAGAAAATCATTTTGGTTTTTTTACTTCTTTAGAATTGCTAAAATTCTGTGTACTAGATACCCATCTTGTTTGTGGCTTATTGCGGCCTGTGAATTCCAAATTTGGTTCTTTTCATCAAGAGGTGGGTAAATAGGTTTACAGGTGTTTAAGTAGAGGCGTTTGTGTCTGAGGTCAGATCTGCAAACTCAGAAACGTGGTCCTATATTGAAAAGGCTTGATTTACTAGAGACTACTGGAGAACAATTACTGAATGAAACACTTCATTAATGCTTCTATAAAAGCATACAAGAAATCTTTTCTTTAGCATCCTAGAATGAACTACGTTTTATGTTTCTTAATTAATCGCTTGCAATTGATTTCTGTTGGAGCCAAGATATTTAATCAATCTACTCACTGAACCAGTATGTGGGCCCATGGCCAACCAATCCATTGTTTTTTGTTTGTATTTCACTAGTCCTCTGGTGTGTCAATATCCTAATTGCCTTAATATCATGCAATGTTTGTAAGAGAAGATGCAAATAAATTTTTTTCCTTTTACATTTTACACTTTGTTAGTTCCATAATCTATAATTAATAGTTTTCTTTCGTATTTTTGTTTTTCAATTCAATTGGAAGTTTTTCTGATGATTACAATCTAAGTCAATTTATTCATTCAATTTTATTGTCAGGCTTGATAACATGAGTTTTGAGTTACATTGCCTTCATAACAAAGCCAATAAACTTAAAACCATGGTTTTGGCATACAAGCAGAGGCTAGAAACAAGATGTTCTGATCTTGCAAAAGCTGAACTAGAGGTATGTGATCTGAAAGAAAAATCATGTTTTTACCAAATCTTACTTGATCTTATAATCAGGTAACCTATTCTTGCTGCAATGCATGTTGATGACCTTGAATATTAATTTTAAGTGGTGCTTCTATGGAAGATAGCTTATTGGATATGTTGTATCATGTCCATATTGTTTCCCTTATTCTATTTCATCTTTTCTTGTTTGCTTTCCTGTAAATTTTTGCGCAACCTTTGTGCTATGTCAACTGCAACAGAATCGATAATTTCAATGTTGATATTTTGACATAAAATCCTTTGTATGAATTGGGCCCCTTTTGTTTGCAAGCTGTGTGGCATATAGTCAGTTATAATTTTTATTCCTTGTGTCAACTGCATCGTATATTTTGGAGGGTATTTTATCCTACATTCCTCCTATTAGTTGTACTCACCTTTATCTCTAATAAATTTTTAGCTTATAAGAAAAATAAAACTGATATATGTGATGGCCATACTTATAACCTATGTAAACATTTCAAGCTTCTATCAGCTGTTCCCTCACCCCCTTTCCTTTTCTAGGGGATTTGAGGTTTGTCCTTGCTTATGCCAAATTGACAAGAAAAAATCTGTATATAAAGTATGAAGATTACTTTGAAGCAGTGAAAAAAAATGTCATTCGGATAATAATGTTAAAACATGACAATGTAAGTCAATGAAATGGATTTGTTTCTCTATTATGTAATATCATCTAGAAGACTTTATTATTTGTCTATACTGGAATATATTGAGTGTATCAGTGAAATAATATCATTGGAAGATATTGAGTGTATCAAGGAATAAATTCCCTGAAATTATATTCTTACTGTAACTGATGCATCTGTTGTTTTGCCTTTTCTTTCATAGATTCTTTAGTCCCTTTCCCTTATAATAAAATCTTTACCTTTTATTGACAGTGATTTTCTTTCATTATTTATTGACAGTACTATCATGTGACTCTCAAATTATTGGTATAAAATTTTAGTTAGCATATACATAAGCTGGACAACATTAAATTTCTTAGAGAAGGGCCTGTTGTAGTGGATAAATTGAGAAATTTATTGAAGAAGATAAAATTGTACAGGACAGAGGATGTAATATACTCTAAGAGAAAGATGCAATTGCATTTTTTTTTTCATGCTACACATTAGTTTCCCCATCAACAAGATGATTAATCTATGGACTGGGGGGATGATTGACATAAATTTTTGGGTTCATTGACTGAAATATGTTTTCTGTTTGGAGCCAAATTGAAACTTGATGGAGAATGCAGATATTTAGGACCAAAACAGGGTTATACTCTTCAAAAAAATTGATAATAATTATAGTGAAACCATTCCCAGCCAATTAAAATTACTTGAGAACAAGGCTAGAGAGTCAAATAAACAATCCTATCCCAAAGTACATGTGATGAAAATTTTCTTTTGAATATTCTTCTGTTTCTCTCTAATTATATGAATTAAACTTTCTGCAAATATTGCTCATTGCCACAAGTTTTTACTCTCCTTGGTTTTAAATCTTCTGAAGATAGTCAACAACAATTCTCCCAAA
This sequence comes from Dicorynia guianensis, assembly GCA_037013595.1. Taxonomy (NCBI): domain Eukaryota; kingdom Viridiplantae; phylum Streptophyta; class Magnoliopsida; order Fabales; family Fabaceae; genus Dicorynia; species Dicorynia guianensis. The sequence goes on from JASUAB010000010.1 coordinate 5,862,992, forward strand.
GCTAATAAGTGGATATACATCTCTTGCCACCCATCATAGTCCTAGCCATTGAGCAATGGAAAAACAAGTGCTTGTGGCTTTTCAAACTTTTAAACAAAAATCTTAGCATAAATCTTCATTTGGCCTACTAATCAGCAGTAGGCCATTGGTATTAATCTACATTTGTGATGACAAATTTTGGGTTGGCTGTGTTGAGGAGAAAACTCACACGACATAGATGTCTACATACATGGATTAATGATTAGTTTTGTGTTGTCATTGTTATCTGTGATTAGAAACATTTTGTTTTAGCCATTGGAGGTCATTTATGGTAAGTCGTGGTTTTGCAATCACAGAATTATGTACTGGGAGAATTATAAAAACAAAAGACTTTTGGCATGTTTACAGTTAAGGACCACTAAACCATATATTTAGTTCTGGACTGGTTTAATGATTAACCATTCTTATGTTGACTTACCTACTTGTATGGTATACTGGTCATTAATTGTAAATCTTATGCCAAACAGGTCCCTTTTTTTTCTTAATAAAGCCTCAATTTCTTTCCTGAATTTGCAAGCAGTTCAAAATTATTGAGAGTAAAAAGTAAATTGCGAATCAGTGGCAAATGTCTCATTTTTATGTAGTAAATTTTTGTGAATTATGATTTACAGTTGATACTGAGTTTGAACAGATATCTAAAACTTAGGTGGATACCTCCGTCTTACATTAGACCTGTACTTATAATAGATATCACACTGGATTTCAGGTTGATCTTTTGGGGGATGAGGTAGATACTCTTATCAGCCTCCTTGAAAAGATATACGTTGCACTTGATCATTATTCGCCCATCCTGCGGCATTACCCTGGGGTAAGAATCTTCCCATCTCAACAATTACTTTAATGTCTCTGCAGAATTTAAAGAATGCTGTAAGACCAATTGATCTGATATTATATATAGAGCCTAATTATGTTGCTGATTGTTTCTCCTTATAAATAAACAACTATTATAGGGATATTAAAAAAAAGTATTTCGGGATCTATACTGAGACAATGGATACTTGACAAAAGTGTTGAAGGAAAATGAAAATTTTTTTCTTGAGAAATTTTGAATTTGAAAATGCAAGACAATCACCTATTGGGTCATGTATAATCCTTTTGGTGTCATGTTTGATATCACTCTTAACTGCCTTAGTGTCAATGTTGCCAGACATACGTTTCCCAATAATAATTTTCTTTATTCTTTGCTCATAAAGGAAACATTTTCTTGGAATATCTTTCATTTAACTTAAAAATTGAAAGAAAGAAAGGCAGGAAAGGCTACTGCTAGAGGTGGCAATTAATATTTTGCATTAGGATATCAGGTATGAACATTCATTAGTAAATTATAATGTCTACTGATTGTTGGACTTTGACATTAGTGTCGATAAGATTTACATAGGTGGCTGATTCTAAAGCTCTTTGACATGGATGTATAAGGATTCCTGAATCAAGAGGCAATAACTTTGAACCATGCCACTCTTACCAAAAATCTGAGGTTTTATTATTGAAATATTTATGAAAAATAAGGGACTATAATTTGCGATGCACCTTCGGCATGGTCAAAAGTTAATTATCTTTTTTTTTTTTCATGAAGAGGGTTACTTATATTAATAATATATTCATGTATAAAATATTTTGTATTGCCTTATCTCCATGCATCCCAAATAGGTACTGTCCCTAACTAATTAGGGCTTTGTTTCCTTGCAGATTACTGAGATTCTAGAGCTAATAAGAAGAGAGCTGACTGGAGAGTCTAGAAAGCCTGTTTGAGCATAAGATTTGGCCCGGTAAATTGACTGACATCTATGTATACTGTAGGTAGGGAATTCTCTTACTTGTATACAAATTTTCTGTCTCCTAAAAGTCCAGTTTATTATTCTTAGTCTGGGCTGAAGGGATAGGAGAAATTTTTTGTTTTTAAATTAATCACATGGGTCCATCTCTGATGCCCACTTTGTACTTTTAAAGAACTTCTTTAGAATTATTTCTTGCATTTAACTGTCATTGTAAAATGTTTTCATCTATGCATTAATTATGTGCTGCAATGTCATTAAAGTACTGTTAAATTTTGTCAGTGAAATTTCTTAGTTACTCTAGTATGTTGCACTTGCTTACAGTTACCGATAATGTAACATTGACTGTGGATCAAATTTAAACTCTTTTATTTTAATGAATTCTAGTCTTATAACCCCTATTTATTCAGTTTTTGAAATTATAAAAGAGAGTTGTCTACCATCTTGTTTTTAAATAAAGTTTATGTTTTCTCTTTGTACGTGAATCTCAGGTGCCCTTACTAGTCCTATAGGACGTTGATAGGAAGCGTCACCAAACTGTTAATGTTTATTCCTCTCGGCTTTTAAGTTTTAATGAATTTTATACCATAAATGATAGTGAGTTCTGATAGTGGCATTTTTTTCTTGTCTGTTTCTGTGGAACAGTGAAAACGTTGCCGCATAAATTATTTTGGTCTACTCTGTTCTCGGTTCAATCACAGTATTTTGGGCAACATGGGCAAAGGCAACCATTCCTTGTTTAAATTTTCTGATGGGTACTGGAGAATATTTGTAGAATTTTTCCAGGAATCATACACACAAATATCTGATGCATAGCTTCTGGGTTTTGGTTTCTCACAAACGTAAATATTGAGAAAACAGAGATGAAAATATAGCGAAAGGAAACAAGCTAAATGTTTGCAACAATTTTCATGGTGGCCAATACAGCCTCATTTTTGTGACACAATCTTCCATATTTCGTCCGGGAAGCTGCCATATAACCCTTTGGTCTTCTGGAGCATAAAATTACCTTTCTCTCTTTGTAAAGCATAGTTTTTGTTACCGTTGGTGTCTTCATGGGCTTAATGGCATGTGTATATGTTCTTTTGGTACTGTAAATGTATAATGTTAAGTTCATAGATGGCCTAGTCTTACAATGCTGGTATAGGTGTATTGCATTCTGCTGCTTTCAGTGTAACTGTTATTGAAAGGATGGTATTACTCTGTGCTGTATTATATATGTGCTTTTTAGATTACCGGGGTTAACGAGTGGAGCTGGCAAGATCAATGCGCTGGTAATGGTTAAGTGAATTGAGACGTAAGATTCGCCCTCCGTGGCAAGTTCATTTTCTGCCGTTTTTTTAATAATCTTATAAATCTCTTACCTCGTCATGTTCCTTTGATAGAATCATTGGATATGGCCTCTTCAAATGCTCACTTGCCTTGATATTTGAAACTGAAAAAATTTTATTTTGTTGATATTTTTATCATCTAAATTTTATTAAATATTTATGTAAAAAATTAAATTATTAAATTAATTAATTTTTTTATACTAAATAATAAATTTAATAATCGATAAAATAATTTGTTAGATGTTAATAAAAATTTTCTTTTCTCAAATTCTACGTACAACATGGCCATCTTGTTTGTGGCTGCAGCCTGTGAATTCTAAATTTGGTTCGTTCGTGAAGAGGTACGTAAGGTTTTCAGGTATTTGATCAAATGCCTCCTTGATTAGTTCTGCAGGCTCAGAAGCATGGTCCTATATTAAAGGGAACCGTTTCGATTTACTTGAGACTAATAGAGAACAAACAAAAACACGTCCTTCAAATGTCTTCTAAGAATTTTTAAACAATGTTGACGGGACCCTACATTGTATATAAACATTGAGATTTCTTTTTTCTTGTTGTCTCCTTCAAATGCCGTGTTTTTGTTAGCATCTTTTGTGCGTGTGATAAGTGAACATCGACCAGCCGAGTGATTTATGATTTTCTGCTTTGTTTATGATTTTTTTGAGCCCCTACTATGTCAACATAATTTCCTAAACAGTATGTATTATTTTCTGTAAGAAAATATGTGAATCAAATTTTTGCTATTTCACATTTTACACTCAAGTGGTTTCCATAATTTGAAACAAGTTGTTTTCTTTCCTGTTATTGTTTTCAAACATAAAGTTTTTCGTTGGATATACATAAGAAATAAGTAAAGAAATTCATTAAAATTGAAAAAAAAAAAAAGTCGGGAAGAAAATGGATGGAAAAAACTCTTCTTACACTCTCTTAGATTAAGTAGGGTTCCCACAATGTAACCATTCAGTGTCCTTTTTTGTAGGAGTATCTGTACTCTAAATAAAATGAATAAAAGGTAATGATATGTCAATGCATGCATGTGATAAGTATTTGCTGAAATCGTTTCTACAAGCCCCCATTGATTGTTAGATCCAACATTTGTTGACTTTCATACTTTTACATTTTCTCCCTCCACATAAATTTTTAAACAAAGATAAAGTAAGATTTATGGATTAGTTAAATGAAATAATGTGCTCTTACAAAATGGTGAGAGCACGACTTTCTTACAAATGAGTATCTCGGGTGGATTTAGGAATTTTGAATAATGGAGGTAAGAAATATATAATATATTAAAAAAATAGTTGAAAGAAAAAAAATTTATGTTATAAAATTATTATTTTTTTATTTAATTTTTAATTGAATATTATGTATATTTAGTCATAAATTAGTTTATATTATCATTTATTTTTACAAATGAGTGTGATTGAATATATGTAGAAGTTGTAAAATAAAAAAAATAAAAAGTTGCATAATAATTTTTAATTAATTTTTGTTTCACTTTAAATGATAGTAGAGATAATTATAAAATATAATAAAAATAATAATATAAAATATATATATATATTTAACATTAAAATTTAATGAAGTTGTGAAATGTACTTTACTCTACTAATGAAATATAATTATTTAATAAATTTTATAATTTAATATATAAATTTTGATATATTTTTTAAAAAATATTTAATAAAATTTTAAAATAATAAAACTTTAGTTAAATCTATTAAAAAGAAGTTGCATTTGGTAAGATAAGGAGTGCATTCATGATACCTAGAAGAAAAGTTAGAAAGGTCATTGAAACTTTATAGACACTAGCTGGTTATTTCAATGCCAAAATTAGAATAAAAATAAAATAATATGACTGAGCATCGGTTTTGCTGCCCAATGGCAGTCACTCTTTCAAGAAAGATGATAAGAATACAAGAAACGTCAATTCACCGTCGCAAGAGGCCGGCACCCTTTCAAGAGGTACGCCTGGTACGGAATAGGATAAGACAATGCACAGCTTTTATATAATTGAAAAACCAGCGGTCACTTTCGTAACGTCGAAAGAATAATTGAATCTATTAGCATATTATTTTAAATTTAATTTAAATTATTTATATAAAAAAATTTTATCAAAAAATTATATTTATTTTAATAATTTTTTCGACACAAAAAAAATTAATCTCCAATTACTTCTTAAAAAATACCTGAATTTCACCAATTTCACTGCTTATCATCTTCCTGACAATGCCATCTGAACCACCTCACGAATAATTGAACCCCATCTCTGGCATCCAACACCTCCCACAGTCCCACTCTTTCTTCCTCATTAAGATTATATAATTTAGATTATTTTAAATAGTCTTAAATCTCAAATATTATTTATAATTATCGTAAATTCATATGGAAAATTTGCAACAGTTACATACAACAGTAGCAGTTACACTGTAAAGTGCAAAATAAATAGTGTTAGATTATCGGCTTCTTATGAAAGATACAAAACAAAAGCATATATGAAATGAATTTTTCCAATCTGCGACACCCCATGTTCTGATTTCTTAGTTTGTTTATTCAGTCTGATTAGTGATTATATGGTATTTTCTCTGGATTCCATTCTTACTGGTTAGCAAAGTTGTTGCCTTTATTGTCAATCATATCGCATTGCCTCCGCCTTCTCCTCCGTTCTGTCTTGAATCCTTGAAGTTTATCTTGGTTCGGATCTGGTACATAGCTGTGTGTTTTCTGGAGATTGATTCGTTTAAGCAAAAGCTGGAGGTGGGTTTTCATTTTTATTAATTGTTTGTAGTTCCTTTGGTGTCAAAGGCGGAATTTCATATGCTGCAGATGGTTTCTCCAAGTGGCCTGAATGTTCTTGTTTTGTAAATGCTTCTTCTTTTTGTGTAGTGTATGAATACTTCTTCTTTGTTCTGGAATTTAGATATGCCATCTGTTAAATGAATTGTCTTGAGGTTTGATTATGGATTTGATCTCCTCATCCAAAATCTTATTTTTGAGGTTGTTTATGGGAGTTCGGCTCGTTGGCTCTCTGGGTCTGTATTGATTTTACCTTCTTTAAGACCCTGTGATTTTGGCTTCTTCCCCGATCAGATTTTCGCTTCTGTCCTCAAAGATAATTTGAGGTTGTTATAGAGGAACAGCCATAATGGGGAACGTTTTAGGCGAGGGAGCCTTTAGTGTACTGATTCTAGTGATAATCTCAATGGGGGTTGTGAGCTCTGGAGAAGCTCAATCAAAGTCATTTATCATAGATTGTGGTTCGAATTCTTTTGTGAATGTGGATGGAAGGAGATGGGTTGGGGACATGGCCCCAAATAATAATGTCACCCTCAGCTCTCCTGGTGTTGCTGCTTCCACTGCTACGTTAAGTGGCGGTTCAATCTATGATTCGGTTTACAAAACTGCCCGATTTTTCACAGCTTCGCTTAATTACACAGTTAAAGATGTTCATGGAAACAATTTTGTTAGACTCCATTTCTGCCCCTTTGTCGTTGAGGACTACAATGTAAACGAGTCCTCATTTGGTGTTGTGGCCAATGGTGTGAAACTGTTGTCGGAATTCAATGCTCAGGGTGAGATATCGCACAAGAATATGTACTTGCAGAATTCTAGTAATTCGAGCTCATTTTTCTTGGTTAAAGAGTATATTCTGGCCATCAATACAGGTGTGCTTGTGATTGAATTTGTCCCAACTGGAAGCTCATTTGGCTTCATCAGTGCCATTGAGATAGTCCCAGTTGGGGATGAGCTCTTTGCAGGCTCAGTTAGTAAAGTTGGTGGTAGTGATGGTAATCTAAATTTGACTGGACGCGGTATGGAAACTATGTATAGATTAAATGTTGGTGGTCCTGAGATTAAATCTAGTCAGGATAGAGATCTTTGCAGAACTTGGGAAATGGATTCTAGCTATATGATCACAGAAAATGCCGGGTCAGTAATAAGGAACAGTTCTAATATTACATATGCTTCCATGAATGATTCTTCAGTGGCTCCTCTCTTTGTCTATGAAACTGCAAGGAAAATGTCTAATAATCAAGTCTTGGAAAAAAGATTTAACATGTCATGGAAATTTGAAGTGGACCCTGATTTTGACTATTTGATCCGATTACATTTCTGTGAGCTGGAATATGATAAGGCACATGAGCGAATTTTCAGAATCTACATAAACAACAGGACAGCAGCAGATAATGTTGATATTTTTGTACGAGCAGGAGGGATGAATAAAGCATATCACCAGGATTATTCTGATGCTGTTTCCTCAAAAATCAACAAACTGTGGGTTCAACTGGGTCCTGAGACGGCTGCTGGTGCTGCAGGAACTGATGCTGTCTTAAATGGCCTAGAAATTTTCAAGCTTAGTCGAAATGGGAATCTTGCTTATGTGGAGAGATACGATTCAACGGGCAATTTAACAAGGAAATCAAAAGCACGAATTGTTTGGATGGGAGTTGGAGTAGGTCTTGCTTCTGTAGCCATAGTTGCATTTATAATTCCTCTAGTTTTCAGCTTTTGCAAAAGCCAGAAGAAAAAATCCAGTGATAACAAAAAAAACACTCCTGGTTGGCGAACATTATTCCTTTATGGTGCCACTGTAAACAGCACTGTGAGTACCAAGGGGTCAGCAGGAACCCAAACTGCATATGGTATCATGTTATCTACCAGAGTTGGCAAGCTGTTTACTTTAGCAGAAATCCGTGCTGCAACAAATAATTTTGATGAGCGTTTGGTAATTGGAGTTGGAGGCTTTGGTAAGGTGTACAAGGGAGAGATTGGTGATGGTGTCCCTGCTGCAATTAAGCGGGCTAACCCGCAGTCTGAGCAAGGTCTGGCTGAATTTGAGACAGAGATTGAGATGCTTTCCAAACTCAGGCATAGGCATCTGGTGTCCATGATTGGGTTCTGTGATGAACAAAACGAGATGATTTTGGTTTACGAGTATATGGCAAATGGGACTCTAAGAAGTCATCTATTTGGGAGTGATCTCCCACCATTAACTTGGAAGCAGCGTCTAGAAGTGTGCATTGGTGCTGCAAGGGGGCTTCATTATCTTCATACAGGAGCAGAGCGTGGAATAATTCACAGGGATGTCAAGACAACTAACATATTGTTAGATGAGAATCTTGTAGCCAAAATGTCTGATTTTGGGTTGTCAAAAGATGGTCCAGCATTGGACCATACCCATGTTAGTACAGCTGTAAAAGGTAGTTTTGGGTATCTGGACCCTGAGTACTTCAGACGACAGCAGCTGACTGAGAAATCAGATGTTTACTCTTTTGGTGTGGTGTTGTTTGAAGTTGTTTGTGCGCGAGCTGTGATAAATCCAAGCTTGCCTAAAGATCAGATCAATCTAGCAGAATGGGCAATGAGATGGCAAAGGCAGAAATCACTTGAAACAATTATTGATCCACGTCTTAGAGGGTCTTATTGTCCAGAGTCCTTGTCTAAGTTTGGGGAGATAGCAGAAAAATGTCTTGCTGATGAGGGGAAGAATCGGCCTACCATGGGGGAGGTACTGTGGCACTTAGAGTATGTCGTGCAATTACATGGAGCTTGGTTAAATACTCAAAGCAGAGAAACTTCCTTCTCAGATAGTCAAGCTTTGAGAGGTACCAAAGAGGGAGAACCAGAGTTGCCACAGCCTTCAAGTGTAAATGAAGAGAATGGCTCAGATCTCAAACTGGGAAGTGATAGCGAGTCTGCAATGAGAAGAGTTACAGAAATGGATGCTGCAACTTGAGTTCTATGATTTCTGAATGCAAAGTCAATACCACCGATAAAGAACAATGACCGTTTAGTCCAATATGCTCTATAGATTCTTGTTATTGTTTTATTTTATTCAAGTTTATTATTGTCTCTTCCATCTGATTCATGTTGAAATGGTCGTGAAATGGGAAAAGTATCAACAATTTGTCTTAAAAATCTTATGCTGTAAAATCCTGTGCTTTTATATTGATTCTGGTCTCAGTTGTATTTTTGAGGTGTCTGTCTCCAAAGTTTATAAGAATGTCTCTAAAATTCAACAAATTAATTTTATTTAGTAAAATAAAATTGTATGTATTGTTTAAGAACATCCGAAATAAATAAATTATTTAAGTGTTACAATCTAAAAAAGGAGAACAGTTCCTATGCCAAAATATGAACCGTGGCCACAAGTTATTATCAAATATCATTTATCTAACTGAAATGCTTTTATTGCCATGCGAGATAACCGTTTCTATGCTTTGAGGCAAAATAAGCATCAGTTTCAATTGAGAAGTTATTAGATAATTTTTTTTTTTTGGGTATATAACTATGAGATATACACAAGCATTCAACCCGTGCGATGCATGGATTTTCAAAAACGTTAAATTATACTTATATTTTCTAACAAAAACATATAAACTAATTATTTTATTTATTATCTCTTTTATTATAAAAGTGGTCTAGTAAGCTGCTATTCATACTTCTACTATCTTGTGCTTTTATTGTGTCTAATTTTACAATTTGTTTTCCAAGTTTAATATCATCAATTTAGTGAGTTAGGCATATCATTGATTTGGGAAAATGATCAATGTACGCTTTGCGGTTGTGTGTAGAGCATACAATAAGAAAGAAAACTTTATAGAAGAGAAGAAAAAAAGGATGAGAGTATATATTATTTATGTGCAAAATTTGTATGTATCAATATCATTACTCTTTATTTAGATAAGGGTATGACTTTACAAAAATTATAAACTCACACAATTTGAGACATGAGATTCCGAGTAAATATGTGTCCTAAATGGGCGAGACAATAGTAATGCTCATAACTTTATTTGCCTTTATTATGTCTCAAAAGTAGCTATAGGACGTATTGTCCAAGCTTCTACAGCCAGGGTGATAGCCAAGGCATTTTATTAATATGTATTAATATAAAATATACTAATTGTATAATTGATATTTTTAGTAGTGTAGCGATATATATTATTGTTTTGAGCTGCTCCTTTACAATTTTGAATTCAAATTTAAAATTTTGTGTTAAGTGACTTACCATTTTTTTCATTTATAAAAAAATCATAATCTTGCATACTATGTCCCTTATTTTGTTTGATTATTAAGAATTTCAAGAAAAAAACACGTCAATGCTCATTTGTCTATTGTCTCTTCTAACATATGCTATCAAATTCTCTTAATTATTTTTTGCAGTTTAAGCATTCAAGAATAATATGAACGTTAGGAACATAACTTTGGAAGTTTAAACCATGCATGCAATAATTATTTAAAAATTTTTAGTGCCAAAATGGAAAAATTATGAGTATAAGCAATCTTGGATCTTACCATTGACATTGTTAATGGTCACATAGCATCGTCCGAAAGATGATGAGCAAGGCAATTATTCTTTTTGGCATTCCGAAAATGAACCCTAATTTTTACAAATATTATAAAAGTTGTGCATTGTCTTATCCTATTCCTTACCAAGCAACAAATGTACCCCTTGAAAGAGTGCTTCCCACTTGGGAAAATGGATTGTTCTTGCAGTCTTATTGCCATCTTATGCATTGGGCAGAAGGGGTGGGCATAACCTGCCCAACCCACCTAAACCTAGTTTAAACTATTGAAAAAATATACTCCTTAGGTCAATTTGGGTTATGGTTGAAGATTTGGGTTAAGGTGGGTTATAATGATTGGGTTTGGGTTTAAAATTTCTGACCCATGGGAATTCCTCTAACCCGGAACAAACATATATGTAACCATAAATTATTTCTCATCGTTACGCTTTGCCCTCACCGTTTTCTTCTACTCTCCTCAATTCATACTTCTCTTCCTTTTCCTCCTTATCCAAATATTTAATCCTAGTAGCTACCGTAGTCATGGTGGCTCATCCTAAAGACAAAGCTTACCTCAAGGCTATCATACCCAGTGCATCTAGCTTTTCCAAGCCATCCAGGCACAGTAGCTTGTTAATTGCCAATCCTTCTCTGCGGATCCCATCTAGAAATTTATTTCATATATTCCATCACCATTAAGGCTTTTTTCCAAACGTTTATTCCATTTTGTGAGTTGTGATTGAGTATTATTCTATGTGTCTTCAACCTAGTAATCTTCTTTCTACTCTTTCTTTGGTGCTTTGCTCACCTTCCCCACTAAAACCCTCTCCTCCTCTTGTTACTATTTGATGAATCTCTATCTCGACTCTGTATCTCGACCCCAATCCCTTTTATTCGCAACTATAGATCTAAGAATCTATCCTGATTTAGCTAAGTTGTGGTTAAAGATCTAAGAATCTATCCCTCATTTGAACCCAACCCAATTGAACCCAAAAAATTTAGGAGGCCATCATATAATCTTTAACTTAAGACAACCCAATCGTGGCTACCCAACTCATTTTAACACAAACCTTTGAGTTTACTCTTTAATTTGGGTGAAATCGGTTGAACCTAATTTAGATTTTTGTCTTAATCAATTTAGTTTATTTCATCCCAAACCTGACCAACCCCACCTGATGCCTACCAACAGAACCACCGATTAGTTACATTATTTTATTATATCCTATATTAGTATTGAAATATCAAGATGGGTTCAAGGTACAGGGTCTTCAGTAGATTAGATTGACCTACAAACTTAATTAATTTAATCCATATTAAATATATTTTTGTGGGTTGGGTTAGGTAGGCAGGCTTGATCACATAAAAAAATCTCCAACCCAATTTAGTTGAATCAGGCCATGGGTTTGGATATTTCAACCTAACCAAATCTAAACCAACTTGATAAAAAAAATATCTTCATTAGTTAGTCATTTGCTTCTAATTATATATATGGCTAAAATCAAGTCAAGGTTTTCTATTATCTACATTCTTTTATCAATTTAAACAAAAAGTATAAGTTTTCATGGTAACGAAGGGTATGAAATAGCATTAATTGAATACTAACCACCCCTTTCTCATCTTTAAGTCATTACTTTAGTTATGTTAAAAAATAATAGAGTAAGAATAGTGAATAAAACAACCTTGCACCTATAAAGTATATTAATTACTGGGTAGGAAAGAATAGTATCATACCTCATTTGAAATAATTATTAAAACTTGTTTAAATTTTGGGCTCATTTTTCTTAGGTTTGTCTTGAATTATATTCAGTATTTTATTTTATATTTTGCTATATTTAACTTGCCTATATTAACATTCATAATTGTTTTGAATACTATAAAATATATAGTTTTATTATGATTTTTTGCTTTAAAATTTTTTTTATTCTCTCTTATGCTAATTGTGGTTGAGATGGAGTCTAATTGGCATATAATCTTGTTCCTTAATGAGTAAACTTTGTTAATAACTAATGAAGTGTTGTATATGATAGGATTTTAAATTTTGTTTTAGCAATATGGTCAGAGTCAAAGCTATAAGTGTTAGACTTATTATTTAGGGTTTACGTCAAAGTTGTTGGATGTTGCAAACTGTAGTGGAGGTTTGACTTATGATAATTGTTAGACTTATCACTACATTAGATTTATGGCATATACATTAGACTTATGGCATATTAGGGCCACATTTTTTATTGACTACTTTTTCTTAGAATTTATGTAATTTATTATTTGAAATAAGGATAATTATGTGTGATTTAAATTAACAATTTTATTTTTTTTAAAAGTTTGATTAGGTAACATACCACCCAACCCATTAATAGTCAGTTCAAGTTTGAAAAAAATCTCCCTCAACCCAACTAAGGGTTGGTAGGGTTTGATCTTAAATCCATAAACCTAACAAAACCCAACTCTTGAGCATCCCTAATAAAAATTACTCCTTTTGAACTTTCCTTTATAAATGTAATGAAGGCTGACTCCTTATTTTACCAAAAGCAATTTCTTTGTTTGCAAATTTAACTAACCCGTAAATCCTACTTTGTCTTAGTTTGAAAACTTTTGGAAAGTAAAATGTGAAAGGAGACTAAACCTTCAAAGAATGAAAGGTCAACAAATCTTGGATATAACAATTGGATGGTGTAAAAAATGACACAAGGAAACCAAAGGAGAAATAGAATGCCAATTGGTGTGCAGAAAATAACATTATGTCCCATCATGAATGGGGGACTCCCAAAATAGCCAATATGGGGACAGCAATGATGCAACTGAATTTGGGTACAAGTTCACCAATAAGGGGGGCAATTAGGAAAACATGAAAGCAAACGGATAGAGAGAGTGCTAAAGGTGAGCTGAAATAGTATTAGCAACACCAAGAAGTGGAAGGAAGGGGGTGTGGCCTTAGGGGAGACATTAGATGAGGCTTTGATGGTGGGACAAGGGCCTTTGAAAAAAATCATGTTGGATTTTGAAATGGCGGCTATTGGGTCCTAGCTCCACTAGTTACCATGAGTTGCTTAAACTAGAACTTTCATAGGCTTGGGAATCCATGAACAGGTAGAGATTTTAGAAAGCTTATTCAAATTGAAGATCTCAATATTATCTTCTTGATGGAGACAAGGAGATATGCAAGGGAGTTGGAACGATTTAGACATAAGAGAGGGTATGATAATATGATAATTGTAGATTGTGTGGGGACTAGTAGGTGAAGGATTGGTTGTTTCGCATACATGTGGAAGGGTAGATGTGACTTTATTATTAATGAGTTCAAATCATATTGATTTGCAAGTCCTTAGCCCTCAATATGATCACCATGGAGAGCTACTGGTATTTATGGTTTTCCTTAAGACAATAAAAAAGAAAGAACATGGCAACTTATTCAATCCCTGAACATAATAGAGGACATTCACTAGCTAGTGTTTAGAGATTTTGACTGTATCTTGTCAAGTTAGGAGAAGCTTAGAGGCAACCCAATAAATCCTATGTTCCTTGATGGTTTTCAGGCCGCCTTACAATTTGTGGGTTAATGGATTTGGGATTTCATGTCTTTCTGTATACTCAGAGTAATAGATAGGGTGGTGAACACAATATTTAGGAGTGTTTGGATTGATTCGTGGCTGATTAGGTATAATATTGTGTTTTTTTATGTTTTGAAATTACTCACCTTCTAAATTACAAAAGCAACCATGCACCTAATATAATTCATTTTAGTAGAGAGGGTTGGTGAGAAAGAAAAGGAGAAAGAATTGTGCTTTAAGGCAGTGTGGTTTGCAAAAGAGTAGGTAAAAGAGGTAGTAAAGGAGGTATGGAGTTTGGACAGCAAAATTTTAGATAAAATTAGGTGATGCACTGGTCATTTGGAAAGTTGGAGTATGGAATGCTTTGGGGATTTTCATAAATGAATTACTAACCACAAAAAGGAATTGACAAGGCTTAAGAAGTTTACCTAAACTGAGAAGGTAAGAAATCAAGCTAGAGGAGATATTTTGGTACCAATCGAGTAAGGCAAACTAGATACAATATGGGATAAGAACACAATATATTTTCATGAAAAGGCATTGTATTACCGATAATGCTAGTCACAATTTTTACAATGAAGATGAAATGGCCAAAATATTATTTATATATTTTGATAGGCTATTTTCATACAATGCCATTCAAATCATGAAAGGCAAAATATCAGATTATCTAAAGGCTACTTTAGAAGGTAGTTTACTAGGGAAGAAGTTCATATAGCTTTGATGCAAATGCACCTAACAAAGTCTCTTGGCCTAGATGAACTTTGTGCACTCTTTTATCAAAAATTCTAACACAGTTGGGGATGATGTGATTAGTCAAATTCTCAGTACCCTTAATTGGGAAGCAGGTCCAGGTGATTTTAATTATACTTTTGTTTGTTTAATCCCAAAAGCAAAAAAAAGAAAAAACTCACTCAGGCTAAAGATTTTAGACCCATTAATTGAGTAAATAGATTGAAACTTATCTTACCAACTATTGTTTGAGATTTTTAAAGTGTCTTTGTTCCTAGTAGACTTATAACGGATAATGCAGTGATGATGTATGAAATTTTCCATTAGATGAGAACATTAGATGAGAAAAAACTATGGTAAGAGGGAATTTTTGGCACTCAAACTAATTATAACAAAAGTATGTGATGGAGTAGAATGGGATTTCTTACCATCATATCTAGTCTCAATGTTGATCATGGGTTGCGTGACCACTGTATCTTTATTTATCCTCCTGGATGGTGTATCCAAAGAAAAATTTTCCCCACATGAAAGGCTGTGATAAGGGGCACTTTGTCTCCTTATTTATTTATTTTTTTATTTTATATTGCAACGTGAACAAGCCCAAGGTAATATCCATGGGATTAAAATTGCATCAACACCACCCATCTTGTATTTATTTTTTATTGATAATAGTATTTTATTTTCTCAAGATACTAACTCTAAAATTCAGTGTTTGCAAAGCATGTTGAATTCTTACCAGTTGGCTTTTGGCCAGAAGATATATTTGGACAAATTTAAGTTGTCATTAGCTGAAATGTACCTACAAATAAGAGATTTGTGATTCAACAAAGGATGGAGATTAAGGCAATTGACAACCATGCCAAATATATAGGTTTGCCCACGTTTGTGGGTCAGAGCAAAAATAGGTGTTTGACTTTGTCCAAGATTAGGTATGGAAAAAACTTAAAGAATGCAAGGAAAGAGCACTATCATGAGCAGGGAAACAGATACTGATTAAATTTGTGGCTCAATCATCCCAATGTATATAATGGGCTATTTTCTCCTTCCTAAAAACTTTGCCATCAAGTTGAAATGATGGTGAATAATTTTTGGTGGGGTGCTAGAGGAAATGAAAGAAAGATCCCTTTGCTAAGTTGAAAGAACATGACTTAGTCCAAAAATTAGGGAGGAATTGGTTTTTGAAATTTATAGGCTTTTATTCTACCTTACTTGCCAAACAGGGCTAGCAACTTCTCCAATTCCCATCATCTCTCATAGCTAGAGTTGTTAAAAGTAGGTGCTATCCTAGAATGAACTTCTTGAAGACTCGGATAAGGTTAAAGACCAATTTTATTTAGCACTATATTCTAAGTTCACAATGGATATTGGAGCAGAGTTGCTTCTGGGTAGTTGGAAAAGGCGTTTTAACATTAATATTTGGGAAGATCAATAGTTACTCAATGAACCCAGTCATATGGTATGGAGCCCTACAAGGGATGAGATGTCGGTGGTGTCATAACTCATAGACCATGATTGCTGAGTGTGGAATAGGAAGGTTATCAATGGTCTATTCTATCCTTTTAAAGTTGAGCAAATTCTTCATATTCCTCTCAAGAATGCTTTGAAATGATGTGTTAGTGTGGGGTGGTACAAAAGATGGGAAATTTACCTCCAAATCTGCATATCATTTTGTTTGAAAACTTTTGAAAAGTAAAATATTAAGGAAGACTAAATCTTAAAAGAATGAAAAGTCAACAAATCTTGGATATAACAATTGGATGGTGTGTAATAGAAACAACTTCAACAAATACAAATATAACACATGCATTGATATATCATTTTCTTTTATTCATTATATTTTCTTCACTAATTTTTTCCAATTCTGATGAATTTCTTTACATATTTTCATACTTTGTTTCATAAACAAATTTGTTTTAGCCAACATGACTATATGTCAGACTAATACTTAGTAAAAATTGATGACTTCAACAATAATAATAATGATGATGACAACAACAATAATAATAACAGCACCAAAACATTAGCAAAAGTTGATATTTTTAGGTAGCTTATTTATTTAAATATTTTAAATTTTTTATAAATTAGAAAAATAAAAGTAGCCACTTTATTTCATATGATATTTGCTATATTGCAAAAAAAAAAAAAAAGCCAAATTATATGATATCCATGAATAAATTTAAAACTCAAAATTTTTATTATTGCTGGTTTTTTTTGTGATTATTATATATCACTGGGTTATTCTTACAATTATATGTCTATTGCAATAAGATGCTATAAAACACATCTCAATTAGTATACTTTCCTAATATGATAACAATTTAATTCACTTCCTTGTTTTATAAAAGTTAGGTCTTCCAAACTTAAATTATGAAATTGACAAAGATATTTCTTATCTCATTGCCTCAATAAATTAGTATAGTTGGGATAAATTTATAATGATCTACGCGTGTCGGTACCTTAATAGTTTTGTGACTCCCTGTTGTTATTTTTAGATTTTTTTTTCATTTTAAAATCTTAAATTTAAACTCAAGACCCCATATTTTCTACTTTTGTCCACCACTAGATCAGCCCTTTAAGACTACTTCTGCAATGATACAATAATGACTTCAAGAGACCAAAATAAAAAAAGAATAAAGTTAAGATAAATATAAATTTATTTATTTGTATTGATATTATATTAACATATTTTAAGCAAATAGTTATGTCAATTTAATTAGTAATTGTTTAGCTGTTCAATTTTATATGTAGTAAATATTAATTTATTAGTTTTTGTGAGAGCATTTATTCATCATTTGATATTATTAGAATAGTACCAGCGCCTTAATAGATGCACACTGTACATCTATGAGAAACAATATAAAAAATTAGTTTTTGATATATTATAATTTTTCACTATAAATTCACTTTAATATTTTAATATTGTTTTGACCTTTTAATTTTATCATTTCATTTTTTTGGTATGATATCAATGTGCCATTTCTTATATTCAAATTTTCTAATGCCTATGATGGATACAATTATTTTCTTGAAAACATTAAATTTTTTACAACTTACTTACAAGATAGTGTTTTTTTTTCTTTTGGTATGACTATAAACACTTAAATTTATCCAGAATCTAAAAAAATTAAAATTCCCAAAAATAATAAAATTGTCAGTAGATCACCCATCTTTAAGCTACTTTCATGTGGGCATGTTTAACTAGTCATTCTTACATAAAAGTAACCACTTGAGCTAACTTTGGGTGGTGACATCTTATGCACTTCTTTTGCACACAAAAATTTAAAAAATAAAAGAGGAGAAAGAAAAATAGGGTTTGGTGTTGGAAAGCCTGTATGGAAATCTCTACTTTTCACCAAATTTCTACCCAAACCTCTTTTTAGCATGCCAGGCCTTTGGTAATTTCACTTCCTAGCTCATTTTTAACACTTTTGTCCCACATACATCATTATCATGTCATCTTCGTGATTATTTTGGGCAAATGCACATTGTTCAAGTCTCCATTGCATAAGAAAATTGCATTATGCACATCCGGGTCACAAAACCCTAATTTTGGATCCCAGGGATATTTTGGTAATTCTAACATCCAACTTGGTGCCACACTTCATTTACTCGAAAATTGGTTTTTGTTAGAGGTTTAATGAGGCGACATTTATGGATGCCACAGGAATATTCTAGGAATATTCCTTTATGACATACACGAAATCCATTCTGTTTAAGCATGTTTTAGCATGATACCTGAAGGGCCTATGTTCTACATGTGATCTCATGTGTCATGCATAACATTAAATTCTTAATTGGTTAAGATAGTATTGCATGTCATTCCATTATTTATATTTTAACCAATAGATTTTTACTTCGCATGAAACGACATAGTTTTATCTGCATAGGTGAATGTGCATGTGCAAAATGTCACATTTTCCAAAGGGAGAAGGGGCATGAGGCGTGACTTCCTTCTGGCAGCCCAATCTTTTTTATTTTTATCATTTTACCTAATTCCTACCAATTACAAAGTGACTTGGTCACCAATTCACTACCTTCCCTTCAATCACAAGCCTCCATCATTCCTTTGCTCTCTTTTCTTTATTTTTTTTCTCTTTTCTCTCATTTTTCTCACCACCTATGCCCAATGCTATTCTGGCATTGGTCCATCTCTTTTTGACTGAGCAGGTGAAAAATTTACCCAAATCACCCAATGTAGTTGCACTACAAATGATTTTGCATTTATCGATAGCTTGACCCATCAGTAAAATGAGGCCATGGTAATATAAAATTTCTGACAGATTGATCAAGTGATACAATCCCTTAGTAAAAGCATTGCTAATAAATTTTACTTACAGATTTTGTGATTTGTCAATAAAATTTAATAATTTTACTAAGGTGTTTGTTTCAATTATCGAGGAATATATCTCTTGATAATTTATTTTAAACATAAAATTAATAAAATTAACTTTTTAAATTATTAAAAAATAAATTTTTTGATAATTTTTATTTTTAAAAAATAAAAAAATTAACCTGTTTAATCCTTGAAGAATATATCTCTTGATAGTTTTCATTTGTTTCTAAAAATAAAATTATAAAAATTAGCTTTTTTATTTCCTGAAGGATATATCCTTCAATAACTTTTATTTTAAAAAAAATTAATTTTTAAGTTATTGAGAGATATATTGCTCAGTAATATTCATTTCTAAAAAATTTTAAATAATTTAATTTCAATAATGACTAATTCTAGCATAAAGTTAAATTATAACTTAATATAAATTATAATTTAAACCTAAACTAACTAGTTAACATAATTTAAATAATAACCTAATTAAGACCTAAATTAAACAATCTAATTTTAATACTAACTAATTCTAACATGAGCAACAAAAAAATTTAGCCATGACATCTTAAGTCATCTATACTAATTTCAACCCACATTAATTTGTGAAATGTAATGAGAAATTTCATGTTATCAACCTCTAACCAAAAAGAACAAAACAAATGAGCAGAGACGTAGAACACACTGCCCCAATAATTAATGGAAATAGAAACAAACACAATGTTAGAAGAAGAATCATGAAAGTGAGAAAGAGAGAAAATCAAACGTAATCCCTGAGAGACACCAAGAGGGAGTGTATAAAGTCCCTTGTGGAGGCCCAAATTGACCAGAATCTGGCCAAAGAGTGGCTGGAAAGCGAGAAATACCGTTGTGTGAGAGAGAGCAAGAAGTGCACAAGAGGGCGTCCAAGGCAAAATGGGGGAGGAGAGCGGGTTTTGAAATTATATAAACAATGTGTTTTAAAACTACAATTGCAATCTTTGATTGATGTGATTGTATGTATCATTTTTTATTGGCAGATACATATCCATTACTAAAAAATTAACTTTTTAAGTTATTAAGGTATGTTCTTTAATATTTTTTTTTTCAAAAATCTAATATTATTAAAGAAAACAATCAAAAGCAAGCATCTTTCTTACGTGTTCCTCTGTGATGTAATATGTGTTTTTTTTTTGAGCTATATTATTATTATGTTAAATTTTTTTATATTTAAAATATGTCATGAGATAATTAAATTAAAAAAATAAAAAAAATAAAATTTCATATAACATATAATCTAATTATAGATATAACGATGTAAGTTTATCATTTCTCTTCTTTTTCCACTCAAAACCGGTTAAAAACATTCCACACGTAGAAAGTTTTGCGTAAGACTTCCCCTCATCCGAATTCCTCAACTTATATTTCATTCTTTCCCTTGCAATGAGTCTCCCACTTGCATTTACTTGTGTTTACCAACGAACATATTAATGGTTGAGAACTCCTATTTCCTACCTCTACCTTGTTAATATTCATCCTCTTTGACTTTCGGTACTCTAGCATTTATTATTTTCTTTTTACAAGACTCCCTTCTTTGGCTATTCTATCACTGCATTGCCTTACCTTCCTACGAAAAGGAAAAGTGGGAGGCAATTAATTCAGCGCAGTGCTTTCCCAATTCCAAATCTAAGGAAAGCAAATGCTCCGCGCTAGAGCTTCAAAAGACAAAGTAAGAGGAAGTTGGGACATAGAAGCCAAACTTAATGAGATGCTGGCGAATCTGGAATTTCTGAAGTAATCGCTAGATTTTTAACCAATATATTTTTACTTCGCATGAAATGACGTAGTTGCATCTGCATAGGTGAATGTGCATGTGCAAAATGTCACATTTTCTAAAGGGAGAAGGGGCATGAGGCGTGACTTCCTTCTGGCAGCCCAATCTTTTTTATTTTTATCATTTTACCTAATTCCTACCAATTACAAAGTGACTTGGTCACCAATTCACTACCTTCCCTTCAATCACAAGCCTCCATCATTCCTTTGCTCTCTTTTCTCTCATTTTTCTCACCACCTGTGCCCAATGCTATTCTGGCATTGGTCCACCTCTTTTTGACTGAACAGGTGAGACACCAAGAGGGAGTGTTTAAAGTCCCTTGTAGAGGCCCAAATTGACCAGAATCTGGCCAAAGAGTGGCTGGAAAGTGAGAAATACCGTTGTGAGAGAGAGAGCGAGAAGTGCACAAGAGGGCGTCCAAGGCAAAATTGGGGAGGAGAGCGGGTTTTGAAATTATATAAACAATGTGTTTTAAAACTACAATCGCAATCTTTGATTGATGTGATTGTATGTATCATTTTTTATTGGCAGATACATATCTATTATTAAAAAATTAACTTTTTAAGTTATTAAGAAATATTCTTTAATATTTTTTTTTCAAAAATCTAATATTATTAAAGAAAACAATCAAAAGCAAACATCTTTCTTACGAGTTCCTCTATGATGTAATATGTATTTTTTTTTTTGAACTATATTATTGTTATGTTAAATTTTTTAATATTTAAAATATATTATGAGATAATTAAATTAAAAAAATAAAAAAAATAAAATTTCATATAACATATAATCTAATTATAGATATAACGATGTAAGTATATCATTTCTCTTCTTTTTCCACTCAAAACCGGTTAAAAACATTCCACACATAGAAAGTTTTGCGTAAGACTTCCCCTCATCCGAATTCCTCAACTTATATTTCATTCTTTCCCTTGCAATGAGTCTCCCACTTGCATTTAGTTGTGTTTCCCAATCAACATATTAATGGTTGGGAACTCCTATTTCCTACCTCTACTTTATTAATAATCATCCTCTTTGACTTTCGGTACTCTAGCATTTATTAGTTTCTTTTTCCAAGACTCCCTTCTTTGGCTATTCTATCACTGCATTGCCTTACCTTCCTACGAAAAGGAAAAGGCATGGAAGGCAATTAATTCAGCGCAGGGCTTTCCCAATTTCAAATCTAAGGAAAGCAAATGCTCCGCGCTAGAGCTTCAAAAGACAAAGTAAGAGGAAGTTGCGACATGGAAGCCAAACTTAATGAGATGCTGGCGAATCTGGAATTTCTGAAGTAATCGCTACCTGTTCCATCTCATCATACTTCGCTCGATAAGGTATTTTTCATGTTCTTGGATTATTTTTCTTCTCAATTTTGCATTATTTATAATGGATACTATAAGTCAAACTACATCATCGATCATCATAGTCATGGCCATGATTTCACTAACTTCACCTGATTGCTTCAATAATTCTGAATTTGTAAAACTATAGAACTCAATTTGTTGGATAATTCGCGATTGCATGCATATTGATTGCCAATAAATGAGATTTAGGCGATGGAAATTTGAGCTGATTCAATATCTGCCTTTTGGTAAGAGATGTTAGAATTTTGTGAATCAATAAATGTATGGATTGATACTCGTCTTTCTTCTCTAGAGTTATAGCTTTTAGTTTGTTTGCTGAGAAATGGAAGTCAAGATAACTCATTGGATTCCTTGTAGTTTTAGTTCAAAATATTCGGAGTAGTGCTTTCATGATTGAATTCTATTTTTTCTAGCACCAAATTTGAGAATGGAGGAATCAGGCTTTTTATAGTGCTAAATACAAGTTGAGCTGATTTGATATTCACCTTTTTATTAGCTTTCTAATATCAACTAGAAATTTTCTAACTTTTTGCATAGATGGCCTCTCTCTTCGCTAAAGCTGATTGCTGGTAATGAATCCTACTGCCATTCATTACAGAGTTCTTTAGCTTAGTTTTAGGAACCTTCTCCCTGCCTATTGACCTTCTTGGCATGAATTATCGCTGTGGATTCAGGTTTATAGCATGCTACTTTCCCATTTAGTGCTTACTTTATGAAAATACGCACACACACATATTGCAATTTTTGGGCCTGGTTTTTCTTTGTTTTTCCCATTACCAGCATTCATATAGGGCAATTCTACTGTGTCAGCATCTCGAGTCAGTTAGTTAAGGAAAGAAGAGTGAGTGCAAAATTGTTCTTGCTTCTCTAAGGAATGTTTCAATTCTTTTTGTCCTGACATACATTAATTTTATTTTTTTTTTACAGAAAGAGCATTTGTCCATATGTGAAAGGAAGAAACTGGTTCATCCAATTGTTTTGATGATCTGAGATCAATGAGTTTTACTCGGACAGTAAAAAGTTAATGCATTTTGAATAGTCTTTTTGTTAGTACAAGGTATATATGGGCTCAAGAAGCATTTTTTTTTACCTTCTTCTAGCACTTTTCCAACAATCCTTAAGTTAATAAAAATGATTATTACATTGCCCACTAGTCAAACACCCCAACTAGACCATTTCACAATATCTAAATTTCTAAAGTGGGGGTTTTCCTTCCCCTGACTTTTGTATTGGCCACATCATTCATTTGATGCTATGGGATTCACTATCCACAACTATTACCAGTTTCTTCCAGTGGCATTTAGCTCTTGCCATAGTAATTGATGGAAAGTAACATGACTTGGAAAATGAAGTCTTTTTTCAGCTTTGTGCTTGCAGGAAGCAAGCAAAGTTGGAAATAGCATTGAAAAATGAGGCTTTAAAACAAAAAGCATCCATACAACAGAAAATTCACATGAAATCAGAGGTGAATTATTCTGTATTCTTTTGTAATCTAACTATTTACATCAGTTATTTACTAGAAATGATTTTATATTGGCTTAGGAACTAAGAGCAAACCACATAAATGCATATATAAGAAATTATAATACGTAAATGTTTTGGTTTATATCAGTATTAACACTTTAACAGGATACATCTGAAGATATATGTTTGGTATGTGTTCATGCTTCTAGAAAGTATGTGTCAAATAATTTTTGTTTGAGTCATTACTATATATCAATGTAGTTATGTTAGGTCCACAATCTTGGACTCACGTGACTATTACATTTATTAAGAGCGTGAAAGTAATATTTTGTAAAACAATATGTTTTATGTCTCAGTTATTTCTAAAATTTACTTTACTTACTAAACATAGTTTTTAGAGCGTAAAAGTAACATTTTTCATATCAATGTGTTGGCATGTTGTACTAAGGCTTGATGGCTAACATGTGATGAACATAAGGGTGTTTTTGTGTCAAGCCTTTCAAACATATTTTGTATTAGCTTGAGAAGTTATATTTGTTATTTGTTACATCTCAGAAGTAGAAATGGTTGGGGTCTTTATCTTTCTTTATGTAATGGCTGATTTTAAAATATTTTTTTTTTTTGAAAAATTTTCTTATTGTAAAGTTGTCTCAGTTTACAGATTTCCTTTGTTAGTAAAATGTATGAAAGTCATGGGTTTATGATGAAATAATGCATAATTGAAGAAAATAAGTAATTTTGACTAGAATCGCATTAACTGTAAGTTTGTAATATTAGTCATTATCCATAGGTAGCAATATCGTCTTGTATTTAACTTAATTGAATGGTTGCTCATGAAGGAGTTTTGAGTATTGAGATACATAATTTGTATATGAGTGCAGAGTACTCCAAATTATAATGGCATGGGTGAAAATCCCAGTGTTACTCACTTTGACTATTATACTAGAAACATCCTTTGGTTGAACTCCGTAAAGGAAGTAGCTGTATTTGTTGACTGTTTGACATGAATCGCAGAATATCTATATCTATATCTATATAAAAACAAGAGTAATGCTATTTCTACGTCGTTTCTTCGCTATGTTCGCTACGTCTCCGACGTGACATCTGACGTGGCAATGGAGCAAAGCCAAATTGAAAATTTAAGCGCGATGAAAGCGAAAATGAAACACCCAGCTTCTCTCATTCGCTCTCCTGCTCTCGCGCTCTCGCTTTCCTGCTCTCGGTCACCGGCATCTTTTGTCGCTTGTTTTTCCTCTCGCATCATCGGCTTAGCTTTTCCAGCTCTTTTGTCTCGTTGCTGTCCAGTCAGTCCTGCTTCTGTGAACTGTTGCGTGGTTCTCTGCCTGAAGGTCTCGGTTGCCCGCGTACTTTGTTGTTCGTCGTCGTTGCTATCCAATGAGTCCTCCTTTTGTTAACTATTGTGTGTTACATTTTAACTATTAGATGTTACATTTTGGCTATTGGAGTGTTACATTTTAGCTATTGCATGTTACAATTTAACTGTTTCTCATTAAACATTCCATGTTGTAGTTCATGTCTTGCATGTTACATTTTAAATATGGCTTGTTACATTTTGACTATTACCTGTTATATTTTATCTATTGAATGTTACATTTCAACTATTGGATGTTACAATTCAGCTATTGCATCTGAAAATTATCACTGTTGTGAACTTTTTTCTAACTGAAAACTCATCCCTATGGCCTAGTACACGTTGGCCATTGAATGTTACACTTCATCCATCCCATGTTGCATTTTAACTATTGGATGTTACATTTTAGCTATTACGTGTTACATTTTAGCTATTGAATGTTACATCTCAACTATTGGATGTTACAATTCAGCTATTGCATCTAAAAATTTTCACAGTTGTGAAGTTTTTTCTAACTGAAAACTCATCCCTATGGCCTAGTACACGTTGGCCATTGAATGTTACACTTCATCCATCCCATGTTACTTTTTAGTTTGTAGGACAATGTGCGAGCAAAGTGAGACGCTCAATTTAGTTGATGATAATAAAAGAAGTTGTGAAGAGGTTGGCGCATTAACCCCTGTAGAACGTAGTAGTCATGCAGTAAATGATGAAAATCAATCAAACCAGCTTGTCGACCCACCTAAAAGAGAAATGATATTTACATCAGCAGATGAGGTGAAAAAATATTATAGAAAATATGCATATCAAGTTGGGTTTGGAATAATAACAAGAACATCAATTAAGCGTGGGGATGGTCAAATTCGTTATCTTCGTCTTGCATGCTCAAGGGAGGGTAAACAATCTAACAAACCATCAAAGAACGTGAGAAGCTGTCCCTCAATGAAACAAAAATATGATGCAAAGATTACTGTCTCTTTATGTGATGGTGTCGGGTGGTAAATAAAGCATGCAGTCATCGATTATAATCATGCAGTTAGTCCAACCAAATCCAGACTTTTTAGAAGTTACAAACACCTTGATATGCATGTGAAGAGAACTCTAGAGCTAAATGATGCAGCAGGGTGAGAACAAACAAGAAAACAGTATGATGCGCTAATGTGAGGTGTTTCTTTCAAATGGAACGTTTACTATGCGTTAGGAAGTAGGTTTGATCAATTGTATCCGAATTGAAATATGCAACTTCTTACGCGTAACATGATAGCTAAAGTGTAACGTGCGATACAAAAGTGTAACCTATCAATTGCTAAAGTATAACTTTTAATGGAACATTTACTTTGCCTAAGAAAACAGTATGATGTGCTAATGTGAGGTGTTTCCTTCAAATGGAACGTTTACTATGCGTTAAGAAGTAGGTTTGATCAATTGTATCCAAATTGAAACATGCAACTTCTTACACGTAACATGACGATAGCTAAAGTGCAACCTGGTGATTGCTAAAGTGTCACGTGCGATACAAATGTGTAACCTACCAATAGCTAAAGTGTAACTTTCAATGGAACGTTTACTTTGCCTTAAAAAATAGTATGATGCGCTAATGTGAGGTGTTTCTTTCAAATGAAACTTTTACTATGCGTTAAGAAGTAGTTTTGATCAATTGCATCCGAATTGAAATATGCAACTTCTTACACGTAACATGGCGATAGCTAAAGTGTAACCTGACGATTGCTAAAGTATAACGTGCGATACAAAAGTGTAATCTACCGATTGTTATAATGTAACTTTCATGCAAATAGATAAAGTCTAACACTCAATAGCTAAAATGTAATTTTCATGCAAATAGTATCATGGTAGAGGATGTGTCTCCTCTGAATTGAACGTTTACTAGGCTATAGGAAGGAGTTTTGACCAATTACGCCCAACAATTATATTTCATCGCTCGTGAAATTTTATGTGCAAAAGTCGAATAGTCAATATGTAACTACAATCATATGCTTCAAATTGGTTAAGTATTCATTGAAAATTTTGTACACAGATTAAGTGGACCAGAGCCAATTTGATATGACAGAATAGGAATAAACCATAAGTACAATTCTTTGTACAACTACAATCACATGCTTGAGTTTTTACAATGACAACCGCACCCTACAATAGACGGGAAGGGGCTGTAGTGTAGTTCTGATAACGGCAGCTCAAGTGGCATTAATTGATGACCTCATTTTCTCTTGCCTGTAAAATAATTGATCAAACCTATTTGAATATTCACTCCACAAACAGCTTCTTATGACAAATTAAAAGCAGTGACAATATCTAAAATATAAAACACACTATTAAAAAATAAAATCTAACACAAGTGGTGGGAAAGTTAAGATGTTCGAAAAATAGTATCTTTTTTCTTTGCCGACATTTGTTCTAGAATGGCTTCCCGCTGAACATTTTGTTTGCGACTAAATAAATTCCACAATAGTTTCTCCCTGAAGCCACTAATCTCATCCTACATATACATTATCATGCATCATATCATTCGAACTTGTAATTGCTTATAAACTATACATAATAGTAATTAGAAGTCTCAATCGAACTTCTGTAAATGAGGCCAAAGCTTGCCCACCCCATTCGTCCTTGCATTCTTCATCCCAGTCCTTCATGATTAGCAAGCAATGAATCCCATAATCATAATTGAAAATTCATTAAAACAATTGTTACACTCCAATAAATTATTTGTCCAATTCAAACTGTATAGTTTAATTGCATTATCAGACTTACCTATTATGCTACTGTGGCACATCTTGATAGATGATTTTCAAGTTGCACTTTTGCTTCCTCTTTAAGGCAAGCTTAAAAAACAGTCGTGAAAAACATTTCCCCTGCAAAACAAGCATGTGCAGTCCACAAAGTCATTGCATGTGTGGCATCAGAAGAAAATGGGTACATGTAACCGACCCCACACATACAACAATTTTAAAGAAATAAATGAAATCTAACATATTATCAATGATTACACACAACTGTCCCTTTCTTGGTTCTCCTTACTTCGCAAAGAGTCCAGCACATACATAGTTTCTTGACTGGGGATCAAAGCACAGCAAAATCAATGCTCCTTATAAAGAATGGGAGCGAATACCTACAACATGATTCAAGCTAGTCAACTATCTAGCTCTTACTAACAACAATTGTAAATGAAGTTATGAGAATATATCAACTTACAATTGTAGCCTTCATAATCTCGTGTCTACCATCTGGACCCAGATGTTTGCATGTATCATCAACATTCTACTCTTTACGTGCATGCAACATTTGGCCCTGCATACATTAGAGGTGTACCCAGTAAAAAACGTATGATAATAATTACACCCATGAGTTAATTGATGTTCATGAGTTATCATGGTGTCAAAAACGCATTTACCAGAAGGAATTGATCACATATATATCGGGTGATGATGCCATGCTCCTAAAGTTGATCTGCCATCCAGCATCTCCCTACCATCATGACCTACAATTTATGAAAGTGAACATATGGAATAAAGTACTTAACTACAACAAAACAACGCTGAATACGGACTAAGATAAGCGAAATAGCAATACCATGTTGTTAACCCATCCCCTTAGGCCTAATGTCTCACAATCATCAAAGAAAAGGTGACAATCTAACATGCTAACAATAATGCCGCAACACAAATTAAATAAACAATCATGTTATTCTTTACATTAAATGGTTGGCCAATCAAATATGTATGGTTATTAGAAACTCACGTTTGGGTATCCTATTGGTTTCTTCTTTTTGTGCAAAAAACATAAAATTTATGTACATCCGCCTCCTAATGCACCCTCTTGGATGGTTTTGTTTCAAGATTTGGGCCAGACACTATGGCTGTTGGAGGTATTTGTTCAACCACCTCAATCTCATCACCGGACTCATTCAAGGAGGGGGCGATTTGTAAAGGCATGGTTGCCAAACACACTGTCTGGCCCAAAACTTGATCGATGGGAATCAGTCATGCGTGCATATCATGTATCTTTTGTTTGGCATGTTTGAGCTCAATTGTGACTAAATTCTGATATACTTCTTTAATCACCTGCAAAGTAGAAGCAAACACACTGAATAGGTTTCTTATTCTAAAAATATAAATAAATCAATGACCAACGACAGTTTAAGCATACTGCATACTGAAACACATCAATAGAGGAGATTTCCTTTTCCTCTTCCACCTCATTATTAGAATACAAAATTTTCTATAACACAAAGTGACACTTATTAGATGATTGATATGGTAATGAAGGACAATTGTTTTAACACACTTGAGTTATATGTACCTCCTGACTCTTCTTTTCTAGGATAAGACAAGCCCGAATTTGCTGATTCGTTCAAAATTGTAATGGGCAATTCGTCCAGTCACAATGTAATGAGCCGAGAGGGAACTTTTGTAAGAAAAATATTTACAATATAAAGTACAGGTATGTTATGTGCAAAGACGATCAATATAAAAATAACATACAAAGTTATTGGTTTAACCATCACATACCTTAAAAAATAACAAACATCCGTCAACCCATGTCTTGCCCTTTGGGTTCTTATTCTTGGTTATCTTAAAATTAATTGTTTCTTCTATTAAAATATATACAAATGCTGCTCAATTATAGTGAGCAGCATTTTCTTTGTTCAAAACTGCTATTAACTTCTTTGATATCTTAGTACTAGAAGTTGGACATAACAGAATGTCCAACATATAAAGGAGGAAGGCACGGGCAAACATGCAGTCAGATCTCTTCTCACTAATAATCTGCTCTAAATCATTTTATTACTTCACTTTTAACTGCTTATCTTTCATTTTATTCAACTTCTCATTAGAGATAGACTGTGGGACTGGTTTTCCACCACATGAAATGCCCAAAACCTCGCCCACCTCATTGAGGGTTATACAACAAAATATTCCTCTGAAGGACAACACCTTACTTCTAGTATCAAATGTATTGAAAATCTTTACACATGTCATGATCGAGTGAACCACACCCAATTTGCAGCAATGAACTAAAGCCCATTCTGTGAACAATATTACATTTTGAGTCATCCATGGAATGGATGACTCTTTTGAACTTTAATGGGGAGCACCTTGTGGAGAGAGTCTCGTACAAAACAAATGTACACAACTTATATTAGTATTTGAATATTAGTGACCCAATGGTAAATTATGTGATACACATAACAATTTTTACACTTTTTGAATTGGTGCTCCCTCCTCCATTCGTGCTTGGTGTCAGGCTTTGTCAGTTGCAATCTTAAACGGTAGTTTATCCTCCTCTGATAAATTTTTTCAAAGATTTAGAATTTCTTGATTGACTTATAATCGATGAACTTTGTTAACGAAATGTTGTAATATGATGATTACATTAAGAAATTAAAATAACTCCTTAATCCTTACATTAATAACATTTTATTTTTATCTGAGTTCTTGAAATATTCAGCCTTATAAACATAATCAATGTTAGTGTCAATATAAGATGAGAGTTAAAGTGTAACAAACTAATAATTTCAAAAAAAAATACAAAATAACCTGAACATATGCCATGAACTGATATGTCTTTGGGTGCCTGCGGTTCGTTTCTAGCTGATACCACTATCAACCTAACAGTAGGATAAAATATAACATCATTAGATAATCTCACTTTCACAAACATAGACAATCTAGGTAGGAATTATAAATTGCAAATCTACATGTAATATTAAAAATATTTAGGTTGAGGAAGATCCTCATTCATACGGTTGAAGCTATGTTGTTCTTCTACTGGAGGAGTTCTAATTTGAGCTTCAACCGCTTGTTTAGCTGCTTTTCCTTTACGTGCTTTCCTCTGATCCATGATAGTCAGTGAATTTGAATATGCCCTACAAGGCACAAATCTAATTCGTGAAAATTAAAGTTAAATTATAACATCCCATAGTTAACAAGCAATACAAGATGCAATAACAAGTAAACATATAAAACATACAACAAGACATGAGATCCAGTGAAGGAAAACAATTTCATCTTCTAAAAGGACACCAATTCACTAACCAAACATTAATAGTCATTGGAGCAAGTCAAATCAGTCCAAGTAAAATTTTTATATGTCAATACCAAATCATGACATATGATGTGATCGACACTCCACACCAAGTCAAAAAGTTGAGTCACACATATTCTACTAAAAAAAATCACACCTGCATAGAAAATTCTGATACATATAAATTTAACTTTGTTTTCAATAAATACAAAAAAAATGTCACATCAAAAACTATTTCTCAGCATAAATAAATTTTCATGTTAGATAGGAATGGATTTGCAGTTATAAATAATCAAGATATCAGTTATGACAACAACTCTCCTCATACTAATTTACTATAGAAGCTATATTGACAAAAAATACAAAGTAAACACTATGATGACACTAATAATGTAACAAAATCATGCAAACCACCAGTCGCTCAACATTCTGTAGTCTTGATCATGAACAGGACAATAGTTGACAGTAGAAGTTGATAGGTAATATCATCTCACTGAAATTGAAGACTAGATAATAAAAGGAGATAATGTGGCACCAAACATGTTTACAGCAATGTGAATCTATGACAAAAGTTTCATGTATATGAACACACCTTGGTTTGAATGGTGAAGCTAGATATTATATCACCTTCGTTTGAAATACTATTATCAAATTGGTATGAAGATATTAAATCAGCGTAGGTCAAAGATGATTTAAGTTTGATGGACTTTATGACCAAAAAAATTTTACAACCTTCACACTTAAACCAAAATGCGGCACAAAACCTACATATAATCCAGTGAACGAAGGGATCCAACCACTTACCTTCGGATAGAACGACCAAACACTGCAGCCATCCAGAAAGGGAACTGACCCACCAATAGAGAACGATGAGCAACCGAGACTAAAAGGGAACCCACACAGCACCAGACACTGACCAAGAGAGACCAACAAAGGGGCAGAACGCGAGTGAGAACCGAGACACAGAAAAGCAAGTGACGAGCGAGGTGCAGACGCTGGAGAGACTAAGAGTAGAGGTCCAAAACTCAAATGAAAATGAAGCACAGTATGATGCGCTAATGTGAGGTGTTTCCTTCAAATGGAACGTTTAACATGGCGATTGAAAAAGAGAAATGAGCAGCCACTGTGTCTCATTTTCATTTGAGTTTCGGGCCTCTACTCTCAGTCTCTTCGGTGTCTGCACCTCGCTCGTCGCTTACTTTTTTGTGTCTTGCTTCTTGCTCGCTTTTCGGCCCTCTATTGGTCTCTTTCAATCAGTATCCGGTGCTGTGTGGGTTCCCTTTCTCAGTCTCGGTTGCTCATCGTTCTTTGTTGGTGGGTCAGTTCCCTTTCTCGATGGCTGTTCGGTAGTGTTTGGTCTTCTATCCAAAGGTAAGTGGTTGGTTCCCTTCATTTATTAGATTATATGTGGGTTTTGTGCCACATTTTGGTTTAGGTGTGAAGGCTGTAAAAGTTTTTTTGTCGTAAAGTCCATCAAACCTGATTTATCTCTGACCCAAGCTGATTTAATATCTTCAAACTAAATTGATAATAGTGTTTCAAACGAAGGTGATATAATATCTAGCTTCACCATTCAAACCAAGGTGTCTATTAATATACATGAAACTTTAGTCATAGATTCACATTGCTGCAAGTGTTTTTGGTGCCACATTATCTCCTTTTATTATCTGGTCTTCAATTTCAGTGGGATGATGATATTACCTATCAACTTCTACTGTCAACTATTGTCCTGTTCATGATCAAGACTACAGAATGTTGAGCGGCTGGTGGTTTGCATGATTTTGTTACATTATTGGTGTTATCATAGTGTTTGCTTTGCATTTTTTGTCAATGTAGGTTTTATAGTAAATTAGTATGAGGAGAGTTGTTGTCATGACTAATATCTTGATTATTTATGACTGCAAATCCATTCCTATCTAACATGAAAATTTATTCTTATGCTGAGGAATAGTTTCTGAAGTGACATTTTTTTTGTATTTATTGGAAGCGAAGTTAAATTTATATGTATAAGAATTTTCTATGAAGGTGTGATTTTCTTTAGTAGAATATGTGTGACTCAACTTTTTGACTTGGTGTGGAGTGTCGATCACATCATATGTCATATGATTTGGTATTGACATATTAAATTTTATTTGGATTGATTTGACTGTGTTCCAATGACTATTAATGTTTGGTTGGTGAGTTGGTGTCCTTTTAGAAGATGAAATAATTTTTCTTTGCTGGATTTCATGTCTTGTTGTATGTTTTATATATTTACTTGCTATTGCATCTTGTATTGTTTGTTAACTATGGGATGTTATAATTTACTTTAATTTTCATGAATTAGATTTGTGCCTTATAGGGCATATTCAAATTCACTAACTATCATGGATTAGAGGAAAGCACGTAAAGGAAAAGCAGCTAAATAAGTAGTTGAAGCTCAAATTAGAACTCCTTCAATAGAAGAACAACATAGCTTCAACCGTATGGATGAGGATCTTCCTCAACTTAGGTATATTTAATATTGCATGTAGATTTGTAATTTATAGTTCCTACCTAAATTGTCTATCTATGTTTGTGAAAGTGGGACTATCTAATGATGTTATATTTTATCTTACTATTGGGTTGATAGTGGTATCAGCTGGAAGCGAATCGCAGGCACCCAAAGATATATCAGTTCATGGCATATGTTTAGGTTATTTTGTATTTTTTTTTGAAGTTATTAGTTTGTTACACTTTAACTCTCATCTTATGTTGACACTAACATTGATTATATTTATAGAATTGA
This sequence comes from Dicorynia guianensis, assembly GCA_037013595.1. Lineage (NCBI taxonomy): Eukaryota > Viridiplantae > Streptophyta > Magnoliopsida > Fabales > Fabaceae > Dicorynia > Dicorynia guianensis. Next base: position 5,896,831 of record JASUAB010000010.1, read on the forward strand.
ATATTTCAAGAACTCAGATAAAAGAAAAGTTATTGATGTAAGGATTAAGGAGTTATTTTAGTTTCTTAATGTAATCATCATATTATAACATTTGATTAACAAAGTTCATTTCTTATAGGCCAATCAAGAAATTCTGAATCTTTAAAAAAGTTTATTAGAGGAGGGAGCACCAATTCAGAAGGTGTAAAAATTGTTGTGTAACATAATTTATCATCGGGTCACTAATATTCAAATACTAATATAAGTTGTGTACATTTGTTTTGTAGAAAACTCTCTCCACAAGGTGCTCCTCATTAAAGTTCAAAAGAGTCATCCATTCCATGGATGACTCAAAATATAATATTGTTCACACAATGGGCTTTGGTTCATTGCTACAGATTGGGTATGATTCACTCGATCATGACATATGTGTAAAGATTTTAAACGCATTTGATACTAGAAGTAAGGTGCTGTCCTTCAGAGGAATATTTTGTTGTATAACCCCCAATGAGGTAGACGAGGTTTTGGGCATTCCATGTGGTGGAAAACCAGTCCCACAGTCTGTCTCTGATGAGAAGTCGTTGAATAAAATGAAAGAGAAGGAGTTAAAAGCGAAACAATAAAATGATTTAGAACAGATTATTAGTGGGAAGAGGTCTGACTGCATGTTTGCCCGTTCCTTCCTCCTTTATATGTTGGGCATTCTGTTATGTCTAACTTCTAGTACTAAGATATCAAAGAAGTTAATAGCAGTTTTGGACATAGAAAATGCTACTCACTATAACTGGACAGCATTTGTATATAATATTTTGATAGAAGAAATAATTAAATTTAAGATAGCCAAGAATAAGAACCCAAAGGGCAAGATGTGGGTTGGCAAATGTTTGTTATTTTTTAAGGTACGTGGTGGTTAAACCAATAACTTTGTATGTTATTTTTTTATATTGGTCATCTTTGCAGATAACATACCTGTATTTTGTATTGTAGATATTTTTCTTATAAAAGTTTTCTCTCAGCTCATTACATTGTGATGGGACGGATTGCCTATTGCAATTTTGGACAAATAAGCGAATCTGGGCTCGTCTTATCTTAAAAAAGAAGAGTCGGGAGGTACATATAACTCAAGTGTGTTAAAATAATTATCCTTCGTTACCATATCAATCATCTAATAAGTGTCACTTTGTGTTATAGAGAATTTTGTATTCTAATAATGAAGTGAAGGAGGAAAAGGAAATCTCCTCTATTGATGTGTTTCAGTATGCGGTGTACTTAAACTATCGTGGGTCATTGAGTTATTTATATTGTTTGGAATAAGATGTACGTGTTATCTATTCAGTGTGTTTGCTTCTACTTTGCAGGTGATTAAAGAAGCATATCAGAATTTAGTCACAACTGAGCTCAAACATGCCAAACAAAAGATACGTGATATGCACGTATGGCTGATTCCCATCTATCAAGTTTTGGGCTAGACAGTGTATTTGGCAACCATGCCTTTACAAATCGCCCCTCCTTGAATAAGTCTGGTGATGAGATTGAGGTGGTTGAACAAATACCTCCAGCAGCCACAGTGTCTGGCCCAAATCTTGAAACAAAACCATCCAAGAGGGTTCATTGGGAGGCAGATGTACATAAGTTTTATGTTTTTTGCACAAAAAGGAAAAACTAGCAGGATGCCCAAACGTGAGTTTCTAGTAACCATACATATTTGATTGGCCAACCATTTAATGTAAAGCATAGCCTGATTATTTATTTGATTTGTGTTGCAGCCTTGTTGTTAGTATGTTAGATTGTCACATTTCCTTTGATGATTATGAGACATTAGGTCTAAGAGGATGGATTAACAATATGGTATTGCTATTTCGCTTATCTTAGTCCGTTTTCAACGTTATTTTGTTGTAGTTAAGTATTTTATTTCATATATTCACTTTCATAAATTATAGGTCATGATGATGGTGGGGAGATGCTGGATGGCAGATCAACTTCAGGAGCATGACATCATCATCCGATATATATATGATCAATTTCTTCTAGTAAATGCGTTTTTGATACCATGATAACTCATGAACATCAATTAACTCGTAGGTGTGATTATTACCCTATGTTCTTTACTGGGTACACCTCTAATGTCTGCAGGGCCAAATGTTGCATGATTTGAAGAGTGGGATGTTGATGATGCATGCAAACATCTGGGCCTAGATGGTAGACACGAGATTATGAAGGCTACAATTGTAAGTTGATATATTCTTATAATTTCATTTACAATTATTGTTAGTAAGAGGTAGATAGTTGACTGGCTTGAATCATGTCGTAGGTGTTCGTCCCCATTCTTTATAAGGAGCATTGGTTTTGCTGTGTTTTGATCCCCAGTCAAGAAACTATGTATGTGCTGGACTCCTTGCGAAGTAAGGATAACCAAGAAAGGGACAGTTGTGTGCAATCATTAGTAATGTGTTAGATTTCATTTATTTCTTTAAAATTATTGTATGTGTGGGGTCGGTTGCATGTACCTATTTTCTTTTGATGCCACACCACATGCAATGACTTTGTGGACTGCACATACTTGTTTTGCAGAGGAAATATTTTTCACGATTGTTTTCTAAGCTTGCCTTAAAGAGGAAGCAGAATTACAACTTGAAAATCATCTATCAAGATGTACCGCAGCAGCATAATAGGTAAGTTTGATAATGCAATTAAGCTGTATAGTTTGAATTGGACAAATAATTTATTGGAGTGTAAATTGTTTTAATGAATTTTCAGTTATGACTGTGGGATTCATTGATTATTAACCATGAAGGACTGGGATGGAGAATGCAAGGACGAATGGGGTGGGCAAGCTTTGGCCTCATTTACGGAGGTTCAATTGAGACTTCTAATTACTATTATGTATAGTTTATAAGCAATTACAAGTTTGAATGATATGATGCATGATAATGTATATGTAGGATGAGATTAGTGGCTTCAGGGAGAAACTATTGTGGGATTTATTTAGTCACGAACAAAATGTTCAGTGGGAAGCCATTCTAGAACAAAGGTCGGCAAAGAGAAAAGGTACTACTTTTCGGACATCGTAACTTTCCCACCACTTGCGTCAAATTTTATTTTTCAATAGTGTGTTCCATATTTTAGATGTTGTCACTGTTTTTAATGTCATAAGATGTGTTTGTGGAGTGAATATTCAAATAACTTTGATCAATTATTTTACAGGCAAGAGAAAATGAGGTTATCAATTAATACAACTTGAGCTGCCGTTATCAGAATTACACCATAATCCCTTCTCGTCTATTGTAGGGTGTGGTTGTCATTGTAAAGACTCAAGCATGTGATTGTAATTGTACTTATGGTTTATTCCTATACTGTCATATCAAATTGGCTCTGGTCCACTTAATTTGTGTACAAAATTTTCAATGAATACTTAACCAATTTGAAGCATGTGATTGTAGTTACATATTGACTATTCGACTTATACATATAAAATTTCACGGGCGATGAAATATAAGTGTTGGGCGCAATTGGTCAAAACTCCTTCCTATAGCCTAGTAAACGTTCAATTCTGAGGAGACACATCCTCTACCATAATACTATTTGCATGAAAGTTACATTTTAGCTATTAAGACTTTATCTATTTACATGAAAGTTACATTATAGCAATCGGTAGGTTACACTTTTGTATCGCACGTTATACTTTAGCAATCGCCAGGTTACACTTTAGCTATCGCCATGTTCCGCGTAAGAAGTTTCATGATTCAATTCGGGTGCAATTGATCAAAACTACTTTCATATGCATAGTAAATGTTTCATTTAAAGGAAAAATCTCATCTAGCGTATCATACTATTTTCTTAGGCACAGTAAACGGTCCATTAAAAGTTATACTTTAGCAATCGGTAGGTTACACTTTTGTATCACACGTTACACTTTAGCTATCGCCGTGTTACACTTTAACATTTCATGCATGGATGGAAAACAAATGACGATAGAAAAAGAGAAGATAGAATGGTGGGTACATTTTACTTATCAATTGCATGTTACATTGTATCTATTGTCATGTTACATTTAAACTTATATGTTACAATTCAACAATTGCATATACAATTTTTCCTCAGCGTGAATCTGTTTCACCTAATGAGTGTTACATGTTAACAATCAGGTGTTACATTATAACTATTGAATGTTATACTTAAAATTTTGCCACTTGGTGAATTTGTTTATCCCAACAAGCTTCTCAGCTTTCTTCTCCCTTAACTTCAATCTATGAGAAGAATGTATGAGAGGTTTCCACCTTTATTATAGCCATATGCAAGGTATACTATGAACAAAAGAACAACCTCCAACCTGAATAAGTAGTATATAAACAAGACGTAACTTCTACCAGAATAAGTAGTATACAAACATTGTCCACCAAGTACTTAAGGGAGAATTTCACAAAAGGATATCATGATCAAATGATTTACCAAAAAACAGAAATAACAACTTAAAGTAGTTATCTAAATGACTTGGCTATAAATGCAAACAGAAGGACACTTCATGGAATAAGTTTTATGTTCGATATTATACCTACAAACGCAAGTCCAAGTCTCTAAATGAAACATCCTCTAAAAGAGGTCCACTCTGGTGGGACTCTTCAAACTGAGGATGGACACAACTATTGCCTGACAATAGAAGGCCATCACTATTAGATAAGATATCCTGTAAAGAAGATTGACTAGCAATTGTTATATGATATGGGTTGCTTGAAGCCGCCACTGTTTCATTTGATTCATTTGCCGTGTGCGAGATCTGCAAGACACCATTCACTATCACATAAGACGAACTTAATAATGAATGACCACATCTTGATTACTATCCATTATGTTTCAATCATAATATCTTTTCCTACTATTGTTGCAAACAAATTTAACAAAATACAAATATAGTCACAAATTAATGGGCATACCATTCTATTGCATTCATTCTTTTTTTGTCTTTTTCTTCTACAATTTTTCTCCCATGTTGAGACCAATCTTTTAGAACCTGGTCGACCTTTATGACAAACACAGTGTGGGCTTAAGACCTTATCACTTGAACCATTCATGGTCTCAAGAACATTGTCAACAGGAGTGGCCATTCTGTCCTCAGCAGACCTTCTCGATTTGGTGGACACTTTTCCAATTTCAGACCTTAACTGATCAAGACGATCTACAACAAAGGTTGTGGTATACTTAGATTCAATGGCGGCTTCAACTATAGCATCAAATTTCTTGTAAAGTAACTCACACCTTTGCATTTGAGGTTTAAGTTGCTTAATGTCATAGCTTGTTTTAATTAACATATACTTCCTTTTGATATTTTTCCTCTATCTATCCAAGACAAACTTTAAAGGCATTTCCTCAATTTTATCGTGCTAAAGTACTGCAAGTAAATGCCTACAAATAATTTTCCTAAACTGGAATAACAAATATGTGCAATTCACATCAATGTTTGCACTATTAAAGGTGAGTTAAAATATTTTTTTCTTTGACTTATCCCCAATAATATCGCATTCAAGAATAACAATATTTTATATCTCCTTCAATATTAGTGAGTTGTGGTTTGTGATCCGCTTTTTCAACAAATTCTACTTTCACCTCTTTGAACCTGGAATGTGTATAAGCTGACTGAAATTGTCTCTCCAATGGTGATTTAGTTGCACAAGGAAGGGTAGTAGTGAATGAACGAAAGTCAGTTTCAAACTCCTTCTCTACCTTATCCCTCAATGCATTGTCATATTGCATTACAAACTGTCTCAAACTAGTTTGCTTATTTATGTACCCATCAAAAAAGGCATTCATACTTTCACTTCGCTGGGTTATAGACATACCTACCTAAAAGCTACGTCTTAGATAAGCAGGAACCCAGCGTGTCCGCTCATGGAATAACCCAGTTAATCATTCGTTATCCTAAAGATCAAATTGTTCCACAACCTTCATCCAATTCTCGTCAAATTGATTACCAGTTAATGAGTCATAGGAAACACTCTTCAAATTATGACTAATGGACTTGTTAGCATCATAACTACCAAGCTTGTGAGGCAGCTTCTTCATAATGTGCCATAAACACCAACGGTGGTGGGTGAATGGAAACACAATCTCAGTGGCATTTTACATGGCCTTGCATTGATCTGTAATGATTCCTTTCGGTGGAACACAATGTATACACTTCAACTAAGGTGTTTGTTCGTTCGCACCCCTGCTGCATCATTTAGCTCCAGAGTTCTCTTCACATGCATATCAAGGTGTTTGTGACTTCTAAAAAGTCTAGATTTGGTTGGACTAACTGCATGATTATGATCAATGACTGCATGCTTTATTTGCCACCCAACACCATCATATAAAGAGACAGTAATCTTTGCATCACATTTAGGTCATAGGGATGAGTTTTCAATTAGAAAAAACTTCACAGCACAGTGAAAATTTTCAGATGCAATAGCTGAATTGTAACATCCAATAGTTGAGATGTAACATTCAATAGCTAAAATGTAACAAGTAATAACCAAAATGTAACATCCGATAGCTAAAATGTAACATGGGATGGATGAAGTGTAACATTCAATGACCAACATGTACTAGGCCATAGGGATGAGTTTTCAATTAGAAAAAAGTTCATAACAGTGAAAATTTTCAGATGCAATAGTTGAATTGTAACATCTAATAGTTGAGATGTAACATTCAATAGATAAAATGTAACAGATAATAGCCAAAATATAACATGCAAGACATGAACTGCAACATGGAATGTTTAACGAGTAACAGTTAAATTGTAACGTGCAATAGCTAAAATGTAACACTCAAATAGGCAAAATGTAACATTTAATAGTTAAAATGTAACACAATAGTTAACAGAAGGAGGACTCACTGAACAGCGACGGCGACGAACGACAAAGTACGCAGGCAACCGAGACCTTTAGGCAAAAAATCACGAAATAGTTCACAGAAACAGGACTGACTGGACAGCGACGGCGACAAAAGAGTCGGGAAAGCTAAGCTGAGGATGCGCGAGGAAAAACGAGCGACAAAGGACGCCGACGAGCGAGAGCTGGAGAGTGGGAAAGCGAGAGCGTTAGAGCGGGAGAGCAAGTGAGAGAGGCTGGGTGTTTCATTTTTGCTTTCGTCACGCTTAAATTTTCAATTTGGCTTTGTTCCATTTTTTGCTCCTCTATTACTACGTCGGAGACATAGCGAATATAGTAAAAAAATGACATAAAAATAGCATTACTCATCAAAAATCTAACGTGTGTTGTTCTCTTAGTTTTTTGAAATTTTATTTCGAATTTTTTTTGTTCTCTTTTTTCACAGTTTTTTCTGAACATATCGGCTGTTTCTCTTTTATCGCACTTCTCATGCAAGTTTCGGTCCTGCCTGATGCTGTCTTTTCAGACTTCATTTCGAGCAAATTGAAAGTAATTTGTTCATTTGCGGGTTTTCAATTTACTTCTGCAGTAAGCTCCTTTTCTCTTATCCTATTTGAATTCGAATTTAAAAATTTATTTCCTATTTTTTCTTTCTTATTATTTTGTCTGTTCTTCGTATTTTCATATCTTTGTTTCTCTTTTTTCATTTTTTCTTTCAGATAACCGAGGCGAGGCCGCGAGGTTACGGTGGCGGCGGTGATTGGGGCCGTTCACGATAAGATCACCTTAGCTGTTCACGCTTCCTTCCTTGCCTCTGGCTATGTCCTCACCGCTACGGGATTACTATTGTTTGCTTTTTGGCTCCATTTTCAAGCCTCTATTACACAATTCTTTTAATTCTTTTATCCTCTTTTGTACGCGAGGTTATCTTTCTCTGAAGGTTGATTAAGCTGAAATATCTTATGGGTTTTTCTCTGTCTCCCTTTAATCTTCTCCGTTCTTGGGCTTATTTTGTTTTTCGTTGCCTAGGTTCCTCTGTTGATTATATTCGCCCACAACCATGGAGGAAGCCGACAGCTCAGCAAACCACTGCTCTGAACAAAACAAGATTGCATTCTAGACGGGCACTGCTTTGAACAAAACAGGATTGTTGAGTCTGCATCTATTCGTTCATCTGGGCTTTGTTCTCGGGTGATTTCTATTTTATTCGTGTTGGAGTTTAAAGTCTCTATCAGTCACAAGCCGTCTTACATCCACGAACTTTTGTTTTGAGCATCCTTTATTTCAGGTGATTTCTATTTTGAGCATCCTTTACAAACTCTGCCCGGGAACTCATTATGTGATTGAAGAAAATTGATGGCGACAATTACCCCCAAGTTGTTTTCGTTTTGAATCTTTTTATCAGTTTATGTAAATTTGGAAGCTATATTTATGATACGGTTTTAGAGACGAATGATTTGTCTGTCCTTCTAATTATGATATAGACTCTCTGCTTAATGTTTAGTATAAATGCAGGCTCTGGATTTAGGCTTCTGTGCAACACTGTGTACACTTTCCTTGACCGCAAAAGAACTTCAAAGATTCATGTATGTAGGAATGCTGTCTTTTAGCTGTTTAAAGCTCTATTTCATGATTACTTAAGGCTGTTGTCATCATCTAATGCATTTTGTGAACGTTTCTATTGTTGAAGTTCTGTTTTTTTATTTACTCATTTTATGGATTTTTCTGCGTTCCTTATTCAGTAAAAATTGAATTGAATTTGATTCCAAAAATAATCTCATTACAATTGTCAGTGGTTTCTGTCAATGTTTGATATCTCTTATTAGAATTTTTTTTTTTTTTGCATGACCAATTTGCATTTTCCATCTGAACTGTGGGTTTTCTGCATTCTTTCCATCACCATGTCATTAATTTCAATTTTTTCTTTTATATTAATGTTAAATTTATTTTTCTTGACACCAAAACAAGTTCACATATTCATATATGTAGGAATTGTATCTTTTAGTTGTTTAAAGCTCTGTTTGATGATTACTTAAGGCTGCTATCATTACCTAATGCGTATTGGGAGCCTTTCTTTTGCCTTTTGCTTTACGAGGATAATCTTGGTGCAAGAACAGATGATGGAATCAGATAATAAGATATAAAATTCAAGCCTCACAAAATATCAAGGAATTAAGATAACATGCTATACATGATTACATGTACTTAATCATTCTCACTAATTAATTCATATTTTTGTGTTGGTTGCCAGATGATGTGGAGCAGACTAAGGAATTTGTTACTTTTTCATTAACCAATGGCCCTCGGTACCATATTTCTTAGGTATTTGTTTGAACCATACTGTTCAAATTAATTAGAATTGCTTGTGCATCACTTATGTACATCTGTGCGTGAGGCAATTTTCAAAATCAGGAAAATTTTCACTAACCAAAAGAAACAATATGGTGCCATTATTGTGGATGATCATTAGTGAGAAGGGTGTTAATACAAAATATGGTGCCATTATGTCACTTATTCATGCAATTAGTCAGTTTTATGAGCCTCTAGAAGAAGGCTAGCTGCATCATTTTTCAGGCACCACTGCGCCATTTTTTTTTTTCCATTTCGCGATTATATTAATTTTTATGTATTTATGCATCATTTCTTATTCTTTGATTAGTGACTTCACACACGTATCAATTTACCCATCATGTACTTGCTTCTTTAAGAACTATATTAAATTTAAATGTTTGATATTGGACAGAGCCTATATCCAATGGAAGATTATTATGGTGCAGCTCGAGCCGTAGGAGGTTCTCCTATTTATGTCAGATATGATTAGTGGTGATGATATAAAGAATTATTTTTCTACCTGTAATGCTATATAGCAGTGAATTGAGACAGTTTCTTAGCATTGGTTGTTTTTACATTGTGCAGTGACTAGTTTGGATAGGAGACACCATTACATTTAGGGAACAGTCAAACGGCTTCAAATTTACTCTGGTTGGTTTGATGAAGATGTTAAACTCAGGAGGAACCATTAAAGACTTTAGTATGTCGATCCAATAGAAGTACAAATGTTGCCATGAAAGGCCGTGGTTGTGTCCTATTTACAGCTTAATCAATATTTTTAATAGATTTTATGCAAATTTTTTATTGTTATAATTTATTTGAAGTATGTATAAACTATACCAGACGCAATATTGAGTTCTTTATCTAATATATCGACTATATATCAATTAAGCAATCATGAACTGACACGATAAACATATTGTTTTATTGAGAAATGGACATGGAAGTACAAATAACATGTAATTGGTAATGAGAAAATTATCAAAAAGTGAGATAACTGGTAATGAAGTCCACAACAGTAAAGACAGGGAAGTCCATTATATCCGCAGACAGAACGGGCAAAGATGGACACTAGCTAACCAATCTAAGCTAACCTTTTCATTTACTGACTACCAACCAATATCCTCTAATAATATTTCATTGAAATAGCTCAAAGCAATCTGAATACATGTTTATAATTGAAAGGTTAGGTTAGGGGATATTCAATTGTCCTCTGGAGAGAACTTGAATAAGATCTTTTCATGACCACATCTCTTCCCTACCATTATCAGCTCCTTCAAAGCTAGTGCTTGAACTTTGACCCATTGATTTTTCTTGAGAAAGCACTTGCCAAACTCTAGAAATTGCAGAGATTGGTTTTTCCTGACTAGTGTGCCATTGTTATTGGAATTCAGATGCCATCTTGTGAGCGAAAGTTCTTCGAGTTTGACACGCGGGCCAAAGGGGTCTCTTGTAAGATTCTTGTCGACATCGAAAAAAAAAAACCCTATCCAAGTAGAGGTATGTCAAATTAAGCAATTCAATCGAAAGTGGGGATGGATACATGCCTTGAAATTCAGAGTGTTTATGGTTTTGCAAGTAAACACCCAGTCTGTTGATAGGGTGTAAAAGCCAGTCCAAATGTTCCCTATATGGACGCTGTGAGACATGCTGTACAAAAGTGCCTTCTCCAGTTGACAGACTTATGTCATTGTGTCTTCTCTGAAGCCGATTCTGTATAGAGGAGCAAAGTCAAATTTGTTTTTGACAAACAATGTCACAAATGGCCAATAGGCAGTCATTGTGGAAATCTTCCAAGCATACGTTTAGGGCTGGAACATACTTCCAGAGGTTGACCCATCTCTTGCCCACGACGCTTGTTTGTACAGCTTCAACAGATGGGAGAAAGCTTAGTATGTGGACAATGAGGCTGTCTGGAAGTTTTGCAAAGATCTCATTGTCGGATTTGATGTTCCTATCGATTGGTCTCCTACTTACATACTTCCGATGCTTATGAAATCCAGTCATTATTTACTCTTAATATATGGCGGGTGATGCTCTACTACTTAATGGTTGCAAATGCAAATCATAGGGTTTAAATAGCTATTAAAAGGTTCAATATTACAACGGTTGAGAAGGTTGGACGCTTTGTATCACCTAGCGGGTGTTCAGATGATTTGCACCCATGAATACAATTGTTTCTTGAAGCCGCGCATTTTCTAAGCCATAATTCTGACATTCCCAAAGAAATACATCGTCAATAAAGGGAAATTGATTCTTTGGTTGGCATATCACTTCTGGCTGACAACCAAAATCTGTTAATGGTCTTCATTTATAATTTATCATATACATTTTAACCTGTTATCTTACATATTCATAAATTAATCAAATAGTTATATTAATAGAAGGGTCTGTAATAAGCCTTCTGTAAGCTCTCCCCACGTAGGAAACATATTTATATTGCATTTTGCATGCATGCTTATTATAAAACAATCTTTCTTTGGTTTATTATGTATTCTGATTTAAATCCTCTAATAGGTTGAAAGACTATTATTCAGTTCACCTTATATAAATGACACCATTATCTGACATTGTGTCTTTAATTTGATTAAGCAGTGCATTTCAATTATTAAATGTAAGCATAATATTATAACGAAATATACCGCCTATTATATTACTAAGATTAGTTTCTATATTATTTAATTTTCATCTTGTGCAATGCATAGGTACTATATTAGTATAAAATTTTAAATATTTATTGAAAAATATATCCCTCAATAACTTTTTAATTATTGACAGTAAAATGTTTTTGCTAATAGGTAAGGATATTTTGTTCATTTTACCAACAAAAATTTAATATGTCAGTAATTTTTAATTTTTCTTATGGATCTCATTTTGCCAAAATTTTTACTCTTATAAACTAAAAATTTCTAGTAATGCTTGGCTAGACAAATCAAAAACCTCTCCCATTTTATTTTTAAGAAGACAAGTCTTTTTTTTCAGATTTGGATTACTTAACTTTTTTTAATTTTGATATTTTTTTTATTTTTTTATAATTTAATATATAAATCTCATTTTTTTCTTATATTATTTTTTATTAAATTTTTTTTTCTCCCACTTAAGGTCCTCTACCTTAACAGAAGAGGATTCTTACCCCACTCTCCCCCTTTTTGTCCCTCATTCCCATGCACACTCTCACACACAAACCACTCATCTTTTCCTCTTCTCCAAGACAAACTCATTTACATTTCATCTCCAATCAAAACTCTCCCATTTTGTTTTGTTTTTTCTTTCCTTCCTTTTAAGATAAGTGTTCATGTTTGGATTATAATATCTGATAATTTTTCATGAATTAGTAACTTAAGTTATACAATCTCATATAATTAATGTTTTAAAATCTTTTAGAATAAGATAATATTAGAATATATAAATGAATAATAAAGAGATAAATTACAATTAGGTGTCAGATGTAAATTAATAATGGAGCAGTTATATTCAATTTATACGAGTGATTGGGAATGAAATGAGCACAAAGTCTTGAAGACAAATGTGAGATTTAACATTTTTGTAATCACCAATAAAAAATATATATTTTCTCTTTAAAAAAATGTGACACTTTTTAACTTTTAGTGTGTTATAATTATTAAATAAATTCCTTTTAACTTAAAAGTTATTTGTAAATATAGTACTTTAATTTATAAAGTGTTCAAATTTTATTAAAATTTAAATGACAACAAAAATTATATGTATTAATAATTATATATAAATATACAATTGTAAATATTTAATAATAAATAATAAAAAAATATATATTATTTTAATAATCATATTTGTCGATTTTTTTTAAAGAGTATATATATATATATATATATATATTTCAAATCCTATTAATTTGACTTTTTTGACATGTATATAGCTGTTTCTGCGTTTGTGCGATGAAATGGCTGGCAGTAGCACGCGAAAACATTCGGGCAGCAGCCGCAGCAGTTCAGCATTTCAGCTCTAGCAGCGGCACTGTGTACAGAAACCCTACGAAGCTTCGCTAAAGCTCTACTACTCTCTTTCGTACAGATACACCTCAACCTCGAAATCCTTCACTACAGCACTCTATTCTGTGGGGTTGAAACAATGCCACCCAAAGCTGCCAAATCGAAGGAAGCGCCAGCTGAGCGACCCATCTTTGGTCGATTCTCATCTCACCTCAAGATTGGGATTGTATGCTTCTTTTTCCTCTCACTCTCTGCTCCCTTGATTGTCTGGAATTCGAAATTTACACCTCTGAGAGTATTCTCAACCGGTGTTACTTTTCACTTGCAATACAAAAATTAAGGAATGGGGGATCAACTCTGGCTAAGGATTTTTTATTTCTTATATTTAATTGAATCCTTTACCACGTGATACTGCCCTATACTAATTTGATTTTGATATATTTTTTTCAATGGTTAGTACCCTAAAGCTGTAATGAAAATTACTATGAAAAATGAGGATGGACTTTTTGGGTAGCTTGTCAGTTTTGTATGATAAGATATGTTTACAGAATCAAGTATGGTTGTAAGGCATACTAGAATTGTAAGCATAAGCTTCTATATATCGGTTTAAAAATTTTAGTTTGAGCGAGTGAACTTATGAAATTCTTTATCATGGTCTTATCAAATGATTTTAATTATTCCTCCCTATTCAGGTGGGCTTGCCAAATGTTGGCAAATCTACTCTTTTTAATACGCTTACAAAGTTGGCGATACCTGCTGAGAACTTCCCTTTTTGCACCATTGAGCCTAATGAGGCACGTGTTAATGTCCCTGACGAGCGGTTTGAGTGGCTTTGCCAATTATACAAGCCAAAAAGTGAGGTACGTAACTCATTGAAACCTTACAGTAGAATGTATGGTCATGTAATGAATCAGTTAAAAACTGTCGCAAACAATTGTGAAAGCTTTATTATAGGGAATCCTGAGATGTTCAAGGAATACAAAACGTGTGGCAATATTTGGATTGGGACTCCGAGTTTATGTTTATTAATCATTGATGTGACTATGCATAAAATTGGCGGCTAATCACCATTTGATAAGGAATACAGTTTTGCTAGAAGTAAAACCTAACATCGTAGAAGTTAACACTTGTAGTCAATCTCACCATGGGTATAAGAGGGATGCCACTGTTACTGGTTTATAAGTGAAGTAAAGTTTTGAATTGGTGTTATAATACTCATCTATCCAGCAGATTTAGAACCGAGGTGTTGTCTGTCATTTACTTAAGGGAGAAGGTCATGATTTTGTTGTTGTTAGTTAAAACTATAGGTTTGTATCTACTATCTGCCTAACTAAGTTCTCTCTTTCCTGGTTTTTGTACTCTCCTAGAATCCTATTTCTGTTGGTGATTCTCTTAAGAAATCCAGATATTTAAATTTAATACACAGTCAAGTTGTTACTAACTTCTATTTATTGCATTGGACGCATAGTTTTTTGTTATTGATGAATCAGTTTATCTATTTTATAACATGTTAAAGCTGTCTGACAGATTTCGGCTTTCTTAGAGATACATGATATAGCTGGATTGGTTCGAGGTGCTCATCAAGGACAAGGGTTGGGCAATAGTTTTTTATCTCACATTCGTGCAGTAGATGGCATATTTCATGTTTTACGTAAGATGTTGTATTTTATTAAAATCCTTTGGGTTGCTTCTTGTCTTGTCTGCATACCATTTTTATTAGTGTTGGATCATGAGTGATTTTATACCAACTTTTGAATCATAACCTATAGTCCTTGCTGTTTTTTAGGTGCATTTGAGGACCCTGAAATCATCCATGTAGATGATTCTGTTGATCCAGTGAGGGATCTAGAGGTTATTACTGAAGAATTACGGCTGAAGGTATACTTTATTTAGTATTCACTTCCTAAATGTTATATATACTACTTTAGGATATGGATGTGATACATGAGCATAATATGCATAATAGCCCATTATGATATTGGATTAAATGTGGCTAGGAACATTTCATGGCATCATAGTTTCAACAAAATAATGGTTTTTGGGCAGGCATTCTTCTATCAATATTGGACATAAATTTAAATCTTCATTGAATTGTATAAATATCAAGGGTCTATGACCTAGTGGTTGTATGGCCACTAGCCAGTCTTAAGTTGAGGAGTGCAACATGGACCTAGGTTCAAAACATGGTAACTGGTTATTATGGATTTATCCTGCCTTGTTGTGAGTCTTGGTTGAGGGGGAGGGGGGGGGGGGGGGTTTAGCAGCTTTTGTTTGCATTTCCTAAATGGGGCTTTTAAATGCATATAAGCCAATTAATGCTAACTAAATATTCTATTTATGGAGAAAGAAAATTACATATTTAAAGAGCTAGGAGTGTTATATGTGCCTTGGGAATTTGTACAAATGACTCACAACACAACATCTAATGGATAAGCAAGAACCAAGCAATCATTGAAATTTAATATGTCAATAAAATTGAGTGAGGACCTGGGACATGAACAACAAACGAATAGATGCCCCAAAAGCAAAATTTTGCAAGCAAACTATATGTGCTGCCCCCAATCAAGTGCTTCCAGCTTCTGAGAAATCTTCTGGTTGTGTACAAATTAAATAATTCACTCAAGGAAACTGTACAGCCATCTTTCCAACATTCTTTTAGCAGACCCTATTCTCTCTTACTAATAGGCCAGTGAATCCATAACAGATCGTGGCATTGGACAGAGATAAGACAATGATATTAGTGTTATCCATGAAGAACCAGGAACTTTATAATGAAGGAGTACCACCATTCTTGTTTGTAAGCAGCCTAAATAAACAATAACTATGTGTTTTTCCTCTGGTATAAGAGGAAGCTAACAGCCATTTATGTCCTTCTAAGGAAACAGCTGCCTTTTCTAGTGAGCTCAATGGGAACAAAAGATATAATTGTGAACACTGAGTTATTCCAGTTTCTATGCATAAAGTTATCAATTCTAATTGTAATAATTGGGTTGGTAGAGTATCTGAAGAAGACTAGCTTTGGGGATTTTAAATGTAGTCATAATTAGTGACTTTATAAATTAAATACTGTTGTACTTGAATTTTGGGAATTCTGAACTGATTAGTCCACTATTTGTTTAAAGTGTAACTATGTCGATTTTTTTTATGTTACTACTTTTTGGGTACTATTCTCTTAAAGAAGTAGACTTGGTTAGTTTGTATTTATAACAGTTTATGTCTGTTAATTCTGGTTTTTGCATGCTGTAATATAACTGCTGATGAAAAAGATTCTGAGCCTTGTCGTATGCATGACATTTTAGGATATTGAATTCATGGAAAGGAATATAGAAGATCTTGAGAAGAGCATGAAGCGGAGCAATGACAAGCAGTTAAAAATTGAGCTTGAATGTTGTCAGAAGGTCTTGGATTTAGCTTTTGTGCATGATCTGATATATATTTTTTATGTGCCTGCAGTTGTCTTTACCTTCTGCTCAATGATCTCACATAATTTAGATTCTATCACCTCATAATTGTAATTGGCACATTCTTTTCTGTTCACCTATGTTTAAGTTTATGCGTAGAAGAATTTGCAAAGATAGATGAAGTATGATGTGGGTTCTTGATGTCTACAGGTCAAGGCATCACTTGAGCAAGGGAAAGATGTACGGCTAGGGGACTGGAAAGCTGCTGATATTGAGATTTTGAATTCTTTTCAGTTGCTTACTGCCAAACCCGTTGTATACTTGGTAGCTTGTTCTTTCTGTTTCCTTTCTTTCAATTCCAAAAGTTGCATTATCATTGCATCTGCATTGTATCATACCTCTATTAGTATCACATTTCTGTCTGAATTGGTGCATCCTTGTTGATGAGGAGTTAATCAATGTTGATATTATTGTTTGTATTTGACTTTGAATATTCTATTGTAATTTTCTACCTCTTAACTTTCACTTTTCATTTGCAGGTTAACATGACTGAGAAAGATTACCAACGAAAAAAGAACAAGTTTCTTCCAAAAATTCATGCATGGTATGTATGCCTTTTTCTATCTTGTTATTTTTTTTATATAAACTTATTATCATTATTTTGGTGCCATGGCGCATCTATGCTTTGGGCCATTTGATGATTAGCTCTGTGTGTGTTAAGAATGCTGTTATTTTTGAGATGCCTTTTGCATTTGTCAGTAGGCAGTTAAAAACAACAAATGGAGAAGAAAACTTTGGGCAAAAATTTTGAAAAGGGCCTGCGATAATAATGCTTAAGCAAAAGGAGCAATCCTTTTACAAAATGGTTAACTATTACCACTTCATAACAAAATAACCACATTAAGTTTGATACAGACCTGAAGTCCTTAACGCTAATCTTCCCAAAACTTTAATTAATGGTTTTCTATACACAATCCGTATGTGAGGACTTAATAGATTTTATTGTTTCTGATTTGATAATGTTTGCTGCTAAGTGTTCTTATTGCGCTGTTTCTTTTGGCTATTCCATTTTGTGCTCATAATATTCTTCTGATATTGAAAATAATTGATTGACGTTAGCTTTTCTGTTCTTCAGGGTCCAGGAGCATGGTGGTGAGCCAATTATTCCTTTCAGCTGTGCTTTAGAGAGGAATCTTGCAGACCTGCCTCCAGATGAAGCGGCTAAATATTGTGAGGAGAACAAGGTTCAAAGGTTTGATAAAGTGATTTTATGTGTAATTTATAAATGATTATGCAATTTTTATATTGTTTTGTAAAGAATATTTGTCCATTAAGATTTCCCTTTTTAGTACTGCAAAAAGTTTCAGTGGTTAAAATATTAAGTTCATTTATTGCTAGCTTACTAATTTTAGAGGTCATTGTCATTCATTCTTCCAATTTCAATCCAAATTTGAATGGTAGATATGAGTAAATATAAATTATGGAAATAGAAACCGTTGTTGTATGGCCTAAGAAACTAACAATTCTGTTGTTATGGAATACAATATTAATTCTTTATTTTTGAAGCAAACTTTGGGTAGTGGTATCACTCAAGGTAAGGAAAACAAATTGAACTGTAATTCGGTAACATATAGAAATGAAGAATAAAGAACCAGTGAAGGTTCTGTTAATATTGTTAGATTTGTAATACTCTATTATCTCTGTGATTCTTGAATGCATTTATCTTTTCTGATTGTTGGGTTAATAATGGATTGGGTGCAAACATCTCATGGGAAGAATTATAAAGTGGGAGGGAGATATGGTTGCATGAGACAATCTGAAGGATACACGTAGTCAATTGGAAGTCATGAAGGATGCTCAAATAAGTTCATACAACATAGCTACTGACTTGTTTTTCTATTGTGCTGCAGCTACTTTTGTTTAATTTATTTGTTGGTTTTGGTGAATGTTGAGTTAGTCCTTTGAGTTTGGAAGAATTCTTATTGATTAACCTAGGTGGGTTTGGTGAAAAAAGAAAGAGGTTTTGGAAGGTGTAAGGAGGGAAAACTGTATGATGGCACATTTATTTATGGTGGAATGCTTGTTTCTTTCAGAGATTGTGCTTCTCTTACGAATGCTATGGGAGAGAAAACCTTTTATGGCTTTTCTTTGGTGCTACTCTTACGGATTCTACAAGGGAACCTCTCTTTTGGATATGCTGAGGGATTGAAGAGCTTCATTAGACTGAGGAGATTTTTTTAGACTTTTTTATTTTCTCATGTCTTTTCTAAGAATAAGGACATACCCTCTTCTCTGCTGTTACTTTATCATTCTTTTCTCTTACAAGATTTGGTTTGGTTTCACTCCCATAGTATTATTTTATAATTTAACTTGTGTTTATTGAAGATAACCTAACATACAAGTTCATTCAAGGTATGTTACTCAATTATCGAGCAGTGAAAATCTTTTGTTGACATTATACCAAGTCATATCTATTTATGTCAGCTTCTGTATGGAGGAACCATCTATCTATCCTTTTAGAGTGAGAGTCTAGATGATCTTATTTAAAAAATTGAAATGAAAAGTGTGAGAAACCGAGAGGAAAGAGAGAGAAAAACCCTCATAGTATTGTATTAGGATATAGTGAGTGCATACAAGACTTATATCACTAAGTTTTATTTATATAGAAGACTATGAGTTATGAGTCTATTTACAACCCTAAATCTAATAATAAGAAACATGACAATAATAGGAAACTAATTCTATATTTTTAATATGTCCCCTCAACTTAGAATTTATATAATAGATGTTCAAGCTTGTTACATTGAAGACAAAAGTAAAAAAAATAAAAATAAAAAGACATAAGTAGCCTAAAACAACAATGGTAGCACACGGACAGCGAAGATAACAGACAACATGTGTATCAACAATCTTTCAAGGATAGCTTGCAAAGTCTTGGTGTCTCAAAAAACAACCAGGAATATTAGATCTGAGTTCGGAATACAATTTGACTTTGAGAATCCAAATTTGAGTTCAGACATATATACCATATTTGAGGTCTGATAAATTGAGACACTGAGAATATTAGATAGTAGGTTGGGAGTATCAAATTGGAAGTCAGAAACATCAGATTGGAGGCTGGGATATCAGATTTGAGATAGACTAATGAGGATAGGCTCAAATAGTGCTAGTGACAGGTGAACTGGGAGTGAAAAAGGCCTAGAAATAGGAAAATTTGACTTGACAATGATGGTGAAGAGAGAGAAAACGTCATGGAGGGGAGAGATGCAGTGGAAGAGAGAGGGCCACAACTCCTCACCACTACTGGTGAGGGTTTTCTTTAGTTGTGGTCAGGTTTTTCTCACACAATACCATGTGAGAAACTGAGAAGAAAGAGAGAGAAAAACCTTTATAGTATTGTATAGGGATACTAAGAGTGTGTATAAGACTCATATCATTAAGTCCTATTTATATAAGAAACTATGGGTCATGAGCTTGTCTACAACCATAAACTTAATGATAAGAAATAAGACAATAATAGGAAATTAAACATAAATTGGAAACTAATGCTATATTTTCAACAAAAAGATCTATTTTGTCTATATTTAGAAAACCAGATCTAGAAGTTATTTCGATTGTTATACTAATTAATGTCAATTTTCATAATTATTCTTTTCTTCTTGGTGCATAGAAATATTATTGGAATTTTTTTTTTGGTCATCGATTATAAAGAGTTTGAATTAAAGCTACTACATTTTCCATTGCTGACAGTGCCCTTCCCAAAATCATAAAGACTGGATTTGCAGCAATTAATCTCATTTACTTTTTCACGGCAGGACCTGATGAGGTAACTATCTGCTTATGTGCTTCCTGAAGTTGCTTTGTTAAGCTTTATAAATTTATTCATGGTATTATCTCTTAACTTATCTATACTATAGTTGTGCTAATTTCTGCACTTGTTACTATTGCTAGTATTGTGCATAAGTATGAAAATCTTCCTTTGACCATTATATGATACTATAAGAGCATCCTCCCTCTCTCACTGTCTACCTGGCTCTTTGATAACTGTTAGTCAGTCTAAAAGCCCTTATGGAGAGCACTTGTCATGAAATCCATCCAGTGTATGTCATGCTCATAAAGTTTTGAAGCTTTTATAAATTACTTCCTTTTCTACTGGTGTATCTTCTATCAACATACAATATGCTTTTAACAATGTAAGCAATTGTCAACTATTTGATTTGGTACTTAAAGTGCCCAATTTAATTTGAACTCAGCATGCATGACCAACATAGTATCTCAAGATTTAACGATCGAATCAGTGGCACATTTATGAAAATATTCATTGCTGTAAATGTGTCAAACTTTCTGGTGGTGTCAATTGATGCCTAACCCAGGTGTCGGTGTTTATTCTCTCTGTGCATGGTTGGAAGTTCTATAGATATGGTTTAAGCAATTCTTCCTTTGAAGTTGGAAAGTTTTCTCATATCTAAAGGTGTTAAATTCGTTTCATTTCATGAATTAATGACCTCCTTTTGTCCTATTGTTTCTTAAATGCATGTTTCAGGTCAAGTGTTGGCAAATTAGACGGCAAACAAAAGCTCCTCAGGCTGCTGGGACTATCCATTCTGATTTTGAAAGAGGATTCATTTGTGCTGAGGTTAATTCTAGTTCATTATTTTGAACATTTTTTTGTTTTAACTAGTCATCGTCTCCCTTATATAGAAGTGAGTATATTTATAGCATTATATGATGGTTGATACTGTTAATCATAGATTCATAGACGATCAAAACCCAGTGTGGGCCAAATTCTTAGTATTTTTTTTAAAAGAACTTGTTACAAGAAAGAGTGAGTAGGAGACAAGAAGATCTTCCTAAAGTAGCCAAAGTGTTGTGTTTCTACTACATCTCTGTTGGAACAAGTCTTATTCTTGCTTGTCTGAACTACATTATAATTTTGGGTTGCACTTGTGTATTCCGGATCTTCCAAACCTGATTCTGATCCAAAATCATTGGAATTGCTGGGAACATGTCATTCTTGGAAAGTTGGCACAATTTCAGCATGTTCTTGGTTTTAGTCTAAAAGATTTTTCAACCATGGGATATGATTACTGAGGGGCTGACTTCGTGTTTCGAATTGTGAATTCCGTGACTTTGGTAATACTGATTAAAATAACTAGCTGCTATTACATTGACCTTCTTTTGTTGTTGCCATTCTCACTGTCAGAATACATTGATCTATTCACCGCAATTTAGTGATACCATGATACATGTTAATTATTGATCGAAATTAACTTTTCTTTCTGGTTGTTTGTGGCTGCTACAGTGACTTGTATATTTATTAATATGGTGAATCGTGCAATCACTTATCTGGATGTTTTGTTGATGTTGTGTCAGGTAATGAAGTTTGATGATCTGAAGGAACTTGGTAATGAGGCAGCTGTGAAGGTGTGTACTTAATCATAAGATGTAACTATACTTTTGGTAGTAGCTGTTTCTTCAAGGATTATTTGTCAGCAGGATCTGCATCAGAATGATAACTGGTTAATGATTTTAAGCAAAACAAAAGGTTCTCAATATAATTTAGTGAGAAAAGTGAGGAAATAGTTCACTGAAAACTGAGGAAAGATTGCACTAACTTTGATGCATTACAGGCCTAGCTCTAACAAGATTCTAGGTCTATTTGTTTCCTCCATTTCGTCTAATTTAAGGTCACCAAGCTAGTGAATTGTAGTGTTAAGCATGAACTCGATTTGAAGTTCTTACTTACTAACATGTATGCTCCTTTTGCTGAAAATTGTTTAAGAAAGTATGCTAAATTCTGAATAATTGATATTTGGTGTTCTATCCAAAAAAAAAAAAAAAACGAATATATTTGGATCAGTTCTTTGGCATTTTTTAACTAAATGTTACATTGGTACTTGAATTAAATTCTGACTCATGGGACTTATTATGGAAATTGAAAAAGAGTCCATGAAGTCCTATTTAGAAAGACCTGGCATTGAGCTATCCCTTGCACATTGGATCTGAACATTAAGTTTTTTGAGAAGTTTATGCCACTAGATTTGTTATGGAAATGGATTGTCCTTCTGGATCTTTGCTTTATTTTTGGCCCTGAAGGGGACTTCCATTAACACGTATTCAAGAGATTGGTAATACTTATCACAATTTTTTTTTTTAATTTCTATTGACTTTTGTTCTTTTTATTTTGGGTTTATTACATACTCTGACTTGTATTTCTTTCTTTGCTTCCTATTTAAGTTTGATAGATGATAGGAGATCCGATTCGGTAGTTTGAGGAGATGTAGTAGATGTAAACTTCATATATGCTGTATAATTTGATCAGAAAGTATTGCTGCACTGAGCAACAGAGTAGAAAATGATTAGTTGATCTTTGAAAAGGAGGAAAAGGGATTTTGGAAATGAAATGTATTGGTAGTACTAAAGAGGGATAGGATTTTGTTGTCTAAAGTTTGTGGAGGACAACTGTTAGTCCTTAAAAGGAATCAGATTGACTATGAGTGACGTTTGTGTTCTTTCATTTTGGGGGTACGTCTTGAATTGCAATGATAAGTGAGCAAAATGAGGGCACGTCCTATGCATGTAATTGTGCTCTGTGCTATCAAAGGATAACCCGAGTTCTGTTTTGTGAGAGTAATTTTATGTACGTCTCATTGTTTAGCTAACAAATTTTTGGTTTGCTTATCTATTAAGAGGTCTTGCCCTTCATTCTCAACTTGTGTTGTCAGGCTGCTGGAAAGTATAGACAGGAGGGAAAAACGTATGTAGTCCAAGATGGCGACATCATATTTTTCAAGTTCAATGTTTCTGGTGGGGGGAAGAAGTGAGACCAGCAACACTTGTAGCAGCTCTTTGTCTTGCTTAATATATGTGCTTAAAGATGGGGCATATCTACCATCTAATGCAATTTGTGTAAGCTTGAGATGTAATTTTTGGACATTGTTCAAAATAATTTTGTTTATTTTTACAATATAAAATACAAACTACTAAATTTATTGAATATCAAAAACTGAATTGTGAAACTAAAAAATCAACAACTTAAATAAGTTCATATGAGAAGATGTGGGCATTAAGCGAATGAATTATAAGAATATCATATCTTTTAAGGCAAAGCTGTTGCACGAGGTCCGTTAAATAGAAAAATATCTGAGACTGATATTCATTGAGGTATTGAACGCTGGACTAATTGTTTCATGTTAGATGAATACAGAATCTAAAGAACGGAAACAAAACTTCTGCTTTTTCAAGTAAATTTTGCTATTGCCACGTCTACTGCTTTATCCTTGCTTCTTGTAGCTTTGATATTTCAACTAATCTCCAAATGAATTTTATTATTTTCACATTCTTTTACCTACATCATCTTCATACCCTTAAGTGGGAGTCCTTAGATAATGTGAAAGAATGTAGAAATATAACTGTTGATCACGAGATAATGTTTACAAAAAGTAATCTCCACAACATATGCGGATGTAAAATTACTGATTAATTAGGATGCGGATTTAAGTGTGTGCTGCTCTGAGATACAAAGGTTTGTTGTCTGCAATGAATTGGTTAACTCCACATGAACTAGATTCCTTTTATTGTTATTTTGTTAAACATGAAAGAGAATTACATAATCATTTATCTCAATAATGAAAAATTTTCTTTTCTTTGGAATTGAATGTAGTGCCACTACAATTGGGGGAAGTGTTACTAACATTGAAGTATAATAAAATTATATCAAATATTTCATTTGCTAAAACATCTTCTTGAGTTTGACATTTACTACTTGGCAGATGGTTTACTATTGGGAGAATTACTAAAAATAAAATTTGGTAAAGTATTGACTCGAAAAGAAACTAGCACTGCTAAATAACCCAAAATTTCATTTACTAAATCAAAATTTTAGTTATATGAGTATGCAGAGACTGACTATTGGTCAGTCTAGTATTTTTTTGAAGACATTAACAACCCAACAAACAACAGATTGCAAAAGAGTTGCTAATGCATAACCACCTATTGACATATTAGTAAGGCTAGGCAAAACTCGAACAACCCAAAAGAACCTGCTGCAACCGGTAAAATTTGAGGCAATAGGTTAGGTTGGAGCAGGGAAATAGGTAGCGATAGCATGGCACCAATTTCATTTGGCTTATCTTAGTTAGGTTTGAGTGCCACTTTGACAAACCGTGGCAACTTGAACCAACCCGACCATGTAGAAACCCGTGACACTTCAACACACTTACATCCTAAGAACCCCCTCTTCCTTTGATCCAATCCTTATCTTATCTTATCCTTTGACACAATCCTTATCTTGTCCCTTTCCTTTGACACACACCACATGATCCTTAACTTATCCCTTTCGCTCTTCTCATCTCCATTCTTGCTCTCTCTCTAGTCACCACATAATCCTTGCTTGATCTCTTTTTCTTGAATGCTCACTACTCTCACTTTGTTTCCCACATGCCCATCGTTGGCCCTTCTCCAACTCTCCTTTTTCATTCACATACAACGAGGAGCAAGCCATAGCGGGAGGGAGGCTAATGTCCCATAATCTCTCTTTGTCAAAGGTGTTGACCAAGTTAGCAATGATTTCTTCAATTTCTCTGGTTGCTTGCGCTTGGGAGGCTAATGCCCACCATTGTCTCTTTTTATCAAAAGCATGCTTTGACAAAGAGAGACAATCTCTTAATCAAAGGTGTTGCTTGTTGAAATATGAAGCATTTGTCACATGTGTGTTATTAATTGTTAATTACCCATGTAATTAGGCCCTAATTATAGCATTGTGGCTTAGACAATTTAATTATAAATACCATCAGAGAGAGACTAGTCTCTCAAGTTTTTCCTCTCCAAAATCTCTCTTTACATGGCATCAGAGCCAAATTGAGGAAAAACCCATTTTTCTCTCTCTTCCCCATACAGAAGGGCACTTTCTCTTTCCTTCGCTATTATTTCTCTCTCCTCTTGCGGTTGCCGTGTCCAGTTGTCCCTTTTCAATGTTTTTTTGAGAAACCAACACCACCATTGTGCTCAAGACACCACCACTAGCCAAATGTCAGAGTTTTGCCGCCATTCCATGTGACGTAGTCAAAAAATTGTCACTTTTTCATTTTTCACCTTGATCTCCTTCTTTAGTTATTTTAATCAAGTTCATCTCCCTTAAGCTGTTTAGATCCCAGTGTTCTTGTCACCATTTGCAGCTAGCAGAGCTTAGGCTGCCCCCTACTACTATCATTACTGTACCTTTGTGACCCTCTAGTGATTCTCTTGCATCTCTTTTAGTCTCGTTTAGCCTTGTTTTATTTCATTTTGTGTTTTAATAGCCGCCTTCTATCTAAAACATGGAAAGTCCAATGTTTTCAATCATTTTTGAATCTAAATCTCTAGATGTCACTTTAACTTTTTCTTCTTCACTTTTCATTACCTTTGAAAAGTTGGTTGGAACTTCAAATTACATGTCTTGGGTTGTCTTTGTTAAGTTATGGTACATGGGCCAAGGAATGGAAGATCATTTGACTAAGAAAGCTTATGACATCCATGATGCCAATAGGGCAACATAGAAGAAGACTGATGCTCTTCTTCATAATATGTTATGGCAGACCATTAATCTGAAATTATATGTTATCTACAAAGCATACAAGACATGTGTTTAGGTATGAAAAAAGGCTCAATCTCTTTATACTAATGATATCCCACTCCTTTACTTTGTTGTTTCCATCATTGTCCATTTAAAGCAATAAGATATGGATATGTATGAGTTTCTTGGCCAACTGGAATCCTTAAAGGATTAGTTTTAATTCTTTGTTACTAGTTGGCAATACTATTGAGGAATAGCAAAACTAGTGAGATAAGTTCTTTATGGTCCTTGGATTGACTACTATTATAATCAAGCTTGCTTTAATGCACGATTAGATCATACTTAGCCCTACCATTCCAACACTAGAAGATGCCTTTGCTTGAATCTTTCAAGTTTTCTCCTCAACCTCAGTCACTAATGGCACTCAAGCTAACTTATCTATCTTGGTGTCATAATCTTTTGGTAGTGGAGACAAAGGGAACAACTGAGGTGGTAACTCACAATGCGGTAACCGTCCTAAATACAATTATTATCATAAGTGAGGCCATCTTCAAGATAATGCCATAAACTACAAGGTTGATTGCTATGCTCTGCCAATTAGCTCAGAATACTAATTCCTAGCTAGAATATCCTAGAAACCATTCTTCTTTGTCTCTTATCCTGACTAGAACTAATTATGAGGACTATCTTTAATATCAGGCATCTAAATAGGCCACATCATTATCCACTACTTTTGTGATGCACACTTGTTTTTCTATTGCTTGTGTTACTAAGTCCCCTACTCTTGGACCATGGATACTCGATTTAGGTACAACTAATCATCTTTTTGGTAACCAATATCTTTTCTCTTGTCTTTCAACTTCTTCTTGCTTGCCTATTGTCACTCTTGCAAATGGTTCCAAAACATCTGTTATAGGCATTGGTCAAGCCTAACCACTTCCTTCATTACCTTTAAAATCTGTTCTACATGTCCCTTGAAGTCTTTTTAATCTTATCTCTATTAGTAGATTGACACGTACTATTGATTGTTCTATAAACTTTTTTGTTCATTTTGTTATTGTGCAAGATCAGGCTATAAGACAAATGATTGGTGTCAGGCATGAGTTGTAAGGGCTTTGTTATATAGACAAGCCATCTTCACCAATAGCTTGCACCTCTACTAAGTCTACAATCCTTCACAACTATTTGGGGCATCTAAGTCTTTCTAAATTGTAAAAGATGGTCCCTAGTCTTTTTAGTCTTTTCACTTTAAATTGTGAGTCGTGTTAACTTGGCAAATAATCTCATACTTTGCTTCCAAAGTGTGTTAATAATTAGGCTACATTCTTTTTTAAGTTAGTTCATAGTGATGTTTGGGGTCCTTGTCATATTCCCTCAATTTTGGGATTTTAGTACCTTGTCACTTTCATTGATGAGTACTTTCGATGTACTTGGTTATTCTTAATGAAAAATCGTTTTGAATTATTTACCTTTTTTTTTAGATTTTTGTGTTGAAATTCAAACCCAATTTGATGTTTCCATTTGTGTCTTACGAAGTGATAATATTGGAGAATATTTTTCAACTCCTTTCTCTACATTCATGACTTCTCAGTGATTCTTTATCAATCATCACGTACCTATTCACCCCAACAGAATGGAGTTGTTGATCGTAAGAATTGTTATTTGGTTGAAACAACTCACACTCTTTTACTGCACAATCATGTTCCTTTCCATTTTTGGGTTGATACTATTTACACTACATGTTGGCTAATCAACTGGATGCCTTCCTTTATCTTATAGCATGAGATACCTCACTCCATTTTGTTCCTTACTCAGCCTCTTTATCTCCTTCCTCCTTGTGTCTTTAGTTGCACTTGTTTTGTCCATGATATGACTCTTGGCTGCACCAAACTTTCAGCCAAAGCCATCAAGTGAAGTGTAATTTTCCTTGGTTACTCTAGACTTCAAAAAGGTTATCGGTATCACTTTCTTGTTCAACAATGCTATTTCATCTTTGTTGATGTGACTCTCCTCCTTTCTTTCTCATGTCTCCTGTCGAGGATTGCCCCATATTTGAAGTTTTGCCTACTCCTTATCTTTGTTCACCATTTTTAGCTTTTGACCCTACTACTTTTGAGCATTCACTTCAAGTTTATGACCACCGCCCATATCCTCTTGCAGCTATTGAGGCAAAACTTGTCCACTCATCTTTGTTGACCCTTGAATTTTGGTTTTGGATTTTTGGGAGTCGCTACCGACCTAAATTATTTAAGGGTGAGATCGGACACCTAATTAAAAATTATCTACGTTTTAGAGATTGAGTTTGGGGGCTGGTTATATTTTAGGGAAGGTATTAGCACTCTAAACACCATTTCTGTACAAAAAATGATCTAATTAATTTATCTTAATTATTTTGCGTTGGTTTAAAAATTTTAAAAATGATTTTTAAAAAAATAATCCTTGTCCATTCCGGATTGGGACAAAATTGATTTTGAGAAAAAGTCTCCTTCCTATTCTAGTCCAGGGTTTAAAAAAAAAAACTTAAGAAAATCCCCTTTCTATTCCAGTCTGGAATTTTAAAAATAATTTTTAAGAAAATTTCCTTCTTATTTCAGTCTGAAGTTTTAAAAATAATTTTTAAGAAAATTTTCTTCCTATTCCAGTCTAGGGTTTTAAAAAATAATGTTAAGAAAATCTTTCAAATCACAAAATTAGGCACATGTACTACCTCCTTGAATCTTTATAATTGTGCTTTAAAATTCATCTAATAAAATTGACCAAAATCCCAAATAATCATTGTATTATATATAATCACAATTCCAAAGTAATTTAATGCTATCAAAATAAATAAATATCAAAATAAGTTCACCTAGAATCCAACTTTGCATGAGAATAAATCAATTAGAGAATTTGCTAAGGTGAGATTCATAAAACAACCCAAGATTCAACCACAATAATTTGAATTAAGAAAGTTATAAGAGATTTCAGTTCAACCAATACAAGTTTGAAAAAAATAAACTTAATTTAATCTTCATAAATAAAGAACTAATAATCATTATGAACTTCCAAGCAAGAATAATCAATTAATTCAAAAGTTACATAATATAATCCATGGCCAAAGACAAGATGGCAACATAAAGATTCAAGAAATGATGTAACCATACCTTTGGAGCTTTGTTTGGTTTTTCCTTTTTTGATCTTAGAATAATTGTCAAAAGAGAGTGTAGTTGAAGTGGTAAACTCTAAGTGTTTGTGTGGGAAGGTGGGGGTTCAAGGTTGGGTGCCGTTCCTTTTTCTATGTTGGCTGAAATCTCTTCTCTTCCTTTTGTCCGTGAACCCCCCTTGTGTTATGTGTGAATGGATTTTTATAAATGTAAAATGAGAATTTCTTTCTTAATTAAATGCTTACTTCCTAGCTTTAATTAGATTTTATCTCTTTTTTTTATCTTATTATTTTTATCTTTATCTCTTTATTATCTTTTATCTTTGTTATATTTTATTTATCCTCTTTTATCTTCCTTTATCCTTTTTTTATCTTTATTATCTTTTATCTTTATCTCTTAATTATTTTATCTCTTTTTATTTATCTTGTATTATTATTTTTAATTTTGGTTATCTTGTCTTTTATTTTTTAATTTTATTTTAGTTTTATTTTAAAATTTTATTTTTGGGATTGGGCTTGTTTATTTTAGGTTTAATTGTATTTTGAGTTTAATCTTATTTTACTTTGTTATTTTTTAGTTTAAGTTTGGATTTGCAATTTACGTTAAAGTTTTGAGAAGTGAGCCGTACAAAATTAGGTGTCTACAACCTCATGCTTCGACATCCTCACCTACCATGGGCTTGCCTGTCATCTCTAAATCAATTGTTGATCATTTTCTTGAGCCCATTACCACTCTCAAAGGTATATATTCTACTCGTCCCATTTATACTTTTCTTAATTATCATCGCTTGTTTTCCCTTATTATGCTTTTGTGTCCCATTTATCTTCTATTTTTATTCCTAAAACTACCAATGAGGCACTTTTAGATGTAGGGTAGTGCTAAGGCCATGATTAATGAGATAGATGTTCTACATTCTAATGGTATGTGGGACTTGGTTCCTCTTCTTGCTAATAAGTTTACTGTTGGTTGTCGATGGGTGTATATTGTGAAAGTTAGTCGTAATGGAAAGATAGACTGCCTATTGTTGGTGAAATGCCATCAACACTCCAAAAATTATACTTTACCCTCAATTACTAACTAGTAGATAGGATGAGTAAGAGTCGATTCCATAAAGAGTGTAGTCAATCAAGCACTAATATTCTTAAAACACAGGTAAATCAAATGGGGGGTTGCTACAAAGCAAACAATATAAAAGTAAAAAATTAAAATGGTAAAAAGAGATACTATATGAAAATAATTCTAGTTCTAGGTTCAATCTCATTTTCATAGTTAATGGCAACAATCAAAGATCAAGTGACTCTACCCTCTAATGAAGTTATCAACCCTAAAGAGTAATAAGCTTTACTACTCGTAATCTATCTTAATTATAACTAATGAAATAAGCTCTTTATTAGCATCTAACTCCTAGAAAACCTAGAACAAGCTCTTGAGATTTAATGTAATTGTAGCATTAAGAATAAAGAGATGAGGTTAGTCTAAACAACAATCACACAAGCTCAGATTATATAACTTAGGTTATGTTATCAACAATGAGTTAACGAAGACTTGTCCATAATTGCAACCATTATGTGTCACTTAATGATTAGGAAGAGGACTATCACATATCACAATCCCTATATTTAGTAATATATATTCGTTCAATCAACCTGAAGTGCACAATTTAAGCTAATTAAAATAAATATCATGATCTTTCAATTTAGAATAACATTAGCAACTTCAAAGGAAAAAGTAAAAATAACTTTACTAAAACAATTAAACCATCAACATATATTTAGGGATTGATATTCTCATGAATTGAAAAGAAAAGTTTAGCTAGATATGCTGAAAAATTGAAAACAAGTGTTCCAAATTATGTGTCATAAGAAGAAGAAGAAGAAGAAGATGGCATGTAAAATAAATCCTAAGAAGCCTACTTATATATTAGGCAATGCCTCTTAGTCTCCTAGTTTAGAAAGACATTTGTTGTAGCTAATAGACATAACAAAGTCATGCTAAAACCCATGGATCTCAAAACCTACTCTAGAATTCTAAATCTATGTTGAGCTTTGAGATGAAGTTTTAGCCCAAAAGATGGCAAAATTTGGCTTGGGCTCTTCATAACAATTATAACCCTTTCTCTTATCTTTCTGTATCCTTTTGAATACCTCAATTTGACTTCTATAGCTCTAGATATCAATAAAATATTGACTATCGTGCAAGTCAAAATCCTAATCCGAGTAAGACTAAAACTCCAAATTTTGCACTAACTTTGAAACTCTGGTTAGAAGGCCTTTGAATTAGATGACCCAGCCTATTCTAAAAGGTCCCGGATGTTTACTTTAAAACCTCTGAAGGCCACTTTTTTGTTCTAGAACTTGATGGTTTAAAACCTAAATAATCGAGTAGATATTAGTGTCTTAGTAAAATTGGAATTCTTCTCCTTTTCAATTAAAATCTCCAAAGTTTGCCAAATCATGTCCTAACACAAACATGACTCTAATGAGCATACTAAGACCTAGAAATTAGACTAGAGAAGCTATAGAATAAAGGGAAGAAGGGTATAAAAATATGTACTTATCACTTGCCTAGTTACCAGAGGCTACACTCAGATTTTTGGTTTGGATTACCATGACACATTTTCCTGTGGCTAAGATTGTATCTGTGCATTGGTTCCGATCCATAGCCAATATGAAATATTGGCTTCTTTATCATTTGGATATTAAAAATGGTTTTCTTCATAGTAATCTTTAGGAGGAAGTCTAAATGGAGCAACCACCTGGCTTTGTTGCTTAGGGGGAGTTCTGATTAGTATGCAAACTTTGTCATTCTCTTTATGGGTTAGAACAATCTCTATGAGCTTGGTTTGGATGGTTTAGTATAGTGATGTATGAATTTGGTATGATTTGTAGTAAGGGGAGACCACTTTGTTTATTATCACCACTCATCAAATGGTAGATGCATTTATCTAGTGGTCTATGTGGACAACATTGTCATTAATGGCAATAATCAAGATGGTATTCTCCAACTAAAGACACACCTTTTTAGCCACTTTCAGACTAAAGACTTGGGGAACTTGAGATATTTTCTTGGCATTGAAGTTGCCTAGTAAAAAAATGGCATAGTCATTTCACTGAGGAAATATGCATTAGACATTCTTGAGAAGGATAACATGCTTGATTGAAGGCCAATTGATTCTCCTATAGACCCGAATGTTAAGCTCTTACTAGGAAAGGGGGAGCTATTATCTGATCTTGGAAATCAAAGACTGGTTGAAAAACTAAACTACTTCATTATCACTTGGCCTGATATCTCTTTTGTTGTTAATGTAGTTAGTTAATTTCTGCAATCTTCTTGTGATAATCATTGGGATGCTATTGTTCAAATTCTAAGATATATCAAAGGGGCACCAGGTCAAGGATTATTATATGAAGATAAAGGTCATATCTAAGTAATTGAATATTTTGATGCAAACTGGGTTGGGTCCTCTTCAAATAGGCGGTCTACCTCCCGATATTATGTTTTAATTGATGGCAATCTAGTATCTTGGATGAGTAAGAAGCAAGTTATTGCTCGATCTAGTGCAGAAGTTAAATACTGCACTATGGTCATGGCAACATGTGAGCTCATATGGTTAAAGCAATTGCTTCAAGAACTAAAGTATGGCAAGGTGATGCAAATGAAGTTGATATATGATAATCAAGTAGCATTGCACCTAGTTTTTCATGAGAAGACCAAGCACATTAAAAGTGACTCTCATTTCATCATAAAGAAGATCTTATTTGGTTGCATTACTACTAGTTTTGTCAACTCAGTTGACTAACTTCCGAACATTCTTACTAAGTTCTTTGGGGTCTTCATATTGGTTTTATTTGTAACAAGCTTGGTGCATATCACTTTTATGCTCCTGCTTGAGGGGTAGTGTTGAAATATGAAGCATGTGTAACATGTGTGTAATTAGTTGTCAATTAGCCATGTAATTAGTCTTGTAATTAGCCCTAATTGTAGCATTATAGCTTGTTCTATTTGATTATAAATACCATTAGAGAGACTAGTCTCTCTAGTTTTTCCTTTCCAAAATCTCTCTTCACATTGACCAAATTAGCATTTAGTACATTTCATATTTTTCCCTTTTTTCTTTGGATTCTTTTCTCCACCTTTTTAGTTTCATGTAATCCTCATTTTAATTTGTTGTTAAATTTGGTATTGGTAGGATATTGAGTTGCCTTCATTCTAGAGGAAGAGAACTCATACCAAAAGAGGAGAAGGAATTGAGCGAGCTCAACCAAATGCACCCACCCTACCTCAAACTGAAAGTCTTGGTTTTATAGCCTTACCTAGTCAAAATTGGCTAGTCTCTCTTTGTCTTGGTTTAGGCTAAATCTTCTCTAACCTGAACTAAGCCAACCATAGCCCACCTCTATTAAGGTATTTTTGATAGATGATAAGGAAGGGGAAAGGAATGCTTAAGGAAATCTTTAATAAGGAATGAAAATGAGAGAGTTTTACTTGACCCTTCTACATCCTTCAAAGCCTCAAATCCTTTAATTTTTGAGTTCTCTCAATTTGGAGGATTTAAGATAGGCAAATTAAGTTATTGATTATATACTTATCATTTTTTTCTTAATTAAAAAACATGCTTTATTGTTTTGGTTAGAATGAGGAAAACAATACACAATGGAAGAAATTAAGTAAACAAAAATTGGATTGGACTAGTCAGTTGGATTGATGATCAATTAGTAAATTATTGTAGTTTAGTACTGAAAATTGAAATACTAGTCAAACCAATCAAAATTGGTTGAACTAGTTGATTCACCAAAACTTCATAAAAATTTTAAAAAAATTAAAATTACAAAATATATTATTCCAATAGCACATACAATCTTTGAATGGATGAAAAAAGACCCAAAACAATAAAAAAAAAATAGTTATTACAATGACAATAAAATTCATAGTTTTGATGAACCACAAGCTTCATCAAATTAATATTTACATTAATTTAATAAGATTAAATGAATAAATGCTTATATGGTATTTTTTAGATTCTTTTATCAATAAGTAATATTATTTATATTTAAATTATATTTATGAAAACATCCAATTCAATTATCAATTCAACCAATCAAACCAATTCAGTCGTGATTAACCAATCAAAATGATTCACTAACTAATCTAATATTTAAAATAAGATCATGTTTCATGTATTGCATAATTGAAGGATGGCTATATCAAAGGTGATAGAACAAAACATATTTCGCTAAAATTCTTTTTCACTCATGATCTTCAAAAGAGTGGTGACATTGATTGTTAACAAGTTCATTCAAGTGAGAATTTGGCAGATGTATTCACTAAGGCATTACCTAGATCAACATTTGAAAAGTTAGTTCACAATATTGGAAAGCATTGGCTCAGAGATCTTAAGTGATATTTCCATTAAGGGGAGTTAATATGGCTGCACTCTTTTTTCCTTGACCATGGTTTTGTCCCATTGGGTTTTCCTGGCAAGGTTTTTAATGAGATAGATTCCTATTCGTATTAATTACAATGAATGATGTATTCTTTTTCCTACCTAAGTTTTTCCCAATGGGTTTTTCTTAATGAGGTTTTAACGTGGCATATTGATTGTGCATAAAATGAATATCCAAGAGGAGTGTTATGAATATTTAGAAATGAATAAATATCCATTAGATATGGCAATTCCAATAACTAGATATGAAGAGACATGACCTTTCATAAGAAAGAGATATGACCTTTCATGAAGAATAGTATAGCTCTTCATAAAGGAGAGACATAACTCTTCATGAAGAAGAGACACAATTCTAAAATAAAGAAGCATAGCTCTTCACCTTCTGTGCCTATAAATACCTCTTGTATCTAAGTATTTGTGGAATATCAAGAAGGAAAAATCTCTAATATCTCTTTGGCATACTCTCTTCCTTTTCTACTCATATTGTGTTCTATTATGTTCCACTATTTTAAGATAATCATAACATAGGTTAATTTATCACTTAATTATGATTTATGCTACAATTTTTAACTAGGATTTAGGTTAGATATGAAATAAATATAAAATTCTATAACTCTCCATTCAATGGCCATAATTCCGTGCCTCTTCTTTTTTCTAATTTAAAAGTTGAATGGCATCTAATATATTTGAATACATGCTACTTTCATATCATATGTACTAATGGGTGTGTTGAAAATTTTTCAAACCTTAAGTGCGTTCTTGCTACTCTTGAGATAATTGCCCCAAAAATGCAATTATTCAAAGAGCTACAAGAATACACTTATGGTATGAAAAATCTTCAACACTTACATTAGTCCTTACTATATGGAAGTAGCATTTAGATATGTAGGATGGTACAATTTTTTTAGTGGATATATATCCCTAAAAATTTATTACACAATAATTTTTAGCAGCCTTAATCCCATGGTAATTATAATTTTTTACCAAGCTATGTATCGCTGGTTAAATTCAAACTATTTTTTGTACTTTAATTTTATTCATTTTATCGGGGGTTATATCCACTAGTAAAATTCATAAATTCTTTAGTAAATATATTTTTTCTTTATTTTACTAGGGTAAATATCTATTATTAAAATTAATTATCCTCTTCAATAAAAATGGATTGTCATGAGAAATTTAATTAATTTACTATCCTTTTTTAAATTTTATTGGCAAACATCGATTACAGCCAAAAAATAGTCTTGATGACAATTTTACAAGCCAATTAAATCTACTAGAAAATCTATTGGAAATTAATTTTATCATTTGATTTTTGATATATATGTTGGAAATGGAAAATTTTTTGGTAGTGTTAATTAAACTAGGCTCTATGGCTCCTAATTTAATTAAGGTAGGAATTATGGGGAATGGATTAGGGTTTTTAGATTTGAATCTAACTTTCCCTAAACACATGTATTAATTTTCTTAGCATCTTAAATCTAACTATCCCTAAACAAGTAGAATACAACACAAGCAGCTGAAATCATACCTGGTATCTTGGCATCTCCATAGTTTTTGGGGAAAGTTATAACCACCTAATTCACTAGAAGCTAGAAAGTTTACTTGATACCTTGGCATCTCCATAGTTTATATGGAAGGCTATATAACCACCATGCTAGTTGCTTGTAGAGCAAAAGGGAAAATGAATAAACAATGATTTTCTAACCTAGGCTTTACCTAGCTAGATAAGGCTAGTATACCCTTATACCCATGAGATATTTGGTGAAGTAGTCTAACAAAGTTCAATTATGAGAGAAACCATAAGTTTAGCTAAGTTGTCCTTGAAATAATTAACTAAGCTAGTTCAATTATGAACATTTCCTTAATTAAACCTAGTTCATACCCTTGAAATATTTACCAAGTCCAATTATGAGTAGAGCCTTAAGCTAAGTTCATAAGCTAGAGGCATTCACCTAAGTTAACCCTAGTTCATATCCTTGAGATATTCACTAAGTTTGAATATGAAGAATTGTTACTTAGGCTAAGTTCATACGCTATAGATATTTGCTCATCTAAGTTCAATTATGTAAGCTAAGTTTATACCCTAGAGGCATCTAACTAAGTTCAATTATAAAGTTAGAATCTAAGCTAGTTTATATCCTTGAGATATTCACTAAACCTAATTAAACTTAAGGTTAATATAAGTTAAACCTATGTTCAATTATGCAAAGAATGGGTGTATTATCCAATGAATGGGGGTTTCTATGTCTTTCTACCCTAAAACCTGAAACTAGGAGGGAAAAAAAGATCAAGTATACCAAGATTAACAAGTCAAAGTCATCTACACAAGAGATAGAAGAAATTCATGGCAAGGCAAGCATGTTCACCAAGCAAAACCCTAATTCTAGGAATTAAAGTCTTTAAATAAGATCAAACATTCAAATTGGAATACAAGTACCTACCCTAAAGGGGATACACGACCACATGGAGAAAAAACTCTAATTTTTTAATCACTTACCTAGACTATGGTTGAGATTAAGAAAACAAATTAAATTAAAGATATCTATGTTAGAAAACCCTAATTTCTAGCCACTTAGCTTAACAAAGGTTGAATTAGAGGTAATTAAGTATGAAATGATGATCACACCCTAGTTTTACAAATTTCTTAACTTGACCAAGATTAATATTAAGATTTAATTTGAAATTAGTAGAGAGTACTTGGAAAAATCTTAATTTTCCAATTAATTACTTTGCTTGACTAAGATTGAAATTAGGACATTGACCCTAATTTTTCAATTACTTAGCTTGACTAAAATTGAAATTAGGATATGGACCCTATTTTATCAAATACTTAACTTGACTAAGAATGAAACTAGAAAAATTAAAAGATAAAACCCTAACTCCCACAGCTCTTTTAAGGTTAAAATTAGGAAATTCATGAAATTGAGGGGAAGGATTTGGAAATTAAGAAAAATACAATGGAAACCCTAATTTCTATGTCTCTTAACATGATATTGATTGAAATTAGGACTAAGGTGAAATTCATAGTACTTAGTTTGCCTAAGATTAAAAATAAAAATTCATTGAAATTTGGTGAAGATTATTAAGAAAACCCCTAATTCCCATGCATCTTAGCTTGACT
This sequence comes from Dicorynia guianensis, assembly GCA_037013595.1. NCBI lineage: Eukaryota > Viridiplantae > Streptophyta > Magnoliopsida > Fabales > Fabaceae > Dicorynia > Dicorynia guianensis. Next base: position 5,934,633 of record JASUAB010000010.1, read on the forward strand.
AAGATTGAAATCAGGATTTAAGTTTAAAAAGACTTTAGTTTTATTTCACTTAGCTTGAGTAAGAATAAAACTAAGAAAAATAAAGAATTTGTATGAACAAGCACCTTAGTTTTAAATTACTTAGCTTGACTCAAATTAAACCTAAGAATTTGTTTGAAAGCAATGGAGAACACATGGAATAGCACACAAGCAAACCCTAAATAGGCCTAGGACTAGGCCCATGAAGGATGGTTTGAGGTTTTTGAGGTGGTTCATAGTGTTATGGAGGGAATTTGGGACTTTGCCCAATTTAGGGTTTCAAAGGGACTGTCTTAGGGAATTGGGCCAAGTCTTGGCCTAATAGGCCTTGATTACCCTTGAGACACTTTGAGATGACTTGGAAGAGTTTAATGAGCTTGACCCACTACTTTGAGGGGAAGAAAGAGCACTAGAGGCATTTTGACCCTAGGGTTTCTTGGCAGGCTTGTCCAAAATAAAGAAAGTTTTGCGGGGCATACTTCTTGTTTGAGGCTCTCTAAGGAAGTAGTTTAGAAACTATTATTTACATGCTTGTCCCATTTAGAGACTTCCAAGGTTGATTGTAGGTCTTTAGGGTACCTAGGACCCTAATCATAGGAAAGTGGGCTCGTGGGCTAGAACTATTTTTGGTAGGTTTTCCTAAGAGTGGGAGTAACTGGGATGTGATTACTAGTCTTCATGGGGACACTTGATGCTGAAAGAATAGATATTCTATGGGTAGAAACTAGTTCCTTGAGAAATTTCCTAAGTAGGCAGGTTGTTATTTAGGAATTTTGAAGTGAAAAAATGGGCTTGATGGTCAAAGAAATCATCTTTAATCTAGATTGAGGTCTTGAACTCCTAATCAAAGGATTTCTTGATTTGGTACAGATCTAACCCTAGTTTTCCATTTTGGGAAACTTTAAAAAAATGACCTATTTTGGGTTTTGGACAAATTTGAGTGTCTATACACATAGCCCATGTCTAGCATAACCTTAGCTAAAGTTTTCACCATGGCCGAGTCATGATCAATGAAAATGGTTATAGGCTTCTTATGCTTATGGGTAGTGAAAAATGCTTCAAATAACTACGTAACAGATTATGATATCTCTTCATAAAGGAAGGATGATCTAAAAATTATAATTTCTCCATGATGATTAAATCCATGAAATACACCAAGTGGTTCACATTCTTTATTTGTGCTATAGGTGTTGTCCAATGTAATTACATCCTCAAATACTCCATAATCCATAACCATTCTTGCATCTGCCCAAAAAATTTTTGTTGTTTATTTGGTCACTGCCCAATTGCATTGCATATTGAAATGATGGATTATTAGGGATTGGCATCCTTTAAAGTACATGGTACACTTTAGAGATTAAAGTGCAAGTGGATGAGTATTTATGAAAAAATTAATGGCATAGATAATCTCAAGTCTATGAATTTTGATTTATTTGCTTGTATTTTATAGTAATCTATATTATTAATTTTCTCATCAATGGTTATCTACTTACATTTTATTCTCTAAAGTATATCTTGTATTTTAGAGTTTAGATATTTGTCATGAAAATACCTTAATGAGCTTCTAGTTTCTCCATATGCTAGTTCTCTCTTTTTTTTTTTTTTTCTTTACTTGCTCCAAAGGTAGTTCTTTTGATCTGTTCTTATATATCCAAGGACATCTTTTTTGCTGGTTGCTTGCTAATCAGTTTATGTGTCTACTCTGTGTAATTTCAGAGTTGTCTGCTAAATCATTTTGCCAAGCCTGCATTTGTGAAATTTTCCTCTAAGATGGCATCATGTGACAAGTTTTAGGAATTTGTAACATATGATTACGATAAGGCTCAAATTTATAAACAAAATACTTTTGAGTTTTTCTAACTAACTTATTCCCATTTTCACTTGCAACCTATTCCTGTTTTACCGTAAAAATATTTTGTTAAATGATCTTGATTGTCTGCTCTTTGATGGCCCTCCTTTGCACATACAAACCTTGCTGAAGTCACAAACTTATCTACTCAATTTTTATTAGCATATAATTGATAAGCATCAAAACCAACCATTGCACCATACTAGGTCCAAAAATATCGAGCCTCTACTATCGTATTAAACTCCATGCCTACTCAAGGTATCATTTTCTACTACAATGGAACTGTATTAGTCTAAAACAATCATTGAGTGTGTAAAAATAATTGATATTGTAAATAATAATGAAGACAAAAATTAAAAGAAAAACTTGAACATGAATGGATTTCTAAATTATAATGCTCATTTAATTGAATTTCTTCAATCTGTTATGCCGGCCATGGCCGACTTAAGGGCAGAGATAATATACTTGTTTCCAACATATTATCTCTGCAAAATTTATCACCTATTGCAATATGAGGAAGGAAAACACGTGAACGTCATTATAATGCAGAGAGGTAAGGAAGCCATTTGCAGGCGTAGTGGGTGATAATGGAGCAAATCAAGTCTGCGTGCACACTTGCTTTAATGCCTGACAGGATCTTGATGAAGTAATCCGTGTTGTGGTTGCATGCATCGTCGAACCATCATTAGGAGGAAAAATGGGCCAGGGATTTTATTAGGTAAGTGATGGATTGGATTGGATTGCTTCTTTTGGGTTGCAATGAAACTTCTGGGGCGATGAAGAAGAATTCATGGCTTGGAGGAGAAGTTGCACACTTGAAGTCACACAAATGTTGATTAGTTTGCAGAAAAGGTAAGGTTATATTAAGTTAAAATGAAATAAAAAAGATGATATATCTTCATTAAATAATGTGTATTGATCTCAACCCTTAATTAATTAAGGGTTGAGATCAATGCACTTTACAATGTAAAGCACTTTAGATAAGCCTGATCTGAAGAATAGAACAGTTGTGAGAAGAGAGAATTTGGAACCAGAAAAGGAAAGCTAGTTCCGCACTTTTCTGCATTTGATGCAAACAAGTCAAACCATTTATTATCCTTACTTATCTAAGGCACCAGCATTGTAGAAATATTTAGAAATGGTAAATTTTGACTAAGCCACAAAGCTAGAAGAAAGCAACCCAATAAGCAGCAGTGAAGGTAGCCATTCTAGAAGAAAGATAAATAATACAACCACAAGAATAGTCCATGAACCCCCAGTGGAACAAAAAACCAAGTCCAGTAGAAGTACTGACCTAAACTATGAGCTCTATGTGTTCGTCGATTCAGATTCTAAAGCTTCCTTCAAGTTTGGATCACAATTGGAGTGCTGTATATCTGAACTAGAAGCCATCTGGAAGGGAGTGTTGAATTTGAATCGAAGATGGGGTGTAGTAAGAAAATTTAGGTGGTTTTTAGTTTGTAAAAATATTTTTGGTTTTTATTTAGATTTAATTTTATTAAAAATAATTTTTTTAAATATTTTCATATTATAAAAAATATATTTAATTTGTATTAATTAAATTCTATTTTTAAAAAATAAAAAAAATAAAAAATATGTTTGATTTAAAATTTAAAATTCAATAATAACAAAAGTTTAAGATGAAAAAGGATTTTTGCCCCCTTATAAGAATTTTAAAATTATCATTATTTTTATTATACAGTATTTATTTTCAAAATTTTAGAAGAAAAGCGATAAAAACACATTTTTATCATAACAAACATGACCTTAAGGCTTAGGTTTTTAACGAAGCAAGTAGGTTGGCAGTGTAACAGTTAGTTCAATTCGTTTTAACCAAATCAATTAATTTTTAATTATACAAACAAAATTAAATTAAATCAATTTTTTGGTTTGTTTGGTTTTCGATCTATTTGTCTTAATTTGATTTGATCTAATTGATTTTGGTCGGTTTTGAACACTTTTATTTGAGACTAACAATTGGTAAACTTAACATATCCAACTCAATCTCTCTAATTAAAGATAATACAATTATATGTTCCAATTAAATTTATTGGAAGCTTTTGTGAACGTTATCACATGGAGAAAACATTCCAAGCTCACTGAAGATGAAGAAAATCAGACAAGAAAACTAAAAGTCCAAATTTAAGAATAATCCAAAAGGATGATAAACAAAGGAATGAATTATTACATATATAAATTCTTATTAAACCAAACAAAAAGGATAATTATATTAACTTTTTATTTTTTTTTTCAAAGTCATGTTGTATTATTGTTAGGGATGTCAAAATGGGTTGGGCCCGCCGGGTCAGCCCGCCACGCCCCTTATGTGGGGCGGGTTGGGTTACTATATAGGTGGCCCATTTATTCGCGGGTAAATTAGCCCACACCCGCATAACCCGCGGGTCAATGCGAGTTGGGGCGGGTTGAATCCGTGGGTTTAAACCCGCATAATTTTAATTTTTTTCTAAAATGACATATCATTTAAAATGATTTCAACTTTTAAGAAATTACTGTAAGTTATACTATTATGACAACAAGATCAATGGATATGCATTGGAAGAGGAGGGCAATTCAAATAATTGTCATTTGGTTCTAATTTGGATTATGCAATTTAGGCAGGATCCTCATGCACTTTAGATATAATTTTCTTATGTTTTGAATATTTTATGTATAATGTGTGATTTTATAGGTGGCCTTAGAGACAAAAGAATTTTTAAAAGTTTCGAGTTAAAAGGTAAGTAAAAATTGATGAGTTTAAAGAGAAGACAAATTATTATACTATGCAACAACTCATTTTGAATCATTTAGAAAATAGTATAAAACTTGTGTTGTTACATAGCTATCATCAATATCACATTTATATATTATTTTTTGAAACAGAAAATATTATCTTTATATTTGTATTGAGTTATTCAGCTTTTATGTTATCATAATTTAAGGTGTAAAACTCAAGTGTTGCATATATAGAAATAATGTTATAAATGTATAATAGCATAACTTTATTTTCAATTAGCATGTAGTTTATTTTAAACAACATCAATGGTAGACTTTGTCACATATAGAAACATGACCTTTATGTCTTTGTAGGCACATGTTTTGTTGTGCATGTATGTTAGTAATATTATTGAAGCCTTGCCTAGAAAATGATGTTGTATATTAGCAATTTTATGAGTAAAATCAAGGTTTTTATAATTCATTATAAGCTAAATTCAGGTTATGCTTTTAGGTATATTATTAAAAAGCAAATTTGATTGTATTTATTTGTAATTATTTTAAAATTAATGTATTAAATTTAACTACTCATTTACTATCATTCATAAATTTAAATTTTTAATAAATTTTTTATTTTTTTTAATTATTGGCTGGCTGGCCCGCCTAACTCGCAACCCGCCACGGGGCGAGTTGGGTTAGGTAAACTCCAGCCTGCCAATTATGTGGGCCAGCCCGCCCCGCCCCGCATAATTGCGGGCCTTCGCGGGTCGAGGCCGGCCGGGGCGGGCCAGCCCGTTTTGACAACCCTAATTATTGTACTTTACAATTTTGTTTTGGGTTGCAAGAAATAGGGTTTATAAGCCTAAATAGACATCTAGCTTGCTTAAGGCTAAATAGGAATTTGATTATCTAGGCTCGATAGGTTCATTAAACCAAGTTAAATCTTGTGGATTATGTGAAAAAGCCAAGTTAGTGTCCTTTTGGTATAAATATTTCGAGAATTGATTCTATACAATGTTCATTTTATAAAATTTGATTTTGAAAAAATTAATTATTTTTGACTGAAATCATATTTAAATACTTTATTTTAAAATTGATTTTATAAAAGTTAGTTTTATTTCAATAAAGTTAAAAGTCACATTTAAATGCTAAATTATGAAAAAGATATGAAAATGATGTCAAGCGTAATAATGGGAGGGTATTGAATATTGGTGATGTAGTAAATTCGCATTTAATGTGCTTTGAATAATAATTTTAACTGTATTCAACAAAAAAAACTAATAATTTTAACTGGAAAAGAAAATCTTACTTTAAAAAATCATATTTCGTGCCAATTAATTGATCATAAATATTTGGTACCAAATTACCAAATTAACACCAAACTAGCAACATTGCTTTTTGATTTGTGTTTGGCCATCAAACGAACTGTTCGTAGCGTTGCCAATGCAGATTTTTATTGGCACAAGTATAAGCAATTAATTTTTCCTTTTACAAAATTGGGATAATCTTATTTTCGAACTACTTTACAAAACTGGAAGCATATTAAATTCTTTCTTTCTCAGCTCCTTTTTTTCTTTTTTTTTTTTTTTTTTTCACAAATCACATTGTGCAAAGTTTTTATCCCAAATGACACAAAACTCTCATACTGAAAAATGTATGGAGATTTGTTTTCAATTAAAAATATTATTTTATTTAACAAGATTTAGTATAATTTATAAATAATTAAATTTTTTAAATATATTATTTTATATTTAATTTAAATTATGTATATAAAAAAATTTTTATTAAAACAATAAAATTTACTTTAATAATTTTTATATATAAAAAAATTAATCTTTTAAAAAGATTCATTGAGTTTATTTAAAAATATTATTTTAAACTTCAAAATTTTTTAATTTTATAATAATTTAAATTATTAATTTTTATAATAATAATATATTTACTATTTATTTTATATTATATAAAATAAAATACCACATTTTGTTAAGGTTCTTTTTGGGGTCGCCTGCCTGTCTATTCCGCTTCTGTTATGGAAATGTGTGATTGCTTGTGGTCCCTTTGATCTACATACTTAAGAGTTTGTGACTGAGGGAACTTGATACTGCTTTTTGTGGGGACCACAATATCCATTCGTCACCATCTTATTGGATCTGTTTTCGAGAGGGCCCAGGGTCCCATTCCCAGGACCTATCTCCATAATGGTTCCACCCACTTCACCTCTTCTGTGTGTGTCTATTGGAACTTGGAAGAAGAGAGCTGAGCAAAATGGAAAACCCTGGTCAAAGGGGCAGTGGTGGGTCCATGGTACTACGTCGCAGTGGTCACACGCCTTCCCACGCCATTTTTGCGCATTTTTTTATTGCTGAGATTCTGCTCATTTTTTAACTTACATGGCAAACCCAGAATCTTTAACTAAATTTGATAAAATCATTTCACGTCCACTAGGAAAGTGAGGGATTCAGGTGCTTTTTGGCGGGTAAATCCCTAATTTTGGGAAAAATTCTGGGCCCAAAAAACGCCAACTTTTTTTCCTCTTTACTTACTCTTTGTCATTTGCCGAGACTAGAACCTTGAAAGGATGAAATGAATAACAACTTTTCTTTAAACTTTCAATACCAACTGGCAATTAGTGTCTCGTTTTGGGTCGCGGCATGGTCGTGCGCACATGCCTGCTAAAAGACAAGTAAAAAGGATCGAGGGCACCGTCTTTATTAAGGTTCTGTTGTCAGCTTACTCAGCCCCCATTAAAGTAACTGTTCGTGCTAGGCTATTTACTGTTCTAAGAGATTTTAATAGTTGTGCTTTTTGGGTTAATAAAGGTTTCAATGCTTCTACCAAAGCTTTTATGACCAAAAATTTGATGGGTCCCTTATCTTTTATTGCTGTAGCTCCTACCTGCATTGCTAGTCTGTTCATCAGTTTCGGAATGTCTAGTTGCTAGCTTAGCTTTGTTCTCCGTTCTGCTTCCGTTGCTTGATGTATGGCACCAGTGATTTCTACCGGAGCCACCGCTGTGCTAAGGAAGTGATTTTTGTAAGAGATTTTATATTTGTTTAGCTAGATCTTTGAAAAATGAGTCATTTTGATATTTCATTGATGTTTTGCTTTACTATGCGTAGCTGATATTTGTTTCTGGCTGAAGCTACTCTGAAGTTGTGACCTCTATTTGAAGGGCAACCCAATTCTTGAAGCATTTGTAAGTTTCGTCTGTCACTCGGATTCTTGGTTTGTGTTCTCCTTCGCTTCTTGAAGGGCAACGCTCTTCACTCAGCATTTTGAAGAATGGTTCTTGGATTCGGTGTGGGTTTAGTAGCTCGACGGCCTAACATTCTTCTGCGAGATTGAGCTCGCTTTTGTTCTGGATTGGTGCTTTCTCATACTTGCGAAGAAGAATATCTTCGTTCTAATTTGGTTTTTGTGCTCGTGGGTCTGAGTGCTAGTTGCTTCAACTACGCATGAGTTGACATTAAACCAATTCTTGGAGAATATGAAGTTCTTTAGCCTTTTGATGTTATCATTATCTTTTTTCACGGTCATGGGACAGCTTCCCTCCCAAGACATTTTAGCATTGCTGGCATTTAAGAGAGGCATAAAGCATGATCCGACTGGTTATGTTCTCAATTCCTGGAATGAGGAATCCATTGACTTTGATGGATGTCCATCTTCTTGGAATGGAGTTCTCTGCAATGGTGGCAATGTGGCTGGGGTTGTCCTTGATAACTTGGGTCTCTCTGCTGAAGCAGACTTAAGTGTATTCTTAAATCTCACAAAGCTTGCCAAACTCTCCCTGTCTAATAATTCAATATCAGGAAAACTTCCTGACAACATGGCTGACTTCAAAAGCCTTGGATTTCTGGATGTATCTGGCAATCTCTTCTCTTCGTCCTTACCATTGGGAATTGGTAAGTTAGCAAGCTTGCAGAGCCTGTCATTGGCTGGGAATAACTTCTCCGGCTCAATTCCTGACTCCATTTCAGGGATGGCTTCAATTCAGTCTTTGGACTTGAGTCGCAACTCCTTTTCTGGAGCACTTCCACCATCATTGACCAAGCTGACTAGCCTGATTTCTCTTAATTTATCTCATAATGGCTTCACTGGAAAAATTCCCAAAGGTTTTGAGCTAATTTCTTCTCTTGAAAAGCTTGACCTGCACGACAATATGCTTGATGGTTACGTAGATGCTGAGTTTATGCTTTTAACAAGTTCCAGTTATGTTGATTTTAGTGTGAATATGCTAGTGAGCTCTAATTCCCAGCATCAGAAGTTTTTGCCACGAATATCTGAAAGTATTAAGTATTTGAATTTAAGCCACAACCAGCTTACTGGGTCATTGGAAAGTGGAGGCGAGCAACCAGTTTTTGAGGACTTGAAGGTGTTGGATCTCAGCTACAATCAATTGGCCGGAGAATTACCTGGTTTTGATTTTGTTTATGATCTCCAGGTCCTTAAACTTAGCAATAACAGATTTTCAGGATTTATTCCAAATGGCCTACTTAAAGGAGACACTTTGGTCCTAACTGAACTGGATTTGAGTGCCAACAATCTTTCAGGTAGATAGACAACTTCCGATTGTTTTTCCTTAGTCTAGATTAAGAGTCTTTTAGTGTCTACTGCTATACTTAGACAGTCATTCGCTTAAATTACCATTCATCTCATATTCAAAATTTGTCTTTCAGGACCAATAAGTATAATTACATCAACAACACTGTACTATCTAAATCTCTCATCAAATGGGTTCACTGGCGAGCTACCGCTGCTGACTGGAAGCTGCGCTGTACTTGACCTGTCAAATAACAAATTGGAAGGAAACTTATCCAGGATGGTGAAATGGGGAAATCTAGAATTTCTTGATCTCAGTGGGAATCATTTGACAGGGACCATCCCGGAGGTAACTCCTCAATTTTTGCGATTAAATTATCTGAATCTCTCGCATAATTCTCTAAGCAGCTTCCTCCCAAGAGTCTTAACACAGTATCCGAAGCTTAGAGTGCTTGATGCTAGTTTCAATCACTTAGACGGAATACTTCAATCTGACCTGCTCTTCATGCCTACTTTGCAAGAGCTTTATCTTGAAAATAATATGATATCTGGTAGCATTAATCTATCATCTACTTCCCCTGGTCAATCTGATCTTCGAATTCTTGATCTTTCTCACAACCAGTTAAACGGCTATTTTCCTGATAAATTTGGGTCATTAGCTGGCCTGGAAGTGCTCAGTATTGCTGGAAATAACTTTTCTGGTTCTCTTCCAACCACCATTGCTGACATGAGTTCACTAAACTCCTTGGATATATCAGACAATCATTTTACAGGTCCTTTGCCATATAACTTGCCAAAGGGACTCAAAACCTTTAATGCTTCATACAATGATCTGTCTGGAGTTGTCCCAGAAATTTTGAGGAAGTTCCCTAGTTCTTCTTTCTTCCCTGGAAATACTAGGTTAGATTTTCCAAATGGTCCTACTGGATCAGCCAATTCACCTGCTGAAAATTCCAAGAGGAAGTCTATGAGCACTATTGTCAAAGTAATCATTATAGTGTCATGTGTGGTTGCTCTCTTTATATTAATTTTGCTCGCTGTCTTCATACACTACATATGTTTATCAAGATCTCCACCAGAATATGCTGCTGATAAGGATATCCATGGGCATGCTCAACCAAACATTTCTGGCACAGGTCGTGCAACAGATAGGGGTGGTGGTGCTTTGGTTGTATCAGCAGAAGATCTTGTTGCCTCAAGGAAAGGGTCATCATCAGAGATAATCAGCCCTGATGAAAAAATGGCGGCTGCAACGGGTTTCTCCCCATCAAAAAACAGCCGCCTTTCATGGTCACCAGAGTCTGGTGATTCAGTCACTGCTGAAAATCTTTCAAGACTAGATGTGAGATCACCTGATAGGTTGATTGGTGAGCTGCATTTTCTTGATGATACAATAACAATTACACCTGAGGAGCTTTCGAGGGCCCCAGCTGAAGTTTTGGGGAGAAGCAGTCATGGTACTTCTTATAAGGCAACTTTGGAGAATGGTTTACTATTGAGAGTGAAGTGGTTGAGGGAAGGAGTGGCAAAACAGAGAAAAGAATTTGCCAAAGAGGCTAAAAAGTTTTCAAACATCAGGCATCCAAATGTTGTCGGATTGAAAGGGTACTACTGGGGTCCTACACAGCATGAGAAGCTTATTCTTTCAGATTACATCTCTCCTGGAAGCCTTGCAAGTTATTTATATGGTAATATGTTGACATGCTTTCCTTTCAAAGTTGCCAGATTGCCTTTGTAACATTTGTAACTCAACTGAAAATGGCCGTTTGTGAGGGAGGGAGGGTTTCATAGGCAAGAGACAGTTGAGATCAGACATAGTGCGCCTTGGAAATGATACTCATTGGGTAATTTTATGGTCTGTACAATTGATTAGTAGTGCATGCCATGCTAGCTTCTTTCTATACATCTATCACATGGCCATTACTGTGTACCTAACATTTAAATCTATAGAGAAGACCTTGTGCAAAATTTATCTCCAAATCCATAATTGTCAGTCTAATCTATTACATTGGGCCAGAAATACCAAATTGTTCCCTTAACACCATTCTTGAGATGTACAAGTATGAGGAAAGATGTTTCTCCAAAACTTCCTACAAATTGCAACATGGGTGGGAAAGCTCAATCTTGTTAAAGTGAGTAGAATTGTGCGAATATAACGCCTCAACTTGTCATCCTGGGGCCATGATTGTGTAGTTGAACGATTTGAACTGCATTGGGTCCTCGCTTGATTTGATAGTGGTCACCTGGAGCTTGTTAATGTATGATCATTGGATTGTCTTGAAGCACTACTGTGTTTCATACGTGTCTTGTTTGTGCCTGTGCTCATTTTTGTGTGTCTGTTAACTCATGGATGTCTGCCTTACCATTTGAACTAAATAATTTTTCTGATTTGTCATTTAACTTATTTGTTGGTGTCATCTGTTATTTTTTGCTATTTGAATTTATTGCTTACCATTTTAATTCTCAGATCGACCAGGAAAGAAAGATCCCCCATTAACCTGGCTCCAGAGGCTCAAAATAGCAGTTGATGTAGCACGTGGACTGAATTATCTCCATTTTGATCGTGCTGTTCCTCATGGCAACCTTAAAGCAACAAATGTGTTGTTAGATACAGCCGATTTGAATGCACGGGTTGCTGATTACTGCCTTCACCGGCTTATGACTCAGGCTGGTACTGTTGAACAGATTCTTGATGCTGGGGTCTTGGGTTATCGTGCACCAGAGTTGGCTGCTTCCAAGAAGCCAATGCCCTCTTTCAAGTCAGATGTTTATGCCTTCGGAGTGATACTTTTGGAACTTCTAACTGGAAGGTGTGCTGGTGATGTGATATCTGGTGAGGAAGGAGGTGTTGACTTGACAGATTGGGTAAGGTTGCAGGTTGCGGAAGGTCGAGGCTCAGAATGTTTAGATGCTGCATTGAAGCTGGAAATGGATAATCCAATGGCAGAAAAGGGAATTAAGGAGGTCCTTGGAATAGCTCTTCGCTGTTTACGATCTGTTTCTGAAAGACCAGGTATCAAGACTATATATGAAGATCTTTCATCTATATAGTCTGCTCATTCCAACTAGTTGGACTTTGACATATGGGAATTGATATCTCATTGGTGTCCCTTTTTGAATTAGAGTTTGACTTCTAACATGTTCAGCTAATTAACCATTTTTTGACTGTAAAAATGGAGCATATGTCAAATGCATGTACATGGTTGCCAGTGCCACATGATGGGTTTTACCATCTGTTTTTGTCTGCAAATGTGAATGTTCTCTGGTGATAATTTATTTGTGCATTCCATAGACAAAGGCTTTGTAATAGATGGCGGTGTCCTTTTTTTATTGAAACACAACTAGTATGGAGGATTGAACTAAGAACCTACAAGACTACCCAAACTTGAAACTCCTCACGGCTTTATTCTCTCATTCTTGGTTGTTTCAATTGTTTTTTTATTTTTACTAACGTGTTTTAAGTAGTTGCTACTGGGCCTTTCGTTGTTTTATTTGGCAAAATAAAACAACGGCTATAGTTGTTTTATTTTGCCAATTTCTCTAAGTTAAAAATCTGAACCAGTGAATGGTGAGGACTACTGGACTACGATGATGCAATCAGTGCAGCATTTTCTCGTTCTTTTACTTTAATTTGGTCTTGTTATTTTATGCTGAGGGACAGCGAAGCCGTGTTACAATTGTAAAGTAATCAATGTTTACACTTTCAAGCCACGGTTGTGCGGATGTGTCCCATGAACCAATTATGCAACACGCTTCTCTTGGTTAACACCCATAATATTCTCTTCCGGCTTAAATTTTATTTAAAAGTCAATGATATTTCGACTAACACCTGTAGAATAAGTGCGTACTCTAAGCTGTGGGAAATATTTAACGAGCTGTTATGTATACATAGAAATCTTTTATTAAATTTATGTTGCTTTCAATGAGGTTATAATTAAAGAAAATTATCATTTTAATTCCTGATTACCAATTTCATCCGTGGATATTTTTGAGTAATGATCCGAGTACATAGTTATTGTGTACTTAGAACCTACGGGGTTTGTAATTTTTTTTTTTAATAAAACGTTAATGAGTCAAATTGTATGATAGAAGTATGTAGTTATTGTGCACTTCCATCATTACTCTTTTTTTTAATCAAATTTGTCCTCTAATATTAAACCCCTTTCAAATTTGGTCTCTTCATTTTTTGTTTAATGAAACTTAGGGTATATCCTAATCAGCAGTTAAAGATTAATCCCTTTTGAAATAGAGAGATTGTCGAAATAAGTATGATTTCTCTTAATTAAATTTTTTTTATATATATAATTTAAATTAAACTTAAAATAATATATTTAAAAAATTTAATTATTTATCAACTGTACTAAGCCTATAGGCCTAACAAATTGCAATTGTTGTTAATGAGCTAGACTAGCAAATGGGGGTTATTATTGGACCAAACAAGAGTTAATGACATGGACACCTTTTTTTTTTTTTGGCTTTCCAAGAGGTATCCCCACCCTTTAGGTAATCCTAATTCCTCTGGAGACGAGTATGCAAATGGGTTAAACCTCTAGCATTAGAAGTTGCTACTAGAATCGAACCGCTGGTAAGGGGGCTTGCGACCTGATGTTACAGCCCACTTACTAGCTGTGCCAACCTCTATGGTTGACATGGACACCTTTTAAATGTTGTGGCATGGCATGAACAAATGGCTTACATGGACAAAGAAGCTTGCATATATATAACTAAATTATATGGCAACTCATGTGATATTCATGTGATTACTTAACTCTTTATTTTTACCCCAAGTTTTGGGTGAAACCCTAGGACTAGGAGAAAAGAATATTCACAATCAATGGCAGATTTGGTGGAAATAAAATTAGTGGAGCTTTGTTGCTGACAAACTGAGATTTGCACAGAGATGAAGGAGAGATATCGGGGATCCAAATTGAGAGAAGTCAAACCAGAGAAGCCAGGAAGCGGTGAGAAATGATTTGGTAGAGATAGACAATGCCATTGCAGTACAATGAACCAAAGGCAGTAGAGTAAAAAGGAAGAGGAAGAAGACAAATAAAAAGAAGAGGGAAAATAAGGTTTGGTTATTGAGAGAGAGGTTGGAGTAAAAGGTTTAATTATAGAAAAAGTAGTGTCCACCCACCTACCCATCCTAGTGTCTGCAACTGAACTTCATTTTCCAAATATCTTCTTATTTATTTTTTCTCTTTTTAGTTTCTGGTCTAATACATTATGCAATTTTATGGGTTGGAGTAGGTAAGTGAGAAAGAGTATGCCAGTCAACAATGCAAGTGCTCCGTCACAAATGAAGAAGCAGTCTACATAGCATATTTTCCCTTCATTCAAGGTTCACTTTTACCGTATTAAAGCCACAAGCAGTAAATCCACCATAAAATTGCTAGTTACGAACGGGGTCAATGAAGATCTATTATGGGAAATCCTTGGAAGTTTATAGACCCCCAAGAAATTGAACACAACCCTACCTTGTTACCTTCGCTTCTTTCCTTCAACGGGATCGATGGCTGCTGAGTTTTAGAGCAACAATTAGGATTTCACCATAAATTTGGGAAAAAAAATAGGAAGTAAGTTATTATGTGATTATCATGTGAGTTGCCGCATCATTTAGTTTGTGTACATGTAAGCTTCTAAGTCTACATAGGCTATCTATCCATGCGAACTAATGCCACATTTCTACAATGGACCTAATAATGGCCCGTTAGGAATTGCCACATCACTGTAAGTAATACCATAGTTCATGGTATCTCACAAATATTTCATTAATCTAATTAATGCACTCCAATGATCCAAATTTAGTTTATATATATATATATATATATATATTTACTCAATCCACACACAACATATGCTATGCTAAGACATGAAAAATTCATTATATGCATCATACTTCTATTTATTTGAGCCAACTCTAATTGAGCTACATATCACCTTTAGTTTTCTTTAATTGACAGTCAACATCATGAGGAATATTCATTGTCTACGTTTCAAAATCTCCAAATCTCTCAAGAAGTTTCTCAACATAAACTTTTTGTGTCAACATAATACCATTATAATTTCTTGTGATTTTAACACACAATATTGTATTGGTTTCCCCCAAGTTTTTTATGTCAAATTAAGAAGCAAGAAAGTTTTTGGTAGCATAACGTTAGCCAAACACTCCTACACCTTCAAATATTTTAAGTTGTGCCAATATCCCTTTCACAACTCAAAGGCTGCCTTACCGGTTTACTTGAAAGGGATCCTATTTTGTAATTGGCATGAAGATACTATTTCTTTTTCTCCACCATCACAAAATAATAGCCAACAAAATTCACATCTTATATATACTAGTTCTTAACATGAATTTTTTAATCTTTACAAAAATTGAAGGAAATAATTGATTATTTATATTTTTAATTAGCGTTAATATTTTTAGACTAAAACTTTATTTTGGTCTCTCACAGATGAAAGTAATTTTATTTTGGCCTCCAACTCTTAAGAGTTTCTAATTAAATTCTCTACAAATTAAAATAACTACTAATCAAGTCTATCTGTTAATTAGCACTTAATAGTCTTAAGTGACTTGCTGATATAGCAGGCTTACATGTAACTAAATTTGCCACATCAGAGCAATTATGTGGCATTTGATAGGTCGCTTTTTTTTTTTTTTTTTTCAAATAGCCATAAGTAAAATGGTGCTATTTTGGGCAACAAAGCTTACCCAAAATGGTGTTGTTTTGTAAAGACTATTCTCTTCCCTTCTCATTTGTATATTGAAGACTCCATCTAGCCCTAGGGAAATAACTTTCATTGAACCTACATCTACTATTTCATTGAAGCTGTAGATTAAAGACTTTATTTCATCTACTAATTTGGTTCAAGTGGGTTTCAAAAATTAGTTGTCTTTGTTGTTTTGGTTCCTATGCCTTTGTCCTCTCCTTTGTTCTTATTGAGATTGTTTATTTGGTTTTGACTTGCTCTTACATTTTTTTGCAACAATGAGATTCGAAGGAGGCAGTGATGGGTGTGGGTACTAAAGGGGTGAAATTCGGACATGGGTAGGGTTAAAATAGTGAACCTACTTTTTTAAAATTCTTGTAACTGCATTTCAAGTCCCTTGTCTCTCTTTGTAGAAAGTAATTTCTAATCCTTTCTTGCCAAACCAAGTGAAGGTTAAATACTTTACTGACTTTAGAAAACAGAATATTTCAGCAAAAATCATTTTAGAGATATTTATTATACAACTTGAATTTGAAATGCTAAATGATGAAAATTTCAATACTTCTACCAACATTTTGATAGAGGAGTGCCCCCAACTTCCTCAACATATTGACTTTGTTAATCTAAGGGAATGAATTAAAGTTGCTAATGGAGAGACAATATGTGATGATCCCGCATTAACAATGCTATTAATAAAATATTCAGCTCTAACAGATGATGACTATGACAGTACTACAGATTAAGCTTTAAAAAATGCCACTCTATTTGCCTAATATTCAATTTTTTGAACAAGAAGGAATCATGCAATATCATACTAATGATACTTCATCATCTATAACATTGTGTATATCTAACCATATCTTTCAGTATTTATACTTGAATTATATCTCAATCCTTTAGGAAACTAGTCAAGAATAACTCCATTTATACAAAAAGAAATTATAATAACCTTCTTCAATTAATAGGTTAGCTATGCATATAAAGCAATGTTAGTACTGTCACCATACACGGAAAGAAAAGTTTGATTAACTAAGTTGAAACTATTAAGGACTTCTGGATCTATGGAAATTTGAATTTGATATAAAATTGCTGTCATGCTGCATTTTATTTGAACATAAAAAATCTAACAATAAGGGTGCCACCTATGGTTGAGTAAATTTTCTTAACTCCATGCTTGCTGCTTAAAGATATCACCCACTTTGAGTTGAGACAAAGATTTACAAATGTATTCTAAGAACTAATATGGTTACTATACATGTTCGCCACGTTAGCACCTTTGAAGCAAAGCTCCAGTTCTTTGCATGAAAGACAACATTAATTAGTGAAGTCCAGGTGGTGCATGATTCATGTATAGTCTCCTAGAATGTCTCTTTATGAAGTGCCTCCTTCCTTCCCATGTGTTGCGCACTAAAGAACATTTCTAAGGATGAAAAGCAGAAACTTCAAGGACCCTAGCAGCAAGGGACTGGCAGCTACCATGGATCTTCCCAATATTTGAACTCGAAGAAATGATGAATGAGTAGACAACATGCTCCCACACCTACATGAATCCTTCCCACCCCCACCTATGTCTAAATTCACCCCTTTAGTAGACACACCTATTGCTGCCTCCTTCTAATCTCATCGCTATAAAAAATGCTAGAGCAAGTCAAAACCAAGCAAACAATCTCAATAAGAACAAAGGAGAGGACAAAGGCATAGGAACCAAAACTAGAGCTATTAAATGGGCTAGCTCGGATTGAGCCTAGGCCAATTCGGTCAGTGCCAAAAATGGCTTGGTTTTTTCTAGACAAAAGAAATTGAACTTAACCCTAACCCTATATGGTTGGTGGTTAAATGGGTTGACCCTAAAACTAAATGTAAATTTGAACTTAAACCTAAATCTAACCTTAAATCTAAACCTAAACTTAAATTATAAATTAACATAAATATTTTATAAATTTAATCTTGCTAAATATTTATTTTCAAAAAAAATTATATTAACATCAAACTACTCTTAAATTATTTATAAAAATTTAACTACATGGTTTATGGTTGGGTAGAAAAGGAGCTAGGCCATGGCCCATGGGTGGGTAGAGTTGGGTCATGGTTCAAGGGTGGGTTGGATTTGGAAGTAAAAAATAACAAAATTAAAACAATTATATTAAAAAACTGGGCTACCCAAGACCATCAAAACTAGCCCAGTTTGGTCCCAAGCCAATTGAGGCTAGGCTAAAAATGCCCTAATTTTTTTTGGGCTGAATTTTTGCAAACCTAGTCCTTGATTTTTTTGGGTGATATCGGGCTAACTTACCAGGCCAGACCAAAATTGATAGCTCTAACCGAAACAACCAAAACAACTATTTTTGAAACCCACATGCAACAAATTCATAGATACAATAGAGTTTCAATCTACAGATTCAATGAAGTGGTAGATGCAGGTTTGGTGAATGTTATTTCATTAAGGCTAGATAAAGTCTTTGATCAGCAAATGAGAAGGGAAGGGAAGAGTTTTTAAAAATGATGCCATTTTGGGTAGGTTTTATTGCCCAAAATGACACCATTTTACTTGTGGTTATTAAAAGAAAAAGTGATATGTTTGATGCCATGTAATGATGCTGATGTGGTGAATTCAATTATACATAGGCTTGCCACATTAACATTAACTGCTACGTTAGCAAATCACTTACCATCTTTAAATGTTGACTAACAAAGGGACTTAATTAGTACTAATTTCAATTTTTGGAGGATTTGGAAGTAAAACATGAAGTTAGTGGTATTATTGTTGTATGAATTATATTTTACCCTTCTTTTGGAAATTTATTTTTAATGAATTATTTTATTGTCATTATTTTACCCTTCTCTCTTCTTCAAATAACTTTGTCCTTTCCACTTGAGATGATTTACATATTCCTTTTAAAGTTGTTTAAGTTTGAATTTTCCTCTTCATCATTTTTTCAAAATAGCATGCCATGTAAGGCCAAATTATGAACTAAACTTAATTGGAACAATCATATATCAGTATAGTTGAAAAATAAAAAAGAAGAGTTGTACTAAATTAGAGTAGAAGGTTAGTCTTTTAGGAGACCCTAATAAACTGCCTTAATCACTAGAAAGGGTACTTTACAATATTGCTTCAATCATTAAGTTCATTAGAACTCTTGCTGCTTGCTTCTCTCTCAAATCTCAGCCCACTCGCTTATTTCCTAGGCATTGAAACTCAAACTATCTCCATTGGTCTCTTTCCACATAGCAAAGGTACATCCATGGTCTGCTTCACCAACACCAGATGTTGGACTCCAAACTAGTCTCTATACCACTTAGTTCCATGAGTTGTCTCTGATTGCGTGATAGGAGCCTACTCATTGATGCCACTACCTATATGCTACTTTAAGGTGTTCCTTTAGTGGAAGTATATTTGTTACTTTCTCAAAATTCTAAACTACACTACTTCCTTGATGAAAATGACAACAAATTTTGATTTCTCATCCTCCATTAAAGTATGAGTGCAAAGAAGTACTTTGCTGAGGTATTTATAATTCTAAAACTATTGAATTATTTTCTCTTCTACTCATGGTCTACACTTGAAGTGAAGGAATTTTGTTTTGCAATTTTTTTCTAAATAGAATAATTCACTAAGGTATTTATGATTTAGTTTATATTTAATCTCACTCACAATGAATATAATGAGTCCTTTGCGCTTTCCTCTCCCATTTTTTGCTAATTTAGATTCATCTTAGATGTTGTGACTCTTACCATTATTGTAATTGCTTTTGAACAAGATCTCTTTCTTCTTCTTTATAAGATAGTTGTGTTTGTATTTTTTATTGCAAATTATTAAAACTGTTCAGGAGATGCTCTACCAAAAATTTCTATAACCTCCAACAAAGGTGGCTGCTACAAGAAGTTATCTTGATATTAACTTTTTAGCTAAGTCTAATTTCTCATCCCCCATTTGAGGGGTAACACATATATTCTTTAAGCACCTTAATTTTGTGATTATAGAAGAATTTATTACCTGATGGTTAATGAATTAGACAAAACCAAGAGGTTATAAGTCAAACGTTTTGAACAAGTCTTAGGCATGTGTAAAAGGGTAGTACTACCTCATTAGATCAAAAAACTTAATGCTGCTATCTCCATGAAAATTGTTGATGGTGCTTTGGCAATAGTTGCTTAGGATGAGGTTACAAACTTGGGATATGTAGATAAATATAATATGATTCTGTAAAGTAGATTGTTGCTAAGTGAGGAGATTGAATCTCTTCATAAGAACCAAACTTGGGAGTTAGTGAAACTACCTAAAGAGCAGAAGATTGTTGGTTACAAATAATGGTATATGAGAAAAAGGAAGATAGCACTAGTGTTGAATCGATAAAGCTCAAAGCACACTTGGTTGCTAAGGGTTTTGGTCAAAGAAGGAGTAATTTCAATGAAATATTCTCTCCTATGATAAAACATAGCTCAATTTGTGTGCTATTGGCCATGGTTAGAGCTTAAACAACTTGACATCAAAATAACCTTTTTGCATGGTGAGCTTGAAGAGCAAATTTATATGCAATAACCATAAAGTTTTGTTGTTCAAAGAAAGAAAGATCACATTTATCTTTTGAAAAAACATCAATGTATGGCTTGAAGCAATCTCTTTAATAGTGGTATAATTGGTTTGATACCCTCATGTTGAATTATGGTTACTCAAGAAGTGACTATGATTGTTATGTATATCACAAGAAGCTTCCAAATGGATCTTTTGTTTATCTATTGCTCTATGTTGATGACATGCTCATAGCAGCAAAATGTATGTTTGAGATTGACAAGTTGAAAACTGAACTTAATGGTGAATTTGAAATGAAAGATGCAGGTGCTGTTAAGAAAATTTTGGGCATAAAAATTCATAGAGGTCGGCATGCTAAAAAACTATTACTATCACAAGAAAAGTACATCAAAAGGTATTTGAGCACTTTAGGGAGCAAAATGCAAAGCCTGTGAGTACTCCACTTAAGCCCATTTCAAATTATCAACTGCTATGTCACCACAATCTGATGAGGAGGAGGAACAGATGTCACATATTCCTTATGCTAGTGTAGTTGGAAGCATTATGTATGTTGTGGTTTGCACTTGTTTAGATATTTCACATGCCATAATTGTCATTAGCACATATATGGAGCATCCTAGCAATATGCATTGGGATGTAGTGATATTGGATACATTGGGATGTAGTGAAATGGATACTTTAGCATCTTAGAGGTGCTATAAATCTTGGCTTTGTTTATGATAAAAGTTGTAACACTGGTAGTGTTATTGGTTATGTCAATTCTAATTATGCTAGAGATTTAGACAAAAGGATATCCCTGTCTAGTTAGGTCTTTATACTTTTAGGTTGTGTCATTAATTGGAAAGTGACTTTAGATCTACAATTACCTTGTTCACCCTAGAGGTAGAATATATGGCAATAGCAAAAATAGTAAAGGAAGCCATTTAGCTTAAGGGTTTAGTTAGCTCTATTGGCCTTAAAGCATGAAGTGACTATCATCCATTGTGATAGTCAAAGCGCTACACATTTGACCAAAAATCAAATGTATCATAGAAGAACCTATTGGAAAAGAAAAGAATGAATTGTGTAAGCTATTACCCAATAGGACATCTAGCTCCTCTATTTTGAATCTACATAGTACATTAAACTTAGACAGTACATTGAATCTAGATAGTATTGACTCACTGATAACACACTACTGACTCACTACTGACACACTACTGACTCACTGACAACTCGTGTTATTTATTATAATTCCTAACAGTCCTCCTCATGTTGGAGCATAGACATCAAACATGCCCAGCTTGTTAAAAATATCCTTAACTCATTTTCCTGGAAGAGCTTTAGTAAATAGATCAGCAAGTTGATCCCCAGTTCTTATGTGTTTTAAATCAATAAATCCCTCTTGAAGTTTTTGCCTAACAAAGTGACAATCCATCTTTACATGCATTGTTCTCTCATGGAAAATAGGGTTAATGGCAATATGAGTAGCTGCTTTATTATCACACCATAACTGCATAGCCCACAAAGTTCTATCCCAAGCTGACGAAGAAGATATCAAATCCACAAAAACTTAGCGGTGACATGAGTCATAGCACAATACTCAGATTCTGGACTTGACTAAGACACTATTGCCTGCTTTTTACTTTTCTAAGCCACAAGATTACCTCCTACAAACAAACAGCATCCTGAAGTAGACCTACGATCCATAGGACATCCTGCCCAGTTAGCATTAGAAAAATCTTTAACCCTACAATGATCATGATTTTTATACAAGACTCCACGCCCTAGTGCCTTCTTGAGATATTTTAAAATATGCATGATTGCATTCTAGTCAGAGGTTCTGGGAGAGTTCATGAATTGACTAACCACACTAACTGGAAATGCGATATCAAGTTTTGTATTGATGAGATAGTTTAGTTTGCCTACTAACTGTTTGTATCTTTCTAGTTCTTCTATCAGTTCTCCATTATCCATTTCAAGCTTAACATTTGGAATCATAGGAGTATCACATGGTTTTGCATCCATCAGCCTTGATTCCTTAAAGAGGTCCAGAACATATTTCCTTTGTGACAGAAAATACCTTTCTTACTTTTGGCAACTTCAATGCCTAAGAAGTATTGAAGAACTCCTAGGTCTTTGGTCTAGAATTTGGTTTTAAGAAACATCTTCAAGTCTGAAATACCTATACCATCACTACCGATAATAATAATATCATCCACGTAGACAACAAGAAGAATACAACCTGAGCCTGATTGCCTGGAAAACATAGAATAATCAAGATCACTTTTGTTTAATCAAAATTCCATCACCACCTCACCAAATCTTCCAAACCATGCTTGAAGAGATTGTTTTAATCCATACAGGGACATTTTTAATCGGCACACTTTTCCCAACTCCCCCTGAGCAACAAACCTAGGTGGTTACTCCATATAAGCTTCCTCAAGTAAGTCTTCATGTAGGAAAGCATTTTTGACATTAAGTTGATGGAGAACCTAGCCTTGAGCTGCAGTAAGGGAGATAAATAACTGCACAAAAGTGATTTTAGTTACAGGAGAGAAAGTTTCAGAGTAGTCCACGCCATAGGTCTGAGCATACCCTTTTACAACAAGTCAAGCTTTTAAACGAGCAATTGAACCATTAGGATTAATGTTGATAGTGAACACCTATTTACATCCAATGGCTTATTTACCCTTAGGAATGGCACCATGTCCCAAGTCTAATTAAGTTCAAGAGTGCTCATCTCTTCCTCCATAGCAACATGTCACCCAGAATGAGATAAGGCTTCAAAAATAGTTTTGGCAACTGTGACAGAATCTAAAGATGCAGCAAAAAGCTAGTAAGACACAGGTAAGAAGGAATATAACACAAAGGAGGAAATAGAATATGAACAACTATTACCTTTCTAGGTGCAACTATGCATACCTTTCCTCTAAGCAATGGGTGGATCAAGATCAGAAGGAACAGATGGTAAGGAGCCCGGATCCTTTGGCAAAGAAGCTAGTGAAGGAGAATTTACAGCTAGTAATACACTTGAGATTGCTGTAGGATCAAAAGGAGGTGCTACTACCGGTACCTACACTCTATGACAATAAACATGTTTTATGGGAGGGTGACCCAATGCTTGAGAAGGAGTGAAAACCGAAGAGTCTTGAACAAGAAAACACTTATCAATCATAGAATCAAGATTAGATACAAAAGAAGAAAGCTTATTCAACTCAAAGAATGGAGTTAACTCAAAGAAGGTAACATCATAGGAAATAAGATAATGACCAAACTTAGGAGAATAACTGCGATAACCTTTTTGAGTACGAGAATACCCAAGAAAATTAATTTCAAAGATCGTGGATCCAACTTAGAAACCAAAGGACAATGATCTTGAACAAAGCAAGTGAAACCAAAGATACATGAAGTAAGAGGAAACAAGGATTGGGAAGGGCATAAAAGAGAGTATGGCACCTAGCCATCAAGAATTGAAGATGGCATGCGATTTATTAAGGAACACACTGTTGAAACTGCATTGGCCCAAAATTCTTTTGGCACTTTCATTTAGAACAAGAGAGCATGGGATACCTCCAATAAGTGGCAATTTTTTCTTTTAGCAACCTCGTTTTATTATGGGATGACTATACAGGAAGATTGATTAATTATACCATGTTCTGTTAAGTAAGAAGAAAATTGTGAAGAAAAATATTCTTTGGCATTATACTACACAATGTGCATATTGAGGTATGAAATTGATTTTGAATTTTTGCATGAAAGGCATAAAAAATAGAAAAGAATTTTGAACATTTTTTCATTAAGTAAAGCCAGGTAACTCTTGAATAGTCATCAACAAAAGTATCAAGGTAATGAACACCTAATCTAGAAATAAAAAGACAAGGTCCCCAAACATTAGAATATACTAGATCAAACAAAGATACAACTCTTATTGACTTGAGGAACATAAGAACTATGACGTTGTTTAGCAAATTGATAAGAATCATAATTCAATTGAGAAACAAAATCTAAGTTAAGGCACAACCTCTTTAAGGACACTAAAGATGGATGACCTAAATGACAATGTAACTTAAATGGAGTCAAAGTAGTAGTAGCAATAACTAGTCGAGAAACATGATCATTAAGTATGTACAAACCATTAGATAGATATCCTTTATCAAAAATCTTCTTTGTCAAAAGATCCTGAAAAACACAATGATTAAGAAAGAAGAAAACACTACAATTATAGGTATGTGTAATTTAACTAATAGAAATCAAGTGAATGGAAAGTTTGGAAGACACAAAACATTGGACAAAGAAATGTTAGGAGTGGCAACTAGAGTACCACTACCTATAACAGAAGTGCTAGAAACATTAGCTAAAGTAACATGAGGAATAGAATATGACTAAAAGGAAGACAAGGTACCTATATTACCAGTCATATAATCAGTAGCACCAAAATCATTGACTCATTTGGAGTTGGAATAGGAAAGACATGCAACACGATTACCTGTCTAGACCATTATAGTAGTGGAAGAAGGGTGAGTTTGGGTGAGTGGTGGCTGGTGAGAGGCTTGGAACTAGCTGTAAAGAGCAAATTCTTCTTAAGACATAGTAATTGTCTGAGTTATGTTGGAGTCAAACACATGTTCACTAGTGGTAGCATGAGCAAATGTAGATGTGGTTTACTATTTATTAAGCAATTTCGGACATTTATTCTTGATGTGTCCCTCCTCATAACAATAATAGCATACTATGATTGAAGAACTAGAGTTACTTGACTCACGACCATGTCTAGAAGTATGAGAATTACGACCTCCTCTACCTTGGCCTCCTCATCTACCACCACATCCTCCCCGAGTACTAGAGATAGCCAGTGTAGATGACTCACTAGAAGTTATGGGTGGTAAATCTCTAGCTACTCAAAGAAGATGAAAGAAGGTATTCTTCTATGTAAGCAGGTTAGAACTAGACAAAATTTATTGGTGAGCAGTATTAAGTTTGGTAGGTAATGCTAGCAATAGACACAATCTCCCTAATTATTCTCGTTGAGATGTGTTGCAACATCAGTTGTGATAGGAAGGAGAGAATTCCATTCTTTGAAAACACGATTAAAATTAGTATAACTCTAAGATAGACTCTTACCTTTCGTATTTGGTTAAAATAAGGCTTGACAAACATCATATCAACGAGTCAAATTATCTTTTCTAGAATATATGGATTCGAGAAACTCCTAAAGTTCTTTTACTATATCACAATGTACTATGTTATCCTTAACTTTTCTCTCCAAGGTATTACTAACAAGTCCAAATAATCGACGATCTTCTCTAATCCACTTGACTTTCATTCCATTAGTGGGAGGGTCTTTGTAAAAAAGATCTATCTTACCTATGCCATCAAAGAAGAACTTGATTGCTCTCTGCCATGGGATGTATTGCTAACCCTTTGTATCCAACTTTTGCTCCATTATTTTTTGTGGTGGCTAGAATTAATTTAGAGAAAATGGGCTTATCCAATCTACCCATATTGAGTATTCACTTGTCCAACCTTCTTGGGACTTAGTTCCCTATCACTAGTCTTGGTATCAGAACCAGCCATGATAGACATTCACCAAATCATGACTAGACATAACTAAACACTGTATTAGACTCCAAATTATAACATCTTAGACCACACTCAAATCGCAACATCTCAGACCCAAATAGCGATGTCTCAGACAGCATCACCACGTTGCACTCCAACCACGTTGCACTCCAACCACATTGCACACCATGTCACCACTCATCACATCTCCCTGCACGACTACCACCACCCAATTGCCATGCCCAGGCATTGTTGTAATCAATGGTCTCTTGCTATGTGAAGACACTTCAACTCACAAAACATCACCAAAGAATCATGGCTTCTTGTAGCCACAAGAAGGGTAGATGAAATTTCCCAAAGGTCAGTCAAAATAGGATGATTTTGAATAGAAATTTGGGTTAGGGTAAGAGAAAGTAGGTTTGGGGATGAGAAATTGGGAATTTAAGGTTACAAAAATTAGGAATTAGAGTTCCAAGAGTTGGGATTAGGGTGAGACTCTAATACCATGTTGGAAAAGAGAAGAATAATTTGTGTAAATTGTGTCCCAATAGGATGTCTAGCTCCTTTATTCATATTAAAAAATAGTATATAGAATCTAGACAATACATTGAACCTAGACAGTACATTAAATCTAAACAATACATTGAATCTATATAGTACATTGAACCTAGATAATACATTGAATTTAAACAGTACTAACTCATTGACAACACATTGCTGATACACTACTGGCTCACTAATAACTCATATTATTTATTATACTTTCTAACAGAACCAAACATATTGACATTAGGTATCACTTTATTCGGGAGATTATATCTCATGGTATCTTATGGTGAAAAAGATCAATACCATAGAAAATTCAGTAGATATGATGACTAAGCCTATTACAGTATCTAAGTTCAAGTATTGATTGGACTTATTTGGCATGAGCAATGTGTGAGCTGCCAATTGAGGCATTAAGGAAGGTGATGAAGAATTTGCTAATTTAGAGCTTGATGAAATTCAAGCCAAGGCGGAGATTTGTTACATGTGTGGCTTGAAGTTATAGGCCTAACTCATTTAATATGAAGCATGCATGGTGAAAACATTTCACCAAGAGGAAAAGGTGAAATGATTTCACCTCTACACTTTCTTTAGCCTATTGAATAGGCCAGTTGAGACTTGTTCTTTTTGGTCAAAATTCTCATGCTATTTTGGTGTTACTTGTTGCTTCGCAACCAACTCACTATAGCATGCCATGCTTTGGAAATAAATGCAAGGTGATGCTGCCTTATCCCTAAAGACTAAACCTTTGGCCATTTTGGATAGAAGAAAAATCACAGGCAAGTGTTCCCAATTACAACAACACTCCAAAAAGTAAAGCTTGTGTGTTTTGTGCAAAGCTTCTAGTAAACTTGTTAATGAGTGTTAGAGTACACACACTAGTGAAAAATACTAAGGTATTTGATGTATTTAGGGTGTGGACTTTGAGTGCATTAGTAAATTTAGTTGTTGTCTTTGCTTGTGAACGTAGGTTAAAAGCTTAATCATATAAATTTCTTGTGTTGATTATTTTATTGGTTTTGTTATTTTGCCACCATTAAACCCATCTTAAGTCCACTCATGCCCAACTATTTTACTTACAACCTTAGGTAGGGAAGTGCTTAATTGAATTTATTAAAATTTTTCATGGTAAATTGTTTGATATTGTATAACCAATAATTATAAATAGTTATTTTATGTAACATTTTAAAACTTTTTTCTATAAGATAGTTCAAAATAGTCAATAATATGTGAAATAGTATAAGATTTTTTTCACTCTTTTATGGTTGTGTAGTAGATAGCAAAGTATTCAATAAAATTGATATACTTTATATATTAAGTGCACTTGAAAATAGCGTATTTATTGTCATCTGTGCATCAACATAAAATTTTAATTATTATGTAAAATTGTTTTGGCGTAGTTTTAGTATGCTAATGCAACTTTTAGTCACATTTGAATTTTCTTTATTTGTACAATATGAAAATTTTCATTTGTTTTATTGTCTCAATCGATAACTTACTTCTATTGTATTTTCTTTATATTTTCTTTATATCTATTGAAGGTTGATTTTTCTACAAATGAAAACTTTATTAAATTAATTTCAAGTGTATAATTCAGTGCAAAGTTCTAACACATTTTGTTTTTAATATTTTAATCATATATGATTTAAAATATTGTTATTTACTCATCCTTCATAAATTCTTTGAATTTCTATAGTGATTATCATGACAATTAGTCTTATACTACAAATTGGATTGTTAATTCAAATTTCAATATTCTTACAGTTAGTTGATGGGTCAACATAATAAGAGCCAATTGAAATGTTATACTATACAGTAGGTCTTACATTGAAATTTTGGTTATTGATTCAAATTTTACTAGTAATGTTATAATTGGTAGATGGGTCAACACAACGAGAGCCAATTTCAATTCTGATTTTGGACAAAACATATGCTCATAATCATGTGTAAGTATGAATATATATTTTTTTTGAATAGGAACTATATATATGGTTTTCACTCATTTGAAACAAAATTTGTTAATTAGTTTTTGCATATTGAAATCATAAGATAGGATTAAAGCAAGTTGGGTACACATTTCTTTTAGGAAGATTGTATTTTTTTCATTTATTACTATGATTCTTGTTAAATCAAAAAGGACAAAAATCGTGTTGAGCATGAGTATTAACACCAATTTTTTATGTGTCCCTAGCAAAAAAAAAAAAAAATCATCAGTGCACATATAGAGGCAATTGATGTTTACATGTGAAAAAACCTATATTTGAATGACTTCATTTTGTTATGTTATTGCAATTTATATATACTACATTAAAGTTTTATTGTGTATGATGAAAATACATCTTTTGATAACAATCTATAAGTAATGCACTATATGCTTGTTATTGTTATTTTATTTTAAAACTTTCATTAATAGTAATAATATATTAAAATTTATAAAAACAATTGAATCTTTGGATTATTAAATTAGTATTATTTTAAAACTTTTCAATGATTTTATCAGTCAAAGGTGTTTTTAATTTGTACATCCAAATGACTTTTTAACTTAAAAGCGCTTCTCAATTATTGTATCTAAATGGAAAACAACTATTTTTTTTTTTTTATAAAATTCCTTCTAAAAAGAGCATTACATCAAATGTACATTTTTTAATAGTCTATCCAAACAAGCCCTTAAAGGGATATTATGTATGTCAATTGTTAGCAACAATGGCATAGGATGGGGGCATTGAGTTTTACCCAATTACAATAACATTGGTGGATAACGAGACAAAGGATACCTTGACTTAGGTTTTAATTAGATCATTTGAGGATATTGGAACATCACAAGAGAGAATGGAGCTTTATAAGTTATCATAGAAGGTAAAGACTAGTAATTAGTTTTTCTAATTTAATCTTATGTTGAAACATGTACATTTCTTGATAAATATAAGGTATTTAGGTCTTGTTCTCAACATTTAATGATTTGTTATTCAGAGCCCACCATAGATCTTGTGTCAAACACAAATGGACTAATTACACAAGAAGCTCAAGGATGTGGACTACAAAAACAAATTGTGAGATTGTGTCAAAGCAACTACCATGTAAGAATTTATAGAGAAAATGGACAAGTTAAGGGACTTCAATGACAAAGATTGGGAATTGGTGAAATATGAATCAAGCCAGTGGTCTAAAGTAGGATTTCCAACTTATTATAAGGTTGAGCAATTTAATAGTAAAATCTTAAGATTAAAGGGCAAGGCCAACATAAGTATGCTTGAGGACATCAAAGTGTATATCAAAGCCAGGATGATTATCCAAAGAAGAAAAGTAGATGAGTATACAAGTCCATTTTGCCTTAAGGAGCAAGATAAACTTCAAAGAGAGAAGTATATAATATATTTGAGGTTGTTTTACAACAACATACATATGCATGTAGAGGCTAAGATCTTAGTGGAATTCCATGTAAGCATATGGTTGTTGCTTTGAGGCATGACAACTTCACCCTTGAAGATGATGTACATCCTTATCTTAGGATTGATGCATTTCAAGGGGCATAAGAACCCATACATTGAACCAATCAATGGTTTAAGCCTATGGTCTCAAATAGGACTTGAACCTCCCCAACCACCCAAAATTAGGAAGCCACTATGTAGACCCAAGAAGCAAAAGGAAAAGAATGTTATTGTAAAAAGATAATGAACAACAAGTTCCAATGAAACTAAAGAGGAGGTTGATACTAACATGGTCAAAGTATGGCACTAAGGGACACAATATGAGAAGCTGTAAGAGCCTTCTTGCAACAGGTGCAAGGAAGGCAAAATAAGTTTTTCTTCATTAAATACATTTATCTAAGATAACTCTCTTCAAGGTTGGCAATTATTTTTACTGGAGGAACCAATGTGAAAGATCACAAGGGAAATGTTATAAAAAAAATAAGGACAAAGACAAGAATAGCAACCCAAGAGACTTTGCTTGCTACTAGTCAAAGCATAATAAATAAATTTGTTGTATACTTTCTAGGACTCAAGAGACAATCATGTCAAATGCCACAACACAAAGTTCAATCAATTCTTGAAAGGGGAATGGGAAAAAGAATAGACAGCTACCACACATAATGATAATGTGGAGTTAATGTAGTTATTATCTATAAATGGTCTACACTATTTATGTTTCTAGGGCATCTCTAACCAAGAAAACTGCTTTTGTCATTTTTTGTCTTTTATGAACAATGGATTTGTTATTTTTGGAAGTGGTGTTAATCATATGATATGATGTGATTTTGTATCTTAGGAGGAGGATTTGATTCAATTTAGCTAGGCGATTCACTACTTTAATGTCATTTTGAGGCCCTTTGTGTTATGGCCATGTTTATGTGGAATATAATCATGTCAGCAATCTAATGTAAGAAATATTTTGGTTTTGGGAACATTGGTTTCTATATGAGTTTCCATAACCAAGACAACAATACTTTTTTCTATCTCATTGATTATCTAATTTTAGAAAATTTCATCCTTTGCTTATAGCTTTCATTTGATTACTTGATTTTGCATGAAGTAGTGATAATTACAGTTGCTGTTTATTACTTGATACAACATGAAGCAATGTTAATGATATGATACTATTCGATTTTGTATTCAAATGGATGGAAATCTAGTCTTGGTGTAGTATGGGAACAAAAAACAAGATACAAAATAATCTGTATTCTTTGAGAAATCAATATCATAACAAGTCTAAATATCGAAGACAATAACTAAGTCTTAAAAAGCTGAGACAAATCCTAAAACTATTATTGATAATTAAAGATAACTTAATACTTAAGAAATTCTAAACTAGAATACCTCTCCAACAAAGAATAACATAAATCTACAAACACCTATAACCAAATTAATAATTAAACCCTAAGTCCCCAATTAAAATATTAATTCCCAAATAGTTAATACATCATATATATTAATATGAAACTTAAATAATAATGCAATTATTATCTTCTTATTCTACATCATTCTCGCTTGGTTGGAAAAAGCTCATCCTTGAGTTTTGAAGTGTGGCAATAGGTGAAAAAGGGGATGATAGGTCCCATAAACAAGTAGTGATGCTAGTAGTGGCAAAAATAGAGTGGAATAAATAGAAGCAATATCAACTTTGAATTTTCAGGGATGTCAAGAAGAACAAAATCAATATAGGTACCCACAGTTAGTGCAACTTTGATAGGTTCTGTCACATCATCTTCAATAAGATTAATGACATCAATATTGCTATCTCTTCAATTTGCCCCTCAATGATTTTGAATGGAATGTCATCAATCTCAAATTGGTCATTAATAACTTTAGTACTGTGTAGGATATTTACATCTTCACTTTGGTCTTCTCCCTTGGACTGAATTTTATATTCTTTAATCCAACCGACATCATCTACATTAGATAGAGGATCACAAGGTTTATAGATTTCATCTTCCAACTCATCTTCATTTTATAAGTCAAAAGGAGGCTCACAAGGATATGATTTTAACCTCACCGGATTCTTCAACTTCTTTTTATATAATCCATTCATTATACAAGCTTGGTTTACACTCCTAATAATCTTCATTTTCCACAAGCAAAGTATTCAGATGATCAATCTTATCTTCATAAAATTCATTGATCATTATCCTCCATTTGAGTCTTTTTTGTTCATGCACTTGACATTCTCTATCACGATCATCTTCAAGTTTAAATTTGTTAAGTCTTCTCACTATAGTGTTAAGACCTTGTTTAATAACATATGAACCATAAGAGTATAAAACATTGTCATAGTAATTGCATGCTATTGATCTTGGATGATCACAATAGTCATGATCTTTATGATTTAAAGGACAACATGCCACAAGATCAATAAAAGAGAAGGTCAAAAGTCCAAAATGTCATTATTAATAGCACAAGTCCAACTAAAATTGAATTTGGGAACTTAAAACCTATATATGGAATGCTCAAAAAGCAAAACAAAGGTGAAAAATGCAATTAAGAAGTCCAAAAACCCCAAGGATGTGGTCTTCCTCACAATGAGGCACAGCCAAAGTCAACTAGTTACAATTAATTGTTCAAGTCAATGATCAACGGAAGGGTTTGGTAGATTAATGGTTGAAATTTGTGATTTTAGAATGAACAAATGAGATTACCACATGTAATGGCATGGCTAGGCTTTGGCTCCTAGCTCGAGCTAGGTTAGAACTTAGATTGGGTTAGGCACATGGAACTCATGCTCCATTAAAATAGATGACGTGTGAGTGCGCATGATGATGCAAATAGTGAAGGCATTACACCTCCTAGTAGATTGGAATCCTTGGAACATGATAAGTGGGTGCGTGTTGCTATTCAACAACTAGAAGAACAATTTGCAAGGGTAAGGTCAAGGGTATCTTCTTGGTTTTTCGGCAGTATTCTAATGATTGTCTGCCATTTTGATGTCAATGACACTATAGATAATGATGATGGACTGTTCTAATGTAGGTAGTAGTGAAGTTGGCTCCGAAACTCAACATTTTCTAGGTCTCAAATTGATTCACTTAATTAACATGGGAATTCCTTAATCATAAGCGACAACAAATCAAAAATTAAACAGTCTCCAAAACTTTCTCTCTTTAGTCCTACTAGAGCCCTAGAGGTGCATTAAAAGAAATTGTTTTAGCTTCACACCCAATTTTTCACTAAAAAGGCCATATTACCTATTCTAGATGGAATTAGATGTAGAGCACGAATCTTCTCTATAATGGTATAAATATTTGTCACCAGGATGCGATTTTTCAACCTATAGATCCTTGATGCAAGATGCCTCTTTTTACTTGATGCTACTTTATGGAACTATATAGAGTTAGTATTGTCATCCTTGAACCATTACAATCTAGACCTTTGCTTGAAATCAATTGGTTTCTAAGGTAAGACCTCTTAAAACTCATTCATCAAAATATCTATACACCTTGCTTTAAAGAGAGAAATCTTTTCTCTTCTAGCTGAGCTAATGTGTCAACCTCTTTCAAAGTATCATTCTTCTTAAGTCTAAAGTCTTGGAAAACTCCATCCTTTTAATCTCTACTTATAGATTTTTGGCTTTTTCATGAATTTTAAATTTTCCTACCCCTCAATTTTAATTTTATCAAAACTTCTTTTAAAGAAGGATGGAAAGATTGATGAAAAAGCCACATGTGATTAAAGCAAAAAGGGTGGGTCCTTGCTTAAACTTGGTGGATGTAATATAATGGAAACACTATTAAAGATGGATCTTGATAAACTCACTTGTACTAGTCTTGGAAAAGAATCTATCTTCCAGAGAGCATGGCACATTTTTGAGTATACTAGAATTCCTTAATTTAACCTTATAGTTATATACATTTTGTTTGATTATGTGTTATTTAACATATGCATAATGTGTATTGAGTAGAAATATGCATGTGTATAATGTGTTGGCAGCTCGCATGTACTTAGGGCAATTAGGCTCTTGTAATAACTAATAAGGCCCATTTATTGTACAACTACTATAAATAATAGAAGTGAGACACTAATCTCTCTAATTTTCTCTCCAAATCCACTCTTACATAGTATTAAATTGGAACAACCAATGTTCACCAAAGAAAATAAAAATTGGAACAACCAACATGACAATCAAACTCAGAAGCCTTTGATTAGCCAACCCCTTGAGTTTCATGGCAATGTGCCTCCACACTACACCATGAGCCCATCGCAATACTACATGCTGGTGTGTGCATATGCGTGTAGGACTCCTCTCTCTACCTTTGATGCCAAATCAAGCTTTCAACTATCCCTAAGTCCATCCTTACTATCTGTTGCCTCCAAACCCTTTTCCAATTATGTGTTTTTATCCTACTTCTCTCCATTCCCTTACCAAAGCTTTGTTTTTCTTTGTTCCTTCTTATATTTCATGATGTATAAGTGGGATAACCTCAGTTTTTGGTTGCTTAACATCCCCGATTTTTGTTGTATTTAATTTTGGAACCCCTACTATCACCACTATCAAATTCAATAGGGTCTTAAGTTCTACTCTAGGAGGAGGAAAGTGTCATAATGATGGTCAGTTGCAAGATGCGGGTGTTTCTCTTTGTCCTCCATTGGTATCTTATGTTTGCTAGTGTCACTTATGAATAACAACTCTTCTCCCTGATTGCTTAACTCGATTGGCAAAGTCTTGATCAAGTATTGCCTGTTCCCTTCTATTTTCCTTCCCTACTTTCTAGGGATCTACCTATCATTCTCTCCATGGATCTTCCTCTTCTTACTTATCACTATCACCCTTGACCTATGACTAGAACCAACCCATTTGTAGATTGAAACCAAATTGACTCACTTTCTTCATCAGATGTCCCTCCTACCACAAATTTGCACAAATTTTCCATTGTCCAATAGAAAGTTAAATGGTTTACTCTTAATACTCACAATATTTACCATTTTTTTTTTGAGTTATGACTATTTATCACCTACATACATTGTAATGATCTAGTCTAGCATCAAGATGAATTGTTTGCTTTGGGCCAAAGCCCTCACAGTTTTGTTACTATGAGATGTTATTCCCAGAACCTACATTTTGACAAAAGCTTCACAAGTTCACACTTTCACCAAGTACACTAGTTTTTGATGTGGGACTTGGATTTTCTCACTTCTACTAAATATTGTAAGCTTATTTTCCCCTAGAACTAGTCTCTTAACTATGGAAAATTAGGGTTATCACATAGTTTGTTTTTGTTTCAAGCCTTTCTTTTGCCCTTATCAAGCATAGGTGGCAACTTATCTCAACCTAGTTACACCAAGTTGTGCTTGATTGAATGGAAGATTTACACTTAAATGGGAATTGGGATTGGGTGCCTCTAACATAGGGCAAGATAACAATTGGTTGTCAATGGCTTTACCTTTCTAAAGTAGGGTCTAATGGGACTATGGACCATCTCAAAATTCATTTAGTTGCTAAAGGGTACACCCAAATATTCAAGCTGGATTGTAGTGACACGTTTCCCCTAGTGGCTAAGATGTCTTCTGTTCATTTAATTTTGTTAATAGTGGCTATACATCAATGGCTACTCTACCAACTTGACATTAACAACACCTTTCTTCATGGTGATTTGGCAGTAGAGGTTGGCTTAAGGGAAGTCTAGCTTAATCCACAAACTCCATAGTCCACATATCACTCTGAGTTGAAGTAGTCTACTTGAGCATAGTTTGGTGGGTTTACTATTATGCATCAAGCCTTTGGAAAACCTGGAGTGAGTTTATTCTCTTTATTTTCTACCGACACTCTTCACATCAATGCATTTACCATATGGTTTATGTACGTGACATTATCATTATTGGGAGTGATCAAGTAGGCATCATTCAATTGAAGGAGTATTTGTATGAACATTTTTAGAAGAAAGATATGGGAAAGTATATATGTTTCTTGGGTATTGAGGTGTACAATCCCAGGAAAGTATCTCAATATCATAGAGAAAGTATGCACTACATATTGTAGAAGAAATTTTTATGTTGGATTGCAAGTCAATCAACACTCCAATGGATCCCAATGTTAACTCTTATCGGGTTAAGGGAGCCACTACCAGATCTTGGGATGTATGAAGGACTAGTGAGCAAGTTCAATTATCTCACAATTACTTGTCCTGACATCTCTTCTACTATAAGTATAGTGAGTTAGTTTCTCAACTCCCCATGTGATTCTCACTGGGATCATGTTCTCTTTATTTTTTGAAAATACATTAAAGATGTATTAGGAAAAGAATTTCTTTATGAGGATAGGAGATGTACATACATCTATTGTTACTTAGATTCTAATTGGCAGGTTCTCTTTTTGATCTAAGGTTTACTTTGGGGTATTGTGTTCTAATTAGAGATAACTAAGTCTCTCAAGTTTTCTCTCCAAATTCACTCTCACACATATTAGTTTGCTAGTTGTTGAATATGGTGTGCCCATAATCCATAGGTCCTTGGATTAAATCAAGCTTTGATACCATGTCAAGGATCAATTATCTTAAAAGCTTTTGCTATTAAATGGAGACTCATGAATGATTTTTATTTTATATTTTTAATACAGCCCATTCACACAAAAACTTCTTTTGGGTTCGAAATGTGGACAATTTTTAATATAGGGATGGTGATGATTGAATTCTTGACTACTTAGTCATATAGACTCTAATACCATATAAGAGAGAAGAACGGAGAGCAAACTTTAGAGATTAGCCTCTCATTAGTATTATTTATTGTAGAGTGGTACAAATTAATGGGCTTAATTACAAGATAAATGGGCTTAATTATAAGGCACTAATTTCTACTCTAATTATAGCAGAATAATCATATGTCTAATTCTAACCATAGTTGTTAATTGTGAATTGCATACTTATTACACTTTGGGATTTTTACGACATTACGAATTGTGTATTGTAATTTGATTAATTGCACAATTATATAAAAAAAATACAGTCTTATCCCACTAAGTAAGGTTGGCAACATGGATTAAATAATACCATTGAGTTTTATCTGAAACCAAGTTTTTGAAAATACTATTTAACAAATAATCTCTTTTTATAACCTCTCTAAGTCTTTTTTTGGTCTTCTTTTACATTTCTTCACTAGACTAAAAATTATTTGATCAACTTTTCTCAGTGGAGCATCTAGTGGTCTTCTTTGCACATGCCTAAACTACCCTAATCGAGTTGCTGTCATTTTCTCCTTAATAGGCATAACACCAACTCTTTCCTAAATACAATTATTCTGAATCTTCTCTTTTTTTGCATGTCCACTCATCTATCTCAATAGTCTCACCTTTGCCATCCCCATTTTTTGCTCTTGTTGACCTTTTAGAGCCCAATACTTACTACTATATACTATATAGCATAGTTGGTATTATAGCAGTTTGGTAAAATTTTCTTTTAAGCTTGTTGGATATTTTGTAATCACAAATGACCCCCGAAGTATTTCTTCATTTCATCCACATAGCTTGAATCCTATATGTGACATCCTCATCAATCTCTCTATTACTTGGTAAAATCGATCTAAGGTACCAAAATCTTGACACCTGTGATATACTATGCTCTACAATTTTTATCTCTAGATCATTATTTGCTAACATTTTACTAAATTTGCACTCTATATGCTCTGTCTTATGTCTATTTAAACAAAAATCCTTTGATTCCAAGCCTTCTCTTCATACCTCCAATTTATAATTAACTTTCTCTTTTGACTCATTTACTAGGATTATATAATCTGCAAAAAGAATATATTTCGGGACTGCATTTTGGATATGTCTAGTAAGTACATTAATCACTAAAGTGAAAAGGTATGGACTTAAGGATGACCCATAATACAAACTAATTTTTATAGGGAAGTCTTTTGTCACCCTTCCTTGAGTCCTCAAACTTGATGTTACCCCATCATACATATCCTTTATAGTATAAATATAAGTGATATGAACACTCTTCTTTTCCAATGCCTTTTATAGGACTTTCCTTGGCAGTCTATCATAAGCTTTTTCCAAGTCAATGAAAACCATATACAAGTCTCTCTCTCTACTTCAATACTATTCCATTAAATCCCTTGAAAGATATATAGCCTCTGTGGTTGATCTTCTTAACATAAAACCAAATTGGTTCTTTGATATTAAGTCTCCTTTCTTAGTCTATGCTAATCACTCTTTCCTAAAGTTTTATAGTATAGCTCATTAGTTTGATCCCACGGTAGTTTCTACAATTCTAAATATCTCCCTTATTCTTATAAATGAGTATCAAAGTACTCTTCCTCCATTCATTTGGTATCTCTTAGACCTCAATAACTCATTAAACAACTTGGTCAGCCAAAAAATGCCTTTTTCTCCCAAACACTTCCAAACCTCAATAAGTATGTTATTAGAACCCATAGCCTTATCCTTGTCTATCTTCTTCAGTGCTTCTTTCACCTCAATTTCCCAAATTTTATAATAAAAAGCAAAGTTTTAATCCTCCTTTTGAGTAGTTAAACCTTACATGTCTATACTTGTCGTCTATTCCTTGTTGAAAAACTTGTGAAAATAACTTTTCCTACTTTCTTATCTGCTACCAAGACTTTTCCCTCTTTATCCTTAATGTATTTTATTTGATTTAAATCTCTTGTTTTCCTTTCCCATCCTTTTGCAAGCTTATATATTTGTTGTCCTCCATTCTTTGTTCCCAAAGCTTGTAAAACTCCTCAAACGTTTTAGATCTTGCCTCACTAACTACTTTATTTGTCATAGTTCTAGTTGGCCAATATTTCTCCTAATTTTTCATATTGTTTCCAAGATGTAATGCTTTGAAACTCTCTTTTATATGTAATCTTCTCTTGCACACTTTTATATCACCCTCAAGACTCCCTTACCTTTAGTGCTAAATCCTTTTGATTTGCCCAAAAGTGCTTTAGCTACTTTCGAACCCCATTTACTATCTCTTTTCACATAACGTTGGCACATCCTTATGTCTCCCAAACTCTATCTTTTATTAACTTTCTCTAACAAATCCATTGTTTTTCATCCTTTAGTTCCACATCCTTGTGTCTCCCAAACTCTCTTCTCCATTAACTTTCTTTGAAAAACTAATTACTTTTCACCTTTTAGTTGCCATTACCTAATCTTTGGGTTCATAACCTTTCGGATTCGCTTTTTTTGACTCTTGATGTGCACATCAAGGACCAAAACTTATGTTGTGTGGTCAAGCTCGCAACTGGTATAACTTTACAATCCTTATAGATCCTTCTATCTGTATTCTGTATCAAAAAGAAATTTATTTGCAAGCTTGAGACTCTACTCTTGTATGTGATTAAGTGCTCCTCTCGCTTCTTAAAACAAGTATATGCAATCCTAAAGTCATAAGCTTGCGCAATTATATAACATCTATAAAAAAATATATTTTATATAAGTAATATAACCACAAATAACAAGAATATATATAAAAAAAACCTTCAAAAAAATATGACAACTTAATTTGCAATCAAGATTCAATGTTACAGATAACAAACACTAAAAAACACTAAGCACCTTAATACCAAAAGTATAAATCCATCAAAAGTCTAACTCTCTGAGGCTAAAACCTCCAAGCAGGACATGAAAACACTAAATATAAAAAGTTTAAAATTTATCGTCATCATCAAAAACATCATTCTCATCATAAAATGACCATCATAACATTAAAATGTATATTATATACCCAAATTAGACTTGAAACACAACCATCAAATGTCATATTTAGAATAATAATGGCAGGCATGTTTTGTTTATGTTGGATTGACTGAAACAGAAGCAACACCTATTTAGAGAAACATAACCATTGAGAGGCCATATGCTCTTCTCACCAAATCCTACGATTTTCCTTATCTCAACCCATATAAAGGACACTTTTTTACTATTGTGTCCTTACTGTACAAATTGCGATGGCAATTTGCTCAAAATTGCGTACACAATTTTACACAATTTGGACAATGTAATTGCAATTTTATTGCACAAAGGCCCATTGTGCATCGCAATGCACAATTGCGATCACAATTGTGTGTAATTGATAACTATGATTCTAATAGTATTATATAAGATAGGTTGAACACTTTTAAAATCATCTGAACATAGTTCTCATTCATTCTCTCTCTCTCTCTCTCTCTCTCTCTCTCTCTCTCTCTCTCTCTCTCTCTAGCTCTTGGCCTTTTATTCTTGTTATCCTTAATGCTGTCATTTTTTTTCCTTTATTTCCTTAAGGAAGGGAAGGAGTGGTTAAGTCTTATATCTTTTTGTTTCAGATATGGGTAACACATCTATGAGAAAAGGGCGAGGATGACCAAGAAGGTCAGTGGTTCAGAATTATTGTCAGGAGAGTGCAGATGGCAATTTGGACATTTTCATTAATCCATCAGAGGTGGTGGATGTAAGCCCTGGCTCTGTAGAGGAGCAGGAGGCAGGTACGTTTTATAAGTTATCTAAGGATTAGTATTTATCTTATTATACTGTTTACATCTATCCCTTCTTTCCTCTCTTCAGTAGTATTCTTTCTTCTTATGTGCATTAAAATGTGGACAAGTATTTCCAGAAGGCAAATGCTATATGCTTTTCCTTTTGAAACTTATTTTTCTATGTTGAATATGATGTTTATCTATATTAAAAAGTATTACCCAATAATATTTTTTCTTCAATAAATTCTAGATACAATTGACAAACCTAAGAAAAAGGGACGAGGGAGGCCAAGAAGGTCAAAGGTTCAGAAACAGCACCCGCAGAGTGCTGAAGGAAAGTTGCATGTTTTCATTCATTAAATAATGATGGTTGCTGTAGGTCCTGCTAATAAAGGTCATACGTGATACTTGTCTTATTTTTGTTTTGCTTTGTTTTGTCTGTCTGTTTGTTTGTTTGTTTTTTGGTGTTTCAGATTTTAGTGTGGCAGCTAAGAGAAAGGGAAGAGGACAAACAAGAGGGTTGATCGTTGAGAAGAAGCGACAACAGAGTGCAGATGGAAAGTTGGATGTTCTGATTCATCCAACAAAATTGGTGGCAGTGGGTCCTGGCCGGAAAGATTTTATAACAGATCTTTCTGTCATTGTTCGCCAGAATGACCGTCATATTGTGCACAAATGGAAGAGGGTTCCACAGAGTGTAAGGGATACAATAGTGCAAAAGACTCTAGTAAGTTCTGGTTTTACACTGAAATTTGGTTGGGTTCTCTCTCTCTCTTTTGGGGTTTTGTTTAGGTATATGATAGTTTGAATTGTATATTGGTGCTATCTTTGGTACTATCTTTATGGTAGTTTATTTTCTTCAATTTTCAGAGGGATGATTGGAAGAGCTATTTTGGGCTATCGTTTTCTTTTTGTTTTCTTCCTTATCTTCCCAACTTAGCAGTTGCTTCTAGAGGAGAGCATTTTTTATATCCATCTGATAGTGAGGCCAGCAATTTTAGCCATAGGAGAGGAAATGTCTTTATATTCCAGTCCGGAGATCTAAGTGTAGCATTTTGCAGCCTGGTGAGTCTCGAGGTGATCAATCTGTCCGGACTGTCCATCAGAACCAACCTTAGCAGTTGATAGCATAGTGTTTCACATTTAGACGACCCTTAAGTTGATTAATCTATCCATCAGTATACACTAACAACAGCCAACTGCAGACTTGCCGGGAAATAAAGGGACTAAATCCCAAGTGCAACTTGAATGCAAGGAAGCCATTTCATCAAGAAGTTGTCCCAAAAGCTTATTTTGTTAGAGGCCCAAGCGTGGTTTATATCTTTACTACTTGATCATAGAGGATTTGATACCATATAAAATTAGAGAGAGAAATCCCGTTCCATGGTAGAAGAGACTTTGTGGTTGATACATATAAATGACAGATCTTATCAGGAATACAATGTTGTTTATCACCTAAAAAAATTCTAAGGAACTCTTATGTATGCCATGTTTGTTGATTACAGAATAATTGGAGACTTGCAGATACTGATATGATACGGGGGGCTATTTTAATGGAAGCAGGCCGTTTATATCGGAATTGGCGTAACAGACTTCATGATTATTACTTAATGTTTGAAACAAAGAAGGAGGCTCTAAAACATATTCCTGATGGTATCGGTTGTTCTGATTGGCAAATATTGTTTGGTTATTTTAGCAGCCCTGCTTTTGAGGTACAGGACTTTATGCCTTTCTACCCACCACCCGCTTGTGGATCCTTATAAGTTACATAACATGCTTACTCTCCACTATCAGACTATGAGCACAAAAAACAAATCAAATAAAGCAAAAGAGCTAACCAATCACACTAGCGGGACAAAATCCTTCCAAGCAGTTAGCTATGACGCGGTGAGATTTCAGTTTATTTCAATGTCTTTTTTTTTATGATATTTCCTATCAAATTGTATGTTTAATTTGCATACCGTTTAGTATGGAGTACACATCTTAATAGCGGGATCGGGTGACTGGCAAGAAGCCTGATATGCAGAAATTATGGCAATTGACACACAGAAGGACCAACGGTGAATGGGTTGACGAGGCATCTAAGGCGGTCAATGTAATCAAAATATAAATAGCCACTACAATTTTTAAGTTGATTAAAATTTTCTTATAGAGTTGAATTTTATTTCATTGGTTGTAGCACAAGTTCAATGAGCAAATCAATGAGAAGCGATGTCAGGATTCTGAAGATGGGATGGCATCTGATGACCAGAGATTATTCAAGCTGCCTTCAGGTCACTTGTTGGAAAGAAATCATATATGCAAGGTTGTGAAGCTGGGCAGGGGTTGCTGAGCTTCATCAGAATTCATCAGCTACAGGCTGAATTGGAGGCTCAAAAGAGGGAAACTGAGGACGCTAGGAAAGATTGCAATGAAGCAAGAGCTAAACTCGTTGAGGTTGAGTCCCAACTAGTGGAGGAGCAGCGTAAACTTGAGGAGATGGCGGTTCGTTTACTAGATCGTCAAAGAGAAATGCATGAGATCAACAACCAGGTTCAGACAACCATCCAGACTGCATTATCACAGTATATTTTACCAGTAAGTATAAAACTTAAATATATTTGCTAGAAATTCAGTTTATGCACAAAAGCTCGACCTACATTCAATTGTTAGATAGTACAGTTTCTTGACAGTGAAGTTTAAATTTTTTAATAATTATTTTTCCCTGATAAAAATACACTAGAAAGTTATGATGAATAGTGAACACCAGAAAAAAAAGTGATCTTAAATTTACCTTGAAAAAGCTTTGGCACTATGTTAAGATAAGAAAGGGTTGAATTTCTTTGTCATATGATCATTTGAAAATGATTGCAATGGGCTCAAATCATCAATTTATT
The DNA here is from genome assembly GCA_037013595.1 of Dicorynia guianensis. Taxonomy (NCBI): domain Eukaryota; kingdom Viridiplantae; phylum Streptophyta; class Magnoliopsida; order Fabales; family Fabaceae; genus Dicorynia; species Dicorynia guianensis. The sequence goes on from JASUAB010000010.1 coordinate 5,977,848, forward strand.
ATAGCCATATAAAGAAAAAAAGAAAAGCTAAAGAAAAAGGAAAGATAGCTCTATAAATATGACCAATGTCCTGACACAAAAAATGATAGACACAGAATAATATCGTAAAAAGGCTACTGTATTATTGAAAGCAGCTGAGAACAAAAAACCAAGAAAGAGAACCCCAGCGAGGTGGTCTCCTCTCTGTAATTACAGCAGCGGAGTAAACAGTAAAATATAAAGGAAAAGACTAGGGTTGATACAATCTACCCTCCCAAGGAAGCTACCCCGTGCGGAAGGAAGGAAACCTTCAGTCCTCCTTGAGTGAAAACTCAATTCCAAAAGTGTATAACTTCCTCTTGCCCGCTAGTCTCAGCTATAAGGCCCTCTCCCCCATTGGCACGTGCCCCAGCCTCTAACAGAATTCTTTTGTCATCATTTGCAAACCCACGTGTCCCTTTCCTCCTGTAAACCTTTAAGACTTGTGGTTTATCCCCTGTCTTGGGCTGACTCCTGATTTGGACCTCAAAACCTTCCCTCTGTCCCCCATTTATGCTTAGGGTCCTAAAAAAGACAGGTAGCTTATACTAAGTATTGCCAGGCTTTCACTGTACACACTTTGTAAAGTTTTTAGAGATCCACAAGTGTTAGAATATGTTCCTTGCTCCTTGCTATTCATTTCTTCAACTTTTATATTAAGATTTAAGAATGATGGCATCAATTTATTATAAGAACAAGTTGAAAAATTTTGGACAGAGAGAAGAAGGAAAACTCTTGTGTATTTTCTGTCTAACTTGTTACAATTCAAGAGAAAACCTAAATATACTGACCCTAAACATACTAAAGACAAAAGGAACAATATTAAAGTATGTACAACACAACAGTCCCCTCATAGTGAGCATAAATATCTCTCATGCCCATCTTGTAAGAGAAGGAATGAAAGCTTCTATTATTAAGACCCTTCGTGAGAATATCAACCAATTGGTTTCTAGATCTAACAACATTTACACTTAAAAGACCTTTTGACAATTTTTCTTTGATGAAGTGTCTATCAATCTCTATGTGTTTAGTTCTTTCATGCTGAACAAGGTTATTAGCAATATTGATGGTAGCTTTGTTATCACAATGAAGAGTGAGGTGAGAATCCCTTTGAAGTCTGAGCTCCTCTACCAGTTTCTTCAACCAAATAAGCTCACATACCCGATGAGCCATATCCCTATATTTTGCTTCTACACTTGCTTTGGCAATGACTGATTGCTTCTTGCTTCTCCAAGTTACTAGGTTTCTTCCCACAAAAGTACAGTAACCTGAGGTAGACCTCCTATCATCTATGGAGCCTACCTAATCAGCATCTGAATATCCTTTTATTTTGCCATAAGAATAATAACCCTTTCTCGGAGAAGACTTTAAGTATCTTAAAATTTGATAGATAGCTTCTATATGGCAAGAGCCAAGATCATTCATGAATTGGCTCACAACACTAACTGCATAGGTTATGACAAGTCTAATGTGAGATAAGTAGATTAGCACTAGCCTTTGATATCTACCAATATCCATCACCACTTTTAAGATGATGATTCTCAGTAATGGGAGTTTTTGCTAGTCTGCAACCTAACATGCCTGTTTCCTTAAAGAGATCTAAAATGTATTTTCTTTGACAAATATATATCCCCTCCCTAGACTTAACAAACTCAATTCCAAGGAAATACCTAGGTTCCCAAAGTCTTTAGTTTCAAATTTTGTGGATAAGAAGTTTTTCAAGGAATTAATCTCCTTAGGGTCATTTCCAGTTACTATAATATCATCTACATACATAATAAAGGCAATAATATGATATACTTTCCTCTTGAAGAACAAGGTGTGATTTGCATTACTCTGATTGTAATCACAATTAATCCTTGCTTTTTTGAATCTTTCAAACCACGTCCCAAGTGATTGTTTTAAACCATAGAGGGCTCTCTTTAGCCTGTAGACTTTTCCTTCAGTCTTTGTATGTGCAAATCCAAGAGGAATTTTGATGAATACTTCTTCCTCAAGATGTCCGTGAAGGAATACATTCTTTACATCAAGCTGTTGAAGTTTCCATCCAAAGCTTGCTGCACAAGACAAGAGAACCCTAATAAAGTTCATCTTTACTCTTGGAGCAAAGGTTTCTTGACATTCAATTTTGTAAGTTTGTGTAAACCCTTTTGCCATCAGTCTAGCCTTGAACCTCTCAATAGACCCATTAGATTTATGTTTCATAGTAAACACCCAATTGCAGCTAACAATTTTCACTCCCAAAGGTAGTGCAGTGAGTTCCCATGTCTCATTCTTTTTAAAGGCCTTTATATCTTCTATCATAGCCTATTTCTATTTTGGGTCAATTATAGCCTCTTCCCAATTATGTGGAATAGATACAGCTGATAAAGCTGTTACAAAAGATCTATATGAAGGAGACAGTGAATTATAAGATACAAAGTGAGAGATAGGAAATTCCTCTTACCAATAGGAAGTTCAAGCTCATCTTCAACATTAGAGTTAGAAGAAGTAGGATTTAGAGACTTACTACATGAGGAAGAAGATTGAGGTTGGTTTGGAGATGGATACGGAAATGACTCTTAACTATGAGTAGAGTGCTCAATTGCTTGCTCAGATCTCTAGTTCTTGCACTTGGTATTCGTGATAAAAAACTTTTATCCTTTGGTGCTTTTTCCAGTTGCATTTTTGAGTCACCTACACAACAATCTTCCTCCATCATGGAACTAGTTTCTGAATCAATTTCTACCTCATTCTTTCTCTCTTCATCCACAGTACATTGTTTTTCCCCTTGTCCTCTGCAATTACTAAGCTCTTTGTCACCTTCTCGGGTAAATGAAAATACATGTAGGGCCATGTTTTTTTTTCTTCCTTGTCTTGTTTGATGTCTCCATGAGGGATATTAAAGTAAGGTTCCTCCTCTTAGAATGTAACATCCATACTCACAAATATCTTCCTTGTAGGAGGATGGTAGCATTTGTATCCCTTTTGGTTAGGAGAATACCCAACGAACACACACTTAAGAGCCTTGGGGTCTAGTTTTCCCACATTGTTCCTATTGTCATGAACAAAATTGATGCACCCAAACATCTTTAGAGAACTATATAGGAATTGGATCCTGTTAGAAGCTTTACTAGTGTGTTGAAATCTAGAGTTCTTAATGGCATCCTATTAAGCAGATAAGTAGCAGATAGAGTTGCATCTCCCTAGTATGTTTGAGGAACATTCATATAAAAACAACAAAGAATAAGCAACTTCCAACAAGCACCTATTCTTTCTTTTAGCATCTCTATTTTGTGTCAAAGTATTGACACAAATTGTTTGATGAATGATCCCATTTTCTTCTAGAAAATTTTGAAAATTGCCACTCATGTATTCAATCTATTATCACTCCTCAAGAAAATAACATTTACATCAAATTAAGTACAGATCATGGCATAAAATTTCTTGAAACATGAGAACACATCCCTCCTTGATTGCATTAAATAAACCCACGTAGTACGGCTAAAACAACCAATAAACATACAAACCATCCGTGTCTAGACAAAAAAGCAATACAACTCAAACCCTATGCATCAGAGTGGATAGTCACAAATGGAACAATGCTTTTAGTATTAATAATAGGTATGAGTTTCTAGAATGCTTTGCATAGACACATGCATCACAAACAAAGTCCTTGGTATTACATTTTTTGGTACAAGACATTTTCTCAAGAACTACAAAAGATGGATATCCTAGCCATCTATGGCATTGCAAAAGATGGTATGTTGCATTGTCACTTTTTGAGGTTGCACTAAATGTGGGTTGACTTAAATCTATGCAATCTTTGAAAAAAATATGCCATTGTGCACTCTAACATGTCCAATTGTTTACTCTAACTCTAGTTCTTGAAAAACACAATGATTCGGGAAAAAGGTGACATTGCAGTTTAAGTCCCTAGTCATAGAACTGATAAACAACAAATTATTTGAGAATTTAGGAACATGCAACACATGGGATGGATTTAGGAGAGGAGTACAGTTGATGGTGCCTCTTCCAACTACTTGTGATAGAGTACTATATGCAATTCTCACTGAATTTGAAGATGAACAAGGAGTATATGATGTGAATTTATAAAGAGAATTTGTGATATGATTTGAGGCACCAGAATCAACAATCCAAAGATTTTTTTAGAATTTTGGGCATTTTGAGATGAATTGAGTGTACCTGAATGTGCAACATTAGAGGTAGCAAGAATATCATCCAATTTAGAGGATGTGGAAGAGGTGTCAAGCTTCACCATCAACTTCCTAAGGGTTTGCACCTCCTCACTAGAGAGGCCACTGCAAGATTGGGATTCTTTAGTTTCAATAAAATACTCGTGTGTTCTAGGAATTTGTGATCTACATGGTCCATTCCATTTTCCACCATGCTCTTTAGTAGGATGACCCTTTAACTTCCAACACTATCTTGCTGCAGTGCTCACATTTTTTGTTATCCCTATTAAACTATTCATGTGTGTGATTTGACCCTAAAATTTTAGTTTTGGAGTTGCCACAGACTAAATTACCTAAGGGTGAGATCGGACACCTAATTAAAAATGGTCTATTTCAGAGATTGAGTTCAAGGGTTGGTTACGTTTTAAGAAATGTGTTAGCATCCTAAACACCCTTTCAATATCAAAAATGATCTAATTAATTTATTTTGATTAATTTGTATTAGTTTAAAAAGATTTTTGAAAATAATCCTTACCCATTCCAAATCGGGATAAAAATAATTTTTGAGAAAAGTCCCCTTCTTATTCCAATTCAGGATTTTAAAAATAAGTTTAAAAAATCTCCTTTCTATTACAGGCTGGAGTTTTAAAAATAATTTTTAGAAAATTTCATCTCTATTCCAGATTAGGGCTTTTAAAATAATTTCAAAAAAATCCCATTTCTATTCCATATCAAGATTTTTAAAATAAGTTTAAAGAAAATCTACTTCCTATTCCTCCCTGAAAGGGTTCAATCAAAAATAAATTCTCATAAACTAAATTAACAACCTAGTTAAAATTTCAAGCTAAAAATTACCCATCGGTTTTCAATGAATTACCAACATTCTATCCAAGCCTTTCATAATAAAAATTTAACCTAGTAAAATTTCATGGACTCAAATCACTTCATACTCGAGCAACACAATTAAATTTCATAAAATAAATCATTCTAAAATCATACCAATTTTTAACCAAGAAATCAATAACCGGACTGTAATCAAATTGGTTCCTAAATAATGGTAGGATTTAAGGTAGAAACCAATCAGAAATCATTCAAGCCAAAATGCAATATACACTCAAAAATTCAAATTGAATCATACCAATGTACTGATAACTCAGCATATGCATCCTGGCTAGGTTTCTTGAGTGATCAATAGGTTCACAGTAAAAAGGGACAGTTAGGCACGGCACTGCTCGTCGACGGCGCAATTTGGAAAGTGAACCGCAGTTGGAACGAGCTGCCACTGCAACGATATCACGTCTTCCAACAAGGCACGATGCTGGTCCCTTCATGCAAACTAAAATCAAGCTTCTTGACTACAAAGATGATGTTTCCAGCAAGTGGGTCATTCCAAGACAGCAGCAGTGGCTGAGAAGGGGCGAAGATAGTTTGGCGTGAAACTGCAGAGATGACTTTCCCAGCACTGACTAGACCACTAAATGTGTAGCAATAGTGGCTTTTCAGTGGGATATGAAGGATGATGCTGGTCTCTGCGATGGCGAACGGTGGCATTTCTTTGGTAGTAAGTGAAAACGATGCAACAGAAACAGCGAGATAGTAGGACTGTGAAGCAGTACCAGCTGATAGTAGCAAATGAGTCTTCTAATAAGGGTGCGACAGTTTAAGTAGTGGGATTATTATACCTAAGTTGTAGGTGACTATGGGTTCAAGGCAGAAAGGCAATTTGGGTTCAAAATTGGAGTCTTGTTTTGGTTCAAAGACTCCTTTCTTGTTGAGCAAAGGATGCAGACATTGTGTGAGGTAGTGAAGTGTGATTCGCAGTCTGTTGAAGTAAGTGAAGAGGACGATGGAATTGGTGCAGGGTTGCAGGTACCTGTGGGTTGAAGGCTCAGTGATGGGGTATTTTGGCTTTTGGGCTTCTTTTCTTACATTGTAATTTTGTGTGATGAAAGAATAGTTCAGAATGGGAATCGCTATTTTCTTCAGGCTCTCCTCCTCTTTTGGTCCACAAACCCCCCTTTCTTGTGTGTATGTGATGAGTTTTTATAAGTGTAAAGATAGAATTTCTTTTCTAATTAAATTCTTGTTTCTTAATTTTATTTCTTATCTTTTATCTTTTATCTTATATTGTTATCTTTTGATTTATTTTCTTATCCTTTAATCTTTTTATTTATCTTATTATCTCTTAAATTTTTATCTTATATTTAGATCTTCCTACTTCTCATTATCTTTTATCTTTAACTCTTTTTTTGTCTTTTATCTTTGTTATCTTTTATTTATCTTGACATCTTATCTCTTATCCTCTTATTATTTATCTCTTTTAATTTTTGTTTATCTTGTATTATCATTTTTAATTTGGGTTATCTTATTTTTTGTTTTTCTAATTTTTATTTTAGTTTTATTTTAAAATTTTATTCTTGGGTTTGGGCTTATTTATTTTAGTTTGGGTTTTGGTTAGGTTTAATTTTGTGTTTAATTGTATCTTGGGCTTATCTTTAAGTTTTAAATTTTATTATTTAGGATTTATCTTATTTTATTTTCTTATTTTTAGTTTAAATTTGGGTTTATAATTTAGGTTAAAGTTTTAGAAAGTGGATTGGACAAAATTTGGTATCTACATGAAGTTGAGCTATCTCCTCTCTACAGTGGGCTCATAGCCAATGCAGATCTATCATATATGGGTGGGTGCATTATTGAGTGTCTCTGACTCTCCTCTTGTTGGATGAAAGCATCTATTTGTTTTAAGGTTGGAAAAGGACTCCTTCCAAGTATGGTAGACCTAGTTTAATCATCTTTGGCATTCAAACTAGCCAAATTGTCGAAAACCTAATCATTCCCTTTCATCTTCTGGATGGCCTTGACGGTTTAGTTGAGTAATCAGCCTGAGAATCTTGATAACGGTCAAGCTCTTGCCAAATACTATGCAATTCATTGTAATATTGTTGAATTGATCTTTCCCCTTGCTTGATCTCATGTGCCTTTTTCCTGAGATCATAGACAAGTGCATCATTACCAATATTTGAGTAAGTGTTAGACAATGCACTTTAATTTCTACAGCAAATTTCATGAAGAGATATGGCCTCCCAATCTCATATTCTATTAAGTTAGAGAGCCAAACCATCACTAAGGAGTTGTTGGCTTGCCATTTCCTAAAGGTGGGATCATTCTTGTCTGGTTTCTTTGCTTCTCCATTAACATAACCAAAGAGGTCTCTAGCTTCCAAGAAAAGCTCACAAGCTCTTGACCAAGCTAGGTAATTGCTTCCGTCTAACTTCTTTCGAGCAATTTGAAGTGTAGGACTATCATTTGATGTAGCCTCATGAATCTGCACTCCTTCCTTGGAATCAATCTCAGACATGCTAAGAGACTAGGTATACAATCACAAATTGCACCACAAACTACCTTCGAAGTGCTTCTCAGACTAGAACCAATTTTTTCCTTTCAAGAATGATCACAAACCACATAGCCTTTGATCCTCATGCTGCTCACAGACTAGAAGATGTTTGTGTCCTAAATAGCCACAAAAATACACAACCTTCTACCCTCACACTGCTCATGGGCCAGCAAGGTGTTTGTGTGTGAAAATGGCTACAAAACCTTGATTTTGTCTAAGCCCAACCCTAACCACTCTATTTGGTCCTCTCTAGAGTAAAATAGATCTCTGATTGGCTCCAATCTGGATGATTTAGCCCTATATTTTGAGCTAGGGTTTTAGTGGCATAGAGAAGTGAGAAAACTCCGATCCCTCTTAGGAGGGATGTTGTTTTAGGCCACCGCTAGAGGGATTTTACTTGCCAAAAAATTCTAAGTTCGATGGAGTGTTGCGGTCACCGAAGTTTGGCTAAAGCTTTAACAAGTTGAAATTTTGGACAAAGGGCAGTGGCAAAACTCTTGTGTATTTTTTGTCTAACTTGTTACAATTCAAGAGAAAACCTAAATGTACTAACCCTAAACATACTGAAGACAAAAGGAACAATATTACATAAATAACGCTAAGTATGTACAGCACAACAAAACATAACAAAAATACAAAATATTTAAAAAAAGAAATAAAGGAAGGCATTTGTTATGAAAGATGGGGCATGTATTTGTCCTTATGGAAATTATCCTTCATTCCTTTAGTAACAGTTATATAAGGATCTTGTATCTTTGAGAGAGCCAGTGTGTTGAAGATCATGCACAAATATACAAAAGTGTCTACAACCCCCCCCCCCCGGTCCCGACCCTGGGGCTGTACTCTTGAACACATTGATCTTCCTTGACTTTTAACCTATAGTAAGCAAAAACTAATTTCACATTTTGTTGAAAAATAATTCACTTGAATTAAAGATTATTGATTAGACATGATGAGCTTCCTATATTTTTTTATTGAAAAATCTGTTGTTATGGTGAAGGAGTGAAGGTATGAAAGAGAAAAAAAAACAAGAGAAATTAAGAAGGAAAACATTTAGAACTTTTCTTGTGGATAAAATAATCTATAGCAAAGAAAAAAGTCCAAACTATGACTCTATCAAGGGTTCATATCATGATACAAAGAGTAAAGTTATGAGCTTTAAATTTTCTCCAATGAACTGAGTTGAAATACTAGCAAACAATTTTTTAGTTTTTTATAAAATTATTAAAAGAAAAGCCTTAACTTGTGTTTAGATGATTGTTTGATTTGCTAAATAAAGACATATTAAACTCACAAGCATAGATCTTGATTCTTGACAGAGACATAGGATATGACATTGACAAGGACATACCAACACAACAAATTCTAAGTGGGTAAGTGCTTTTCTAAGTGTCATCCCTTGTTTGACGTGTACAACACAACTATATTTTGTAGTGCCATGCTTCATAGAGTGATAAGTTGACTCACTACTATAGTAGTTTACATGTTAATACATGAAAATCAAGTTTATTCAAGTGTAGAATTGTCCCCTGATAAACTTGAAGTCAATTTGTTGTAAACCCCCTCGTTTGATAACATCTTGGTAAACTGCTATGACACCACTTAATGAAATGGTATTGGAAAAGAAGAGAGACCCAAAATAAGGTCTAGCCCATGATTAAGGAGATGTAATTTGGAAAGTCTATAGTAGAATGGGAACACATGGAATGGAAAATCATAACAGTAGGGGAGTTAGTTATAGGGATATGTGGGAGAGCGTGGTAGGGGAATATAGCTGAGGGAAAGTACTAGAGTGGCAGTTTTGGAGAATTCTGTTTTGAGAGCTTTAGCTCATGGAGGACTGAGGGAGGATCTTTCCATCTCTCAGTAGTCAGTAGCGGGATATTTTTTCCTAGGGAGGGAGAGTTGAAAGCTTCACCTTGTGTTCTCTTTAATCTTTTCCTTTGGTTGTTAATAAGGTAGAGGTGCTTCCATTAGCAAGACATCTTAAATCATTGTAGAACCATTTTGTTGATTTAATAATATTTCTTTGGTTTTTCTCTTGAGTCTATCAACTTGGTCTGACGTGCCAGATGCCCAAATCTAAGATGGACTCAAGGGTGAATAGCTTGGAGCAAGGGATAGAAATTATCAAGAAATCTCAAGCTCAATCGAAGGTATGGAGGAAGTATATGGACACAAACATAGAGGAAAACAGGGGGATGTTGTGGAAGGTTATGGTGGATGGTGCAATGGGGCAAAACAATAACTATAATGAGACACCTTTGATTGTAGGGGAGAAGAGAATCATGTCTTCTGACTAACAAAATAGTGGAGGAGACCTAATGAAAGAGAAGGAAGGTGAAACCAATAACAAGAAAGATAGAGAATCAAGGGAACAAGAGTTTAGGATGGTAGTAAAGAAGGTTAAGCTACCAAATTTTGATGGCTTTGACCCAGGGGGATGGATTATGCTAAGAATTCAAGGAATTCGGTCTAATGTGAAGATTCAATTGGCTATGTAAGTATGGAGGAAGTTACAATGCATTGGATGAAAGGCCTACAAAGAAAAATTTTGCAACTCATGTAGTAGATTTTCTCACAATAGAGATGCTGAGGCAGTTTGGAGGTTGGCAAGAAGGTAATCCTTACAAGTAGCTCTTTGCGGTATGATAAACTAGATCTTGGAGGAATATATCCAATTGGTTGAGTGGCTAATGGTGCAAGTTCTCGAGTTATTTGAGGAGCATGAACTAGGATACTTCATGAATAGCTTGAATAGAGAGGTATAGATGAGATTTTGAACCCATTGCCCAAAGAACGTATGGTAAGCAATGGAGTTAGCTTGTGATGTTGAGAAGGAACTTGCTAAAGATAATGATTATCTTGGGCAGACTTGAACCCACTCAACATATTCTGGTAACTCCGAGATCCAAGATTTCTTCTAGAGCAATGAGTAAATAGGCCTCGAGTAGCAATTCTAAAGTGGCTTAGTCAATACATCAAAACCAAGATGGCTTGGATTCCCCAGTGCCAAATTCTTCATTAGCGTTTCACACAATGTCCTCATAGAATACACACAACTCATTTCTTTGCAACACCCCTCTAATAGTGAATAATGGCAGAGTTCAACAGAATAAAATTTCATGGGGCCAAACACTTATCACACTCCAAATTCCTTTAAAGAGATAAGGGAAATATTTCCATTATGGCCAAAAGTTTAGTCCTTTTCACTGATGTCTAGAGAACCAAATAAGTGTGCTTCTTCTTGGGGAGGATGAAGATAGCATTCCAAAAGGGGACTTTGTGATGGTTGAGAAGGAGGGTGATCAAAATTTAGAGAAAGGGGAGGATCCAAAGCTTCAACATTGTCAACTGGAACTCCCTCTTTACTTTGTGGTGGTATCTTGCAACCATACACCATGAAATTGGTTGGGTATGTGTCTAAATTCCCTATCTTAGTTACAATAAACAATAAGGCAAGCCCCAATTTTATCTTAGAGGATCTGGCTAAGTCTTTGGGATCACCCACTAAAATTCCTTCATCATTTACTATAAAATTGGGGGATGGATGGAAAAGGAGCACTAGTGGGCTCTATTGGGGGTTAGAACTTCAATTGGGTATAGTGACTATTAAGGCAGATTCCCACTTGTTTGAATTGGCAGTGTTGACTTGATTTTGGGGGTGGCTTGGCTGAAAACATTAGGTGAAGTTCAAGTGGATTGGGATAAATTGACAATGCAATTTGAAGGAAAGGATGGGAAGGCCTTCATTCAAGGGAGCTAAGGCTGTCTTGGTCTTAGATTTTCGCTAAGGCCATTAATAAGGTGTCAAACATGACTATACCAAGGTTTTGTTTTCTTGTTAACATTGAACTCCCTAGATTGTAAGAGTTGCATAGGGATCTTGGGGAAGAACAGGAGGAGATTAACATTACAATCAAAGTTGGTGAGAACTTGACTGAAAAACAATAGGTGGAATTAAAGATTTTGTTGCACCAGTTTAGGAGTGTATTTCAAGAGCCCAAGGATTGCCTCCTGCTAGGAAGAGTGATCTCTCAATCCCAATAAAAAGTGGAACTGGACCCATTAATGTGCAGCCACATAGATATACACACTCACAGGAAAATGAGTTTCAAAGGCTTGTTGATGAAACGTTGACAGTAGGGATCATAAGATCCAATACCAATCCCTATTCAAGCCCCATGAGCTTAGTAAAAAATAAGGATGGAAGATGCTGGTTCTATGTGGACTACAAGGCTCTCAATAAAACCACCATTCTAGACAAGTACTCTATTCCAAAGAGTGAGGAACTCTTATATAAGTTGTACGATGCTTGTTGGTTTCTAAAATCAACTTAAGGCTTGAATATCACCAAATACAAGTTAAGGAGGAGGACATTCCTAAGACTAGGACACACCAAGGGCATTTTAGGTTCCTGATGATGTCCTTTGGGCTCACCAATGTCCTGGCCACTATCAAATATACAATGAATTTAGCATTCAAATCTTTCTTGAGGTGGTTGGTGCTTGTATGTTTTCCAAAATCCTACTTAATAGCCTATCTTGGGAGGAGCATTTATTTCAACTCAAAGTTGTTTTGTAAGTTTTACACAAGAGAACTTATATGCTAGTTTAAAGAAGTGCTGTTTCAGTAAGAGAAGGGTGGAATACATGGAGTACGTGATATCTTTTGAGGGAGTGGCTATGGATCTAGCTTACATTCAAAGCATTAAGGAGTGGCAGACTCCATGGGTTGAGGGGATTTCTTGGACTGTTTGAGTATTACCGAAGGTTCATTAAGGATTATGGAAAGATAACATGAGCCCTTACCGACCTTAAAACCAAGAATTTTTAGTGGAACCAAGAGGCTCAAGATGCTTTCAATGGATTGCAAGCACTATTAACCCAAGCTCCCATCCTTGGTATGCTAGATTTCAATAACAAAGACTTATCCCACTAGATAGGGTCAGTTACATGGATTAAATGATGTCATTGTGCTCTATTTGAAACTAAGATTTCAACAAGCCATTCACAATAGAATGTGATACTTTAGGGAGAGGGATTGGTGATGTATTGATATAGGAAAAGAGGTCATTAGCCAATTTTAGTAAGGCTCTATCAAATGAGAATATAGATAAATTTACTTATGAGAAAGAATAATGGCTTGTGTTTTTTATACAACAGTGGCATCCAATCATGATTGGGAGGAAATTTCTAGTATGCCCAGATCAAAAGAGCTTTAAACACTTGCTCACTCAAAGGTTGATGACACATGACCAACGGAATTGGTTGGCGAAATTGCTAGGATATGACTTTGATGTTATTTACAAAGCTGGATGGGAAAATTGGGTGCAAATTTTCTCTCTAGGATCAATAAGGTTGGCAGCCATAATAGAGGCTTTAGAGCATAAACTGGATTCAAAACTCCCTATTCCTTAAGTCATGGTAGGCTATTTTATAATAACACATTGGTAATTCCTGTGAATTAAGTGGGCACCCTTGTGGAAGAATTTCACTCCACTCTCATGGGTGAACATTCTGGGGCCTACCAAGCCTATAGAAGAATTGTAGCCAGCCTTTACTAGCTAGGAATTAAGTCGGTGGTTACAATGGTATGTGGCTAAGTGCCCTATTTGTTGTAGAAATAAGTAGCAAACCACCACCTTGGGAGGCTATTGCAACCTTTTCTCATTCCAAAGGCAATTTGGGAAGGTATGAGCTTGGACTTGATCACCAACTTACCAAATCTGTGGGGTATGAAGTTATTCTGGTTATTGTGGACAGGTTGTCAAAGTGTGGCAACTTCATTGCACTAAAACATACTCATACAACTTGGATGGTGGTAGAAATTTTTCATAGAGAAATAACAAGGCTGCATTGTGTGTCACTTGTTTGATTGTAAGTGACAAAGACCCACTCTTTATAAGCAAATTTTGGAAAGAATTGCTCAAGTTACAAGGGACCAAACTAAAAATGAGTTATGCCTAACACCTTGAAATGGATGGGCAGATTAAAGTGTTGAATGCAATCTTGAAACTTATCTAAGATGTTTTGCAAGTGTGTAACCCAAGACATGGTTTAGTTGGCTACCATGGGTGACATATTGGTATAATCCTACCTTCCATAGTGCTGCCAGTTGTAAGTGGATGGACAAATTGACATGTTGAATGTGGTCTAAAAATTTAACTGAGATGTTTTGTGAGTGAGCAACCCAAAACGTGGTTCAATTGGCTATCATGGGTGGCATATTAGTTTTATCCTACTATTGAAAATATAAGATTAGTTTTCTATTTATATTTAATTTCTTATTATTGTCTTATGGATTAGGATTGTAGATAGGCCTATGGCCAATAGTTTCCTATAAAAATAGGACCTAGTCATATGAGTGTTACACACACTCTTAGTATCCTAATATAATACTACAAGGGTTTTTCTCTTGCTTTCGTCTACAATTTCTCACATGATATCAGAGCTTGGTAAGAGAAAAACCTAGTTGCTGTAAAAAAAGTCCTCACCATGGCTCCTCACTAGTGGTGCCCAACTTTATTGTGGCCCTCTCTTTCTTTTTCACTTTGTCTCCTTCCTCTGTGGCATTTTCTCTCTCCTTGCTGTCAATATCAAAGCCAAAACATTACTTTCTAGTCACCATTTGCTAGATTTCACTAACATTGTATTTGCCAATGCCAAACCATCCAATCACCACCACCATGTTGTTGTTGATGCCGCCACACAATGGTGATTGGAATTTGCAGCTCGCTGCACCTTTTTACTCCAATGTCCTTTTCCGATGCTTCATTCATCTCGTTACCAACATGATTGGATTCCTCTTCTTAAGATTAGTCTATTCCTGGGAGCTTGTTGCCACCATGTGCCAGTGACCAAAAAATCGCTCTCTTATGATTTTTCACCTAGATCTCTCTCTGGTGCTCCGATCGCGACATTGTTACTGCTGTTGAATCTGTCTTCTACAAACTATCTAGATCTCTACATTACAACTGTTGGCACTGCCAGAACTTTGACAGGCTCCTGCTACTTGGTTGCCATGCCTCTAAGACACCCTAGAAACCTATCCACATTTGTCTACTCAAATCTGATATCTCGACCTCTAATCTTATACTCTTGACTTCTGATTTGATATTCCTAACCTCTTATCTAATATTTCCGGTGTCTCAATTTATCTTAGCCTATGTATATAGGTCTGAACTCAAATCTAGATTCTTAAAATCAAATTGTATTCTAAACTCAGATTGTATATATTCAAACTTATATATGATATTCTCGATTATTGTTTTGAGACATCAAGATTCTACTAGCTATATCTGGAAGATCGTTGATGCACGTACTGCCTATTACCTCCGCTATTTACGTGTGCTGCCATGGTTGTTTTAAACTATTTGATGTCTTTTAAATGATTTCCACTTTTATTTTCTATGTAACAAGCTTGAGCATCTATCATATATACTCTTACTTGAGGGCGCGTATTGAAAATATAGAATCGATTTCCTATTTATGTTTAATTTCCTATTACTGTCTTGTTTTTTATTATTAAGTTTAGAATTATAGATAGGCTCATGATCTATAGTTTCTTATATAAATAGGACCTAGTCATATCAATCTTGTATGCACTTCCAATATATTAATATAATACTATAATGGTTTTTCTCTTTCTTCTCAATTTCTCACACCTACCTTCAACAGTGTTGTGGGTTATACCCCTTTTCAACCCATCTACGAGGGTAGAAGGCCACCACCAACCCTATTGTACTATCTTCTAGGTGAGACTCAAGTTGAGGCAGTGGCTCAAGAACTGTTGGATCAAGATGAGGCATTGAAACAATTAAAGCTTGATCTGCAAAGGGCTCAGAACGAAATGTGCAAAGCAACAAATATGCACAGGTGGGAGGTCACATATGAAGTCAGGGAATGGGTGTACCTGAAGTTTGGGCCACATAGTCAACAATCTGTCATGAAAAAAGAAAAAAATCAATCCTAAGTTAGCGCCCCGCTCCTATGGGCCTTTCAAGATCATGGAAACAGTTGGAGAGGTAGCTTATAGGCTGCAATTGCCATAATCTTTGTGCATACACCCTCTATTTAATGTCTCTCGGCTAAAGAGGGCTATGGGAACTCAGTAAGCAGAATCACAACTCCCTGCTGAACTGGAATTACCACAGCCTGTTGTGCATCCTGAATCTGCCTAGGCTTACAGGACTGTTAGGCAGGGAGTTCAGACTATTCCTCCAGATCAAATGGTCAACAATGACAGCCAAGGAAGCTACGTGGGTAAATGTGCAGATGATCAAACAGCAATTTCCTGATTTCTGCCTTGAGGACAAAGCTCTTACTACAGAGGAAAGTATTGTTAGGACCCCAATGAATGAAATGGAATTGGAAAGGGTGAGAGAGGCTCAAAACAAGGTTCAGCCCACAATTTAGAAGAGACCTACAATCTGGAAGATCTATAGCAGAAGGGGAACATGTAGAATAGGAAATCATTACAGTGGGAGAGTTAGTTAGAGGAAGGGACAGGTGGGAGAGTTTGGTGCGGGAATAGAGCTAAGGGGCAGTGCTGGCGAGTGGCAGTTTTGGGGAATTCTGTTTTGAGAGCTTTGTTCATGGAGAACTGCGGGAGGATCTTTACCATCTCTCAGTAGTCAGCAGCGGGATATTTTTTCCTGGGAAGGGAGAGTTGAGAGGTTCACCTTGTGTTCTCTTTAATCTTTTCTTTTTGTTGTTAAGCTGGGGTTCACTCTGTAATTGGGTAGAGGTGTTTCTGTTGCAGGACATCTTGAATCCTTGTAAAACATTTTACTGATTTAATAATATTTCTCTGGCTTTGCTCGAGTCTATGATGAATCCTTGAACTTCTTTTCTTATAATTATCATTTCTATCATTGTGTTAGAAGGATAGGGTAATTTATTGTCCTAATTTGATGACACAGACAATTGATTGAAAACTGAAAATTGAACCAGACCCACTGGTTCAACCAGAAAATGCTGAATAAGCCAGTGATCTGATTTGGCGAATATATGTAACTGGTATAACACTAAACGAGACTTGGCTGGTTTGACCTCTTCAAACTTGCAGGGGTTTGGTGGACTGGATTGATTAGAGTGGGGTGCCTTGCATACTTGGATTAACCATGTCTATAAATATCATTTTTGTTTATATCTTTAGCCCACGATAATTCATTTGAGCTTGCTGTTGCCCGCCCATTTTTCACTCTAGTCACCCCTTGGTATAGACGGGAGTAGGAATCCATGGGATATGAAAGTAGTAGGATCATATCATGTATGAAATCTATCATAAGTAGGACATTCATCATGAACTAGTTTTTTTAGTCTTTTCTAGTATATTTGTGCCAGGATTGCTGTGCTGTCAAGTTGGGCATTGTTATTAGGACTAGTTGGGTTTGATTAGGCGAGGATATTTATCTAAGTTGCGTTCTAGGTCTATGTTTCAGAATTGAGATTTTCCATTGATTCTGCTCTCCCTATCTTCTCTCCCTTTCTCTCTCTAGACTCTCTTCCGGTGCTTCCCTTCCTTCCCTCTTCCCCCCTTCCCCCTCCCCCAAACAATAGTTTTGGTATGACCGTCCTCTGTCTTCCCTTCATGCTCCGTTCCCCTTTCTCTTTCACTCTGAACTCTCTTTTCCTTACATCGTAGGCTTTTATTGTAGCTGACTTGTTTACTACATCTTTTTTGTCAATCGGTGTCTAGATGAGTTGTCGACCGAAAATTTTGTGGTTTGTCAAATGAAGGGTGTTGATCGTTGAGCCGGCAGTATATTGGGTTTGATTTTCTTTTGTTTTGGAACCGCGGTGGACTAGTTTTAATTCCACCACAGAAAAAGCTTTGTATATAATTAAAAAATAATTTCACATTGTGTACGCTTCCTTTGTATTTATCCAATACAAAATCCATTAGTGAAGATTTTTATTCAATATGCTCCTCTTTTAAAACTGGCTTACCCTTGTCTTATCATCAGGCAACTGAAGCCGACATAAATTCTTCAATCCAGAAAAAAAAGATTGCAGAGCTTGAAGCACAACTCCTTGAGGCAGAGGATGTAAAAGCAGATCTCAGAACAGAGCTTGAAGCACAACTCCATTTGGCTTCTAAAATTACAATGCCAGTGACATCTTACCCTTCATTTCCTTTTGGTAATGTTAATATTAAGCTTCATTGATTCAATAAAACTGAGCTTCATTGAGAGAGGGGGGGGGGGGGGGGGAAAGAAAAGATGTGAGTGTAAAACAGAGTGGTTAGCAAGTATAAACAAAAGAAGGCAATGAGTTTGGGTAAGAGATCCAATTTATAAGACTTAGGAGGAAACAAGTCTCTCGTAGAGACTATTTCACAATTCTCCCAAAAGTTATGGTGTTAAATATGTAAAATTTAATAAATTTAATAATTTTAATTTTTGAAGTAAAATTTTTATGAAATTTAATTTGTAAAAATAAAGAAATAAATAGTAAGACTTATATATATATATATATATATATTTGCTTTGCTTTTAAAGCAATTGTTTACATCCTTTATTAGCATTATTATTATTGATTTATATTTATGGTTTTATAAATTGTAGAGTACAAGAGTAGCGTTCAACATAAGAAGCAAAGCATCACCCTTGCATAAGCAAGACTCCTTATTCCTTTTAACCAACAGATGAGAGAATATTTCCCTCGTTGGTAAACAACGAAATTAATGGGTGAATATTGATTTCTTTGAATATAACTTGTACTTCAAAAAATCAGTACTTTGAAGTAACTTCTACTTTTAGCTTATTGGTAGCTCAGATTTTTTTACTACGCGGAAGCTGAACTTCATAGTTAAAAACCTTTTCTTTTGCGTAGCACTCAAATTTCATTTACTCTAATTGCAGCAATATTACTAGCACGTGCAAGGGCTTGTTACAAATATAAAGCTTTTTTTTTTATATGATATAAAGTTGTTATTTCGTTTAACTAGCAAAGTTTCTTGAAATTAATTGAAGTATTTACAATTACATTTATCTTCTATAGAAAAAGAAAAAAGTTACAAAATGAGATAATTACCTCCCATGTTGAAACCTATACTAACAAACACAGAAAAAAGAAACTGGAAAACACTACACTTGTTGCTGATGGCTCAAAAAGAAAAAGCAGATCTGAATAGTCTTTTTACATGAGTACAAAGATGTACTTGCCTATGCTTGTCAATCAAATCTGGATTCAAACCAGAAAAGCGAAAGTTAAAAATGAAGTTAGGCATACTTTAGATAATCAAAGAATAAGCGAAAGTTATTTGGTGCTGGCCATATTGAAGTGTCAAAGTATTTGGAATTGGTGGCTAACATTGTGCTAGTACCTAAACAATGGGAAAATCATGGTATGCGTAGATTGCTGTGACCTTAACAAGACAAGTTCGAAAGGTAATTTCCCTCTTCCGCATATAGAGATACATGTGGACAGTTCTGAAAGGCATTCTATTTTTTCCTTTGTGGATGAGTTTTTTAGGTACAATCAAATTAAAATAGCCCCAGAAGGCAAGGAAAAAACCACTTTTATTATACAGTAGGACACTTGTTATTATGAGGTAATGTCATTTGGCATGAAAAATGTTGGGGCAAGCTATCAAAGAGCCATGGTGACATTGTTTCATAACATGTTGTACAAAGAGATGGATGTTTATGTTGATGACATAATAACAAAATCAAAGTCAGAAAAAGAACATACCACTCATCTCTGCAAGTTGTTTGATTGGCTATGAAAGTACCAGCTCTAGTTAAATCCAACTTAGTGCACATTTAGTGTAAGATCTCGGAAGCTTCTAGGATTCATGGTGAGTCAAAGGGGATTGAGGAGGATCCTAACAAAGTCTGAGCCATTCTAGATATGCCTACCCCCAAAATGAGAAAGAAATACGAGGATTCTTAGAAGGCTCAATTATTGCAAAGTTCATTTCTCAATTAACAGCCACATGTGAGCTAATTTTTAAACTTTTACATAAGAGTCAAAAGGCAGAATGGAATCAAGAATTTCAAGAGGCATTTGATAAAATAAAGCAATACCTACAAAGTTTACCAATTTTAATTCCACTAATATGAGGGAGGCCATTGCTCTTGTATTTGACCATACTAGAAGTATGGCTGTCAAGTGGGTTAGGTCTACCCTGCCTCGCATAAGGTGCAGAGGTGGGTTCATGTTTGTGTGGCCGTAAAAATGACAAGTCAAAGTGGATTTGGCATAGGCCAACCCACAAGCTTTTGACCCACGTCCCCCAACATTAAAAATGATATTATTTTGATCTAAGGTTTTTTTCACTTGTTTAATCCTCATCTCCCCTAAGAAGCACTGATACGTGGATTTCTATGGCGTTTCAGTGTTGGACACGAATCCGACACTGATCCATCCTTGACACGGCTGGAAACCTTCTCTAGCCGTATCCACGTTCTGCTCCTCACAATGGTTTTGGAAGGCAGTGCAAAGTCTCCAAACTCTATGCGTGCCGATGCTGTATTACCCAATAACCCAATAACAATATGTGCTACTGTGTTAGTAATACCACTGCACTGATGCAATGACTGCACTTGCTAAAGAAAGTGCTCTTTCTAGTGAAATAAGAAGGAAACAGCTTCCACCAATGTAAGAAAGAAGACTATCGCTCCAATTATCTGATTTTATATAATTTAGTTTATATAATTTATTAATATAATTATTTAAATTATATATTATAAAAATTAAATAAATATAAAATTATATGATTAAAATGATTCTCTTCAATGTTAATTTATTTTGAAATATATATTGATGTTTTTTTATTTACATTAAATTATATATATATATACCGTATCAGTATCTTACTTTTTTAAAATTTTGCCGCATCACCGTGTCCGTGTCGTATCGTATCAGTATATGCTTCATAGCACCTCCCTCACTCAGTCACCCATAGCTGCTCACAACTCGCTTCTTCTCTTTCTCTTGATTCCTTAAGCTTGAAGTTTTGTCTCTGATTCTCTCGTTCATTCCTCTGTGCGGCCGTGCCTTCACCCTTCACCAGTGCCTCCATTCATTTGTTCATTCATCCGTTGATCCTTTTATCTTTTGCTCTTTTCCTTCTAAAATTATTTTAAAGTTTTCATTATAATGTTTTTTGGGGTTTGTACTATTGCTGAGGAAGGGAGTTGTTTCAACACTAGAGAAACAACTTGGTTTCAGACATTTAGACGTTTAGCTTAGCATAGAGAGGCTGCAAGGAATAGCCATCTCAGGAAAAAGGTGTGTCCTGTATAATGTGTCTTACGCTTCCTCCATGATAAAAATTTCAATTTTCTTTACCTTTTTTCTTCTTTTGCTGCTTGTGTTATGTGATAGTGGGATTTTCCTGAAAGATTCTTTTAAATAACTTTCAAGTTTCTGGTGTTTTTATCATCCTGCTGCTGCTGTTGTTACGATATTATTTTGTTCAATTGTTATGCCCATTTGCACATATGATTGTATTGACGATTGGGATGCTATGTTGTGTGTTCAGTCCAAAGAAGTTTTCTTTCAAATATTTTCTTAGTTGTTTGGTTCAAAGAGAACAAAGGAAATGGAGTAGATATGTACTGAACAATTTACATCCTTTCAATTGGGCACTTATAGTTTTTAATCATGGAGTTAAAAACAGATGTTTTCTACTTTTTGTGAGATCATTAATTGTGTTAAACTAGGTGGAAGGAAAGCCACATATATAGGACTTAATGGTGAGTGTGAACCATTAACGTAAATCCAATATCTGTGTTACATTATCTGGACTTGTCTGCCATTGACTAAACCTTTTTGATTTGTTTATTAATTCATATTAAACTTGCATATCTTGCTTTCATTGGTTGTCAAGGTATTTTGCTCTAACTTGCATGTTGTTATCTGGCTGTCATGACATTACTAAATTGTGAACGGAATTCAAGTAGAGCATGCACATTCATGATGCTTCGAGTCTGATATGGGATTTACATCTGTTACTCTTAGAGATCCATATTATTCATCAGTCCTTTTCTAGTTTTATATACTGGCAAATTCTGCTTTTTTCAATCTTAGTTCTTAGTATCACTTTGGCAAATAAATGGACAGCTTCAAATAAATAGACTTGGTTCACAATATAGAGTATATTTACGATTTTAAACTTCTAAGATATTCGACATATAGATGGAACTTAGAAGTAATTATGACGTGATTGTGATATTGCGTGCATAGGATTACAAACCTTCATTTCGCAGTATACTTAATGATATAGTTTTTGTTGTTTTGATATTTTTTACTTCAAATTCATGAGTTTGAGCTTAGAATTTTATGTGTATTAAATGACTTGTTGCTTTTTAAAAAATAATAATAAAAAAAAAAACCTTCTCTTTTTTCTTTTGTGGTTAGTCCTTATGCTTGGCCCTAAAGTATTACCACCAATAGGCTACAGCATGACAATTCTTAAGCTACGGATTGTTACAAAATATGGAAGCCATAAGGCCAACTAGACTGGCCAAAAATAAACACTTAAACAATTCATTTTATACATTTCAAACTTACTAGTGCAAATTCTAAAATAGACTTTTATTTTGATATGAAAGCCACATCTTTCTTTGTAATTTTTGCACTGTTATTTTTTAATCTCATCAAGTACGTATTTGAAAGTATCTATTTCTGATTTTCTTTTCTAAAGGCTTTTCACAAATTTAATTGTTGTCTCATCCATGTAAGATCATGTTCACCAAGCTTGATTTGTCCACCTTTCTTAGATAGAAAACAAAACTTCAGCTTTGTTTGTTCTGGGATCTGTGGGCATCAATTATGTCTGACATAAATTACAAGGAATGAAGAGGATGCATAGTTGGTTCAAGTTTCAAGATTTCAATCAATTAAATAGTTAAAATAATTAGGCTAGTATTAATTTGTCTGGGGGAAGTCCTCTTTTTATATTTTAAATGTTTTTCCTTCTAATTAATAAAATTCAGTTTCATATTTTATTTAATTAGTTTATCAACTTTAAGTAAAGTTAAAGATTTTTTTTATTGATGGCTGGTTAAAACCTATATATACTTTCAATGGAAATCATTTTACAGTACTTCTAGCTATGATCTGCATGCGTTAATCTAAAAGGAACATATATTTGTCTGTTCAAGAACTTGTTCCCACTTTGTTATGTGTAGTCCAAGGATAATAAATATACATGTAATTTGCTGCAATTTCACTTGGCAACATCATTTGCTCATGTATTCAATTCTCAAACTTTAGTTAAGCCTTCAGTATCTCCCAAATGCCAACTGAACTGTTTATAACCAAAATAACTTTACTATGTTCACCATAGCCACAAAGTATATAACTTCTTGTCCCTAAAGAAGTTATGGGTTTAGAACATTTTTAATTTTTTTAACTAAAAATTGATTAGGTAATTTTTTATATTTTTTGTCATAGTCATTTGATTAGCATGTTTCTTAGTATTTGTTTTATCTTGTTGAGAAATAAAAGGCTTATTCTAATTAGTGATGCTAATTTTTTTTGCTAGAATATACTATTGGATTACTTGGATCATGGAATCTGATCAATCTATTGATTTGGATTATGTGAACCTAATTGAAGAACCTATTTTAGACAAAAAATAATAAAAGTGAGACATCAAAGAAAAGGAATAGACAACAAACTTTTGATGTTTGGTATTAGTTTGTAAGTTTAGGGGTTGGAGAAGATGGAATAGAAAGAGCACAATGTAAGGCATGTAAAGCTAAGTCAAAGAGTGGTCATCACACCCATGGACTTCTGCCATAAGAAATCACATTCCAAAGTGCCAATTAACTAAGTTTCATGATGTAAGATAAGTGATTGTTAATGCTGATGGGAAACTAAGGGCTAGAAAAATAGATCAAAGAGTTTTGTGAATTGTGTGCTATTGCCATTATCCAACTTGATTTGCCATTTTTCTTGTTAAATATGTTGGGATTAAAATATGGGTCAAAACATAAGTCCTTATGTTGTAATGGTTTTTAGAAATACTGTTTGTGCTAATATTAATAAAATTTATGTAAGGGAGAAAGAGTAGTTGAAACAAGTTTTGCTCAAGAAGCTTACTAATAGAATTTGTTTAACTTCTTATGTGTAGACTATTGGCACTATTGAGGGTTACATTTGCTTAATTGCTCATTTTATTGATGATCAATGGAAATTAAATAGCAAGATACCTAGCTTTGCTCATATGGGTCCTTCACACACGAGGGAAGAATCGACTGCAAAATTTTATGAAATTTTGAAAGAATGGAGAACTAAGAGAAAAAAAAGTTTTCTCTAACTTTGGATAATGCTAGCAACAATAATAGTATGAAAGATCTTCTTAAAAGAATAATAGACTTTACATGATAGCTTGTTAAGTGGTGCTAAGTTCTTTCATGTATGTTGTTCAGCTCATATATTGAATCTTATTGTTCAAGATGGCTTGAAAGTTGCTAGTGAAAAATTAGAGAATCTATAAAGTATGTAAAGGGCTCAGAAAGTAGGATGCTAAAGTTTAATGAATGTGTGCAACAAGTTGGTAATATTTACACTAATGCCAGCTTGCATTTGGATTTGCCTACCCATTGGAATTTAACATATTTGATGCTAGATAGTGCAATCAAATATAAAAAGGAATTTGCTTCTCTCAAATTCATTGATAGGAATTATAAAGATTGTCTTTCATCTGAGGAGTAAAGAAGAGGAGAGAAGATATGTAAATTCTTATAGCTATTCTTTAAGATTACCAACTTGATATCTAGTTCTTTTTATCCTACTTCTAATTTGTATTTTATGCAAATTTGGAAGATTGAGTGTTTGTTGATGGAAAACTTGGACAATGAAGATGTGGTAATAAGTGAAATGTATAAAAAGATGAAGCAAAAAGTTTGACAGGTATTGGAATGAATATAGTATTGTTCTTGCATTTGGGGTTGTTCTTGACTCAAGTATCAAACATGCAATGTTAGAATATGTATCTTCAAAGATTGATGTCTTTACTTGTCAAGAAAAGGTGAACAATGTGAAGAGATGGTTATATAAGCTTTTTGAGCAATATGTCAACTCCATTGAAGTCCCAAGTTCTTCCCAATCTCAATCTTCATTATCATTTCTATCTAGGCAAAGTGATACGAAAACTCAAAGGCAAGAGAATTCTTGATGTAAGTTACAAGATTTGTGGTTATTACTATTTATTAATTATTGGCTAAAATGCACAGAACCCCCCTAAACTTTAGGTCAATTTTAAAAAATTCTCCTAAACTTTAAAAATTTTCAAATGACCATCTTGAACTATGAAAATTTTGCAAAACACCCCCTTCTGTCAAGTTTTCCGTTAAAATTTGGATGCTTTTTTGGTCAACTTCCACTTTGACCTAATAAAAAGACAAAAATACCCTTCAAATGCACATAAATTTTCAAATATGCCATAAATGCAAAAAAAAAAAACCTAATGTAGATTTGTAATTTAGGGTTTAGGAATTTAGGATTTAGGGATTTAGGGTTTAGGGTTTAGAGTTTAAGATTTAGGGTTTAGGATTTATGAGTTTAGGGTTTAGGGTTTAGGATTTAAGATTTAAGATTTAGGGTTTAGGGCTTAGGGTTTAAGATTTAGGGTTTAGGGTTTAGGGTTTAAAGTTTAGGATTTAGGATTTAGGGTTTTAGGGTTGAGGGTTTAGAGTTTTAGGATTTTAAGATTTAGGGTTCAGGGTTTAGGGCTTAGGGTTTAGGATTTTAGGATTAGAATTTAGAATTTAGGGTTTAGGCTTAAGGGTTTAGGGTTTAGGGTTAAGATTCAATGTTAAAACTCTAAACTTTTACTATTCACAGCCTTCAATTTCTCAACTTTACAATGAAGGTCATTTTTGTCATTTTCTTAAATTTTGACGGAAAACTTGACGGAAGGGGTTTCTTGCAAATTTTTCATTGTTCAAGAGGGTCATTTGAAAATTTTTAAAGTTCAGGAGGATTTTTTAAAATCGACCTAAGTTTAGGGGGATTTTGTGCATTTTAGCCTTAGTTTTTATGTATTTATTTTTATAATTAGCCAATTTATTAAATTTTTCTTATCTTGTTAGGCTTGAATTTGTTAGGAAATTAAGAAGTTTGAGAGTCAAATAGTTACAAATGCTGAAAAATCTCAATTGGATATTTATTTGGAAGAGCCAAAGTTTGAATTTGGTTATTGGACAACTCACGTGCATCATTTTTCAATCTTATCAATTATGGAGTGTGATATTTTACCTATTCCTATTACTATAATGCATCAAAATTAGCTTGTTCCATTGGTGCTCATGTCCCCAACAAATATAGAAGTTGCACCATCCTTGAAAAAATTGAAGCTCTTATTTATACGTGTAATTAGTTGCATGGTTTTCAATAGTAATAATATTTATAAATTATTTATTCTTTTTTATTATTCATATATTCATTATAAATTCTTATTACCATTCATCATTTAAGTTGTAGATGATTTTGAATAAGATGTAACACTTAAAACAATAGTTTCAAAGGAAGGTTCTAATGTAATCCATGAGATAGTTGAAGATGACACACAAGATGATTATGAAGAGGATGTGAGTTACTATATTTATGTTAATTATTATCTTAATATTACATATTGGTTAATATATTAATATGTGTATATAAATGGTGTAGATGATTCTTCTAGGAGACTTAGAAGTTGACTCTTGATCGATCTTGCATTATGTTTTGTGTGTTTTACATGAGGAGGCTTTGCTATATGAGCTTGAGCATAAAATTTAGGACAAATCAGCTTGACATAGGCTTTGCATTCAGTTATATCATCTTGTTGAATGGTTACTAACTTACTACAATTATCAGAACAAACAGAATGTAATTTGTGTGTTTGAAAGTTGGAGTATGGAATATTTGGAACATATTTATAATTTAGGTTGAGACTTATATGTATGATTATTATTTGAAATTTGCTAGTTTTATTATTTTGAAATTCAAACTTTTATTTTTATGGCAGTAGATTGTTTTTCTAGGAGATTTAATGTTTCTAATAGTAATATGTTGGATTTCAAATAGGTTCCTGTAGAGTTGTAGCAAGTTTCTTGTTGAGGTGTATTGGGATCATTATTGGGTAACTAGTTTTGTTTTGGTTTTGTTGTGTAGACTATAGTAGCCCAAAAAATGTTAAAATTTTAAGTATATTTTTTAGTTAGGTAGGTCAACTCGTATAACCTACCAACTTGCTAGGAGCAGGTTGGGTTTTTTCTTACTTGCAAAAATTGTGAGGTGACCACCTCACCCCATTTAATTGTGGGCCAACAAGAGGTGAGTTGCTTGCATTGATAGTACTACCTAGAAGAGTTAATAGGCTACATGTTAGGGCAACATGATGAAACTAGGAAAAAAAAACAAGTAATTTGCTACTTCAGTAAGAAATTTACCAAGTACAAATCAAAATACTTGTTGCTAGAAAGAACTTGTTGTGCTTTAGCATGGGCAACTTATTACCTCGGCAACACATGTTGCACCATATAACTTGGTTGATCTTGAAAATGGATTCAATCAAGTACATATTCATAAGCCATATCTCATAAGGACAATTGTGAGATTGCATATGCTTTGACTAGAATATGACACCTAATATGTCTTTGAGAAAGCAATAAAAGGAAGGGTGATTGCCGAGCACCTTGTTAATTGTTTGATCTCAGATGAAGAATCATCCTAGCTTGAATTCGTAAGTGAAAATATTATGGCACTCTCCATAAGAGATAAATTACCAAAAGAGAAAAGGTGGTCATAGTTGTTTGATGGTCAAATGCATTAGGGTAGGGAATTGATGTGCTTAAGGAAAGCAGCACCCTATGACTACAAAGCTATGCTTTGAATATACCAACAACATGATAGAGTATAAGGCTGGTGCCTTAGGGATTGAGGCAACATTGAGTTATAGAACCATTGGATATTCATGGGGATTCAGCCTAGGTAATTTATCATTTGTGGGTCATTGAGAGATAAGGGACCCTAAGTTGGTTCCTTTCCAAAACACATCTGTGAGTTGATTAAATAATGCAAGATGTCACATTCAATTATATTTCTAGAAAAGAGAACTAGATGATAGATGCCTTAGTAACTCTATCATCCATGTACCTTGTGATGCATCAAAATGATTTCCTAAGATCAAAATGAAGAGACTCAACTCCTTGGCCCATTGTTCAATTGTTAAAGAAGAGCTAGATGGAAAACCTTGGTATGAGAACATTAAAAAGTTCATCAAAACTAGAGAATACCTGACAAAGGCATCAAAAAATGATAAAAGAAATTTGAGGAGACTGTTAATCAGTTTATACCTCAATGGTGAAGTTCTTTATAAAAGAAATCGTAATATTGTTCTCCTAGGATATGTTGAAGACAAGGAGGCATAAAAATTAATTCAAGAGGTGCATGAAGGAATTTGTGAAACTTACACTAATTGTCATGCCATGGCAAGAATGGTCATAAGTGCCAAATACTATAGGCCTAAAATGGAGTCCGATTGTATAATTATGTTAAAAAATATCACAAGTGCCAGATCTATACTGATAAGGTCCACACAACTCTGATGGCACTTGATGTATTGACATCACCATTGCTATTTGCAATGTGGTGCTTGGATGTGCTTGGACCCATCGAACCTAAAGCTTTCGACAATCATCACTTTATCCTAGTAGTAGTTGACTACTTAACAAAGTAGGTAGAAGCTAGTTTGTATGAATGTGTGACTATAGGAGTTTTCCTTAAATTTCTCAAGAGGAAAAGTATATGTCGATATGGGTTTCTAGAAAGGATCATTACAAATAATACCCAAAACCTCAACAAGAAGATGATGGTCGAACTACATATCGCCATAAGATGAATGGGGTAATAGAAGCTGCAAATAAGAACACCAAGAAAATCGCTGAAAGATGATGGTAATATACAAGGATTGGTATGAGATGTTACTATTTGCCCTCTAAGGTTATCTCATATCAATGAGGACTTCAACTAGGGCAACCCTTTTCTCCTTGATGTATTAAATGGAAGTTGTTCTCCCATTCAAGGTGAAAATATCATCATTAAAGGTATTGATGAAGTTGAATAGGTTTGTATGTATTACGAGCAGTTGAGTTTGATTAAAGAAAAGAAGTTAATGGTTGTCTCTCATGGATAGCTCTATTAAAGGAGCTTGATTAAAGTACATGACAAAAAAGTCTACTTGAGACAGTACTATGATAGAGATTTGATCTTAAGAAAGATTCTACCAATCATCAAGGATAGCTAGGGCAAATGGATACCAAATTATGAAGGCCCATGTGGTATAAAAGGCATTTTCAAAATGTGCATTAATTTTTACCAACATGAATGGTGTTGAGCTGCCAAATTTGATGAATACAAATTCTATTATGAAATATTAGGTTTAATGTCAGGTGCACTAGATGACTAAGAATCATGATTGAGGAACAAGGCATAATCTAACTCAATCATGTCTTCAAGAGACCATTTTACCCTTTGCTTGACTGAATCTTCCCTATTTGTACCATTTTGCTTCTTTATTTATGTACAAAGCACTTTATCACTCCTTGTACTACCAAAATCCTCAAGGGAAGTAATACTTGGATTATTTAGTAAATATAGATTCCTTGTTTTTCCAAAATTTATTGCACCTATTTGCTTTCCACATGCATTTTATGTTGAGCATGCATATGAAATACATCAAATAGGTAAAAATCATACTTTCTCTTTTTTTTTATAATCATATGTGTTAAACTTAGAAAATTAGCAAGGTGTGGCCTAGATAATCCAATTTTCCAATTCAAAAAAAAAGTAATGGCATGATTTTTTCGATCCTAGGATGATATTTAAATTGGAACTTTGTAAGCAATTCTTTCTAGGTAAAATTCATTACAAGCCAAATTAGGTGATAACATGGGAATTAGAGATCCCATGGTGGAGAGTCATGCTTTTGCAATCAAGTTAGGTTATTTTTAATTCCATGAGCAAACAGATGGCATTGTTAAAAGTTAATCATGCCTACTTTTAGCTTTTTATGCTTACTTTTAAAGAGTTATTTGGACTAGTGGGAGATGTTAGCCAACAATTTTGATTTTTGAAAATCTTATTCTTTATATTGAAATAAAATCCTTCACATGTCCAGCACATTGTCATTGCATGTCCAACATGCCATTTCATTGCATAAGGTCTATCTTTCATCTGCCCAACACATTATCATTACATGTCCCTACTGTTGACCCTAAAAATTTTGTTTGAAGTCGCTACCGATCTAAATTATTCAAAGGTAAGATCGGACATCTAATTAAAATGGTCTACATTTTAGAGATTAGGTTCGGGGGTTGGTTATGTTTTAAGAAATGTGTTAGCACCCTAAATGCCCTTTTGGTACCAAAAATAATCTAATTAATTTATGTTAATTTTAAAAAAAGATTTATATTTTGAGAATAAGATTTAAAGTGATCCCTGCCCATTTCGGATTGGGGTTTAAAAATAATTTTGAGAAAAATTCCCTCCCTATTTTAGTCTAAGGTTTTAAAAATAATTTTAGAGGAAAACCTTCTTCCTATTCCAGTCCAGAGTTTTAAAAATAAAAATAATTTCTTGAGAGGTAAGGAAGAAATGTTTACATCACACATGTAACAAGGGAGGAAAATAATAAACCCAATTAATGACTTATCTTTATTTTCCTTATTTTACCTAAAATTTTAAAGTTCACTTAAAACAAGAAAATGTAACATATAACTATTTTTCTCAGATTAAGCTCACGTTCCCTTTTTCATTATGTGCACTTTACACCATAAACTTTCAAACTAAAAACATTTGAACAACTTCTGTATACTACCTTATAAACTAAAAGAACTCACACCCATGTTAATAATTAGTAACATGAAAACTGCATAAATTTCAAGACTCTTGGGACATACGAGGCTCAAACACCACACTTATACTACAAAAGATTCAGGCTATCGGCCATAACTCCATTTAAGATGCAAGCAATATTATAACACAATAGCAAGCTTTGGGCATTTGGTGACCATACCTCTTAAACAGAGCCGATCGTATCTTCTTCTACAGCGACAACAAGGGCGAATGATGGCTAGTTCTCTTAGTCAAGAACACTAACCCTTCGAAGCAAGGAAAGAGGCATCAGACTTCAAGCCTCGAGAGACATTGGTTTTAGGTGATAGAGGTTGAACGGCGATCGAGTAAGCTGGAGCGCTGCAATGCTGGTGTAGTTCAAGATTCAACGGCGTGATGGAGATCGAACAGCGGCCTAGTAAGCTGGAGCAGTGTTGAGCGATGAATGGATTTTTTAGAAGTGACAGTAGAGGCGCGACACTGGTTCTTTACTGTGCCAATAACGGTGTTTCTGCAGCCTCTGGGGATTCTGCAACTTCACGACGAGGTTCTGCACGTCTAAACTAGTGGAGCAACGAGGAGCACAATGACAAGTCACTGAGGACCGAAGGGCTATCAGGAAGGTGCAGAATAAAGCATGAGACTGGAGCTAAAGCTTTTTCCATGTGTGTCTGTTGTTTCTTCCCTCCGAGAGTGTATTCCAATTTTTCGTCCGTTTTTGGGTGTAGTGCATGCGTGTAGTGCCATAGAGTGAAGTGCAGTGGTGAGCTTCTTTTGTTTGTGGTGCCGTGAAGTGTCTCCTGTGTTGTGCCGTGGAGTGTGTAGTGCTTCAAGAGTGCAGTGGTTGTGTCGTGGAAGGTGAGGTGTAGATGGCTATGTCCTATTGGCTGACAGTGGGCGTAGGTAGGCTGAAATTTAGATACTCCAGAGCTGTGTAGTACTGCGAGTGTTTCAAGTGCATCTAGTGTGTACTTGCTGAAATTTGGGTATTCAAAAGTGCAGTAAGTGTTCTCATCCATGCATGTGAATGGTTTTTATATATTTTCAGAGTTTAGAGTTTGTTTTTGTTTTAACACTTGATTCCTAATTCTTTTATACTTCATCTTCTTATCTTTTATTTATCTTTTTGGATTTCTGATTTTTATCCTTTATATTTTCTTTTATTTCTTTGTTATCTTTTATTTCTTAGATTTATCTCCATTTTTTCTGATTTTTGGTTTTATTTTCTTATTTTTTTGGATTCATCTTTATTTTTCTGATTTTTCTTGGAATTATCTTTATTTTTTTGAATTATCTTGGATTTATTTGATTTTTCTGATTTTCTTGGAATTATCTTTATTTTTTCTGAATTATCTTGGATTTATTTGATTTTTCAGATTTTTTGAATTTATTTGATTTTTGGAATTTTGGTTTTATTTTTATTATAATTATTTTTAAAGATTAAATTTTTGGGTTTGTGATTTTTCGCTTGGGCTTATTTTTCTTAAAAATTGGGTTTTATTTATTTAAGATTTTATATTGTAGGTCGAACAAAATTGAGTGTCTACACCTACTCGTATTGCATCACTAGCATCTAAATTAGTAGTGTTTGAAATCATCTTTGTTTTAGGATATAAGCCTATCATTATGGATAGGTTTTTTTCACCCCTTAAAAAGAAAGTTTCTTTAATCCTTAGTTAAGTTTTAGACTTTCTAGAAATCTCATTATGGGATATCCTTTGGTTCCATGAATGGTTGGATTGTTAAATGCCCATTGGGGTCATATTTCAAACCTACTTGCAAGTAAGCATTTGTTTGATGATTTTACCACTAAGATTAGTTTCACCTTTTGAAGGATGAAATGCTTGAATTGGTATTTGGTCAATTTTAGTATTAAACTTAGGGATGAACCCTAGGTCACTTTTGTAAACATCTAATTCAATAAGGATGACTTACCTCCTATGTTAAACCAATCTCATGGTATGTGAATCGAGCCCAAGGATGAATTGTAGGTCACTTTTATAGAAATCCCAACCCAATAAGGATGATTTACCTCTCATGGTAAACTGATCTCGTGGTGTGTAAATCAAACCTAAGGATGAACTCTAGGTCACTTTTGTAGGTATCACAATTGAGTAAGGATGACCTACTTGTCATGGTAAATTGATCTTGTGGTGTGCGAGTAAAGTCTAGGGATGAACCCTAGGTCACTTTCATAGGTATCTCAATCCAGTAAGATGACCTACCTCTCATGGTAAATTAATCTTGTGGTGTGCAAGTCAAGCTTAGGGATGAACCCTAGGTCACTTATGTAGTTATCCCATTATTCAATAAAGGCAACCTACCTCTCATGTTAAATTGATCCAATGGTATGCGAATCGAACCATGGGATGAACCCTAGGTCACTTTCATAGGTATCCCAATCTAGTAAGAATGACTTACCTCTTATGTTAAATCAATCTCATGATATGCAAATGAAACCTAGGGATGAATCCTAATTCATATCTTAATCCAGTAAGGATGATCAATCTTTCTTGTTGAATTGATCTTATAGTGCACGAGTCAAACCTAGGGATGAACCTAAAGTCACTTTTGTAGACATCCCAGCCCAGTAAAGATGATCTACATTTCATGTATGAATTGGGCTTGACATTGAACACTAGGTAGTTTTATCTTTATTGATTTTGAGCTTGGTAGGTAACCCACTCAATCCTAGCTAGTTTCAAATAAAATGATGTCTCTCAACCTTTGCCCATTTTTTAGTTTCTGAAAAATTAAGTAAAGGAGGACAATATATAGACACCCAAATTTGTTTGGAACTTAAAATAGCTCATAATAGGAATTGTACTAAAAAAGAGTGTTAGGGTTTGATACAGATTAGACCCAGACTTGAATCTTAGCCTAATGCTTTAGTTTAGGTTGATTTTGAAAAATAATTAATATATGAAAGAAGAAATGAAAACAATTTCATTAGGCTTAACTAGTTGGGCTTATAATATCGATCTAGTCTAGATTTATTTAGGGCACCATTTAAAATATGATCTCATGCTTGTTAGTGTGTTGTTAGTTGTTCTTTTTTTTTTTTTTTTTTTGAGTGAAACCAAGGTATCTCCCAGCCAGCAGCCAAGGGCTATTTCCCTTCAAAGTAGAAAGATCAATAAAGTAGGTATGGCCTCTCCTAACAAAGTTTTTTTCATACACATGGCCTGGATTGAACTCAATATAGCATACTTAAGGGAGTCAATTCTCTACCAACTATGTCGGGCCTTGTTGGTTGTTAGTTGTAATTTTATCTTTAAATGATGTAATACTATTATTTTAGGACAATCAAAATAATTTCTTGAGCCACAATATCTTTAGATGCTCATAACACATTTTAATATGTATCATTTATTTTATTTCTTGAAAGTAATTTGTCCCTTGGTCTAAAACTATCTCTAATGAACAAAACCAATTTACACAAAATAACTAATAGAAGGGCAATGACCAGCTTTCTTTTTTGAAAAAAAAGTATATCATTCTTTTTGTAAAATTTATACTTTTTAATTTTATACTTTATTCAAAGTTTTAAAAATCTTTTTTTGCAAAAATAACATTCTATGATTCCAATATAAAAAGAAAGGAATATTTTTTAAAAACAAATAATTTTTTCAAATCTCAATTTGAAAGGAAAGGAATCCGTTTAAAACAAAATTATTTTCTTTAAAATCTCAATATGGAAGGAAAGAGATTTTTTTAAAAAAAAAAAAAAACTATCTCCTCTAAATTGAGACTCTTAAGACTTTTTCTATCAAACTAACTCTCAATAACAACATGATTAAGAAAACAAATCATTATGATATTAAAAGGGCATATAAGGATGCTAATACCTTCTTTACAAATAATCAACCCTCAAATCTATTTTTTAAATAATGAAGACCATTTTAAGTGTCAACATGTGATACAAAGTGACGATTAGAAAAATATATTAAAAAATGAAGTTTTGAAAAATGAAATTTTTAGTAAATATTGTAAAAATTTTGTAAGTTTAAAGTCACTATCGATCTAATTCTAAATGATGAAATCAAATATAAAAAATTTGATCTGCATTATAGAAATCAAGTTCGAGAGTTAGTTATATGTAAAAAAAAGTATTGGCACTCTTATATTGCCTGTTCGGTACTATATTAGTATTTTGTTACGTTTTAGTTTTAAAATAAATTTATTTTATTTTTAATTTTTTATTTGTCTTATTGTGAGTTTTGCACGTGATAGTAGATATCAAAATTTGTTTGAACCTCAAAAATAAATATTTAACCCATGAGTGAATCCTCAAAAATAAAAATTTAACCCATGAGCGAATTCTAAATTTTTTTTACTTAATTAAAAATTTTTGGAGATTAATTTGGTAAAGGTAGAAATATTTAAAGATCTTTTGGTTCCAAAAATTTAATAAATTATTCTTTTTTGATGTTATTTTCATTTTTCAATTGGAAATAAAAAGGTCAAAATACAAAATGAGAAAAAGTAAAATAAAAAGAGGGGCGGCAGCATCCGCTTCAAGAATTGAGTGTTGACGCCCCTCCATTTAATGAAGGATCCGATTCATAGTGCAAAAACAGCGGCAAACTGAAAAGAAAAAAAAGAACATAGGAGAAGGTGAGCTACACTGAGCTTGAGAGTAAAGGAGTATAGTGCAAGTTGTGGGTAGTGCACTAGGAAGTCCGTGGCACTAAAGGCAATAATATGCACCCTTTGAGACCAGACATTGGGAGGAGACCAAGAATTACAGAGCAACAGAGTTATTGAGAAACAAAGAAAGCTAAGAGAGACAAATACCAAGAGTGAAAGAGCAAAGAACCCAGGAGAGAGTGAGAAAGCACTTAAGCTGAAGTGATGTGAAAAGACAGAGGCAGAGAATAGAGTAAACGGAAAAAGGGAGAGGTAAGCACTCACTTCATAAAACACGAATGAGAGGAGCAAAGAACAGAGGGTAAGAAGGAGACTTCAACCATGAAGAGAGAAAAAGCAATGGATTAGGTCGCTAGTGTGGGAAATAGAGAAGGTAGAGGTGAGTAATTTTGACCTGGTTGCTGGTCTTTAGTCCTTTGCTGATGGAAGTTACGTGTGTAGCTTGATAATGAAAGAGTAAACACATAAACCTCCTTCTTTGGTTAGGCATTGTTTTGGTTCTCTCTTTGAGCACATTGGCACTGGCGCCATTGTGCTCAGATCCATGCCTCCACGGCGACAGCACTGGGTGCTGGTTGGCTTCTGAGCAGCCACAGAACATGGGAACCTCGGCTAATGGCCGAGGTGGAGGGCACAAGTGTGCCCCTGTAACTGCAGCTTTTTAGGGCGTGATGCACCATATGACTCTCTCTTCAAAAATAAATTAAAAATAATTTTTTATTTCAAAAAATAAAATGAAAAATTCTACTTAGTTCTTTTTTTTTGGAAAAAATATTGCATTTTTTGTTTCTATATTTAATAAAAATAAGTGCATTCAAGATATATTTTACGTGTAAATTTTTTTTTATTTGTATAACTAAAAAAAGTACAAAAAAAAAGTCACTTTTATAAAAGAGGTTGCCACGATTGGGAACATGACCTAACCATGGCCCCTCATATAAAACAAAACAAAATGCACTTTTGTTTAAAAGAGCTTGAAGGCCACGGCTTTAGGCCTTGCAAAGTCGAACTGTGGCTCTCATATGCCCACATTTGGGCTTTATTTCAAGAGGGAAAAGGATTAGAATGTGGGTAAAGCTTGATTTAAATTTGTGGTTTGTTTATCTCAGATTTTTTTGGTAAAATTGTGCCATTATTTGATTTGGGCTTACCTTATTAGTGAATTACTGATAAGTCATTCTGCATCATCAAATGTCCAAATTTTTAATTCCCAAAATTTTGAAAAAAAAAAGCACTCTTGAAATGAAATATTGTTGAGATTACAATGGCTTTTGCATTCAAGGAAAGGCAGTCAACCTTTAATTATTTTTTTTAAATCTCCAAATATTGGCCATACCCACTCTTTCAAGTCCTTGTATAACCCCAACAATGATCATTAGTTAGGGTCTAGTAAAACGACCACTACTAATTATCCTGAGGATAATTACATTAAGATTCTTGCCAAGAGATTGATGGGACTTCTCTAGTGTGATCATTAAGAGTTTGGGCATTTCTTTAACTCCCCCATTAGTCCAAATTCCAAATTCCAAGATCTTCCTTGATGACTCTTATTGGTTGAGGTATAGTAAAATGACTGTTGTTAATTATTTCGAGAGTGATTTGTTAAGAGTCTGGCCAAGACATTGATGGGACCCTTCTAACGTGATCAAGAGGCTTGACATTCTTTTAATCCCTTTACCATTCCAAGTTTTAGATCCCGAGATCATTCTTAACAATGGTTATTAGCTAGGATCTAGTAAAATGATTGCTACTGATTATCCAAGAGTAATCATACTATAAGCCTTGCTAAGAGATTGACGAGGCCTACAGACATGATTATTGACACCTAGTATTAGTACTCCTCAAAATCCAAAAATACTCTTGAGAACCCAAGTCAAGTTAGGTACTTTTTTAAATTCTAATCTAGTTAGGTTAACTCAAGCTAGGTGTTTATTTAAATCCATAAACCCTAGTCAAGTTAGGTATCCTTTTAAAACCCCGATTTAGCAGGGTTAAACCTTAGTCAAGCTAAGTATCTATTTAAATCCATAAACCTTAGTCAAATTAGGCACCTCTTTTCGATGTACGTCCTAGGGAAACTAGACATAGAATTCATCCTTTTCGTAGCAAGGGCTAAATCCCACTCACTAGCAGTATTAATCATGAATCATGCTTGATCATGTGCAAAATCTATAATTAGACAAATAAAGATAAAAGATAAAACATATTTGTTTTGGCAAAATTAGAGCACAATTTTGAAACCAAAAAGTAACAAAACACTAATGTGGTACTAAAAAGATAATGTAAGGGTGCTAATACCTTCCTTATATATAACAATCCCTGAACCCAATTACATAGACCTAAATTTTGGTGTCCAGTCTCACCATTTAAAATTAGATTGATGGTGACTTCAAAATTTCAAACTTTTCACAATATTTTCTAAAACCCTAGGTCTCCATAACTCACATTTTTAAACTTTTTTCTAGTTGCCATTTCATGTCATAATGATGACCAGCATGATTCATGATTAATACTACTAATGAGTGACATTTAGCCATTACTATAAAAAGAGAAAATTTGATGCCTAATTTGTCTAAGAGTTACATCAAAATTGGATGCCTAGCTTGACTGGGGCTTGTTTAGCTTGACTGGGGGTGAAAAGGTACC
Source organism: Dicorynia guianensis (assembly GCA_037013595.1). Taxonomy (NCBI): domain Eukaryota; kingdom Viridiplantae; phylum Streptophyta; class Magnoliopsida; order Fabales; family Fabaceae; genus Dicorynia; species Dicorynia guianensis. The sequence goes on from JASUAB010000010.1 coordinate 6,015,572, forward strand.
TAACTAGACTATGGTTTACCCAAATGGATTAAGGTTTGAAAGAGTGCCTAGCTTGACTAGGGTTTTGGCCTAACTAGATTATGGTTTTAAAATGGTACCTAGCTTGGCTAGAGTTTTGCTCAACTAGATCGAGGTTTAAAAGAATACCTACCTGAATTAGGGTTTTCAAGGGCAGTTTTAGATTTTGAGGGATTCTGAGAGAAAAGTGGATTAATGTTAATCATATAATCAGGACTTTATAGATTTCACTAACATCACTTAACGTGATTATTTTCAAAATAGCTGTCGCTTACTATTATCCTTGGAAAGAGTCAAGGTTTGCAATTTAGATTGATAAAAGAGTTAAAGAAATACTTAGCTCTTAAGGAGCGTGCTAAAGGGATCTCATCAATCTCTTAGTAAAACTCATAATATTATCACTATTAAAATAATCAATTGCGATCCTTTTAGGATTTTAACTAATGAATGTCGTCAAGAAAAATCTCAAAGGTTTTGAAATTGTTAGGCAACATATTAGGATTTGGGAATAATTAATTGTATGCATCAAACCCTTACTTTGAATTTGGGATAAATCTTATAAATCTCAAAAGATATTTTCATTTCAAGAACTCAAATATAAAATTTTAAAAATTTCAAGATACACCACATTTTATATGAATTTGACAGGTTAAGGAAATAATCGAGATAAAAGTAACATAAAAAGGATTTAAATAAGTGTATTAACATAAGACATGAATCGAGTTAAATTCAATCCACAAAAAACAAAAGAAATCCATGACCTATTTCTCATCTTTTTACTTTTGGGACAAAAAAATCCAATTGGAGGCAAAACACAGAAGGTGCCACGGTTGAGCTAGGGAAGATGCAAACCGTGTCCTTCACGTTTTCCAAAACAAAAAGCTTTGTTTTTTTATTAAAATAGAGAGGGTGCCACGGTTGGGCCATGTACCCAACCGTGGCAGTCCCTTTTTTTAAAAGTTTTTCAAATTTTTTGTTTTACTTTCTTAAGAAAAAGTTAAATAAAATCAGTTGAAACTTACATGTAAATATACCCTTAAATATAATTACTTTTATCAAATTAAGATACAAAAAAATATCATAATTTTTTGTAAAAAATTTAGAACTAAGCCATAATTTTTATTTTATTTTTTGAAAACAAACAATCTTTTTGAATTATTTTTTAAAGGCAGTTATAGGGCACATGCAGAAGTCTTCTCCACCCGCTTATGAGCCGAGGCCCTTTGCATTGACAGTGGCACAGGCCACCAGCGTGACGACACCGGTTCCCACAGCTGCCAAGAGGAGTTCTCTCTCTCTCTCTCTGTTTTTCTTTTTTATAGTTACTCAATCACACTTTGTTGGGGAACCTCAAAGTTTGGAAGAGAAGAAAAGAGACCACAAGCAAAAATAAATGTGCAGCTGCTAACAAAAACTACACCCCTCAGTGCAAGCCTCCTCTCACAGTCTCTACACTCTGAAGGGCATAGGAATCCTTGGTGCAGTCTCTCTGTCCAGAGTCTCTGAAGCTGATGGTTCCCTCTTGGTCCTATTTTCTCTATGGTTGTAACTTTCTTACCCCATTTTCTGCCCCAGACTGGAGGAGTTTTTCTCCTGTGTGTTCCACTTCCCTATGGTGAGTCCTTGCCCGAGAGAGTCTGTCCTCTCTTTCTTTTTTTGTTCTCCTCCTATGTGTCTCTTCTCTGTGTGTGAACTTTATAGGATGGATCTTAGAGGAATTGCGCGAGTGCCCCTGCAAATGTCTTCCCCTCTCCAATTTATAGAGCCCCTGGTGCCCAAAATCATGGCCTCCTCCCCTCCGGCTCTGCTCTCATTGGTTTAAGTTTTTCACCCAAAGTTGAAACTGCTCCTATCATTTCTGTCTCCAGCACCTCCCGTTTTTGCTAGAAACAACATTCCTGTCTCCGGTGTTTCCATCTTTTTGCCCCGCCATACTAAGTTTCAGATAATGGGGAACAACGCAAGTTCCATCACCAGTTGCCACCATAATCTCTTATTTGATTTTGCTTCTTTTTCTTTCTCATTTGATTTTTTTAAATGAAAATTAGGGAAAATGAAGAAAACTTATCCAAACACTATCCTTTGATTCTTTTATTTTATTGAATTTAACCTTAAAAATTTTTTTAAATCAAGTAGAAAATATTTTGAACCTAACTATAAATTTACTTTTATTTTAAAAATTTTTCACTTATTACATTTTTTGAATTTAATACTAAATACTGTTAAGTTTTTTAATTTCATCTAAATTAAACTCAAAAATTATTTAAATAAAATCATTGATAAATTTTTTTTATTTTTAAAAATTTAAATAAAATTAGATATTTACATTAAAAAGTCTGATCTCACCATAAAATACAAATGATGATGACTCCCCATGCTTTATGCTCTTTTTAAAATTCAATTCATCTCTTTTTTCAAAACTTGATTATTTTGGTAGATTGCTGCTTTGCGTTGTAACATTGCGATCCATATGTGAATTAGATTTTTCAAACCTTTCACATGCCTCTGTTTCTTTTAAGATGGCTTTTTCTTTTGGTAATGATTACTCGTTTTTTTAAAAAATATATATGTGAATCTCATGCGATTATTGTGTTAAAAATTCAAGTAATAAAAGGAGTTAATTGAAGATTAATAAAAATCTAAGAAGGTATAATTACCCTTCAAAACATAAAATTTAAGTATGCGTTAATAAAAGTTGAAAGAAGTTAAATATTAAAATTATAAGATTTATTATAAATTACTAATAATAATAAAATTTTATAAAATTTAGGTGATAAACATTATAAGTTTAACTTTTCTCTTATTTAATAAAAATAACAACTAAAGCATACCAAATCTTGAGGGATCGATACAGGAAAAATAATTGTTTTAAATTATTTTAGATTAAAGATAAAAGTATTTAATAATAAGATTTAATATAATTAATAGATAATTAAAATTTTTATATATATTATTTTAAATTGATTTAAGTTATATATATAAAAAAATTTATTAAAAAATAAAATTTATTTTTATAATTTTTATATTTTAAAAAAATTAATTTTTAATTTTTTCTTAAAATTTTTTTAAATTTAAAAAAAAAGAGTAATCTAGCCTATGCCTCAAAAGAAAAGTAATTTAACCTGAAAAATAAGGACATCCCAATGACGGTACATTCAAAATCAGGACATCTCATAGAAAACAACTAAAGCATCCCAATGACGGTCCATTCAAAACTTGTGCCTCACGTCCTCTGGATGGATGACAAAAACGTCGATATCTGTGCCGGAACTAGCGAAGGTAAAGTCGTTGTCTTTTATCCAAAAAGTCCAATCAATGATTCCGTCCTCTTTTTTTAATCTGTTCTCAAAAGTAAAAACCAAAAATCGTAATCACTTAAGAGGACACGTATTCCTCCAAGCTAATTTCAGCCCACCTCAGCCATTCTCATTGCGTCATGGCTTAGAGCATCCCCAATTGCCATTTACTGTTATTATTTTGCATTCATCTGTCATGGCTGACAGAAAACCCCACAAAGTAAGAGATTTTTTATTTTACACATGAAAAGTGGTAAAAGATTTTCTTCCCCTAAATTATTGCCCCTCATCTCACGTTCTCTTGCAACTTTGAAGTTTGAATCACCTGCTAAGTTTTATTTGTTTATTGGCACTACTTGTTCAAATGTACAAAACAACAGAAAATTACTTCCTCAAGTGTCCCTAATTTTTTTCTTTATTTTTGATAGACAAATACATCTTAAAAATATAATTTTTCTTGTATTGTAGTGTTTGTTATTTGAAAAATACTAATATTAATAAGTAATACCATCCTGGCACCACAAAACAATTTCGAAGAAAATCATTACTTTCTTATAAGTGATAAAAAAGAAAAAAAAAAAAACTCGAGACATGATATCTCATATTATCTACCATTTTTTTGATTCAATTGTTTTAAAAATAGTAAGATACAGAGAAGAAAGATTGAAATAAATTTACATGAACAACTTATATCAATGATTAATTTAAATGAAAAAAAATTATATATTAATTAATCATATAGGGCTTAAATTGAAGTTAAATTATTTGATCATATACTATGAGCCATTAGCTATTATGATTTCTTTTACTTAGATGATAAGTTAAATCAAACAATTCTACAAACATTTATATATTAATTAATTAAAAAATTTATATATTAATTAATCATATAAGGCTTAAATTGAAGTTGAATTATTTGATCATATATTATGAGCCATTAGCTATTATGATTTCTTTTACTTAGATGACTAAGTCATTGTGCATTGTCGTATGGACTATTCACTTTCGTCTTTCAATGAACATTTTTAATTGCAACTATTTAGCGTTTATTTAAATTAATGTTGTGTCCGTATGACCTATAATAAAATATTAAAGGAATAATATTTAGATTAAAATATTATCAAATATTAGAATAAACATTCAAATATAAAAAGTTAAACATGGTGTTCGAAATAATTCTAGAAATTTTAATATTTTCTAAATATTAAATTATAAAAATTAAGTTGAAACATTTGAAGAAAATGTTATACAAGTTTAGCAAAAATTAGAATCTAAAAGGGAATTAAATAAAGTAATTCTTTACCCACATAAAATGGGAAAAACCTTTTCCAAACTATTTAAGTACAAAATTTATATTGTATCCAATTTTCAAAATACTTTGCACAGTCTTTAATATCAGCTTTGATAAATCTTTTACTTTTAAATTTTAAATTTTAATTCTTAATATTTTTTATTTATATTTAATTTATATTAATATACATTTTATAAATTTTATTTTTTAATACTTTTTTAATTTTATATATCTCTATCGTAATACTTAGTACAAATAAATTGTATACGTCCTACCTATAATCTCTCGTATTAATATTCCATTTTTCCACCGTCTGCCTTTGAATAAATCTTAAAGTCAAGATCACTGCTCCTGTCATTACTCGTCCTTTTTTATATCCTTTTCCGGGCATCGTCCCTTTCCATTTCGATTTCATTTTCACTTTCAGCACAGGACCCACTCAGGCATTCACGAAAGGGGGATCCTCCTTCCACATGTTTATAAATCTATCTTCACCCATTGCAAATGCCGGTATTACACTAAGCAAATTCCTAGCTGTATCGTGATCAACTTCTCTTCCTTTCTCTCTCCTGCGGTACGCCCTTTCATCATCATCTTCTTCTTCTTCTTTCCCCTCTTTCTTCTGATTTCTGTTTTCATCATTATCTTTTGTAATTAATATGCATAAAACTGTCTTTCCTCGGTTCTCTTTCTATTCAATTGGCTTCATGAGAGTAGGAACTTGCTGCGTCTCTCAGGCTAGCTTGCTTTTGTTTATGAATGAATTCTCTTTGTACATATAAATCCAATATCCTTTTTCCCCTTAGGTCGTTATGGGTTTTCAAGATAACAAATATGTGAATTTTTCTTACATATTTACTTTTCCATTTTTTCTCCATATATTGCCTTCATGATATATCTGTATCCTTCTGTCTAGTTTAGTTTTGTGCTATGGTGGTGGAATTCGGGTTGGCTCTTCTATCACTTTAGTTATGTGTTTTGCCTCCATCAGGTGCCAGTTATAATTTTTTTCAGTATCAGTTTGTACACTACTCATTACTTCTGTGGTTGGACTGTTAGAATTTCTACTCTTGCTCTTTTCGTTATTAGAATTTCTGCTCTAGCTCTTTCAATTTCTTGTACGAACTCAGCTTGTTTAGTTTAGGTTCTACAGGTTCTTTTTTCTTTCGTTGGGAAAAAAGGATCTAGAAGTTTTTTAATTTTACCCATATGCTTAATTTGACCGACTTACCTGTTTGGCCTGCAGCTTCGATAGCCATTTCTAACACAATAAAATATTTCAAACATGTGTACCGAATTCTTTTGTATTGCTGCTGAATTTTATAGAGATAATGCACTCTTTAGAACTTGCATCTGTTTATTTTCTTCTTTCTTTGAATGATTACTAATAAAGAAGTTGCTGACAGATCAAAATGCGATTCGTTTCTCAAGAGTTGGTGTTTTTGTCAGCAATACTACTGCTGGTATCAAGCACACAACAATCACATGCTTTTTGGAGCTCAGAAAATAACATAAAGTCAGCAGTTTTTTTATCCCCAAAGTTTGAATTGGGACCTGGATCAGTTGAAAATAGGTATTATTATGATATTGAGTTTCCAAGAGGCCACGTTGCACTCAAGGGTTTCAATGCTGAAGTAATTGATGAAGCAGGGAATTCAATACCTCTCCATGAAACTTATCTCCACCATTGGGTTGTTGCTAAATACCATCAACGTAAACATGTGACACGCACAGAGTATGATGGTCATCGGGTGCTTCATCAATCAGATCCCTATATAGTGAGGAACAGTGGTATATGCCAGAAAGATTCACTGGGACAGTATTTCGGCCTTGGATCTGAAACACGAGGAACAGCTACGCATATTCCTGATCCCTTTGGGATTGAAATAGGTAATCCTGCAGAAATTCCTGATGGTTTTGAGGAGAAATGGATGCTCAACATCCATGCCATCGATACACGTGGTGTAGAAGATAAGGTGGGCTGCACAGAGTGTAGGTGTGACCTTTATAATGTCACACAGGATGAACACGGCCGGCCTCTGAGGCCTGACTACATAGGAGGTTTGAATTGTTGCTATGATAAGACACAGTGTAGGGTGACAGAAGGCTTTGAGGGACCAAAGAGAAGCCTCTACTTGAGATACACCATTAAGTGGGTTGAATGGGACGATTTTGTAGTGCCTGTTAAGATTTATATACTTGATGTGACTGATTCTTTGCAGATATCAAATATTTTGAAAGGAACAAGCCCAAACCATGTTTGCCGGGTAAGTGAATCCTTCAACACATATGTGGGTTAGTCATAGACATTGTTACCAAATTTATAAAGTTACCATGATTTGGGACGCTGCAACCAATTTGTGGTACATCACTTACTTGGTACTTGAAAAAGCAATGTACCTGTATCACGATTTGGGATGATGAACTAGTTTGTATGACAAGGGGTAGCAGCGAGTCTGGTAACTGTGGTCGTAGAATCAAGCAAGTTCTAAAATATCAAAATAGTCTGCTATTTAGTTGGCTATGAGTGAGGGACAGTGATTTTTTGTTACAGGTTGAGTATGACGTGGAACCATGTAGCACGGGCCATAACGATGCTAATGGGTGCCTTGATGTCAAGAGGACAAGCCTTCCTATGCAAAATGGTGGTTATGTCGTCTATGGTGTAGCTCACCAGCATCTTGGTGGAACTGGTGCAACTCTATATGGACAGGTGATGTTCAAGACTAACTATCATTCATAATTTTTGACTACTAGTTTCTAATGGCTTGAATATGTAAAAGAATTAAACATAGAAAAGGTAATGATTTTGCACCAGTTAAATTAAAAAGGATACAAAATTTGTTTCATGTGATGTGTGATACTGATCATATATATTGAATTTTTAATGAGAAAAGGGTGAATTGTATATTTTTATCTGTTAGTAATGTATCTTTTACTTTCATTTTGACTTCATAGAATAATTAGGTGGAGAAGGGGGCTGCATGATTCCTCAGAGCATAGTTGTTAATGCTTTTTTTTTTTTTTTCCCAAATGAATCATTTGTTTTAAAAAAATTTGATCACTGTAAGATGTAAATATTGCAATGCAGCTTGTTTTCTAAAAGTTTTCGTGTGTGATGATTGTAGGACGGGAGGATTATATGTTCCTCAATACCAAGTTATGGAAAGGGAAAGGAAGCAGGAAATGAGGCAGGCTATATTGTAGGAATGTCTACTTGCTATCCTCAACCAGGTTCTGTCAAGATAATTGATGGTGAAATTGTAACACTTGAATCTACCTATAGCAGCAGCCAAAGGCACACTGGAGTTATGGGGCTTTTCTACCTCTTGGTAGCAGAACGGCTGCCAAACCAATACTCTAAACAATTCTCTCGTGCTTCACCTTTTGAGGAGGCAAAGAATATAGTATACTGATATTGGTAGGCAATGAGTACCATTTTGTTTAATGTGGAGTTTGTTTTATAATACCTAGATGTATAATAATTGAAAGAAATAAGCCATATTCGGGGTTCATAATGGGAAAGTATCATACTAGTGCTACTTCTCATTTCCAGCAGTTTAGGGCAATTCAGGGCAAGCAAGAGCAGGTAGGCTAAGTGGCATTGATTGCTCAGATAATCTGTAACAGATTATTAGTCTTTTGCTTCGTTGGTGAGAGTTTGTACTGGGTTTACTTTTGCTGTTATGGCTATCTGATACATTTGTTGTACCATGTCACCCATGCCATGAATGTTGTCCCGCACTATGTATGTGTCTCAAAATAATGTCACGGACTTGATTTCCCTAATGCAAACATTCGTGTACTTGTGCAAAACTCATGCAGTTTTAGGGCCATTTTCCTTTCTTATGGTTGTCGTCAGTTCTTGTTGCCCAGTGAAGTGCCAATAGCAAATCTAGTAAAAGGGCACCAGATGTAGGGTTGTTGGGGAATGGAGATGTGCTGGTACCAGTAGTATTGATATCATCGATAGTCCTTTTATTTTTACAAAGTTAATCACAAAAAAATTTTTCTTTAAAAAATTTAGACAATTAAAGTTACTGGATTTTAAATTATAAAACATAATAGATTGGCACATTTTTTTCACTTTTTGTGTATTATTGTTGATAATTTGTAGTGGGAAGGCATTTCTCCCTTTATGAATAGTTCCACTCTCTTTTTTGTCTTGTGCGCATGGTTTGCATCATTGCTGAGATGATTGAATGAGTTTCTGGTCAATATTTCTGAAATAGTTAGGATGAGTGGCCTCAAAACAAGAAGTTGAGATAGTCAGGAAATAATTTTCTTGAAAGCTTAAGATTTTAGATTTAGGTCCAAGAATGATCTTAAATAAAAATGATAAGGATTAAACTCTTAACTGTAGGTTCTAATGTCTTGTTAAGAATTAATTTTTTTAAAAAATTAAAATTGTAGATAAAGGTTAAAAAATGATTTTATATATTTAATAGAAATGACAAGCTAGCTCTTAAAAATCATAAATAATAGCTTTGTTTATTATTCTTTTTTCCTTTTCGTGCAAAATTACGTTCCCTTTCAAACTGAGAATTGGTTAAAATTTAACAAGGACTTTGATTTCGAAGGGAAATACTTTGTAGAAGGTGATAAAAAATTATTATCATGTTTTTCTTTATGCTTTATTATTTTAATTTCTTGGGCAATTGTATACTTTTAATCTTCTATACGCAGTGCCTTTTGCTTGAGAAGGTATTATTTGGTAATGATATGGTTTGATTTCAACTTTGTCAATCATTATGTTTACTTTCTAAGTGTCACAACGTCATAATGCGAAAATAGTTATCTAAAATGAATAAGAAATTGGGTTTTGAGAGGCACCACATTTCTAAGTTTTAAGTTGAAATTGAAGCCTAAAAAAATGGTTTATTCTTCAATTCACGTACTTAGTCTTACCATTATTCATATTTTTATTTCTATTCTATACTACCGTTGTCTTTTATGAGGTAAATGATAGACCATGAAGGTGATAGTAAATAGGTGGCAATTAAAGCCATTCTTGTGGAAAATATTTCCTGAAATTGTACAAATTCCCTTGAGGAAACAGTCCACTTTAGAAAGAAATTTTGTTAATTTTGAAATCATTATTTTTGAAGAGGATAGTGATTTTGTTTAAAGAAATTTATAATGTTGATAAGAATTAGTAATGGTGGTGAGGATTTATGTACTTGATAAAAGGAAAACATTAATGAGCTAGATAAAGATATTACGTAGATCATTTTGCTCTAAGATGGATCCACTAAAGTACTCTCCCCTCAGGATCATAGAGAGTGACTTAATACTCAAATACTTCATTCTTTCATAGGGGGTTTGTTGGTTTTTTTTTTTTTTGTTTAAATATTGGAAAATAAATTTTAAGGAAGGAGAAAAATACCAATGAGTTTAAGTCAATGCTTCAATTTATTCTAAATTGAATCCACTCAAATACCCTCAAGATCATAGTGACTCCACACTCAAATACTACAATCCTTCATAGGGAAGCTTGTTGATTTTTTATTTTGGGAAATGAATTTTTAAAGAAGGAGAAAAATACCAATGAACTTAACAAAGGTACTAAGTAGATCCTTTTACTTCAAATTAGATCCACTCAAATACCCTCCCTTCAAGATCATCGATAATGACTCCAGACTCAAATACTACAATCCTTCATAGGAAAGTTTGTTGACATTGAGATTTGTGTTTTGGTGAGTAAATGGCACAATATTTCCATGAAAAATGCTTCAAAAGATAAAATGATATTTAGGAGATAAAATCTGAATTTTGAAAATCTTAACAAAATTTCCCTTTTATTGTTATTGGAACCCTTCATTTGTGATCTATGACCATTAGAGTCTTTTACTAAATGACATAAGGCTCTTGGAATCAATCATTGGCAAGAGACATCTCATCTATATAAAATAAAATCCATAATTAATAGCATAGATTTCAAAGGATATACAATATAAAACAACATACCACATCTAAATGTTAAAAAATTAATTAGGGAACATCTTAACACATTGTTAAACATTCTTGGAATCTAAACTTTCACCAACCACAACTCAAATAACACATAAAAATCAAACGAGTTAAACTAGATAAAAATAAAAAGAATTGCAAACACTATGACAACATACTGTCCATTGGGGTTTTGGTTTATTTGCAAGCATTTTTGGCCAAAGTGGTCAACCAAAGTTTTAGTTAATTCATAGAGGTTTCCAAAAAGTTATTAATTATACAAAACCTTTAAATACATAGAAAAATATCACCAAAACATTGAGACAATTCAATTACGATCCCTAGATCTAAAGTTTTTCTAGGCATCTTGCAATGTACCTCAATTTTAACCCATCTAAATGAATTTTCAGAAAATGTCACCATATTAAAGTTGTAGGTAACACAAAAGTAAAATCAAAATCAAAATCACCTAAAACTCTCAAGAAACGAGGAGATTCAAACAAAATATGGAGACAATGAAAATTGAGTTTCAGGTTCGAACTCTATTTGTGTAGTGTTGACATTTATGAGATTTTCAGTCACTTCTCAATAATTTCAGCAAAAACTCCCAACATCAAAGTCATAGATAACTCAATGAAGAGTTCAAAAAATAAAATTCACGTTTAAACACCCAAAAGCTAGGGAGATTCAAAGAAATGAAGGATGCTAAAGTGCCTTGGGTATCAATTCAGGCACCATTTTAGGCAGGATACACATCTATGAAATTTTAAGGAACTTGTAAACATATTTAACAAAAGCGGCCAACATGAAAGTTGTATCTAACTCAACCATGAGTTCACCAAGATAAAAATTATGCCAAAACTCACAAAAATGTAAAGGTTAGGAATGCAACACATAAGCAAATTTTCTCTTGCCATATATTCAACCTCACCCTAACTGTATTCATTCTCACTACATTATGAGCATTTTGTAGACATCTTTAGCAACACATCATAGCATGAAAGTTATAGTGGACTCAAAAATCAAGCTAACAAGTTCAAGATCATGCAAGAACTTTAGTAAACGAGAGAGATCTAAAGCAAGAATAGAGAGTAGAAACTTACCTTAGATGCAAAATTCCTCTCTTCAAGTAAATCCCACTCTATGAGTTTCCACAAAACTTTGGCTACAAAAGGAGTCTGGAAGAGGCTTGGAAGAGTTATGGTGGGTTGTCCTAAGTAGAGTTATCAATTTTGGCCCAACCTTGTAGGCCAACCCAAAACTGCTAAAAAAACTATCAAGGGTTAGGTTGTAGAAATTCATCTAGAAAAGAATTGGGACTAGCCCTTTTTTTAAATAATTTTTTTTACTTCCAAATCTAACCCACCCTTAAACCATGACCTAACTCCTTCTCTACCCATCCATGGACCATGACCCAATTCTTTTTCTACCCATCCCTGAACCATGTAATTAAATTTTTATAAATAATTTTAAGAGTAGTTTGATGTTTGAGATTTTTATATTAAATTATTAAATTAAATACATTTAATAATATAAATTTCTTTAAAAATAAATATTTAGTAAAATTTAAATTTATAAAATATTTATGTTAATTTATAATTTAAGTTTAGGTTTAGATTTAAGATTAGATTTAGATTTAAGTTCAAATTTAGGTTTAAGTTTACGAATGAATTTAAGGTCAACCTGTAAGGTTAGCTTGTTTCACCGCCAATCTTGTAAGGTTAGGGTTAAATTCAATTTTTTTGTCTTGAAAAATACCAGGCCATTATCAAACCAGACTGAATTGGCTTGGGCCCAATCTAGGCTACTCTGGAATGGCTTGTTTAACAAATCTAGTGAGAGATTGTAGTGAGAGGCATATTGCCTTCTATTGTAGCGAAGTAAGTGAAGGAATCTCCTAAAAAATGCCTAAATAAAGAGTTAATAGAAGGTGGTTTATGGCATAGAAGTCCACATATGTCTTGAATAAAGCCAAACAATTGGCTAAAGGCAGCACTGGGGGAGCAATGATGCTATAGAAATTGACTTTGATATGCATCTAAATTGTTTAGGAAGAGGGGTAGCAATCTTATCTTAAAAGGGAAGGATGCCTTGCATGACACCATGTTTTCTGATTTGAAATAAAACCCACATTGGTTTAAGTAGGTAGCTAATTTTTTTGAGGTGTGAAGGGAAAAAGACATCATGCATAAGCTAGTTTGAAGCTCAAAAATATCCCTCATTGACTAGGAAGAAACTCCAAAGTTTGAAAGCAAATAGTCCAAAATGAGAAGATATTGGAGAAATGTTATGCATGTCTTTCCCTTTTGGTTTGAGTTTAAATTCTTGGCTAAAATGAAGACCATGTGGGATGTCCTACACCTCTTTTCTAATCCTAGCTGAATTGCACACTTACATAGACATGTTTGCACTCAATCAATCTACATATCCATGCATGCATATTAATGCAAAATTAGGTTTTATGAATTTCTTATTGGTTGTCTTAAGTCATTTTGGGTTTGGAAAATTATTTCAACCATAGAAAAGCATTTATAAAATGTATGCTTTTTGTGAATGATATAATCTAGTAGAGAAGTCAAGAGAGGCCACTTAAGCAAGAGTAAAGCAAAGTGTATGGAGAGTAAGTTCAGTAAGAGATGATCTAGTAATGATGTAGAGGTGAAAAATGGGGAGCATATCATACCATAAGTATTAAGGTTTTGGTATCTAGGATCAATTCTACAAAAAGATGGAGAGATTGATAGGGATGTCAGACATAGGATCCAAGTTGGGTGATTGAAATGGAAAAATGCTTGGGGAGTCATTTACGATTGCCAAATATGTAGAAGACTAAAGGAAAGTTTTACTGAATTGCTTTAAGACCAACCATGCTCTATGGTAGTGAGTGTTAGGTTTTTAAGGACCAATAAGTGCAAAAAATAAAGGTAGCAAAGATGAGAATGTTAAGATGAATGAATGGACATATAAGAAAAAATAAGATTAGAATGATTGTATTCAGGCAAAAGTTGGCATTGCACCTATTAAGAAGAAAATTATGGAAACTCAATTATAATGGTTTTAGTATATGCAAAGAAAACCACTAAAAGTTACAATGAGAAAAGTTGATCAAATAGTTTTTAATTCAACAAAGAGGAGTAGAGGAAGGCCAAAAAAAATTAAAAGGAATCTTTTCTTAAATAGTATTTTCAAAAACCTAGTTTCTGATAAAACTTAATGATGCCATTTGATTCATGTAGTTTATCTCACTTAAAGGGATAAGGCTCTATGTGTTATTATTGTAAAAAAGCATTCTTATGCATATTAGGTCATATGCAATGCAAATTCAAATCATGCTACACCATGCCATTGGAAAACATTTTTGGAAATATTCTTTACTTCTTGTTTTGGTTTTTGAAAAACCCTTTTTTATATTTTTGAATTTTGGAATTGTTCTAATTTTTGAATTTCTAGAATTTCTTTTGGAAGATTGACTTCACTAAGGTCAATTTTGGGTTTGAACAAATTTGGGTGTCTGCAACAAGGCTTGCTTTATTTTCTTGATAGTAAAGGGAATTTCAATTATAAGATAAGATTATGACTATTAAAATTTTTTACCCACAGGATGGCCATAATCAGAGTTTCATCTAATCTTACTAGAACCATGCATTATATATTATTTGGTGTTGATCAGTGAAAGAACTCTAAGGATTAAATTGCAAAACCATAGTTAGACTATGGGGGAAGCCGAATAGAAAGAAAGTTAAATGATCTTGATGAGTTTAGCATATAGTCAACTAGGCTAAATGATCACTAATTTCTTATAATGCAAAGTGAAGGATGTGGATCCCATGTAGTGAAATTTGGATCCTCTGCAATTCTTATTCCCAAGCATTTCTTGCATTTTTTTTTATTCCACTTTCTTATTTTACATTTCTTCTCTAGTTGAAGTTATTTTAGTCCCTTTTTTTATGATTGATGACTAAATTGCAAAATGCTTAAATTTCATCATTCTTTTAAATTTCATTCTATGAAATTACTCAAGGAATATGGATTAAAGAATTTATAAAATTATTTTTTTTTACAAAAATTATGTTCTATAAACTTTCTATGAGAAGTGAAATATTCCATTTTCATTATCCATTTAAAATTTGCAAGTGAAAGGATTTTGGACCATTGATTTGGAATCTCTTTTATATCTTGAAATTCATCTATGGTTTTAAAGTGCTACAATGTGCAACATGTTTATTTTCTATTCATGTTTCTATGTGCATATGCATTCACTGAGTCATATAATGTGTACTCTTGTGTTCAATGTTTTTTAGACTGAGGATATTTTAGTTAGTTGTTCTTTTAGGGTTTTGTTTTTCATAATTCATTGGTAGATTTGGCTCCTAGTAGAATACATTTGGTTATTGCACTCTTGAGTTTTGCTGCCATATGGAGTTTCTTGATCTTCTATGAATTATTTTTTATTTTGTTTATGCATAAGCACATTTTCAATACTTTCTACATTTGTTGGTTTTACTGTACTCTATTGTATTTTTGGGATGTCTATATGTTAAGAGAAATTCTCCTGAAATTTTGATGACTCTAAATTATTGTGTTTTAATACCTTTGATTGGCGTTTTTATACTTGTTAGGTTAGGTTTGCCTAGCTAAATAAGCCTTGGGTTGGTTTAATTTGTGTGCAAGTCATGAACCAAGGTTTTAAGTCGTAATAATATTTTCTTCCATCTTGTCCAACTTTCATGCTAAATGCGCATGTTTTGTCATACCAATTTTTGTCAAATACATACTACTTAACAACATGTGCATATTTTCTTGAAGTAATTTGAGTTTAATGTGAAACATCTTTTATGCATTTATTGTAATACTATACTAATTTTCTATTACAAAATGTTTTAAGTGTGGACACCCAAAAAAATTGCTTTAAGTGTGATGAATAAATATATATTGTAAAAGTAATGCTTGAGATTGTTTAATATTGGTTTTTTATATTATTAAATTTAATTGTTCTTTTTAAAATAGAAAGGTGTGTCTATTTGTTTAAAAATAAAGATATTCTTTTAAATAATCATTTTTTTAAGAGATAAATCATTTCATATAAACACAAATACAACTATTAAAAATTAATTTTATACTAATTGACTTTACCAACTTATAAGTAACCCTCAATATAAATTAATGACCAGCAAATAAGACAATGGTAATATAAAAATTGCATGTCAATAGGAAAAGTGTTTGGCAAAGTAAATTTCATTCACAAATACACAGTATACTTCCCACTTCCTTATAGGAAATAATTATTGATGACAATTCTATCGGACTTTTTGCTAGCAATTTATTTCCAACCTCATCCAAGGATAGATATTCCACCACCTTTTAAAATTTGAATGTAAGATATGTACTTTAAATTATTCCCTCATTAGTCATGTTAATTTCCCTATTTGCCATTTTCCAAAATGAAAAATACAATAATTTGAACATGATTATTATTATAATGCAATTCTATAATATGTGTCATTGAAAACTTAATTAGTGTAATTTGGGATTTGGTGACAGGAAGACTTATTGTAGTATTCTTTTTTTAATAAAGAATTGCTTATCATTTGTTACTCATGAATGCAAGTTTTATATTGAATCTAACTACATTATATCTGATGTTCTTTATGTGTATGCATGATATATTGTATATTTAGCACCTTGATTACTCAAAACTTCTAGGTTTCCTTTGGCCTTCTCTGTTGTATAGCCCTAAAAAATAAAATATTTGATTAGTCAAATACATAATTAGGGAAAATCCTAATAGCCTAGCTATCGGTAAAGTTAAATTTTTCCTTGACTATTCAACATACCATTGGAATATTGATGACTAATCCATTGGCATTCCAAACATGTTTACTAATAGACAATTTATTGGGCCCATTATTAAAATGATGACTTTTTCTTTCCAATAGATAGTCCCTTATAAATCCATTTATATTGTTAGGATTTCAGCACATTTTGTTGCTTCTTCTTCTTTTCCCTTTCTTCCTCTTCTATCCCATCTTCCTATGCTCTCTTCTCTCCTATCTTTCTTCCATCTCTTTCACTTATGAAAATATCCTTATTTGTTCTTCTTTCTCCTTCATTATCCACAAGCAAAAAAACATTATTCTAATAATGGAGAGGATAAACTCTAGGTTTAGACATCAAATTACTATTACTGCTTAAAGTAGTACCCTACATTTTGGCAGGAATTCTCCTAGAATTTCCCTTATGTTGCACAAAAGAGATAAGCCTTACCTTTTTAGCGTAGAGGGATTGCTAAGGTGGATGGCTAAAATTTGATCAAGGATGAGAGGTGCAATCCAAGGGAGGAAAAAGAGCCAACATGATCTACTTTAAAATGATAAGAATTTACATGCAATTAATGGGGGATTGCATGCAATTAAGTGGGAAATCTAGGGTTTCCCACTTAATATGGAGAGGGTGGTGGTATGGGCTAGTTGTACAACTTATGGTGCCTTAATATGGCATAAGGATCAAGCCAAGAGGTGACCATGGGTCAAAGAACATGTCCTAGGGTGACTAGGGTCAAGTGAAGATGGTTCAAGGCTTGGTCAAAGTGGTTCAAGTCTAAAATGGCATGTTTTGTATAGTTAATGGATAAAAACCTAAACCTCATGCACATGTGTGTGTGACTGCACAGGGGTTGAAATGATAGTCATTGTGCATGGTTGAAGAGAATTTTGTAGTGAAATAGGGTTTGGTTCGTCAACATGGTCAAAAGATGTTGAAAAGGATAAGTTTAGTTTCCATACATATGTAGGGTTTGACCATATTTATGGAAACAAAACTTATCCTTTTCAACAATCAGCCCAAAAACCCTACATTTATGCAAACAAAACTTAGGGTAAGTTGTATGTTTGAATTAGGTTAAATTAATGCATTAAATGGTCGACTTTTAGGATACTTTTTTGGTGACAAGTAAGATGAGATTGCCTTGAGTAGCTCATGCCATATCCCAAGAAGGCCAAGAGCCTGCCATGGCTAGCCTTGTTTTAGTCAATCATCGAAGGGGGTCAAGTTGAATATTTTATTTTAGGGAAAGTGGGTTAATTGATGAATTTTGATGAAACTATGGGAATTTCTAGGAGAGGAAGAGAGTAAGATGGTTTACACTTGGGGAGGAGACCATGACCCTCAAACAAGATGGTTAGGATTGCTCAAGGCCCTATGGACCTAGGGATTATTATTTTGGGCTTAGAAATTAAGTTAATTATGTCTTAACATTAGATTAAGCCTTGATTAAGGTCTTTTAGGAAGGGGATTAGTAGGGGTTTGGTCCAAGAGAGGCAACAACCCCATGGACAGTGCCACCCCTCCTTACTCTTGTACATAATGGGCTTATGTGGCCCTTATGTGAAGTATAAGAATGGTTTGGCCTATTTTGGCCTAGGGTTGACCAAGGACAATAGTAACGATTAGGGGTTGACTTTGGTGAAAGAGGTTAACTAAGGGGTTTTGGAAAGTTCTTGGGCCATAGGGCAAGGTTTATAAAGATGGTTTTGAGGTTTTCAAGATCATTTTAGATTTTTTAAGACAATTTGAGGCTTTTGATTGTCTAAAGGTTTCAAAGGGGCATGTTAGGGGTTAAGGGCCTTGGTCCACTTCATGGGTCTCTACTTAGCTTAATGGGTTTTGAGGGTTATTAGGACTCTTTGAGAGGTCTTGCGAGAGTTTACTGGACTTGTCCACTACTCTAAGAAATGACACTCCATGGAGGAATATCAAGCCCTAAGGTTTTTCAATGAGCCAATTCTAAATAAGGAAAGTTTTAAGGAACCTAGTTTCTTGCCTTAGGGTACCTAGGGACCTGAATAACTAAGAAGTAGGTCTAGGGCCCAAAATGCTATTTTTGACAAGTTTTCTAAAAGTAAGGGATAATAAGGATATGACTACTAGTCTTAGGATCACCCTTAACTCTAGGTGATAAGGCAATTTAAGGGCAAAATCTAGTTCCTATATAGCCTTCCCAATTAGACAAGTTCTAACCCTAACTCTCTATTTTGAAGAATTTTTAAGTAAAGATGGCCCAAGTTAGGATTACTAACCTAAATTAGGGTTTGAAACCCTATTTTGAGGTTTCACGGAATTGCTCAAGGTCTAACATTGACTTTTCATTTTTGGAAACTTGCCAAAAAAATGGCCCACTTTTGGTTTGACACAAATTTGGGTGTTTACACTTGTCTAGAAAAGACAAGTGGATATACACCCAATAGTTGAGAACATAAGGTTGTTGTATGTTCTTATTACGCAATGAAGTGCCTATAGCAAATCAAGTACTTCGGCTTCTAATGTGGGGTTATTGAGGGATAGAGATGATTGGTAGATATGTTGTTATTGATAGTATTGAAAGAAATATAGGAATAAGTTTGGCAATTCTCACAAACATATTTTTATTATATTATCACAAAGAATTTGAACTAATAAATTTACTAGGTCCCACGAACTGAATTATGAGATTCAGACATCAAATGGCGTGCTGATTGTTTGTGAATATTCATGCTCCTACAAACATGCATAATATTATGAGAGCAACTATACTCTATATGAATGGTTCCAGTTTCTCTTTTTGTCTTTTACATGTGCTTCGCATCATTGCATTGATGATTGCATGAGTTTCTGGTCAATATTCTTGAAATAGTTAAGATAAATGAGCCCAAAGAAAAATAAGAACAAGTTGATATGAAAAGTTGGCCCTTAAAGTTCATAAATAACAACAACCTTTTTATGCAAAATTGTTTTTCCTTTCAAACTAAGAATTAATTAAAACTTTAAAACACCATAGATTCAAAACAGAAATAATAAGTGTAGAGTCATAAAAAAATACTAGAATATTTTTCTCCATAATGCATTCCTTCAAACCCTTAGGTTATTTTACACTTTTAATCTTTTATTAATGTGAAAGCATCTTATTGGACAACCCAAGTCTTAAACCAAGAATTGGCCCAAGCACATAACACACTTATTTTGCTGTCAAGAGACTAGAATGTAGTACAAAATTTTGCTGACTATTGGACATTCATCCTAGGCCCATTGTGTCCCATGAGAAGTCATTTGAAATCTCAAAATGAAATTAACAATAATTTGATTTTTAATTTTGTAGCAAATGTTATGACATTTTCTTTATTAGCTATAAGAATAGTCAAAAGACAAAGTTAACAATGAGTACTTGAATAGCCTCTTGGAAATTGTTAAGCTTACTTAGGCTAAAAAATAGAGTTATTCCTCCAATTTCTTATGCTAGGAGGGCCTTTTATTTATAGTTGTCTCTTGAATCTAATTATTAAACTTTAAGAGATTAATCAAACTTTTATTCTAAGGGATTTGAAGAGCCTTTGTGTTTACTTTTCTAAGTTTTGTATCTCTTTGGTGGATTCCATTGAACAGTAACTTTACATTAGTATTTCTTTATCTCTTTAGTAGATCCCTTAAAGTGGTGAGTGCACTCTAACTTGTATCTCTAAGATGGTGTAGTTCATCCTATTTCCTTGGGATGGTGAGAAATTTTATCCATATAGTTTTTCAATTCTAAATCCTAGTTTACAACTATTAAAAGTGTTATGTTTTTATAGTCATATCTGTTTTGTTCCTTCATGGAATCTAATGATTCTAGTGTGGTTTTAAAATTCAAGAAGTTTTCTTTCATTTGACTTTTAAATCATTCAAATCCATGTTTTCTAGAGAAAATTATAGTCAAAACAAATTTAGTATCTCTCCATGTACATGAACTATTGTTTCTTCTGCCCGTCCATTTGTTCCCTTATTATGTTTTGTGTTAAAGTTTTTGTTTTTATGATTGTTCATGGTTAACATATTACAGCTTCAAAGAAGGGTATTTGTGATTTTGAGATTAATGAATTGAAGAGAAAAATCAAAATTTTGAAACAATATTTTGATGACTTGAAAACAAGATCCATCTTGGAGAGTATGAAAAGTCAAGTACTAATTCATCTTCTTCTCCATTTGTATATAATGATAACTTTGTAGATTAATAATCTCTTCTAATTTATGATGTTTAGTTGAAAGATGTTATGCAAAACTTTGTTGTGCCTAATTTGAATGCATCTATCTATTATGATGAGAAATTGAGTTATCCAAGTAATGGGGATTTTGTCATGAATCAAAAATGTCTACATATGAAAGATGGTGCTAAAATTGTTTTTGATTAATTGAAACCAGAACCATCACCCAAGCCTTACATTTGAGAGATAGGTAATTTGTGGTCTAACAAACTGACTAAAGGAGTACTCAAGAAGGTTAAAAAATAAAAAACAAGGCTCTCACTTTTGTGGAAGAAACTAATCCTAGTTAGGTTGAGTAAAATCTAGTTTAGCCTCTTAATAAGAAGACTACAAGGGATTATAGATTTATGATTCCAGATACCCTATTATTTTTTTATGATAAATGTCATGATGGTATTGTTGAAGAGTCCTTTTCTTTAACTTAGTATTCACTAATCTTTAAAGGGGAGTTCTACATGAACACTTTGGTTAGTTGTTCTAAATTGCCCCATGGAAAAAAGAAGAGAGAAAGCATAGGTCCATGTATTGTTGTAGCTCACTTAGTACCCAAAAAGGATGGTTCATAGCATATGTTTGTGGAGCCATAGAAAAAATTACTATAAAATACACATTCTAATTTCTAGACTTGATGATTTACTTGATTAATTACATAGATTTTATTTTCTCTAAAATTGATACTAGAAGTGGTTATCATCAAATTTGAATAAGGCTTGGAGATGAGTGAAGATAGCCTTTAAAACTAGAAATGGTTTTTATGAATGGTAGGTGATGCAATTATTTGCTAATGCATAGAATTGCCAATTCTACACCAATAGCATTGTGTTTTTGGGTTATGTTTTATTTTCGATAGGAATTGAAGTTGATTCAAGAAAGATTGAGTCAATTGCTAGCTAGCCAACTCCTAAATCCATTCACTATGTAAGAAGCTTTTGTGGTCTCATATCTTTTCACTAAAGATGCATCAAAGGATTCATCACTTTTGTTGCTCCTATTACTTAGTACTTGAAGGGTAACTCACTCCAATGAACAAAGGCTGCCCAAAAGCACTTTGAACTAATAAGAAAATATGATGGTTGAAGCTTTAGTTCTTGTACTTCCAAATTTTAGAAAAATGTTCAAAGTTGAATGTGATGCTTCAAATGTGAGCATTGGTGCTATTCTAAGTATGAGGGTAAGACCATTTGCATTCTTTAGTGAGAAGCTACATGTTACAAAAAGGAGATACTCAATAGATGACAACAAGTTCTGTGCCATTGTTTGTGGTCTAGAACATTGGAGTCATTACTACTACCCAAAAAATTTGTCTTGTATTCTGATCATGAGGCATTTAAAATACTTGAATACTTAGCAAAAGTTTAATAGTAGCAATACCAAATAGGTTGAATTTGTTTAGTGATATACCTTTTTCATCATGCACAAATCTAAAAAGCTCAACAAAGTGATAAATACATTGAGTAAAAGGCATTTACTTCTAAACACAATGGAAACAAAGGTATTGGCATTTAAGGTTATAAAGGAAATCTATTTATCTAATTCTAATTTTTCTTCTATTTGGGCGTGTTGCTCAAAAGGATCAATTAATCATTTCTTTTTGCAAGATATTTTTTACAAAGATAACAGGTATGCATTCTTAATTATTCCTTATCGAAAGCAATCATTAAAGAAACCCATGGAGATGGACTTGCTAGTCACTTTGGAAGAAATAAAACTTTAATTCTATTATAAGAAAAGTTGTTTTGGCCAAAACTTAGCAAGATGTGAGGAGAATTGAAGAAAATTGTGTTGTTTGCTATAAATTAAAAAGTCATGTGCAAAATATGAGTCTCTACACTTCCAATATCTACTACTACTTGGAAGGATGTTAGGATGGATTTCATTGTTTGTTTGCCTTGCACATAGAGAACCAAAGATTCTATATTTGTTATGATTGATAAGTTTTCTTAGCATGACTTATTTTGTTCCTTGTGCTAAAACTTCGTATGGAATTGATGATCTTTTGTCCAAGGAGATTGCAAAATTTTATGGAATTCTCAAATAAATCACTTCAAATCATGATTTGTGATTTATGAGTCAATTTTGGAGAACCCTTGGGAGAAAACTCAACACTGCACAACTTGCAATCCTCAAGTTGATGGTCAGATTGAGGTTGTTAATAAACCATCTTATAAGGTGTTTGGGGAACAAAAATATTAAAGAATGGGATTTGTTTTTGCCCTATTCTAAATTTGTTTATAAAAGGTCCTCTAGTAAGCCACAGACGCAGTCCATTTGAAATTGTTTATAGTTCTAATCCTAGTAGCCCTCTGGATCTAATTTATTTTTCATTAATTTAGTGGTGAAGCTAAGGAAAATAACAAAATTCATCAAGAAACTACATAAGCAAGGTAGGGAGAAGATAGTGAAGCAAGTGAGAAGTACCAAACCCAAACTAACAAGTGTAGAAACTTTGTTACATCTTAAAAAAGGGTGTTTGCCACTAGGGAATTTGCAAAGATGAAGCCTAGAATTAATGGTCCATCAAAGTGCTTGCGCATATTGGAGATAATGCATACAGGATTGTGTTGCCAACTGAATATGAAGTTTCAAACATTTTCAATGTTACTAATCGCATTCTGTTTCTTGAAAATTTTGAAGACTCAAGGACGATTTATTTTCAATTGAAAGAGCATGATGTGGGAGCATCTTATGAGAGAACTCTAGACTTATAACAAGAATTGATCCAAACACATAACATGCTTATTTTATTATTAGGCAACTAGAATGCGGCCCAAATTATTCCAACTTTTGGACATTCAGCCCATGCCCAATCATGGTCCTTGAGCAATTATTTGAAAGCTCTAGATGTCTAGTTTTACATGAGTCAAGAATTACTTGATTTCGTATTTTATAGAAAAAGTTATGATTTTTTTTTTTTAGCTACTAGAAGAAAGAAACAGCATTTTTTTAATTAGTAGTTGAATACCTTCTTGGAAATTGTTAAGCTTGCTTAGAACAACAATACTTAGTTATTTCTCCATTTTCCTATGCTTGGAAGGATGCTCCAAAGCCTTTTATCTATAGTTTTCACTTGTATCTAATTATTAGACCTTTTGAGATTAGTTAAACTTTTTGTCCTGAGGGATTTGAAGAGCCTTGTGCTTTCTTCTTTAATTTCTATATCACTTTGGTGGATTCCGTAAAATGGTTAGTGTGCCATGCCCTATATCTCTAAGGTGGTGGAGTTTATCTTGTATCCTTGGAGTACTGAGCAATTTTATCCCTTTAGTTTTTTGAATTCTAAAACCTAGTCCATAACTATAAGTGTCAACTTTTTCCAATCATATCTCCTTCATTTCTTCATGAAATTCAGTGATTCTAGTGTGGTTGTAAGCCTCAAGAAGTCTTCTTTCCTTTGGCTTTTGAATCAATCTAAGTTTTCTACGTAAAGCTATAGCCGAAACAAATTTAGTCTCTTCAAGTTAGCAAATTGCCTTTTCATCTACCTCATCTTTTTGTCCTTATCATTTATAGTTAGTGCCTTGCTTGAGAAGATGCTATTTGGTGATGATACGATCTAGTTTCATCCTTTTTAATCATCAAGTTTACTTTCGAAACAAGGCTTGCTTTTCTCTCTTAATACTAATCGGAGTTTTGACCATTTTTAACCTATAAGATGGTCATAATTTGAGTTTTGTGTAATCTTCCCAAACTATTATGTATTGTGTTATGCTAGTCAATAAAAGAGCTTTAAGGATCGGACTACAAAGCCAAAATTGGACAAGTTTTAGTGGGGAGGCCAAAGAAAAAGAAAGTTAAATGATCTTTTTAAGTTCAACACATAGTCGATTAGACTAAACAATCACTAATTTCATATAAAACACATTGAAAGGAGGTAAAGAGAGAAGTGGAAAAGCTTTGAGTAAACTTTTTAATTTGAATTATTTAATAACAATTCATGGCTAGAAAGTTAAGTTAGTGAGCTTTCACTTAAAATCATTTCTACACTATATGATTATGCTATATGGATATTTTCTTTTACTTATTATCTTTTATGTGGAGTTATTGTTATGATTTAGTGTTTTCAAAACACAGATTTCAATGGCATTTTTGTAAATAAGCAAAAATGGAAGCATTTTTTCTTTCTTTTTCTTTTCCCTTTCCCTTATTCTTTTCTTCTTCCTTGCAAAGCCACCCACCATTTTCTTAGTGCGTCACTCAAAGCTCAGCTCTATTCCTCCATTATCTCTATTTTCTTCTTCCTTTCATCCTCTACTACTAAAATGCACTCAACTTAATGGTTAATTGTTGCTCCCTAACTTTTCTTAAATCCCTCATTCTATTACCTTTCTCATACTTAATAGCTCAATTGCAGTTAGCAATTGATGAGATCTTTGAAAGCTTTGGGATTTTGGTAGTTTCAAGATCACTATGTTGTTATTTTCTAATGGATAAATTTAATCATTCTTAGTGCTAGTGGTTCTTCCTCTATGAAAATGCCACATGTGCATATCAACCACTCAATTGAGGATTGTATAGCTCTTAAGAAGAAGGTTCAACATGTGATTGATGGCAAATTATTGAATTTCAATCTAGTTGAAGAGCCAAAGGTTAATGAAATCCCCTTTCCTTGCTATAAGGATATTAGGTGAATGCCATTCAAGACAAGGCTTACCAAATATATCCATGCCCTCTTGGACACAAGTTAAAGAACTAGTTGGTCTACAGGATCCACTCTATTTTGTTAGTCCAATATGGTCTTTTAGACACTCATACAATGGCTGTGCCAAAGGCCCTAGACTGGATTTAATAATGGTGGCACATGTTTATCTTATTTTTCCATCAATGCTTAATGAAATCCATGCATTCCCTTTCATTCTTGCACTTCCATTTTCTATTTTCATTTTCATTAATTATTTGCACTATGCCATGTCTCCTAAAGCCATTTCAAAAATATGGAATGAAATAACAATGATGAATGATTGCATCTTCGTTCACCATCATGGCTTAAATGAAATATCGATAATGCCAATGAGAAGAATAGGTTGCCTAAAGGATACAAGAAAATCCAAGATATTGTCTTGATTACTTGATTCCCTTGAATGATCCAATATTTCAGCATTAAGTAAAATCAAAGGGATTGTTGACATCCAGTAATGACACTCTAAAACTTGTTGAAATACCCCCTTTTAGGCAATTTTTTGGTATAACATTAACCAAAAAATATTTGTGCTAACTTTGACCTGTTTGGGCCTCCAAGTTAACATTTACATCAAAACTTTCATAGTTGCTGCTTATGTTTTAAAGGAATAGCAAGATCATCATTTGACTCTTTTTTTTTTATAATTTAAATTTTAGGGTTTAAAATTTAGTACCTTTAAGTTTAAAAATTTAGATAGTCAAGTTTTAGAATTTAAAGTTTAACATCTAGATTTGAAAATTTTAAGGTATATAAAATTTATTATACGCCCATAAAAGTTAAAGAGAATATTACACATTTTAAAAGATAAAGATCAAATCAACATGCGCCACATTTATTTGGCCCTAATCTCGAAGTAAGAAAATCCTCCATTTTAAAATATTGGGCCTTATATATATTAGGCTAAAATGCACAAAACCCCCGTAAACTTTAGGTCGATTTTAAAAAACCCTCCTGAACTTTAAAAATTTTCAAATGACCCTCTTAAACTATGAACAATTTGCAAGAAACCCCTTCCGTCAAGTTTTCCGTCAAAATTTAAGAAAATGACAAAAATGACCTTCATTGTAAAGTTGAGAAATTGAAGGCTGTGAATAGTAAAATTTTGGAGTTTTAACATTAAACCTTAACCCTAAACCCTAAACCCTAAACCCTAAAGCCTAAACCCTAAATTCTAAATCCTAACCCTAAAATCTTAAACCCTAAACCCTAAATCTTAAACCCTAAATCCTAAATCTTAAAACTTTAAACTTTAAACCCTAAACCCTAAATCCTAAGCCCTAAACCCTAAATCTTAAATCCTAAATCCTAAACCCTAAACCCTAAACCCTAAATCCTAAATCCCTAAACCCTAAATTCCTAAACCCTAAACCTTAAATTACAAATCTACATTAGATTTTTTTTTTGCATTTATGGCAGATTTGAAAATTTATGTGCATTTGAAGGGTATTTTTGTCTTTTTATCAAGCCAAAGTGGAAGTTGACCAAAAAACATCCAAATTTTAACGAAAAACTTAACGGAATTGGGTGTTTTACAAATTTTTCATAGTTCAAGAGGGTCATTTGAAAATTTTTAAAGTTTAGGAGGATTTTTTAAAATCGACCTAAAGTTCAGGAGAATTCTGTGCATTTTAGCCTATATATTATATACTGCTGTATACATTACTTGAGCATTGATATCCAAAACTTCAGCCCATTACCATGCAAAACTTGGACCTAGTATGTATTTATTACTCATATCGATTTAGAATTTTTTAGGTTTGAACTTTTCAGTCTTGTGAATATATAGCTTAGCATGGATCAATGCTATACCGAATATAATGCATAACAATTGTTTAGATAATTTTTCTTGATCTGTAATATGCCCACAGAAAGCTAGTAGACTTTTTTAACTATTTAGGAGATGATAAGAACAAGGGAATATTTTCGTAAAAGCTAACGCATTGCCAAAACACTTCTAGTGGGCACTATGCCAACAGCTATTTTTTTTTTTTTTTTTGGGATTTACTATGGCGATAACTTTTGATGACAACAAAATGTTACGAAAATAACTATGTTATTAAATATAAAATTATTTGGACAAAAAACTATAAAACGGAACATAATAAAACTATTAAAAGATAATGGCACAAAACATTTTAGAATATAAGAAAAATCAAAACAATTAATTTTTCTACAAGTCGCTAAGTTTAATATTATGAATAAAGGTGTTCTCCCACGGAATATAAACTTTTAAAATACATTTTATAAACAAATACAGACTTCTACAAAAATAAGGAAAGATATCAGATTTTAATCATTCTGATTCTTAATTTAAAGTGTAATATATATTCCTAAATAAATACAAAAGATAAAAATTATGAGTCATAGTAAATAATTATCTTAGTGGTAACTAATCTAAAAAATAAATGTACACGTAACCAATCCTAAAATTAGCTAGTATGTCAAAGATGATGGCTTATCCCCAAGTACTTAATACTCACGTAACATTGGCTCAATAAAATTGAATTCATTTCAATTTTTGTTCTGAGCAAATTGAATTTATTTCAATTTTCTTTGAAAGGAATTCAAGAAGGTATGATTATCTTTGAATGAAAAACACAATGTCTTGAGATTTAAATCTTTATTGAATTCCTCCTTCCCCCCATTTAGGTGTTTTTTTACAGATAATAGTAAGCATTTTCCCAAAAAAAATCCTTAAAGCGAGAATTCAGGATTGTGTTAAGTCTGGTTTAAATTTTTCAAAGGCAGTTAAAGAACTAATTAAGGATGTAATTAGTTTTCTAATTTAAAATTAAAAAAATTCCTTTCATTAATCCGGAACGTGGATGAAAGTCTAATATTGGATAGATTTTGTAACTAATTTTATGATATACTAGTGCCCATTAATAATGAGCGATGTTATATCTACGTGTTTAAATTTATAATTTTTTTATAATTAAAAAAAATAATAGAGTTAAAATTTAATTTTATTCTCTTTATGTCTAGTTGTATCACTTACGTAATTTTATGTAGATAAATATAATTTTTTCTATTAATAATGGGAATGTTTCAATTAATCAAAGTGTTACAATTTGAAGGTGAATTTATATTAAGACAATTTTAAGGGTCATCTAGATTTTTTTTTAGGTTTGAACGTTTATAGTTTAGCATAGATCAATATTATACCGAATATAATGCATAAAATTTATTTAGATAATTTTTCTTGAAGTCTAATATGCCTAGATTCTCTAGGGTAGTAGACTTTTTATTTTTTACTTTAAGGAAAAAGACATTTCATTAAAATGATAACTCCTGGGCTACCAGGAGAGCTAAGGGGATAAGAATTTCTTCCTCATCCCAAACACGTGCTGAAGAAACAAAAGGTCCAGAAGCAAAGTATGAGCACATTCGTTGGAGCTACGTGGGACATGTGAAATTCTGCACATGGGAAAATAGTGAAAAGATTTCTTGCAATCTTTGGATGATAGTGCCAAAAGAAGAATTTCGTCTCTTTGTGAGGCCCCGGCCGCCCCCCCCCCCCCCCCCCCCCCCCGGTGTCCCCCCCAAAGCGTCAGACTCTATCTCCAAACCTCCTTCATAGGCTAGTAGACTTTTTAATCATGTCGGAGATGATAAGAAAAAAAACAAAAACTATGGTATACGTCTTTTCAGAATAATCTTACTTTTATATTTATAATTTAATATATAATAATTATTTTTTATTTCATTTATTTTTTAATTTTTTAAATCTTAATTTTTAATAAATTTATCCTCAACCACATAAAATACGTAATTAAACACGTGACTATATAAACATAGCTTTACGATGTTCCTCTTTTTATCATTTAGTTACAATGTGAAAGAGTAACTGTTCATTTCCTCCCGCAAGGTAACCCTACATTGTAGCCCTAACAGAGCTTAAAAAAAAAAAGGGAATATTTTCTTAACAGCACATGCACCGCCTAAACCTTCTAGAAGACACTATGCCGACAACTTTTGATGAGAACAAAATGTTACGAAAATAATTATTTTATTAAATATAAATTATTTAGACAAAAAACTATAAGGGAACATAATAAAACTATTAAAACATAATAGCACAAAACATTTTAGATTAAAAGAAAAATCAATACAATTAATTTTTTTTACAAGGTCGCTAAGTTTATGTATTATTGCATATATAAGTTTTTTTAAAAAAATCATTTTAGAGTAACTAATACAAATTTTTTCATAAAAATAAGGTTGTTAGTATCTAATAGGACATTAGACATTAATAGTAAGAGTAGAAACCAGTTTATTGGACAACCCAAGTCTTAATGTGGAAGCATCTTATTGGACAACCCAAGTCTTAAACCAAGAATTGGCCCAAGCACATAACACTTATTTTGCTGTCAAGAGACTAGAATGTAGTACAAAATTTTTTTGACTATTGGACATTCATCCTAGGCCCATTGTGTCCCATGAGAAGTCATTTGAAATCTCAAAATGAAATTAACAATAATTTGATTTTTAATTTTGTAGCAAATGTTATGACATTTTCTTTATTAGCTATAAGAATAGTCAAAAGACAAAGTTAACAATGAGTACTTGAATAGCCTCTTGGAAATTGTTAAGCTTACTTAGGCTAAAAAATAGAGTTATTCCTCCAATTTCTTATGCTAGGAGGGCCTTTTATTTATAGTTGTCTCTTGAATCTAATTATTAAACTTTAAGAGATTAATCAAACTTTTATTCTAAGGGATTTGAAGAGCCTTTGTGTTTACTTTTCTAAGTTTTGTATCTCTTTGGTGGATTCCATTGAATAGTAACTTTACATTAGTATTTCTTTATCTCTTTAGTAGATCCCTTAAAGTGGTGAGTGCACTCTAACTTGTATCTCTAAGATGGTGTAGTTCATCCTATTTCCTTGGGATGGTGAGAAATTTTATCCATATAGTTTTTCAATTCTAAATCCTAGTTTACAACTATTAAAAGTGTTATGTTTTTATAGTCATATCTGTTTTGTTCCTTCATGGAATCTAATGATTCTAGTGTGGTTTTGAAATTCAAGAAGTTTTCTTTCATTTGACTTTTAAATCATTCAAATCCATGTTTTCTAGAGAAAATTATAGTCAAAACAAATTTAGTATCTCTCCATGTACATGAACTATTGTTTCTTCTGCCCATCCATTTGTTCCCTTATTATGTTTTGTGTTAAAGTTTTTGTTTTTATGATTGTTCATGGTTAACATATTACAGCTTCAAAGAAGGGTATTTGTGATTTTGAGATTAATGAATTGAAGAGAAAAATCAAAATTTTGAAACAATATTTTGATGATTTGAAAACAAGATCCATCTTGGAGAGTATGAAAAGTCAAGTACTAATTCATCTTCTTCTCTATTTGTATATGATGATAACATTGTAGATTAATAATCTCTTCTAATTTATGATGTTTAGTTGAAAGATGTTATGCAAAACTTTGTTGTGCCTAATTTGAATACATCTATCTATTATGATGAGAAATTGAGTTATCCAAGTAATGGGGATTTTGTCATGAATCAAAAGTGTCTACATATGAAAGATGGTGCTAAAATTGTTTTTGATTAATTGAAACCAGAACCATCACCCAAGCCTTACATTTGAGAGATAGGTAATTTGTGGTCTAACAAACTGACTAAAGGAGTACTCAAGAAGGTTAAAAAATAAAAAACAAGGCTCTCACTTTTGTGGAAGAAACTAATCCTAGTTAGGTTGAGTAAAATCTAGTTTAGCCTCTTAAAAAGAAGATTACAAGGGATTATATATTTATGATTCCATATACCCTATTGTTTTTTTATGATAAATGTCATGATGGTATTGTTGAAGAGTCCTTTTCTTTGACTTAGTATTCACTAATCTTTAAAGGGGAGTTCTACATGAACACTTTGGTTAGTTGTTCTAAATTGCCCCATGGAAAAAAGAAGAGAGAAAGCATAGGTCCATGTATTGTTGTAGCTCACTTAGTACCCAAAAAGGATGGTTCATGGCATATGTTTGTGGAGCCATAGAAAAAATTACTATAAAATACACATTCTAATTTCTAGACTTGATGATTTACTTGATTAATTACATGGATTTTATTTTCTCTAAAATTGATACTAGAAGTGGTTATCATCAAATTTGTATAAGGCTTGGAGATGAGTGGAAGATAGCCTTTAAAACTAGAAATGGTTTTTATGAATGGTAGGTGATGCAATTGTTTGCTAATGCATAGAATTGCCAATTCTACACCAACAGCATTGTGTTTTTGGGTTATGTTTTTATTTTCGATAGGAATTGAAGTTGATTCAAGAAATATTGAGTCAATTGCTAGCTAGCCAACTCCTAAATCCATTCACTATGTAGAAGCTTTTGTGGTCTCATATCTTCTCACTAAAGATGCATCAAAGGATTCATCACTTTTGTTGCTCCTATTACTTAGTACTTGAAGGGTAACTCACTCCAATGAACAAAGGCTGCCCAAAAGCACTTTGAACTAATAAGAAAATATGATGGTTGAAGCTTTAGTTCTTGTACTTCCAAATTTTAGAAAAATGTTCAAAGTTGAATGTGATGCTTCAAATGTGTGGGCATTGGTGCTATTCTAAGTATGAGGGTAAGACCATTTGCATTCTTTAGTGAGAAGCTACATGTTACAAAAAGGAGATGCTCAATAGATGACAAGGAGTTCTATGCCATTGTTTGTGGTCTAGAACATTGGAGTCATTACTACTACCCAAAAAATTTGTCTTGTATTCTGATCATGAGGCATTTAAAGTACTTGAATACTTAGCAAAAGTTTAATAGTAGCAATACCAAATAGGTTGAATTTGTTTAGTGATATACCTTTTTCATCATGCACAAATCTAAAAAGCTCAACAAAGTGATAAATACATTGAGTAAAAGGCATTTACTTCTAAACACAATGGAAACAAAGGTATTGGCATTTAAGGTTATAAAGGAAATTTATTTATCTAATTCTAATTTTTCTTCTATTTGGGCATGTTGCTCAAAAGGATCAATTAATCATTTCTTTTTGAAAGATATTTTTTACAAAGATAACAGGTCTGCATTCTTAATTATTCCTTATTGAAAGCAATCATTAAAGAAACCCATGGAGATGGACTTGCTGGTCACTTTGGAAGAAATAAAACTTTAATTCTATTACAAGAAAAGTTGTTTTGGCCAAAACTTAGCAAGATGTGAGGAGAATCGAAGAAAATTGTGTTGTTTGCTATAAATTAAAAAGTCATATGCAAAATATGGGTCTCTACACTTCCAATATCTACTACTACTTGGAAGGATGTTAGGATGGATTTCATTGTTAGTTTGCCTTGCACATAGAGAACCAAAGATTCTATATTTGTTATGATTGATAAGTTTTCTTAGCATGACTTATTTTGTTCCTTGTGCTAAAACTTCATATGGAATTGATGATCTTTTGTCTAAGGAGATTGCAAAGTTTTATGGAATTCTCAAATAAATCACTTCAAATCATGATTTGTGATTTATGAGTCAATTTTGGAGAACCCTTTGGAGAAAACTCAACACTAAATTACAATTCTGCACAACTTGCAATCCTCAAGTTGATGGTCAGATTGAGGTTGTTAATAAACCATCTTATAAGGTGTTTGGTGAACAAAAATATTAAAGAATGGGATTTGTTTTTGCCCTATTCTAAATTTGTTTATAAAAGGTCCTCTAGTAAGCCATAGACACAGTCCATTTGAAATTGTTTATAGCTCTAATCCTAGTAGCCCTCTGGATCTAATTTATTTTTCATTAATTTAGTGGTGAAGCTAAGGAAAATAGCAAAATTCATCAAGAAACTACATAAACAAGGTAGGGAGAAGATAGTGAAGCAAGTGAGAAGTACCAAACCCAAACTAACAAGTGTAGAAACTTTGTTACATCTTAAAAAAGGGTGTTTGCCACTAGGGAATTTGCAAAGATGAAGCCTAGAATTAATGGTCCATCAAAGTGCTTACGCATATTGGAGATAATGCATATAGGATTGTGTTGCCAATTGAATATGAAGTTTCAAACATTTTCAATGTTACTAATCTTATTCTGTTTCTTGAAGATTTTGAAGACTCAAGGACGATTTATTTTCAATTGAAAGAGCATGATGTGGGAGCATCTTATGAGAGAAATCTAGACTTATAACAAGAATTGATCCAAACACATAACATGCTTATTTTATTATTAGGCAACTAGAATGCAGCCCAAATTATTCCAACTTTTGGACATTCAGCCCATGCCCAATCATGGTCCTTGAGTAGTTATTTGAAAGCTCTAGATGTCTAGTTTTACACGAGTCAAGAATTACTTAATTTCGCATTTTATAGCAAAAGTTATGATTTTTTTTTTATTAGCTACTAGAAGAAAGAAACAGCATTTTTTTAATTAGCAGTTGAATACCTTCTTGGAAATTGTTAAGTTTTCTTAGAACAACAATCCTTAGTTATTTCTCCATTTTCCTATGCTTGGAAGGATGCTCCAAAGCCTTTTATCTATAGTTTTCACTTGTATCTAATTATTAGACCTTTTGAGATTAGTTAAACTTTTTGTCCTGAGGGATTTGAAGAGCCTTGTGCTTTCTTCTTTAATTTCTATATCACTTTGGTGGATTCCATAAAATGGTTAGTGTGCCATGCCCTACATCTCTAAGGTGGTGGAGTTTATCTTGTATCCTTGGAGCACTGAGCAATTTTATCCCTTTAGTTTTTTGAATTCTAAAACCTAGTCCATAACTATAAGTGTCAACTTTTTCCAATCATATCTCCTTCATTTCTTCATGAAATTCAGTGATTCTAGTGTGGTTATAAGCCTCAAGAAGTGGCTTTTGAATCAATCTAAGTTTTCTATGTAAAGCTATAGCCGAAACAAATTTAGTCTCTTCAAGTTAGCAAATTGCCTTTTCATCTACCTCATCTTTTTGCCCTTATCATTTATAGTTAGTGCCTTGCTTGAGAAGATGCTATTTGGTGATGATACGATCTAGTTTCATCCTTTTTAATCATCAAGTTTACTTTCGAAACAAGGCTTGCTTTTCTCTCTTAATACTAATCGGAGTTTTGACCATTTTTAACCTATGAGATGGTCATAATTTGAGTTTTGTGTAATCTTCCCAAACTATTATGTATTGTGTTATGCTAGTCAATAAAAGAACTTTAAGGATCGGACTACAAAGCCAAAATTGGACAAGTTTTAGTGGGGAGGCCAAAGAAAAAGAAAGTTAAATGATCTTTTTAAGTTCAACACATAGTCGATTAGACTAAACAATCACTAATTTCATATAAAACACATTGAAAGGAGGTAAAGAGAGAAGTGGAAAAGCTTTGAGTAAACTTTTTAATTTGAATTATTTAATAACACATTCATGGGTAGAAAGTTAAGTTAGTGAGCTTTCGCTTAAAATCATTTCTACACTATATGATTATGCTATATGGATATTTTCTTTTACTTATTATTTTTTATGTGGAGATATTGTTATGATTTAGTGTTTTCAAAACAAAGATTTCAATTGCATTTTTGTAAATAAGCCAAAATGGAAGCATTTTTTCTTTTTTTTTTCTTTTCCCTTTCCCTTATTCTTTTCTTCTTCCTTGCTAAGCCACCCACCATTTTCTTAGTGCGTCACTCAAAGCTCAGCTCTATTCCTCCATTATCTCCATTTTCTTCCTCCTTTCATCCTCTACTACTAAAATGCACTCAACTTAATGGTTAATTGTTGCTCCCTTACTTTTCTTAAATCCCTCATTCTATTACCTTTCTCATACTTAATAGCTCAATTGCGGTTAGCAATTGATGAGATCTTTGAAAGCTTTGGGATTTTGGTAGTTTCAAGATCACTATGTTGTTATTTTCTAATGGATAAATTAAATCATTCTTAGTGCTAGTGGTTCTTCCTCTATGAAAATGCCACATGTGCATATCAACCACTCAATTGAGGATTGTATAGCTCTTAAGAAGAAGGTTCAACATGTGATTGATGGCAAATTATTGAATTTCAATCTAGTTGAAGAGCCAAAGGTTAGTGAAATCCCCCTTCCTTGCTATAAGGATATTAGGTGAATGCCATTCAAGACAAGGCTTACCAAATATATCCATGCCCTCTTGGGCACAAGTTAAAGAACTCGTTGGTCTACAGGATCCACTCTATTTTGTTAGTCCAATATGGTCTTTTAGACACTCATACAATGGCTTTGCCAAAGGCCCTAGACTAGATTTAATAATGATGGCACATGTTTATCTTATTTTTCCATCAATGCTTGATGAAATCCATGCATTCCCTTTCATTCTTGCACTTCCATTTTCTATTTTCATTTTCATTAATTATTTGCACTATGCCATGTCTCCTAAAGCCATTTCAAAAATATGGAATGAAATAAAAATGATGAATGATTGCATCTTCGTTCACCATCATGGCTTAAATGAAATATCAATAATGCCAATGATAAGAATAGGTTGCCTAAAGGATACAAGAAAATCCAAGATATTGTCTTGATTACTTGATTCCCTTGAATGATCCAATATTTGAGCATTAAGCAAAATCAAAGGGATTGTTGACATCCAGTAATGACGCTCTAAAACTTGTTGAAATGCCCCCTTTTAGGCAATTTTTTAGTATTACATTAACTAAAAAATATTTGTGCTAACTTTGAACTGTTTGAGCCTCCAAGTTAACATTTACATCAAAACTTTCATAGTTGCTGCTTATGTTTTAAAGGAATAGCAAGATCATCATTTGATTTTTTTTTTATGATTTAAATTTTAGGGTTTAAAATTTAGTACCTTTAAGTTTAAAAATTTAGATAGTCAAGTTTTAGAATTTAAAATTTAACATCTAGATTTAAAAATTTTAAGGTATATAAAATTTGTTATACGTCCATAAAAGTTAAAGAGAATATTACACATTTTAAAAGATAAAGATCAAATCAACATGCGCCACATTTATTTTGTCCTAATCTCAAAATAAGAAAATCCTCTATTTTAAAATATTGGGCCTTATATATATATATTATATACTGCTGTATACATTACTTGAGCACTGATATACAAAACTTCAGCCCCTTACCATGCAAAACTTGGACCTAGTATGTATTTATTACTCATATCGATTTAGAATTTTTTAGGTTTGAATTTTTCAGTCTTGTGAATATATAGCTTAGTATGGATCAATGCTATACCGAATATAATGCATAACAATTGTTTAGATAATTTTTCTTGATCTGTGATATGCCCACAGAAAGCTAGTAGACTTTTTTAACTATTTAGGAGATGATAAGAACAAGGGAATATTTTCGTAAAAGCTAACGCATTGCCAAAACACTTCTAGTGGGCACTATGCCAACAGCTATTTTTTTTTTTTTTTTTGGGATTTACTATGCCGACAACTTTTGATGACAACAAAATGTTACGAAAATAACTATGTTATTAAATATAAAATTATTTAGACAAAAAACTATGAAAGGAAACATAATAAAACTATTAAAACATAATAGCACAAAACATTTTAGAATATAAGAAAAATCAAAACAATTAATTTTTCTACAAGCCGCTAAGTTTAATATTACGAATAAAAGTGTTCTTCCAATGAATATAAACTTTTAAAACATATTTTATAAACAAATACAGACTTCTACAAAAATAAGAAAAGATATCAGATTTTAATGATTCTGATTCTTAATTTAAAGTGTAATATATATTCTTAAATAAATACAAAAGATAAAAATTGAGTCATAGTAAATAATTATCTTAGTGGTAACTAATCTAAAAAATAAATGTACACGTAACCAATCCTAAAATTAGTCAGTATGTCAAAGATGATGGCTTATCCCCAAGTACTTAATACTCACGTAACATTGGCTCAATAAAATTGAATTCATTTCAATTTTTGTTCTGAGCAAATTGAATTTATTTCAATTTTCTTTGAAAGGAATTCAAGAAGGTATGATTATCTTTGAATGAAAAACACAATGTCTTGAGATTTAAATCGTTATTGAATTCCTCCTTCCCCCCATTTAGGTGTTTTTCTACAGATAATAGTCAGCATTTTCCCAAAAAAATCCTTAAAGCGAGAATTCAGGATTGTGTTAAGTCTGGTTTAAAATTTTCAAAGGCAGTTAAAGAACTAATTAAGAATGTAATTAGTTTTCTAACTTAAAATTAAAAAAATTCCTTTCATTAATCCGGAACGTGGATGAAAGTCCAATATTGGATAGATTTTGTAACTAATTTTATGATATACTAGTGCCAATTAATAATGAGCGATGTTATATCTACGTGTTTAAATTTATAATTTTTTTTATAATTAAAAAAAAATATAAAATTAAAATTTAATTTTACTCTCTTTATGTTTGGTTGTATCACTTACATAATTTTACATAGATAAATATAACTTTTTCTATTAATAATGGGAATGTTACAATTAATCAAAGTGTTACAATTTGAGGGTGATTTTATATTAAGACAATTTTACGGGTCATCTAGATTGTTTTTAGGTTTGAACGTTTATAGCTTAGCATAGATCAATATTATGCCGAATATAATGCATAAAATTTGTTTAGATAATTTTTCTTGAAGTCTAATATGCCTAGATTCTCTAGGGTAGTAGACTTTTTTTTTTAAGTAAATTACACTAACTTCTCTTGAAGTATTTGATTATGACACTCCACTCCATTCTTACTCAAATATGACACTCCACCCCATTTATTTAAATATTAATTAAAAAATATATTTAATATTAATAAAATATTCACAAAAAGAATATTAAATCAATATTTTAGTCTAATTTTATTTAAAAATTATACTTTAATTCAATTAATCATTTTAAATAATTAATATTTTGATAAATTATATTTTTTAATTAAATAATTATATTTATTATAAAGTATAAATTTAATAATATGTATGATTATGAAAAAAAATTTAGTATAAATATAAAAGTATATTGAGGATGAGTTTAGTTAAGAAAAAAATATAAAGCATAATTATCTTATTTTTTACTAACTAAATTCACCATAAGATGCCTTTATATTTATACTAAATTTTTTTTCATAATCATATATATTGTTAAATTTATACTTTATAATAAATATAATTATTTGATTAAAAAAATATAATTTATCAAAATATTAATTATTTAAAATGATTAACTGAATTAAAGTATAATTTTTAAATAAAATTAAATTAAAATATTAATTTAATATTTTTTTATGAATATTTTATTAATATTAATTTTTTTAATTAATATTTAAATAAATAAAATAAATTATCATATTTAAATAAAAATAAAATAAAATATCATCATCAAAGTTAATATAATTTACTTTTTTTTTTTTTAAAAAAAAAGACATTTCATTAAAATCATAACTCAGGGCTACCAGGAGAGCTAAGGGGGTAAGAATTTCTTCCTCATCCCAAACATGTGCTGAAGAAACAAAAGGTCCAGAAGCCAAAAGTGACCACATTCGTTGGAGCTACGTGGGACACGTGAAATTCTGTACATGGGAAAATAGTGAAAAGATTTCTTGCAATCTTTGGATAATAGTGCCAAAATAAGATTCGTCGATTTGATGAATTGAGGCCCCCCGTGTCCTCAAAGAGTCAGACTCTATCTCCAAACCTCTTTCATAGGCTAGTAGACTTTTTAATCATGTCGGAGATGAGAAGAAAAATACAAAAACGATCGGTATACGTCTTCTCCGAATAATCTTATTTTTATATTTATAATTAAATAAATTACACTAATTTTTTTTAAAATATTTAATTATTATATTATATTTTATTTTTATTTAAATATAATATTTTATTCTATTTATTTAAATATTAATTAAAAAATATATTTAATATTAATAAAATATTTAAAAAAAATATTAAATTAATATTTTAATTTAATTTTATTTAAAAATTATATTTTAATTCAATTAACCATTTTAAATAATTAATATTTTAATAAATTATATTTTTTTTAATCAAATAATTATATTTATTATAAAATATAAATTTAATAATATATATTATTATAAAAAATTAGTACAAATATAGAAGCATCTTGAGAATAAATTTAATTAAGAAAAAAATATAAAGCATAATTAATCTTATTTTTTATTAACTAAACTCATCTTAAAATATCTCTATATTTGTACTAAATTTTTTTTCATAATCATATATATTGTTAAATTTATACTTTATAATAAATATAATTATTTGATTAAAAAATA
Source organism: Dicorynia guianensis (assembly GCA_037013595.1). Taxonomy (NCBI): domain Eukaryota; kingdom Viridiplantae; phylum Streptophyta; class Magnoliopsida; order Fabales; family Fabaceae; genus Dicorynia; species Dicorynia guianensis. The sequence continues at coordinate 6,055,058 of JASUAB010000010.1, forward strand.
TAATTTATCAAAATATTAATTATTTAAAATGATTAACTGAATTAAAATATAATTTTTAAATAAAATTAAATTAAAATATTAATTTAATATTTTTTTAAATATTTTATTAATATTAAATATATTTTTTTAATTAATATTTGAATAAATGATGTGAAGTGTTATATTTGAGTAAAAATGAAATGGAGTATAATAATCAAATACCTCAAGGAAGGTTAGTATAATTTATTCTTTATAATTTTATATATAATTATTATTTTTTATTTAATTAATTTTTTACTTTTATTTTTTAATAAATTTACCCTTATCCACATCAAATACGTAATTAAACACGTGACTATATAAACATAGCTTCACGATTTTCTTCTTTTTCTCATTTAGTTATGCTGTAAAAGAGTTACTGTTCATTTCCTCCCGCAAGGTAACCCTATATTGTAGCCCTAACAGAGGTTAAAAAGAAAAAGGAATATTTTCGTAACAGCACATGCACCGCCTAAACCTTCTAGAAGACACTATGCCGACAACTTTTGATGAGAACAAAATGTTACGAAAATAATTATTTTATTAAATATAAATTATTTAGACAAAAAACTATAAAAGGGAACATAATAAAACTATTAAAACATAATAGCACAAAACATTTTAGATTAAAAGAAAAATCAATACAATTAATTTTTTTTACAAGGTCACTAAGTTTATGTATTATTGCATATATAAGTTTTTTAAAAAAAAAATCATTTTAGAGTAACTAATACAAATTTTTTCATAAAAATAAGGTTGTCAGTATCTAATAGGACATTAGACATTTATAATAAGAGTAGAAACCAGTTTAAAATATTAGATTTTAATTTATGATAAAAATAATTCTTCAATTTTAAAATAATTTCAATTTATAATAAAATAATGATTTTAAGAAATAAGACATTCCAAAAAATATTATAGTCAAAGTAATTTTTTTCACTTTCATACTTCTATATGTAATATAAATATACACAACAGTAAGTCAAACTCTGTGAGAAATATAAAAGTTTTAATAATTTAAGATATATTTTATAAAAATTTATTTCTAATAAAATATATACCATAAGTTTTAATATATTTTAAAATTTTTATGATAGAAATTTTAATAAAAAAGCTGAGAAATTTTAAAGAAAAAAATTATAAAAAGAATTGAGGATTTATAAGGAAGCAAGTGATAAATTTTAAAATATTTTTGAATTATAACAAAATATTTTATTACAGGGAACTCTTACAAGAATAAATAATTTTAATTTTGTAGTATTCATATTTTATTTATACTTCAATTACTGCATCGCTGTACTTATCAAAATATTTCATTTTTTATGGAATACGAAAATTTTATTATAATTGGTTATAATAATATTTAAAAATCAAATAATAACATTTTGGCAAGCATGGTTTTTGGATGAGTTCTCTAGAACCTGAGTCACTAAATCGCGTTTGTTTGGAGTTGCCGGGGCCAATCAAACACCATAACGGGAAATAGCTTTTTTTTTTTTTTTCTAATTTTAGTCATTTTTTATTTTATCTAATATATTAATATTATTTTTTATTTTTTTAATTATAAATATATCTCTTTTATTGTGTACTTTATCTTTCTTAAACAAAGATAATAGATCCACCTTAAAGCAACACGTGTCAACTATAACCTGAGCCACGGCTGTTGCCGGGTGGCTTGTGCCTTGTGGGGACAAGTGTAAATTTTCCATTTGAATTGCAGGTTTTTCTTTAGAAATAAAAGAAAATTTCTCTTATTATTTAATAAATTTATATAATAAGTAGTATAAAATAATAAAAAATACTTTATAAAAGGTCAAAAACATGCAAATCTCATTGCTGACGTAAGCATACAGGCTACAGGATGGCTTTGGTCGTGGCACTTTCTACTGAGAAAGGAAAATGGTAAACTTATGTTGTCAGGTTATGTGTTACAGACGTAATTTAATATATTTTTATTAAAAATAAATATAAAAATTTAAAATAATAATAATAAATAAAATATAAAAATAAAAAAATATAAATATTAATTAAAAAATATAAATTTTTGCATAAAAAAAGAGATAAGAGTGTTAGATAAAGATAAAAATAATTTTTTTTTAAAGTTAAAGTTATATCTTAGATATAGTTAAAAAAATAGATATAATATTTCTTTTTTTGTTTTTCTCCTTATCTTGCGGATGCATTACTTTACCAATCCTATAGCCTTTCGTGTTCACAACTTAGCTTTAATAAAAATATATTTTAACTAATTTTAATGTGACTTAAATGCAATGAATTCTTTTATACTGATTCTAAATTTTTAAAATATTCTAATATATTTATTCTGTTTATTATTTTATTCAAACAATGACAAAAATTTTAAAATGGTAAACAATCTCTAAGTTGATCAACACAAATAATTTGATTATCCTTTATTATTAATTTTATTGGATTTTTCTTATTTTTTACATAAATTATAAATAATCTTTCTTAACTTTTTGTAACTTATAAATAACTCTCTTAAAATTTTATTTTTTGAAAGTAATTTTTCATTGGGGCGTCCTCTGGAAGGATCGCTTTGGAGTTTGCCAACGTGTTGGACAAATTATTTGTATTCAACAAAATTTCATAAAATTTTTATTTAAAAATTTTTATAATTAAATCTATTAAATTTTATAAATTAAATTAAATACCTCATCTGACCTTATAATCACTACTCATTTTATGGCAGTTTCGTCCATTGCAATTATATGAGACGAAACTTTACGTTGGACAAAAGTGTCAATATTTACGCCGGGACAAATATAGGCGTTGTCCCTTTCACCCAAAGCGTCCATGCTTCCGTCTTTTCTTTTGAATTTTAAAAGAAAAATGGAAAAAATCCTACACGTTTAAAAGCAAACTTAATACTCCATGCCACGCGGCCAGTTTGGGCCCACATCAGTCGCCCTCAATGCGTCGTGGCTTAGAACATCTCAATCGCCATTTATTTAACATTATTATTATTATTCAATTTTTTTAATATAGTGTTTGATTAAAAAAAAATAAAGAGAATGGGAGAAAAATAAAGCAGAGGGAAGAGAAATGTAGGAAAAAGATTTTAATTAATATTTTTTATTTAGTTTAAAATTTTAAAAGAAAAAGAAAAGAGAATAAAAAATTTAAAATCTCTCTTCTCTTTTTTATTTTATTTTTCTTTAACATGCAAAAGTTTTAAGAGAAAAAATTTTATTAAAAATTTTAAATTATGATAATTAAATTATTTTCAATTATCTTTTATGATTTTAAAATTATTTTTCTTTTCATAATTTAAGAACTATCTTTTTTTTAAAATATAATAATATATTACTTTCTAATCACAATTATTTCCTTTGCTAACTAAACAAAGGAATCCTTATTTTCCCTCCACTAGTACCACACCAAATAAAAAAAATTTGTTTTTCTTTCCCTTCCCCTCTATTAAAATCCCTCCCCTCCTTTGAGCCAAACATTGTCCTTATTTGAATTGAAGGCTAATTTTTTTTGTAGTAAGGGTTGTTAACAATAAACTCCTTATAACAAAAATGATTTCATAATCTAACCTATATCGGTAAATTGCCCTAAGTTCTTTGGATAATCAATTTTTACTATACCTATACCTTATTAGTTATTTTACATTCATCTATCATAAGTTTTATTTATTTATAACTAATTGTTCATAATTACAAGACGAAAGAAAATCACTTCCTCAAGTGTCAATGATCTTTTTCTTCGATTAGATAGAATATGTTTCTTAAAAATATGATTTTTCTTTGTATCGTAGTGTACTTGCGCTCATGGAAAATATTCATATTGATAACATCATATGCACATGCCACTTTTAGATCACTGTTCCTCTTCCATTCCTCCTTCCATTTGTTGTATTTAAATTGATCTTCACCCATTAACAAATACGCATTACACTCCGCAAATCCTCAGCTGCGTCATTGAGCAACTTCTCACTCTTGCTCTCCTCTGGCTGTACGCCCTTTCATCTTCATCTACCTCTCTCTCCTCTCTCCTCTTTCTTCTGATTTCTGTTTTCATCATTATGTTCTGTGATTTATATGCATAAAACTATCTTTCCCCAGTTCTCCTTCTATAGAATTGGCTTCACGAGGGTAGGAACTCGCTGCGTCTCTCAAGGTCATAGCTTGCTATTGTTTGTGAATGAATTCTCTTTAAACATATAAAAACAAAATTCCTTTCTCCTTTAAGGTCGTTATTTACTTTTTCCCTTTTTCTCCCATATATTGCCCTTATAATATATCTAGATCCTTCTGTCTAGTTTAGTTTCGTGCTATACTAGTGGAAGTTATAATTGTTTGAAGTATTGATTTGTACACTACTCATCATTCTTGTTTAGTTTCTTTGGTTGAACTATTAAAATTCTTAATCTTGGTCTTTTTATTTGTTGTGCAAACTCTACATGGTTAGGTGCTAATGTATATGGATTCAAATTTTGAGAGACCCTTGTTGGGAGGGAAGTACTGTTTACAATTCCTTTTCTGAATAAGAATAAATCTTACATTCTATAATGATGTGAAGATACTTTACGGAGAAATCCATAAAAACCTCTTCATGGCTAGTTAACGATCCACAAGTTCTTAGTTTAACCAATATGCCTAATTTTACCCACTTAGCTATCTGGTCTGCAGCTTGATTGCCATTTCTAATACAATAAAATATTTCGAAGAAGTATACCTAATCCTTTTGTATTGTACTATTGTTGCTGAATTTTATGGAGATAATGCACTCTTTAGACTTTGTATCTGTTTATTTTCTTTTCTTCTTTCTTAATGATTACTTATAAAGAAAATGCTGACAGATCAAAATGCGCTTCATTTCTCAAGATTGGGTGTTTTTGTCAGCGGTAGTACTGCTGGTATTAAGCACAAAACATTCACATGCTTTTTGGAAGACAGAAAATAACATAAAGTCAGCTGTTTTTCTATCGCCCAAGTTTGAATTGGGACCTGGATCAGTTGTGAATAGGTATTATTATGACATTGAGTTTCCAAGAGGCCATGTTGCACTCAAGAGTTTCAATGGTGAAGTTATTGATGAAGCAGGGAATCCTATACCTCTCCATGAAACTTATCTCCACCATTTGGTTGTTGAGAGGTATCATCAACGCAAAGATGTGACACACACACAATATGATGTTCATCGGGTTCTTCATCAGTCAGATCACTATATAGTGAGGAACAGTGGCATATGCCAGAAAGATACGCAAACACAGTATTTCGGCATTGGATCTGAAACACGAGGAACAGTTATGGAGATTCCTGATCCCTTTGGGATCGAAATAGGTAATCCTGCAGAAATTCCTGATGATTTTGAGGAGAAATGGATGCTCAACGTCCATGCCATCGATACACGTGGTGTAGAAGATAAGGTGGGATGCACAGAGTGTAGATGTGACCTTTATAATGTCACAAAGGATGAATACGGCCGGCCTTTGAGGCCTGACTACATAGGAGGTATGAATTGTTGCTATGATAAGACCCAGTGCAGGGTGACAGAAGGCTTTGAGGGCCCAAAGAGAAGCCTCTACTTGAGATACACTGTTAAGTGGGTTGAATGGGACAATTCTGTAGTACCTGTTAAGATTTATATACTTGATGTGACTGATTCTTTGCAGATATCAAACATTTTGAAAGGAACGAGCCCAATCCATGATTGCCGGGTAAGTGAAATCCTTCAACACACATCATAGAGTCAATCGAATTCTAAAATATCAAAATGGTCTGTTACTTTGTTGACTATAAGTGAGCAACAGGTACTTTTTTGTTACAGGTTGAGTATGATGTTGAAACTTGTAGCACAACCCAAAATGATGGTAATGGCTGCCTTGATGTCAAGAGGACAAGACTTCTGATGCAAAATGGTGGTTATGTCGTCTATGGTTTTGCTCATCAGCATCTAGGCGGAGCTGGTTCAACTGTATATGGACAGGTATACTATCAATTTTCATAAACTTTGAGTATTAGTTTCTAGTGGCTTGAGTACATAAAAGATTTAAACATAGAAAAAGGTCATGATTTTGTACCTGTAAATTAACAAGGTTACAAATATTTTTTTTAATGTGATGTGTGAGACTTTTCCAATGAAGATCATAAATATTCAATTTTTAATGAGGAAAAGTTTAACTATACATTCTTATCTATTAGAAATGTATCCTTTACTTTCATTTGATTAATGTGCTTCTTGAGCTTCTTCACACACTTGACCTACCAAAAAAAAAAAAAAAAACGAAGAAGAATAGAAAAACCTTCTACCTTGATTTTGAATTCAGAGGATAATTAGGTGGAGAAGGGAACTACATGATCCCTCTGAGCATAGTTGTTAATGCTTATTTCCTTGTTTCCCCTTAATTAATCATTTTTGATAAAAAAATTTCTCACTGTAAGTTGTAATCATTACTATGCAGCTTTTATTCTGAAAGATTTTGTGTTGATGATTGTAGGACGGGAGGATTATATGTTCCTCAATCCCAAGTTATGGAAAGGGAAAGGAAGCCGGAAATGAGGCTGGCTATATTGTAGGAATGTCCACTTGCTATCCTCAACCAGGTTCTGTCAAGATAATTGATGGTGAAATTGTAACACTTGAATCTACCTATAGCAGCACCCAAAGGCACACTGGAGTTATGGGCCTTTTCTACCTCTTGGTAGCAGAGCGGCTGCCAAGCCAATACTCTAAACAATTCTCTCGTGCTTCACTCTTTGAGGAGACAAAGAATATAGTATACTGATATTGGTAGACAATGAGTATCATTTTGTTTAATGTGTGGAGTTTGTTTTAAAATACCTAAATGAATAGTAATTGAAAGAAATAAGTCATATTCGGGGTTCATGATGGGAAAGTATCATCCTCGTGCTACTTACTCATTTCTCGCAGTTTAGGGCAATTCAGGGCAGGCAAGAGCACGTAGGCTAAGTGGCATTGATTGCTTACAGATAATCTCTCACGGATTATTAGTCTTTTGTTTCGTTGGTGAGAGTTTGTACAAGGCTAATCTGATTACTTTGTTGTACCATATCACCTATGCCATGAATGTTGTGCCGCACTATCTGTCTCAAAATAATGTCACGGACTTGATTTCCCTGATGCAAACATTCGTATACTTGTGTAAAACTCATGCAGTTTGAGGGCCATTTTCCTTTCTTATGGTTGTTGTTAGTTCTTGTTGCCCAATGAAGTGCCAATAGCAAATCTGGTAGTAGGGCACCAGAAGTAGGGATGATGGGGAATGGAGATGTTTAGTAGATATACTGGTACCAATAGTATTGATATTATCAATAGTCTTTTTACTTTTACAAATTGAATCATTTAAATATTTTATTTTAAAAAATTTATATTATTAAAATTACTGAATTCTATAGTTTAAATTGTAAAATATAATAGATCAGCATATTTTTTCACATTTTATGAATTTTTTGTTGATAATTTGTAGTGAGAAGGCAAATCTCCATTTACGAATAGTTCTACTTTCTCTTTTTGGTCTTCTACATATGGCTTGCATCATTGCTGAGATGATTGAATAGATGAGCAGCCTAAAAAAAAATAATGAAGAAGTTGAGATAGTAAAGAACCTAACTTTCTCAAAAGTTTAAGATTTTAGGTGTTAATCCAAGAATAGTAATAAATAAGGATAACAAGAATTAAATTCTTAACCACAAATTTTGATACTTGATCAATAATTAACTCACTTAAAATATTTAAATTTTCGATGGAGGTCAAAGAATAATTTTATATATTTAATAGAGATAGTAGGCTGACTCTTAAAGATCATAAATAATAATTGTTGTTTATTATTCTTTTTTTTCTTTTGGTGCAAAATTATTTTTCCTTTCATACTAAGAATTGGTTAAAACTTTACAAGGACTTTAATTCGGAGGGGAAATACTTAGTACAAGGTGATAAGAAACTATCATCATGTTTTTCTTTATACTTTATTCTTTTAGTTTCTTGGGCAATTTTGCACTTTTAATCTTTTATACTTAGTGTCTTTTGCTTGAGAAGGTATTTTCGGTAATGATATGAGCTGATTTCGAATTTGTTAATCATTATTTTACTTTCTAAAAGTGTCATAACATCGTTGAGAGTAGCAATCTAAAAGATATAAGAAATTGGGATTTTAGAGTCATCACACGTCTAAGTTTTAAAGTGAGATGGTTTATACTTTAACTCATGTGCCTAGTCTTGCCATTATTTCTATTTTTATTTTTATTTTATTCCACCATTGTCGTAAATGGGTGGCAATTAAAGCCATTCTTGTGGGGAATATTTCTTGAAATTGTACAAATTCCCTGAGGAAACCATGCACTTTAGAAAGAAATTTTGTTAGTTTTGAAATCATTATTTTTGGAAATGAAATTTGTTAGAGGATAGTGATTTGGTTTAAAGAAATTTGTAATGTTGATAAGCTTTAGTAACAATGATGAGGATTTACATACTTGATAGAAGGAAAAGATTAATGAGCTTGATAAAGATATTAAGTAGATCCTTTTAACCTACGTTGGATCCACTAAAATACCCTCCCCTTAAGATCATAGAGAGTGACTTCACGCTCAAATACTTTAATCCTTCACAAGGGGTTTGTTGGCCTTTTTTTAAAAAAAAAAAAATTGGAAAGTGAATTTTAAAGAAGGAGAAAAATATCAATGAGTTTAAGTAAATTCTTTAATTTATTCCAAATGGAATCCACTCAAATACCCTCACCTCAAGATCATAGTGACTCCACACTTAAATACTACAATCCTTCATAGGGAAGCTTGTTGATATTTTATTTTAGAAGATGAATTTTTGAAGAAGGAGAAAAATACCAATGAACTTAGCAAAGGTACTAAGTAGATCCTTTTACTCCAGATTAGATCACTCAAATACCCTCTCCTCAAGATCACAGAGAATCCATACTCAAATACTATAATCCTTCATAGGAAAGTTTATTAACATTGAGATTGATATTTTGGTGAGTAACTGGCACAATAGTACCATGAAAAATGCTTCAAAAGATAAAATGATATTTGGGAAATAAAATTAGAATTTTCAAAATCTTAACAAAATTTCCCTTGTACTGTTATTGAAACCCTTCAGTTGTGATCTATGACCATTAGAGTCTTTTATTAAATCACATAAGGCTCTTGGAATCAATCGTTGGCAAGAGACATCTCATCTATATATCACAAAATAAAATAAAAGCTATAATTAACAACATGGACTTCAAAGGATATAAAATATAAAATAACATACCATATATAAATGTTAAGACATTAATTGGGGAGCATCTTAACACATTGTTAAACATTCCTAAAATCTAAACTTTCACTAACCACAACTCAAATAACACATAAAAATCAAACAAGTTAAACTAGATAAAGATAAAAAGAATTGCAAACACTATGACAACCTACAATCCATTGGGGTTTTGGTTTATTTGCAAACATTTTGGCCAAAGTGGTCAACACCAAAGTTTTAGTTAATATAAAGAAGTTTCCAAAGTGTTATTAATCATACAAAACCTTTAAATACATAGAGAAATATGCCCAAAACATTCAGACAATTCAATTAGGATCCCCAGATCTAAAGTTTTTTTGGGCAGCTTGCAATGTACCTAAATTTTAACCCTTTAAATGCATTTTCGGAAAATGTTATCACATCAAAGTTGTAGACAACACAAAAATAAAATCAAAAGATCAAAATCACCCTAAAACTCCCAAGAAACAAGAAGATTCAAACAAAATGTGGAGATTGCGAAAATTGAGTTTCAGGTTCAAGCTCTGTTTGGGTAGTTTTGACATTTATGAGATTTTCAGTCACCTCCCAATTATTTCAGCAAAAACTCCCAACATCAAAGTCTTGATAACTTGCAAAAGAGTTCAAAAAAACAAAAATCATGTATAAACACCCAAAAACTAGGGAGATTCAAAGAAATGAAGGATGCTAAAGTGCCTTGAGTATCAATTCAGGCACCATTTTGGGCAGTATACACATCTATGAAATTTTAAGGAACTTATATGAACATATTTACCAAAAGTGGCCAACATGAAAGTTATATCTAACTCAACCATGAGTTCAATGAGGTAAAAATCATTCCAAAACTCACAAAAATTTAAAAGTTATGAATGCAACACGTAAGCAAAATTTCTCTTTCCATATCTTAAGCCTCACCCTAAACTATATTTATTCTCACTACATTATGAGCATTTTGCAAACATCTTTAGCATCACATCATAGTGGACTCAAAAATCAATCTAACAAGTTCAAGATCATGCAAGAACTCCATAAACGAGGGAGATCTCAAGCAAGAATAGAAAGCAAAAATTTACCTTAGATGCAGAGGTCCTATCTTCATGCAAATCTCACTCTATGAGCTTCCACAAAATGTTGGGTAGAAAAGGAAGTTGAAAGAGGCTTGGAAGAGTTATGGTGGGTAGTCCTAAGCTCAACACATGAGCAAGGGTGCCTAGGTGAAGGAATGGAAGAGATTTAACGGAGGACAAGTTAAGAGGGGGCGTTGGAGGCTTTAGTATAGAAGAGGTAAAACTATTTCTCCATGGTGGTTGGCTATTGAGGTCCAAGGGCTGTTAAGCTCTTTTTTTTTTTTTTATTTGGAGAGGAAGAAGGGGAAAGTTCTAGAGAGAGATTGCAATGAGAGGCATATTGCCTTTTATTGTAGAGAAGTAAGTAAGGGAACCTCCTGAAAATGCCTAAATGAAGAGTTAATAGAAGGTGGTTTATGGTATCGAAGTCCATATATGCCTTGAATAAAGCCAATCAATTAGTTGAAGGCAGCATTGGGGGAGCAATGATGCTATAGAAATTGACTTTAATATGCATCCAAATTGTTTGGGAAGAGGGGATAGCAACCTTATCTCAAAAGGGAAGGATGCCTTGTATGACACAATGCTTTCTAATTTGAAATAAAACCCACATTAGGCTAAGCAGGTAGCTAATTTTTTTTTTAGGCATGAAGGAGAAAAGGAAATCATGAATAAGCAAGTTTGAAACTCAGAAATATCCCTCACTGACTAGGAAGAAACTCCAAAGTTTGAAAGCAAATAGTCCAAATTGGGAAGACATTGGAGAAATGATGTACGCCTCTTTCTCCTTTGGTTTGAGTTTAAATTCTTGGCTAAAATGAGGACCATGTGGGACATCCCACACCTCTTTCTAATCTCGGCTGAATTGCACACTTATACACACACACACACACACACACACACACACACACACACACACACACACACTTGCATTTAATCAATCACTTATGTGTCCATACATGCATATTAATGCAAAATTAGGTTATACGAATTTCTTGTTAATTGTCTTAAGTCATTTTGCCTTGGAAAATTATTTCAACCATTGAAAAGCATTTTTGAAATGTATGCTTTTTGTGGAGAGGACACTAATTCTAAACTAAAGGTGTAGAAAGAAACCTTGAAATCAAAACGCTTTTGCTTAAGCAGGAGCAAAACAAAATACATGGAGTGTAAGTTCAGCAAGAAACAATCTAGTAATAATGTGGAGGTAAAAAATGGGGACCATATGATACTATAGTTGTAAATACCTAATTTTGTCCAGACGCTGAAAAATTAAAATGGACCTATTTAAGAGTTTTAAAATTATCCTATTTATATATATATATATAAATTCTAGAAATTAGTTGAATGAAAATAAAAAATTTTTAAGATGTGTTTTGAGTCTTAAAGGTAAATAATATTATTAAAAATAAATATTAAAAATAAAAAAATAAAAGAAAAAAGATGCCGACAATTGCTTCACCCACTTCATTTTAATCATGCACTAAACCTACTCCATTTCAATCATGCATCACCCCAAAATGATCATGGCATTTCTTTTAAAAAAGAGAAAGGTTGGACAAGACCAACAGGAGAATTAGGTGGGGAAAAGAAGAGGAAGCCAAAAATTGGTTGGTGGGATTAGCCAAAGAGGGATGTCAAGCAGCCAGGGACGAAATAAAAAGAGAAAGTGGAAAGGAAAAATGGGGGGAATGAGCTGAACTAGAGAAAATAGAGGAGAGAAAACCAAAAATGAAAAGGGAGAAAAGAAAGGAGTACCAGATCCAAAAAAAAAAAAAGAAAAGATGGCAAGACATTATGAAGGAATAGCTATGCATTATTCAAATACTAATCAAATTAGTGTCGGCAAGCCATGAAAAAATTAAAGAAAATGATGAATATAGTCAGAAAATGCAGAAAGTTAAACTCTATATAAGGGAAGAAGTCTCAAACAATCGGGGGGAGATAACTCAATTTCTCTAAGAGATCCTCAAGTAAACCCGAGAAAGCAAGAGGGGAGGAAACACATGGGGAACAAAGAACAAAGAGTGGAAGACTCAGAGATGGATATATTGAGAGAGAAATAGAGAGAGTGTGGCAAAGAGAGCTAAGGAGAGGAGCTCCTTTCTCATTTGGTTTAGTAGCTGAGGGTTGGCGACCCACACACGTGAGCCAAGGGAGTTGAAGTCAGACACAAAGAGACAAGCTCACAAGCTTATCGATGCCCTTGCACCAAGGATATTCTCACTTGTGGTATATACTCTTCCTGCCTTTTGTTAAGATAAACTTTTGTAACCTTGTTAATTCATCTCTCTCTCCATCCTAATTTTTACTGTGTTGTCATGGGGCTGGAGTGAGTGTCAGTCAAAGCTTTAGCATCTAGGGTACAAGGGCCTAAGTTGAAAAAGTTATGAGACTGAGAAGAGCTCACATTCTTCTCTAATTTTGTCATAGTGTCGCCATCCAGTGGCACCGTTGGTGGTGGTGTGGGCTGCCACTTGCAAACCGCCATCGGTGACGGAGACACCGCATGTTGGGATTGCGCCGGTAGCTTGATGTTTTGATGACAAAACATGCGCTCCAAATTCTTGTGAAACTGCGCCTACGGGTGCAGTTTCTAAGGAAGAAGGGTGCGTGCACCAAATTATCATCCCTTTAAAAATAAATCAAAAAAAATATTTCAAAAAAATAAATAAAATATATAGTCAAAATTAGTATTTTTTATGAAAATTTTTGGTACCGGTTTCAAAAATTTCTAATGAAGAATGTGAAGTTTAACTGTATTATTTATGTTATTTTGTGTTGTTTTAGAAAAATATAGAAAAAAAATTCAGTTAGTAAAAAAATTTTTTGACTTCACTATCCAATTCAGCAAAGTTAGTATTATTTTTAAAAAATCTTACAAGTCTAATAAAGAAAGTTTCTAAAGATTTAGCATATATCATTTTAAAAAGATTATAAGTGAACTTTTAAAAAAAGAGAGAGAGAGGAAGAAACTGTGAAAGGATTTCATCACGGCATAGGCTTCGGCCCATGCCATGGCAATTTCTTTTTTTTTTTCTAAAATGAATAATAAAAATAATAAAAAATAAAAAAATATTAAAAAAAATAGAAATAATACAAAGAGTTTTAGAGTTATAATTTTCACTAAAAATGATACAAAGAATTCTAAGAAGATTATTTACATTTTAAATTATCCCTAAATTTCAAATCCTTGATTATCTTGACAATGGACAAAGAGAGTTGCCAATAAACTGACCGCTATCAAATTATCTTGAGTGATGTTATGTTACGAGCCTAGTTAGTTAACTAGCATAGTTCCATTAATACATTTTTAAAAGATCTCGACGATGGATAAAAATAGTTGTCAGTCAATTGGCTGCTATCAAATTATCTTGAAGGAAATTATATTATGAGTTTAGCCAGTCAACTGGCATGACTCCATCGATATATTTAAAAATAATCCTAAATCATGTTTACATGTAAAAATAAATTTATTTGACAATAGACAAAGCATATTATTGAAATCAAAAGTAGCAAACACCAATGTGGTACTGAAAAGGCGTTGTAGGGGTGCTAATACCTTCCCTATACTTAACCAACCCCTGAATCTATTTTTCTATAATGCAGACCATACTATTTGGTGTCTGACTTCACCATTTCAATACAAGTCGGTGGCAACTCCATTTTTTATCATTTTCCAAAACCCTGCCAAAAATTAAATTATTATTTTTTAATCAATTGGGATCGCCGCTCTGCGTCACGTGTCGACTATAGTTGTTAAGGTTTTAGTATCTTGGATCAATCTCATAAAGAGATGGAGAGATTAGTGGGGATGTCAAACACAGTATTTAAGTTGAGTGGTTGAAATCGAAAAATTCCTAGAGAGTCATTGATGATTGCATAATATCTAGAAGCCTAAAGGAAAGTTTTATTAAACTGCTTTAAGACTAGCCATACTCTATGATAGTAAGTGTTGGCATTTGAAGGGCTAACAAGTGCAAAAAATAGAGGTAACAAAGATGAGAATGTTGAGATGGATGAGTGGACATATAAGAAAGGATAAGGTTGGAATAATTGTATTCGGGCAAAAGTTAGTTTTGCACCTATCTAGGAGAAAATGGCGAAAACTCGATTATAGTGGTTTTGGTATATGTAAAGAAGACCACTTGAGGCTATAATGAGAAAAGTTTAGTTTTTAGTCCAATGAAGAAGGGTAAAGGAAGACCAAAAAAGACACTTGAAGAAATCATTAAAAGGAATCTTTTCTTAAATGGTATTTTTGAACACCTGATTTTTGATAAAACCCAATGGTGTCATTGGGCCCTTGCAGCTAACCTTACTTGTAGGATAAAGCTCTAAGTGTTATTCTGATTGTAAAAAAGCATTCTTATGCATATTAGGTCATATGCAATGCAAATTAAAAACATGCTACACCATGCCATTGCATAACTAAATTTAAACCTAGCATAGATTCCAACACACTACATAAAAGTAACACTTAAAAAACATTTTTGGAAATATACTTTTCTTCTTTTTTTGGTTTTTGAAAAACCATTTTGTATTTTTGAATTTTGAAATTGTTCTAATTTTTGAATTTCTTTTGGAAGATTGACTTCGCTAAGGTCAATTTCTAATTCAAACAAATTTGGGTGTCTGCAACAAGGCTTGCTTTTTTTTCTTGATAGTAACAGGAATTTCAATTATAAGATAAGATGATGGCTTTTAAAAATTTTTACCCATAGGATGGCCATAATCTGAGTTTCATCTAATCTTCCTAGAACCATGCATTACATATTATTTGGTGTTTATCAATGAAAGAACTCCAAGGATTAAGCTGCAAAGCTAGAGTTAGACTTCAAGGAAGATGAATAGATAGAAAGCTAAATGATCATGATAAGTTTAGCATATTGTCAACTAGGCTAAATGATCACTAATTTCATATAACAAAAAGTGAAGAATGTGGATCCTTTGCAATTGAATTTGGATCCTCTGCATTTCTTATTCCTATGTGTTGCTTATCACTTGCATTTCTTATTCCACTTTCTTATTTTACATTTCTTCTCTAGTTGAAGTTATTTGATTACATTTTTTTATGAATGAAGATTGAATTACGAAATGCTTTAATTTCACCATTCTTTTAAATTTCATTCTATGAAATTACTCATGAAATATGGATTAGAGAATTTACAAAATTATTTTTTACCAAAATAATGTTCTATAAACTTCCTATGAGATGCCAAATTTTTTGTTTTTGTTATCCATTTAGAATTTGCTAGCAAAAGGAATTATGAACCATTGATTTGGAATCTCTTTTATATGTTGAAATTCATCTATGGTTTTAAAGTGCTACATTGTGCGAAATACTAATTTTCCATTCATGTTTCTTTGAGCATATGCATTCACTGAGTCATATGATGAGTACTCTCGTGTTCTATGTTTTTTAGACCATCAACATTTTAGTTAGTTGTTCTTTTAGGATTTTGTGTCTCATAATTCATTAGTAGATCTAGCTCCTAATAGAATCTATTTTTGTTATTGAACTCTTGAGTTTTGTTGCCATAAGGAGTTTCTTGGTCTTCTATGAATCATTATGTTGCTTTTGATTTTGTTTATGCATAAGCACATTTTCAATAGTTTCTAGATTTGTTGGTTTTATTATACTATGTTGTATTTTTGGGATGTCTATATTTTAAGATAAACCCTATTGAAATTTTGGTAACTCTAAGTTATTGTGTTTTAATACCCTTGATTTGCATTTTTATGCCTATTAGGTTAGGTTTGCCTAGCTAAATAGGCCTTAGGGCTAGTTTAGCTTCTATGTAGGTCATGACGTAAGGTTTTAAGTCATAATAATATTTTCTTTCATCTTGTCCAATTTTTAAGCTAAATATGCATGTTTTGTCATGCCAATTTTCAAGATGTGCATATTTTCTTGAAGTAATTTCAGTTTAATGTGAAACATCTTTTATGACATTTATAGTAATACTATACTAATTTGCTATTACAAAATGTTTTAAGTGTGGGCACCCAAAAAAATTGCTTTAAGTGTGATGAATAAATATATATTGTAAAACTAATGCTTTTGATTGTTTAATTTTGGGTTTATTTTTTTATTATTAAAGATAATTGTTCTTTTTGAAATACAAAGGTGTGTCTATTAGTTTAAAAATAAAGATATTCTTTTAAATAATCATGTTTTTTTTGAAGAGATAAATCATTTCATATAAACGCAAACACAACTATTAAAAGTTAATTTTATATCGACTGACTTTATTGACTGATAAGTAACTATCAATATAAATTCACAATATCAACAAATAAGATATTGGTAATATAAAAATTGCATGTCCATGAGAAAAGTGCCTGGCAAAGTAGATTTCATTAGCAAATCACTCAGTATAGTTCTCAGTTCCTTACAAGAAATGATTGTTAATGACTATTCTATTGACCTTTCACTAGCAATTTATTTTCCACCTTATCTAAGGGCAAATCCACTACCTCTTTAAAATTCAAATTTAAGATATGTACTTTAAATTATTCCCTCATTAGACATACTAATTTGCCCTATTTGCCATTTTCCAAAATGAAAGTATTGTACAATAATTTGAACATGATTATTATAATAATGCAATTCTATAATATGTGTACTAAAAACTTAATTAGCTTTGATTTGGGATTTGGTGATAGGAAGACTTATTGTTGTATTCTTTTTTAATAAAGAATTGCTTATCCTTTGTTACTCATGAATGCAGGTTTTATATTGAATCTACTTGCATTATATCTTATGTTCTTTATGTGTATGTATGATATAATGTATATATATCACCTTGACTACTCAAAATTTCTAGGTCTGACTTTAACCATCTCGACTGAATGTCCCTGGGAAATAAGATGTTTGTTGGTCATATACATAATTAGGAAAAATCTCAGCAGCCTAGCCATCAGTAAAGTTAAATTTTTCTTTGACTATTCAACATGCCATTATAACACTGATGACTAATCCATTGGCATTCCAAACACATTTAGTGACAGATAATTTGTCGGGCCCATTATTAAAATGATGACTTTTTCTTTCCAATAGATATTCCCTCATATATCCATTGATATTGTTAGGTATTTAGCACCTTTTGTTGCTTCTTCTTCTCCCATCTTCCTATTCTCTCTTCTCTCTTATATTTCTTCCGTCTCTTTCACTTATGAAAATATTATTATGGAGTTTCGTCTTTTTCTATTCTCTCTTCTTTTCACTATCCATGAACAAAGAAACATTATTCTAATAATGGAGAGGATAAACTCTAGGTTTAGACATCGAATTACTACTACTACTTAAAGTAGTACCCTACAATTTGGCGGGAATTCTCTTAGCATTTCTCTTAGCATAGAGGGATTGCTAGGATGAGCCTATGGTAGATGGCCAAGATTTGATCAAGGATGAGGTGCAATCCAAGGGTGGAAAAAGAGTCAACATGATCTACTTTAAAATGGTAAGAATTTACATGCAAATTATGGGGGATTGCTTGCAATTAAGTGGGAAATCAAGGGTTTCCCACTTAACATGGGGAAGGTGGTGGAATAGGCTAGTTGTGTAGCCCATGCTACCCTAAAAGTGGCCCAAGGATCAAGCCAAGAGATGACCATGGGTAAAAGAACATGTCCTAGTGTGACTAGGGTCAAGTCAAGGTGGTTAAAGGCTTGGTCAAAGTGTTTCAAGCTTAAAATGGCATGTTTTGTATATTTAATGGATAAAACCCTAAACCTTGGGCATGTGTGCGTGTGTGTGACAGCACAAGGGCTGAAATGATAGCCATTGTGCATGGTCAAAGAGAATTTTGGGGTGAAAATAGAGTTTGGTTCATCAACATGGTCAAAATACATTGAAAAGGGTAAGTTTTGTTTCCATAAATATGGCCAATTCCTTTTTTTTTTAAATGGGGCATTCTTTTAAGGATTTTTGGGCTGATTATTGGGCATGATTCAGGGAATATTTTATGCAAAATTTTGGGAGACAAAACATGAAAGGGGGCCCTAGGTCAAAGGTTAAACTTTTGGTAAATTTTATGTCATGAATTTGGTTAAATTAATACATTAAATAGTGGATTTTTAGGATACTTCTTTGGTGAGAAGTAATGGTGGCGGCATGAGCTTACCTTAAACAGCTCATGCCATATCCCATCAAGAGCTAGCCATGCTTTAATCAATTATCAAAGAGGGTCAATTTGAATATTTTATTTTAGGGAAGTGGGTTAATTGATGAATTTTGTGAAACTAAGAGAATTTCTGGGAGAGGAAGAGAGTGGGATAGTTTACACTTGGGGAGGAGACCCTGACCCTCAAACAAGATGGGTTAGGTTTGCTAAAGTCCCAGTGAAGGTGGTCCAAGACCATCCAAGGTAGTCTAGGGACGACTAGGTACAAATTAATTAATAAAAATAAAATTTTGAATTTTTCTCACTAATTAATAAGGTTGGAGCAAGGCCCAATGAGGGTGTGCTACCGTTTAAAGAGTCTTGGGTAAAAAGGAAACAGTTTCCTAAAGAGGCTTGGTCAAAGTGTGAGTTAAAGGGTAATACTTGTGGGATCATGTTGGGTGGCAACATGGACTGTTTAATGGCCACCCATAAATGATCTTGTGCAAGAAAGAGGGTTTTGACTTTGATTGGATCAATTCAAGGTCTATTGGATGGGGTATGACCAAGTTGATTTTAGGGAATCAACTTTCAAGAAAAGGGACTTTTCTTGAGAACTAAGTAAAAATTGGTCCAAGAGTGGTTGTGAGGCCATGGGAGAGGTCCACAATGGTAACCCATGGTGGCTCAATTGGGGTTTGTGCCATGGTGTTTAAGGTTATGGGTCAAAGAACCAAGTTTAACCTTGGTTGGTTTCTAACTTAAGTTTTCAAGAAAGAGGGCATTTCTTAGAAATTTAGTTAATTGGGTCTTAGGATTGGATTAGGCCTTGATTATGGCCTATTAAGAAGTAGATTAGTAGGAGTTTGGGCCAAGAGAGGCAACAACCCCATAGACAGTGCCACCTCTCCTTACTCTTGCTCATAATGTGCTTATGTGGCCCTTATGTGAAGTGTAAAGGTGGTTTGGCCTATTTTGGCGCAAGGTTGACCAAGGACAAAGGTAAAGATTAGGGGGTTGACTTTGGTGAAAGCGGTTAATTAAGGAGTGTTTAACGTTGGAAACTTTTAGAAAGTTCTTGGAACATAGGGCAAGCTTTATAAAGCATGGTATGAGGTTTTCAAGATCATTTTAGATTTTGAGACAATTTAAGACTTTTGACTATCTTAAGGTTTCAAAGGGGTATGTTGGAGGTTAGTGGGCCTTGGTCCACTTCATGGGCCTCTACTTAGCTTAATGGGTTTTGAGTGTTGTTGGGACTAATTGAGAGGTCTCGAGAGAGTTTAATGGACATGTCCACTACTCTAGGAAATGACACTCCATAGAGGAATATTGGCCCTTAAGGTTTTCCGATGAGCCAATTCTATATAAGAAAGTTTTAAGGGGTTTAGTTTCTTACCTTAAGGTACCTAGGGACTTGAATAGCAAAGAAGTAGGTTCGAGGGCCTAAAATGCTATTTTTGGAAGGTTTTTCTAAAAGTGAGGGATGACAAGGATATGAATGCTAGTCTCAAGATCACCTTTAACTCAAAGTGATGAGATGATTTAAGGGCAGAATCTAGTTCTTATATAACCTTCCTAATTAGGCAGGTTCTAACACTAACTCTCTATTTTGATGAATTTTTAAGTAAAGATGGCCTAAATTAGGATTGCTAACCTAAATTAGGGTCTTGAACTCCTATTTTGAGATTTCATGGAATTATTCAAGATCTAACATTGACTTTCCATTTCTGGAAACTTGCCAAGAATGGCCTATTTTTGGTTTCATACAAATTTAGGTGTTTACACTTGTCTAGAAAAGACCAGTGGATATACACAGAATGGTTGAGAACATGAGGTTGTTGTATGTTCTTATTACATAATGAAGTGCCAACAACAAATCAAGTAGAGGGGGAACTAATGTAGGGTTATTAGGGAATGGAGATGATTGGTAGATACGTTGTTGTTAATAGTATTGATAGAAATATAGGAATGAGTTTAACTATGCTCATAAACAAAATTTTATTATATTATAACAAATAATTTAAACCATTAAATTTACTAAGTCTCATGAACTAAATGATAAGATTCAGACATCAAATGGCCTACTAATTGTTTGTAAGCATTCATGCTCCTACAAACATCCATAGCAAATATACTCTATATGAATGGTTCTAGGCTCTCTTTTTGTCTTGTACATGTGCTTTGCATCATTGCATTAATGATGGTTTGAGTATTTGGTCAATATTCTTAAAATAGTTGAGATGAATGAGCCCAAAGAAAAATAAAAGCAAGTTGATATGAAAAACTGGCCCTTAAAGTTCATAAATAACAATAGCCTTTTTATGCAAAATTTTTTTTTTTTCAACTAAGAATTAATTAAAACTTTACAAAGCCTTAAATTCAAAATAGAAATAATTGGTGTGGAGTAATAAAAAAATACTACCATATTTTTCTCCATAATACATTCCTTCAAACTCTGGGGTTGTTTTACACTTTTAATTTTTTATTAATGTGGAAGCATCTTATGGGACAACCTAAGTCTTAAACCAAGAATTAGCCCTAACACATAGCATGCTTATCTTGCTATCAGGAGTAGACTAGAATGCAGTACAAAATTGTTCCAACTATTTGACATTCATCCTAAGGCCATTGGTGTCCCATGAGAAGTCACTTGAAAACTCTAAATGTGAAGCTTCACATGAATTAACAATAATTTTATTTTGAATTTTTTACCACAAGTCATTATACTTCTTTATTAGCTATAAGAATAGTCAAAATACAAAGTTAACATTTAATGAGTACTTGAATAGCCTCTTGGAAATTCTTAGGCTTACTTCAAATGAAAAATATTGAGCTATTGCTCCATTTTCTTATTCTCAAAGGGATGTTCCAAAGCATTTTATTTATACTATCCCTTGAATTTAATTATCAACCTTTTGAAGATTAATCAAACTTTTATCCTATGGGATTTGAAGAGCCTATGTTTTCTTCTCTAACTTTTGAAGATTAAAGTGGTGAGTGCAATCTACCTTGTACCTCTAAGGTGATGTAGTTCATTCTCTGTTTCCTTGGGATGGTGAGAAATATCATCCATGTAGTTTTCTAACTCTAAATCCTAGTTCGCAATTATCAAAAGTGTCAAGTTTTTGTAGTCATATCTCTTTCGTTCCTTCATGGAATCTAATGATTCTAGTGTGGTTTTAAGCTCAAGAAGTCTTCTTCCATCTAACTTTTGAATAATTAGAATCCATGTTTTCTAGAGAAAATTATACCCAAAACAAATTTAGTATCTCTTCATGTCCATGAATTATTGTTTCGTCTACCCCTTCATTTTATCCCTTATTATGTTTGGTATTAAATCTTTTGTTTCTATGATTGTTCATGGTTAACATATTACACTTTCAAAGAGGAATATTTGTGATTTTGAGATTGATGAATTGAAGAGAGAAATCAAAATTTTCAAACAACATTTTGATGACTTGAAAACTAGATCTATCTTCGAGAATATGAAAAGTCAAGTACTAATTCATCATGTTCTCCATTTGTGAATGGTGATAACATTGTAGATTAGTCATCTATTCTAATTTATGATGTTGATTTGAAAGATGTTATGCAAAACTCTGTTGTGCCTAATTTGAATTTATCTTTCTATTATGATGAGAAATAAAGTTATCCATGTAATGGGGATTTTGTCATGAATCAAAAGTGTCTACATATGAAATATGGTGCTAAAATTGTTTTGATTAATTCAATTAGAACCATCACCTAAGCCTTACATTTGGGAGATAGATAATTTGTGGTCTAACAAACTAACTACAGGAGTACTCAAGAAGGTCAACAAAAAACAAAGCTTTCACTTTTGTGGAAGATACGAATGCAAGTTAAGTTGAGTAAAATCTAGTTTAACCTCTTAATGAGAAATTACTAGGGATGATATATTTATGATTCTAGATACCCTATTGCTTTTTTATAATAAATGCCATGAAGAGTCTTTTCTTTTTTTTACATAGTATTCACTAATCTTCAAAGGGGAGTTCTACATGAATACTTTGGTTAGTTGTTCTAAATTGCCACATGGAAAAAGGAAGAGAGAAAGTTGTTCTTGCTCACTTAGTACCCAAAAAGGATGGTTCATGGCATATATGCATGGAGTCATAAAAAAAATCACTATCAAATACATGTACCTATTCCTAAACTTGATTTACTTGATTAATTACTTGATTTTTTACTTTCTCTAAAATTGATGTTAGAAGTGGTTATCATCAAATTTGAATGAGTCTTGGAGATGAGTGGAAGATAGCCTTTAAAACTAGAAATGGTTTGTATGAATGGCTGGTTATGCTTTTTGGGCTTCCTAATGTACCCAGTACTTTCACATGCCTTATGACTCATGTTTAAACCATTTATGGGTAAACTTCTTGTTGTGTACTTTGATGATATTCTTGTTCATAGCAAATTTTATTCACAACACTTGAGACAAGTGTTTCAGGTGTTAAGAGACTAGAAGTTATATGCCAATGCATAGAATTGCCAATTACACTAATAGCATTGTGTTTTTGGGCTATGTTTTATGTTTGATAGGAATTGAAGTTAATTCAAACAAGATTGAGTCAATTGCCAACTAGCCAACTCCTAAATCCATTCATAATGTAAGAAGCTTTCATGGTCTCATATCGTTTATTGAAGATTCATAAAAGGAATCAGCACTTTTCTTGCTCCAATTATTGAGTGCTTGAAGGACAATTCATTCCAATGAATAGAGACTACCTAAAAGCACTTTGAGCTAATAAAAAAGTTATGATGGTTGAAGCTTTAGTTCTTGTACTTCGAAATTTTAGAAAAATGTTCAAAGTTGAATGTAATGCTTCAAATGTGGGCATTGTTGTTATTCTAAGTCATGAGGGTAAGACCAATTGTAGTCATTATTCATGGTTTAGAACATTGTGGTCATTACTAATACCCAAAGAATTTGTCTTGTATTCTAACCATGAGGCATTTAAAGTGCTTGAATACTTAGGACAAGTTTAATAGTAGCCATACCAAATGGGTTGAATTTGTGATATACATTTTCCATCATGACAAATCTAAAAAGCTCAACAAAGTAGTAACACATTGAGTAGAAGGCACTTGCTTCCAAACACAATGGAGACAAAGGTATTGGCATGTGAGGTTATAAAGGAAATATATTCATCTAACTCTAATTTTTCTTCCATTTAGGCATCTTGCTTAAAAGGATCAATTAATCACTTCTTTCTGCAAGAAATTTTTCACAAAGATAACAAGTTATGCATTCCTGATTATTCCTTGCAGAAAGCAATCATTAAAGAAACTCAAGGAGATAGATTTGCTAGTCACTTTGGAAGAAATAAAACTTTAATTCTAGTGCAAGAAAATTTGTCATGGCTAAAACTTAGCCAAAATGTGAGGAGAATTGAAGAAAATTGTGTTGTTTGCTATAAATTAGAAAGTCATATGCAAAATATGGGTCTTTACACTCCACTTCCAATGATGTTAGGATAGATTTCATTGTTCATTTGCCTCAGACATAGAGAACCAAAGGTTCTATAGTTGTTATGATTGATAGGTTTTCTAAAATGGCTCATTTGTTCCTTGTGCTAAAACTTCTTATGGAATTGATGATCTTTTGTCTAAGGAGATTGCAAAGTTTTACGGAATTCTCAAATCAGCCACTTCAAATCATGATCTGTGATTTATGAGTCACTTTTGGAGAACCCTTTGGAGAAAACTCAACACTAAATTACATTTCTATATAACTTACAATCTTCAAACTGATGGTTAGATTGAGGTTGTCAATAAAACTTTGGGAAATCTTATAAGGTGTTTGGTGAACAAGAATATTAAAGAATGGGATTTGTTTTTGTGCTATGCTAACTTTGCGTATAAATGGTCCTCTAGTAAGCCATTGAATACAGTCCATTCAAAATTGTTTATGGTTCGAATCCTTAGTCCTCTAGATCTAATTTATCTTCCATTAACTTAGTGGTGAAACTAAGGAATATGGCAAAATTCATCAAGAAACTGCATGAGCAAGCTAGGAAGAAGATAGTGAAGCAAAATGAGAAGTACTAAACTCAAACTAACAAGATCTTAGAAAAGGGTATTTTCCACTAGTGAATTTGTAAAGATGAAGCCTAGAGCTAATGGTCCATTCAAAGTGCTAAAGCATATTGGAGATAATGCATACAAGATTGTGTTGCCAATTGAATATGAAGTTTTGAACATTTTCAATGTTATTGACCTTATTTTGCGTCATGAAGATTTTGAAGACTCAAGGATGATTTATTTTCAACCGAGAAAGCATGATCTAGGAACATTTTATGAGAAAACTCAACTTAAATCAAGAATCTATCCAAACACATAATAGGCTTATTTTATTGTTAAGTGATTAGAATGCAGCCCAAGTTGTTCCAACTTTTGGACATTGCCCATGGCCAATTGTGGTCCTTGAGTAGTTATTTGAAAGCTCTAGATGTCTAGTTTTACTCTAGTTGAGAATTATTTGATTTCATATTTTATAACAAAGGTTTTAATATTTTTTTTATTAACTACTAGAAGAAAGAGATAGCATTTAATTAGTAGTTGAATACCTTCTTGGAAATTATTAGGCTTGCTTAGAGCAAAAATACTTAGTTATTTCTCCATTTTCCTCTGCTTGGAAGGATGCTGTAGCTTTCACTTGTATTTGATTATTAGACTTTTATGAAATTAATTAAACTTTTGTCCTGAGGGATTTGAAGAGCCCTTTTGTTTTTTTCTCTAAGTTCTATATCTCTTTGGTGGATTTTGTAATGTAGTGAGTGTGCTTGGCCTATATCTCTAAGGTGGTAGTACTAAGCAATTTTATACCTCTAGTTTTCTAAATTCTAAAACCTAGCTCATAACTATAAGTGTCAACTTTTTCCAATTATATCTCCTTCATTCCTTCATGGAATTTAGTGATTTTAGTGTGGTTGTAAGATTTAAGAAGTCTTCCTTTTTTTTGGCTTTTGAATCATTTTAATCTAAGTTTTCTACAGAAGGTTATAGCCAAAACCAATGTAGTCTCTTCAAGTTAGTGAATTGTCTTTTCATCTATCCCATTGTCCCAATCATTTATAATTAGTGTCTTCTACTTAAGAAGATGCTATTTGGTGATGATATGATCTAGTTTCATCCTTTTTAATCGTCAAGTTTACTTTTGAAAAAAGGTTTGCTCTTCTCTCTTAATACTAATTGGAATTTTGACAAATTTTAACCTAGGAGATGGTCATAATTGAGGTTTGTATAATCTTCCCAAACTATTATGTATTGTGCTATGTTGGTCAATGAAAAAACCTTAACGATTAGACTACATAGCTAAAATTGGACAAGTTTTAGTGGGGAACCCAAAGAAAAAGAAAGCTAAGTGATCTTTTTAAGTTCAACATATAGTCAATTAGACTAAACAATCACTAATTTCATATTAAACACATTGAGAGGAGGCAAAGGGAAAAGTGGAAAAGCTTTGAGTAAACTTTTTAATTTGAATTGTTTAATAACACATTCATGGCTAGAAAGTTAAGTCAGTGAGCTTTTGCTTCAAATCATATCTACACAATATGGTTGTGCCATATGAAAATTTTTTTTACTTATTATTGTTTTATGTGAAGATATTGTTACGGTTTAGGTTTTTAGAAGAAAGATTTCAATGGCACTTTGGTAAATAAGCCAAAAAGGAAGTATTTACCTTTTTTTTTTCTTTTTCTCTTCCCTTTCCCCTATTCTTTTCTTTTTCCTTGCTAAGCCACCCACCATTTTCTTAGTGCTTCACTCAAAGCTGACCACTATTCCTCCATTATCTTCATTTTCTTCTTCCTTTCATCCTCTGGTTCTAAAACACACTCAACTTAATGGTTAATTGTTGCTCCCTTACTTTTCTTAAATCCCTCATTCTATTACCTTTCTCATACTTAATAGCTCAATTGCGGTTAGCAATTGATGAGATCTTTGAAAGCTTTGGGATTTTGGTAGTTTCAAGATCACTATGTTGTTATTTTCTAATGGATAAATTAAATCATTCTTAGTGCTAGTGATTCTTCCTCTATGAAAATGCCACATGTGCATATCAACCACTCAATTGAGGATTGTATAGCTCTTAAGAAGAAGGTTCAACATGTGATTGATGGCAAATTATTGAATTTCAATCTAGTTGAAGAGCCAAAGGTTAGTGAAAACCCCCTTCCTTGCTATAAGGATCTTAGGTGAATGCCATTCAAGACAAGGCTTACCAAATATATCCATGCCCTCTTGGGCACAAGTTAAAGAACTAGTTGGTCTACAGGATCCACTCTATTTTGCTAGTCTAATATGGTGTTTTAGACACTCATACAATGGCTTTCCCAAAGGCCCTAGACTGGATTTAATAATGGTCGCACATGTTTATCTTGTTTTTCCATCAATGCTTAATGAAATCCATGCATTCCCTTTCATTCTTGCACTTCCATTTTCTATTTTCATTTTCATTAATTATTTGCACTATGCCATGTCTCCTAAAGCCATTTCAAAAATATGGAATGAAATAAAAATGGTGAATGATTGCATCTTCGTTTACCATCATGGCTTAAATGAAACATCGATAATGCCAATGATAAGAATAGGTTGCCTAAAGGATACAAGAAAATCCAAGATATTGTCTTGATTACCTGATTCCCTTGAATGATCCAATATTTGAGCATTAAGCAAAATCAAAGGGATTGTTGACATCCAGTAATGACACTCTAAAACCTGTTGAAATGCCCCTTTTTAGGCCATTTTTTGGTATTACATTAACCAAAAAATATTTGTGCTAACTTTGAACCGTTTGAGCCTCCAAGTTAACATTTACATCAAAACTTTCATAGTTACTACTTATGTTTTAAAAGAATGGCAAGATCATCATTTGACTTTTTTTTTATGATTTAAATTTTAGGATTTAAATTTAGTACCTTTAAGTTTAGAAATTTAGATAGTCAAGTTTTAAAATTTAAAATTTAACATTTAGATTTGAAAATTTTAAGATATATAAAATTTGTTATACGTCCATAAAAGTTAAAGAGAATATTACACATTTTAAAAGATAAAGATCAAATCAACATGCGCCACATTTAATTTGTCCTAATCTCAAAATAAGAAAATCCTCTATTTTAAAATATTGGTATAAATTGGTTCTTAATTCAATTTTTTAAATATTATTTTGACTGGGCCCATGAACTTGCAAAACTTGGGCCTTATATATATTATATACTGCTGTATACATTACTTGAGCATTGATATCCAAAACTCCAGCCCATTACCATGCAAAACTTGGACCTAGTATGTATTTATTACTCATATCGATTAGGAATTTTTTAGGTTTGAACTTTTCAGTCTTGTGAATATATAGCTTAGCATGGATCAATGCTATACCGAATATAATGCATAACAATTGTTTAGATAATTTTTCTTGATCTGTAATATGCCCACAGAAAGCTAGTAGACTTTTTTAACTATTTAGGAGATGATAAGAACAAGGGAATATTTTCGTAAGAGCTAGGGCACTATGTCAACAACTTTTGATGAGAACAAAATGTTACGAAATAACTATTTTATTAAATATAAAATTATTTAGACAAAAAACTATAAAGGGAACATAATAAAACTATTAAAAGATAATAGCACAAAACTTCGCAGAATAAAAGAAAAATCAAAGCAATTAATTTGTTACAAGTTGTTAAGTTTAGTGTTACGAATAAAGGTATTCTTTACATGAATATAAATTTTTAAAATATATTTTATAAACAAATACAGACTTTTACAAAAATAACAAAGGATATCAGATTTTAATTATTCTTATTCTTAACTTAAAGTATAATATATATTTTTAAGTATATACAAAAGATAAAAATTATAAGTCATAGTAAATAATTATCTTATTGATAACTAATCTAAAAAATAAATATACGCATAAGCACTTCCAAAAGTAGTATATCTCAAAGTTAATATATTTAAATTTTTTGCCTTTCGTGATTTTTTATCTATCTTTTTAGTTTATATTAAAATATATATCACTTTTTTATACTAATTTTTTTTAATTTTATAATTTTTTCTCTTACTTCTCTCTATTTTTGAATCTCTTAAAAGAGAAAAGATCATATCCAAAGACGATGGCTTATCACCAAGTAACCTATACAATCACTAAAGTGTTTGGTCCAATAAAATTGGCTGACATCATACAGTTGATCTATCTTTTGTCAGTACTTTCAAAAAATTATGTGTTATAGTTTGATAAACTTATATTAGACTGGTTATCATTCATAATTTTTGGCAGAGTAAGCAAGTTATGTCATAAGAAACACTCAAACAATTGGCGTTTTTATAAAATATTTTATAAAATTATGTATTAATATGAAAACAATACAATATGATCACAATGCTTAGATTAATTTTTACTGTAATCATTACATTGAAAGTTGGCCGAATTTATACTTTTGTTCACAGCAAATTGAATTCATTTCAATTTTCTTTGAAAGGAATTCAAGAAGGTATGATTACCTTTGAATAAAAACACACAATTTCTTGAGATTTAAATCTTTATTCAATTCCTCCTTCATCCCATTTAGGTGTTCTTCTACATATAATAGTAAGTATTTTCACAAAAAAAAAAAATCCTTACAACGAGAATTTAGGATTTTTTTAAGTCTGGTTTAAATTTGTCAAAGGTGGTTAAAGAAC
Source organism: Dicorynia guianensis (assembly GCA_037013595.1). Taxonomy (NCBI): domain Eukaryota; kingdom Viridiplantae; phylum Streptophyta; class Magnoliopsida; order Fabales; family Fabaceae; genus Dicorynia; species Dicorynia guianensis. Next base: position 6,084,219 of record JASUAB010000010.1, read on the forward strand.
CAATTAAGGATGTAATTAGTTTTCTAATTTAAAATTTAAAAAATTCCTTTCATTAATCCGGAACGTGGATGAAATTCCAATATTGGATAGATTTTGTAACTAATTTTATGGTTTACTAGTGTCAAATATATGTATTATTGCATATATAATTTTTCTTAAAAAATAATTTTAGAGTAACCAATACAAATTTTTTGATAAAAATAAGGTTGTTAGTGTCTAATAGGACATTAGACATTTATGATGAGAGTAGAAACCAGTTTAAAATATTAGATTTTATTTTATGAAGAAATTTTTTTCTCAATTTTAAAATAATTTAAATTTATAATAAAATAATAATTTTAAGAAATAAGACATTCCAAAAAATATTATAGGCAAAGTAATATTTTTTTACTTTCATACTTTTATATGTAATATAAATATACACAATAGTAAGTCAAAATATGTGAGAAATATAAAAGTTTTAATAATTTAAGATATATTTTATAAAAAATTATTTCTAATAAAATAATATACCATGTTTTAATATATTTTAAAATTTTTATGAAAATAAATTTTAATTAAAAACTGAGAAATTTAAAGAAAAGAAAAAATTTAAAAAAGAATTGAGGATTCATAAGAAAGCAAGTGATAAATTTTAAAATATTTTGAATTATGACAAAATATTTTAGTGCATAAAAATTTTAACGAAAGTCTTACAAGAATAGATAATTTTAATCTTGTAGCATTCATATTTTATTTATACTTCAATTACTGCATCGTTAGTTAGTTTTTCCCATTCCTGACTTATTTGTGGATTGTATTTGTTAAGCACTTGACACTGACTCTCTATTACTTTACAAATGTTTCCAAATTAGTTTAAGATACTGCCACCCAATTGTTGTTGACCTAAAATTGTATTTGACTAGGATGAATCTATTGGGCTTGCTTCAAGGACATTTTATTTGATGTGGCCATTGGTGATTTTTTTTATCGATGGGTCCAATGACCCAAGTTGAATTGAGTTATGCAGGACCCCCATTCTCATCTTTTAGATTTAGCTATGGTTAGTGATAATATAGTTTATCATTGATTGGGATCGTTGTAGAGACTTCATGGATTTGGTTATAATAAATGCACTTCGATTGGGACAATCTTGTTCTCACTAGCTCATGAAGCAATACTTTATTTTTTGGATTTCTCCAAAGATATATTACCTTATCTTGTGGTAGGAGACTAAACTTATAGGGACATTTATATTTATTTGATATAAAAATTTTAATTAGTCAAGATTATGGGATTTATTGTAAGTTTACCAGGGATGATAATTTTTTTATAACATTTACGTAAAAAAGTTATGTAAGTTTAAGTTTTCTGAATGAAAATAACAACCAAAGCATCACAATGACACTACAGTCGAGACTAGTGCCTAGTGTCCTCTGGATGGATCGGTTTGGAGTATGGCAACGTGTTGGACAAATTATTTTTATCAAAAGAATTTTATAAAATTTTTATTTAAAATTTTTTTTATATTTATATATTTTTTATAATTAAAAATAAAAAAATAAAAAAATAATTAAACATTTAAATTCTCTCCCTCTTTCCCTAGTGGTCGAACTCCACCCTTTCCGCTCCCCCAAAACGTCCATGCTTCCGTCTTTTCTTTTCAATTTTAAAAGAGAATTGGAAAAATTCCTACGCTTTTAAAAGAAAACTTAATGCTCCGTGCTTTACTGCCAGTTTGGGCCCACATCAGCCGCCCTCAATGCGCCATGGCTTAGAACATCTCAATCCCCATTTATTTAATATTATCATTATTTTAGTGATGAGAGAAAAGAATTTAATTAAAACTTTATTTAATTTATATTTTTAAAAAAAGAAAATTAATAAAAGGTATAATATTTTTTTTAGTTTATCTTTTTTATCGAAATAGAAGAATTTAAAAAAAAATTAAAAATTTTAAATTATAATAATTAAATTATTTTTAATTATTTTTATTAATCTTAAAATTATTTTTATATTCATAACTTTAAAATTATTTTTTTAAAAAATATAATAATATATTATTTTTTAATTATAATCTCTATTTTTACTAATCACTATAAAAGTATATTTTATTATTTAGTTTGGTAAAAGAGAAGAGAAGAGGAGAAAAACTAATTTTTATTTTTTTTCTTTATTTAATTAGTAAAAAGAGAGATTTTAATTAAAAAATAATATATTATTATATTCTTTTAAAAAATATATTTATAAGGTTATAAATATAAAGATAAATTTAAAATTAAAAAAATAATTAAAAGTAATTTAATTATCATAATTTAAAATTTTTAATAAATTTTTTTTATCTCTAAATTTTACAAGTTTTGGATAAAAGGCAAAATAGTAAGGGAAGAGATTTTGAATCTCTTAGTTTCTCTTTCTTACCCTCTGAAAATCTAAATTAAATAAAAAATTTGAATTAAAATCTTTCTCTCCTCCTCTAACTAAATATAAGATTAATCTATTTAAAGTAAGGATTATTAACAATAAACTCTTTTCAACAAAAATAATTTCAGACTTAAATTTATGTTAAAAAATTATTTTAAAATCTCTCAACACAATCAATTTTTATAATGCCTACACCTTATTAATTATTTTATATTCATTTATCATAACTTTTATGTATTTATCACTAATTGTTCATAATTACAAGACAAAAGAAAATCACTTTGTCCCGTGTCAATTGTCTTTTTCTTCGTTTTGATAGAAAATATTTCTTAAAAATATAATTTTTCTTTGTATCATACTGTACGCGCTATCATGCAAAATATTCATATTAATAACATCATATGCATATGGCACTTTTAGATCGCGCTATCATGTTGACTTTCTGCTTAGAAAGTTAAAACCCATTCACACAGGGAGGATCCTCCTTCCATTTGTTCTATTTAAATCGATCTTTACCCATTGATAAGTTCGCATTACACTCCTCAATTTCTCAGCTGCGTCATTGAGCAACTCCTCATTCTTGCTCTGCTCTGGCTGTACGCCCTTTCATCTTCATCTACCTCTCTCTCCTCTCTCCTCTTTCTTCTGATTTCTGTTTTCATTATTATCTTCTGTAATTTATATGCGTAAAACTATCTTTTCCCACTTCTCGTTCTATAGAATTGGCTTCATGAGGGTAGGAACTGCGTCTCTCAAGCTCAGAGCTTGCTATTGTTTGTGAATGAATTCTTTTTAAACATATAAAAACAAAAATCCTTTCTCCTTTAAGGTGGTTAATTACTTTTTCCCTTTTTCTCCCATATATTGCCCTTATAATATATCTAGATCCTTCTGTCTAGTTTAGTTTCGTGCTATGTTAGTGGAAGTTATACTTGTTTGAAGTATTGATTTGTACACTACTCATCATTCTTGTTTAGTTTCTTTGGCTGAACTATTAAAATTCCTACTGTTGGTCTTTTCATTTGTTTGTGCAGACTCTATAATGTATTTTGGAGAGAGTCTTGTTCGAAGGAGAGTACTTTTTATAACACCTTTTCTAAATTAGGATTAATCTCATATCCAATAATATGTAGAGATACCTTGCAGAGAAATCATAAAAACTTCTACATGGCTAGCTAAAGATCTACAAGTTCTTAGTTTAATCAATATGCCTAATTTTACCCACTTAGCTGTTTGGTCTGCAGCTTGATTGCCATTTCTAGTACAATAGAATATTTTTGAAGAAGGCTACCTAATCCTTTTGTATTGTACTATTGTTGCTGAATTTTGTGGAGATAATGCACTCTTTAGACTTTGCATCTGTTTATTTTCTTTTTTTCTATCTTAATGATTCCTAATAAAGAAGATGCTGACAGATCAAAATGCGCTTCGTTTCTCAAGATTGGGTGTTTTTGTCAGCAGTAGTACTGCTGGTATTAAGCACAAAATATGCACATGCTTTTTGGAAGACAGAAAATAACGTAAAGTCAGCTGTTTTTCTATCGCCCAAGTTTGAATTGGGACCTGGATCAGTTGTGAATAGGTATTATTATGATATTGAGTTTCCAAGAGGCCATGTTGCACTCAAGAGTTTCAATGGGGAAGTAATTGATGAAGCAGGAAATCCAATACCTCTCCATGAAACTTATCTCCACCATTGGCTTGTTGAGAGGTACCATCAACGTAAACATGTGACGCACACAGATAATCAGTCAGATTACTATATAGTGAGGAACAGTGGCATATGCCAGAACGATGCGCTGACACAGTATTTCGGCCTTGGATCTGAAACTCGAGGAACAGCTACGGAGATTCCTGATCCCTTTGGGATTGAAATAGGTAATCCTGTAGAAATTCCTGATGGTTTTGAGGAGAAATGGATGCTTAACATCCATGCCATCGATACACGTGGTGTAGAAGATAAGGTGGGCTGCACAGAGTGTAGGTGTGACCTCTATAATGTCACAAAGGATGAAAACGGCCAGTCTTTGAGGCCTGACTACATAGGAGGTTTGAATTGTTGCTATGATAAGACCCAGTGCAGGGTGACAGAAGGCTTTGAGGGCCCAAAGAGAAGCCTCTACTTGAGATACACTGTTAAGTGGGTTGAATGGGACAATTCTGTAGTGCCTGTTAAGATTTATATACTTGATGTGACTGATTCTTTGCAAATGTCAAATATTTTGAAAGGAACGAGCCCAATCCATGATTGTCGGGTAAGTGAAATTCTTCAACACACATCATAGAGTCAATCAAATTCTAAAATATCAAAATAGTCTGCTACTTTGTGGGCTATAAGTGAGCGACATTGACTTTTTTGTTACAGGTTGAGTATGATGTTGAAACTTGTAGCACAGGCAAAAATGATGGTAATGGCTGCCTTGATGTCAAGAGGACAAGCCTTCCAATGCAAAATGGTGGTTATGTCGTCTATGGTGTTGCTCATCAGCATCTAGGTGGAGCTGGTTCAACTCTCTATGGACAGGTGATGTTCAGTAGTTACTATCAATATTCATAAACTTTTTGAGTATTAGTTTCTAGTGGCTTGAGTACATAAAAGATTTAAACATAGAAAAAGGTGATGATTTTGTACCTTTAAACTAACAAGGTTACAATTTTTTTTTTTTTTTAATGTGATGTGTGAGACTGTTCCATTGAAGATTATAAATATTGAATTTTTAATGAGGAAAAGTTGAACTGTATATTCTTATCTATTAGTAATGTATCTTGCATTTTTATTTGATTAATGTGCTTCTTGAGCTTCTTCACACACTTATCCTACCAAAGGAAGAAAAGAAAAAAAAACAAAGAAGAAGAAGAAGCATAGAAAAACCTTCTACCCTGATTTTGAGTTCAGAGGATAATTTGGTGGAGAAGGGAACTACATGATCCCTCAGTGCATAGTTAATGCTTATTTCCTTGTTTCCCCTCATTTAATCATTGTTTATAAAAAAATTTTCCCACTGCAAGATGCAATCATTGCAATGCGGCTTTTATTCTGAAAGATTTTGTGTTTGATGATTGTAGGACGGGAGGATTATTTGTTCCTCAATACCAAGTTATGGAAAGGGAAAGGAAGCAGGAAATGAGGCAGGCTATGTTGTAGGAATGTCCACTTGCTATCCTCAGCCAGGTTCTGTCAAGATAATTGATGGTGAAATTGTAACACTTGAATCTACCTATAGTAGCAGCCAAAGGCACACTGGAGTTATGTCACTTTTCTACCTCTTGGTGGCAGAACAGCTGCCAAGCCAATGGTCTTAACAATTCTCTTGTGCTTCACCTTTTGAGGAGGCAATGAATATAGCATACTGATATTGATAGGCAATGAGAAACATTTTGTTTGGCATAGTCTTTAGAGGAAGATAGCAACTGGATTATAAGTAGTTGGTTTCGTTGGTGAGAGTTTATACTAGGTTACTTTAGTTTTTCTGTCGTGGCTATCTGATACATTTGTTGTACCGTATCAGTCATGACATGAATGTTGTCCCGCCCTATGCGTCTGTCTCAGAATAATGCCAAGGACTTGATTTCCCAAATACAAAACTTTGTGTACTTTGTCTTAAACTCATGCAGTTTCAAGGCCTTTTTCTTTTTGTTATGATTGTTGTATGTTCTTGTTGCGGAATGAAGTGCCTATAGCAAATCAAGTAGAAGGGACCTGATGTGGGGTTGTTGGGGAATGGAGATGATTGGTAGATATGTTGTTACCTAGAGTTAATAGAATAAGTTCTACTATTTCTACAAATAAATTTTTATTCAATTCTTACTTATCAAAAATTTAAACTATTAAATTTATTCGATTTAATAAACTAAATTATGAGACTTAGATATTAAACAACTTGTGGGCAGAGCAGCATTTCCTGTTTCTCTTTTTGTCTTGTACATGTACTTGTGTCATTGCTTAGATGATTGCATGAGTTCTTTGTCAATATTCTTGAAATATTTGAGATGGATGGGCCCTGAAGAAAAAGAAGAACGAGTTGGGATGAAATGCTGGCACTTCAAGTTCATAAGTAACAACTGCTATTTTTTACCTTTCTGGTGCAAAATTGGTTTTTCTTTCAAACTGAGTATTTATTGAAAACTTTAGAAGGACTTTGATTGGAAGGGGAAAATACTTGGTGCAAGACGATAAATAATTACCAGCATATTTTTCTCCATAATTTATTTTAATCTCTTAGGCAATTTAGCACTTTTAATCTCTTATAGTCAGTGCCTTCCACTTGAGTAGGTACTATCTGGTAACAAAATGATCTGGTTTCGTCCTTTATGTTTACTTTCTAAACAAGGCTTGCTCTTTTTTCTTGGTACTAATGGGAATTTTAATTTTACTTTGATGACTTTTAGCAATGTTTTACGTCTGGTTTTGTCTATTCCTCGTAGAACCATCTTGTATTATGTTATGCCAGTCAATGAAAGAAATCTAAGGCTCATTAAATCAAGTTAAGGCCAATTAACCTCTAACAAGCCCCTTTGAAATCCTACAATAGTCAAAAGTCCCAAACTTCATTCGAAACATCACAACTCACCTTAAAAACCTTAAATTATGCTTGTTGAGCCTTGACCTAGGCCCATTAAGCTCAACCATGTGGCCCAATAACTTTCTAAAAGTTTTTTTAGTCAAACATCACTAAACTTTTCAAAAATAGTTTCCATGAGCCTCTTTTCCCAAAGTCAACTCTCAAATATGAAATTTAATTTTGAAATCATTGACTTTGGCCTTGCTCAACTCCCTCTCACCTATGTGGCATCACCTAAGTGCACATTATGCCATCTCGGCCACTTTGGCCACATTACCGTCCTCCTTCCACATAAGAGCCACATGGGCTCTTAAATGTGCATGTGAGTGGGATGGCTTTGCAACTTGGGCAAGCCACCCTAATCAACCCAAATCCCTACTAAACTCACTTTCTAATAGGTCCTAATTAAGAGCCTAACCCAAGTTCACCATTTTTAATGTAATTTGCTAAATAGGGTCTCCTTTCTTAGAAATTAACCACATCAAACCTAGCCTTGGCCCTAAGACTAAACCATGGCGCACTTTGTTGAGCCATGATTGGTCCCTTGCACCCTTTTAGGGCGACATGGGTTACCCAACAAGTCCATGTAGCCACCTTCATCCCTTAAAGAGAGGCTCTCTCTTTTTCATCCTTTAACCTAATTTCCTTTTCTACCAAATGTCTCATGACCATTGATCAAGACTTGATTCAATGGCCATGAAAAAAACCTAAAAATCACCCTCATTAAGCCTCATGAGCCACCCCTCCCTAGCCATAGGATTTCCCCTTTAATTGTGACCCTTGGATCAATTTACCTCAACGTTGACCAATCTTAGCCATCCCACTCCTTTGATCTTATTCCAATTTTAACTTAGCCTTTAATTAAAAAGGATGAGTCTAGGACTTGCCCCAACTAATCCCTAACCATGGTTCTTGATTTGAGATCAATAGCACTCCTTCACTCACCTCTAGTATAAATAGAGGTCCTCACCCCTTACTCAACACATCAACTCAATAAAAAAGGCACTAGCTCCCTCATAGCCGAGTTTGTCTCTCAAATTCAGCCTCCTCTTCCTTTTCTTGTTGTTCTTTTGTTCTTTTGCTTAAGGATAAGGAACCACCCCCTCCTCAAGCCTATCCAAGGCCATGAAAACTGCCCTTAAGGTAAGGTCACCTCCTTTTTCTTTTATTTTAGCAGTGTTCCTCACATTCTTCATGAAGGATTCACATTTTGATCCTAGAATTAGCTAGGATCACTTTTGCTTTCATGTTTGCATAGGATGCATATTATGGCACTCTTCTCCTTTTCACTTTTGATCCAAAAGTTTGGTTTATGCCATGTTCTTGATTATATGCATTGTTGATCTTAATTCGAACAAAATTATGTTACCAACTTGTTTTGCATGGTTTAAATTCGGTTCTAGCATGATTTAAATTCTGGTTTTTATCACTATTAAATTCTGTGTGCATACTTTAATTCTGCATGTATGTTATCAAAATTCTGCATATCTATTTCAGTTCATCTATGCAAATTCTGTCCTGTTTTTAACCATAAATTCTGCACTATTTTTCATACACAAATTCAGCATTCAGTGTAAAATTTCTGCACTGTTTTAAGATCACAATTCTGCACAGTTGTAGAAAGCTACACACTGTTTTTATACCAAATTGTGCACCGTTTGCTCTAATAAACACTTCTAGGATTGCCTAATTACCATTGGATTTAGATCTGTCACTAAAATTCAATTTTATTGACAAATTTGGTGTCAGTAAAATTAAAAAAATCCATCAATGAAATCTTTAATTTTACTGAAAGATTTAAAATCTATCAATGACACATTTACTAATGGATAATGATCCATCGATAATTTTTAGATTAAAATTTCTTATGTTATAGGCTGTAAATTTGAATTTTTTATTTTTTTAATTATTATTGAGGAGAAATCCACTAGTAATGGTAAAAAAATTTGTAAAAAAAAAAATAAAATGTTGTTGTTTTACTACCCTGCTGTGCATCTCTCTTCTTCTCTTCTTTTCTCTTTTCTCACTTCTTCTCTAGTGGCACTCTCACCTTTTGGCCACTTTCTAACCATATTATGGCGAAACTCTAATCATTTTTAGCCTTTTATGGAGAATTTCCTTACTCTCTTCTTGTATTTTTGCAATTTGATGTTAATTTTATCATAGTTTGTGTCTTATTTGTCTACTCCTTCTAATATTTCGTTATTCACTTTAATTTTAGCTTTTGTGAGAGCTATTTGATGTACTATCTACTCTTTTGTATGCTATTTTCAATTTCTTTCAAGGCTAGTATCACTTTTTATTACATTTTATCTTAAACTTATTGTATGTTGCATTAAAATAGATGACTTAAAATTGTCATGGCTTATGTTGTCTATTTGATTTTATCTCAGTTAATGTATGTAGAATAATATTATTATGGTTGATTATGTTGTGACTGATATACATGAGTTTAATTTTTTTTTTGTTTATATACATGATTTTTTGTCTATGTTGTGACTGTTGTAACTAAATCTTAAAGTTTTATTTGTTTTTATGGCAGGGGGTCTCCATTCCGAAAGGGAGACTTTGCTAATTTTTTTCTTTAAATTGAATTTATGCATTTAATATTATGATATTGAATTTAAATTGCATTTATATTAGATTTAGAGAATCGTAAAAAATTTTGCTCAATTAGAGTTTTTAAATGATGAATCCTATTTATAATTAGATGGTCATGAGCTTTATTGAATTAGATTTTAAGTTTGAGTTTTTGTTAGAATTATAATTTTATTAAGGTAATTATGTGTTGATTATGTTATCTAGGCTATGTTAGAGTTGTTATATGGCTTATTGTAGATTTTAAGAGTTGCATAAACTTATTATGATTTAATTAGTTTGTTGTAGAGGATGATTAAATTACAAGTTAAGTTATTTACGTATAAATTTTATTATCATATTTAGATAATTTTATTATTATATTTGGATAATTTTATAATATTTTTTATTTTATTTTATTATATTACATTTGAAAAAAGTAAATTAATGAAAATTTTCTATAATAATTTGATTTATTAAGAGATACATATTCCATGGTAAATTAACTACTTTTTATTGAGGGATATATATCCCTCACTGAAAGAATAAAAAAATTTAATTTTTTACCCTTTAATAAAAATCGAACTTGCTATTTTACCAAGGGATTGAAATAACCTTGGAAAAATGTATTTTTGCCCAAAAATATTATTTTTTACCAACAGACATTTTCAATTTTACTGACAACAATTCATTGATAAATTTTTGAGGGATAATAATATTCCTTGGTAAATTTTAGCAATAAGGCTTTTACTGAGGTATTAAATCCCTCAATAAATTTATCAGTAAAACAAATTATTGATAAATTTTTTAGTTTTTTCGTTAGTAATGTTGAAATTTCTAATAGTAAAACGTTCTGTCCTATTCTTTTATTGGTGTTCAAAATTTTGCACATGTATGCATGATAAAATTCTACATGTGACCTTTTAAAGCTTTTGGCCGTAGTGTTCTTTTATAAGATGACCATGATTTCATCAACTTTGATTTAATTCTTGCATGAATATAGGACTTTGCATGTTTTGGCCTTAGGATGAGCTAGGTGAATCTCAATGATTTTCTAGCTTTAAGTCAATGCTTGTTGATCTTGTTACATGCTTAAATGCTTATCAAACTTTCATGAAACTAGGATTCCCTTAGAAACCATAGGTGTGCCACCACCTTGCAAACTCTCTTTGAAAATTTTGCATGTTTCACCTCATGTCGAAACTAAGATTTCGGCCTTCCCCTGAAGAACCCTAAACCTTTGATTTTTAGTACTTTAGCTCTATACTTAGGAGACCCTAGTGCCGCTACCTTTGCATGGCATTTTAGGAAAGTTTTCTTTCACCAAAGAAATCCTAGATGCTGCCACCCTATACCTTGTTTTAGGAAAAGTTCCTTCCTTCCTCTTAGAAAACCCTAGTCAAATTTGCATGAACTTTAGGTAAGTTTTCTTTCTTGCAATAAGTAACCCTAGCTAGTCATACCCTCTTGCATGTAAATTAGGATCCTTTCATGGGTTCAAATATATTTTACTAGATTAATTCTAAAAGTTGAGATGCTATTTTAGCCTTACCAAAAGGCTTTTCGTTAGTTGTAACAGTAAGGCAAGATTCACACGGTAGAAGACTAACTTTTGCAAGGCCCAACAGCCCTTCTTGAGCCAATCTAGCCATTTTTTCTTGACCAATATATCCTAATATTGAATGCCACAATACATAATTAGGCACTGCATTAGAAGTAGAAGTAACATGGGCAATGTTATTGAGACCATCATCTTTTTCTGTTATAAATAAACTATGTTCAATATGTCCATAGCCATATAAAATTTTTTTAAGATAAAAGGAAAAACCATTAATCACAAAATTAAATTTAAATTCTAAGTACATTATCAATAAACTGATAGTAGCTTACATTGAATATTGGGCACCTATAAAACATTATGTAGAAGCAATTTGTGCCCCTTACACAATGTGGAATGGTAAGAACCAACTCCAACACTTCTTCAACTTTGTTTCCCACGGTCACGAAGTGTTTGCTTGTTTTTACTAAATGTTAATCTATGAAATCTACATGATTGAAGGTTATGTACCTACTTGCTTCTGAGTCTACAATCAAACCAAGGAGAGAGTGAGTTATAAACATATGAGTACACACAAAAGTACTAGAAGGGGTAAAATAAGAGTAAACGTTTTCTTGCTTACAACACTCATTGGCAAAATGTCCATTCCTTCTATAGTTATAGCATTTGAACTTGGATTTATCCTTCTTACTACTACACTACCTCTAAGGTGCTTGGTGATCTTCTTAGTCTTTGGTCCTTGGTTTTGATTTTTCTCTTATTTTCCCTTGCATTGTCCAGCTTATACCACTAGTGTAATATTATAGTTCACATCTACGTACTTCACCTCAAGCTCTAAATGATGAGAAATGTCATTAAAGGTTTTATTTTCCTTATTGTGTGTAAATACAAGCTTCACTTGTCCCTAAGAGGATTCTCAAAGGGATTTGATGATTGTGAAGACTTATTGTTCATTTGTGAGATCATGTCTAACTAATTTTATTTCTCTAATCATGGTAGATATTACCCTTAAATGTTCAGCCATTGAATGGTTTTGATCCATCATATATTGGTAAAATCTTAAGGTCAAAGCACAAAGCTTTGTGGTAGTGGTTGCATCATATTTGAACCTTAGATGGTCTCACATTTCCTTGGTAGTTAGAAAGTTTTCAAACTTTTCAATGAAATTGTCATGCATGCAGCTTAACAAAGTAAAGTGCATGCTCTTATCTCTCATAAACCAAGTGTTATAGGTTTCTTAGTCACGTAATATTGGGCATTATTGCCCTCAACAAGTAGGTTCATGACATGAGTTAAATCGTTAAGTAAGAAGGTACTAAACCTACTTACCATTCAACTTGTTTGCCTTAATTAATTTAGCGATGATTTCTTGGAAGCCATTTCACTACATCATTACACAAGTTTAATTAGGCACATATTTAACTATTGCATTTATAATTAACCCACTTATTTCCACTTATATTACTTGATTGAAAATTTTGCACAAGTGCTAGTAATGATCTCTTATAATATAGATGAAAATAAGCATTTAATTTTATATAGCCTAAGTAAGAACAATTCCCACTTCATTTATGTAAATGCCATTGGAATATTTATCTAAGATAATATAAACATATTGCATACTCAATTAATGAGTTTAACTAAGGAACTCTATTAATATTTTGCTGCCCATAACAAAACGATAAAATATTTATGAATTAGATACACAATCACATCCTTTTACAAGGCCTCAATAATTAATACATTTTTTAAATATAATTACATATGAATTATTTTCTACTACATGAATTTACTTGATAAAATAAAGATGTCACACCACTTTCATATATATTCATCATTTTGTGAAAAAATAAATGCCACAAAATCTCACAAACATTCATCAAAGTATCAATGCACTAATATAAATAAATTATCTAAGGGTAAGATCGGACACCTAATTAAAAATGATTTACATTTTAAAGATTGAGTTCGAGAGTTAGTTACATTTTAGGGAAGGTGTTAGCACCCTAAACGCCCTTTCGGTACTAAAAATGATTTAATTAATTTATCTTGATTAATTATGTTAGTTTTTTAAATTTTTTTTAAAATAATCCATGCCCATTTTGGATCAGGATGAAATTGATTTTGAGAAAATTTTCATTCCTATTCCAATCCAGGGTTTTTAAAAAATAATTTTAAGAAAATTTCCTTCCTATTTCAGTCCAAGGTTTTTAAAATAATTTAAAGAAAATCTCCTTCTTATTCTAGTCTGAGATTTTAAAAATAATTTTAAGAAAATCTCCTTCCTATTCCAATCTAGGGTTTTAAAAATAATTTTATAGAAAAATCCCCTTATTTAACTAGCTTAACTAGAAATTAAGATTAAGATTTAAGAAAAGTGGCTTGCCTAGTGTGACTAAGTTAGAGCCAAAATTGCTTAGGACTAAAGAAGAACTCAAGGTGATGATACTAGAGTTTTTTAAGAGATAATCCTAATGCTAAAATTTCATGAAAAATTAACAAGAAATTAAATCAATGAATATGGAAGATCAACAAGAACATTGCCTAGGCTAAAATATGTGCAGAATCTTTAATACAAAATATGCAGAATTTTTTGTATGTAAAAGTCATATGAAGATTCTATACAGAATGCAAAAACAAAACAACAAAATAGAAATAGGATTGCTAAAACTTATTTTGTGCAGAATTTATGAAACAAAATGCAGAAGTTGAATTGTAGTATAAAATTTGTGGAAGACAGAAAGTGCAGAATAAAATAATGTATAGAATTTTCAAACAAAAAATAGTGCAGAATTTTAGTTCAAGATGCAGTATAAAACTATTTAAACAAAATGCAAAAACCATGCAGAAATAGAAGCTTGAATGTTCAAAACAGTATAAAATATATGTGTGCAGAAAATTAAAATACCATATGCAAAATTTAATCATGTGCATGATTATGCAGAATTTAAGATGGAATATATGCATGCTAATACTGCAGAATATGCAGAATTTTGACATAATTTTATTTGCATGTAGAGACCTATAGTAAATCAAGATAAAATGGCTGAAAGAATGTGAAAATACATGCATGTTGTGATTAATAAAAATGACAGTTATGCAAACACTATAGCAAAAATACTCTTAACTATATTAGGATTAAAGTATGAGATACATATAATTAAAATTGAACAACATATATGAATCTAAAAGAAAAGAGGAAAGGGGCTTACCTTGAGTGTCTTCCTTTGTGTGATTTGAAAAAATGGGTGTATGCTTGTGGTGTGAAGAGTGTGCAATTTAAGGTGGAGTGAAGTTTTTTTTTTTGGCTCTTTATGCGTAAATCTTGGCTCATTCTTTAGCACGTGAAAGCGTTTCTTGTAGGCTTTTTTTTTGCTGAAATTGTTAAGCTTTCTTTTCTTCCTTGTAAGCCGTGAAAAACTCCTTATGTTATGTGTGAATGGGTCTTCATAAGTACAAAATTTTAGAGTTTGCTTTCTTGTTTAATTCTTGTTTCCTAGTTTCACTTATATTTTATCTCTTTTTTATCTTTTCATTCTTTTATCTTTTAATCTTTTTATTTATCTTATCATATCTTAATTTTTGTCTTATTATCTTTATCATTTTTGTCCTATCTTTGGATATTCTTAATTATCTTTTATCCCTTTTTTTTGTCTTTTATCTTTGTTTTTTATTTATCCTAATATCTTATCCTCTTATCATTTTATTTATCTTTTTTAATTTTGAATTTATCTTGTATTATTATTCTTTAATTTTGATTATCTTACATTTTATTTTTGATTTTATTTTATTTTTATTTTAAAATTTTATTTTTTAGTTTGGGCTTGATTTATTTTTGGGCTTATGTATTTTATTTTGGGCTTTAGTTAAGTTTAATTTTGTATTTAATTGTATCTTGGGCTTATTTTTAAGTTTTGTTACTTTTAGTTTAAATTTGGGTTTGTAATTTATGTTAAAGTTTTAAGAAAGTGGGTTAGACAAAATTAGGTATATACAAATATTACACATTCACACATTATTTATCATTTAAGAAATAAATGAAAATTAATTCAACAAATAAATAATTATGGGAAATGTGTCATGATTTTGGAAATATAATTAATGCAAAAGTCTACCATGGAAAAAAAATTGAAGCAAGTTATTTTCTCCAAAAATAGCCTTAAATCACTTAATCTAATAATAATTTAGAAAAAATAGCCAAATTATTTTCAAGTACTTTTGAGTACATAGCCATAAAGAGTATAAAAAATAAATTTTTTTCAAAAACAAATTGTCTGAAAAAGGGTAATAGAGGTCACTACATGCACAAACATGTGCTGCCAACATGTGTGGGCATGTTTTTGGCTGCTTTGTAGCCATTTCACTCCAAGAGAGTAGCTCGGGTAAGCCACATGCCACCATTTAGATATCCTTTGGTTATTCTAATCACACAGACAGAATCATCTTAACCTCCTCTTTCAGATGGTATCTCAAAATTTGTAAAAAAGTAATCAAGATAATGGCACATGTTCCACACACTCCTCTTGTGCGCATGGGTTGGGATTTTGATCCTTGCCTAAGAACCCATAAAACTATTGGGTCCACCCCATGTCGGCAGCCAACACTTTCAAATGGCAGCTAACTTTGATAAATAACAAAAGGGCAAGTTTGAATGCAAGAAAGGAGTAAGCCGGCTGCAGAGTTTTTTCAATTTTGGTGGCCAGCTAAAATTTCTACAGTCCAAACATTTGCTTATAAATAGAGAGAGCATTCAGCACAAGGAGCACAAGAAAGAGAAGCAAGAGGCAAAGAGAGAAAAGAGAGAGTCTCAAGTAGAGAGAATAAGGCTAAAGCCAAGTGTAAGTGGTAAGCCTTTGAGAGAAATTTTATTTCTCTAAGAGTGTGTGATAAAAGAGAGTCTGAGTAATTTCCAATTGAGTGAGGGTGTGGGTATACACCAGAAAATATTGGGTGTCATCTCTAGAGGGTCTCACTGAGTGCCACTATAATTTTAGTATCACTTGAAAGAGAGTAAAGTGTATTGTAAGGGTATTTGTAATTATCCTTATTATAGTAGAATATTTTCTCGGAGCTTGTCCCGTGGTTTTTCCCTCAATATTGGAGGGTTTTCCACGTTAAATATTTGTGCCTCTTGTATTTATTTTTCTGCTTAAATTTTGTTGTGCATAATTTATTTGCATAGTGGAAAAAAAAGTGATCCTGAGGTACTTCCGCTGTTATCAAGCCTCTGATCCATTTTTTCCAACAAGTGGTATCAGAGCCTAGTTATATTGTTGAAATTTATTTTGCAATTTATATTGGCTGGTTATACCGCCTCTGGTCCGACTAAGCCGCCAAATTTGTTTTCTCTGTAATTGGCCGGTTTTACCGCCTAATTTATTTGTCTCACAAATTGCTGGCTTATATCAGATGGAGGTCAATACAAGCAGAATGATTAGTTTGAATGGCACCAACTATCACATATGGAGGGGAAAAATGAAAGATCTCCTTTATGTGAAAAGTTGGCATTTACCAGTGTTTGCTTCAGAAAAACCTGAATCAAAAACCGATGATCAGTGGGCATTTGAAAATGTCCAGGTATGTAGTTTTATTCGGCAGTGGGTGGATGACAACGTGCTCAACCACATAAATGATGAAACGAATGCCAAGACGTTATGGGAGAAACTTGAATCTCTGTACGCACGAAAGATCGGCAACAACAAGCTCTTCTTGATTAAGAAGATGATAAAGTTACACTACAAGGAAATAGCTCTATCTCTGATCATTTAAATGAATTTCAAGGAGTTCTACAACAGTTATCTTCCATAGTGTAAAGTTTGACGATGAGATTCAAGCTCTTTGGCTGCTCGGTACTTTACCAGACTCTTGGGAGACATTTAGAATGTCACTTTGCAACTCCGCTCCTGATGGCGTAGTGACGATGGAACTTGTTAAAAGTGCTGTTTTAAATGAAGAGATGAGAAAAAGATCTCAAACTTCGTCTTCACAGTCTAATGTTCTTGTCACCGATGATAGGGGGAGAAGCAATAGTAGAGGTCTGAAAGGCAGAGATAAAAGCCAGAGCAAATCCAAGCCCAGATCCAAAAATATGGAGTGTCACTATTGTAGCAAGATGGGGCACTTTAAAAGGCAGTGTTTCAAATACAAGAAAGATAAGAAAAATGGCAACACTGAGGAAGAGAAGAAAGATCAGGTTGCCGCTGCCGAACTGGTCATTGTTTGTGACGAAGAGGTAATTAATTTTGCCTGTCATGAAACAAGTTGGGTCATGGATAGTGGAGCTTCATTACATGTTACATCAAATAGGGAGCTCTTCTCATCTTATACACCCAGTAATTTTGGGGTGTTAAAGATGGGTAATAATGGTTTCTGAAATGTTACCGGCATGGGAGATATCCACTTAGAGACCAACAGAGGAGCACGGCTAATTCTCAAGGATGTTAGGCATGTTCCTGATATCCGTTTTAATTTGATCTCTGTAAAGAAGCTGAATGATGAAGGTTATTATAACACCTTTGGTAATGGGCAATAGAAGCTTACTAAAGGTTCGTTGGTTGTGGCTCGAGGAGAGAAGAGTCCAAGCTTGTATTTGACACAGGTTAAAATTTCAGGTGACTTCATCAACACAATGGATGATGAGAAGACAGCCGAGATGTGGCACAGGAGACTTAGTCACATTAGTGAGAAGGGACTCAATTGCTTGGCCAGGAAAAACCTACTCCCAGGTATAAAGAGCACGAGCTTGAAGAAATGTGCTCATTGCATGGCTGGAAAGCAGAACAGAGTTGCCTTCAAGAGTCACTTTCCTTCAAGGCAATCGGATCTGCTAGAATTGGTGCACTCCGATGTTTGCGGTCCCTTGAAGGTAAAGTCCTTTAGCGGTGGACTTTATTTCGTAACATTCATTGATGATCATTCAAGGAAACTTTGGGCTTATGTCTTAAAGACCAAAGATCAAGTCCTTGATATTTTCAAACAGTTTCATGCATCTGTTGAAAGGGAGACTGGAAAGAAGCTGAAGTGTATTCGCACTGACAATGGTGGTGAGTACTGTGGTCTTTTTGATGAATACTGCAGAAAGATGGGCATTAAGCATTAGAAAACGCCTCCAAAGACTCCACAGTTAAATGGTCTAGCTGAAAGGATGAACCAAACCTTGCTAGAGAGAGTCAGATGTTTGCTCTCAGAAGCAAAGTTGCCAAAATACTTTTGGGGAGAGGCTTTGCTCACAGCAGTACATGTTATCAATCTATTTCCAGCGGTTGCTCTAAATGGTGATGTACCTAATAGAGTTTGGTATGGCAGAGAAGTCTCTTATGATCACCTACGAGTTTTCGGATGTAAGGCATTTGTTCACATTCCGAAGGATGAAAGATCCAAGCTTGATGCTAAGACACGACAGTGCATCTTTCTCGGTTATGGTCTTGATGAATTTGGCTATAGGTTATATGACCCGATTAAGAAGAAATTGATTCGAAGTCGGGATGTAGCATTCATTGAAGATCAAACTATTGATGATATAGAAAAAGCTGAAAAGAAAGTGTCTGGTGGCAGCAACGGCTTGGTTGATATAAACCCAGTTCCTATGGTGAACTTGCTTGATCCAGTCAATGATGATACTCAAGGTGGGGAACAGATTAATAACCAACCAAGGACAGATAATGCTGGAAATGATGATGAAGTTGTTGAGCAGGGGGAGCAACCCTCTCCACCGCCGCTCAGAAGAACACAGAGAGAGTGGCGTCCATCAACTAGGTACCCAAGTTCTGAGTATATCCCCCTTACTGATGAGGGGGAGCCAGAAGATTTTGAAGAAACACAAACTCATAAGGATAAAGCCTAATGGCTAACAGCTATGCAAGACGAAATGGATTCCTTGCAGAAAAATGATACTTATGAGCTTGTGAAACTTCCAGAAGGCAGAAAAGCCTTAAAGAACAAGTGGGTGTTCAAGCTTAAGAGAGATTGCAACAAGCTGGTGAAGTATAAAGCTCACTTAGTCGTAAAAGGTTTTGGACAAAAGTGAGGAATTGATTTTGATGAGATTTTCTCTCCAGTTGTCAAGATTAGCTCAATCAGAGCTATACTAGGTTTGACAGCCAGCATGGATCTAGAGCTTGAACAGTTAGATGTGAAAACTACATTTCTTCATGGTGATTTGGAGGAAGAAATCTACATGGTTCAACCAGAAGGATTTGAAGAGAAAGGGAAGGAACACATGGTCTGTAAATTGAAGAAGAGCCTGTATGGATTAAAGCAGGCTCCAAGGCAGTGGTATAAGAAATTTGACTCTTTCATGATGAGTCATAGTTATACCAGAACTGATACAGACCAATGTGTATATTTTAAAATATTTCCTGATGACAAATTCATTATTCTCTTGTTATATGTCGATGATATGTTGATTGTGGGGCAGGACACAAAGATGATTGGTGATTTGAAACAAGAGCTGTCAAAGGCATTTGACATGAAAGATCTTGGACCAGCAAGGCAAATTCTGGGAATGCAGATTTTGCGAGACCGAAAAGCTAAAAAGCTATGGTTGTCACAGGAAAAGTATGTGGAGCGGGTCCTAGAAAGATTTAACATGCAAAGTGCTAAGCCAGTTAGCACGCCGTTAGCCAATCACTTTAAACTCAGCAGAAAAATTTGTCCCACTGGTGAAGAAGAAAAAGATGACATGGCTAAGATTCCTTACTCCTCTGCAGTTGGGAGTTTGATGTATGCCATGGTCTGTACCCATCCAGATATTGCTCACGCAGTAGGAGTAGTCAGCAAGTTTCTTTCCAACCCAGGTAAAGATCATTGGGAAGCTGTAAAGTGGATCTTAAGATATCTCAAAGGCAGTTCAAAATTGTGCTTGTGTTTTGGTATGTCAGAACCAATTTTGAAGGGTTATGCAGATGCAGATATGGCAGGTGACCTGGATAGTAGAAAATCTACTTCAGGATTCTTGTTTACTTTTGCAGGGGGAGTTGTATCATGGCAGTCTAAATTGCAGAAGTGTGTTGCCTTATCTACAACTGAGGCAGAATACATTGCCATGATCGAAGCAGGAAAAGAAATGCTTTGGTTAACTAGACTTCTTCAACAATTGGGAATAAAGCAGCAAAGGTCTGTGATTTACTGTGATAGTCAAAGTGCTCTTGATTTGAGTAAAAATACGATGTATCACTCACGTACAAAGCACATTGATGTGAGATATCATTGGCTACGATTAGCAGTAGAAGAACAACAATTCAAGCTTGAAAAGATTCACACTAACAATAATCTTGCTGATATGATGACAAAAGTTGTAACTCGGGAGAAGCTTCAAACTTGTGCCAAGTTGGCTGGCATAAATTCTATTTGATGGCATCTGGGTTTGTACTCCTTCCTCATGGGCTGGAGGGGGAGAATTATTGGGTCCACCCCATGTCGGCAGCTAACACTTTCAAATGGCAGCTAACTTTGACAAATAACAAAAGGGCAAGTTTGAATGCAAGAAAGGAGTAAGCCGGCTGCAGAGTTTTTTCAATTTTGGTGGCCAGCTGAAATTTCTACAGTCTAAACATTTGCTTATAAATAGAGAGAGCATTCAGCACAAGGAGCACAAGCAAGAGAAGCAAGAGGCAAAGAGAGAAAAGAGAGAAAGTCTCAAGTAGAGAGAATAAGGCTAAAGCCAAGTGTAAGTGGTAAGCCTTTGAGAGAAATTTTATTTCTTTAAGAGTGTGAGATAAAAGAGAGTCTGAGTAATTCCCAATTGAGTGAGGGTGTGGGTATACACCAGAAAATATTGGGTGTCATCTCTAGAGGGTCTCACTGAGTGCCACTATAATTTTAGTATCACTTGAAAGAGAGTAAAGTGTGTTGTAAGGATATTTGTAATTATCCTTATTATAGTGGAATATTTTCTCGGAGCTTGTCCCATAGTTTTTCCCTCAATATTTGAGGGTTTTCCACGTTAAATATTTGTGCCTCTTGTATTTATTTTTTTGCTTAAATTTTGTTGTGCATAATTTATTTGCATAGTGGGAAAAAAAGTGATCCTGAGGTGCTTCCGCTGTTATCAAGCCTCTGATCCATTTTTCCCAACAAAAACCTAGATTTTGGTGATCATGGAGCTAAATTTTTTGCCTTGTATTTCCCTCATTTGTGCTATGATTGGGAGCATTTTGGTTTTGTTGGAAAGATCTTATTGTAAGGAACAAATCTGTGCTAGAATTGTTTTTTAAAACATAGATTTTTGAATTCAAAGTATGGCTCATATTTGGCTACTCACTAAGTTCTCCAAAAATTTCATAAATAAGTTTTCGTGGGGCTAACTTTGAACAATCATGTCTTTTACATATGTAATTTGGTTCATGCATATAATATGTCATTTTGAAACTCTTACTACATAGAATAAATCCATGTATAGATTTCAAAAAAAAAAAAAATGTGCCCATTTAAGCTTAAAAAATTCAAAATATACATAGTTAGCAAGTAAGAAATTGCTTGAAACATGCAATATAATTAATGCATGGTATGAAGCACACACAAGGCATATAAAAATGAAAACAAGCATAAAAGGACTCTAATACTACCATTGGAAAAAATTTATTGTAGTAGGTCTTACCTTAAATTTCCTATAGACCAGGATCTAGACTTATTAAATTGGCCCGAACTGACTAGCCTATTTGAAATCGCCTTAAAAAAAAAAAATTAAGGATTAGGTTCAAAAGAGTTTAATTCAAAAAAAGTTGGGTTTTTTTTTGGCTCAGCTAAATTGGTTTGAGACTGCATTGGGCTAACTCACCAAATTTTTTATTTTTTTAACTTTTTATCGCTTTAACTCTTTCTCTCTTCTTTAAATAAGAAAATTATGTAAATATAAACTTTAAAATATAAAAATATTTATAAGTTTATAATTATTTTATTCATTTAGAAATTTAAAATTTATATTAATTTATAATTGAGCTTTATGTTTAGGTTTAAATTTAAGTTTAGATTCAAGCCTGACTCTGCAAGGTTAGCCTACAAGGCTAACTTTAACTATCAACCCTACAAGATTAGGGTTAGGTTTAACTTTTTTTTCTTAGACTGAATAAGCCTGGAACTAAACCAGGTTGGCCTATTTCACAACTCTACCAGGATTCGCATGCTTTACAATCTACTAATGCTTGTAACTCACATACGGGATCTAGCCCTATGATCAGCTGATCACGAACGTGCAACGAAATATGTACCCATGAACATCACTAATGTTTGAATTAGCTCATGAGAATAGTTACTACTCCTTCCATGGTTATAGAATGCTAATAGAGCCCTCCAATTGTACACACTTTAAATTGCAAATGTGTGAGATGGTACATTTAGAAAAATATTTTAAAGAGAAGGGAGACTTGAGAGTTAGTAATTTTTTATTGTGCAATTTTTCTATGAAGTGTCTAACCTATTTTTCTATGCTCTTATTTATTTTTAAATATTTACTACTAGTTAAAAATATATTTTAATTAGGTCTCCACATGTATAGAGTTGAAGTCTAACTAAGATTAAGTCAATTTAAACTTAAATTGATTAGGATTATTAGTTAGAGTATACTTTAAATAAATTAAAATAAATCAAATAATTTATTTCACAATTTATTTAGAATTTATTTATTAATTATTTTTAAGAGATATTTTTTAGTTAATTGATATATAAATAATTTATTATATCATATTGTATGTCCATGTGATGCACACATGACCTCATGCAATGGAAAAAAAGAAAAAGCAAAGTATCCATGGCAGCGTCATAAAAAATTTAATAAAATCTAATTATAATCATGATATGTAAATATATAAGTAATAATAATTAATAATATCATATGACTAAAAACTTAATAAATAGAAAATACCGAAGAGAAAGTACACTGTAATTAAACACGGACATTTTATTCTGACTAAAAATTTTTACTACGAACATGGCACATAATAAAAAAATCTGATATTTATTTATTATGTGTAATATATTAATATGTTCATATTAATATTTTTAATTTGTAAAAAAAATTCCATTAAAGACAAAGTCAAGCCTCGACATTCACCGGTCAAAACAGAAAAGAAAAGACACGACATTCCGCGTTCCCAGTGGAACATTGAAACCAACGGCCAGAAAAAAAAGAAAAAAACAAAAAAGGAGAAAAGCGCTCGACAGGTTGCACTTTTTCTTTTGTTTTTTTTCAGAGGTTATGCTTAAGTACTAAGGTTGCCTAAAAAAAAAAAAAAATAAATAAATAAATAAAAAGGAAAAAAGAAAGGTTCCACGTTGGAAGCATGATTTAGGCAAATTAGGAAGAGCGTAAAAAACCACTGCAAAACCTGTCTTCCTCTTATAACTTCCTTCAGCAATTCCTTCCTTTAATTTCCAACTCTCCCAATATCTGAACCCTCTCCTTTGATTTTTTTTCCGGCACCCATTTTCGATGAACTCAAGGTACTTTCAATGTTGATTGCATCTCTGCTTTCCTGCAATTGCTTTAGAACTTTCATGCTTTGAAATTGCTACTGATTCTTTCCCTCCGGTCATTTAGAATTTTCTCATTGTTTAGTTTCTGCGATTTTCTGTGGAGTTCTGAATTTCCTTTCCTTTGGGATAGGCCCTGAAAGGCCCTGGAAGGACAAGGAAGGCTGGAGTGCCAGCAGGCGTCTATTATTGGATTCGCCCCACTCGAGAGTTCAGTGCCCATATTGGGAAAGTTCGGTGCCAAAGTCCTTGATTGGGTAAGTCGCCAATCCCTTAAACTGACTATGTAATGTACTTTATTCGATGGGTTACATGTGGGCATTTTACCGTAGGCTTTTATTGTATCAATCTACCTTTGTGTGATTCCTGTTCAAGCATGTATTCGGGGGTGGGTGCAGGGCAGACGCTTTGAAAACGGGCGTTCTGGGATTTTATCAGTTGCTTAGATTTTCTCACGTACTAATTCGCTACTTGCTAGAAAAGTGTGAATTTTATGTGTACTGAAGAAAGTGTTTGATGCTTATACAATAGCTGTGCAAAATGAATTCATTGTATAAATGGTTGGTGAAGCTTAAATCATGCTGCTGTTTGGGGCAAAGGAGAGTGAGGAACGAATACATTTGGGTATCTCCTTTTGATTTAGTTATTTGGGTTCTTTCAATTATTAAATTTTAACTTTAATATAATCTTTTTAGTTTTAGATTTTGGTTTGATATGATTATGTACAAAGCAATATCCTGATTCATGATTATTTGCGGGGTGTGTTGTCTGTAGTGCCTCAATAGCCCTTTTCAGTATTAAGGAGTTTTGGAAAGTGAAATGTGATAAATATGCCTTTATGGAACTAATTAGTTTCTTTAAATTTCTTTTGATCGTTGTAGAGGATGAGGAACAAATTATTTTCACTTCATAAGAGGCATTATGAGTGTTCAATACTTTGTATATGACCTAGAGGTTACAAGAAAAGAAGAAAAAGATGATTGTTCACTGTTCGTTTACCTCTCTGGAGTCTTCTAAGAATCTGATTTTATTAAATAATTCTGTAGTATACTAGATGTGCTGTACTTCTAGTAATTCTTTCTGAAGTGGAAATATAGGGGCCATTTCTTATGTTCTATACCTAGAAGCTTGCTGGGAAACTTTGTTTTGTTTTATCTACCCCCCCCCCCCCCCCCCCAACAAAAAAAAAAAAAAATCCCCCCCCCAAAACTTATCAACTTTGTGTCATTCCTAGTAGAGACAAGCAGACGTAGACATGTTCATAGTTATTAATTGTGAATGCAGTGGGTTACAATTGCGCATTGTGACTCGCAATGGACCCTTGCGTAACACAATGGCAATTGCGTTGTGAGGTTCACATTGTGCAATATTGCATGCACAACGGTGCGCAATTTTGAGAATATTGTGTGCACAATTTGTCCAGTGGAGGTCCAATATCAAATACTTTGTTGGAGGTTCTTATCTTGGGTTCTTACGCTCCTCTCTGGTTTTCTCTCTTTGTCAGAGGTTTTTGTTGTACACTTCTTGCTGGTTCTCTTTCTTTATTGGAGATTTCAGTCTTGAGTTGATCTCTCCAAAGCGCTTTGACTCTCTGGTTGGTTTTGGGTTTGTGATTCTAATTTTCTGAAGCATTCTGTTTGAAACTGGCTACTGGATTTTGATGCCTCTCTTTGGTTCTCTCTTTCTTTTCACTATCTTGGACTCTTGGACTCTTTGTCTCTCTTTCGCAGAAGACTCTGTTTCTATTTGAGGCCTCTGTCTTGGGTTGGGAATGTTTGTCTCTCAGATGCTTGGGTTGGTATTGTTGGTCTCTTGGAAGCACTCTGGCAGCCCCTCTCTGCCTGCTTCCAGTCTCTTGTGAGTTGTGACTGTGAGTAATGGTGCATCGTGATGTCACATCTCTGTTTTCTATTTCTAAGTTTCTTATTTTTACCTTATGTGTCATTTACTTTATTTTGTTTTCCTAATGTTATAGTGTGGTATGTTTTCTTTGAAGTATGGAATTTATCTTTTAGGACATTTGCAGCAAAATGAATAATTATATTCTAATTTTTGTGATTTATGCAATTTATGTTTTTATTTGGCTAATTATGCTTTGTGCTTTTTGTAATGTTTGGAGGCTTTAGCCATAGACTTTTGACTTATTTAAGTTTTTGGTATTAAGTTGTTTAGTGTTTGTTATGTGGAACTTTGAATCTCGATTGCAAATGAAGTTGTAATTTTTTTAAGGTTATTTTCTTATATATTATTGTTATTTAGGATTATATTCCATATATAAAAATATATATTTATATATTTAATATATTTGCGCAATTGTTCACATTGCAATGTTCAATGCGCAACACAATACACAATGTCGAAATAATGCTAAGCGCAATAAGTGTGCAATTCGCAATTGACAACTATGGACATCTTTGTGATTTTCCCAAGTTTGATGTCAATGCAATTATTGCTGCTTATGTCAATTATGCTAATGATTGGCAAAAACATGGCAGTCACTATTCTGTTTTATTTATTATTACTGGTAACATGTAAAATCTACATATATAAAGGATTCATAGTCTTTTATATATTAGGTAGCATTGGGTTGCTTGTGGGGACCTTGTTTATGTGTTTGTGTTTGGCTTTTTAGATTTTCAAATGATTTTGAAACTTTGGTTTTTGTGTTGACAATTGCATTTAGGAGAATGCTGAAAATATCAATTAGCTTTTGTATTAGGTTCACCACAAATAAATATTTTCCATGCCACTAATTGAGGGTTTGATTTTTCTTTATTAGCCACTACTAAAAAAATTGAATAAGGTTGTAATGCATTCTACTGATATTTATTTAAAGGATGCTATCCCTTCGTGAAAATTGGAAGGCATATGTGTCAATTAGTCCATACAATCTAGATTTTATGCTAATCACTAATAATAACTTAATGTTGATTTGTTAATTTCAAATTTGAATTATGCAGGTTTTAGATGAGTGCTTTGCTGTTCCATTTGTAATCAGTAGTTTACAGGGGTAGCAGATGCTCAGAACCTTCCCATGGAAACAAAAGAACTTCCCACTATTGCACCGAGAAAGCCAACCCTTACACCTAAGGCTATAATATTTCAAAAATTTGGCAGCAAGGCTTGCTATAAGGTAGAGGAAATAACAGAGTCTAGTCAAACTGAATGCCCAGGATCGATTATTTCATGTAAAGGTCCTTGCCTTTATCGCTGCACCTTGCAGCTTCCTGACCTTTCTGTTGTGTCAGGGACCTTTAAGAAAAAAAAAGATGCTGAGCAATCTGCTGCAGAGATGGCTTTGGAAAAGGTTTGACTGAGTTTCATAACCAAAATGTAGAAATATATTTTTCCAAAAAGTTTACTTCATATTTCATTTTCTTTGTAATATAACTTAGATTTACTTTTTCTCCAATCACTGTAATATTAGTGCTTGTTACACCCTAATATATGCTGAAGAAAGTAGCTAAATTTTTACTGGGACTTAGCAAATGGTAGTTATGCATAATTGAGCAGATCATTGTTTCCTTCTTATAATGTGTATTTCCTATTATTATATTTTCCAATTTTATTATTACAATTTGTCATAAGAGATTCAACAAAATTTTACATTAATTGTCAACTACCTAACACAACCCTCCTTTAATAGAATACAATGCCATTATTTGATTCGTGGAGCTGACTACACCAAATGGGATAATGCTTAGAGTGTTGTTGTTGTTGTTGTATTCTTGGAATTTGTCCCATTTATTTATTTTCTGTTTGATGTTCCATATTCTCACCAACCTTTGACTCTATAAGTTTTAATGAAATAATATGTGTCTATATCTTTTTTAAGCTAGTCTCAACTTGTCTAGTTGTTTATTACTTAGTCATTTGCAGCAAATATTTAAGTTTCTAATCACAATGCTTGAATAAATGTCTTGTTTGCCTGCTTAAATATAGCATCACTATTAACATTAGTAATTGGTATTAAATCTTTAAATGCATGTGGCAGAGCTTGGCGGTTCACGTAAGAAACATCTACAACAGTTGTATGCATATAATTTTCTGACTTTCACCGAGAATAGTACCTTTTTTTTTTTTTTTATGAACATGTCCTTAAGATACAGAATTAAGTGTGTTTCGACATGTTGAGATATTGTTTGGCCCTATGAATTCAGTTTGCAAAAGAGTTTGCATGATATTTGTGTGACTAATAACTTATATATAAACAATTATGAATCCATTTAATCAAAACATTCTTTGTCTTCATCAATGCTTATGATAATTTTTTAATTTAGCAAAAATGCCATCAATCGTATGAGTAGTTGATTATTGTTTGCTTTGTTGCTTAAATTAAACACTCAGGCTTGGATACCATTTAGACCAGGACAAAGTTTGTCCATTTTTCGAAACTTGATTGGCATTCATATGTTCTGCCTTTCCATAATGGCTGCAATACCTTCTAATCTTCTTGCATCTGCCCAAATGATGTTTTGTCAGTGTTTACTAGGATTTTGTTTCCCTCCTGTTCTGAGGGGGTCCTGTTCCTGTATTTGGGTTTTCCTTTCGCTACAATGCTATGGTGAGAACCATTGCATTGTAAAGAGAGACAGAGAGAATAAGAGGAACAGGAGTAGATCCCATATATGTTTGCAGATAATTTAAAGCAGTTTGAAACTTTGTGGAAAGTTATGCATAGTTTATATATTCCTGTGTAATTGTATGTAAATATAAAATATCAGAAAAAGAAAATACAAGACTTAATAGTTTAAAATTTTGTTTTTAATAGCCTTTTCTTTCTAAACATTTTTTTTTTTTTTACTTTGATAATAAAAGTAATGGAGAGTAGAGTATACCATAGGTGTCCAAGTTTTGGTATCTTGGGTCGATTTTATAAAGTAATTGGGAGATTGATGGGGATATTACATACAGGATTCAAGTTGGATGAATGAAATAGAGAAATGCATTCGAGGTTATTTGTGATCGCAAAATATCTACCAAACTTAAAGGAAAGTTTTATTGAACTGCTATTAGACCAGCTATGCTCTATGATAGTGAATGCTGGGCTCTAAAAGGTTAATAGGAGCAAAAAATGGGAGTGGCAGAAATGAGAATGTTGAGATGGATGAATGGACATACAAGAAGAGACAAAATTTGAAATGATTGTATTCGGGAGAGAGCTGGGGTGGTGCCTATTGAGGAAAAAATGACAGAAACCCAGTTACGGTGGTTTGGGCATGTACAAAGAAGACCGTGAGAGGTACCAGTGAGAAAAGTTGATCAAATGGTATTTAGTCCTGTGAAGAGATGTAGAGGAAGACCAAAAAGGACACTTGGAGAGGTGATTAAAAGAGACCTTTGATTAAATGGTATATCCGAAAAGTTAGTTTCGGATAGAAGTTTATAACGTCGTTTGATCCATGTAGCCAACCCCACCTAATGGGAGAAGGCTCGGTTTGTTGTTATTGTTGTTGTTGTTGTTATTGATAATCAAATTCATAATTAAAATTAGCCACAATGTTTTGATTACTTGAAGGCTTGTCTTGGATTACTCATTAATTAAGCCTATAATTGTAGTTGTAAATGTAATCTTACAAGGATCTTGGACTAGAATCTAAATTAATGTTATATAAGAAAAATAGAAGCCATACGTACCAGCTCACCAGATTATGCCAAGTGGTGTATCTATAAACTCCTTAAATCAGCATTATTATTTAATTTTATAAATTATTAATAACGCTAAGCTATTCCATCTAAACTTTGTCTTCTTTTTAAAGTATCTATCATTAATTTTTGAATTTATGTATTTCTCTATAAGGGTAACTATTTTCATTGAAACTTTGGCTTCCTTTTAATTTCCCAACTTTTTTTGGTTCTATTTAATTTATTAATTTGATATAATTAAAATTTAAGAATTTGTTTGTTTGTTTCCGAAAACTTGGTGTCAGATAGAATTCTATGGTGCCATTTAATCTATATAGTTGATTTTACCTAGTGAGATAAGATTCTATTTTTTTGGTCTACCTTCATCTACTTTAATATAGAGTTTTATAAAGGTAGAAGCTTCACGTCCTGGATTCAACAAAAAGATTAATTTATTTAATCAAAACTAGAATTTTATATTTATTTTAATTAAATTTGAAATTAATAAATAATTTTTTCTTTAAAATTATTTGTGACTTTATATCGATAACTTCTCTAAGATGCTTGTAATGCATTATACTCTAAGAGGGCTTAAGGACGAGTTGCATTATGATTTTAAAACTGGGTGACATTGTTCATCAGAGGAGATGTTGATTTTCAGATCTAGGTTTGTCTGTTTATTATTTATCTGTTGTCTATAATGCTTCAGTAGGAGTTTCTAGTCTGAATTTTTATAAACTGTTTATTGGAATCTTCATTTTCATTTCACACTAAAATCATAAAGAAGCTCTTGATTTCTTAGTTTACTTTGATAATTAGATAGAAGGCTATGGACTTGTATTACTGGGTTTGATAGTCTTGAGAATTCTAAGATTTGTCCTAAAGCATATAATCCCGTCAAATTAGTTGATGGTACTGAACGGGAGTGACAATTATGGGTTCCTCATAAGGCATACTCTTCTCATGTGTGCTATGCACACACACACACACACACACCTTTTCTTAATTTGAAAATTCATCCTTAATTAGAATAAGTTTGTTGGGTAAATTTGTGGTTTTGGTTGCAAACTTATGAGAAGATGAAGTACTTTTTTTTTTTTTTTTTTTTATGGAGAGAATTTCAGGAATGGAATTCCTGAAAAAATAAATACCTGGATGTAAAGTAACCACTTAGTGGTTATTGTTCTCCTTTGTGGTAAATATGTTAATCAGGACGTCCTTTTTTCAGAATTCTACCTTTTTCTCCCGCTTTTTGGGCACATGTTTGGGACTAAGCTTCTTGTTGGGTTCTTGGAAGGGAGGGGGAGACTTAATGAAGGTGCACTGTCCATGCTGAATTTATTATATTTTGTTGTAATAGGATACTTGAATCTGATGGATAGGTTTCTGACAGTAAACTTGCTCTTGGACCTGTGCTTCAGCTGTTCTTTATTGGAAATTCTTAAGATGTTCAATCAATGTGAGTGGAGGCTTACTTTTTAAGGATTTAGTCTAGTTCTCCTTTTGCATTTGTTCTTCATGTTACCAGGGGTATAGATGAGTTGTTAACTCAAAAATCTGAATGATGATTAATATCATACAAGTGTTGTGAAAATATTGGGGTGTAACTTAAATCAGGTGGAACTTTGGTCCTGATCATTATATTATATGCCAGAAATGAATGATAGAAAGTAATGGTTAAAGCAATACTAGCAGTCAGATCTGCAAAGGGATCAGGGAGATTTCTTGAAGTAATGATTTGAGTTACAAAGAAATATAAGACATCATTAACATTTAATTTAAAATAAATATTTTCAAGAATTGGCATGTATAGGATGGTATATTAGGATTGGTTGGGGAATTAGTACCACTGCCCATCTCCCTGATCTCTTTGATACTCAGCTATGATATGGTTGTTTGAAACTTTGAATCTTGGGACTTTGAGTTGATGATGCCTATATGGGCAATAAAATAGCTCTTGTTCTTTATTCTTTAATTTTCAAATGATTTTAAACAAAATTTTGAAGATTTGATTTTTGAGGAAACTCAATTGCATTATTTTATTTATATAGCCAATCTCACTTAGTAAGATAAAACTTGGCTTGTTAATTTTTTTTTTCAATTGTGATTAAGTGTAATTTTAGCATGTCTATGGCACACATGAAAGAAAAGCTTCTTAGAGTGATAATTTAGATGAGAGATAGACTATAGTCTGATTGCTTCGTAGACAAATACTTTTTTATGGTAGTACTGATAGTCAGATTCATCCTTCGTGATACTTGATTTTGGGGTCATGCTACTATTTATTATAGTACTAATAGTTAGATTCATCTTAAATTTTTATGTACTAGTTTCTTCGTGTAACTGTCTACTCGTAGGTTATATTGTTTTTCCCCTCTTCTTTCTCTTTCTAGAAGATGATAGAACTATTAATTACTTTGCTGCAGCTTCACATTAATTCAATGACATCTAATCCCACTCCGGAGGAAGCATGGGTTGATTTAATTTCTCGAATCACTTACTTATTTTCGGAGCAGGTAGGTAATCTTGTTTGGTTTTAAGGAGCTTTTGCAGTTGAAGAATAACTCCTACTGTCAATTATGAAAGATAGGTATATGAACAGCATCATGATTCCTTTAATGTATGCTGCTTTCATTGTAGTTAGATGGATAATCACTAGAATCTTGGCTGATCCTGGAGTGAATCTTTACTTCTATTCCTTAAAATATGTTTCAGTTTGAATGACCAATTGGTAGAGTCTGATCTATATAAAATTTTCATCTCTTTGTTAAGTTAGTGAAGACAGTAGGCACAGAAGTTTGAATCGATTGGCTCTTCCCTTTTTCCTTTTTCTTTTCTAGTCACTAGTTTGTGACAAATTAGTGAAAAGGAAATTGCATAGCTTTCATTGACTTTTTTTTGCATTATTATATTCCAGTAAATTGTGGTTCTGTCTAATTCTCATTCTTCTTGGCCTTTCAACACTGCTACAGTGTCTTTCATCAACTCATCCACTCAGTGGTCACTTTGGGGCAATTTTGTGGAGAAAAGGTGATCTTTGTGGGTCAATTCCTGCTTCTGTCATTGCTACATATGATGCAAAGCTCTGTAGCCTGTGTCAATGTATTAATGCTGAGGTGGAGTCAAATCCATTCTTGGTTATCTTGTATATAATGAGGGCCACTACAAAGTTATCTGGTTCTCTTGCTACTTCTGAACGGCATCTTTGGATTAAAAAACAGAATCCCTACCCTCAGGATTTTGTAGAGTCATTGATGACTCAAGTTGACTCACAAGAAGAATGCATTCAGGTTGCAGCTATATGCATTCCTAGTTCAGTGGAGAAAACTGTTGAAGCAGTGACTCTTCATATTTCTTCAAAAGAGTACTACCTCGATGTCATTGCAAATGAACTTCATTTAGAAGATGCTGCTGATGTTCTGATTTCAAGGTACGATGAAAATGCATGATCGACTTTTTAATTTAGTTGGTTGCCTTCTAACTTATTCTTGCTCTCTCTGGCAGGAACATGGGTAAAGCATCTTCTGAGACACGACTGTTCTTTGCTGCTCCCAGATCATTTATGCTCGATTTATCTTCTGATTTGCTGAATGGGAAAGAAACTATTCATTTTGAGGGATCTCTAAATGCAAGGGCAAGTTACTTGGCAGGTCAAGATATATTTGGTGATGCAATATTAGCGTCCGTTGGATATACATGGAAATCTAAGGATCTTTTCTATGAAGATGTAACAATTCAATCCTATTACAGGTCTCTTACCATCAGATATTCTTTAATTATTTACTGTATCATGGTTAACCTTATATTACTATCTGGACGAAACTCAAATTTTTTTAGAACAACTTTGAAACTTCTCTGTAGACTATTTTTTTATAGTTATGAAAATTTTCTCTTAACTCCCATGTTATGTGTTAGTATACCTTACTATTATATCTTGTATTATAATCCTCAATGCTGTCTAGTTCTTTTTTTTTTTTTTTTTTGGTACGACTCAACTTCTTGCCCTGTCATTTTATGCAATCAATTTTTTCTCAGGTTTGTAATACCTTCGGGTTTTAGTTTCCTATTAGCATTTAGTGCAGGGTTATTGTATTCTACTGTGATGATGGTAATCATCATGTTTCTCTTTTAAAATTTTTTAATAACTAAAAGAATTCCAAAGGTCACTGAAAATCTGAAGGGTTTAATTTTTAATCAGGATCTTTGGTGATCTTCCATCTTTAATTCCCATATACCTTACTTCTTTCTTTAGAGTGTGACCAACACTATTTTAGTCATATGAATTGTCACTTTCTATCTCTGCTCATTATGCAAATATTATGTAACTGTGCATTGTATAATTATTGCTTGATTGCTAATACAGGATGCTTATAAGTAAGACCCCCAGTGGTATCTATAAATTGTCCAGAGAGGCAATACTTGCTGCTGAGTTGCCTTCATCATTCACCACAAGAGCAAACTGGAGGGGTTCCCTTCCCAGAGATATCCTTTGTATCTTTTGTCGTCAGCACCGTCTGTCCGAACCTGTTTTCTCTCCAGTAAGTTCTCCTGTGAAAGCATCATCTGAATCATCTGGATCAAGTTCGAAAAATGCAGACTCAGCTATAGAGGAGACTGAATGTGTCAGTGGAACATCATTAAAAGCGAGTGCAAAGCAATCAGAGGAGTCAGGATGCATGTTTAGATGTGAAGTTAAATTACTTTCTAGGTCTGAGGATTTGGTAGTTGTATGCTCACCAGAGGATCAATTTAAGAAGCGAAATGATGCCATTCAGAATGCTTGTTTACAACTTCTATCATGGCTAAATAAATTTTTAAAGAATACACATATTCCTTTTGAGAAACTATGCTATACTGCAGGTGTCTGCAATATTCAGATATATTCTGAAAACCTTTTCAAAGAGTTAGCAACAGTATGTCAATCAGTTCAAAATAGTCAGCTTAGCACAACAATTGCAGGGAATAATCTATTTGCATCAATCTGTATGAATTTGCCAAATACCTTAGCAGAATTTGGAGTGTGCTTTTTAAAAATTGAAGGTCCAGATTCCGGTGTCTGTCCATGTTCTGGTTCTTTACCTTGTATAAGTTATTCAGTTTCTTTGGTGGTGGAGGGTGAAAATATAAAAGAACTTCTTGAAGTTTGTGATGAATTTGAGTTTGAGATAGGGGTTGCTGCTGTTATTTCCTATGTTGAGTGGGTTGTGATGCAAATGTCTGTTGGTCAGTCTGCTCATTTTAAGACAAACGTACCCACTTCAGAGTTGATCTTGGCTTCAGCTATCGATTCAGCCAGAATTCTTTCATTGTTATCTTCTAGTAAGTTACTTTATCCTATTAGTCACATATTGATGGTTTCATGGACAAACCTTTTCATCAGATTTTATTCTAGATTGGATTTGAGAGTCTTCACTTGCTATCTGAAGTTCTGCTTCTTGGAATAACTGGCTATAGGTTTCCTATTTCATCAGCTATTTGTAATCTATTTTTCAGAAGCCTGCTGCCTGGAGTATGCAATAACTTTGAGCAAGGTAACAGAACCCTTGGAAGAAAGGATGGAACAGGCTCTTTTCAGCCCCCCACTTTCAAAGCAACGGGTGGAATTTGCTGTGCAACACATCGTAGAATCCTGTGCTACTGCTTTGGTAGACAAGAATTTATCATCATCTAATTTCAGTTCTTGGCCTGAGATGTGAGTTTAATATTCTCTTTGATCACAGGTTGATTTTGGTTGTGGATCTGGAAGTTTATTGGAAGCATTGTTAAACTATTCAACTTCACTGGAAAGAATTGTTGGTGTTGATATTTCACAGAAAGGTCTTGCACGAGCTGCGAAGGTCTCAACTATTTGGTTATATTTTACCATTTTGTTTTGGTCAAAAACCTAGATTCTGCTTAGCATAATATTCCCAAGAACTGGTTCCTGTTGTACGAAGGGGGTACATCCGTCCATAATAGGGAATTTTGTCTAAGGATGATCGGTTACCAAAGTAGAGAATGTTTTGTCCCAACTCTGCAGAATTTT
Source organism: Dicorynia guianensis (assembly GCA_037013595.1). Classification (NCBI taxonomy): domain Eukaryota; kingdom Viridiplantae; phylum Streptophyta; class Magnoliopsida; order Fabales; family Fabaceae; genus Dicorynia; species Dicorynia guianensis. The sequence continues at coordinate 6,119,437 of JASUAB010000010.1, forward strand.
AATAAGGTTGTTATGAGTCCATTATGTAGTACTGTCTAGCTTTTCATTGGGTGGAGTCAGTAATCTGTTTTCACTGTGCGTGATTGCATAGATCTTTAAATTGAATAAAGTAATGGGTCATATCTATGTGTTATACATTTGATGTAGAGCATATATGATGTGTCTCTGTTTCGGTTGAGATTGAGATTGTTATATTAGAGGGTGAAATCTTCAACATATCAGCTCAACTTGCGTTCTATTTAGTGTGCAAATATTTGTTTATAAATGAACAAAAACTTATGCTGGATGATTAGTTAATGCTATACACGGCTTGATAATTGCAAACATCCTTGTTGCCCTCTGATCTTGGAGATACTTGGTCTTGTTGAACACATTTATTTTGAAGGACACAGGCATCGCCATTATATTTTTGTGTAAAAATTTTCATTATCTTTCTCTTTCATTAAAGTAAGCTGCATGATTATGTTTGCTGATAGGTGTAATATCTGCAGGTACTTCACTCGAAACTAGTCACAAAATCAGATGTTGATATGCCATATGCAGGTGTCAAATCTGCATTTCTTTATGAAGGTTCAATTACAGATTTTGATTCTAGACTGCATGGATTTGATATTGGTACTTGCTTAGAGGTACCATCTTTTCCATTATATGCATTGCTGTTGTTGATTACAATTTTGTATCATTTGTCCAAATGGAAAGACTGTGATTATGGCATCTATTTCTTCTCTCTTCTTGTTGCTCCTAGAAACACATCTATGTCCAAATGTTACTTTTTTTTTTTTCTTTGCAATTTTAAACTGAGTTGCATTGTTGTTCACTTGCCACACTTTTTAAATTCTATAATTATAATATATTGCCTGTTGATGCATGCTTACATTCCAGAGCATTTGTTGGCAGATGACTTCTTATTATGACTTGTACACACACTTACACATATAAAAATTTAAATTGAAGCTAAAATATCATTGGTGTGAAAGGTCAGATAGTAAGTGCTGGGAAGAAAAGGATGCTTATCTGCTAAAAGATTTCTACCGTGCACTATGTATATTTTCAGTTAGAAAAATAATTTGAATTGTAACTAAGAAATTGTGAGCATGTTCCCTTTCTGTTGTGCAAATATGGATGAGAAATTATACTGGATAACTTGGTGCAATTGTTCTTGGATGGACAGGTGGCAAAGATAATGAGCATGTATAAGGATATCTAGTTTCTGCATTTATCTGTGCAATCATTGGACTATTGGCATCCTAGGGAGTCCCATTATTCCAGAAACATTATTCTTACTTAACTTTCACAATATAAAATTCAGTCTATTAAATTTATTGAGTCTCAAATTAAACTGTGGGCTGAAATCATGGTCCACGGGCTTGGTTGTAAGAAAGATGTTGCTCCCAAGTAGTGGGAGCTATAATTCCCTATCCTAGGTCCATGATGTTTATGCATGCTTTGTACACCCGATTTTGTCGACTGTACCTCACTCTTAGTACGAGAGTATTAAACGTGATCTCATTACAGCCAATGTGGGAACAAACATTTTCTGACATTATAATCAATTGGAACACTTAAGTCTAGTGTGCATATCTCGGTATTCATTACTTTCAGCATTGCTAATGCTACCTGACTTGAAGCATATCATGTGCCAACTATTTGAATGGAACTATGTATCATGTAGCCACAGCCTTGTGCTTCTGCGTGAGGTGGTTTTTTACTTGTGCAGTGATTTTTAAATGAGCTTCTGTGTGGATATTGTGATTGGAATGGAAATGATAGAGATCATTGGTAAAATTGTAGGTAATTGAGCACATGGAAGAAGATCAAGCGTGTCTATTTGGTGATGTGGTACTAAGTTCTTTCCGTCCAACGATTCTTATTGTTTCTACTCCAAATTTTGAATACAATGTAGTACTCCAGAGGTCTAGCTCAACAAACCCAGAACAAGAAGATGAATCAGATGGGAAAACCCTGCTCCAGTCTTGTAAATTTCGTAACCATGATCACAAATTTGAGTGGACTAGAGAGCAGTTCAATCACTGGGCATCTGATTTAGCTGCACGTCACAATTATTATGTGGAGTTCAGTGGTGTTGGCGGGTCTGCTGATGTGGAGCCTGGCTTTGCTTCACAGATTGCTGTCTTTAAAAGGAAATCAACACCTGATGAGGATATGCTGAAGGATGCTGATTCATATCACCATTATATTGTAAGATGGGAATGGAATAGTGGCAACAAATAAACAATATTTTTGCTGCACAATGAATCTTGTGCAGTGTTTTTTTAACATAAAACTCAAACTGCTGGAAACAGACTTGAAGGAGATGACATACAGGAGACTAGGAGGGAGAGGGCATCCAATGTGTTTGGATCAGGATTTAGATATTTTGTTTTTATTATTTCCTAATTTTGATGATTTTCTATTTATATTTTTTAATTTATATTAAAACAAATTTTATGAGTTTTATTTTTTTTTTCACTCTTAATTTTGTATCTATTGTTCATACTTTCTTTTGCCTTTAAATCCTCTAAATTCATTTCCGTTTGGACCATGTCTTGTGAAATAAATATTAGGGCCTTAAAAAACAGAAGGTTCCGTAGGCTGTTGAGAGCTTTTAATGTTCCGAAGAAAAATTAAGAAAAGTGACAATTGGAATGAAATAATTATTTGGGCCTAATTATATAATTTTTTTGGAGGCTGCGTAAACATGAGATTATACAACGTTATTGGGTGCCGCCTAATTGGAGCTGCGGTGAATTTACTTTGTTTATTTAAAAAAATGTAAATTTTTTTACCGGAAAATAATGCTAGTACATGAGTGGGCATATGATAATCTCATGTTTAAAGAAAAAAATTAAAAAAAATGTAACAAAGTGTATAAACGGTATAGAATTTATGTATATATGTATTATTTTTTTTATATTTCATATATTTTTAAATGCATTGTTTTTGGTAGAATAGTTAATTTAACAATGGGCTGGTTAGTGGGCTTGGTTTTAGACTAAAGTCCTTGTATTGTCGTACTTATACTTGTACTATAATACTTCTTTCTTAGTATAAATACACATGCTAGTCATCCTATTAGATACAGCTTACATAGAAATATCTCTTCCTTTCTTCTCCTCTTTTTTTTTAACATAGTATCAGAGCTTCAATTTTTTTAATTTTTAAAAAAACCCTAAATCCTCAAAATTTTCTTCCTAACTTCAAATTCCCTAAACCTAACCCCCACTCTCTACTTTGAAATCTTATTCTGAGTGTTCCTCATGAATTTTACCCTTTAGGTGGCTGAAAGAAACCACAATTTGATTATTTGTGTGACTTGAAGAGTTGCATGAATTGTAGACGTGCTAGAGGGGATGATTTGTAGTAGGAGACATGACTTGAGGTTGCGAGTCAACTTAGGCAAGTGATGGCGGTGTGTAACTTGATAGTGGGGAGGTTTGGCTAGGTGGTGGTGAATGATTTTGGTGTGATTTGTTGCGGCATATGTGCATTTTGAGAGCAATTTGTGGTTTCTCAATGTTATTTCACGTTCTTTTGCTTGGGTTACGCAGTTTGTCAACATGGGATGTGTGATTTGGAGGCCTTGCTACGTGTTTTAGAGCTTTAAGTAGTGTGGGCTATCTAATTTGAAGTGTTCTCAATCTTGGCATGATCCTATATGGTGGCTTACAGTGATTCCAATTCCTTTGGTTCTTCTCAGAGCATGAAAAATATGTGAAACTTAATGAGGTGAAACTCGATGATCAGATATTGTTCTTAGAAATTATTCCTATTGTTGCAAAAATATTGATTGCAAATTTGACCTTAGTGGGCAAAATACACAACATGGAAGAAATCCATTTAAATCTTCCTTGGTAGCATTGGAAAGGAGGTTCATCTCATTGATATGCCGCTAGTTGATGTTTCCAAACTAAAGTGGATCATGGAGGACAAATAGTTGTTTAGTGTCATTTTTAATACCCTGGAGAGTGGTGTTTAGGATAATACTAACCATTGTGAAATGGTCAAAGAACTTTGGGAGTTTTTGGATGACAATTACTCTGGTAAATATTATTTTACATAGTTGTATGAAACTTGTCAGGATTTCTTCCACTTAGATGGAAAAGGAAAATCCTTGTCCTAAATGTTTATTGAATGTAATCATATTTTTGAATAGTGGAAAAATCTCATGCCTATTACTAGTAATGTTGCAGCTATATAGGCTCAATTGAAAAGTTAGGTGCTTTGTGTTTTCTATTCATGTTGCTGTCTAAATTAGGAATGACTCATCAATAGATTCTGTCCCTTTTTGAGTCACAATGAAGAATGTATACTCTTGACTCCTTTGTGTAACACGAGACTTGCCTTCTAATTATCTACACATGATTCACCAGTTTTACTAAGATCTACTACTTAAGCAAAGCATGGTAGCCTTACTCCTAGAGGTGGTAGAGGTTGAGGTTGTGATATTGGTAGGCATAGTGAGACAAAGGGAGGATGAGATGAACCAAAAGGACGAGGTGGTGGTGGTAGTTTCGACTTGAATCACATTGAATGTCATTATTGCCATGAGATGGGGCACTTTAAAAGAAACTATCTTAAGTTACAAGAAAGATATACTTAGACGTCCTAGTCTACACATGTTGCCATTACAGAACCAGAGTCTAGAAGCACTCAAATGGTTGCCATGATTAATGATGAGTTTGTTTGGTATAGCTAGTTTTAAGCCTTTCAGTCTTCCACCTCCACTGCTACCATGGTTTAGATAAATAATTTTATTGCACGTTTTTTTTATTCTAAGTGGGTTATAGATTTTGAGGCTATTGATCATATGATGGGTAATACAAGGTACTTTGTCCTCCTTTTAGTCATTTGTTCACTCTTCTAGTGTCAAGTTAGCTGATCGGTCTATTGCTCCAGTTATTAAGAATGACTTTGCTATTGTCTCCCCTAATATTACTTTGTGTAGTGTCTTATGTAATTCCCAATTTTTGTTTAATTTGCTATCTATTAGTCTAATTACTCATACTTACAATTGCAGTATTTTCTTCTCCCTAATCATTGTGTTTTTCAGGATCTTTTGATGAAGAAGATTTTTGGTAAAGCTACAAGTCTAGCAATTTGTATGTGCTTGGTGACCAGGTCCTTCATTCAGTGTTGCTATTGCTCTATCTCCCCTGTAACTCCATTGTCATCTTGGCCATTCTTCTTTAGAGTCTCTGAAGAAATTATAATCTAGTCTACAATCCGTGTCTAGTTTAACTTGTTAGTCGTGTCAATTTGCTAAGTAGCATTGTTGATTTCCTAGAGTCATTAAGAGGTTTTTCATCCCCATTTTAGTTGATACATTCTGATCTTTAGGGCCCTTAGCTAGTTGTTTCTAAGTTTGGTTTTTAGAATTTTGTGACATTTGTGGATGACTTTTCTTAGGTTACCTGGCTTTATTTTATGAATAAATGCTCCAAACTATTTTTTACATTTTGTGTTTTTCATGATGAAATAGAGACTCAATTTAATGTCTCAATTAAGTTCTACTAGTGATAATGCTACAAAGTATTCTTCTACCTAATTTTCATCCTTTTTACTACAGCAGTAAATTTTGCATAAGTTTTCTTGCGTTACTACCTGACAGCAAAATGAGGTTGCCAAAAGAAAGAAGCGCCCACTTATTAGAAGTCTCTCGAGCCCTTCTTTTTGAAATGAAGGTGCCGAAACAATTTTGGGTTGATGTTGTTTCCATAGCTTGCTTTCTTATAATTGGATGCCTTCTTATGTTCTTGCTAGTAAAATTCCTTTGTCCTCATTGTTTCCCCTCCCTCCTTGTGTCTTTGGTTGCACTTGTTTTGTTTGGAATCATTGTCCCCAAGTGTCTAAACTTAATCCATTATCGTTGAAATGTGTATTCCTTGGTTACCCTCATCATAAAAAAGGATATTGATGTTATTCTTTAGACTTGGGTCATTACTTTGTCTCTTCTAATGTTACCTTCTTTGAGTCTCAATCCTTCTTTAGTCTTCAATTTCCTCTAGATGAGTCACGTATAGTAGTAGATGATTTTTTCTTGGTGTCCTCCCTCTCTTCTAGTTCTCCATGCACTTCTATTTCTGATCATGCCATCACTATTCATCCTCACTTCACTATTCATCCTCACTTAAACACATGTATTCTCGTACAGCTCCAGCACCTCTAGCTCCTGACTTACTACCCAGTACTACACCAACTCTAGACTCTTCCTCACTTGCTTCTTTGTCTAAGGATCTTCCATCTAATTTAAACCTTTCTATTATTCATTGTAAAGTTATTCATAGTTGTACTCTCCTAGGTAATCATGTCAACTCTTACCTTATTGCTTTTGTTGTGTCTTATACCTCTTTATTGTCTTCTTCTTAGTCTTCCATTGCTTCCTTGGATTCCATTATTATTTCTAAGTCTTTGGCAAAGGCATTGGCTCATTCTGGATAGTAGGATGAGATGGATGAGGAAATGATGACATTTGACTACAATCAAACTTGGGATGTGGTTTTGTTGCCCTCTAGGAAGTCTGCTATTGGATGTAAGTGGGTCTACACTATTAAAGTAAATTTGGATGGATCTATTGCCAAGGTCAAGGTTCATCTTGTTGCAAAAGGGTATGTTTAGACATATGGCATTGACTACTTTGAGACATTCTGACCAATAGCTAAAATTACTTATGTTCGGTTGCTTATATTTCTAGCTACATTTAGTCATTGGGTTGTACATTAGCTTGATGTTAAGAATGGTTTCCTCCATGATGATCTTACTGAAGAAGTTTATATGAAACAACCACCTAAATATGTAGCTTAGAGGGAGAATGGACATGTTTGTTAGCTCAAGAAATCTCTATATGGGCTCAAGCAAATCTCCTCAAGCTTGGTTTGGTAAATTTAGTAATGTTGTGGTAGAGTTTGGATTAAAGAAAAGTGACCATGACTACACAGTGTTCTTTAGGCACTCTGCATCAGGATGTATTCTCCTACTTGTCTACATGGATGATATTGTCATTACAAGGAGTGATTCTACAGACATTTCAAATCTAAAGGTTTCCTAAACACAAAATTTTAGACTAAGGAGTTAGGAGCGCTTTGATACTTCTTAGGTATCAAAGTGGCTAGAAGTTGCAAAAAATTATGTTGCCTTAGAGGAAATATGTCCTAAACATGTTGGAGAAAACAAGCGTTTTGTGTGCCAAATCGTGTGATACCCCCATGGTTCCAAATATAAAACTAGGACCGGAAGATAGAAAATTGTTGGACAATCCAGAGTGGTACAAGCGACTAGTAGGAAAGCTGAATTACTTCATTACTACAAGATCAGATATTGTATTTCTAGTAAGTGTAGTTAGCCAGATTATGACCACTCCTAGAAACTCCCATTGGGAAGTAGTGGTGCACATTTTGAAGTATTTGAAAAAATCTCTAGTGGTTTGCTCTATTAGAGTCATGGTCACTATAGAGTTGAGGGATTTTTAGATGTAGATTAGGTGAGGCATCCTATGGATTGAAGGTCCACTTTAGGATACTGTGTGTTTGTAGGTGACAATTTTATATCTTAGAAAAGTAAGAAGGAGGCTATGGTATCTCGCTCTAGTACATGGCATATGCCACTACTAAGCTTGTTTAGATTTCTTACCTCATTCATTAGCTTAGGATGGAATGCCCTAGTAGCATGGAGTTATGGTGTGATAATTGTGCAACATTTCCTATTGCCACTAACCTTGTCTTTCATGAAAGAACAAAACATGTTGAGGTGGATTGCCATTTTATTAGATAAAAATTGGAAGAAGGAGTCATTAGTGTCAATATGTCCAAATAGGGGATTAACTTATAGATATCTTCACTAAGTCTCTTTTGGGAAACAGATTCAGGATGTTTGTAACAAGTTAGGCATGGTCAATATGTATACTCTGGCTTAAGGGAGAGTGTTAAAATAGTTAGTTGAATAATGGGGCTAGCTAGTGAGCTTGGTTTTAGATTAGAGCCATTGTACTATCTTATACTTGTACTATAGTACTTCTCTCCTAGTATAAATACATATGTTGGTCACCTTATTTGGTACAATTTACATAGAAATATTTTTTTCCTTTCTTCTTCTCTTTCTCTTCTAACACTCTCCATTTTTTTTTTTTTGAAAAAAAAAGTCTTTAAACTATCTGAAAATTGAGTCACCTCCTTTATCCATTTAGTGTAAAATGTCCAAGGATCAGATTAATACATGTGGATTCAGTTGGATACTTTTGAAAATTAATTACTTAAAATATTTGAAAGATTGAATATTCTTTGGAATTATTATGATGTTCATCATGATTTATTATCGCTTAGTGAGACAAAAACTCTTGCCCTAAAGTATAAGTTATATAGCTCACTCTTTATTTACTGCCCCAAAGTAAATACCGTTTGTTTAATGATTCAAGATTATGAAATGTATGATTTCTGTATCATAGAGAATAGGAAATTGAGAGCCTAAAGGTACCTACTATCTTTAATTTCCTAATTTTAGGGGAGACCTATGTAATAGAAGACAACGAACTTCAAAACCCTCTTCTAGCATTATAATAGAATAGATCTATAACTTTTTTAATATATATGTTTGTGAGACCACAGGATTTTAGCTTTAGATATAAACTAAAATATAAATAGAAAATAAATGTCTCTTTATATGCGTGTGATAACATATGAACTATTTCACATTATTCCAAACTTATTCACTACCTCAAATCAATTTAATACTAGGGTTGTAGAGAATGCACATCAACACAAGATAACCAAGAAGAAAAATTTAGAAACCATAGCAAATTAGCCCAAAATGATCTAAAATTTTTATAGGAGCATAATAACACATCCAAATAATGCCCACAAAATTTTACCATAATTGGAGTTCATTTCCTTAATTAATCATCAAAAATTAGAGGTGCATTCATGGATTGCACAGGATAGCCTAGGAAGATAATTTCAAAATTAATATCAAATGAATTCCAAATGCATTGAAATTTTTATAAGAACATTGTGGTATATTGTTGACCATACTTAAAATTTGGTTAATTAATTAAGCTAAAACAATTAGCACATCCATTGATACTTTAGCACAAGACAATTCATGAAAATAATTTTGAATTCTATATCAAATGAACTCTAAATACTCTAAAATTTTTCCTTGAATATGTTGAAATATGATAGATGAGGCCCATAAAAATTCATAGAAAATGGAGCTCATTTTCTCCCCCCAAGTAATTACAAATAACTAGCAAAATAGTTTAAAATTAACATAGCAAAAAATCTCATAATTAACATTTTATCAAACATATGGGGAGCGACTCTCACATTTATTTTCAAAAATAAAATCAAGCTATAGCTCAACAACAAGATCACAAAATTGCAATCAAAACCAAAAGAAGTGAGGGGATTTAATATTTAGAAGCTTATGAGTAAGATTCCTTCCTTCTCCTTTTCTTTCCTCTTCCCCTCACTCTTCTCTCCCACTCTTCTTCTTCTCTTCACACGTCTTTCTCTCTCTCTTTTTTGCAGAATTGGCCTCATTTTCCTTCCTCTCTTCCTTTCTTCTTCTCTTTAGCTTCTTGTCTCCTTCACGGCTCTTACTCTCTCCTCTCCTTCAAGGGGGGGTGTGTGTGTGAGGTGAGTGGGAATCCAAATGGGAGCTCCCTTTTCTTCTAGTGACCTCCTCTTCCTTCTTTTCTTTTTCCTTTATTCTTCAACCGGCCATTCCCCTCTCTTTTCCTCATTTTTTTCTTTTTTTTAATTTTATTTTCAGCTTTTGTTTTACTCTTTTGTATTTTTATATTTCTCTTTTCTATTTTGTATTTTCAATTCTTGTTTTTGTATTTATTGTTTTCATGTCCATTTGTATTATTTTTTTCTTCCTTTTATTTTTTACTTGCCTTTTTACTATGATTTTGATTTTCTTTATGTGTTATATTATTATCAATATTTCTAGATTTTGTTTATCTTTATTTGCTTCTTATTTTATTCATTTATTTTTTGGTAGGATCAAATTATCTTTCTACAGATGTGATAATATATTAAGTTTCAAATTAATTAATGAAATCTAATAAATTTGTTAATTTAAACTTTTATCTAACAATTTTTCATGAACAAATTACAATTTCCGATTGCCAACAAAAACAAGATAATAAAAATATTTAATTAGTGCAAGAACGTTACTGAAGGGACAAACCATACGCAATGCTCAGGAGGCGGACTTTATAAATTGTATACACATAGTTGATAAATTTTCGTTTGCATTTGAGCCACAAAAAGGATAAGCAAATGAATAGTCACTATGTAGGCAATGGGTGCATGAACCTTTTCATAATCAACTTCATGCTTTTGTTTGTCTTCATTAAGCAAAATACCTCACTTTGTGTCTCTCCACTTCTTTAGAATTTTGCTTTCATTTGTACACCCACTTGACTCCAATATATAGCTTAATGACCATTGGGGAAAAAAAAAAATCCTATCTCAGGCGCTTTACTCTTCTCAATTGTTTTGATCTTATCATCCATGACTTTCTCCGCCTTTTTTCTTGCAGGGCTTAATCAAAATCCAATGGCTCAATATGTACGAGAGAGAATATATATAATTCACAAAGAGTAACTTCCTCAGCTTCTTTTATATATATATATATATATATATAGCATCTCAACTTTAACACTTTTTACTTAAACTTTCCTTATGGATATAAGGAGTAGGTGAAAAAAGTGGTGTTGTGTCTTGTATCAGCACCACGGTCTTTTCTTGTTCCTCTATAAAATAGGAAAGAAATCATAAAGTAATTTTTCTTGGGCCTCCTTGCCAACTTCTTTACATACCGTCACTTCATCTTTTGATCACCTTGTCTTTAAGCTCTACAAACTCTTCATTGTATTCACATATATGGTTGCTTGCTATAGTGTCCAAATGGCTCCAATTATTATATATCATTCTTCTCTTCCTCCTTGAGTGCTAGTAAGGACATAGCTAACTACTCAACCTCTTGCTTATAACCACAATATCAGCTTCACTTAACTTCATATTAGTCATACCTCCTTAATTTCTTCTTCTTTTTTTTTTTTTTTTTTATATTAGCGATTGCCTCTTTGGGTCTTTTGATCTCCTCCTTCACCCTTCAAAAAAACCTGCCTTGACTTTTAAAACATGTTCTAATGGCTCTTTCTTGCTACTTTTAATCTTGAATTCATGGGTGTCGACACGCGACGCGGGGCGGCGATCCAGAGGTGAATAAAAAAAAAAAATAAGTTTAGATTTAGGTGAGGTTTTAGAAAATGATTTAAAAAAAATAGAGTCGCCACCGACTTAGATTGAAATGGTGAAGTCGGACACCGAATAATATGGTCTGCATTACAGAAAAAATGGATTCGGGGGTTGGTTACGTATAGGGAAGGTATTAGCACCCTACAACGCCCTTTCGGTACCACGTTGATATTTGTTGCTTTTGATTTCAAAACTATGCTTTGTCTTTTGTTTAGATAAATTTATTTTTACATGTGATTGTGATTTAAGATTATTTATAACTGCCTCAATAGAGTCATGCCAGTTGACTGGCTAAACTCATGATGTAATTTTTCTCAAGATAGTTATATAGCGGCCAGTTAACTGACAACCATATTTATCTATTGTCAGGAGTTTATTTTTAATGCATTAATAGAACCATGCCAGTTGACTGACTAGGTTTGTAACAAGATTTCCCTTAGGATAGTTTAATAGCGGTCAGTTGACTGACAACTATATTTATCCATCATTAGGAGCTTCTTTTTAATGCATCAATAGAATCATGCCAGTTGACTGACTAGATTCGTAATATGATTTCCCTCAGGATAGTTTAATAGCGGTCAGTTGACTGACAACTATATTTATCCATCATTAGGAGCTTCTTTTTAATGCATCAATAGAATCATGCCAGTTGACTGACTAGATTCGTAATATGATTTCCCTCAGGATAGTTTAATAGCGGCCAGTTGACTGGCAACTATATTTATCCATCGTTGGGAATTTCTTTCTAATCGAGATAATGGATCAAAATAGTTGGAAAAATCATAACTAAATAGAATGTTATAAAGTGGTTGGAGCAAAACCACAACTATTCTTAACAACTCCAAACAATCAATTCTTCAATACTTACTTGTAGAAAAAGTATAAGCAAAGTTGTAATAGCATACAATTGTTCAACAAAACAATATGTTTAACAATGGGAGAACATAAAGAGATAAGTGAAACCTGTGTTTAGAGTACTTGAATGGCCTAACAAAGACCGGAAATATGATCTTCAAGAGATGATTTCCGAAGGAAAAGTTGAACTTCTCAAGATTAATGTGATGAGCTTGTTCAAGGGGAAACTAGAAGAATCAAGGGGATTTTAAATCTTTTCTCTCTAACCCCTTTCCTTACTCCTATCTTTCTCTTCTTCTCCTCTCCCTCTCTTCTTCACTTCTTCTACACTTTCTCCTCTTCTCTCTAAGTGTCTTGGTTTTTTTGTTGTGTGTCTCAAGAAAGATTGGTATGGGCTATTTATAGTAGTTAATGGTAGGTTTTTTTCTTTTTTTTTTATTCTTAATTTTCATCTTCCTACCTAATCTTTATTGACTTTATTCATCATCTTTTTTTTCTTTCAACATTTTCTTCTCTTTTTTTCAACATTTTCCAACTTTGTTCAACATTTTCTTCTCTTTTTTCAACAATTTCTCCTCATGGCCAACATTTTCCTACTTCCTTCAACATTTTCTTCTCTTCTTTCAACAATTTCTCCTCATGGCCAACATTTTCTTCTCATGGCCAACATTTTCCTACTTACTTCAACATTTTCTTCTCATGGCCAACATTTTCCTACTTACTTCAACATTTTCTTCTCTTCTTTCAACAATTTCTCCTCATGGCCAACATTTTCCTACTTACTTCAACATTTTCTTCTCTTCTTTCAACAATTTCTCCTCTTCTTTCAACAATTTCTCCTCATGGCCAACATTTTCCTACTTACTTCAACATTTTCTTCTCATGGTCAACATTTTCCTACTTACTTCAACAATTTCTCCTCTTCTTTCAACAATTTCTCCTCATGGCCAACATTTTCCTACTTACTTCAACATTTTCTTCTCATGGCCAACATTTTCCTACTTACTTCAACAATTTCTCCTCTTCTTTCAACAATTTCTCCTCATGGCCAACAAACACCTCACTCATTCCACCCACCTTTTTTGATTTTCCTTCTTTCCTTTTCACACTTCTTTTTTTCTTTTTCTTTAATTTTTTTATTTTTTATTATTTTTTATTTTTTTTATTTTTTTTTTTGCAATATTATTCACATTTGGGACCAAAAATATCTTTAAGTATTTCATTTTTTTGCTCAATTAATTTCTAGAAAAATATATATTCAAGTAGGATAATTTTAGAATTTATACATGGGTCCACTTTAATTTTTAAGATCCGGACAAAATTAGGTGTCTACAGATTGCCCCCCTTTGCTCATCATTTTAGGGACTAAAAGATGGGCAAAGGTTGAGAGACACTATTTTGTTCGGATGCAAAGGGTTATGATCCACCCAACGGGGACACTGAAGGATACTAAATCCAACTTTGGGGATACCTAAGAGCAACTTAGGATTTAAAACAAAATGGCCTGAGCTAACACGTCTCAGGATTTAAAGAAATGAACTTGGGGCAACCCGTCCCAAGTTTTGAATTACCTGGAGAAACCCGTTCCAGGATTTGAAACAAAATAACCTGAGGTAACCCGTCTCAGGATTTAAAACAAAGAACCTGGGGTAACACGTCCCAAGTTACAATACCTTGGAAAATCATGTTCCAGGATTTGAAGGGTTTTAATCCACCCAGTAGGGATACCTAAGAGCGACTTAGGATTTGAAGGGTTATCATCCACCCAATGAGGATACCTAAGAGAGACTTAGGATTTGAAACAAACCTGAGGTAACCCGTCTCAGGATGAACTTAGGGTAACTCGTCCTAAGTTTTGAATTACCTGGAGAAACCCGTTCCAGGATTTGAAGGGTTATGATCCACCCAGTGGGGATACCTAAGAGCGACTTAGGATTTGAAAGGTTATGACCTAGGATTACCTTGCTTATCTAGGTCAAAGGGGTTGAGTCAAATGATGCCCGACTCTGGCATTGGTGATAAAATGTTGAGTCAAACGAAGCCCGACTCCGGCTTTGATGATAAAAAGGTTGAGTCAAACGAAGCCTAACTCCGGCTTTGATGATAAAAGGTTGAGTCAAACGAAGCCCGACTCCGGCTTGATGATAAAAAGGTTGAGTCAAACGAAGCCTAACTCCGGCTTTGATGATAAAAGGTTGAGTCAAACGAAGCCCGACTCCGGCTTGAATGATAAAAAGGTTGAGTCAAATGAAGCCCGACTCCGGCTTTGATGATAAAATGTTGAGTCAAATGAAGCCCGACTCTAGCTTTGATGATAAAAAGGTTGAGTCAAACGAAGCCCGACTCCGGCTTTGATGATAAAAGGTTGAGTCAAACGAAGCCCGACTCCGGCTTGGATGATAAAGATGAGTCAAACGAGGCCCGACTCTGGCATAAATGAAAAGGGTGAGTCAAACGAGGCCCAACTCAAGGCACAAAAGATAAGGGTGAGTCAAATGAGGCCTAACTCGAGGCACAAATGATATGGGAGTCAAACGAGGCCTAACTCGAGGCACAAATGGTAATGGTGAGTCAAATGAGGCCTAACTCGAGGCGCAAATTATAATGGTGAGTCAAACGAGGCCTAACTCGAGGCGCAAATTATATGGGTGTCAAACGAGGCCCGACTCTGGCATAAATGAAAAGGGTGAGTCAAACGAGGCCCAACTCGAGGTACAAAAGATAAGGGTGAGTCAAATGAGGCCTAACTCGAGGCACAAATGATATGGGAGTCAAACGAGGCCTAACTCGAGGCACAAATGGTAATGGTGAGTCAAATGAGGCCTAACTCGAGGCGCAAATTATAATGGTGAGTCAAACGAGGCCTAACTCGAGGCGCAAATTATATGGGTGTCAAACGAGGCCCGACTCTGGCATAAATGAAAATGGTGAGTCAAACGAGGCCCAACTCGAGGCGCAAAAGATAAGGGTGCGTCAAATGAGGCCTAACTCGAGGCACAAATGATATGGGAGTCAAACGAGGCCTAACTCGAGGCACAAATGGTAATGGTGAGTCAAACGATGCCTAACTCGAGGCACAAATGATATGGGTGAGTCAAACGAGGCCTAACTCGAGGCACAAATGATATGGGAGTCAAACGAGGCCTAACTCGAGGCACAAATGGTAATGGTGAGTCAAACGATGCCTAACTCGAGGCACAAATGGTAATGGTGAGTCAAATGAGGCCTAACTCGAGGCGCAAATTATAATGGTGAGTCAAACGAGGCCTAACTCGAGGCGCAAATTATATGGGTGAGTCAAACGAGGCCTAACTCGAGGCGCAAAAGATAATAGTGAGTCAAACGAGGCCCAACTCGAGGCACAAATAATATGGGTGAGTCAAACGAGGCCCAACTCGAGGCGCAAATGATATGGGTGAGTCAAACGAGGCCCAACTCGAGGCACAAATGATATGGGAGTCAAACGAGGCCTAACTCGAGGCACAAATGGTAATGGTGAGTCAAACGATGCCTAACTCGAGGCACAAATGGTAATGGTGAGTCAAATGAGGCCTAACTAGAGGCGCAAATTATAAT
Organism: Dicorynia guianensis; assembly: GCA_037013595.1. Lineage (NCBI taxonomy): Eukaryota > Viridiplantae > Streptophyta > Magnoliopsida > Fabales > Fabaceae > Dicorynia > Dicorynia guianensis. The sequence continues at coordinate 6,135,129 of JASUAB010000010.1, forward strand.
GGTGAGTCAAACGAGGCCTAACTCGAGGCGCAAATTATATGGGTGAGTCAAATGAGGCCTAACTCGAGCCGCAAAAGATAATAGTGAGTCAAACGAGGCCCAACTCGAGGCACAAATGATATGGGTGAGTCAAACGAGGCCCAACTCGAGGCACAAATGATATGGGTGAGTCAAACGAGGCCCAACTCGAGGCACAAATGATATGGGTGAGTCAAACGAGGCCTAACTCGAGGCGCAAATGATATGGGTGAGTCAAACGAGGCCTAACTCGAGGCGCAAATGATATGGGTGAGTCAAATGAGGCCTAACTCGAGGCGCAAATTATAATGGTGAGTCAAACGAGGCCTAACTCGAGGCACAAATGGTAATGGTGAGTCAAACGATGCCTAACTCGAGGCACAAATGATATGGGTGAGTCAAATGAGGCCTAACTCGAGGCGCAAATTATAATGGTGAGTCAAACGAGGCCTAACTCGAGGCACAAATGGTAATGGTGAGTCAAACGATGCCTAACTCGAGGCACAAATGATATGGGTGAGTCAAATGAGGCCTAACTCGAGGCGCAAATTATAATGGTGAGTCAAACGAGGCCTAACTCGAGGCATAAATGATAATTGATTGAGTCAAACGAAGCCCGACTCTGGCTTGAATTGCTTGGCGAAGCCTGACTTTGGCTTGTCTTACTAGACAGGAGGCCGTGTTTGGCACATGGAGAGGCTTGACCTCGAGATTGCATGCTTGACATGCGAACCTGCTTGGCATGGTTAATGTTTAACCTAAGAAAAGGTGTGACCTCAGAATTGCATGTTTGACATGCACACCTACTTGACAGGGTTTGGTGTGCGGACCTGCTTGACAGGGCTTAGCACGTAGGGAGGCTTGACCTCCAAAAATGGGATTGCTGACATGCGTACTTGCTTGACAGGGTTTGGCATGTGAACCTGCTTGACAGGACTTGGCACAGCAGAGGCTTGACCTCAAAATTGCATGTTTGACATGCAGACCTGCTTGACAGGGTTTAATGTGCGAACCTGCTTGACAGGGCTTGGCACATGGAGAGGCTTAACCTCAAAATGATGTATTTGACATGCTTGACATAAAGATGCTTGAGCATGAAAACACATTTGTCATGCGAAGGGCTTAAATGAGATGTTTGATATAAAAAGGCTTGACCTGAAAATAAAATCCTTGATAATGCAAAATCGCTTGATCTGAAATGGCATGCTTGTCATGCTTGACATGCAAATGTTTGGCACATAAGAAGCTTGACCTAAAATAGCATGCTTGACATGCAAATGTGGTTGATATGTGAAAGGCTTGACCTTAAATGGTATGCTTGATATGCTTGACAAAAAAGGCTTGACCTAGAAATGGCATGGTTGAGATGAATACATGCTTCACATGAGAAATGTTTGACTTGAAATGGCATGCTTGACATGCTAGGCTTGACCTTAAGATAGCATAGATGACATGCTTGCTATGCTAATGTGCTTAACACATGATGGACTTGACTGAAATGGCATGTTTGATATGCTTGACATGTAAACAATGTTTGACAGATGAGGAACTTGACCTAAAATAGCATGCTTGACATGCTAATGTGCTTGATATGTGAAAGGCTTGACCTTAAATGGCATGCTTGACATGCTTGATATAAAAAGCTTGACCTGAAAATGGCATGGTCGAGATGAATACATGCTTCACATGAGAAATGTTTGACTTGAAATGGCATGCTTGACATGCTAGGCTTGACCTTAAATAACATACATGACATGCTAACATGCTTAACACATGATGGACTTGACTGAAATGGCATGTGTGATATGCAAATATGCTTGGATCTGAACTGAAGTGTATGTATGTGGATATTCCTAGCATGCTTAAAGGCTTAACCTAAGATGGCATGCTTGACGTGAAACGCTTAACATGTGAAATGGTTTTCCTTAAAAGGCATGCTTGACATGTGAACATGCTCGATACATGAAAGACTTGACCAGAAATGCCATGCTTTGCGTGTAAACGCTTTTGACATGAGAAAAATTGATGCAGATGCCAAATCTATAATACAAAGGGTGAGTTATGGTTTATTGTCCTAATTATGAGTGAATTAGAATGTCAGACCCCATAGAAGCAATACCTTCTGGTATCAGTATTGGGTAACTCATCTCTCTCTTTTTTCTGTAAATCCTCATCTTGGACCCCTCTGCTTTTTCAGGGATATTTAAGATTCGAGGGTCATTCTCCCAATTCTTTCCCTGGTTTAGATTTGGTACTCCCTAAACAATGGAAGATTTTTTTTTTTCGGGCTTGCTTTCCTAACAATTGCCCCCAGTTTGTGCTTTTGAACATTTTTCAAATTCTAGATTCACTCCCAGTCATTGCCCCTAGTTTCCTTGATTACCTTCGAGCAAAGAACTATTGAAAAGTTTTTCTTAGTTCACCATCTCCTTTTTAAGAACATGCCAAAAAGGAATCCATATATTGGATGAAGACTACTCAATTCTCTGGAATCAAGGATTCTTTGTTGAGCAACTCTCTAATTAAGAAACTCTCAAGTGTTTGTGCTCTCATACAAGTGTTTGCACTCAAGTATTTGCCCTCTTGACAAGTGTTTGCACTCATAAGTATCCCATAAGCATGTGCTCATGTCCCTTTCAGCATCTGTTATTTCACCACATTAACCAGGATCACTAGGTCTTTATTTTAGCTTGTAATGTAAGGTTTAGGCTTAGAAAGAAATGGATAAGGGTTTAGCAAACAAGGAGAGTGCAAGATTGAGCACATAAAGCCTTGTATTTCCCTTTTCATCTTCCACAACTTAGGAATCTTACTAGACATGGGAGGAACTAACTCTCTTTTGCCCATCTGGGCTTGCTCTTTTCTTTTCTAGTTTCCCAGATTCCGTTGTTCTTTCATTTTCTTTTTATTCTTGCCTTTTCATAATTAAGGCTTCAATTGAATGCAAAAGGATTCCCGAGTTATTCTTGATAGCATTTTTTTCTCGGCTAATAGCTTTAGTGCTCCTTGTACTCGCTTTAAGGTAAGGATCATAGTCTTCTTGGTTGAAAGGTTAAGGTAAATGAGGGTTGAAAAAGAACATTTGATGGTGGCCTTGCCACCTTTTAAGGCTCAAATGGGTGACTAGGGATGTTTTACTTTAAGGTTAGCTTGAAAGGCTCAAACGGTGCAAAGACAGCCTAGATCACTTCTCTAGTTAATGTGGCATCCAACAAATTATTTCAAGGGGCATTCAAACAAGTTCTAGGAAACTCACTTTCTCATAGCATTCTCATGAGCTACAAGACATCACTCTCTCACCACTGCTTATGATCTGAGATACTCTATCATCCAAGAGAATTGAGTATTTTGTCAGGTAATCCAATTTCATCATTGGCAAAAAATGGATTTGGTTAGGATGAACTTATGATATCCGATCACCAATTAATTGCTCTTAGGCATCAAAACGTGAAAAGGTATCGTAACCCTGATTGCCCCCAGTGTTGTTTATTCTGGTGATGGTAACCCTCCTCAAGTGTCTGCCATTCATCAGTCACTCATATGATGTAGAATACATGCATGATGTGTTATTGAACTTAAGAGGTGCTCACATATGGTCATTGCCAAGGTCTTGGGCTGAGCCATGCCAAGGTCTTGGGCTGAGCCATGCCATGCGATTACATGAAAACAAAACGTGCACAAGAGATGCAACAAAAGATGCATATGATGCTTCTGATCAGTTGTGCATGGGATGCATATCAAGAGTTAAGAATAACTCTTTACTCTGTCACAAGACTGCATGAAAGACATGTACAGAAAGACAACATTTTTTTTTCTTTTGAATGCTAGTGACATGCTTAGTATGGTAAGAGTGATCTCTTGAACATCAACAACATGCTTTACAAATGCAATCTAGATTTACTGAAGGTCAAAGAATGAGGATATGTGGACATACAATGAATTTCATATCAAGTCAATGCATTGAAACAAAATTATCCAGGTGCCCCTAACACACAATGCAATGATATTGTCATAATGCATGATGACATACCAAGAGGCATGATAAATCTCATTGGACTGTGCAAGAAATTTTTTTTTTTTTGGTGGGTGATACTTCCATAGCTTTTGAAAATTCTAAAGGTGAAATCATGAATGAACCATCTCTGTTCCTCTTAACCTCTTCTTTTTTTTTTTTATCACGATATCCTTGCCCCACCTTTAACTTAATGCAACACTTTTGACTTTGGACTCATTCTACTGGTAATCAGCCAACTTTGCGATGCACCAAGTTCTATGAGTCTTTAATACATTGCAGTGCTGTTTACCATCCAAGAATTGAATACTTTAAGCAATCCTACTTCTTCATTGGCAAAATGAGTTTGATTAGGAAGAACTTAAGATATCTGATTACCAATTCATTGTTCTTATGTATGAAAAGACATTAGAACCCTGATTGCCCTCATTGTTGGTTCATTCTGGTGATGGTATCCCCTTCTCAAGGGTCTGTCATTCATTAATCACTGACATAAAAAAAGGAAGGAATGACATACAATACATTCATCATGCAAGACGTCTTATTGAATTCAAAAGGGTATTCCCATACAGTCTACCAAGGCCTTAGACAGGGCCATTAAAAGATGCAATAACAGTACACAAAAACATGCGTAAAGAGAAATGCAACATTTTCTTTTGAAACAGAAGACGCCTATGATGCTCCTAATGAGTTGTGCATGGGATGCGTATTAAGAGTTAAGAACAACTCTTTACTCTGCCATAAGACTCCATGAAAGACATGCACAAAAAAGAAAAAAACAACACACACACTTTTTTTTTTTTTGGGATACACGAGGATGCATATGATGCTTCTAATAAGACACACACGGGGATGCGTATCAAGAGTTAAGAATAACTCTTTACTCTGCCATCCATGAAAGACATGCACAAAAGGAAAAACAACACACTTTTTTTTTTTTTGCTTTTGTTTTTGGGATACACGAGAATGCATATGATGCTCCTAATAAGACACACACGGGATGCGTATCAAGAGTTAAGAATAACTCTTTACTCTGCCATCCATCACACACTTCGATCTCGATAACTTCGCTTAGCTACTCTTCCACTCGAACCATCCTTCCTAGACTTGTACATCATCCTAATAACACAAAATAACAAAAAGTAAAGCCATGACAAGTTACAATCGAAGCATGGTGTCTATTTTACGCTTTCTGCTACCATCGGGAGGCTGTTCGTCCACTTGTTTCACCAATGGGTAAGGTTGAAATACATAGGCTTGTAGTCGATCAATCAATCGATCGACGTCTGAATCTGATTTTATGGCACGGCGAGCCTCCAGAGATATGAAGCGTTGTTCCACAGCTGAATCTATAAAAGATAACAAGCCATCATAGAAGCCATTAACATTTAATAATCCTAACGGCCTTTTCTGATAGTTAAATTTGATCCAGAATAACACACTAGAAATCCCTTCTAGAGTTTCTAGACCACCAGGTAACGCGATAAAGGCCTCAGCATTGCAAAACATGTGCCCAAAGCGTTCATGCATAGATGAAACCCTTAACTCAGTACCAAAGGTGTAGTCACTGACTCTTTTATCGGCCAACCCTTTTATAAGGATGCCTAAGACATGGCTCTTCCCTGTAAATGCAGTTGCAGCTGCACATCCTCTTATCCCATGGATGCCCCCACCATACACCAGGTTTATTTTTCTGGCAGCTAACACCCTACCGAGTTCATTGGCTGCCTTTATGAACTCATTATCCTTCCCTAGAATGGAAGCACCGAAGACACAGATAGATTTGAATCTACGTGCCGAGGATGTTTCTCCCTCTTTTTCTACCCCAGCCATGCATAGATGATCCAATGTGAAGGTGTATTTATAGGGGAGAAATGAACAACAGAAAACGGTCAGGCGCAATAATTTCAGACAATGACAGTAAGAAAGTCCAAAAGACAAGACACGCCTGCATATACGACAGTCCTTCAGAGTAGGAAAGTCGTAAAGCCACCGATAATGAAAAAAAGCAACCAACTGGCTTTTTTGAAATTTTGTAAGCAGAGTCAAAAAGTGAATAGCAAAGATAATAAATGCATCAGCGATTGTCAAAAAGAAAGGACAATTACACCGATATTATCAAAATTATGCAAGTAGAGTCAAAAAGCAAACAGTGAATATGACAGACGTGTCAGCAGGAGAAAAGGCAATTACACCGATATTATCAAAATCATGCAGGCAAAGTCAGAAAGCATACAGTAAACATGACAGAATGTGCCAGCGCTTAAGAAGGAGAAAAGTCAATTACACCGATATTATCAAAATCATGCAGGCAAAGTCAGAAAGCATACAGTAAACATGACAGATGTGCCAGCGCTTAAGAAGGAGAAAAGACAATTACACCGATATTATCAAAATCATGCAGGCAAAGTCAGAAAGCATACAGTAAACATGACAGATGTGCCAGCGCTTAAGAAGGAGAAAAGACAATTATACCAACATTGTCAACATTATGAATGCAGGGTCAGAAAGTTAACAGTGAATATGACAGATGTGTCAGCAGGAGAAAAGGCAATTGCACCGATATTATCAAAATCACGCAGGCAAAGTCAGAAAGCATACAGTAAATATGACAGATGTGCCAGCGCTTAAGAAGGAGAAAAGACAATTATACCAACATTGTCAACATTATGAATGCAGGGTCAGAAAGTTAACAGTGAATATGGCAGACGTATCAGCGGAAGAAAAGGCAATTACGCCAATATTATCAAAATCATGCAGGCAGGGTCAAAAAGCTAACAGTGAATATGACAGACATGTCAGCGATTAAGAAGGAGAAAAGACAATTATGCCAACATTGTCAACATTAGGCATGCGAAGTCAGAGAGTAAACAGTGAATATGGCAGACATACTGACAATTAACAGGAAAAATCACTAACAACAACTGTACAAATCAAAACCGTGCATACACCATTGGAAAGTAAAAAAAGTGGTGGATTCACCAGCAATTACAAGACTAATGAATAGTGATCCTGGCTTATCCTTTCTTCTGATACTACATCCAATAACAGACTAAACACCATAAGGGATCAAACTGATGAACAAGGTTACAAACTAATGAACAGGATCGTTTAACGTCAGATTCCCAAGACGAAACACTCCTTTGCTTTGTAGAATATGTCCACTAAGGCAAGAAACATGAAGATGTCCATTAAGATGCGTCTCAAGAGTCTACTGGATATTATCCAAAGATTCTTTACTCAGTCCATCTTTAATGATTTTGTCTTCTTGCCTAGGAACATTACTCCTTCATCCTTGCAGTGTGCTATTCATGGATCAAGGTTGCTATCCAACTTCCTTAAGAACTGGCAAACAGGGTCATTTAGTGTTATCTTCTCAAGACAGTGGCGTTCCTTCTCCTTGTAAAATTTGTCCGCCAAAGCGAGAAGAACACCATGAACTTGTCCACTAGGATGCGTCTCAAGAGTCTGAAGGATATTATCCAACGACTCTTTACTCAGTCCATCTTTTATGAACTGAATTTTGTCTTCCCGATTTGCGGACACCATTCCTTTTCCCTTACATCGTGTATTACAAGTCCACCTTGCACACTTATAACAAACCTCCATCCTTTTAGCTCTTCTTTTCTTAGCATAAGAGCTTCTTCCCATCCCTGGTAGATGTTTCACTAATGAATGTTGAAAATCATCTGCTAGGCGTACCTTAGCTTCAATGATCCAACGTACATCTTCAGGGAGTCCTAGACATGTGAGTGTCTTCATTCTTTCAAGTCAGCACTTATACATCTTCCGAAGTGCGTCTTGGGGAAGAGAAGGAAATCTGACTCTAAGCCTAGCAAGGCTTTCCTCCATTTTTCGCTCTCTGGTAAGGTGATGGATTAGGACACTTGAATGATACTTCCCAGAATCCTTTGAGTCTTTCCTTTTTACGGGGTGACTTAAAAAATGAACCTCTCAGTCAGTCATGGAACGATGTCAGGTTGATTACCGACTAAAACCTGAGCGTGAATAGTAAGACATAAAAAGGGCAACTAGGCGCCTTCATGCGATCGGGCTTCAGCTGGTCTGCAAATGCTGATGGGCCTTAGGTTACACATTGGGCCCAAAGCTAAAAATTCGGGGGGAAGAACATGCTTAATATCACCTGAGTAAGGCATGCTCAAGCCCACGCTCCAAACGACCCATTAAACAAAAGGTCGAATGACAATGCATGCTTAATGCTGCGTGCATGATGACATGATTGTGATCAACCCTCGAGAATGCATGTTTAAAACGCTAGTGCATTTGATGCCAAAAAAAAAAAAAAAAAAAATTCAAGTAACTTCAAGTCCGCAATCTCAACCATAGACTCATGAGGGTTCCTGGATCAAACTCAGATGACTCAAGATTTGTTAATCTTAAGATTTGAAACCAAACCAATTTAAGAGTCATCCCTTACGTTCTCTGATCTTTTTAGGCTCATCATACGTCCTTGCAACATTTCAAAACTTCAATCAAACTAGCAAAAAGGAACATGTAATTTAGAAGCACCCTTTGATTCTCTTGTTTATCATGTCTTAAACGCGTGACTAACAATATCATGCAAGTGATTATAAAAGAACTGTCATTGTATTGATAATTCAAATGGAAAATTCACATCCCTTAATGGGTTTTGACAGGCCAGTGGCAAAAAGTTTGGTACAAAATACAATAGGTGTGGGAAAACAAAAGGCAAGATACTTTTTTTTTTTTTTTTGAAGACAAATCCTGAACATAGCTGCACTTAATCCTCAACCCTTAATTTTTGTGCCAATCTTTAAGCATAATATTTCTTCACGGCATCTGCATTTACAGGATTTGGTAATTCATCACCATCCATGTCAGCTAGGATCAGAGCACCTCCTGAAAATGCCATTTTCACTACATAAGGCCCTTCATAATTTGGGGACCATTTGCCACGGTTGTCTTTTGTGATTGGCAAGATCTTTCTTAACACCAGATCTCCTTCACGAAATTGTCTCGGGTGGACTTTCTTGTTATGGGCTCTCATCATCCTTTTTTGATAGAGTCGCCCATGAGATAAAGCTGCTAGCCTCTTTCCCTCAATCAGGCTTAATTGCTCATACCGCATTTGAACCCATTCTGCCTCATCAAGTTGGGTTTCCATTAATACTCTTAGAGAGGGTATCTCCACTTCAAATGGGAGAACTGCCTCCATTCCGTATACCAGGGAAAATGGGGTTGCCCCAGTTGAAGTCCTTATAGATGTGCGGTACCCATGCAGAGCAAAGGGTAGTAGTTCATGCCAATCTCTATAAGTGAAAGTCATCTTTTCTATAATCTTCTTAATATTTTTATTTGCCGCTTCTACTGCACCATTCATTTTTGGGCGATATGGGGTCGAATTGTGATGAATTATCTTGAACTTCTCACACAATTCTTTCATCATCTTACTGTTGAGATTGCGGGCATTATCAGTGATGATCCTTTCTGGAAGACCGTATCTGCATATGATCTCCCTCTTAAGGAATTTCAAAACCACATTCTTTGTCACACTGCTATAGGAAGCAGCTTCTACCCACTTTGTGAAATAATCAATCGCTACTAAGATGAAACGATGACCATTAGAGGCCTTAGGTTCAATTGGCCCAATCACATCCATTCCCCACATTGCAAATGGCCATGGTGAAGTTAATACATTAAGTGCTGAAGGAGGTGTATGAATCTTGTCAGCATAAATCTGACACTTATGGCATTTTCTGACATAGTTGATGCAATCACATTCCATCGTAGGCCAATAATATCCTGCTCGCAAGACCTTTCGAGCCATTGCATGACCATTGACGTGAGTGCCGCACACTCCATCATGAACTTCTTGTATTAACCTTCGTGCTTCTTTGGCTTCTACACATCTTAAGAGTACAGTATCTTGATTTCTTTTGTACAAAATATCACCACTAAGAAAGAAACCCATGGCCAATCTTCGTAGAGTTCTCCTATCATTCTCTGATGCCCCAGTAGGATATTCCCTAGTTTTAATAAACCGCAAGATATCTTCATACCACGGCTTTCCATCTGGCTCCCCCTCTACGAAAGAACAATAAGCTGGAGAATCATGTTTCCTCATTTTAACCATTGGGAGATCATTACCCTTCACAATTGGATACATAGCTGAGAGTGTGGCTAAAGCATCAGCCATCTGATTTTCTTCTCAAGAAACATGGTTAAAGGTGATTTCCTCAAATTGTTCCACCAACTTACAAATATGCCTTTGGTAAGGGATCAGCTTCTGGTCCCTGGTCTCCCACTCATCTCTTAATTGGTGGATAACCAATGCAGAGTCTCCGAATACATCCAAAAGGGTAATTTGATAATTTAAGGCTGTTTCTATCCCCAAAGCACAAGCCTCATATTCGGCTATATTGTTAGTACATTCGAAGCACAACTTTGCAGTCACAGGATAATATTTTCCTTTAGGGGATATCAAAATAGCTCCAATCCCATGTCCCATTGCATTGGAGGACCCATCGAACCTCATTGACCACCTTCCATTTTCAAGCAATTCATCCTTAATTTCTAGCATCATGATATTTTCATCTGGAAATTCAAACTGAACTGGTTCATAGTTTGGGATCGGATTTTCTGCTAAGTGCTCAGCAATCACACTCCCTTTTATTGCCTTTTGAGGTACATATTGTATATCGTACTCCGATAACAGCATGTGCCATCTCGCAATTCTTCCAGTCAATGCAGGCTTCTCAAATATGTACTTGATTGGATCCATTTTTGAGATCAACCAAGTTGTGTGGCGCAACATATATGGCCGGAGTCGGTGTGCCGCCCATGCTAAGGCACAACAAGTCTTCTCTAATATTGTGTATTTTGACTCATAATCCATAAACTTTTTGCTCAAGTAATAGATCACCTACTCTTTCTTCCCTGTTTCATCATATTGCCCCAGCATACAGCCCATTGATTCTTCATACACGGTGAGGTACATGAGCAAAGGTTTCCCAAGTACTGGTGGAACTAAGATTGGCGGGCTTTGAAGATATCGTTTGATTTTATAAAACGCCTCTTGACATTTGTCGTTCCAACTTGCATCTTGATTTTTTCTCAAGAGCTTGAAAATTGGCTCACATATGGGTGTTAGCTGAGAAATAAATCTAGCAATGTAGTTTAGTCTCCCTAAGAAACCCCGCACCTCCTTTTCTGTCTCAGGGGTAGGCATATTGATGATGGCCTTAACTTTATCCGGATCCACTTCAATTCCTTTCTCACTCACCATGTATCCTAGCAATTTTCCTGATCTTACTCCGAAAGTACACTTTGCTGGGTTCAGTTTGAGCTGATATTTCCTTAATCGATCAAAGAGCTTTCTAAGGTGTATCAAATGTTCAGCCTCTGATTTTGATTTTGCAATGATGTCATCAACATATACTTCTATTTCCTTGTGCATCATGTCATGGAAAAGAGTCACCATGGCCCTTTGATATGTTGCCCCAGCATTTTTTAAGCCAAAAGACATCACCTTGTAACGAAAGGTCCCCCATAGTGTAATGAAGGTTGTCTTATCTCTGTCTTCAGGAGCCAATTTAATTTGATTATAACCTGAAAATCCATCCATGAATGAAAAGATAGAGAATCCTGCAGCATTGTCAACAAGTACATCAATGTGTGGAAGTGGAAAATCATCCTTTGGACTTGCTTTGTTCAAGTCTCGATAATCCACGCATGCCCTAATTTTTCCATCTTTCTTAGGTACAAGCACAATATTAGCCACCCATTCAGGATATTTTGCTACTTCAATGAAACCGGCATCTAAAAGCTTTTGGACTTCATCTTTGATTTTTAACAAGATATCTGGCTTCATTCTTCGCAACTTCTGTTTTACTGGCCTAAATCCGGGCTTTATAGGCAAGCGATGAACCACTATGTCTGTATTTAATCCTGGCATGTCCTTGTATGACCAAGCAAATACATCCTTATATTCTTGCAACAATTGGATTATTAATTGCTTTTCCTTCATGGCCAACCTTGCTCCGATCTTTATTTCTTTTTTGTCCTCTTCAGTTCCTAAATTGATCACTTCAATGGGTTCCTCATGAGGTTTGATCCCTTTATCCTCTTGCTTAACTAACCTCTGTAGCTCAGGTGACACTTCCTCATCATCTTCTTGCTCCTCATCTCCCTCAATACAAGTGACTTGGCGTCCAAAATCAAGACTTGGAAGATCAGTGCAGTTAATTTCAGTATTATCTCTGTTATTTAACCTGGATTATTGGGTGCAGTTATTTATGATATGTATAACACATGAAAAAGCATAAAATCATAGAAACTCTATTTTGAGAAATCAATGCATTTTTATTGAAAATCACTTGTAAAAGACAAGACAAACAGGTTTATTCATACAACTCCAATCTAAATCATAGATAGAGTACTATAAATTACATGTCTTGCAAGTTGTGAATGATTGGAATTTCCTTGATTGTCCAACTACTTGCTTTAAACTCAGCATGGCTTGGTTTAACCACTCCGTTCTCCTTTCCAAAAGGGGAACCTTCTTCGATGACTGCAATTTGATTGGGAGTCCAAAGACCGGTGCTTACAAAAGTTTCATGAAGAGGTTTGATTATGGGCCTATTAGTTCTCATCATTCGGCCATTTAGGCGGGCCATCCTCCTTTCTTTCAAGATTTGAGTCATCCAAACCCTATCAATTCTTGTGGGCTTGAAACCCAACCCAAATGTGTCTTCTTTCTTTGGAAACTCTAGCAATTCCTTTATTCCTTGACCTTTGCACCCCAACCCCTTCTTAGGATCATATCCGTTCCTCTTTAATACTTTTGCGGTCATCAGTGTAGCTCTAGAATATTGTGGAGTTGGTATGGGTCTTCCTGCTCTGGCATACACCACATTAACAATTTCAAAAGACTGGAAGGAGCTGCCAATATCAGTATCGGCTGATATGTATGGTGTTGAAGACAGGCTGGAAATCAATAAGTCTTCTTCTGCTGACACCTCAACCAACTTCCCATCATGTATGAATTTGACCTTTTGATGCAAAGTAGAGGGTATTGCCCCAGCAGTATGAATCCATGGTCTCCCTAAAAGGCAACTATAGGCTGAACTTATCTTCATAACATGGAAAGGGATGGTGAAGGTACAAGGCCCAATTTGTATTGGTAACTCAATTTCCCCAATTACTTCACTTTTTGTTCCATCAAATGCCCTTACAATAGTAGTGCTGGGACTCACATGAGAACCATCAAATGGTAAGTCTCTCAATGTTGATTCTGGCAAGACATTCAGGGATGACCCATTGTCAATCATAACATTCACCAAGTCTCGCCCCTTGCACTTCACAGAAATATGCAGGGCTTTATTATGTCCTCGCCCTTCAGGAGGAAACTCTTCCTCAGAAAATGACAGGAAATTGTGAGCCATGATATTCCCTACCACAGCGTCAAATGCCTCTGTGGTTATGTCTTTATCCACATAGGCTTCATTAAGGATCTTTGTTAATGCCTGCCTATGCGGCTCAGAGTGCATGAATAAAGAGAGTAGTGAAATCTTTGCAGGAGTTTCTTTCAACTGCTCAATTACTCTGTACTCACTCTGACGAATAAGTTTAAGGAATTCACTAGCTTCTTCCTCAGTGACAGACCTCTTAGGTGCAGTTAGCCTTTCTTCTTTGTTTTTGGCTTCAACAGGATCAGACTGCTTAGTCTTTTCAGACTGTTCTACCTCTAATGGATTACCAGTATCCACTTCTTCCTCTTGCGAGGATTCTATCAAGATTTCTTTTCCTTTGGGATTCGGCTCCTCCACCTTTTTGGCTTCTTCTTTCTTGGATATGGTCGGAAGATAACAACGACCACTTCTTGTAATGCCAGAAACCCCAGATATATTGGTAATCTGAGAGTGAGAATTTTTTGTAATCACTTGGCAATCATAATTCCATGGGATTGCCTTATTACTCTCATAAGGAAATGGTTGAGGGGTCTTAATCGTCAATTGTCCCATGGCCTTGACGGGTATCGACAACATTGGTGATTTATCAGGTGTATACTTGATAGATAGTGATCTTTTTTCCTCAACTGATGACTGGGTTTTCTGCATCACATACTTGATTGTTAATGGCTTCACAGTATTTTGGGTCTCAGTTTGCCCCAGTGTTTGTTGCACGGGACAAGAATCAACAGCATTTACATTTTCATGCTTAACCCCAACTTGCAATATACCTTTATTTATCAGCCCTTGAAGTATATTTCGAAAAACCTGACATTCCTCAATTCTATGGTCAGCTCTTTCACCATGATATTCACAGCTAGTATCTAGGGCAAACCCATACTTTTTCTCAATCCAACCATGTTCTACTAATGCCCAGAAGATATGACCCAAAGGAGTTTTAATTTCGGATACTTGCCTCCTTAAAGTAGTATATGCTACGTCAACAAGCATGTTTACACTTGACCCTCCATGTTTAGGCAAAGGATTTTCATCAACATCCGGTCCTGGGGTAACTGGGTCAAAATTCAACCACTTAGCATCAATAAGGTCCTGGACCTTTCTCTTTAATGCAGTGCAATTATCAACGGAATGCCCTTTAGCCCCAGCGTGGTATTCACAAGTGAGCTTGTCATTGTACCAGGATGGGTAAGGAGGTTGCAGAGGAGGAAGTGGGGTAACCGAGACTAGATTATTTTGCAGCAGCTGTGGCAACAATTGTGAGTATGGTATAGGAATGGGGTCAAAACTTCGGCGCTTTCTATCATTATGCCTTGTTTGATCTGGTTGAAAATAAGCTCCTTGTTGATAGGTATTATGTTGCAATTGAGACCTAGGCTGATGGAATGTGGATGGATACTGTGGCATCGGCTGATATGCGACTTGTTGTTGAGGATGTGCCACTTGAGATGCAACCTGATTTTGTGGAGGCCTTAAATTAATTGGAGGTGCTTGGGTTACTGCCATCACAGGAGAAAATGTAGCCTGAGAGGAATGGTAAGCCTGCTGACTCTTATCGTGCTTACCTTTTCCTTTCCAATTTTGTTGGGCATTAACCGCATTGACTTCTTCCTTCTTTTTTCCTTGAGCTAGGGTTCTCTTTTGATATGCTGATCTCGCCATCTTCCCTTCTTGAATTCCCATTTCTATATTTTCCCCAATGATCACTAAATCAGGGAAGCTAGCATTGCTAGACCCCACCATCTTCCCATAAAAAGGGTAACTTAATGTCTTCACAAATATTGTGCTTATTTCTCTTTCTGACAAAGGTGGCTGTACCCTGATGGCCACATTCCTCCAGCGTTGAGCATATTCCTTGAATGACTCATTATCTGCTTTAGTCATTCTTTGAATGTAAGTCCTGTCTGGGGCCATGACTCGGTTGAACTTGTATTGTCTTAGGAATGCCTCAGCTAAATCCTGCCATGAGCGAACAGTGTTACGGTCTAGATTAACATACCATTCTGCGGCTCCATCAATTAAGCTATCTTGGAAAGTATGCATCATTAATTTATCATCATCACTGTATGTTGCCATCTTACGACAATACATGATCAAATGAGTCTTAGGACAGGTAGTCCCATTATACTTGACAAACTCTGGGACCTTAAACTTAGGAGGAATGATCACGTCCTTCACCAATCCCATGTTATGTACATCTATCATGTCTTCCTCAAATCCTTCCCACCTATTCATTCTGGCTTCCAATTTCTCGTATTTTTTCCGGATCTGAGCTTCTTCGGCACTCTTCCTTAACCTCTCTATCTCCATAGGGTCATTGAGGTCAGGTACAGGATCAGTTTCTAACTTAATGGCAGGCTCTTGATGACCAAGCCCATGTGGACGCTGGACATGTGGTTCTTGGGGTTGTTGCTCTTGAGTATATTGAGGGTGTGGACCTTGGTGATGATGTGGGTAAGGACCGTGCATGGGCTGAGGCATGAGGCCTGATTGACGCTGCAATGGAGGACATTGTGGATTCAATGAGCTTTGACACTCCAGATTATGGGGTAGAGGACTTTGCTGATTTTGTAATCTAAACTCAGGAGGATATTGCAAGTGTTGGGCCTCTTGATGACTTGGTTGATTTTGATTATGTTGACGATGGGACTGTGGATCTTGAGGGTTGAATGTTGAAGTCTCTGCCTCAATTGATACTTTTGCCTGAAGCAACTCAATTAACTTAGCCATTTGGGCCTTGAGATCATCAACTTCAGTTTGTAATTCTTCCACCGTTTTTTCTTCTCTTGGTTCCCCCATTCGTTTAGATTGAGATCGCGTGATTGGAGCCGTATTTTCTTATCTGTGTTTAGTAAATGCAAATGAGTACCTAAATTTTAGTGTGCATATGTAATGTTTGCATGCACAAATGACTGGCTTAAATTTTAGGGAATCATTAAACTCTTTTATATCATTAAGAAAAATAGCTACAATCGTCCTTAGAGGACTTTTCTTAGGATCGACTTAGTTGTATCTACGTAGTTTCCCCACTTTGACATAGTGCTCTTTTAATTCCTCAAGAAGACTTTTGGTTGGACCCGGTTCTAACTTAGCCTCTTGTTCTGCTATCTGCATGGCTTTGGAATCTGCTATTCTGGCAACCTGCCTTATGCTAGCCTTCACTTCCCCCAACTGCTCTTGAGCATTTGCCAATTGATAATGAAGGTGCTCATTCTCTTTCACCATATTGATTATTGCATGATTATTCAACACCTCTTTGAGGCGTAGGTCATAAGCTTCCTTCACATCAATCAAGTTCTGACGTAGACTCATATTGACCCTATCAATATGATCAATCCTCTCTTCTAAGTCTTGTTGATTCTGCAGTTGGGATTTTAGGAGTTGAATCTCCTCCTCATGTTGTTTTTCAATGCTATCGATATACCCTTCGAGGTGTTCCTTTTCTTGAGTCATCTTATCCAGATTAACTTCTAATGTAGCAAAGGCATCCTTCATTTTCTGTAACCCCATGTTTTCTTTCTGGTGAGCCACCTTTTGCTTTTGAATGTAATCTCTGAGTTGGAGCACTTCCCCATTAAGCTGTGTTGCTTTATATTGCAAATCACTTTCGATAGGGTGCTTGCGCTTATTCGCCAGGTATACCCTTCTTTTAGCCTCTTCAACCACCTTTTCTTTCTCAGCTATTAATCGGGCATTATCTTGTTCCATAATCATGACCCTCTTTTGAAATTCTGCAGCCTTGGCTTTCCAGTCATCAACTTCTTGTTTCATCTTCAATTCTTTTTCTTCCAACATGGCCTCTCTAATTTGTAGGGTAGACAAAGTCTTTTCAGCTTTTAATCTTTCTTCAATTTCAACATCCTCGTTCACCCTAATTCTTTTAGAAGATGAATTTGATAAGGCAATTTCAGGAACAGTGAAACCCTGTCTTCTATTTTGCCATTGAGAATACCCTGGAGTGGTTGCAGTCGAATGTTCCCCAAGCTCCATTTGCCTTTCTTGGCACCATAATTTCCTTACGGTGTCATTCTTTGGCTTGGTATCTTTGTCCCCAAACTCAAGGTCAAACTCATGAAGTCCCTTAGTGGCTGGTACAAATTGTATAGACCCATATTGCCTCATAACCATAGTTGGGGCATAACTGACTATCCCCCATGGGCCGACTAAAGGGACCCAAGGTCGATCTCCGCAACCATATATCACCGGTCTCTTGCGTAACCATGTACTCTCCCACTTGACATCCTTGAAATTGCGAAAGTATGCAATCCAAGCATTACGGTCACGTGCTTTCTTAGGCCATTCATATTTGATGAAGTCTTTCAGAGGCTCTCGGTCATTAAAATAAGATGGGTTAAAAGAGATTATAGGATAACCCATATCCTTTGGAGAGAGTAAATGACTCACTAGCCATACCATTAATAATTGTGAGCATCCAAGAAACCGGCCTTCCCCTTTTTGCCTTAAGAAATTTAGAGATCTGAAAGTTTCTGCTAAAATGGGTTGTACAGGATTTAGACCAGTCTTTAAGGCTTTGAATAGGATAATCACTTGTCCATCAACATACCCTAAAGCTCTAGGGAATACAACTGCTCCATAAATGGCCAAAGCTAAAGCCTGCATTGCCAACTCCTTGTCTGTTTGAGCATGATATAGTCTGACTAGAAAATTGATTGAAATAGCCCATCTTTGACCTTTCTCCTTGGCATCATTCCCAAAGTTCATATTTGATAAACCAAACATTTTATTTAAACTTTTCTTGGGCCCAGCCTTCTTCTCATATCTATACACCTTGCCCCTAGTTAAAGGCTCAATTTTTAGCAAGTCGCCATATTCTTCTAAAGTGGGTGTTAGATCATGGCTTCCAAGGGTAAATACCCTATAAACTGGATTCCAAAAGAAGATTAAGGCTTTGAGTAAGGCTTCATCTACTGGGACTAATAATAGATTTCCCAATTGGCCATACTTTTTTGTAAATTTTTCCTTTTCCAAATAGTAAAGCTGCCCCAAATCTCCCTCAAATCAGACAAGT
This sequence comes from Dicorynia guianensis, assembly GCA_037013595.1. Classification (NCBI taxonomy): domain Eukaryota; kingdom Viridiplantae; phylum Streptophyta; class Magnoliopsida; order Fabales; family Fabaceae; genus Dicorynia; species Dicorynia guianensis. The sequence goes on from JASUAB010000010.1 coordinate 6,153,637, forward strand.
CATTTTGTTTAAAAGACAAATTCTTAATCTCTGGCCATATTACACCATCCTGTCCATTTGAAACATCTCCTTGTTCATTCTGGGCCTTCTCTTGAGTAAAGAGCACTTGGTCATGAGGTTCTACGATGATCATGGTAGGATTTGATGTAGCATTAGTGTCCATAATGATATCACCTAAAATTTGAGCCACAAAAAAATGAAAATATGGCATTATGCAAGGTTTCTTTAAATGAGATAGTTCCAGTACCTGCACGGAGTCCAGAGGCCTCACGAAGGATACTTTTTCTATCCCCTTAAAGATGCAAAATTCAAAATTAAGAATTTATGCATGTAATCATGGTGGGTGCAATGAGAGATCACTTATTTTAAAATGATGCAAAGGATGAAAATGCATAAAGTTGCAAGTGAGTAAACAGATAATATTTCCCCATCGTGTCTTAGTCATGGTAAACCTTACACTTATTTTCCACGTCCCATGGTTTGGGCTGAACCTTTTTTATAGGAAAGCTCTAAGGCCATTATAGTGTGCAAAGGGATAGGATCTAGATTCCTAAAATCAGGTCCCCAAATTGCCCCAAAGGATCAACTTGAGTGAGGGTGTTCAGGTGCCTACACGGAGACCAAGGGTCTCACGAAGGACGACCTTACTTTATGCCCTCGCTAGCCTAAAAGTTCCTAAGAGCTCGGGTATGGAGCTTAGGGGTCATAACCTCCCCTTTTCTAAAGTGCCATGTGGTGTAAGTGTACGTGTGTGTGGGGAATATGCCATCCACTCATTCACTCACAACCTGTAAAATAATCAACCAACAACCATTCCACAGGTATAGCAGATAGTAAATTGTTTAAACTTAATCTAGCAACATGATCCAGGCATGATTTAAGAATATAAATTTGAAATTCACAGTTTAAAAAAAAAATCTAAAAACAATCTAGAATGCAAAAATAGAAACCCAAAAGACAAATAAACTAGACAATGAACCAAAGCACAGAATAGAAAACAAAATGCAACAAACACCAACCCATGTGGCTTAATCCTCTACATCGTCCCCAGTGGAGTCGCCAAGCTGTCGACACGCGACGCGGGGCGGCGATCCAGAGGTGAATAAAAAAAAAAAAATAAGTTTAGATTTAGGTGAGGTTTTAGAAAATGATTTAAAAAAAATAGAGTCGCCACCGACTTAGATTGAAATGGTGAAGTCGGACACCGAATAATATGGTCTGCATTACAGAAAAAATGGATTCGGGGGTTGGTTACGTATAGGGAAGGTATTAGCACCCTACAACGCCCTTTCGGTACCACGTTGATATTTGTTGCTTTTGATTTCAAAACTATGCTTTGTCTTTTGTTTAGATAAATTTATTTTTACATGTGATTGTGATTTAAGATTATTTATAACTGCCTCAATAGAGTCATGCCAGTTGACTGGCTAAACTCATGATGTAATTTTTCTCAAGATAGTTATATAGCGGCCAGTTAACTGACAACCATATTTATCTATTGTCAGGAGTTTATTTTTAATGCATTAATAGAACCATGCCAGTTGACTGACTAGGTTTGTAACAAGATTTCCCTTAGGATAGTTTAATAGCGGTCAGTTGACTGACAACTATATTTATCCATCATTAGGAGCTTCTTTTTAATGCATCAATAGAATCATGCCAGTTGACTGACTAGATTCGTAATATGATTTCCCTCAGGATAGTTTAATAGCGGTCAGTTGACTGACAACTATATTTATCCATCATTAGGAGCTTCTTTTTAATGCATCAATAGAATCATGCCAGTTGACTGACTAGATTCGTAATATGATTTCCCTCAGGATAGTTTAATAGCGGCCAGTTGACTGGCAACTATATTTATCCATCGTTGGGAATTTCTTTCTAATCGAGATAATGGATCAAAATAGTTGGAAAAATCATAACTAAATAGAATGTTATAAAGTGGTTGGAGCAAAACCACAACTATTCTTAACAACTCCAAACAATCAATTCTTCAATACTTACTTGTAGAAAAAGTATAAGCAAAGTTGTAATAGCATACAATTGTTCAACAAAACAATATGTTTAACAATGGGAGAACATAAAGAGATAAGTGAAACCTGTGTTTAGAGTACTTGAATGGCCTAACAAAGACCGGAAATATGATCTTCAAGAGATGATTTCCGAAGGAAAAGTTGAACTTCTCAAGATCAATGTGATGAGCTTGTTCAAGGGGAAACTAGAAGAATCAAGGGGATTTTAAATCTTTTCTCTCTAACCCCTTTCCTTACTCCTATCTTTCTCTTCTTCTCCTCTCCCTCTCTTCTTCACTTCTTCTACACTTTCTCCTCTTCTCTCTAAGTGTCTTGGTTTTTTTGTTGTGTGTCTCAAGAAAGATTGGTATGGGCTATTTATAGTAGTTAATGGTAGGTTTTTTTCTTTTTTTTTTATTCTTAATTTTCATCTTCCTACCTAATCTTTATTGACTTTATTCATCATCTTTTTTTTCTTTCAACATTTTCTTCTCTTTTTTTCAACATTTTCCAACTTTGTTCAACATTTTCTTCTCTTTTTTCAACAATTTCTCCTCATGGCCAACATTTTCCTACTTCCTTCAACATTTTCTTCTCTTCTTTCAACAATTTCTCCTCATGGCCAACATTTTCTTCTCATGGCCAACATTTTCCTACTTACTTCAACATTTTCTTCTCATGGCCAACATTTTCCTACTTACTTCAACATTTTCTTCTCTTCTTTCAACAATTTCTCCTCATGGCCAACATTTTCCTACTTACTTCAACATTTTCTTCTCTTCTTTCAACAATTTCTCCTCTTCTTTCAACAATTTCTCCTCATGGCCAACATTTTCCTACTTACTTCAACATTTTCTTCTCATGGTCAACATTTTCCTACTTACTTCAACAATTTCTCCTCTTCTTTCAACAATTTCTCCTCATGGCCAACATTTTCCTACTTACTTCAACATTTTCTTCTCATGGCCAACATTTTCCTACTTACTTCAACAATTTCTCCTCTTCTTTCAACAATTTCTCCTCATGGCCAACAAACACCTCACTCATTCCACCCACCTTTTTTGATTTTCCTTCTTTCCTTTTCACACTTCTTTTTTTCTTTTTCTTTAATTTTTTTATTTTTTATTATTTTTTATTATTTTTTTATTTTTTTGCAATATTATTCACATTTGGGACCAAAAATATCTTTAAGTATTTCATTTTTTTGCTCAATTAATTTCTAGAAAAATATATATTCAAGTAGGATAATTTTAGAATTTATACATGGGTCCACTTTAATTTTTAAGGTCCGGACAAAATTAGGTGTCTACAATGGGCTTTCACAAAAGTCTCCAATTTTTCAATATTCATGGGTTACAATGGCAATTGATTTTGGAGGTCTAAATGTACGTTTGGAGCTTGCCACCATGGTCCCTAGATCTTTTAGCGTACTTTGAAGTGATTGTATCCACCACATTATTGAACACAGAATTATTTAAACATTGATGGATAAGGATGGGGGTTATTGATCTAAATTTCTTCCTTGCCTATGACGAAGAATTCTTGCCATTTTGAGAAAAGTTGTTTCCATTTTGAGGCTTCTCATAGCATTTCTCAACAATCTTCAAGAGATCTTGAGAGCTAAAAAAGCTTGCATGCCAAGATTCCAAATTTTAATATTCTCCATTTGTAAGATGAGGAAATTGAAAGGCAAAAATTCCATTATTTGTCATCTCTTCGGATTCTTTTTTCTCAACTATTTTCTCTCAAAATCTAATTAAGCATTTTGGCTCTAATTCTACTTTGTTGAAGGAAGAGGATTATTTAGATGAAAAATTTTAGTACTTCTCACTTACATGCAAATGCCAAATACAATGGATATATATAAGTGCAATATAGTGATCACCCCAAGATTCTAGTTACATGAACCGTAAGTACATCAACTACCCCGCACAAAACACGCATGTACAAAATGAACTTAACCATCTACAATACCTGAACAAAACTCATGTATCTAGTGACAAGAGAAATCTAGAAAATTTGAATTATTTTTAACAAAAACACCACCACAAAACATATAGAGATCCTAGTTCGGGGTCTTGCAAAATTTTGTTTATCCTTAGAGAAGAAAGCCTTCAATATCTTTTTCATTTTATCCTTTTACGCCCTCACAATCTTCAAGGAATTTTGTTTTGAATTTTAAAAAATGTCACATAATGGTGTAGACACTAGATCCGAACTCAAAATAGCTTGTATTAAGAATTTTACTAATAAATAAAGATAAAAAAGGAAAAATAAATGATAAGAAAACTAAAAATACAATTTTATTTTACATCATTCTGCCTCAATTTGTTTTGATGAAATTAATATCAAAAGTATGTTACAAAATAGTAGCTTATTATTTTTGAAATTAAATTAAAAGATATCAACTTGGCAATTTCATATAAGATTTCTAAAAATAGTTATTGGTATAATGTTAATTCATACCTCTGTGTAGTTGATTGGCAAAAGTTAATATTAAAATTTAAAGGTGTGTTTAGTTTGCAAAAATATTTTTTATTTTTACTTAGATTTATTTTTATTAAAAATAATTTTCTCTTGAAAAAGAAAATATATTGAGTTTGCTTTAGTCAAATTTTATTTCTAAAAAACAAAAATAATAAAAATGCATTTAGTTTAAGGTTAAGGATTTAAATTTTAGGATTTAAAATTTATGGTTTAGATTTTCGGGTTTAAAATTTAAGATTTAAGGTTTGGGATTTTAGCATTTGTAATTGAGGGTTTTAGAGTTTGAGATTTAGGGTTTTGGATTTTGGAGTTTAAAAGTTTAGGGTTTTAAGATTTAAAATTTTTAAATTTTAAATTTTAAAGTTTAGGGTTTGGGGTTGAAAGTTTAGACTTTAGACTTTTACGATTCTAAGGTTTATAGTTTTAAGGTAATAATTTAGGGTTTTGGGTTTTGGAAGTTTAGGGTTCGGGATATAAAATTTTGATATATAAGACTTAGAATTTAGAGTTTTAGATCTTTGGGTTATGGACTTTGAGGTTTAAAATTTAGAATTTTAGGATTTAAGAGTTTAAAATTTAGATTTTTGAGATTTAGAGATTTAAGATTTTAAAACTTAGGGCTTAAGGGTTATGTAATAATTTTAAAATTGTTACTGTATTTTTAATTTATATTTTTTATTTTTAAAATTTTACACAAAAAACAATAAGAATAATCTTTTTATTGTTTTTAAAATTTGCTTTATTTTAAAAAATAAAAATCACAATTGTACATGGTTATATTAAGAGGCTTACTGTTGATTTAGCTAAAAATACTTAGCAGTCACACTTAATTGTACAGAATTATTTAACATAATAAATATGAATCTTTCGAAATATAATTTTCTTGTGATGTTGAACAGCATTCAGCATCAAAACATTTGCAAGTTAAGCTCATACGTCATGCGTCCAAGGTCCCTGAACATTATTAAGCATTAAAAAAACCAATGCATGCATTTGTCACTGAAAAAATGAAAATAAATGAAGGCATTGGCTTTAGAGTTGAGGGTCGGAAGACTCAGAACTGCCTTACCAAAAGCCATCAACATGAAAAGTTTCATGCCGCTCCCTCTGGCTTCTTTTATGAATATTTGAAACATTGTTAGACCAATTGCGGAGGCAAAGAAAGACTAAGACATCACGCTACCATTTGGTGGTGGATCGAGATGGCGACACAACATAGGGGGCTGGCCGCCGTTTTGTCTTTGTCTTTGATACGTTAACAATTATTTTAAACCAATTAGTTTGATAAGAGATGAGTTGAACTCAGACAAAAACAACAATTAGGAAGGGAAGAAAAAACCAATAAAATTACATTATAAAAGAAGGCATATCTCTGATCGTTACGCATTAGAATCAATTGAGAGTAAAATAAGCTTCAAGTTTTTCTTTTTTAGAGAAGGGAGGCCAGAACATATAAAAACATCATAGTTGATCTGCCTATGGTTGCAATTCTCAAGCACAAATATGTTCTAACCTTTAGCTAACACACATCGAAGCAGGCACGAATTGAAAAGAGAGGGCAAAGATAAAAACCAAAGTCCTCTTGGTTCCAGAGATTTTTTTTTTTTAAAAAAAAAAAAATTAGGTTCCGATTGTTAGAATCATCAAAGTTGACCTGCCTTTCCACTGATCGCTAGTGCCCTCCCAAATTAAAAGGCGACTTTCTGTTCAAATTCTTTATAATAAAGTGATAGGAGTTTAACTAATCAGTTGCAACCAAACTGCAGACTATAAGATTACCTTTTTAAGTGGCAGCCACTGGTAGAATGGACACAGAATAATATGCTCCTGCAAATAAGAAATGACATCCTTATTGTGGTAAGCCAATCAAATCATGGAAAAGACCCGTGGCACCATCCAAAAGTCGTGGATTCACTATTTTCTTAATTTGGTAAAAATAAAAATTAAATTTATTAAATTGAGTATACAAAATTTTCAAAAAATTTAATATAAAATATAAAATTTATAGAATTTTACAATATAAATGAATAAATTTAATTATTCAATTATTTAACTGAAACTTTGTAAAACTTAATTTACATAAATAAAAATAATATGTATTTTCTTCCACCACTCCTAAGGAGTGCAAGCTGCAAACAGCAGAACCAAAAGGAAAAAAACTCCAAGTCTTTCTCTTCGTCGAGATTAGAAAAAGCTAACACTAAATAACATTATCATACCCCATTTTATATTTTATCGTTCCATCAAAATATTTGAAGACGACACTCTTAGATACACAGTGATATGACATTACTGTTCAAGTCATAAGTGATTGGACTATCCATGTCTCTGGGCCACGTGCATAGAAAATAGAAAAGCATCTTAATCGGGGGACCAAAAATCTTTGCACAACATGAAATCCAATGGGCGCCTAGTTTTCAATCCACTTGTTTTCAGAATTGGAATTTTATAATTTATAATTTTAAAAATTAAGGATATTTTAAGTAAAAAAAATAGAAATAAAATAAAGATAAAAAAATTAGTAAAAAAAAGTAGAACTTATTAATTTAAATATTTATATTAAATAATTAATTAATTAATTAATTATTACTTAAGGTATCCTATTTTTTTTTTTAGTTTTGGACCCTTCTAGAATTATGCACATTAAAAGCCACTAGAGAATCACACGAAGCTGAAACTCTTAACAATTACAATTTAAATTTAAGATTTTATAATAATATTCTCATTTAACTTTTTTAATTTAATATTTTCATTCTTTGTTTTCAACTTTTCCACTTTTATTTATCTGTCTCTCACAACTTCCCAACACATCATTGATATTTCTCTTTTGATAATACTGTTAACTTTAACTAAAAAGTCAACAATTGTCTACAATCACATGTAATAATAAACACACGCTTAAACAATATAACTTTCAAATTCCTAAATGACTTGGCCATGTGTTAGAAAAAGAAAATAAAAAGGAACTTACACATGTTTTGTTACATAAGACAATGACAATATAAATGCCTAGACTTAATACTATCTGTATACCTAGATTTTTCATCATTAGCCGACGCCTAATATCTTAGAATTGTTTTCACGAATGCTTCATGTACACACTTTTCTTTCCATGCGTCTAATGACTTTCCACATTTTAAACTAAGCAAACAAAGTATTCCATAGTGGCTTAGCCGCTACTTTTTGCTAGTATTTTCATGTCACAATTTTGTTGTCTATATTCTTTAAGCTAAGTTCCTCACACTGCTAGCTATATGTTGTCACCTAAACAAAACATGGAAGTTGTCCTATTTCCTAACGAAACACAGGTGCCCATCTAGTTTTTTTATGAAAGGAAAGACCTAAATTAGCCCGACATGGTTCCTGCCTACTTTTGTCGGGGCAGTGGCACCACACAAACTTCTGCAACCTTTATTTAGGGCGAATGTCAATTCACTTTGCTTTATCAAATAAATATATGGGAGTAATGTCTCTCTCCATTCTCATTATATTAGGAGAGAAAAGATTAACTATAAAGCATCTTTTATGATTTCTTCCGGTCGCAATAAGTTTACGTATAGCAATGGGCTAGCAGGGTCAGCATTGATTATTGCAGTCAATCACTTACCAAGTCATGAGCAAATAGCAGACATTCTTACAAAATCACTATCCAGTTCATTGTTTGACAAATTTCATGCAAAACTAACTGTTCAAGAACCAGGATAGCAATTTCCTTTGAAGAAAGGCACTGTAGGGAGCTTAGTTGAAGTTGAAGTAGTATGAATCCTTTAGCAGTGAGGCAAATGGCAGTGAGGCAATCAGAGGAGAACTTCGTATAGATCGTCCTATAGTAAGGCAAACAACAGTGAAGAAAACAAAAAAAAAAGGTAGAAGAAGAGAACTTCAGTAGAGCAAATCGAGGAGAGCTTCTTTTGAGGGGAAGTGTTGCAGTAAGTTTAGCAGAGCAAACTGAGGAGAGAAACAAAGAAGAAATCTTCAATAGAGCAAACCAAGGAGAGCTTCTTTTGAGGGGAAGTGTTGCAGTAAGTTTATGTATAGCAGTGGGCTAGCAGGGTCAGCATTGATTAGCTAAGTAGGTAATGTAAAGCAGTTGAATCAATTGTACTAGATAGAGACATGTGTACAGTAGTGGAAGATAAGTCAGCCTTATAAATAGTAATATGTGGTATTACCAAGAATAATCAAAAAAAGTATTACTATTCTTAGTCTTCATTTCGTCTTTGTTTCAATCTTGACATTTCTTTGTTCACTGTTCAATTCTATTCTAGTACAAATCCTAGCATGGTATCAAAGCCAAGATCAATCAAGAATGGCAAATAACAATTCAATCATCACAGTAATCAATCCAAACCTCCAGACTCTCATGGTGAAACTTGAAGAAGACAACTTTCTTGCATGGAAACAACAAATCTTATCAACACTTCAAGGCCATGGACTAAAGTTGTATATTGATGGCAGTAAGGAAATTCCTTCTATTGAATCTCAAGAATTCTTAGTATATGAAAGGCAAGATCAACTGTTAGTGTCATGGATCCTATCGTCTGTAAGTTCTTCAATCTTACCAACCTGGTGGGCTGTGAAACTTCAAAGAATTATGGGAAACAATTCAAGCCTATTTTTCTTCATAATCTACTGCAAAGATATTGCAATATAGGCGACAATTACAAATTGTAAGGAAAGAAAATTTAAGCATGAAGGATTATCTTTCCAAGACAAAGAATTTGTGGAATGTGTTACAATCTTGTGGGTGTGTGATTAATGAATCTGAATTAGTGCAAATTGCATTGGCTGGGTTAGGCACTGACTATGATGCAATTGTGATGTCTATTACTACACTACAGAGCATACCACCATGGAAGACTGTTGTGTCTCTTTTGTTAAATGCAGAATCAAGAAACATGCAAAACAACTTAGCAATAGAGTCCTCCATTTTAGTCAATCTTGTAGCACAAAGAGGAAATTTAAATAAGGAAAGAGGATATAATGATTAAAACTATGAAAGATATGGCAGTCAAGGCTATGGAAGAGCAAATAATGTCAAAGGAAGAGGCAAAGGAAGAAACTCATGAAACAACACAAAGCCTCAATGCCAACTATGTGGAAAGATTGGACATACTATCCACAGATGCCACAAAAGATTTGACATTTCTTTCACTCCTGAACTAGGACAGTATTTCAACACTAAGAAACCAATTTCTCAGTACAACAATAGTTACAGAAGATCAGTTAATGTGGTAGCCTTAGTAGCAACACCAGAAACTATAAAAGATTCTCAGTGGTATCCTAATTCTAGAGCAACCAATCACATCACAAATAAGCTTGAAAATTTGAACATGGATGTAGAATATCAAGGTAAGAATAAAGTACACATGGGTAATGACATGGTCTTAATATTTCACATGTTGGCCACTCAATTATCAATACCAAAAACAATAGAAACCTTCAGTTGAAACAAATTCTGTACCAAAAATAACCAAGAACCTTTTGTCAGTTTCTCCATTCTATCAGGATAATAATGTAATGTTTGAATTCTATGACTCTTATTGTCTTGTGAAGGATCAGGTGACAAAGGAAGTTCTTCTCAGAGGTGCATTAGACAAAGAGCTTTACCAAATTAATCTCTCTACACAGAAGCATAATACTTTTGCCAACAAAACTGAGAGTTCAGTCCCAAAGTCCTATAAAGAAGCCCTAAATTCTAGTGTAAATTCTATGTCTCAATTAAATGTAGACAAGTTCCAACATGGCATCAAAGATTAGGACATCCTAATCATCTTATTGTATCCAAAGTACTTCAAATGTGTAACATTTCCGCAAAAATCAATAAAGACTTCTTGTGCTCTCATTGTCAACAAGGAAAAAGTCATTTTTTACCCTTTCGCCTTTCTATATCAGAATATAATAGACCTCTTTCACTTCTTGAACTAAACCTGTAGGGACTAGCACCATGTCTTTTAGGCCAAGGCTTTAGATATTATCTAGCCATCATAGATACCTATTTAAAGTATACATGGATTTACTTCCTAAAAACCAAAACCAAAGCCTTACCAAGTTTCATTTAATTCACCAAACTTGTAGAAAACCAACTTGACATGACAATTAAGGCAATCCAAACAGATTGTGGTGGAGAGTTTAGAAATTTTACATCTTTTGTAGCTCAAAAAGGCATTCAACTGAGAAGTACATGTCCCTATACTTCTTAGCAAAATGGACTTATAGAAATAAAGCATAGACATATTGTTGAAACTGGTTTAACCTTACTCTCTTAAGCCAAAATGCCCCTTAACTTCTAGCATGAAAGTTTTTCTTCAACTGTATACCTCATAAATAGAATGCCAACTGAAGTCCTTGAGTTCAAATCACCTTTGAAGATGCTTCACAAGGTATGTCCTAATTACTCATTTCTTAAATCATTTGGTTGTTCCTATTTTCCATATTTAAGATCCTACAATGCCAATAAACTTCAATTCAGATCAAAATAGTGTGTATTTATTGCTATTGCACTAAATAGAAAGGCTACAGATGCTTAGATGAGACTAGAAGAGCTATGTGTCTAGACATGTTAGGTTTGATGAAACCAAATTCCCATACAATGACCTATTCCCCACCACTACAACTAAATTCAGTGATACGACTCTTGTATCTCCTTCACCAGTTGTCACAGTGACACCAATTTAGCATCAAACAAGATACCCTAAGCTAACAAATATCACAACAAAATTAGCTTCATTTGTTCCCCCTCAAATTAAACCACCACCACAAAATTAGCCTACCCTTTTAGTAACAAATACTCATCCCATGGTCACTAGATCTAAAAATAATTTTTATAAACCAAAAGCCTATATAGTTGACCTAACAGAGAGTGAACCAACTACAATTCAAGAGGCCATGTTTCATCCCAAGTGAAAATTAGCAGCCCAAGAGGAGTTTAATGCACTAATAAGGAATGGCACATGGTCTCTTGTGTCATTACCTAAAGGTAGGCAAATAGTTGATAGCAAGTAGATTTTTAAACTCAAGAAGAATCCTGATAGCTCTATAGCAAAATATAAACTTGTCTAGTAGTTAAAGGCTTCCTACAACAAGTTGGCTTTGATTTTTGTGAGACTTTTAGTCTAGTTATAAAGCATTCAACAATTATAATCATCATCACTCTACTCTATCTAGAGGCTGGTTTATGAGATAAATAGATCTAAACAATGCCTTCTTAAATGGTGATTTACAAGAAGAAGTCTACATGAAACAACTAGTAGGTTTTGAAGTTAAAGAAGGAGGAAAATAGCTTGTATGCAAACTACATAAGGCAATATATGTCCTTAAACAAGCTCTACATGCCTGGTATGAGAAGTTACAGAAATTTCTTCAATCTAAGGGGTTTATACCATTAAAGGCAGATCAATCATTGATTATAAAAATTACACAACATTATTCTGTCTATGCATTGGTGTATGTTGATGATGTGATAATCACAAGGAGCTCTAGAACTACAATTCAGCTGCTAATAGCAAAATTAAATAGTGCATTTTCTCTCAAAGATCTTGGTGAACTAAGTTTCTTCCTTGGCCTTAAAGTTACAAGAAACCAAAATGGTGTCTTACTCTCTCAAACTAAATACGCTCGTGAACTATTGAAAAAGTTTCACATGAATGAAGCCAAACCTCTTTCAACTTCAATGATCAGTAACCTAAAGCTGTCTGCTCATCAGGGAACACAAATGGAAGATCCTCATCTATACAAACAAGCAGTTGGTACCTTATGATACTTAACAATTACCAGGCTAGACCTATCTTACAATGTAATAAAAGTATCTCAGTTTATGCATAAACCATTGGACACTCATTCGAAGGTAGTAAAGAGGATTATGTGCTATGTTAAAGGGAGCCTAACACATAGTATTCTCTTCAAACAATCACCAATACTCTCAATTTCAAGCTACATAGGTTCAAATTGGGCCTCATACCTTAATGATCGCAAGTCAATCTCAAGTTTGTGTGTATATTTTGGCAATAACCTAGTATCTTGGAAAACAAAATACTATATCAAGATCAAGTACGAAAGCTAAATATAGGAGTCTAGCTCAATTAACACTAGAAATACTATGAATTTAGTCACTACTAAAAGAAATTGAAGTCACATCCTCGATCAAACCGACTCTTTGGTGTGATAATCTTTTAACAGTTGCTTTGTTAGCAAACCCAGTGCAACATAATCGTACAAAACATATGGAACTTGATATCTACTTTGTCAGAGATCATGTAATAGAAAAGAATATTGCAGTCAATCACTTACCAAGTCATGAGCAAATAGCAGACATTCTTATAAAAACATTATCCAGTTCATTGCTTGACAAATTTTGTGCAAAACTAACTATTCAAGAACCAGGATAGCAATTTCCTTTGAAGAGAGGCACTGTAGGGAGCTTAGTTGAAGTGGAAGTAGTACAAATCATTCAGCAGTGAGGCAAATGGTAGTGAGGCAATCAAAGGAGAACTTGGTGTAGATTGTCCTATAGTAAGGCAAACAGCAGTGAAGAAAACAAAAAAAATGGTAGAAGAAGAGAACTTTAGTTGAGCAACCGAGGAGACCTTCTTTTGAGGGGAAGTATTGCAGTAAGTTTAGCAGAGCAAACTGAGGAAAGAAACAGAGAAGAAAACTTTAATAGAGCAAACCGAGAAGAGCTTCTTTTAAGGGGAAGTGTTCAATAAGTTTACGTATAGCAGTGAGCTAGCAAGGTCAGCATTGACTAGCTGAGTAGGTAATGTAAAGCAGTTGAATCAATTGTACTAGATAGAGACATGTGTACGGTAGTGGAAGATAACTCAGCCTTATAAATAGTAATATGTGGTATTACCAAGAATAATCAGAAAAAGTATTACTATTCTTAGTCTTCATTTCGTCTCTGTTTCAATCTTGACATTTCTTTGTTCACTATTCAATTCTGTTCTGGAACAAATCCTAGCACTTCCTAGTCTCCACTTTTTTAAGTTTTGTCAGCTTCTACTTTCTCTTTCAGCTTCTATCCCGGCCCTTAAAGTCAAGGGATACAACAATCATTTCTCCAAAATTTGTGAGAAAGAAGAACCAATTATTTCCCAAACATATTTCCCTCCATCCATTCAAGATCAGCCTATCTTTTTCTCTTTTTTTTTCCCCCCAATTTTCCACTTATATACCTCTTTAGTAACCCTAGTGCTCCACATGACAGTAAATAAGATAATCTGGTTGTTTTTGGGGATGAGCCTTGGCTCAAGTGGTCAATTTGGGTTTTTCATCCCATCTTCCTAAGTTGGATCCCCTCCCCATCCTAATGTACCAAAATAAAAAAGATAGTCTGGCTGCTTTCAGGAAGGATTAGTAAACTCTGTACAAAAGGAAAAAAAGAAAGAAGGATTAGTAAACCCTATTTACAAAGTGATTCCTGCACTCATGTTCAAGTCATATTTGAGCCAGCTAGAACAAAGTCCATTTCCTGGAATCGTAGATATTGTTTAATTAATTAGAAAATCTGCATTATAAATTGCTACTGGACCTAACCATAACTGTGCTCGTGAAGTGCTCAAGACATTAAACAATTATAATCAAGCAGTCAGTATGGGTATGCAACATTGCTTATTAAAATACTAGCAAAGACAGTCACATAACCAGGGCGCACAGAGAATGAGATTAAGAATTATTGGAGAACTCACATGAGGAAAAGGCTCAGGGGAAAAAGCGGGCAGCCACTCCATCACCAACTTCTAGCTGCCATTCCTCACTATCATCAAATAACCATATCGTGGACGCACATCCTTCCAAAGAGACTGGGGAAGAAAGCTTTTATGATACAGGAGGGCCTAACATGATAGCCTCAACAGAATTAAAGACAGGAAAAGAACAAGAAGGTGAAGAGGAGTACTCGATGGATGAAATATGGAAAACTGTAAACCAATAGCTGCAAGAGAAGAGAGACTTTCCATGAATTTTTTTATTTAAAAGTTTTATATACTTGGCATGGTTAATGTGTGGCTATATATTAGTTTTAGCGGTGATTTATCAGAATTGATGTGCATTTTTGCCTTTAATTTATTTAATGCGTCCTCTCTGCGGAAAGAGAGGGTGGGATGAATATTATGAATTAGTGCTGTAAAATCATTAATAAACCATCAGAAATGAACTATACTAGGTGCTGAGCTCACGAAACTGTCTCTCCTGCTCTTACTAGTCATTTCGGTTAAAATTTTCACTTTTGATGACCATTAACCTGGTCAGATTTTTTATCTTCTTGATGGAGATTCACTTTTTTGCGCATCCTACTCTGTTGGCAGGAGAACCTAGTGATTTATTCTTGGCATAATGCTTTCTGGAATCATTTCTTTTCGAGGAAATAAGGACAAAAATCAAACATGGCAATATTTGTTGTTGGTACTGCATGATTGATCAGACGAAGGAAATCTTCAACCATTTGTTTTTTAATGAAATGGTATAACTAGATAACTACATCATGGGGTTTCGTTATATTGAGGTTTCAGTTGATGGCAAAGCTTGAGTGCGTTTTTCTGTCAGTATTGTTGATTCTGTATATGTAGACTTGAAACATTAGATGGATTGATAATATTCACAAAATTCTGCTTTTTCTGGTTGTTTAACTAATCTGTCAAAATACCTGCATTTTTATACATTCTCGTATTGTTTGCATGATTTTTCTCTAACTTTCTCTGTATGTACTTCCTTAACATGAGTTTTAGTACTGCAATCTATCATTTCCTCTCCCAAATTTGCTTGAAAAATCTTATTCTTTAAAAAATAGTTGGCTCTTGATCTTCTTGTGCGTGACTAGATCAAGTTTTTCTTATAGTTGATAGTTCGAAGAAGACTGATCCTAAGACACAAGCCTTGAAAGCTGCTAAAGCAGTCAAATCAGGTCCTACATTCAAGGAGAAGGCCAAAAAAATCCGAACATCTGTCACATTTCATCGACCAAAGACATTGAAAAAGGATAGGAATCCTAAATGCCCTCGCATTAGTGCTCCACCAAGGAATAAGCTTGATCATTATCAGATTCTGAAATACCCTCTCACTACTGAGTCGGCAATGAAGAAATTGAAGATAACAACACTTTGGTTTTCATTGTTGACATACGCGCTGACAAAAAGAAGATTAAGGATGCAGTGAAAAAAATGTATGACATTCAGGCCAAGAAAGTAAATACCTTGATTAGGTGAGCTTTTATTATGCATGAATAATAATATTATTAGCTCACTGTTTCTAATGTCAAGACTCAAGAGTAGTGAACTTCATATTTTTTCCCATTCCCTGCCAAGGTCTGTCTGTTGATATGTGACATCAGAGATGTTCTGAAATCCTGTGGCTGATCTGCTCTTTAAATTTTCTGATCTGTTGTGAAAATATGGACCTTCGGATTGATCATGGTGTTGCAATGTTACCAGTGATGAGAAAAATAATTTGAAGCACATGGTGTAAGGCTGACAGGTTCATTTTGAGAAATAATTTTGGGTTGTATAATCTGTATTTTTTACTTGATTGGTTAGGAATTCTTTAAATGTTTGCGTCAGACAACATTGATTTGTGTTAATGGGGAATCGATTGGCTTTGTGCTATTCACATTCTTACTACACATTTGTAGTGCTGCATTTTCTTCTAAAACTGAGTTATTCTGTTGCAGGCCTAATGGCACCAAGAAGGCCTATGTCAGGTTGACTCCTGATCATGATGCCTTGGATGTAGCAAACAAGATTGGAATTATCTAAGTTGGAGCATGACTTCACCTGAGGGCAATTTCTATGTCTCAGTTGTTAGGCAGTTTCATGGCTATCATTAACCAGAGACTTTTGGAAGTGTTTTTAAGTTCTATATTTTGTGGTTTGTTTATTAGTAGTTGTCTTTTGGTTCAATTGACATGAAGTAGACTTTGGGTTACAAGTTTTGGTGGAAATATTATTAAAAATTGTCGGGTATAATGAGCGCATCATCATTTTCCTAATTTAGTAATTAGGTAACTCATTTTTTTTTTTGGTTTGATACATTGTTGGGGAGGGGGAATCAAACTTGGGAATTGAGGAGTAGGGGGCAACTCTGCCACCACTTGAGCTAATCTCAAGTGGCGTAATTAGGTAACTCCTTAAGGAACGGGAATCAGTCGACTTGGGAAACTTGTATTTTGCTTAAAGCTCAGATTTTTGTTGTTTGAATGAATTGTAAAAGCTGCAACTAATTACTCCGTAGGCCCTTGATAATGCAAACCTTGTTTATTTCCCTTGTTCTTATTACTGAGGATCTGAAATAGAGAATAAGAATTGCCAAATGTTCCAGTGCACCAAGATATGCGCCATCGTTCTCTCTACGCATGTAGAGTAGACGGACTTAGTCCTTTGTGTGGGGTCCACCCCATGACAAAAGGAAAACAAAGGGAGGCTGACTTTAAAACAAAACAAGAGCAAGCCGAAAAGTAGTGCAACTTTCTACCCTCCTTAAATTCAAAATCGGTGGACACTTAGAAGGTGAACATTGACATTGCAAGAGGCTGAAATTTCTACAATTTAGAAATTTGCCTATAAATAAAAGGCTTCAGCAAGGCAGAAATGCACAAGCAAGAAGCAGAACTGAGAAAGAGAGTATTGGCAAAACAAAGAATTAAGCCTTAGAGAAATAATTTATTTTTTTGAGAATATGAGATAATGAATAATTTCTAATAAAGTGTAAATGTGAGTATACACCAGAAGATATTGGGTGTCATCTCTAGAGGGTCTCATTGAGTGCCACTATAATTTTAATATCACTTGAAAAAGAGTAAAGTGTGTTGTGAGAATATTTATAATTATCTTTTTATAGTGAAATATTTTCTCGAAACTTGTCCCGTAATTTTTTTTCTCAATATTAAAGGATTTTTCATGTTAAATATTGATGTCTCTTATATTTATTTTTCTGTTTAAATTTTGTTGTGTATAATTTATTTGCACAGTAAAAAAAAGTAATCATGAAATACTTCCGCTTTTATTAAGTCTCTAATCAATTTTTCTCAACACTTTGTTTTAACTGTGTCATGCATTCCTCACAAAGCACAACTCAAAGTAGGTATGCTAACGCCATTAGTAATGCATTCATCACAACGTATGAGTTCAGCCCTCGTGATTTGCGGCAAGAAACATCACTGTAGTAATTTAGAAGCCACGAGGACAATAGAGGTACATGATTCAATAGCAAGTTTTTCAACACTGAACTACCAAAATATTAATTCTGATGCAACGAAATCGATCAATATATAATTTTACGATGGAGGAGGTTCCTTTAGCTGTTAGGTTAGCAACTTGTTTCTATGTACTATCATTTAGTATTAATTGCATCACTCTTCATGCTTTCACAATGGGTTTCGGAGGCGGCTTATTATAGAGCTTATACATTTCAATAAGTCACTTTCCAGGCTCCTCCCCAATCCAATGCCCATCCCTCCCTATCACCTTCCAAAAATAGTAAACTGAAAAAACAACCAATCATTTTTAGACAAAGGAAAAAATTATTATAGAAATTTAAGGCTGATCAACTGGAAGTCTGGAGCTAGAAGTTTTTGTTGTCTAGTGGCCAAATTCCGTAATATTTCAGAGCGAATAGATTGGAAATGCGCAGCTCTTTCTTGTGAAAATCTTCCCTCCTTAAACTCTAGCAATGTGTAGATAGAAATGGAACAGTCAAGGTTGACCTGAGATCTGCAAAGCGGACAACTTGAGTGAGACTGAAACCATATGTCAAAGCAGGAAACGTGGAAGACATGAGTGCAGTTAGGAAGATGTTTCAGCCATTCCCCTTCTTCAAACTCACCCAAATAAATTGCACAGTCTGCGTTGATTGGCTTCTGGTCTACCTCGTTTTTCTTGAACTGAGATATGGGAAGAGAGTGCATGACAGAGAAGTCTAGTCCGCGGCTTTGAAACTGTAGAGAAGGATCATCAGTATTGGACTCATCAAGAAGTAGTCTTTGAACCTGGTTTCTAGCGGAATTTCTACCATAATTTCCACAAAAGAGACGCTTCCTTAGGCTATAGTAACCCAGTATAAGGAAGATGAGGCAGAATAGAACAAATGAAGTAATCGCCGATGCATTCCAATCTGAAGACTCTACAGACCTGTTAGACCCGCGGAATTAGGAGACATGCTCTCATCAGAATGATCATGAAAGTTATGGAAGGTTACATCCAGTTTGCAAAGGATGACAGTAAATTGATTGGCAGCTTTACTAAAAGACGACGTAGGTAATTGTACGGAACGTTCAAACCAAAGTAGTACCACCATGTAAGGACACTGGTCGGGGATAATATTTAAGGATTTTCATGCGCATTTGCATTGGTGACAAAACAAGACCGGAATAGACAACATCAAAGTTACATTCACATATTTTGTAAGAGAATTAAAAGGCAGTCTAAAAAAATATTCCCAAAGAAATTTACTTCTGAATCACCAGTTTATCTGTCAGTTCCACAGGTGGCTTGAATTGATAATAACAAAAAGAAATTCCCAATACAAATAGATCAAATTTAGAAAGCATTGCTTACCTGTTCTTTCTTGCAGGATAATCATTATGCAATAGCACAATCTTTGATCAGTAAATGCCGAGATTAAAGTGATAACGAGAATATAACTACTTTCTTTTGACGGAAACTTTAGGGTAAGGCCACTTCATTTCTACTGACAGCTTAAAATAATACTTTTAGATCGCCTAACAAAAGAGATTGGCAGAAGAATTTAAAACTAATCTAACTCTAACTTTTTTTGACTGTCTTTGTAATATATATCTATCCGATCATGTAAATTTTTGTTTTGACTGTACCTTTCATTATGCTAGTTGGCTAGTGTTCACCTTATCTTATCCAAAATTATACATACAGAGATATCTTTGTGTAGATAGAAAGGGAAAGTGCGGTGAATCTTTTGAATGGGTACGCAAGAAGTGCCTCCAAGTTCACTAAAATATTTTACCAGCTGCATTCGTTTGATTGCACTTTGTGCAACATTCAGAATCACACACCCTAACTTTGTTGTACCGCTATTTCCTAAGTAATACTTGTGTTGATCATGTCCGGTTAAAGGATCATATTGGCCAGTATCATAGGCGCGGTTGCCGCAAGTTAAATTTTTTTGACGCCACCTAAGCTGTTGAGGTTTTTGCCATTTTGGTAACATGGTATAGTTTCAAACTTAAGATGTCTTGTAATCATATGTATCAGCCCTTGCTATTAGAATTTTTTCAATGCCAAAGATCCAAGGAAAGAAGCCAATGCCACGTCAGAACCCATTTCTTTGGATTTTCATGTAGATGTTCAGCGTAATCTCCTTCAATCTGTGTGTCGTTTATAATATGGAGAAATGAAAAACGAAATTCACCAAAAAAAAAAGAACGAACATGACAGAAACTCAACTACGGCTGGGAGGGAATAAAAAACGAAGCATACATTACACACAAGAAGTCAAGTCCACTTTTTGACGATCTTAAATAGCACGAATCTTATAGTCCAAGATCACTTACTAACCAAATACTGGGTAGCCTGATTCAGGCTATGTATGAAGAAGACATATTTAAAAGGAGATTGTTTAGCTATTTCAATTCTTTAAAATATTAGTCTTTCCATTACCAACTGAAAGAATATTTTAGAGCAATAACTGAAGTAACACTTGGAAGTTTATTTTCTACTTGTAAATCCCATTAATTTTCCGTTTTACAGCAGGCCATTCACTAAATTGGTCATGGACCAAAAAGTTTGATAAATTGGGCTGATCTTATTCTTGATTTCCTAATAGGGCCTTGGATCTTTGACCCAAAAAGAAACGAGGTTTCGATCAGCCTGCTACGAACACTCGCTTAGTTGTATAGATTTTAGTTCAGCCGGATTAGGATTTTGGGAAGAGGAATCAGCGAGCTAGGGTTTCATTTTCGGGCGACCCCCTTCGCAGCAACGCGGGAGATTCGCAATGGGTAAGAAGAAACAACTATGGCATTTTGCAATTGAACATGAATTTTATTTGTTTGGATTTTTATTTTTCTATCTCTTGAATCTGCGTTCGTTTCCAACTGCTTAAAGCGCGGATTAAGGCGCACGTGCTGAGGAACAAAACCAAAGCAGAGCTTTTGAGCAAATTGAAGGATCTCAAAGCAGAACTTGCTCTCCTTCGGGTTGCTAAGGTCACTGGTTCAAAGTTTTATAATAATCGAAATAATTAATGTAAAACATTGACAATTATCAATAGAAATGTTATTTCTCTGAAGAGTATAATGTGCCTTAAAGCTAAACTATATAGTCATTTGTTGTCAATCAGCTCTAGTTACACTAAAATTACTAGAAAATTTTTATTATTAACGAACATTATTTGATGGATTTTTTTACCAAAACAGTCTAAGGAATAAAATTTTTTTTTTTCTAAATTTTCAAAAGATGCCATTTCTGACGGTAAATCCTTTAGACATTTAATCAAGAAATTGCAAAAGCAAAAATTATTTACATATTACCATTCGGAAATTCATTTTTATTTAAAATAAAAATATATTGAACTTATTAATAGATCATAGTCGTTAGTAATTTTTGAATTTAATTTTTATTTGGTTTGAAGGGAAATAAAAGAATTTTTGATAAAATTTCAATAAAATAAATATTGAAAATTTTAATATTTAACAAAATTACTGACAATTTTTTGCTTGTAAGAATTTAAATTTTTTAACTTTTTTCTTTCACTAACTTTTTTTTTAATTTTATATTTATTTTTCTCTTATCATTCTCTATCATCAAGTCCTGTTTATAATTTTTTTTGGGACCATATAATTTTTTATTAATAATTGATAATGTGATTGACATGATTCAAAATCTTAAATCTTGACCCGTGCACAAGCTAAATTAAGAGGAAATTGAACAGACGTCAAGTTTAATAGATGTGTTCAAGTAAACACATAAGAAGAAAGGCAGTTGAGTTTGTTGACACTAGAGTTGCTGGCATCTATATATGTAAGTTTTTGTAGTCTAACTCAAATTTAATTAACTTTGACTTATATACATTCATATATATATATATATATATATATTTACTGATTGAATTGTGCATTTTCTTTTTGAATTTAAATATAGAATGAATACATGCAGCTCAAGAAAGCCTGCTCTTCATAGGCGCCTACTGAGGCCATTGTTGGTACTATCACTAAGGATGCTCAATCTCTAGTGGATGATGCTGTCCTTCTTTTATAGTAATTGGAGGTAACAATAAGAAGGGAAGAATTTATGGACTGGGTTCTATTGAGAAGTCTGTCTTGTGATCAAAGAGCGCTTCTTCACCACTTGACTCCATTGATATTGTCTTTTGAACTCATGAAAAATACCCCCTTAATATTGCCTTTTAACCTAATCTTTTAACAATTTTTCTTTTTATAATCTCTTTCTTTTAATGAAAAATTCCTTTTTTTTTTTAACTCAGGAAAGCAGTTTTAAATAACTTGTTAAATCGTATTATTGGCCATCTTCAGTATCCCCTTATACATATCATTTTTGGTCAATTGTAGACACTTTCAACACATCCTAATATCAACGTTTTGTGGATCTTATCCTAATCATCAAAGAGATCAAGCCCATATGCCATGCCTTGCAAGTTGTGCCTTGTTGCAATCAACCTTAGAGAAAAGGTTTTGCGTTGCATGTGCCTGACAGAACGCCAACAAAAAATGACAAAACATCGATGCAGGTACTCAGTGATGTGTCTGTAGTTTGTGAGAAAGTGTAGCGGTTGGCATGCATATGTCCTGCACATACGCTGCTGATCCTTTGGCTTTGATAGAGAAACACTCGTTTTCCTTCTGTTTTCTGAGAGCGTTGGCTGATTCCTTTGCCTAAGGGACAGAATACAATGGATCAGCTAGTGAAGCTAAGAATAAAGGTAAAGGTAAAGTTATGATGGTGCGTTTGAAGGTGACTCTTGATAAATAATATTAGAGTACTATCACAAAACGTGAATATTTATATAAAGACAAAGTAAAATTATTGGTTAGAATTTGGCTTTACGTGAGCTATAAGACAAAATGCCAATCACGTGTATAAATTTAGTATGACAGACAAGTGACCACAAATTATATAGATAAGAAGCCAGATCTTATGTTTTTTAAGGATTGAAAAATAAAAAGTAAATGAGAGAAAAATAGATATAAAATTAAAAAATTTAATTAGTGAATTGAGATTTATAAAATATATTCTAATATAAATTAAAAAATAAATAAAATTTATTAAAATTAAAAAATAAAGATAAAAAATTCAAATTCATACAAATATTAGTTAGAAAGTCTAGACAGACACTTTTTTATTGTACCTAATATATTAAATTTAAGAAAAAGGTTAAGTTTAGATAGTGGAGTGTATAGCTCCCTCTCGTTGACAACTTTTTTGAGTAGTGAGAGACATTGAAAAAAAAATGAGAAAATGTATAGTTTTTTTTTTTTTTACAGATTTTTATCTGTATGAATATTATTATTATTTTATTTATATTTTAAAATTATTCATATAATACAAATTCAACCATTTTTTTAATCGGATAATACACTGACTATATAATATAAAAGTTTTCTAAGAGATAAGTTCGCACCATTATCTTTTAGTTTTGGATTAATTTAATATAATTTAGATATGTATATTTGAAGCTCTTCATGTGGTTGCAAGTTGCAATATATTTTAATCATCTAATCTTTAACTGTTTTATAACATTCAATACTATGATTTATTAATATAGATTACCCTTACCATTTCTTAAATATATTCATTGTAGTTGTGAAAACAAACTTTATTACCTAAGCTAGCTACAAACTTACTTAACTGTTACAAAATATTTAACTTAAAACATTGAAAAAGTTTATTAGATTTAGAGTCCTACATTTTTTTTATGATATTAATTTTTTATCATTTATTATTTTATATTTAATTTTAATTTATAAACTCAATTTTTTCTCATAATTTTATAATCTTTTAAAATTATTCATATTTCTCACTTTTTGTCATGCGAACGGTCACCAACCACAAGGAATTTCGATTCCCTAGGTACCACACCTTGCGCTCCCCTTAAGGTTAAAACTTTAAAGTATTTAGTCAACTTAGTTTTCACTGTCATATAAAACATAAATTATCTCTAAAGTTTATAATACTAAAAGAATATAGAAGAAAAATATTATATATTTATCATATTTAAATTTTTATCTCTAATTTTAATATTCAAGGTTTTAGTATTCTAAGTTAAAAGTTGCTAGTAAAAAGAGACAAAAATTTAAAAAAAATTAAAAAAGACTTATGAAAAGATCAATGCCTTTGTTAGGGGAAGTCTTGATCTTCTTGAATTATAAAAAAAAATTTAATATATCTTAGAAAATGTTTTGAAATATTTAATTTAGTCTTTTTGAAATTTGTAAAATTTTATACTTTAAAACATTTTAAATAAATTTCTATATATTTAATCTAAATTTTTTAAATTTCTAAAGTGATCTTAAGAAATTATAAAAATGACTTTGTTTAGCAAGCAGCATATGACTATATACCAATTGGCCTGAGAGAAAATTTTGATTATGCCTCTGAAAGTTAAGAGATTTTAAAGCGTAAATCTCTCAATTCTCTCTAGTAAGACTCGCAAATTTGTTTGAAACATTGGAACTTTGTAGTAATACTATTTGCTCTGCGCTATGGAGCCAATAAAATGCAAAGATAAACATAAAACTAAAGCAAATTGCAGAAAACGCCATCAATTATTTTAATTAACTAAAGCACCACAACATATATGTGATACTCGTACACATAGCTGGAGAAAAGACATATATCTAAGCAATATACGTCCAAATTCAGCCCAGCATTACTTGAGGTCATCTAACTTGTTGAGAAACTTGTAGAGAAGCTTCAGGCTTCTGAGTGCTGTGTGGCTGTGCCTGAAGAGGAAATGACTGGTGATGAATTAGTGTTTTGGACTGGGTACCCATTTGCAAAATTGATTCCACACACCCCATATTTCCAACTACTGTCATTCCTTTTAATATAAATGTAACCTTTCTCTCCCCAGTCTTCCCCCAATGTGTTTTTCACTATCCAGTAATCTTCACCATTTGCTGAATCATAACCCACTATTAAAACAACAAGATCTGCGTATGATGAATTCTTCGAGCAGTTGCCACCATCAAATATTCCCTATTTCAAATATTTTTCAAGTCAGAAAAAGATTAATTTATATATTAACAAAATTAATTAATTATATTTTTTTGAAATTTCTTCAAAATGTTCTTTTACCTTTTGAATAAAAAATTAATTCTTTTTGAAACAGAGTTGTAAATCGTAAATCCCTTTAATAAAAGGAATTTCAAGTTTGAACCAATTTTGACAAATTGCTTCAAGATCACTAGAAAGCTATAATTAAGTTAAAAAAACACTTACACCAGTGTATAAATGAAAATCCCTTGAATCCACACCCGTAATGACAGGTTGCTTACTAACACGGCACAAGAGGGCATCGTCAGAGCCATCTAAAACATAAGCATCATCAATTGAAACAACTTTGTTGGCTTCCTGCAGCTCCAAGCAAAACAAGAATCAAGAAATGAGTTGGCTTTGCACAAAAGCGATAACAGAATTAAGCAAGAGTGGTCAAACTTAATGCAAAAATAATAAATTTATTGATAAATAAGCAGACCTTGCAAGTACCAGTTTGAGCCGTGTAAGGATAATTAGCATCTGTATCAATGCCACCATTTTCTATAACCCAACCAAGTGAACTAAGATAGAAACCTCCATCACAGCCTTTGCCTGAAGTGTCACAGTCGATCAGTTCTTGAGGTGAAAGGGTGATCAACTCCCCTGTGTTTATCGCATTTATTCCTTCTATGGCGCCGGCCACTGAGAATGCCCAATCGCTTTCTATGAAATTAAAAACAGGAACCATTAAATTAGTTCAAGGTATTATGTATGATTCACAAATACTTACACCCTTATTGGACATCCTATGTATACATACTTTCTGAGTAAAAGATTAACTCTTTCAAGATAAAAATTGTTTAATGATAAATTCTTTTTAAAGAAAGTAATTTTAAATTTAAATTTATATTAATAAATTATTTAAAAATTTTTTAAAACGTAACTAATTTTTACTACACTAATATTTTATTATTATTTATACATATTATATTACTTGCATGTTCAGTTCACCAAAAATATATAAAGTAAAATGAAAAGCTAATAATATATATATATATATATATATATATATGTTGTTAAAAAGGATGCTGTGGCAAAATCTTACTGCAGTTCCCTCTGTTCCTAACTGGAGAGACAGCTCCCTCTGCTCTCCAATCTTTGGAAGCAGGCAGATTTTCACAGGAGTCATCATCATCCTCCTTGAGCATGTTGTTGCGCCCATTGGTGTGAGTGGGCATCTGCAACGGCTTTGCGTAGGAACTCCTGAATTCCTCCGGGCTTATATCAGCAAACTTGTTCAGGCCCAGACGATATGCCAAAGGTGACTTTCTCCTTCCATTCATCTCATTGATGTGCTTCAAGTTCCTTTGGAAAATCTGGAACCTCTTTCCCTTCTCTTGTTGGTTTGGGTACTCCCTGCCCTGCTCTTTCTGCCATAGTTGGAACAGTCCCAAGACTTCTTCCTCTGAGGTAAACTTGTCAAGGTCTTGGCCCAACGTGGAATACTCACTTGGTACATGACCGGAACAGACGCTAAAGAGTGCACAACAGAGACAGAAAAGAGGTAACAACTTAGTCGAATGGGAAGTCATCATTAATTTTCTAGAATGAAGTCGGCTAGCTAGTATTTGGATTTGGTCTGTCTTTTGCAAGGATATTTATAAAGAGTGAGGGGAGTGGTAGGGACCAAATTTCACATTTATTTTGTTCGTAATATACACGTAGGTTCTTTGAATTTTTTATTGAAAAATTAATTTTAACACGAGTTAAATGATTTAAACTAATATTGGAATTTGGGAGCAATTTGTTAAATAATAAAATTAAAAATGTAGTGAATAAGTGATTCAACACGAGCATGTAAGTGTAAATGTTAAAACAAATTAAGAATGCTCCCTTGCGTTATGCAAAATACTGTTTGGTGGGAATTGCCCAGAGGGAGATTGAGGGAATTCATATTATGAATTTTTCTTCATTCATATTATTTAGGAAAAAAAATTCTTACTAGCTAAATGTTGCACTGAATTTTCACAAAATTTAAAATAAATTGTTCAATTTATTAAATTCATAATTTAATTTATGAGACTTAATAAATTTAATTATTTTGTTTCTTTATTAATTGAATATTTTATAAGATTAAATTTATGAAAATAACACTATTATATTAATTATTTATAAACAACTTAGACACCGAAATATGTAACAATATTTAACTTAATCTAACTAAACTTTTGTTGGATCAACTTAAACTTCATACTATAGGCTAAAATTATTTCCACATCACCTAATATGCACTAAATAGGTAATTGGATCCCCTACATTATATTTTTTATTTATTATAAATCTAATTTATAGATCCCCCTTTTTTTCCTTACAAACTTTTTTCTTTCTTAACGTGACTTTGCCTTTCTTTTGCTTCACTCCATGACTTTGAATACCAACTTTCGGGAATCCTAATCCACTAAATAGTGTGTATAAATAACATTTTTTCAATGACAACATTTTCAAATTTTTCATTTTAATTTTTATAATCTCTCTTATTTCACAAGTAGAATATAATAAAAGTCTTACTTAGAAAAATTTAGAATATTAAATTCATTATGTTTCAAAGATTTGTGGGACTTACAAATCTAATAATTTATAAAATAATTTGCTAGTAGTTAGCAACTCCAATTTTCTAGAAGCTTATTTTCCCTAATCTATAAGACCCAACATTCTTACAAAAATACTTATATAAACACGTGTAAAGTTTTTGCACAATTTAAATTATACAATACATGATAGCGCAATCCATTTGTTATTCAATAATAAATTGTAGAGTTCGTAAACAATCAGTTTGTGCCAATATCACTGTTAAGCTTCTTGCAAGATTCCTCCAATAATTGAAAGATTAATCATGCAAACAATGCTGAATTAATTGACACATATGAATAGAAGATCATACTTTGTCCAAACGAATTCAGTGATACTTTTTCTTAAAAGGTTCCTCCAAGAATTGACAAATATGGTATTTAATTTGTTAATTTGCACGAGCTTCATGTGGTCTTCTTCCATGCATGTGAGATCGTCATTGATCATATCTATAAACAATTAATTTATGTTAGTTGCCCAAGTGCTGGGATAATGATTAATGTAACGAAGGGATAAGTCTTAGAAGGTATCAAGTTATTCGATATATGTAATTATATTTTTTGTTTTATTTGAATACTATTGAGTGGCGGTAAATAGATGAGTTAGTGTTAGTGCTCATTGTAGACATATACTATTGGAAAAATTTAAATACAATGTGTCTTATCTTAAATTTTTATATAGATTAAGATCTCTTTTTCTTACGTATCTAGTTACACCTTCTATTTACATACAGGATCTATCATTATAATCTACTGATTAGGAACCTTGTAACACAACTACTATTCTATCATTGTATGAATATTACTACTAGCAGTCAGATTATTAACACAACTACTGCTCTTTAAGTGGTTATGGAAATGTTATTAGAGC
This sequence comes from Dicorynia guianensis, assembly GCA_037013595.1. NCBI lineage: Eukaryota > Viridiplantae > Streptophyta > Magnoliopsida > Fabales > Fabaceae > Dicorynia > Dicorynia guianensis. Next base: position 6,181,811 of record JASUAB010000010.1, read on the forward strand.
CCTTCAAGCATACACCTTCCGAATCTGAAATGTGTAAGATGGCACCTTCAAGAAGATATTCTAGAAAGAGAAGAGAAAGTTGAGAGCTAGAAAAAAAAAATTTATACATGAAATTGAAAAATGTGTAGTGTTTTTCTACATTCTTATTCATTTTTAAATATTTATTACTAGTTAAAAATCTATTTTAACTAGAATTCCTCACAGATGAAGTCCAACTCCAACGAAGAGTCTATTAAGTTAATTTAAACTAAAATTAATTAGGATAGTTAATTAATTAGACTCTATATTGAACAAATCAAAATAAATCAACTAATTTGTCTTACAATTTAATTAAAACTTATCTAATTAATAATCCTTAAGAGATACTCTTTAATTAAAAATAATTAATTAATTTTATCTATTGCACATCTATCTAGACACATCACATGACCCTACACAACATATACAAAGGTGAAGTGTCAGTGTAATCACTAGAATGGCATTATGAAATAGAAATCTATTAAAACTTTTGTAATCTTTCTTCACTTAAAAATAAAACTTATTTTTGTGTGATTTTAACAACTCAATTGTTTACATTGGTTGTTGGAAAATTTTCCACAATGGGCCTTTCTTTGAATTTTTCATAGACTAGGATCTCACTTTCTTTACAATCTACTAGTGCCTGTCACTCACATATGAGATCTATCACTACATATGATCAACCGATCATGAACTCAACAATATGGCTTCCTTTGCAATATCTACCCACAAACACTACTACTGTTTAAATTAGCTTACAAGCATAGCTACTACTACTCTCATTGTTATAAAGATGCTACTAAAGCCCTCCAAATAGACATGTTTCAAATTTTTAAGGTGTGAGATGGTACCTTTGGGATTATAGAGAGAGAAAGAATAGTTAAAAGCTAGAAAAATTCTTTTTCATGAAAATTTCTCTATCAAGTGTCTAACCTATTTTCTAGGCTCTTATTCCTTTTTAAATATGTGTTGTACTCTAGCTAAGAGTCTTGTCTCTTAGGATTAAGTCAGGTCAAACACAAATTTATTAGGATAATTAATCAGACTATATTTTGAACAATCAAAATAAATCAATTAATTTATCTCACAGTTTAATTAGAACTAATCTATTTAATTATCTTTAATAGATACTTCTTCCATTAATTAATTAACAATTAATTAATTAATGCTATCATATCGCATGTCTATAGGGATAAACTACATGGCCCTAGGTAACATTTCTTACTCAAACACATTAGACATGCCAAATAAAATCTCAGTTTCATGGAATATATATCCAGTCATATAGGAAAATGGAACGTTCAACCACAAGAGAAAAGGCATACCAGTGAGTGATTGTTAAATTAAGTTGCTATTAAACTAACATAACATTACTCAAAATCTCATTGCCTCCAAAATTAATTCATTCTTATGCCACACCTTTTGTATCTCTAGTCCCATAAAACCATGCAAAGATCACAACATGCATTTATACTTATGGTTATACTATTGCTAGCCATTAAAGTAAGCATGATTGTCTAGCAATGAGTCTCAAATCATTGTTGGATAAGAAAATTATTTTTCCTTAGAGAGCTATTTTCAATATAAAAAACCTTTTTGCTACAAAAGTGATAAGGGGATCATTCGAATCATAGTACTTGATAATCATTTAAGTCTTATCCCACTCACTACTTAGGCATTGCAGTGATTTTCTCATATGAAAGAGATCATCTTTTAAGCTTGGTGACAACTTTGATATGTGTCATCACTTAAACTAAATAGAAGGGAGGTGCTTTGGTCCTCAATAGCCCTAAACCCCTAATGTACTTATGAAAAGCATCTCTGGCAATGGTTTTAGTAAAGGGATTAGCAAGTATGCCATTGAAGGGAATATGCTTTAATTCAACTAGCCTTTGTACAATGATATTTCTAATTAAATGGTAGTGGGTGTCAATGTGTTTAGACTTTCCATGGAACTTAGAATACTTTAAGTAGGTTAAGATGGCTATATTGTCACAATAAGTTGTGACAACCTCTTTTGAATACCCTCCGATGCTTAAGCTACACAAGAACCTCTTTAACTATAGAGCTTTTTGTGTTACAAAGGTGCAAGCCACATGTTCAAACTCCATAGTGGATAGAGAAATACATATCTACTTCTTACAACTACAAGAAATGGCTTCACCATCAAATACGAATACGTATCCTAATGGGGACTTATGCTTATCTCTATTTATTGACCCATCATCATCGCTGAAACTAAGTTTAGAATCCCACCTTAATAGTAAAAAGGCAAATTTGTGGTTCCTTTTAGCCATCTAAGTGTCCTTTTGACTACAGTGCAATGGGCAGTCCTAGGGTTACTTTGCTATCTACTACCCATGCCCACTAAAAAAACATATGTCAGGTCAAGTACATAACATAGCATACATTAGACTTCTAACATCAATTATGTATGACACTTTTGTCATTTCTCTCTTCTCTTCCCATGTTTTATGACATAGTTCCATGATAAGATATAAGCATTATTCCATTGGAGTATCAAAGGTTTACAATTTTGCATTTTGAAACGTTCTAAGACTTCTTTGATATAAGTTTCTTTAGACATACTTAGAAACCTTTTAGAATGATCTCTTGAGATTTTTACCCTAAGTACATAATCTGCTTTCCCCATGTACTTCATCTCAAAAGGAGAGGACAATCACTTTTGAATGGTGACTATTAACTCCATGTCATTCCTAGTTATGAGTATGTAATACACATAAAATGAGAGAATTAAGATCTTATCTAATCTCTTTTGATATACACACAGTAGTATTCTTCTATCATTGAAAATCCCACAGAGGTGATTGCTCAATGAAAGCAGATATGCCATTACCTAGATGATTGTTTCAACCTATAGATGGAACATTTTAAGTGAGATATCTTATGTTCCTATACCTTGACATAAAGCCCAATGGGTGGATCCATATAGATCTTCTCATCTAGTTTTTCATTGAGATACATTGTCTTTAGATCCATTTAGAATAATTCAAGATCTAGATGTGCATAATAGCTAAGATTAGGCAAATAGACATAAATCTCACCACAAGAGAAAATGTCTCTTCATAGTTTAGTCCCAGCTTTTGGGTGTAGCCTTTTGTCACTAGTTGGCTTTGTATTTGTCCATTGGTCCATCAGCCCTATGCTTTATTTTTAAGACCCATTGTTTTCAATGGTCTTGCACCTAAGTGGAAAATCAACTAACTCCTATGCATTATTCCTAACCATAAAATTGATTTCCTCTTGCATGGCAACTATCCATTTGTTTAAGTCTAGTGAATGTAATGCCTCTTCATATAAAGAGGGCTCACTAACCTCCATAGAAATGCTTAACTAGGACATTGCCTTTATCTCAAAGTGCTTGGGAGGAAGTCTCTCCCACACACTTTGGTGTGGCTATGAATCTTGAGGGATTTGTACTTTTGTGCTCCTATTGTCATCAATATTCTCTAAAGTAGATTGTGTATCTATCACTAATAAACCATGACCAATGGATCTTCATATTTTTTTAAAACTTAGCCTACCAAGAAGTCTAAAGAGGTCTAAATTGTCCCTTTTAGTGTCGTTGGTGTCAGAATTGCACTAAAAAATAGCATATCTTATTGGAAAATTTGAGTAGTTACACCTCTTGGTCTGCCTCAAAACCTACACTTTCGACCAACATCTTGGAACACATGCCCCACCACCATGTTTAAAGGGAGCTGAAACCTTGGGACCTAGAAAAGCATGGTGTAATTTCTCTCCACACACCACCATGCACCATTCCTAGCAACAACTTGTGATCCCACATGCCTACGAGGTTGAGGAAGTCGACCTTGCCACATCATTAGATCCACATCATCCTTACCTACACAGTTAGCACTCCACGTCATTGCCATGCAAGCACCACATTAGCCATGCATGCCACATCACCTAACATGTCATCGCTAGAGTTAACTGTCTATTAATAGGCATTGACTAGTCTTTGATCGGTACTATTGGACACTACTATGACCTTTTCTCTAAGGTTTTTGGACTTCTTGATTGCATTTTTCCACCACTGTTTTGCCATTTAAACACTCCAAATATAGGTATAAGGTTCCTAAATTTAATTTTACTTGATCATATGCTATTTATGATGGAATTGTGGACTTTTGACATTCTCTTGTGTTGATCCTCATGGCTTACTATCATTCAAGCTAGGGGTAGGCAAAAACTAAAAGAATTGGGTGAACTCGATCTAACAGTGTGGTTTAGGTTAGGTTAATGGTGAAACACTGTAGCATTTTGTCTTCTTATGGGTTTATTCGGTAAGGTCCAGGTTTGGGTAATTCAACCTGTGGTTTGTTACAACAACCTAACCTTTTTTTTTAAATTAAAACGATGTTGTATTGTTGTTTCCTCTTTACCCCCAGCACCCCAGCCCCTTGAACCTAAAGAACGCCCCACCAGCTTCTTTAGCATGCAGACTCAGCACTTCAGCAGAGCTCAGAGGATTCGTTCCTCACTTCCTCTTCCTCTCCTCTCTTAAACCCTAACCCTAAGCCCTTCACTCTTTCAACCCTTCTCTAAGTTCTCTCACTTTCAGTCCTCAATCGTTTATAGGTTATCGCTGAGTACCAAGTCCTTCTTAGTTTTACCTATTTTTTTTCTCATCTCCTTGGTGTAAATCCTCAACTCCAAGAGGAGTTGTTCTTTAGGTGGGACTTGGGAAGCTATGTAGTTGTGAACTCTAGGTAAGATATTAATTTTTACATGTTTGGGTTAAGGTTTACAAATTAGTTTAGGGTTTTAATTTTTAACAAATTCAGTTAGGATTTGGCTTTCATTCTAATCTTCTTTTGTTTTTACAAAATAGGTTTAAGACTTTGGAAGTTAGTGTTGTGTAAGTCCTAACTGTAACTGGTAACTTTTCTCTACAACTTTGCCTTGGTGCTTCCAACTCTACCTCCACCGAAATTCGAAGGTAAGTCTTCTCTGCCTTTGCCATTCTTTTCCTCTGGTCTGATTATTATAGTGAAGTATTCCTAGAAGTATTTCATATATTTATAAGTATGACTGTCTTTTAATTGGATATCATGTTGCTGAGTTGCTTAGATTATTTCTCATTGTTGAGTTTTAGGTTTTAACTCTTGTGTGACTTTCATGTAATAATAACTGGAATGGATGCATGAAATAGTGTTATCAACTTCTAAATCATTATCTATGCAAAAAGGCTAAATTATTTTTTCTCAAAGAAAGTTTTTAGACTAGTGAGGCACTTGCCTCTATGTGATAGAACTTATCCATTTTTGGATTTTTGTCCTCTATTATTTGCCATAAAAGAAATTAGGTACCCTGACATATTTGCAATTTTCTCAGTTTGGTAATTGTGCATGATACTTAAGATGAAAGATTAATATGAATTGATAGGATAATATGAATTTCTCTCTAGTTAATTAGTAGATGAATTTAAGAATTGTTCTCTAGTTATAAGGTGGATGAGCTTTATCTGATGGAAAGTATAATGAACTTGAGAATTGTACCATATTCTTTTATTTATATGATTTATATCCTTTATTTGGCCAGCAAGTAGTCATGCCTTTTTGTTGAATATCTATTCTTTACTTTTTTGGTTTTGGTATTGGATGTGATGGACTTTTAAGTTACTATGAGCTTGAGACTTGAAGTGTGTTTTAAGTTTATTTTAGCTGAAATATATGGTAATCTCAAAATTGAGTTTTATAATGCTTCATGCTAAGTCATTTATTGTGTAATAGATTCTATAATTGAGTTTCTAGTCAAACAGTGTTAGAAACTAGAAAGTGATTACTTTGAATCATGAAACCTAGGCAACTAACTCATTGTGGCTTTTATAATTTTGTAATTTTACATTTTGAAAGTATCTATTTAAGTGCAGAGGGGATCAAAATACACATTTATTACATACTTATATGTATAATTTTCCTATACTTTCATTCAATTAAATGTTTTATATACGTAAAAAAAATTTTAAGGGAGAGGAATCAATTCACTTCTCTCTATTTCAACTTGATCTTAGTTTGTCCTGAAATGTTTACCAAAACCATTGTTCATGTAGTGTGTTCATCTGAGATTCTTCTCAATTGCTTCGAGTTGATCATTAATTATTTTTACTTGGTGAATTGTGGCTCTTGGGTAGAATTACTACTATATTCAAAATGAATTTTAGATTTACATATTCAATGCAATCTCACTCGACTTTATTTCAATGTGAGGATGGATGTTAAATTTTTTAATGTGTTTTATGTCAAGTAGGATTTTTGTGGTTCTCTGGATTAATGTGAACCTCTATTCTTTAGCTTTGTACTCTAGCATTATAGAACTTTTGTGGTATTCCAATGTCTAATCTACAAAGGTAGATTCAAGTTTAACGAAAGGCCATAAGTTCTTATAATTAGAGATTAATAGTGCTTAAGTCTATTGCCAAATTGCCGAATGCTTTGAGAATTGTTTTAAGGATACAATTAGAGATTAATTATTCTTTATTAGCTGAGAATGTTCTTGTAATTAGAGATTAATTACTCTTAGGATATCTTTTTTCTAGTTAAATTATGATATTACTATTTCCTATTTGGTACAAGATTGCTTTAATCTTGAGTTTGGGTTACTTGTCCTAGTAGGATTGTAATGTTGAGCCTCCCCAGTAATGTTTAATACCTATCCTAGTGTTTTCATTAAAGTTCATCCAAATTTATCACTTGGTTTCTCCTTTCTATTCAACATCATTTGTATGGTCCAGATAACATGTTCTATTAGTAGAAATTATAATTGAAACTCCTAATTTATGGAAATTATCTAAATAATTTCGATATAAGAAACCATTCTATTGGACAATATATTAATAAACTTGAATTGCCCCTTCTCCGTGAAGATAAATTTGTTACACTCAGTTTGTCAAATAATGATTTACTATTTACCATCAGTTGAACAATTCAATTTCGCAAGTTTAGAACTTGGAAAGAAAATATAATGGTTAACTATGTCTTCACATGTATAGATAATAGTTATTTGATAAAGTAGTGTTAGTTGTATCCATATACAGTCAATAGTTATTGGCTTATATTATCTGTAGATACAGTGTGGCTAGTAGTGTTAGTTTATTTTATGTAGTGGGAAGTTTTTCTTAATCTGGCACTAGGTAGGTTATCTTATTAGGTCTTTGCAATTATCATGATGATTTAGTGATCACCATATATTGAGAGAGGCTTGGATCTCTTGATCAAGCCTCTGTTTCATTAAGCTTTTGTCTTTTGTGAACTTTTTGCACAAGGGTATGCCCTTAATAGTGGATAGGCAAACAAAGTCAAGCAGTAAAGCAATCAAGGAAGAAGGTATTGCATTGGATGAATGCTGGACCTTTAGATTACTTACCTTTAGGTATAGCATTATCCTATTTCTGCAAAAGCCTTCTTCATGCACTCGGAAGACCAAATTGCAAGGGAAAGCTCCATGTCTTCTACTTAGACAATCCGCTTCTTTTCCTCAGTTCTTCTCCCACTCTCCTCTCTCAAACCCTAACCCAACCTTAAAGCCCCCTTCTTCGAGTCTTCTTCCCCCTCTTCAGTGCCTTCCATGCAATCCCTAATGGCCCAATCCTCTAAAATCCTTCCTCTCTAATCTCCTCTCTCCATTGAGTTCACACAGTATGGACTCTTATTTCTTATCCTATGTGAGTCTTCAACCTTTACTCGAATTCGTCTGTCCTCCTATTCTCCTTTGTTCTCTCACCAATTTCATCCTTGCCTCTTATACTCATGACATTGTTGTTGCTCATTGGAGGCTTGGAGTGTGTTAAACTTGAATTAGCAATCGAGGATCATTGAGCAAGAATGGGTTTGAATGTTTTGTTGAAATCGAATCAAAGGGTAGAGCTTTCATCTTTGGTAAGCTTTCTTGGCCCGATCTAGTTTCTTTGGTTGAGAATGACTACTCCTGAGTCGAATAACTGAATAAGTGATTGATTATCCTCTTTTACCTTTCAATCTTGGTCCTTTAGTTGTTCCATGGTCACGGCATCACCATGCCAAAATGGGTTGGCTTCCATCGCAGTCACAATGCAACCCAAACAACTCACCTGAGAAATAACCAACCCAAGCAACCTCGGTTTCATGTTGCATCTCAGCCAACATTGAATTTGGCAGACTGCATGGTCTGGTTCCTTCAATTTTGGGATAAGCAACCCTAACCCGAACTGAGCTGCCCCATGCCCAGCCCTAGACATAAGTGGTAGTAGCAAAGATCTCATCAGGGGAGACAAAATGATTTCTGATCTCGGCATTAATTACAAACAAAATAAAGAGAGAAATATCTCCCAGAACAGCAATGAATATGAACTGGCTTGGGGATACATTGAAAATAATAAGCTATACAAAGATTTCGAGCCAATCAATAAAAAGATTAGAAAAAGGTAGAACCATTTAATGCAAAAGAGATCAATAATAAAGGCGAAGAGAGTGAGAATGAAGTGGCTATCAAGGGTGGGCCATTTGTGGTAGACATGCCTCAAAATTTGAAAAAGAATGCAGTGAAGCGGATTAAAGGGGTCCAGCAGAGCAAAGATTACCACCCTACTAAGCCTGCTGACATATTAGGCTCACATCAATCGAGCCTAAAAGGAACAGAGCAAGAACACGAAATGGAAATAGATGCAGCCCAGGTTTGTTTGCTAGAGGAAGCCGAGTTGGAAATGCAGGAGGGCCATATGGCCTGCCAGTCATCATAATTCATGTCATTTTTAATTTGGAATTGTCGTGGCGCAGCCAAAAAAGGGCTGAGTGCCATAATTAGAAATTTCATAAAAAATATTCTGTTCAAGTATTGGTTTTACTGGAACCAAGGTGCAGCGCACTTGATGCTCAAAGAGTGGTTAAGAAATTCCCATTTGATTCGTGTGAAATTCAGGAAGCAAGGGGATTTTCAAGGGGAATATGGGTACTGTGGAATAAAAATTCATTTCAATTAATTCCAAATAACAAATCTTCTCAGTTTGTACATGTGCAGGTGATAGTACCGAATAAATCTCCATTCTACTTCACTGCAATTTATGCTAATCCTAGAAGGCAGGAGAGAATAGAATTATGGGAGAATTTGAGAAGAATCAGTGGTGACGTCAATGGACCATGGCTTATAGCGGGTGATTTCAACGTATCATGTCTGCAATAGAAAGAAAAAGGAGGTGCTCCAGCTGATTTAGCCCAATGCCACAGATTTCCATCAATGCTTAGTGACGGCCAGCTTATAGATCTGGAAGCAAATGGACCGTGGTTCACTTGGAAAGGCCCTAAATGGCTCAACTTGCAGAGACTCTTAGAACGCTTGGATAGGGCTTGTGCAAATACAAATTGGAGGCTTTTATTTGACGAGGCCAGCGTACTTGTTCTCCGCAGAATTCACTCTGCTCACGCTCCTTTGGTTATCCTGATGGCAGGACATGGATAGTTCCAAATAGACCTTTTCATTTCCTAGCAGCTTGTCCAAAACATGAGAACTTTAAGCAGTTTCTTAGACAGCATTGGCAGGCTGAGGTCGATCTCAATAAATTACTTGAAGATTTAATCCCACAGTTAAGAAGATGGAACACTGAGGTGTTTGGGAACATTGAGAGGCGCAAGAACAGGACCATGGCAAGACTAAAAGGAATTCAGAGGCTGTTGGATCATAATACTAATCCATTTCTTGTCAGATTGGAGAAAAGACTTACAAGAGAGATGGAATCTATCTGTGAACAAGAAGAGCTTCTCTGGTACCAGAAGTCTCGAGCTAAGTGGATTTCTGAAGGTGATAGAAACACCAGATACTATCACGCAAAAACAATAGTCCGAAGGAAAATTAATACTATTCTAGCTCTCCAAGATGAGCATGGGGTTTGGGTGAGACATGAGAGTGATTTGAGAAGGATGGCGACTGAGTACTTTTTTCATCTTTTTCATGAAGACAAACCCATTCGGAATGGAATTGAAACATTATCTAGCTGGCCCAGGAGCATTAATAATAATACAGAAGCATTCATTAGTAGTATAACTGATGAGGAGATTAAGGAAGTTTTCTTTAGCATGGGTGCATTTAAGGCGCCTGGAATTGATGGTTTTCCTGCCTTATTTTATCAGCAGAATTTCGAGATTGTTGGAAAGAAAAGTATGTGAAGCAGTGCATCACTATTGGCATGACCCTTCAAAAATAAAAGACATCAATGGGACTCTTCTTGTTTTAATTCCAAAAATTGAGCATCCTACAAGACTTAATCAATTCAGGCCTATCTCTCTTTGGAATGTCATGTTTAAGGCTATTAGTAAATTAATTCTGAACAGATTAAAACCCAAAATTGCTGATTGGATTGCTCCATTTCAACCCAATTTTATACCTGGCAGGCATATACAGGACAATATTATCATTGCATAGGAATTAATCCACTCAATGAAGAGAATGAAGGGGAAGAAACCTTTTATGGTGATCAAGGTGAATCACGAGAAGGCCTACAACAGGCTTAACTGGAATTTTATAAAACAGTTTTTTATTGATATTGAATTACCTGTTTGGATGATTGATCAAATTTATTCTATTGTGACTACTTCATCTGTGCAGGTGCTATGGAATGGTTCTAAAACTAATGTCTTTTGCCTGACAAGAGGCATAAGGCAAGGGGACCCACTCTCCCCTTATTTAGTTGTGTTATGTATTGAAAGATTAACCCATATAATCAATGAGAGGGTCCAAGAGAAAAAATGGAAACCTATAAGGGTGAGAAGAAGAGGACCACATATTTCTCATTTAATGTTTGCTGATGATTTGTTGCTCTTTGCAGAAGCTATGTCAGAACAAATGGATTACATTTTGCAGAGTTTGGAGACTTTCTGTGAGGCTGCTGGACAAAAGGTCAGTTCACAAAACACTTTTATCTTCTTTTCCAAAAATATGGCAGAGGAGAAGGTATGAGAAATTATTAACAAATGTGGATTTAAAAGAGTCAGGAATCTTGGGAAATATTTATGCAACATGGGAGAGCGACCAATTCAGTGTATACTGAGGTGCTAGAAAGAGTTGATAAAAAATTAAGTGGATGGAAATCAAATAGTCTATCACAAGCAGGCAGAGTGGTTTTAGCTCAATTTGTTATTTCTGCCTTACCGCTATTCCATATGCAAAACAATATGATTCCTCTGGGAATTTGTAAGGAGATTGAAGAACTCCAAAGAAATTTCATTTGGGGGGACTCTAGAGAAAAGAAAGAAATGCATTTGGTGAGCTGGAACCAAATTTGTATGTCTAAACAACAGGGAGGTCTGGAGTTGCGTAATTTATCAAGGATGAATGAAGCATTTCTTATTAAATTGGGATGGCATTTTCTAATGCAACCGAATGCTCTATGGGTACAAGTCCTAAAAGCCAAGTATGGTTTTCGGTCACAAGAGGAGGGAATGTTGATTGCTAAAATTATGACTCAAAACTTTGGAAGCACCTGACTAGACTGTGGCCAGAATTATTGAAAAATATGAGAAAAGAAATTGGTGATGGGAAGACAACATATTTTTGGAAAGATTGTTGGCTGGAGATGGATGCACCCCTTATATCGAAGCTTACTCAGGCGGTGGGAGAAGAAGATTTAGACAAAAAGGTGGCTGATTATGTGGACCTAAATGGTCAGTGGAATTTTAATTCCGTTTCCCCATATTTGGGACCCAGAGAAATTCAATTAATTCATGCCACTCTTCCCCCAAACCCAGAAGCAGGAAATGATTATTTTAATTGGAAGGGTAACAATAGGGTTACCTGTACAGTTAGGGAAGCATATGGGAGTCTTATGGGATTTAATCAGATTAATTACAACATTAAATGGAAGAGGTTTTGGAATTGGCAGGGCCCACCCCGTATTAAGTTGCTGATGTGGAAAATTCCTCATGGAAAACTTCCCACATGGAGTGTGATTGCAAATGGAGCAGTTCTTCACCTATTTGCCCCATGTGTAACTTGGCAAAGGAAACAGCAGTGCATGTGCTTAGAGATTGCCGTATGGCCAAGAAGGTGTGGAATCCAGTGATAAGTGTTTCCAAACAGGGCATTTTCCACAGGTGTAATTTTGAAGATTGGAATATTCTTAATACGACTCATAATATGAGCACGTGTGCCAGTGGAGATTGGTTGACCTATTACTTTGTGGGGTGCTGGAAGCTTTGGCATTGGAGGGATAAAACCATTCATGAACCTGGATACATATGTCCAGAGCAGCCTCAATATTCTATGTTATATCATACAAAGGAAATTCTTGAAGGAAGAGCTGAGAATAGCAGCCGTGTAGCAAACCAACGAAGTTGTAATATTATTATCAGATGGAAAGCTCCTCAATCACCATGGCTGAAACTTAACGTTGATGGGGCTGTGGATCGTTCTAATGGCTATGCAGCTTGTGGAGGTCTCATACGAGATTTGAATGGGCAATGGATTGTCGGTTTCTCATTCCATATAGGCATATGTTCAGTGGAGAGGGTAGAATTATGGGGTTTTCTTTTAGGGCTTCATTAGCCTGGGGTACGGGCCATGAGCATTTTCTGGTGGAAACTGATTCTATTGGAGCTGTTCAGGCTTAAGATCAATCAGCCGAGCATGATCATGAAGGGCAAATGGTCAGATGTATCAGATCATGGCTCAGGAAAAACTGGGAGGCGAAACTTATTCATGTTTAGAGGGAAGCTAACCTTTGTGCAGATTGGCTTGCCCGGAGAGCTTTACTGGATGATGAAGGTCCCAAAGTTCTTCAATCAGTTCCGCAAGGATCGGTTCAGTTGGTTTCTCATGATTCTGAGGGCGGAGGATTACCTCGTGTAGTAAATGACAGCTAGTTTTCTTTGGGCTTCTTGTCCTGTTTTTGAACCCAAAAAAAAAATGCATAAAATATGCTAATTAAAATGAATGGAAAAATCTCCACAGGCGCAACTTTGCACTAGAAAACAGACACCACCTCCCAAAAATTGCTAAGCAGAGTTTAAAATTAGATATTATTATTGTAAGTTTGCAGAAGGGCTATACATGTAATTGGCTAAGAGATATTACAAGCTCTCCCATTTATTCTAAAATTTTGATTCCAACTCTATTTTGGTATTTATTTGATCATTTTCATTTCGACTCATTGTACTCGTTCAAATCAAATTTCCAAGCACGAATTTGGAACGTCCGTGCCCATCCATGGTATCACGAGGTTTGGTCATAAACAACATTCTAAATCAAAAAAGTATTTACAATCATTTAACAAACAAAAATATTTACTTTCAACTTCTAAATTGATATGTTAACAGTGATTTAAAAATATTAAGCGTTTTGTTTGATTCATAGCCAGTAAGACCAACAAACCAAACCAAATAGGCAAAAAGGAAATGACTAACGAAATCTGCCCAATTCCATGTGTATCATCTACCTAGTACAAACATCCACGAATGATCTCAAATAGAAACATTGTCAGCAGAAGTTACAAAACCCAGCGTATACAATGAGCCACAATCCAAACAACAGCTTACACATTGACAAGTCAATCTAATTTGACTTCACAATTTAAACATTACCACTCGCTCAAAGTCAACCATACTGAAATTTCAGACAACCTTGAGAAGTCAAAGATGATTCAGGCATCACCCTCCTCTTCTTCTTCCTCATACTCTTCGTCATCAGCAGTAGCATCCTGATATTGCTGGTACTCAGCCACAAGATCGTTCATGTTACTCTCAGCCTCAGTGAACTCCATTTCATCCATTCCCTCACCAGTGTACCAGTGCAAGAAAGCCTTGCGCCTGAACATGGCTGTGAACTGCTCGCTAACTCTCCTGAACATCTCTTGAATTGATGTTGAATTTCCAATGAAAGTAGATGCCATCTTAAGACCTTTGGGTGGGATATCACACACACTAGACTTGACATTGTTAGGTATCCACTCAACAAAATAAGAAGAGTTTTTGTTTTGTACATTGATCATCTGTTCATCCACCTCCTTTGTGCTCATCTTGCCACGGAACATTGCTGAAGCCGTCAAATAACGACCATGGCGAGGATCTGCAGCACACATCATGTTCTTAGCATCCCACATCTGCTGAGTCAATTCAGGCACGGTCAAGGCACGGTACTGTTGAGATCCTCTTGATGTTAAGGGTGCAAACCCAACCATAAAGAAGTGTAGACGTGGGAATGGGATAAGATTGACAGCGAGCTTTCGAAGATCAGAGTTCAGCTGTCCAGGGAAACGTAGACAACAAGTAACTCCACTCATGGTAGCAGAAATGAGGTGGTTAAGGTCACCAACTGTGATAAAACAGGTACACAAAAGTAGGGATAAATTAACCTCCAACTATTATTAGAATGAAATCTAATATATTCCACATAAAGAAAGAGACTTATAAATAAATGATTAAAGAAGTTCAACAACCATAATCTCCAGTTATGGTTATGACACATGACCTAAACTCACTGGAGTTTTCCCAACCAATATAATGTATTGAACACTGAATTGAAAGGTGAACCACATCATGATATTAACTGTTTTTGAACAATTTATCCAGAGCAGACAACTAAACCAACATCACCATTAATAGTAATAACAATTAATACTTATGATAATAATAACTTTTATTATGATAAGTTGCACTACCAAAATTCAGATAGAAGAATCACAAACTTACAAGTTGGCGTCGCAAGCTTCAGAGTACGGAAACAGATGTCATAGAGAGCTTCATTGTCCAAGACCATGCATTCATCAGCGTTCTCAACAAGCTGATGCACAGAAAGTGTGGCATTGTATGGCTCTACAACAGTGTCAGATACCTTCGGGGAAGGAAAGACTGAGAATGTCAACATCATTCGGTCTGGATATTCTTCACGAATCTTTGAGATGAGGAGTGTTCCCATGCCAGAGCCAGTGCCTCCCCCCAGAGAGTGGCAGACTTGAAATCCTGTCCACATATATTAAGATTTAAAACAATAGCCAATCAGTTAGCTTCCATAGCATATGAAAATTCCCCAATCTTGTAAAAATGTATAGAATTGCATTAAATCCAAATTGCAGTCTCTAAGATGAAATGATTGGAATTTCAAACAACAATCAGGCATAAAGCCAAAGAAAAAACACACAATATAGGAACTTCAATAATCCCTAAAACACCCTTGCACAGCCAATATTAAAAATCAGATTTACTCATTCTTTTGCTTTTTAAGAACTAAGTTTGTACACAATGACAACAAGCAAATAACAGATCAACTTTAATAATATGCTATTAATATACCAGAAAATCACCAAATATTCAACTTGAATCATGCAGTAAAACATTTTCTAGTTCCATATATATCATGTCTTATACAATAGCTAACAAGCGAAGAGGCCAGATGACACCGTATAGATATTTCTAATTGGAAGGAACACCAGTAGGAGTCAATAGGCTTTATATTCCATGTTCAATTAAGTTCTTTCATTGTAATTTTGTCCAATTGGGTTTATTATTATCCCATATGAACATATCAGTGATATCCTTTTAAGTTTTAAATTTTTGTAAGTTCCCCTCCTTAAGTTTACAACACATTGACATTTTACAATAATACAATCTTTTGACATTTAACTTTTTTTAGAACGTGCATAAGGCATTTTTTTAGAAACTTTTACCAAATATCATATGTAGCTTCTAATATTAATTTTCACTAGATGAAGAATATGATTTGTCTTCATAGATAATAATCATGATTCACTGGATAATAATTTGTTTACTTAATTGTTAAATACTTGTTTTATTTTTTGCAAAACAGTTTTTCTTCCTTTGATGTTTTAGCAGAATTTAGATGAACATATCTTTGGACAATATTGATTCCTATCCAAGACAGTACTACATACTTCCAAGCACGAACCTTTGACAGAGATGATAGATAAAACATAAATAATAACAGTTGCCCTTATCTTGGCTAGACTTTACTGTTATTTAAACTTATAATTTGCATTAGTAAACCAATTGTGTTTTTGAGAAAACCTCCAGTTTTGAGGTTTAGGCCTCACAAGACAACAGAACGTTTTAGGTTCATGGAATTCTAATAGATGTATTAAAACCCATCACCACATCAAGTAACCATTAGTTCTTTGCAGGTAGTAGGCCTTCTACCAAAAAAATTACGACAATAGAACATTTTAGGTTCATGTGCGACAATTAACAATAAGATAGAAGGATCATCTAACAAAAATGTTATAAGAGAATGAATTAAAGTTCAATTACAACTTCTGGTGAAACCTGTATAACTTTAGTACAGATTGTTTATCACACATAGGTACTATCTGTGTCAGGTCATGTGACCTATACTGCTTCTAGGATAAAACTATAGTTTCATGCCTAAGAAATAAGCCCAAAGGCTTCTTATTTCATTAATTATTTTCCTTCCTTATTTTAAGTACTACTTATACACTTGTTTGCAATTTTCTTTATAGATTGTATGATGTGAAAATCTTAACACCTCACAAATATATATACTAATGCGTACAGTTTAATGGCACAAGACACAGGAAAGCAAGTAGAATCCATTCTAGATATATGTAGATAAATAAGTACATAAATTTCATATATTTAGTAGAAGGAATTTGTTTATTCGGAACATGTATGATCAAGTAAGACAAATGCTATACTGTTGGAGAGATTAACGGAGATAATGTTGAAGACATAGAAAATGTTGTACTTATGTCATTTTATAATTTTTTACTACTAGGGTGCTAAAAATTGTTTACTCATCGTATTTAATCAAAACGTTTATCAATTTATGCAAAAAAAAAAAAAAAAGCGTATTGACACACGTCAGTGCTTGTCAAGACGCTAGTTCAATCAGAAGATAGAAAATGGCCATCGGTCCAACCATGAACAAACAAAACTTGGGGAAAACAAATGCAACGCAAAAAGCTGAAGAACATTAACAATTATGAATTATACTTTCTTATTTATAATAGAATAACAAAGCACAAAAACGAAGGAATGAAACACATACAAAGCAATAAACCCATAACAGGCAACCAATGCAGCATCAGATCCATAATTTCATAAAAAGGAAAAAAAAAAAAAAACTTTAGGAACGATAGATTATGAGCAGAAACAAACTAAGACAGAAAATGAAGCTGTCAATTCTCATTACCCTGCAAGCAATCACAATTCTCGGCCTCTTTCCTCACAACATCCAACACGGAATCGATGAGCTCAGCTCCCTCGGTGTAATGACCCTTGGCCCAGTTATTGCCGGCTCCTGACTGCCCAAAGACAAAGTTGTCGGGGCGGAAGATCTGGCCGAAGTGGCCGGATCTAACGGAATCCATGGTACCGGGCTCTAGATCCATGAGGACGGCACGTGGAACGTACCTGCCTCCGCTGGCCTCGTTGTAATACACATTGATGCGCTCAAGCTGGAGGTCGGAATCGCCGCTGTACTTGCCGGTGTGGTCAATGCCGTGCTCGTCGCAGATTACTTCCCAGAACTTGGCACCGATTTGGTTGCCGCACTGGCCACCCTGGATGTGGAGGATTTCTCTCATTTTCTCGGGAAAGTGCGGACGGAAAAGAGAGAGAAAATGGGGCTGAGAGAGACAAGGGTAGAAGGTCGGAAGGATGAAATGGAAGCCTCTGTAGGTTGGAAACGAGTGGTGTAAACATTGGCCCAAGGGTGAGGGGCATTTAAAGGCAGGTTCTGTGTGTAATTACGGAAATTTGTTTGGGGCCATTTCGGTAAGAGGAGGATCAACTGACCAATGGTGGCTCTCTATGGTTTTATTTAAATGAGTGAGTAAAATGTATTTAACTTTTAAGATTTTTTAAATGATATTAAATTTATTTTTATTTAATATTTATATTTTTTAAATATTTTTAAATAAAATAAAAATTTATATTCTATTTCAATTTAACTTATTGATTAATTTTTATTTTAGAAATTTTATCAAAAATATTTTTTAAATAATTTAAAAAAATATTTTATGTACACTTTTAATTATTAAATTGTATAAAAATTTTATATAACTAATAATTATACTAAATGATTTTTAAAATTTTTTAATATAAAGTGTTAATTAAATAATTATTGAATAAATAATTTTTATTTATTTATTTAAAGTTAAAATTTATAAATTTTTTAATTTTAAATATTAAAATATAAAACTTTATATTTAAAAATATAAATTCTAAATTTAAATACTAAACTCTAAATTTTATGTCCCAACTCTAAGTCTTAAATTTTATAAATTAAAATTATAAATTCTAAATATATATAAAATGTTAAAACCCTAAAATATAAAATTTTAAACCCTTAATGCAATATGATATTAAGTTTTTATTCATTAATTTCAAAACTTAAAACTTAAAAAGTTAAGCACAACATCAAAAATCTTAAAAACAAAATCTAAAAGATAAATTTTAAATTATAAAAATTTAAATCTTAAATATTAAAATTTTATTGGGTTATTACGTTTTAAATTTTAAAATTTTAAATTTTAAACTTTAAATTTTTATATTCAAGTTTACAACTTAATGCAATGTTTACTATTAAAAGTTAAATAAGTTAAATAATTAATTTAATATATCAAATAGATAATTTCAGAATATGAGATGAATCATAAATTATAAACAACAAATTGAACCATGGAAGATATCGTCATGGTGTAAAGTTTAAGACCTTGACAATTATCACCCTGAACACATATAGTTTTAAAATTGGAGGTGACGTGGACAAAGCAATACAGTTGCATCGAAAGATTGGAAATAATTAAGATGTAGGAGCTGAAGTAAATGTACATTGAGGACTCCATTCAGTGCCGCACAATTAATAAGAGCCTTCCATTGATATTGTTTGTGGATTGAAGCTCCTTGCTTCATTTTTTGAAATAATATATTTTTAATTTTTTAGCATATTTTTTACTATTTGAAAAAAAGACTAATTCTATTATAAATACTTTTGGTATTACCTTGGGATGGTAAAAATGAAAAAAAAAATTGTCAATAATATGTTTTACTAATAGTGTATCATTAGGTAAACCTCTTGTACAAGTTTTTACTAAAAAATAATATTTCTCAAAAATTTATCAATAAAAATTAAAGACATTCATCTTAAATAACAATATTTTTTTGTCAAAGTGACGTAATTTTATTTTCATTGAGAAATAAATCTTTTAGTAAAAATCAAAATTTTTATTTTATTAAGAGATAAATTTTTTAGTAAAAAATATAAAAAGAAAATTATTTTGAATTTTTTATCATGAAATTTATCCCTCAATAAAAGAATAATTTTTAAAAAAATTTGAACAAATTTAAGATTTTAATTGAATTTTTTCCACAATTTCAGAACCCATGAAACATAAAAATATAATGCCACCTACATTAATTGAGATAAAATCAAATAGATAGAAATAAAATTCAGCTATAACAATATTAAGTCATCTATTCTAATGTCATATACATTAAATTTAAGATAAATTATAAAAAAAATAATACCAAACTTGATAGAAATTAAAAAATAAAGTGAAAAAGGGTAGATAGTCAATTAAATAGTTCTCATAATGGCTAAAAACAAAGTAAAAAGCAAAATGTAGTAAGATTAGGTAAACAAGACATAAACTAAGTAAAAATTGACAGAGTGGCCAGGAGGTTGAAAACAACTTGAGTTTGGTCGAAATATTGTTGGAAAGTGGCCTAAAAGTGAGAGTGTCCATGAAGAATAAGAGAGAAAAGATTAGAAGAACAGAGTTGTAGGGGTAGTGTCTTGTTTCTGTAATATAGACTACTAGCTCGTTGTCTGGACTTGCTAGTCATCAAACTTTGGTCCCGCGGCCTCCAATCCAACCGCCCCCTTCAAACCCGCCACTAGAGCACGTTTCAAATGAGTAGGATGCTCGGCTTTTCGATTTTTCACCTTATTACAGCTAGATATGGAATTTATTCCATTTCTAGCTATGTTTATTTGACAATATTTATATTTTAAATTATTGTAATTTAAACATTTATTTTAAATTTAAAGCTTTTATTTTTCACATTTATCTTTCAATTTAATTTTTAGTTTTATAATTTTATTATTTATTATAGCTTTATTATAATTAAAAAATAAAGTTTGTTAAATTAATAATCAATTTAATATTTTCAGATAATATATATCTCTCAGAAATTTTTTTATATATTTAATAATTTCCAACCATTTTACCTCTCAATGAAAAGGAATTAAATATATTAAAATTTTTATTAATCATAATATAAAAAATTTTTTACTATTTTTTTTTCATCTTTTTAACCAATAAAATTATCGATTAAATTTGAGAGGACTTCTGCTCATTAATTTATTGAACCAATTATCCGTTGGTATTATTATTATAGATGTCAAAAAATAAATATTTATTTTTTATGAGGGGCATTATCCCTCAATAATAATAACTAATTTGTTCAAAAAATAATTAATTATTGAGCAAAATAAATTAATACTAACATTATCCATTAATTCATTTTATCGTTGACTATTTGTCAGTAATATTAAGTAATAGAGTAAATTACATTATCCTTTTTTAAGATATTTGATTATGACACTCCACCCTATTTATTTAAATATTAATTAAAAAAATACCTAATGTTAATAAAATATTCATGAAAAGAATATTAAATTAATATTTTAATCTAATTTTACTTAAAAATTATACTTTAACTCAGTTAACTATTTTAAATAACTAATATTTTGATAAATTATATTTTTTAATCAGATAATTATATTTATTATAAGGTATAAATTTAATAATGTGTATGATTATGAGAAAAAAATTTAATACAAATATAAAGGCATCTTGGGATAAGTTTAGTTAGTAAAAAATAAGACCAATTATGCTCTATATTTTTTTTCTAACTAAACTCAGCCCCAAAATACCTCTATATTTATACTAAATTTTTTTCTTATAATCACATGCATGGTTAAATTTACACCTTACAATAAATGTAATTATTTAATTAAAAATACAGTTTGTTAAGATATTAGTTATTTAAAATGGTTAATTGAGTTAAAGTATAATTTTAAGTAAAATTAGAGTAAAATTTAATTTAATATTTTTTAAATATTTTATTATATATTCTTTTAATTAATATTTGAGTAAATGGGGTAAAGTGTCATATTTAAATAAGAATAGGGTGAGTGTCATAATCAAATATCTCAAGAGAAGTTAATATAATTTGTTCTAAGTAATATTATCGATAGACGTTCATATTAGTCATAAAATATTATTGATAAAAATTATTTTAATTGATATATATCTATTAAAAAATCTATTGATTTTGTATTTTATTGGCTGATTAAGTTTATTTTTGGTGGATTTAGGCTACTAGAAATCTGAATTTTTTGTGTAGTGTAATGCTTAACAATTGAATAGCTTAATTATCAGTTCAAGTAATTCATGGTTATGTTTCAAGGCATGGTCTTGTTAGAGATTTCACCTTTCTATTATGTGCTCTTTCTATTAAACAGCTAAGACTAGTGTCAATTAGAGATCAAATTCATAAACCCTTTTCAAATGTCTTCATTTTCATTAATCCATTTGAAACTAAGTCTTCTCTCAACCAATAATACAGTCATAGCATGCTTATTCTATGATTACAATAACAATAAAGTACCTAATTTGCTAGCTCATTTACTTGGTGTTTTATACATAGCTCACCTTTTTCGGTCAAGCATTATGGATCTAACACAAAAGGCTTGCAAAAACTAAAAGACAATGGAGAAGCATTACTAGACCAAACACAAGTGTAGATTTATACTTATTTCAACCACACACGGAGCTTCCTTGCCCTAATGGTTATGTCAACTAGCACTCAGTCTATCTTTATCCAAAGTTATATAAAAACAAATTAGATTAAATGTATAGACTGATATGAATATCTAAAAATGGATGAATGTCCAT
This sequence comes from Dicorynia guianensis, assembly GCA_037013595.1. Classification (NCBI taxonomy): domain Eukaryota; kingdom Viridiplantae; phylum Streptophyta; class Magnoliopsida; order Fabales; family Fabaceae; genus Dicorynia; species Dicorynia guianensis. Next base: position 6,203,754 of record JASUAB010000010.1, read on the forward strand.
TAGATATGACAATCTTAGTGACCGGATATGTGTGTCCTTTGGGTATTCTAAGTGGATATATATCATGTATATGAATAGTTCATGTACTTAGTTCATAAATATGGTACATGTAAACAATGCCTAAAGAGCCACCTTATGTGCTATAGATATCATATTTTGTTTGACTCACTTCTTAATTTAACCTTTAATCTAAGTCCAAAGCCTAAATTGAAAATAAAAAAATTAAATTAAAATTAAATCCAAAATTAAATTTAAATTCAAAATCAAAGTCAAGCTTAATCCAAAATAGAAAACCCAAAATTAAAATTAAATTTATAGTTAAAATTTGAACTCCTAAAAAATAAAATAAAGTGATAAAATAATAAATAGAAGATAAATACAAAATAAATTAAGATATGAATAAAAGATAATAAAAATAAAAAATAATAATACAAGATAAAAGAACAAAGAAAAAAAGTGATAAAGGACAAAAGATAAAATACTAAAATAAGTCTAAGATAACATCAAATAGTAAAAATAAACAACATTAAGAGATAAAAAATAAAGAGATTGCATACAAATAAAATTAGAGATAAGAGTTTACATAAAAAAAAAAAAAAAACTTTAAGAATATCATTATAAAAAGGAAGACCCTATAAGAAAAAGAGACCAAGAGCTTAGAAAAGAGAACCTACGGAAAAAAGGAGATAAAAGAAAAACTCAACAATTGCTTTGAACTTGCCACTTTCCATCCCCCAAAACACCTCAACAATACTCCTCTTCGACAACCAGTACCTACATCCAAGAGGACCAAAAAAAAAAAACAAAAAAAAAACACAAAGAAACTCAGCACCCAAAAAGGACAGCCCCTGCACAATGCATTAAAGTCTTCTTCCACCGGAAAATTCGCCCACAACTCAACCAGCCAAAGACACCACACTGCAACCCAAAGGAGACCTGATTCGGCACAACTCCAATCCTAGTTTAGCGCTACTTCAGTCCCAATTAAATATGTTTTTGGTTCCAAGAACTAGTCCTAAGCTTTAAGGAGTTAGTTTGCAGGTATGCTCTCCTAGTATGCTGTGATTTTATATAGGTTCATCCTCTTAAAACATGCTGCGGCTAGTATTTCTAATTTAAGTGCTATTATCTAGAATTTGGTTTTGACTTGATAATCTTTGCTTTCATATTAGTATACTTGGGTTTCTTATGGTGTCAATCGGATTTAGAATTAGTTATCTTCATCATGGCTCTCTTGCATGTTGTTTGAATAAAACTTTTTTGAAAATCTTTGTGGGTTGTAGCTTTCTTGCTTAAATTTTTGGTGGCTAATCCATTTCTATTTTTTGCACTTAATAAGGATGAATTGATTTCTCATAAAATTTTTATTTAATGGGGAATATTGGCTTTGTACTTTTGTTCTTATTTTAATTACATATTTGGGACTATAATTTTATATTTTATGATGTTTGAGGCATTGTATTAAGATGTATAATTTGGATGGTAAAAGAAACTAATCGATCACTTTAAGATATTAGAGTTTATATTACTTAGCCATATTAATAGAAATATAAGGGCTAAGAGTATTTGCACTAATTTTGTGATTTTGAGAATTTTTATTATTTTTTTAAATTATTTTAAAGCCCCAATTTGGAATAAGAGGAGAAGTTTCTTAAAACTATTATGTTTAAAATTTCAATATAAAATTAAAAAAAATTTCTTAAAGTTATTTTTTTTTTTAAATCTCAATCTAAAAAGGAAGAAGATTTTTTTGAAAATTATTATTTTAAAAACTTAGTCTGTAATAAAAAGAAATTTTTTTAATTATTTTTTATTTAAAAATTCTATTCTAAAATGGATAAGAATTATTTAATTTTTTTTAATTTTTAAACCAACACAAATTAAACAAAATAAATTTATTAGATCATTTTTTGTATTGAAAGGATATTTAGGATGGTAACACATTTCTTAAAACGTAATCAACCCCCGAATCTAATCTCTAAAAACATAGACCACTTTTAATTAAGTATCCGATTTCACTTTACCTAATTTAGGTTAGTAACAACTCCAAAATAAAAAAGAGGGTTGATAGCTTGGCAACTCCACTAGAGATATTAAAGGGTTAGGTCAATTTGAAAATGATCTTATTAATTTCAATTTCTTGATTGATTTGTTAGTTTAATTTTTATTTTTATGGATATAATAAAGTAAAAGGTACACTTACTAGCTTCTAGTGTTTAGGTTGTGTACTTTATTCACATATATGTGTGTAATTGATTTGTTTGACTTTATTTTTTAGAGGTGACAAAGTAGAAGGTAGGCTTACTAACCTCTAGCATTTTGGGTGTTTAAATTTTCTACCTATTCATAAATATATATATATATATATATATATATATTTGTGTGCAATTCTTTTGTAGGTTTAGGATATTTTTTCCCGCATACACTATCATTCTTATCACACATTAGAATAAAGAGGAGGTCATGACTCCTATGCCTTATACCCAGTCCATATAAGATATCTTATAGGTTAGAAAGGTGTAGTACACTTAACCTTCGAGGGACTTTTGGTCTCTACACAGGTGCCTGAAACACTCCACTCAAATTAGCCCTTCCAAGGTCAATTTGGGGATTTGATATAGAAAATATAGAACCTACCTCTATACTATTAATAGCTTTAGAACTATTCCTTGTGAGAGATAGTCTTGGCCTAAGCCCATGAGAGTGAACAGGGACCTAAGACATACCATAAATTAGGCACAATGGGAAACATTCTATTAATTATCAAATTATTCTATCATCTCCACAATCATGCATATTTGTATTTTCCTTATTTATTTCTGAAAAATACACTCTACAATTGTAGGTATTAGAATAATTTATCTTCATTTTTTCCTTCCCCTCTTCCATTTATTAATATATTTTTTTCTTTGGAGATCGTGTGCCTCATGACTCAGTCTCTAATCTTTTAGAAACTGGAAAAATTATTTTCATGCAACATAACTTTTCTAGACTCTAGCAGATTTAGAAAGACACCATAGATAAAAGAGCTTTTTCAAAAAAAATTGGCCACTTAGGATACTTGTTGTCTATACCAGTTGAAGAATCTTTACTCAAGGCTTTGTTTTTTTTGGGATCCTGAGTATAGGGTGTTCTCCTTTGGGAACATGAACTTAACTCTTACTATTGAAGAATATGGTACTATCTTGAAAGTTCAGCCTAATCTTGCATGGAGGGTATATTCCCAAGACCATCCTCAACAGACAGTTAGCAAGATTAACAGGTGATAAAGCTATTGATTTTTATAAGATACTCTGCAACAAAGAGGGAAGGCATCTTCTATCATTATAGAAAGTCATATCAATATTAAGAAAGATTTTGACATGCTCGCCTTAGTTATATACAACCTGCTCCTTTATCCAAAGGTAGAAGGCTACATTAACGATCAAGTGTTGCTTTTGTTTTCTAAAGTGAAGCATGGAGCTCATCCAATTCTATCTATTCTAGCAAAGACCTTTCGTACACTATGTCATCTTAGGAAGAAGGGGAAAGGATGCTTCATTGGATGTGCATAATTACTATTAATATGGGCATTCAGCTATCTCCCACACATGAGCAATTTGGGATATCCTTATGTGAAGTTCACTCAAGATTACAATACAGTAAAGAATACCCTATATGAGTTTTCTGAGCTCTAATGGCCCAAGAGTAAACCAACCCAAAATCAGTGGATTCTAGCATTGGTTGACATAGGAGAAGTAAAATGGAAAACATCTTGGATGCTAATAGTCCTAACACTCTATAATTATGGTGATAGGCCATGGGTTCTTCTCATTAGCCCCTGGGGAATAATAGAGTACTTTTCCTCTATGGTGAGAAGACAAGTCAGAAGTGTGCAATATGTACTAGCAAAACATAGGTTACATTCTCTAAATGTGACTTATGGTGATAATCCCACTAGTATAAAGATTGGAAAAGCTAAGACCTTTTAGAAGAATATTTACTTTATAGAAGACCTAGAAGATAATAAAGAAATAACCATTGAAGAATACTCCATATGTTAAAACAAGAGAGGAAAGGTTTTTGTACTCTCGGTGACAGTTGCTCTCACAGCACCCATACAAGGGACTGAGAGTTTATGTGCTAAAAATTCATGCACCCAACTAGAGCCAGAGATTGTGGAAAAACAAACTTATTTGAAGTTACAAAAAGAATATGAGCTATTGCACGCAAACTTCTAGAAGCAACAAATAAAGTCAAAGAACAAAAAAAAATACTTGATGACCCCGAATAAGAATACACCACAAAGATAGAATCCCTAGAGAAAAAATTGTTGTAGACAAAAAAATTGATTAAGAAGGAGCTGTATGATATAGAAAAGAACACAAGAACCTAGAAAGCAAGTTAGAAAGGGGAACAAAAAGATTTAAGCAAGTTGAACAAGATTTAGATATGTCCAAGATGTCTTATGGGAAGATAATCAAGAACTAAAAAATGAAGTCTCTAGACTAAAAGGAGAAAAAAAAACCTTAACAATAAAGAAAGCAAGGCTTTAAAAGGAAAATAAAGGGCCAAAAAATACTTGAGCCACACAACTATAACACATCTATGAGTTAGAAAATATGAAGGCTCAATTGACTGACTATATTCGAGATAATGAAAGCCAAAATGAGGTAGAAGTGCAAAGTCTTCTCAATTAATTTAACAATTTTCCATACATATAGAGGAGAATGCAAATGTTTAAAACTAAATGCTTAAAGTTCAAGGAAATGGTAATACAAATGGAAAGAATACACCAAGAGGAGATACAACAATTGGCTACCGTGCTAAATGCAACTTATTACAAAATAGAGCTAATTCTTAATAAAAATCTGTACGAAAGGATTGCTCAAACACTCTATATGAAGAGAATAAGGATAGCTAAAAGAGTAAAATAGTGGATAGGCAAGATTGAAAGAATAGCAATGCCTTGAGAAACTTTATTAGGCCTTACACAAAGATTTGAAGAAACTTGGGGAACCTCCTAGTGTGAACCTTGATGGAGAGCAAGGCCTAGTACATGATGTCTAGCTTATTTTAGTTTATTTTATTTTATTTTTTTAATTAATGTAATTAAGGATCTTTTTGCTAATAATAAAGTTTACAGTCCTTTGGTTCAATGCAATCATTTATTGATTTACTTTAAGTTGCATATCATGCATATTATCAGCTTTTAGTGCATGTTAATAATTTATTTTCTTAAAAAAAATTAAATAGGTTAAAAGAAAATCACAACTCTTACCATGAGATCTTAGTCAAAGCTCATGGTAGAACAAAGGTAAGAGAAGTCCATGGAAGAATTGCATGCAAAAATTGAAAATCTCAAAGCAAGACTAGCTTGATTGACTAAGCTACTTATGTCAAAAGAGAATGTGCAAACAAATCCTTGCAAGGTCTAGGAAACTAACAACAACTATACCAAGTAGACCTTAATCTACCATATATCGTGGAGACAAAAGCTAGCTTTGCTTCAGATCTCGACAAATTGGAAGAGCAAAAAAAATTAAAAAAAAAATCCACCGAAAAGGTACAAATTCGAGAGAAATATGGTTGTTGGAGGCCAAGATAAGAAAAATGAAGGGTTCACTAATGATGATATCTTGGATGTGCATGAGACTAGATTGGTACCTGATGTTGTCATCTCCCCAAAATTCAAGGTGCTAGAATTCAAAAAGTATGACAAATCATCTTGCCCCAGGGTACATATTTTCATGTACATCCAAAGGATGGTGGCATATGTTGATAACAAGAAAGTACTGATCCATGTCTTTCAGGATAGTTTAATTGATGGGGTAGCATAATGGTACATGGGCCTTAATCGTTAGTCTTGAAAAAACTAATTCAGCTCTGTAAGAATCTTCCATACATTGCCAGGTAGTGATCTAAACACAATAGGCAACAAACACTCCATAAATACGTTTTCATACCTTATAACTTTTTCTCCCATTTGCTTACTCATTTGGCCAAGTTTGATGTATAACCATTTGGCATTCTTAGCTCTTCCATCCATTTGCATAAGGCTCTTCTTTTCTGCAAGGTTAATATATAAGTGGCTTTAGGCTTGGCAAACTTGCCATTAGGCAATATTGTTAACCCCATTTCTCATCGCCTACAATATTTTCTCATATCCAGTCTTGCTTTCTCATGGTTTTTAGTTTTTTTCTTCATATTCATTAAGATAGTGAAGACATTGTAAAAAATATTCTTTTCTATATTCATACATCTAAATTATGCCAAATTAAATTATACTTCTAATAAGGCAATTTCTAAAAGATGCTCTATTTCATCTAGTTATGACTAACCCCCAACCCTGTTGAGTCTTTCTAATGACCCCTACTCAGTTATCTTAAGCAAACCATTAACTCTTGTCCAAACTTGCTCACTAGTCAGTCTTGTTAGAGGGTCATTGCTATTGATCTCATTCCTCCTAAATATTGTCCTATTCTATTAGAAGGGATGACCAAAGGGAACAAACTGCTAATGTGAATTAACCAATAGTTTTTACCAAAAGTGTTTTACTTTCCTCCATGCAAATGGTAATGCTAGTTTTTCTACTATACTCCACCCTCACAACATTCCATATGTAGGGAAATCATTAATGGTCCTCATCAACGCCACCCACAATATGAAATTTTGTTTTGTGTTGATGTCATACATTAAAACACCCTGCCACTACAATTATTTCAACTCGTTTATCAATGGCTAGAGGTACACATCAATATTTACTTTAGGGTTATTCAGACAAAAAACAAGACATGTCAAGAACATGTATAGGGTAGTTATGTAGAGCTTTGGCAAAAAATTGTAAAGATTTACAATTACTGACCAACAAGAGTATGCCCTAGCTGATTTGGTTGTGCAAAGTGAATCCATCAATACATAAACCTAACTTGACTTTCCAAGGGTCATAAGCAAAATCAAGATAAGTATTATCAAAGTGCTTCCACCTTTCTCCATTTAATAGGTGGCTCAGCACACCTTTGGCTCGTCTATTCTATTAATGCCATCTCATGTGTAAGGCTGAACTTATAGAAGCATATAACCTTTTCAATTTAGGAATTAAAGGCATATAATGCATTCTAACCTTAAGTACATCTTTCTCTTAATTTCTTTGCCTTGACTTGTATCTAGGGGATCTACAAAATTTACATTCCCACTCATATGCATCATCTTTGTATTACAACATGCAACCATTAATGTAATAATCAATTTTTGTTATTACAGTCTCAATTTAGATACTAGTTTTTTTGCCTTGTAAAAAACATTAGGCACCTAATTAGGGTGAGTAATGCATTCCTTCACAAATTTTGCCCACAAATCAAAGGCATATTAACTGTAATTTCAATCTGATTTTATATGCAACATTATCATTACCACTAATAATTCCAAGTGCCCTTCACATCTTACCACAATCATTACTTAGAAGTACGTAACAAATCATAAAATTGTTAGGCCTATTTGGAGATTTTTCTACATTTTACTAGTAATGTTGCTCAAAGCCAAGCCTAGTAACATCAAAAACAATAAACTAATGATGACCAATATTATCTTCATGACCCATATAAATATTCCTAGAAGCATTTACAATATTGACATTTTAATATTGAAATCCTGTTTGATCCTCTTCATTGTGGTCTGTTTAATACCAATAATTAAATTTAAAATTATAACTATATAAATAAATCTTTATTGTGTCAAGACGTAAGAGTACTATACTTTTACGTTTACTACAAGGATACCTAAGATTCCTGCCAGAATGATACAATGGCAACTAACAGCCATATGCAACAAAACCATAAACTCCATCAACAATCTCTTTTCAAGGTCCTATTCCACCTAGATAATTTCTATTATACATCTAACTATGGAGATGTGAAATTTTCATTGTCTCACAATATAGCTAATATTCACATGCACTAACTATATGTACATCTATATACACACAATAACTAACAACCTTAAATATGCAATCAGAATTTTCCTACACAATAACGAATAAAGAAAAAAAATTTCTACGTATATGTCATATATATATATATATATATATATATATATATAAGCATTTAAAAGATATACAATAGTCAAGAATTTTTAGCATGCAAAATAAATATTACATTTGAGGATGAAATTAATTACTTATATCTTATTTGAGCTATAATAACTAGCAAATCAACTGTATCAACAAAATATATAGCCTTTAATAATTGTGGTATGTTAGAGAGAAAGTGAAAGAAGAGAGAAAAGTGGAAGAAAAGATTTAAGAGAAGATGTAAGAAATTACCTCTTGTTTGAACTATAACAATTAGCAAATCAACTGCATGAACAAAATAATCTTTAATTCTTATAGTATGTTAGAGAGAAAGTGAAAAAAGATAGAGAAGTGGGAGAAAAGAGAAGAGAAGATGGAGCAAAATGAGAAGAGAGATAAAAAGATAGAGCAAAATGAGAAGAAGCAATGGTTGTGCACCTTTTGAATAGATTTTAATCAGTGAATAATTCTAAGTTTTAGTGGGTAAAGTGAAAATATTTTTACCAAAGAAATTTTTGGTGGCATGCCAAGGAAAGCCACTGGTAATATTTTTTTTTAAAAAAATATTTTTCTTAATTGATAGTTAAAACTTACTAGTAAAACTACTATTTCTGGTTGATAAATGGCAACACGCGACTATTTGAAAATTTTAACACATTTCCAATGGCTTTAGTTGCTAGTAATATTACTATCCATAAAGCTACCGGTTAATTAGCCAATTAAATCTTCCCTCCCTTAGCAAGAAATTAGTGTTGACAAATATGTCAATCTGCAAGTAAAATTATATTTTTTTAACTAGCTAACCCGTATGCCTTGCAAAATTCACTAATAAAATTAAATTTGCTTATTTTTACTAGTAGATACAACATCCGTTGGAAAAATTTGCCAAATATAAAAAAACTTCTTATAATGTGAGGAGAGAGAGAAATAAAAGAGAAAGAATATGAGAGTGTGTGCAAATTGTGTATAAAAGTTTATTTGTACGCATATCATTACTCACCTAATAACACTCTGTGGATGTTAGGAATGTCAAAACACAATAACAAATGTAATTTTTATATATTAATGAGTATCATTTAATCATAATTAATTGTATTATACTCAACAAAATCAATTAGACCAATCTTTCATGAGTTAATTGAAATTAGGCAAATTAATTAGTTAGAATAGCCAATTGTGCATTAAAACAAACAATTCAATTTTTTCTAAATTAAAAGCATCCTTGAATTACATTGTTTGACACTCATAAGTTTACTTGAAATTATCTATACATTTAATTACATGAATGCATTTAATTAATTAAAAAGGAAATTGGCATAATTTTAGCAACGTAAAGATTTAATTACTTGAATGCGTTGAATTATCTTTTTTAAATTGAACCAACCTAAAATGTAATTAATGTAGTTTAATGCAATTGAAATTATTTATGACTTAACATTTTAAAAAAATTTATTAAATAACATTGATTAAATAATACAGGGATGCACCAAGTTTGACATTTTTGCACTGGTGGCAAGCTCTCAAATATTATGAAAGGAGACATAGCTGCATGCAGGGAAGGTGATTTCTTTCTTAGTATTATATATGATTACTTGTTCAACCGTTAGCTCAAATTACAAATTATTGTGCAAATGTATGTGTGAATAAAATTGAAAACATGGAACTAGCGATAAATGAAGTTGATTGTGTGATATAGTAGTAAATCAAAATTTATATAATATTAATCATAATTAAAATAATATGATTATTCAATGTAAAACTTCCCTCCCCCAATTACACCCCACGTGTGTATTTTGAACTTAGACTAAGATTGTGAGAATTTGATAATTGATTGACTATGTGCCTATTAATTCAAATAGGATTGCCAACTAAAAATCAATTTGTTGATTTAATAATTTGAAAAGCCTAACCCAACAAATTAAAGAGATTATTATTGGTGCAGAAAATTATGTGTGGAAATTAATTGTATTCAATAATTAATTTGTACAAGAAGATTTCAGGAAAAATTAAAGATATTATTATTGGTGTAGAAAATTATGTGTGGAAATTAATTGTAGCATATGTACTGACATAATTTTAGGTAAATGTGCTTAAAATTTTGAGGAATTATAATTAATCATAATTGAGAAGTAACTTTGATTTATATTAGATCAGAATCTTAATTAATTTCTTTGATATGATAATAAATCAAAATTATTACAATATCATTCAATTTTATTATGCAAAGGTTTTCTTGCTGCCTTCGAAGGTAAATTAAAGGCATAAAATGAAAGCTAATATAATGATTGAAAAAAGCTGTTTAACTTCCGTTGTATATGAAAATGAACAAAAATGTGCATAACTATATTTTCCAAATTGTATATTACAATAATCCATACCAAAAGAAACATCCAAAGTTGTCCTAAAAGTTGCAACCATTTGCATTGTACAACTGGAGAGCCTTCCAGAAACTATGAATATTATTACAGTTCCAGAACCAGTAAATTGTATATCCAGGATTACCATAACAAATCTGATATTTCAAGTGCTTTTGGACCATTAAATGGCACAAAAGCAAATTTTGATTCGCAAAATTAACTGCAACCAACACACAAAAATGTCAAAACAATAATGCTTATTGTTTAGTTAGAAGAGACCATAAGAATTTACGACAGGGGATCTAAATATTGTTTGAAAAAATAATCACCAGATCTGGGTTGATAGCATGTTAAATAAAGGAAGAAATTGAAGTCACACACAACAATTGAATGAATAGAGACAATCAATTTGAGCTACCTTCAAATCACGTCGGAATCATATACGAATTTTGTCTTGGAAACGACGAAAGAAACCTGCATTGTTTTCTCAATCAACCTGTAGAGATAGATGGATATGTGGTTTGAGGTGCTTATTGAAAGCAGACAATACATGAAAGAAAGGTGCTAATTGATTAACCTCTGCATACCTAGACAAGGTTGAATCAGAGATGCCAAGAATGGATCCAAAGAAATCGGGTGTGGGTTTATTAGATTCAACAGTAGAACGATATGAAAACAATAATGATAGAGAGGAATTAACCAACATTTACCTGGTAGCAGAACCAAGCCGATGGGATCTGTAAATGACCCAAGAACAAGAACAAAGCAGGTGCAATACCTACTCAGCACACCAGAAGTGTGATTTGAAAAAAAAAAAATTAATTGGAGACCAAAATTGGAGAAATACCCATCAAATGCAACGAACGGGCATCCCACTGCAAGCGATGGTGGAATAATGAAACCAAAACTGGAAAGGAGGCGGTGGAATCAAACCCATTTGGAGACCCATTGAAAGTGAAGGCGATTCTAATTGTAGGGCAAATGCAGCCTTGTAACAATCTTATTCATATGGTTTTTTTAAACCTAAATACTAAAAGGAGGAAGTTAGCCAATAATGCACCAAATTTTATACTTCAAGATAGGTGTCTCACAAAGAAAAATCTAAGGAAAGACATTTGGGAACACCCCGTTTTTAACATTTTCTCTGTTAGTATCTGATATATGATGATTTGTTGACAGCTTATCTAAGTAATTTCTCAATTTTAACCAATTGAAATTTATAAAAGTGTTATTTTAAAAAGTTTATGTTATTTTATTTATTTAATCTTATAAATAAAATAAAGATACTTATAAATTTAATAATTTATATCATAATTTTATAAATATTTAATAAATTTTTTTAATAAAATATTTTTTATTTAAATCAATTTACTTATTTATATAAATTAAATTTTATTAAATATTAATTTAAAAATATTTAAACTATTAAATCTCATAAACTTAACATATTCAAAAATTATCCCTTCGAGATTCTTGCTTTTCCGTATAACAAGTCGACGCGCTGCGCAAATCGATCTTGTTCTCTAAAGCAATGAGAACATCAGCTTGAGATCAGAATGGAGTGAAACGAAGGGATGGGCCAACCCAAATCCAAAAGAAATAAATGCTGTCACGTCCATTTGGCCTTACTTGTCAAATACAGCTGGAAAATAAAGCTTCTCAAAGTTTGTGGCCTTTTAAAAAGACAAGATTTTGGCCTTTACGTGCTTTGGTACCCTTCAGTCATATCTAGATTTATGCTAATAATTTTTTTCGGTTTCTACCACTCCAATTTTCAGATTATATTGTCAAATTAAAGACCAATATCAATATAATGTCCCTTGCGCATATTTGCCTTTTAATTATTATCACAATAATAAAAGTGGCAAATATAATTTTCTCTTTTTTTTTTATATAAAAATGGCACATTAATGTACCATAATCTTTAAGCTCTGCTACAATTTTGCTCAAAATGTCCAAATTGAATCTCAAAACTGGCATATTCTAACTACTACTTAATTGAGTAAAGCTAAGTGATCAATGAGATTTTGTTTAGAGAAATGATACTATTAATATATTAGGAGTCTTGTGGAATATTTTTTTTCTTTGAAATGGAATATTGTGCTTTTTTGGTTGTAAAATTATTGAGTAAATATTTTAAGTTTGTGCTTTTTGGATTTTTATGTTATCAACTAAATGAAGTTAATGTCTTTTTCTGTTTAGGAAGTGCTTCAGATGATGATGCTCTATTTATCCTTCCAAATTTAAACTGAAAAATGATATTTTATTACTTTTTTTTTATATATTTGTATATATTTTTTCTTAAAACAAGAAAGAAAATAATTAATTTAACAAAATAGGAAAGTGAGATGGCTAAGTTAATAAATAAACTTATACAAAATCATAATGAAAAATTATGAAGATATTATTACTATAAATTTTAACTTTATTGACATTTTTTTAAAAAAAAACTTACCTATTTAGTTATCTTAGATTTAGATTTTTTAATTTTTTTCATTAATTTTAATAACTTTTTTATATATTTTTTAAAAATTAATATATAAATTTTAAATTAAAATATATAAAATTCTTAAACTATATATTAATTTTAAATAATTTTTTTAAATTTAAAAAATTTTTAAATAATGTTTTTTAACTATAAAAAATTTATAAAAAATCTCTTTTGTTAAATTTTTTATTAAATTATAAATATTCTTTTTTTTTTTTTGGTAAAATAAGAACCATAGTGGCTATAGGAAAAAGTAGGATTTGAATTTGAACCCCAACTGAATTCGTAAGTAGAAATCACTCTTTGCCAAGTGAACTAATGCTCACCGGCAAGTGTAGACGTTCTTTAATCAAATGTTAAGTTGAGCAAGGGAAAAGACCACGATACACTTAAAATCAGCCTAAAGTTTTATCAGTCAACATGTGAACCACTGAACCGTTGGTGACAATGAATGCGATTCCTTCTTAATCTGCACCGCTGCATCAAGGCATTCTCATTCCAGAGAAAGCAAGAAATCCTCTATTTATGTCGGCAAGTCAAGAAGGCAGTGCCTGTTTCATGCCCATTTTCATGTTTGCTCAACTTGGGACTGGAAGCCCCTATCCCACAAAGCAGCGTGTTCCGAAGACTCCCCTGCTTCTGCAGCCTCATCCGCAGCAACTGGAGTGCACCGAATCTGTTCCTCAACTAGGAGTTGAGTGCTCTGATCAACAGATCCATGAACGACGTCAAAGCAGCGGGTTCAGAAGACTCCCCACCTTCTGCAACCTCATCCGCGGCAACTGGAGTGTACCGAACCTGTTCCTCAACTAGGAGTTGAGTGCTCTGATCAACAGATCCATGAATGATGTCAAAGCAGCAGGTTCAAAAGACTCCCCAGCTTCTGCAACCTCATCCGCAACAACTGGAGTGCACCGAACCCGTTCCTCAACTAGGAGTTGAGTGCTCTGATCAACAGATCCATGAAAGACGTCAAAGCAGCGGGTTCAGAAGACTCCCCAGCTTCTGCAACCTCATCTGCAGCAACTGGAGTGCACCGAACCTGTTCCTCAACTAGGAGTTGAGTGCTCTGATCAACAGATCCATGAACGACGTCAAAGCAGCGGATTCAGAAGACTCCCCAGCTTCTGCAACCTCATCCGCAGCAACTGGAGTGCACCGAACCTATTCCTCAACTAGGAGTTGAGTGCTCTGATCAACAGATCCATGAACGACGTCAATTGTTTCTTGATGTGCCTCGCCGTCGGACTGAGCCAATGTGACCGAGGCCAATTGTTCCTAAATAGATTGAGGTACAGGGTCGAGGTCATGGTCGGAGTCGGAGTCGAATAGGTCGTTGCCGGAGGCGGAAGAACTCGAATGGGAAGGCATCTGCTAAAAATTTCGTTGTAATTGTGTGAAATCGGAGATGGGGTTGTAGGTTGATCCGCAATGGCTCTAATCGAAGAGAGAAAGTAATTTGCAAATTTAAAATCTTCGGTTGCCAGTAGCAGGAGTTACTTGGCTGAGTCTCATCAGTTATAGAGCCGGAACAGGGACAACCAAGACAACACAGATCAGAACCATTAATCTTCTTTTTGTTTTTTAGCTTAGAAGGTTCATGGAATGCTCGTGATACAGGTTTTTGGACCTTTATGGAGGTGTCTGTATAAACGACCTTCAAAGCGCTTATCGAAATTGGCTGAAAATTTAGGCCGATTTCAAGGGTATTATGGTCTTTTTATTTGATAAACTTGGAGTTTGATTGGCCATTTTACCTCTCCAGCGTGAGTTGGAAAAAATATGACAGAAATGGTTGACTTTGAAAAGTATTTCCCAGAATGGGGCAATTATGCCACATAACACAGCCACATCATCTCATCCTAACGCCACATCAGAACAGCTCAGTGGCTGGCTCGGTTTGTGGCTCCATTTCCCTCAATTTGTGGCTCCTATAACTGCGTTTCGTTTCTTTGCTCTGTGCCTCCCACTCTCAACTCTCGGTTTCTCTCATCTCCATTTCTCTTCCAGCCCTCTAGGTCTCGCTCACGCAACCGGCCCTGGCGAAGCTTCGACTGCTGCTGCCGGCCACGGCCACGCTTCCGATCGCAGTATTGCTCCCGGCCAAGCTCCCACTACGACTCCGGCTCCCGGCGACGCTAGCGCTGTGACTCCGGCTCCCGGCCACGGTTTCTGTCAAGTGGAGATTTCAGGTTCTCTAGCTGTCTCTTCTAGTTTATAGCTTTTTGTTCCTTGCTTCTTGGTGGCATTAAAATGTGTACAGATTTTTGTTGGTTTTCTTTAATTTTGTCTGGTTAGCAAGTAAATTTGTTGTGAATTTGAATGTCTGGATGTGTGTTTTGCACTTCATGTTATATGGAGTTGTAGTAAAAATACTGAAAATGATCTTCTTTTATCTTTTAAACATTAAAAAACCATACTGGAATATAGAAAGACATCATTATGGTTGCTCTGTTTAAGCATGGTTTAAGCAATACCATGCCTAGGCATAATATATGTGCATCCATTATGCTTGGACATCTTATATAACATTAAGATATGAGTATATCAAATGGTTCATAACAGAACCACCTTTTTTTCTTATGCAAACAAAGTGTGTAGGAATAAGAGACAACAAAAACAATAGGTGGAACAAAAGAACAATAGAAAAGAGAAGCCTGCAGGCATTGTCTAGGTGCCCAGGCGTATGGCCTCTGCCCTTTGGGCGCTTGGGCGCTGATGTTTCAATGCCCAAGCGCCAAGTTGGCAGAGGCTAGACGCCTGGGCGCTGAATATTGGGCGCCCAGGCGTTAGGCCTCTGCCATTTGGGCGCCTGGGCGCTGAGACTTTATCGCCCAGGTGCCAAGTTGGCAGAGGCCAGACGCCTGGGTGCAGAATCTTGGGCGCCCAGGCGTCCAATTGACCGCCAGGTTGATCATATGGTGTGACCATACATTGTGGTGTACTGAGTATAATAGAAATTGTAGTTCCAAACCACGAATTCTGATATCTGTGCTTTGAGGATGTTGGATGCTTGTAGGCTTTTGGAGGGGACCCAAGTTTATGTGTAGAATTTGTGGTTTGGACCCACGAATTCTGTGTAATAACAGACTCACAAATTCTGTTAAGACGCTAACAATGATGTGGTCTTGTATAAACTGAGTTGACAATCTTACATGGCATAATTGACCTCCTCAAGAAAATACTTTTTAAACAATTCAATTTGCTATAAACAATGATGTGGTCTTGTGCTACATGTAAGGGAACTAGAAAAATTGTATTGATATGGTGCAAAATCTCATTTTAAGCAATGACCCTTAAAAATTTCGAGAACCCCTTTGAAACATTTTGTTGAATAGCGGCAAGTTCATCATTTTTTGGACAATTTTAAGGCTTTTCCATTGAGTTTTGCTTAGTAATTTATTAGTTATAGTAAATATTTATCCTCAGAGCTCATTCAACCCCTAACCTTAATTTTTTGATGATTGAAGATCATCCTAGTTTTTCGGGTTACAGAGAAGGGTTATGTTAAACTAATGTAGTTTATAATCTAGAATGATTAGTAATTTTGGAAATGGGTTATGTTCAAGACTGTATCCTTTAATTGGAAAAGATTGTTAAGTCCTATATTCTTGGAATTGGCATTACCTTGCTGTAGCTATAGTTTCATTTGAGTTATTAATCCCTTCATGTTGATGGACAAATAATGTTAGTTCATGGATGATCTTGCTCAGTATCAAATATATTTAAAGCACTTAGTAAGGTTTTTAAGTAATTGTTTTGGAATTTAGCTTGATTGAAACTTGATAGCCTGTAAATCGTGATTTTGAGGTTTAATTGTTTGTACTTGATGTTGTTCAACAGACTTTTGTTGCTGCATTTGAAACTATGGCACCAAAGAAAAGAAGAAATGTGACCAGTGCAGGATCAAGTGGTGCTCAGTTTGATGAACATAAATTTTTGTCTTTAGAACATGAAAAAAGGTATAATGATGTTGTATTAAGAAAGAGCATGGTTCGAGAGAGAGGGTTTGATTTGGAGGAAGGTGAGTATGAACACATCCAAACCCAAATCATACAAAGAAAATGGGAAAAGCTTTGCTCAATTCCCGAACCAGGAAATCAAACTATAGTTCAAGAATTTTATTCTAATGCATTCTTAGTAAACAAAGAGGTTGATAAATTCAAGTCTTATGTCAAGGGAGTTCCTATTGATTTTTCAAGAAGGGAGCTGAATAAATACTTTGATCTGAAATATAGTTACCCTGGAGAGTGTGGATATTCAGAGTTGATTTCTAGGCAATTACAACAACAGACTGTCCTTCAATGTCTTTGCCGACCAGGAGCCGAATGGGTTTTAGATGCAAGAAATGGTCCTAAGCATCTGAAAAAAGCTGATCTACTTCCCATCCCAAAGGCTTGGTGTACTTTTGTGCAGTTGAATTTACTTCCTTCCTCTAATCATTCTGAAGTGACAGTCAAACGAGTTTTATTAATTTATGCAATTGTTACGGAACAGCCTGTGAATATAGGTAGTCTGATTGCTGATAATATTCACATAGTTGCACAAGAAAAGTTAGGAAGTTTGGTTTATCCGTCACTAATTACAAAATTATGCTTCAAGGCTGGTGTTAGTGGCATGAATGGAGATGTGCCCATTGGTGTTGCTCCTCCTATCAATGCTATTGTAATATCAAGACACTATCAAGAGCAGCCCCAAGAAGGACAAGCCCCTCATCCACCTCAACAAAGAAGGCTGAGAAGGCAGATGACTGTCGTAGAAAGGTTGGAAAGAATTGAAAGACAGCAGCGGGAACTGCATCGGCAATAGCAACGGCAGCAGAGGCAGGTTTCTAGAAGTCTTTTTGACAGTTTGTATGCCTTGGAAAGTATGCTGAAGAATTTGGCCACTCAGCTCGAGTTAGACCCTGATTCCTTGGGAAGCCTTCCTTTGGCTAACATCAATTTTGATGAAGAGGAGGAAGAAGAACATGATCAAGACGAAGATGAAAACTGATGGTTTGCAGCAAAGCAAAAGTTACAGATAGACATTTTTTGATTGTATATGAGTTATTGTATTACTTTAGTTTATTTTATCTTGTATATTTAGTTGAAAGCTTTGCATATCAGGTTACTGTACTTTCAAAACAAGAAATGAACAAGGAAAAAAAAACATTTTGTTCTCTTTTATTTATGTTCAATTTAAAGTAGTAGTTTTTAGTAATGCAGCAAATGAAAGAAGTGAGTTCTCTTATATTTATATTCATTTCTAGCTTTTATGTTTATTAGTTTGACTAGGAGTTCAGCCAATTCAATAAATTTGTTTCAACATGGTAGGCAATCTTGTTAAACATCGAAAGTTGATTAGATAAATATTTGAATGATTCATCACCAGCACAGCGAATGGTGAGGCACTATCATTGTGTCCAACTATAACCACTTCTCAGTTGCATTGCCAATGATACTCACATCCAACTCTCAACTTTACCAACGAAGTAAAGGCATCTCATCTATAGAAATAAGCACCTGAAAGTTGCAAATTACCATAGCTAAATGTGCAGCAGTATCCATTAGTCGCCCAGGCGGTCTCTATGGTGCCCAGGCGGTGATTTATTGGTGCCCAGGCACCAAGGAGGCAGACGTTTGGCACCTGCGCGGTAATATTATGGCACCCAGGTGCCAAGGTGGCAGTGATGTGGCGCCTGGGCGGTTATTCTTGGTGCCCAGGAGCCCAATGGGCCGAGGTCTGGCGCCTGTGCGCTGACTATATGGCGCCCAGATGCTATCGTGAAAGAGTAGTGGCGCCTGGGCGCTGATCCGTTGACGCCCATGAGAAAGAACTCACTTCACGCTTTCCACTTTACCAAAAAAGTAAATGCATAATATCTATTAGTATGCTTTGCATGGGATGTAAGTTGTTATTACCATTGCATTACAATATCTAATGGTCAACCATAGAATTTGAAGTTACTAATAATGATGATCCCATTGCCTGTATCACCTTCAATTTCAATATCAAAATCAACTGCATCCATGCTAATGATGGGCTGACACTGTAGCACTTACAAACTGCAGCTTATCCAAGGCATCACTTGCATTGCTGTGGAAATATGTCATAAATTATTGGGACAATGGTTGTAATGAGAAGTTCCTCCCTCATGAAAGTTAGCTGCTGGTATCTGTTTATTGGGACATGTCTTCTTATTATGACCTAGAGTGTGACACAGTGTGCATCTTGATTGTTAAGTGTTTTCTCTCCAATCCATCTCGTTACGGATGCGAGTCGATTTAGGTCTTCCTTTAGGCCAAACGAGAGCAGAATTAGGAATTAACATTGGTCCATCAACTGGTGGCCAGTAATCTTTATGGTCTAGTGGATAAAAAGGATAGTTATATGTGCTCAACAAGTTTTCCACCCTATACATTTGATCAACAAACTGATGAGGACTTATGGCAATGTGTGCACATGCTGCAATCACATGGGAGCAAGGATACCTAAAATGTTGAAATTTTCCACAGGAGCATGTTCTTTCTTGCAAATTGACAGTGTGATAGTTACCTCCTCCACCTGTGACATGGTTTCGGTTAGTTGCCACTTCAAAAACTCCCCACTCTCTATTGAATTCCGTTACTACATGTGCATTCGCCTTAATTCCATTGTCTGCCATCTTCGATGTAATGGTGTCAGTGAAGATGTGTTGTGCCTGTTGCATTGCCAATGCCTTTTGTTTGCGGGATTTCCAATAAGCAACGCATCTCATGAAAGTATGATGCACAAGGGCAGTTATAGGAAGACCTCGAACTCCCTTAAAAACACCGTTAATGCACTTACTCAAATTTGTTGTCA
Source organism: Dicorynia guianensis (assembly GCA_037013595.1). Taxonomy (NCBI): domain Eukaryota; kingdom Viridiplantae; phylum Streptophyta; class Magnoliopsida; order Fabales; family Fabaceae; genus Dicorynia; species Dicorynia guianensis. The sequence continues at coordinate 6,223,471 of JASUAB010000010.1, forward strand.
TGTGGCCCCATCTTTTACCATGTTCATCACATGCCAGGGTCTACTGTCGCCTACAAATTCTTTCACACCAATCTGCAGCCTGTGCATTTACACCCTTAATTTCCTCCATGACCTTCAAATACTTTCGCTGTTGATTTTGTGCACCTGAAAAATAAACAACTACTAATTTTGCATGCACACCCAACATACCTAAATGGCATATACAATAGAATCGAGACAAAGTAATGGCATACCTGCTTTGTAAATTAATTTTTTTAACATTTTATTATTGAACTCCGTGTTGAAGTTACTTTGAATATGCCGGAGGCAATAACAATGATATGCATGGGGTGGCATCCATTGCGCAGGTTCAGCTCGTACTGCAGCTTTTATTGCAGCATGCCAATCTGATATGACGCATAACTATTGCCGGTTAGTAACAAAATGTCGAATGCATGTTAAAAACCATCTCCAACTGTTTGTATTTTCGCCTTCAACCACAGCAAAAGCTACTGAAAATATTCTGTTGCCTCCATCTTGGCCTGTTGCAATTAACATTGTGCCACGATACTTACCATACAAGTGGGTTCCATCAATTTGCAAGACTGGATTACAAAATTGAAAACCCTCTATGCACGACTTAAAGGACCAAAAGACACGCTTAAATGTTACAAGTGCTTCATCAACATGTACATTATTGGCATCCATGGTAATGAAGTGGTAGACACTACCTAGGTTTGATTGAACCATTGCAGCCATCCATTGAGGTAGTAAATTGTATGAACTATCCCAATTACCATACAACTTCCTAATGGCTTTTAGCTTTGCACACCAAGCTTTTTTGTAACTAACCGTGTAATGATATTTCATACTAATTGCAGCAATAATTCCAGCAACAGTTTCTCTAGGATTTGCACCAAGCATCCCTTCTATAGAAGAGGCAATTATGTCTGAAGTCAACTACCGATGGTCCTGTGACATGCTGGGTGCAACACAAGTATGAGGACCTGCGTATTTTTTCACAACCCACATGTTGACGTATTTTGAATGTGATATTCTGATCCTCTAGTTGCAACCATTCTCGGATCGAGGACAATGTGCTGTTAAATATCTACTTTTAGATTCATCTACAACAAAGTCATGGTGCCTATGGATGTGATAATGTTTTATTGCTAAGGTTGCCGCCTCTTTCGATGGAAACTGGAGTCCAATGAGTAACTCATGGGAAACATCCCAATTGCTCCTTAACATGTCTGGGGGATGTTCAGGTACATCCAAAGCTGCCCAATCAATGTCAGTATAATGAGGTGAAAGATCATCAGCATGAGTTCGATCCAATGGGCTATCGACTCTAGGGGTTGCCATCATAGTCTGCTCAGATCCCATGTTAGGTAAGTCAACATTGCCCCCATCTACATCAGCATCATCATCAAGTCCATCATCACTATACCACTCAGGATCATACTCACCTTCAACATCGGATCGATGGTTGGCTTGCCATGAATCTTCCATATCATCATGTGTGTGTATATGCATATCTGCACCCTGACAACTAAAGTTTGGTGAGGAAACATGAGCAGTAATGTTGGGATGATGAGGATATTGTGTTGGTAGGTGAGGTATATTCAAGTCTACCATATGCTCAGATTGTTGTGCCATGTCATTGTCACATTCTATCTCACGGGATCTCGTCTCCACATATATCTCAATGATAGACCATGTGTGTGAATAATGTGCATACATCATCAACATCAGCTGCACATGTGTATCCTCACTTAGCATGGAGGCATTATATCTCATGTTGTGCCCAACAGCTACTGGACATCTATATTGCATGCTTTGGATTTCTTGATTATCTGGAATTCTTAGTGCTTGAAGTACAATTCGTTTTAGCTGTTCAAGGTTGCAATTAGGTGGAATGAGAACCATTACGCGTGGTGGACCATGAAAACTAACATCTCCACCATCACTTTCTCTAATACTCCCATTCAAATACAAATTCGTGAAAGCTCCTTCACTCATTTTAGCTAGATAAATCAAAAGTGTTTAGTTAGACCACAATGAGCAATGTACAACACACATCCTACAAAACTAACCTGCATGTACTATCAATTTGAAACCAACATTCATAAATTGTAAGGAGAAAATGTACTGTTCAAGGGTTTTATTTTGTTTCCACAAATGTATCCTATGGTTAAGATATGATATGAAATTTTTGCTCATACCCATGTTAAAACTAGCCTGCATGTGAGAATAACAACATTTAATTTATATATTACACCAAAGAAGTGTTTCCCCATGTAGAGATAGAAACTTAGGTCAAACTAATCCAAACTACATACCCATGATAAACTAAAGACAAAATACAGTAAGTAATCATCACAATTACCTATTTTAGAGTTAAATAGTGAAAAGAACTGCTGAAATGAGTCCAAAATGTTGTGGTGGCCAAACTGGGAGGAAAAGTTATGGAACTTGTTATCTGGGTCAAAGGTTCTGCGAATTGCGGGGTCCAGGTGGTTGCGCACAGAAGTGCAACTACCCGTAGCTAAAATGTAACTGTTATTCACACGTTAACTTTGCCTAAGAAACCAGTATGATGCTCTAATGTGAGGCGTTTACTTCAAATGGGATGTTTACCATGCGTTAAGAAGTACTTTTGGTCAATTGCATCCGAATTGAAAAATGCAACTTCTTACTTGAAACGTACCTAAAGTGTAACCTGGCCGATGCTAAAGTGTAACGCGGCGCTCAAAACTGTAACTACCCATGGCCAAAGTGTAACTGTAATTCGGATGTTAACTTTGCCTAAGAAAGCAGTATGATGCTCTAATGTGAGGTGTTTCCTTCAAATGGGATGTTTACAATGCGTTAGGAAGTACTTTTGGTCAATTGCATCCGAATTGAAAAATACAACTTCTTACTTGAAACGTACCTAAAGTGTAACCTGGCCGATGCTAAAGTGTAACGCGGCGCTCAAAACTGTAACTACCCGTAGCCAAAGTGTAACTGTAATTCGGATGTTAACTTTGCCTAAGAAAGCAGTATGATGCTCTAATATGAGGTGTTTCCTTCAAATGGGATGTTTACCAAGCGTTAGGAAGTACTTTTGGTCAATTGCATCCGAATTGAAAAATGCAACTTCTTACTTGCAAAGTAGCTAAAGTGTAACCTGGCCAATGCTAAAGTGTAACGCAGCGCTCGAAATAGTAAGTACCCGTAGCTAAAGTGTAACTGTTATTCGGGCATTAACTTTGCCTAAGAAAGCAGTATGATACCCTAATGTGAGGCATTTCCTTTAAACGGGATGTTTACCATGCATTAGGAAGTACTTTTGGTCAATTGCATCCGAATTGAAAAATGCAACTTCTTACTTGTAACGTAGCTAAAGTGTAACTTGGCCGTTGTGAAAGTGTAACATGGCGCTCAAAACTGTAACTACCCGTAGCCAAAGTGTAATTGTAATTCGGACGTTAACTTTGCCTAAGAAAGTAGTATGGTGCTCTAATGTGAGGTGTTTCCTTCAAATGGGATGTTTACAATGCGTTCGGAAGTACTTTTGGTGGATTGCATCCGAATTGAAAAATGCAACTTCTTACGAGTAACTTAGCTAAAGTGTAACCGGGCCATTGCTAATGGCATGGTTGCGCACAGAAGTGCAACTACCCGTAGCTAAAGTGTAAGTGTTATTCGCACATTAACTTTGCCAAAGAAAGTAGTATGATGCTCTAATGTGAGGTGTTTCCTTCAAATGGGATGTTTACAATGCGTTAGGAAGTACTTTTGGTCAATTGCATCTGAATTGAAAAATGCAACTTCTTACTGTAGCTAAAGTGTAACCTTGCCGTTGTTAAAGTGTAACGCGGCGCTCAAAACTGTAACTTCCCGTAGATAAAGTGTAACTGTAATTCGCACGTTAACTTTGCCTAAGAAAGCAGTATGATGCTCTAATGTGAGGCTTTTCCTTCAAATGGGATTTTACCATGCGTTAGGAAGTACTTTTGATCAATTACATCCGAATTGAAAAATGCAACTTCTTACGGGTAACTTAGCTAAAGTGTAACCGGGCCATTGCTAATGGCATGGTTGCGCACAGAAGTGCAACTACCCTTAGCTAAAGTGTAACTGTTATTCACACGTTAACTTTGCCCAAGAAAGTAGTATGATGCTCTAATGTGAGGTGTTTCACTCAAATGGGATGTTTATCATGCGTTAGGAAGTACTTTTGGTCAATTGCATCCGAATTGAAAAATGCAACATTTTACTGTAACGTAGATAAAGTGTAACCTGGCCGTTGCTAAAGTGTAACGCGGCGCTCAAAACTGTAACTTCCCGTAGCCAAAGTGTAACAGTAATTTGGACGTTAACTTTGCCTAAGAAAGTAGTATGATGCTCTAATGTGAGGTGTTTCCTTTAAATGGGATGTTTACCATGCGTTAGGAAGTACTTTTGATCAATTGCATCCGAATTGAAAAATGCAACTTCTTACAGGTAACGTAGCTAAAGTGTAACCCGGCCATTGCTACTGGCATGGTTACGCACAGAAGTGCAACTACCTGTAGCTAAAGTGTAAGTGTTATTCGCACGTTAACTTTGCTAAAGAAAGTAGTATGATGCTCTAATGTGAGGTGTTTCGTTCAAAAGGGATGTTTACCATGCTTAAGGAAGTACTTTTGGTCAATTGCATCCAAATAGAAAATGCAACTTCTTACTGTAACATAGCTAAAGTGTAACCTGGCCGTTGCTAAAGTGTAACGCGGTGCTAAAAACTGTAACTACTCGTAGCCAAAGAGTAACTGTAATTCGGACGTAAACTTTGCCTAAGAAAGCAGTATGATGCTCTAATGTGAGGTGTTTGCTTCAAACGGGATGTTTACCATGCGTTAGGAAGTACTTTTGATCAATTGCATCCGAATTGAAAAATGCAACTTCTTACGGGTAACGTAGCTAAAGTGTAACCTGGCTGTTGCTAAAGTGTAACGCGGCGCTCAAAACTGTAACTATCCGTAGCCAAAGTGTAACTGTAATTCGGACGTTAACTTTGCCTAAGAAAGCAGTATGATGCTCTAATGTGAGGTGTTTGCTTCAAATGGGATGTTTACAATGCGTTAGGAAGTACTTTTGATAGATTGCATCCGAATTGAAAAATGCAACTTCTTACTCTAACGTAGCTAAAGTGTAATGCGGCGCTCAAAACTGTAACTACCCATAGCCAAAGTGTAACTGTAATTCGGATGTTAACTTTGCCTAAGAAAGCAGTATGATGCTCTAATTTGAGGTGTTTGCTTCAAATGGGATGTTTACAATGCGTTAGGAAGTACTTTTGATGGATTGCATCCGAATTGAAAAATGCAACTTCTTACTGTAATGTAGTTAAAGTGTAACCTGGCCGTTGCTAAAGAGTAATGCGGTGCTCAAAACTGTAACTACCCGTAGCCAAAGTGTAACTGTAATTCAGACGTTAACTTTGCCTAAGAAAGCAGTATGATGCTCTAATGTGAGGTGTTTGCTTCAAATGGGATGTTTACAATGCGTTAGGAAGTACTTTTGGTCAATTGCATCTGAATTGAAAAATGCAACTTCTTACTTGTAACGTAGCTAAAGTGTAACCTGGCTGATGCTAAAGTATAACGCAGAACTCGAAACTGTAACTACCCGTAGCTAAAGTGTAACTGTTATTCGGGCGTTAACTTTGCCTAAGCAGTATGATACCCTAATGTGAGGCGTTTCCTTCAAATCGGATGTTTACCAAGCGTTAGGAAGTACTTTTGATCAATTGCATCCGAATTGAAAGTTGCAACTGCTTACGGGTGACGTAGCTAAAGTGTAACTTGGCTATTGCTAAAGTGTATCGTGCCGCACGAAAGTGTGACTACCTGTACCTAAAGTGTAACTTTCATGCAATTAGATAAAGTCTAACACTCGATTGCGCCGAACGCTTGTATTTCATCCCCGTGAAATTTTATGTGCAAAAGACGAATAGTAAATTTGTAATTACAATCACATGCTTCAAATTTGTTAAGTATTCATTGAAACTTTTGTACACAGATTAAGTGGACCAGAGCCAATTGGATATGACAGTATAGGAATAAATCAGAAGTAGACTTCTTTGTACAACAACAATCACATTCTTGAGTCTTTACAATGACAACCACACCCTATAATAGACGGGAAGGGGCTATAGTGTAGTTCTGATAACGGCAGCTCGAGTTGCATCAATTCATAACCTCATTTTCTCTTGCCTGTAAAATAGTTGATCAAAGGTATTTGAATATTCACTCCACAAACACATCTGCTTATGACATATTAAAAGCAGTGACAGCATCTAAAATATGGAACACACAAGCTGTGATAAATAGTACCTTTTCTCTTTGCCGTCATTTGTTGTAGAATGGCTTCCCGCTGAACATTTTGTTCGCGACTAAATAAATCCCACAATAGTTGCTCCCTGAAGCCACTCATCTCATCCTGCATATACATTATCATGCATCATATCATTCCAACTTGTAATTGCTTAAAAACTATACATAATAGTAATTAGAAGTCTCAATCGAACCTCCGTAAACGAGGGCACAGCTTTCCCACCCCATTCGTCCTTGCATTCGCCATCCCAGTACTTCATGGCTAGCAAGCAATGAATCCCATAGTCATGACTGAAAATTCATTAAAACAATAGCTACACTCCAATAAATTATATGTCCATTTCAAACTGTACAGCTTCATTGCATTATCAGACTTACCTATTATTCTACTGCGGCACATCTTGATAGATGATTTTGAAGTTGCACTTCTGCTTCCTCTTTAACCCAAGCTTAGTAAACAGTCGTGAAAAACATTTTCCCTGCAAAACAAGTATGTGCAGTCCATAAAGTCATTGCATGTTGTGTGGCATCAGAAGAAAATGGGTACATGCAACCGACCCCACACATACAACACTTAATGCATGCAATAAACGAAATCTAACACATTACCAGTGATTGCACACAACTGTCCCTTTCTTCGTTCTCCTTACTTCGCAAGGAGTCCAGAACATGCATAGTTTCTTGACTGGGGATCAAAGCACAGCAAAACTAATGCTCCTTATAAAGAATGGGGGCGAACACCTACGACATGATTCCAGCCTATCAACTATCTACCTCTTACTAACAACAATTGAATATGAAGTTATGAGAATATATCAACTTACAATTGTAGCCTTCATAATCTCCTGTCTACCATCTGGGCCCAGAAGTTTGCATACATCATCAACATCCCACTCTTCACGTGCATGCAACATTTGGCCCTGCAGACATTAGAGGTGTATCCACTTTAGAACGTATGGTAATGATCACACCCACGAGTTAATTGATGTTCATGAGTTATCATGGTGTCAAAGACGCATTTACCAGAAGGAATTGATCACATATATATCGGGTGACGATGCCATGGTCCTGAACTTAATCTGCCATCCAGCATCTCCTAACCATCATCATGACCTACAATTTGTGAAAGTGAACATATGGAATAAAGTACCTAACTACAACCAAACAACGCTGAATACGGACTAAGATAAGCAAAATAGAAATATCATGTTGCTCACCCATCCCCTTGGGCCTAATGTCTCACAATCATCAAATGAAAGGTGACAGTCTAACATGCTAACAACAGCGCTGCAACACAAATCAAATAAACAATCAGGCTATGCTGTACATTAAATGGTTGGCCAATCAAATATGTATGGTTACTAGAAACTCACGTTTGGACATCCTGCTGTTTTCTTGGTCTTGTGCAAAAAATATAAAACTTATGTACATCCCCCTCCCAGTGCACCTTTTTGGAAGGTTTTTTTTCAAGATTTGGGCCAGACACTGTGGCAGCTGGAGGTATTTCTTCAACCTCCCTAATCTCATCACCCGACTCATTCAAGCAGGGGGCGATTTCTAATGGCATGGTTGCCAAACACACTGTCTGGCCCAAAGCTTGATCGATGGGAATCAGCCATGCGTGCATATCACAAATCCTTTGTTTGGCACGTTTGAGCTTAGTTGTGACTAAATTCTAATATGCTTCTTTAATCACCTGCAAAGTAGAAGCAAACACACTGAATAGGTAACACGTACATCTTATTCCAAACAATAAAAATAAATCAAGGGCCATCGACAATTTGAGCACACCGCATGCTGAAACACATCAACAGAGGGGATTTCCTTTTCCTCCTCGACTTCATTATTACAATACAAAATTCCCTATAACACAAAGTGACACTTATTAGATGATTGATATGGTAACGAAGGACAATTGTTTTAACACAGTTGAATTATATGTACCTCCCGACTCTTCTTTTCTAGGATCAGACGAGCCCGAATTCGCTGATTCGTCCAATATTGCAATGGGCATTCCGTCCTATCACAATGTAGTGAGCCGAGAGGGAACTTTTGTAAGAAAAATATCTACAATACAAAGTACACGTATGGTATATGCAAAGACGACCAATATAAAAACAATAACATACAAACTTATTGATTTAACCACCACATACCTTAAAAAATAACAAACATCCTCCAACCCACGTCTTGCCCGTTGGGTTCTTATTCTTGGCTGACTTGAATTTAATTGTTTCTTCTATCAAACTATTATATACAAATGCTGCCCAGTTATAGTGAGCAGCATTTTCTATGTCCAAAACTGGTATTAACAACTTCTTTGATAACCTAGTACTAGAAGTTGGACATAACAGAATGCCCAACGTATAAAGGAGGAAGGCACGGGCAAACATGTAGTAGACCTCTTCCCACTAATAATCTGCTTTAAATCATTAAATTGCTTCGCTTTTAACTCCTCCTTCATTTTGTTGAGTGACTTCTCATCAGAGACAGACTGTGGGACTGGTTTCCCACCACATGGAATGCCCAAAACCTCGCCCACCTCCTTGGGGGTTATACAACAAAAAATCCCTCTGAATGACAGCACCTTACTCCTAATATCAAATGCATTTAAAATCTTTATACAGATGTCATGATCGAGTGAATCACACCCGATCTGCAGCAACGAACCAAAGCCCATTCTATGAACAACATTACATTTTGAGTCATCCATTTCATGGATGACTCTTTTGTACTTTAATGGGGAGCACCTTGTGGAGATAGTCTCCTACAAAACAAATGTACACAACTTATATTAGTATTTAAATATTAGTGACCCTATGGTAAATTGTGTGACACACATAACAATTTCCACACCTTCTTAATTGGTGCTCCCTCCTCCATTTGTGCTTTGTGTTGGGCTTTGGTAGCTGCATTCTTATACCACTGTTTATCCTCCTCTGATAAACTTTTTCAAGCATTCAGGCTTTCTTGATTGGCCTATAAGGGATGAACTTTGTTAATCAAATGCTGTAATATGATGATTACATTCAGAAACTAAAATAACTCCTTAATCCTTACATCAATAGCGCCTTGCTTTTTATCCAACTTCTTGAAATATTCAGCCCTATAAACATAATCAACGTTAGTGTCAACATAAGATGAGAGTTAAAGTGTAACAAACTAATAACTTAAAAAAAAAAATAAATAAATATGAAATTACCTGAACATATGCCATGAACTGATATATCTTTGGGTGCCTGCGGTTCGCTTCAGGCTGATACCACAATCAACCCAACAGTAGGATAAAATACAACATCATTAGATAGTCCCACTTTCACAAACATAGATAGACAATCTAGGTAGGAACACTCAAATTTGTTGCAAATCTACATGCAATATTAAATATACCTAGGTTGAGGTTGTTCTTCTACTGGAGGAGTTGTAAGTTCAGCTTCAACCGCTTGTTTAGCTGCTTTCCCTTTACGTGCTTTCCTCTGATCCATGATTGTCAGTAAATTTGAATATGCCCTACAAGGCAGAAATCGAATTCATTAAAATTAAAGCTACATTGTACATCCCATAGTTAACAAGCAATACAAGATGCAATAGCAAGTAAACATATAAAACATACAACAACACACGACATCCAACAAAGGTAAACAATTTCATCTTCTAAAAGGACACCAACCCACCAGTAATGACAACAACTCTCCTCAAACTAATTTACTATAGAAGCTACATTGACAAAAAATGCATAGCAAACACTATGATCCCACTATGATCCCACCCTAGCAAAACAAAAGCATGCAAACCACCAGCCGCTCAACATTCTGTTGTATTGATCATGAACAGGACAATAGTTGATAGTATAGGTTGATAGGTAATATCATAATTTCACTGAAGACCAGATAATAAAAGGAGATAATGTGGCACCAAACACGCTTGCAGCAATGTGAATCAATGACAAAAGTTTCATGTATATTAACAGACACCTTGGTTTGAATTGTGAAGCTAGATATTATATCACCTTCATTTCAAACACTATTATCTATTTGGTTTGAACATATTAAATCAGCTTGCGTCAGAGATGAATCATGTTTGATGGACTTTACGACCAAAACACTTCTACGGTCTTCACACCACAACAAAAATGCGGCACAAAACCCACATATAATCCAGTGAACGAAGGGAACTAACCACTTACCTTCGGATAGAACGACCAAACACAGCCGGACAGCCACCGAGAAAGGGAACTGACCCACCAACAGAGAACGATGAGCAACCGAGTCCGAGAAAGGGAACCAGCACCGGACACTAACCGAGAGACACCAACAGAGGGCGGGAGCGTGAGCGAGAAGCGAGACACCGAAAAGTTAGCGACGAGCGAGGTGCAGAAGATGGAGAGACTGAGAGTAGGGGCCCAAAGTTCAAATGAAAATGAGGCACAGTGGCTCCTCGTTTCTCTTTTTCAATTCCCGGGTGAAGAAAGAAGCTTCCGCTACATGCTTCACTCAATTGCTCACTGCTCGGATGCCACATCAGCAACATGCATGTTACGAAGGATCAGCGGTATTAAAGATGCTAGTTAGTAATATCATTTTCTTAGGCATTACACTTTAGCTACGGATATTTACACTTTCATGCAGCACATTACACTTAAGCAATGCCCAGGTTACACTTTAGCTACGTTACCCATAAGAAGTTGCATTTTTAATTCGGATGCAATTGATCAAAAGTACTTCCTAAAGCATGGTAAACACCCCATTTGAAGGGAACGCCTCACATTAGGGTATCATACTGCTTTCTTAGGCAAAGTTAACGTCCGCATAACAGTTACACTTTAGCTACGAATAGTTACAGTTTCAAGCGCTGGGATACACTTTAGCAACGGCCAGGTTACACTTTAGCTACGTTACCCGTAAGAAGTTGCATTTTTCAATTCGGATGCAATTGACCAAAAGTACTTCCTAACGCATTTTAAACATCCCATTTGAAACAAACACCTCACATTAGAGCATTTTACTACTTTCTTAGGCAAAGTTAACGTCCGAATTAGAGTTACACTTTAGCTACGGGTAGTTATAGTTTTGAGCGCCGCGTTACACTTAAGCAACGGCAAGGTTACACTTTAGCTACATTACAGTAAGGAGTGGCATTTTTCAATTCGGATGCAATTGACCAAAAGTACTTCCTAACGCACCGTAAACATCCCATTTGAAGGAAACGCCTCACATTAGGGTATCATACTGCTTTCTTAGGCAAAGTTAACGACTGAATAACAGTTGCACTTTAGCTACGGGTAGTTACAGCTTCGAGCGCTGAGTTACACTTTAGCATCGGCCAGGTTACACTTTAGCTACGTTACAAGTAAGAAGTTGCATTTTTCAATTCGGATGCAATTATCCAAAAGTACTTCCTAACGCATTGTAAACGTCCCATTTGAAGCAAACACCACACATTAGAGCATCATACTGCTTTCTTAGGCAAAGTTTATGTCCGAATTACAGTTACACTTTGGCTACGGGTACTTACAGTTTTGAACGCCGTGTTACACTTTAGCTACGTTACAGTAATGAGTGGCATTTTTAAATTCGGATGCAATTGACCAAAAGTACTTCCTAACGCATGGTAAACATCCCATTTGAAGGGAACGCCTCACATTAGAGCATCATACTGCTTACTTAGGCAAAGTTAACGTGCGAATAACAGTTACACTTTAGCTACGGGTAGTTGCACTTCTGTGCGCAACCATGCCATTAGCAATGGCCTGGTTACACTTGAGCTACGTTACCCGTAAGAAGTTGCATTTTTCAATTCGAATGCAATTGACCCAAAGTACTTCCTAACGCATGGTAAACATCCCGTTTGAAATAAACACCTCACATTATAGCATCATACTGCTTTCTTAGGCAAAGTTTACGTCCAAATTATAGTTACACTTTGTCTATGGGTAGTTACAGTTTTGAGCGCCGCATTACACTTTAGCAACGGCAAGGTTACACTTTAGCTACGTTATAGTAAGAAGTTACATTTTTTGATTCGGATGCAATTGACCAAAAGTACTTACTTAACCGTGGTAAACATCCCATTTGAACGAAACACCTCACATTAGAGCATCATACTACTTTCTTTGGCAATGTTAACGTGCGAATAACACTTACACTTTAGCAACGGGTAGTTGCACTTCTGTGCGCAACCATCCCATTAGCAATGGCCTGGTTACACTTTAGCTACGTTACTCGTAAGAAGTTGCATTTTTCAATTCAGATGCAATTGACCCAAAGTACTTCCTAACGCATGGTAAACATCCCATTTGAAGCAAACACCTCACATTATAGCATCATACTGCTTTCTTAGGCAAAGTTTACGTCCAAATTACAGTTACACTTTGGCTACAGGTAGTTACAGTTTTGAGCGCCGCATTACACTTTAACAACGGCAAGGTTACACTTTAGCTACATTACAGTAAGAAGTTGCATTTTTCAATTTGGATGCAATTGACCAAAAGTAGTTCCTTAAGCATGGTAAACATCCCATTTGAACGAAACACCTCACATTAGAGCATCATACTACTTTCTTTGGCAAAGTTAACGTGCGAATAACACTTATACTTTAGTTACGGGTAGTTGCACTTCTGTGCGCAACCATGCCATTAGCAATGGCCCGATTACACTTTTGCTAAGTTACCCGTAAGAAGTTGCATTTTTCAATTCGGATGCAATTGACCCAAAGTACTTCCTAACGCATGGTAAACATCCCATTTGAAGGAAACACCTCACATTAGAGCATTATACTACTTTCTTAGGCAAAGTTTACGTCCGAATTACAGTTACAGTTTCGCTACGGGTAGTTACAGTTTTGAGCGCCGCGTTACGCTTTTGCAACGGCCAAGTTACACTTTAGCTATGTTACAAGTAAGAAGTTGCATTTTTCAATTCAGATGCAATTGATCAAAAGTACTTCCTAACGCATGGTAAACATCCCATTTGAAGGAAACGCCTCACATTAGAGCATCATACTGCTTTCTTAGGTAAAGTTATCTTGCGAATAACAGTTACACTTTAGCTACGGGTAGTTAAACTTCTGTGCACAACCATGCCATTAGCAATGGCCTGGTTACACTTTAGCTACGTTACCCGTAAGAAGTTGCATTTTTCAATTCGGATGCAATTGATCAAAAGTACTTCCTAACGCATGGTAAACATCCCATTTGAAGCAAACATCTCACATTAGAGCATCATACTGCTTTCTTAGACAAAGATTACATCCGAATTACAATTACACTTTGGCTACGAATAGTTACAATTTATAGCGCCGCGTTACACTTTAACAACGGCTAGGTTACACTTTAGCTACGTTACAGTAAGAAGTTGTATTTTTCAATTCGGATGCAATTGACCAAAAGTACTTCCTTAAGCATGGTAAACATCCCTTTTGAACGAAACACCTTACATTAGAGCATCATACTACTTTCTTAGGCAAAGTTAACGTTCGAATAACAGTTACACTTTAGCTACGGGTAGTTACAGTTTTGAGCGCCACGTTACATTTTCGCAACGGCCAGGTTACACTTTAGCTACGTGTGCAATTGACCAAAAGTAATTCCTAACGCATGGTAAACATCCCATTTGAAGGAAACGCCTCACATTAGAGCATCATACTACTTTCTTAGGCAAAGTTAACGTGTGAATAACAGTTACACTTTAGCTATGGGTTGTTGCATTTCTGTGCACAACCATGCCATTAGCAATGGCCAGGTTACACTTTAGCTACGTTACCCGTAAGAAGTTGCATTTTTCAATTCGTATGCAATTGATCAAAAGTACTTCCTAACGCATGGTAAATATCCCATTTGAAGGAAACACCTCACATTAGAGCATCATACTACTTTCTTAGGCAAATTTTACGTCCGAATTACAGTTACACTTTGGCTACAGGTAGTTACAGTTTTTAGCGCCGCGTTACACTTTAGCAATGGCCAGGTTACACTTTAGCTACGTTACAGTAAGAAGTTGATTTTCTATTCGGATGCAATTGACCAAAAGTACTTCCTTAAGCATGGTAAACATCCCTTTTGAACGAAACACCTCACGTTAGAGCATCATACTACTTTCTTAGGCAAAGTTAACGTGCGAATAACAGTTATACTTTAGCTACGGGTAGTTGCACTTCTGTGCGCAACCATGCCAGTAGCAATGGCCGGGTTACACTTTAGCTACGTTACCCGTAAGAAGTTGCATTTTTCAATTCGGATGCAATTGATCAAAAGTACTTCCTAACGCATGGTAAACATCCTATTTGAAGGAAAAGCCTCACATTAGAGCATCATACTGCTTTCTTAGACAAAGTTAACGTGCGAATAACAGTTACACTTTAGCTACGGGTAGTTACACTTTTGAACGCCGCGTTACACTTTAGCAACGGCCAGGTTACACTTAAGCTATCTTACCTGAAAGAAGGTGAATGTTTCAATTCGGATGTAATAGATCAAAAGTACTTCCTAACACATGGTAATCGATCCATTTGAAGGAAACACCTCACATTAGATCATCATACTGCTTTTTTAGGCAAAGTTTTATTCGAATAAAAGTTACGCTTTAGCTACGGGTAGTTACACTTCTATGTGGTACGTTACATTTTAGCAATGTTCAGGTTACACTTTACCTATGTTACCCGTAATATCACAGGTTACACTTTAGCTATGCGTAGTTCCTTTTATCACATGGTTTATTAAGAAAGGAAATGAAGGATCAACTGTTGCAACTTGGCACTCTAACGAAAATCACGGGAAAAAAATAAGAAAGAGCAGCACATTTATGCGTGAGAATTGGACAATTCTTGCCATACTGCCTCTGAATAGTGTTTTGTTTGTAACGAAAGCAGACTATCATCTAAAGGGCCAGGATGCAGATTATCAGCCATCTGTTGTGCCAAAGCCATATTGACAAATGTGTGTCTGCACAAAAGTGCAAAACTATTAGTACATTGAACATGCATGTATGGTGGTCATCATGAAGGTAACATGTAGCTAAACATACAGCCTAGATGCATTTGACAAGAATGAAAAGAAACAAGGCATTGATCAGTTCCCTAAATTTGCTTTCCACATCAGTAGACAAACTCTAACATATGTATGCCATGATTTATTAATTCATATCCCAACATTAAAATTAAAAATTCCAATTTATAACAACTAATACAGAAAGAGTGACGGAGAAATGGAGTGAAGAGCAGCTGGGACAAACAGAATGAAAAGTTACTGCAATGTCTGCTGGGAGTCAAAGGGTTCTATGAAGTAAGGGGACCACATGGGATATAATAACAACAAATCGTGGGTTGTAAGTGCCCAGATCTGCGCCTAGGCTCTGTTCATTTGCCGCCCAGGCGCCCAATTGGCAGCGGTGGGGGCCTGGACTCTGCCTCTCGGGCGCCCAGGCGCCCAATTGGGCGACTGGCCTTCAAATAACTAATACCTACAAATCATTTTTCACTCTTCTTCACAACAATAATGAAATTCCTAATATTTTTTTCTTTGCTCTCAAGGGCTATTAAATTGAGTTTAAACTCTTATTTATTTTCTCTTAATTCTGCAAAGCTGGTTGTGTTACTAGTTGAAGGGTTTACAAAAAATCAAGGTCATCTAGCTATTACTTAAGGTTAATTCTGCACATTTGTTTTACCACCCAAGATGATGAAGTGAGAAAACAAGATGATAATCCATCAGTAAAGAAGAAAAATCCTCTGTCAAGTTACAAATTTTACTTTCAGGTTGGGAGATTAGTTAATGGTGAAGGCAATTGGATAAAAATTTAGGAGCATGTTTGGTGTTTAATGTGTTCTATAACAGTTGGTACTCATCAAAACCTCTTTCCAGACCAACAAAGCTAATTAGTCAATAAATCCTCTTCCCAAACAGTGGCGAAATTGAACATAATAAGAACAAAAACATAGAAATCTAACAACAAAAACATAGGAATCTAACAGAAACATAACAACAATAGTTCTATCATCAACAGCCTTCAAAGAGTTTACACAAAAAGCATTTACCTTTCAGATAGCTCAGTCTTTGCGAGTTGAAGACGACAGAGAATGACAGAGCAACGTAGCAGCTGAAGTGTGGCTCAATGTCGTAGGAGAGAGGAGAAACGAAATCAAGACAGTGAAGAACACAGAAATGCACAAACAAAGTGGAGTGAAGACAGTGAGTGTTGCTTCTACTTCAATTTTAATGGAAACAAAGCTGAGTGAAGATTGATGACAGCAATAGCAAAGTGAAGAAAGAGAAGAACCAGAGCAGAGTCAACAGAGATGAGAACAAGAGCAGAGAAAGCTAGATGACACCAAGAGCAAAGAAAGCCAGACGAGAGCAAGAGCAGAGTGAAAGAGGTGAAAGTAAGAGCAAACAAAGCAGAGTGTCAACTGAGTTATGGGAGGGAGTTAGGGCTGAGGTTTCTGAGGGCCATTTTACTTCTGCAAGACATTTAGAAGAAGAAAAAACACAGTTATGGGAGCCACAAATTGAGGGAAATGGGGTCACAAACCAAGCCAGCCACTGAGCTGTTCTGATGTGGCGTTAGGATGAGATGATGTGGCTGTGTTATGTGGCATAATTGCCCCATTCGGGGAAATACTTTTCAAAGGCATCGGTCATATTTTTTCCAACTCACGCTGGAGAGGTAAAATGGCCGAGTTTGATTAACGTCTAAAATTTAATAAAAAATTTGATTAAATAAATTTTTTATATTTTTTTATAGTTGAAGAAAATTATTTAAAATTAAAACATAATTTAAAAAATTTTATATACTTTATCATAAATTTTTTTATTATTTTTTTATTCTTAATTTTATATCTATTTTTTTATTTTATATTAACAAAAATCAAGAAATTCGGATCCAATGATCTTGTTTACCAAGTCATATTTTTATCTAAAAAGCCAACAACAAAAGTTACAAATAGAATTTCACCCCAAAAAAATTACAAATAGAAAGTTTATCTGCGAATTGGTAAGTGAAAGTTTATGTTGATCTTCTTGGTGCACAGCATGCATTATGAAAAATTTAAATCGAATGAAATGGAAAATTTTCAGTCAAAATAGGAGAAAGGTTACAAAAGTTACAGAGAAGGCAATACCTTGACTGTTCCCCAAAGCAGGATAACAAATTTTGAGTCAAAGACCATATGATTCCACGTGCTCCTGATTCAAACGTTCCCCAATCATTCTCACTTGCCCTTTACTGCCTCTTTTTATCATAGTTGTCCTCAATAAACCTAATAAAAACGAGATTTGTGTATCAATAATTTGATGATGTAGTAAAAATTGACATCATTTTATGTTGTTTTAAGACAGCTTAAGATTATTTTTGTTAAAAGGAGTTTATTATTCATAATTATCATTTAAAAAAGATTAATCTCTTAATTAAAAAATTAAAGATACTTTTAGAAAACAAAAAAAAAAATTTGTGTATATAAATTATAAAATATAAGAGATAAAAAATATATAAAAATTGAATATTTTGTACACTATGTTTTATAATAATAATAATAAATTTAAAAAATGTTTCATAATAGAATATGAAATCATAATCGTTTCCTATTTTTGATTAATGTAATACAATATGGTCCAAGAAAGCTCGCTGCGATTTCACGTCCAAGAAACAATATCTGCCAATTCACCGGCTGCATGGAATACCTACCTACTCTACTTTCTTTGTGGTGATGGTGGGACCCCCTTCTTCTTACCAATTGTCTCGACTCTCTAGTGCTCTTCACTCCCTGTGCAATAATCATTTGGGGTTTTGCATCTGAGGCTTGCTTTTCTCACTGCCTATTTGCTCCCCAAGTTTTTTTTTTTTTTTTTTTTAAATTTTGTTCTTTATATTTTTTTATCATTATTAATCATTCTTCTTAAGCCGCTTCATTGCATTGTATTAAATTTTGGTTTTTATTCTTTATTTTTGTGACTTTTTTTATTTTATATTTATGACTCATATTTTTTCTTAACTTTATAATTTTTTTTTAAAAAGTAGTTTTATCTGTTATTTATTTTCCACCCACCCACCCACTCTAGATAATTCTCATCCGTGGGTCGCATTTATGTAATTATCCACTCTGCTGTTTAGTATAATTATCATGGCAACACCTTGAGTTCAATGTGTCATGGAAAAATTATTAGATTGAAAAGAGACCCAAAAAATATACTTTGTTAATTAAACATTGATTAGAAAATAGTTAAATATGCCATCTTCTCAAAAAGATTAGTTATTTTTATAAAAATTTTAATTAATTTAATTTTTTTAATTATAATTATAACTAGAGTTATTTGCATGTTGAGTTGAATTAGATTGGGGATATTTAAGATTCAATTGGACCAACCTTCTCTGGAGTTGGATTGGGGTAAAATATTTAAATTTTTTTTACGTTGTTTTAGGGTATTCTCTTAATTGGTAATTAGGAATGAAGATAACCAAAGTGGATAGTTCTCTTTTAAACAAGTTTTCTCCATACTCAGGACCTATATCAAATTTAGGACATCATGCTTAAGGAATTTGGATATCCACTACCTTACCAACTCATGTTAGTAAAATTTTTTAAATTCAAACCAATTATTAGTGGGTTGAATTGGATCAATTGAATTAACTAAAAAAAGTTGATTTTCAATTTTATTAAAAAATTTACATTTTAAATTATAAATTAGATAAATTATAAATTAATCAAATAAGACAAAAACTCTATTTTAGTCATCCACAAATGAATAAACTTTTATTTTAATCCTTTATTATTAAATTTTTCTAATCAAATCATCTAAAAATTAAAATTGATATAAATCAAGTTTTTCTAAATATGTTAACACCGTCATGTAATGATGAATAGAAGAACTTGATTGATATCAATTTTAATTTTTAAAGAGTTTAATTAAAAAAAATTTAATAGTGAAAAATCAAAATAAAAATTTATTAATCTGTGAAAAATTTAATTAAAAAATTTTAATAATAAAAAATTAAAATAAAAATTTATTGATCTATGAAAAATTAAAATAAGATTTTAGTCATAAAGTAATTAACATTTAACAACATAAAAACATATACACCATAAGCCATCAAGTCTAACACATTTGGCATAACTCCATAAGTTTAGTGTTTAATATAAGTTACACAACCACAAGTCAAGTCCAAGTGTCTAACAATACAATTATACAACCATAAGTGATAAGTAATCCAACAAGTAGCAACACAACCATAAGTTTCACAAGATAGGACAAACATGTCACTCATATGCCATAAATATCAAGCGGATTAACATCATATTCATTCTCTAAATTTTGTCAAAGTTTGGTAGTTCAACTCTAATCATATTGTTAAAATTAATGTTATAATCATATCATATTCAATATTTTACTAATTATTTACAAAGTTTAAATATTAAAAAACATGAGTATACCAATTAGCTTTTAATTATCTCAATTATAATTAACATAAAAGATGACTATAAAAAAATTATAAAATAAAAAACTATGATAAAAATACATTATTTTATATTCATCACAAATATAAAAATTAATAAAAACAAATTCAAACATTAATTTATAGTCACATTAATTTATAAATTTGGCGAATTATAAGAATTAATATATTAAAATCTTAATTTAACCCAGCGGCAAAGGGTCCCATTTAACCACCGCCAACTCACACGCGCCTTGACTTTCTCTCAACTTTTCCTTCGTCACGCTTTCCTTGTTTCTCTCTCCGTCGGAAGGAAACTGTCTATTCCTTCTTTCTCTTCGTTTTCCTTTCTTATAAATCATGTTTAATTCCTAAACTACATGCTTTGATTTCATCCATTGGGGTTTTCTCTTAGCTTCTTCAATTTTTGTTCTGAGAAAGCCATGCCTTTTCCATGGAAGAAAAAAAAGGCGATCCGAATTTCGCAAATCGTTGCCGATCTTCAGTCGCCGAAACGCGGTGGTTCTCTTGTCGTTGAGACCGGCTTCCCCACATCCCTAATTGACCTCTTCGTTAAGAATCGGAGCCGCTTCAAGAAATCCAAGACCAAGAAACGGGTTCAGCATGAAATCTCTGATCCGCTACCTCCTACATTGCCACCGGAGCCGTTGAATTCGTGCGATGGCGTTGGGGTTCGTGCTGAGCCGGTCTACACACAGGCTCCGAGTTTGAGGCGGTCGGTTGTAGTTGGAGAAGGCCTCCATAGAGATGGTGCGGTTGCGGGTTTGGGTGAGGACCGTAATCGGGTTGATGAACGCGTTCGTGGGTCGGACGGGAATATGGTTTTAATTATGGCTGCAATTTTGGAGATGCTTGTGGCGGTGGTTTTGATTTTGTGTGTGAAGAAGCTCACCGTTGGGATCACAATGTCTGCGTTTGTGCTTCTGCTACTTCAATACGTAGGGAAACGTGTCGTTTGCTGTTTGAAACCTTGTTCGAATGCAAATCACTTATTCAAATCTTTGGCCCCAAGGGTTTCTAATTCTATCTGGTCCCTTAAGTTTGCAAGGAATAAAAGGAAGAATTCTGATGGTTCAGAACCAGCAATTACTGTTCATGAAGACCCGCCTGTCTCCGAATCGGTTAAGGCTGCTGAATTGAGCTCTGCTTCTTCTCGTTGTTATTCTTTTTCATCTTCTTGTATTGAAGAAGATAAAATTGTGGGAACAAACGGTGAGAGGGATGTTTGTTCTGAAGGGACTAATTTTCCAGGACCTGGCCTCAATTCCATTTCTCAGAAATGGGGTTGTCCAGAAATGGAGGAGGACTCAAAGGGGAAGGTTGCGGAGCGCTGTGAAAGTTGTGAAGGTAAAGTTAAAGGATGTCGCAGTGGCGGTGGTAAATTTAAATCCATTGTGATGAAGAAACTTTTATCTAAAAAGCTGCGAGGCTCAAAGAAAGAAAAGATAGATAAGAAAGGAGAGAAAAGTAAAGAGAGGGAAGCAGAGACGTGCAGTAAATTTTCTAGTACGGTGGAAGAAGACAAAGCAGCAAGTTTTGAGATAGAAGAGGAGCGAGAAAATGTTGGGAAAGAGAAGCATGACAAAGTGTTTAGATCACCATCGTTGGTATCAAGGAAACTAGAGCGTATAAAGGACGATGAGCTTGATTATGGAATGTCTCGTTCTAATGAATCATCACAGTTAGAAAGAGAGGTGGGTGTGAGTGATAAAGAAAAGAGAATAGATAGAGTAGGGAATTCAGGGTATATAATTCTATTTGTAATTGCTCTTGCTGGGCTTCTTGTGGGTCGGATTCCAGCAATGCTGCTTACTCTGGCATGGCCTTTCATGCTCAAGATAGCTAACACTCGAGGGAGATCACTGAATCCGCCACCGCTCAATTCTTCTGTACCAATCTCTTAGAAGAACACTGGGTAGGTCTTTGGAGATAGATTATTTCCATGTAAATTTTCTTTCATTTATTTATTTTTTACTCTTTATAGTTACCATCTTGTTATAAATTCGCTAAATGGGTCTGAAGTTTCAGAGCTTATCCCTGTGATTGGCACTCCAACTATTTATTAGGAGTCCTACTTGATGCGTTGTACTTTGAAATGAAAATTATAGATACAAAATGATATTTGATTTATTATATATACGTCTCTGTTTGATTTTTCTCTTGCATTATCTAATTTTTTTTTCCTGACGCGAAGTGTTGCTCACTTTGCTAGTTCAAATTTCGAGATCTGCAGATGTAAATAAATTGATTTAGGATATGTATTAATGTTTGGGAAATTTATCAACATTAGACCACACTCTATTGAGTTGATGGTTCCAATTCAGTTCATTTTTCATACGGGTGCGAACTTCCAAATGTTAATTCATCCTTTGCGAGTTGATGGCTAAAGGGACCAAACACTGAAAGAAAAATCAACAATTTGTATGATCAGGGAAGTATTTAGCAAAGCACCTCATTTTCATGGCCAAGTGCCAAATGTCATCCTTACTCGGGAAGATTTGAGTAATTTTAATGGTTTAAATTTTATTAAATAAAAAATATATAACAATAAAAATGTAAATATAAAGGGATTTACTCTAAAATAAGTTGGCAAGTTAGTGACCCTAACTTGTATGAAATAACGGTTCAAATGGTCAGACCCGTGGATCTGAGTCTTTTCAGACACTTCTAGTTATGACATGCAACTATTTTTTTTTTGTTACAAGAAGAGAAAGAAAACAAAACAGAAAAACACTAAATCGGGTTCAATCTGGGGAATGCAACCTAATCCCCAGTTGTAGGTTTAATGACAGAGAGGGAGAATTTAAGTAATTGAGGAATAAGTAAGAGAAAATAGATTTTTTTAATAAATTTTTTTTTGAAAAATGATATTTTTATAAATATAATGTTTAATAAAATTTAATAATACTATTTAATTTATATAAATAATGATACGTAATAAAATTGATAAATGATCTTTTGGACTAGGATGAGTATAAACTGCTCATCCCATTACAACCCGTTTCAAACTGTCTAAGAATTATGTTTAGATTGGTTTAGGTTGGGTTATGGATTATTTTTGCAATCATCACTCGCTGTAATCCATTCAAACCCGACCATTACATATTTTTTCTTATACATTCAAACACTTCAAACGTACACGTCCATTATTGTCAGTCAAACCTTCATTTCTCTACCCAACCATAAGCTCTTCTATTACAAATTCTTTCTCCTCCTTTTAGACTCCTACTAACTCCCTCATACTTTTGGACCCTTTTGCGTCTCTCACCACCAGCTATAGCTATCCCTTCTCATCTCTTGTCTTTTCTTGTCTTTTCTCTCTCTTTTTCTTTCTTCTTTCTTCTCTATCCATTCTGGTTGTTTTGGGTTCTCTGTAATGTGTTTCCACCACCCATCATACTTTCCTCAGCAACACTAGTTCTGGGTTCTTTGTCAGGTTGTTCTGGGCGAATTCCATGTGCCAGTCATCCACACATGCTTTCCTTACTTTGCAAACGGTGTGGATGGCGTTGTTAATGGGTAGAAATAGATTAAGTGCTTCAAAATTTTACCTTAAAGTTAGAAAATTTGGTTGAAGATTTATTCTACTCTTCTTGTTATTCATCCTATTTTTCCTTTTTTCTTTTCAACTCGAGTAAAGCCGTTGATTCATCTGAATCCGATTCAAACTGATTTCTTCGATTTCAGTACTTAGTTTGGTCAAAATCGGTTGGAAATTTCTCTTCACCAGTTTTATTTGGTTTTGCTAATTTTAACCCCGAACCTAACCCAACCTATGATCACCCCTATTTTGGACGAACTTCAATTATTAATGTGCAAGGGTTCAAATCTTGAAGAAGACTTTTGTTGAAAAAGAAGAAATGTTACTATTATAATAGCGAAGTAATTGTCATTTGATCAGCATTTATTCACCCCAAAAAGTTACATATTTGGTTAACTAACTTTTAATGTGAATTTAAAATTATCTCAAAGCTTTGTTGAATTTAGAGGTTAGCCTCTAAACTCATTGGGGAAACGTATTTTATGGGACTAACACTAGAATAATCGTAATACCGAGGAACTTTAAAAAAAGATAGCTATAAAATTAAAAAAAATAAAATAAAATAAAATAAAAATATTAAATAATAAAAAAATCACTAAAATTAAAAAAAAATAGAGAATCTAAATCTTTGAATAATAGACCTTATGGAATAATCCCCTTAACAAATATTTGAATGAAAGCCTTCAATAAGCTAGGTGAACCACCCTTACTAAATACTAGGTTTTAGTTATTGTGCTTTGCATATATTTTATTTAATTAATTAATTAAAATATATTTTTGCAAAATATCTCGATCATGTATATATTATATAAAAATAAAATTTAAACATTGCTTTCTGTATTATATTTAATCAATTAATTTACAAAAATAGATTTGCTTTGTAATTTATATATATAACATTTAGATATTTTAAAGAAGTTAAATATATACAAATTTCAAACAAATAGATCAATAATAAATGTTGATTCAAAATTCTTCACATTATACTTTCTTTTTCTACACCATTTTTTCATTGGATTTTCTTGGCAAACTTGGTTATGTCATATTTGTTTCATCATCCCTGTAAACCAATAGAAATATTAAGTTAATATTTTAGGATTTTAATTTTTTAAAGTGGGAAGTATACTTTTTAGAGTAAAGTATAAGAGAATAATTATTGATTAAAAAATTAATGTTAAAAATTATTTTAAAATACGAATAAGTAGATAAGAGTTCAATGATCTATGATAATCTATTCTGTTAATTTTTTATCAATGATTATTCATTTATATTTTACTCTGTTATTAATCTAATATTTTAATTTAAGATTTTTAAGGTTGTAAATATAATAAAATAATTTGTTTTAGTGAGTAAAATTAAGTAATTATTAACATTTGGTATCAAGATTTTGTTATAGAGGATTTTTTTATATATGTCTCTTTTTTCTGTTTTGTCCCACTTTCGATTGCACTAAAACTCATGATGTTGCCAATGATATTCCTTTGGATAATGCAACATACAATTGTCCATGAAAGGCAAAAATGCTCAAACATACGATATAGTTTGTCCTTGGGACTTATTGCTGCAAAATAGATACATATTTCGAATTGTTTCCTCTTAAAATGAAATGGATAGCCTTCATTCTCAATAGGCGAAAGTTGAAAGTTTAGCAGAATACATGTTTTTTCGGCATATTCTCCGATTTGTTATTTCTGCATGGATGACATTTTGCTCAAAGTCTTAGCATAGCATATCATTCTTATTCCATTGCACTAGCCTTTTGAGGGTTCTATATTATACGAAGTATAATTATACAATTTAATTTTAGAACCAATTGCTATCATCAAACATTTGAGGTGTCTAATTTTTGAGGAACTACAAATATGTTGGTTAATCTTGTTGTATTTAAAATGAAAGAGAACACTAACTTAGAAAATCAATTGTAACTAGAAATGCTAGCTCTATTAGAAATAAGAAACTAAAAATAATGTAATTAGGAAAACTAACTCTATTCAAATTAAAAAAAAAAACTATAATAACAAAAATAATTTTATAACAATTAGAAAACTAAAAGAACTATTTGTTATATTGTAAATATTATTTAAGATTTTTTAATTGGGAAGAGTGATTTATTAATGATAATAACAAAAATTAATTCTAGTAAAACTAACTATAATAGAATTAAGAAGCTTATTATAATTAGCAAAATTAATTCTATTGTGGAATGAAGAAACTAAAGATATTGTAATTAAAAAAGGTAATTCTATTAGAATTTAGAAACTAATTATATATATAGTTCCATATTCAAACCGTTTGGTTGTTGAACTAAGCCTGGAATTGAACTTTGGAATTGAAATTTAACCTTCTAATTCAAAATTTTATATTGTTATGAAGATACAATTTTTAATTCTTCACCTACATCCTAGAAGTTCAATTTTCTAAGTGGTGAGAATTAAAGAAACTTGTCACAAATCATAATCTCTCTCCACTATGCTACCATCACTGCTACCACCATCACTATTGCAACCATTGTCTTTGCCACCACCATTACTACTATCATCATTATTGCCACTACTATTACCATTATTATTATCATTGAACCATCATCATTGTTGTCTTTACCACCATCTTGCCATTGCTGCACTTGCTATCAACACTACTATCATTGTCAGTAGACAAGCATTGTCACCCCCTTATTGCTATTTTACCACCATTGTCCTTACCATCTCTAAACCACCACCAAACAACCACCATTGCCATTGTCATTGCACCACCAACGCCATTGCCCTTACCAATACTAGATTACAACTGCCCTTAGCATCCTAAACCACCACGGTCACCAAATCGCCACAGCCAAAGTCATTGTTAGAATACCATAATCACTGTCATTGAACAAGCACCGTTGCTACCATACTGCTGCTGCCACCTTTATTGTTATGATTGGACCACTATTGTTCCTACTACTATTATAGTTGTCACTATTGTCAACATTACCAACATTACAAGTAAACCACCACCACCACTATGTTTTCCATTGTTAGACAGCCACTATTCTTAGTGCCATCATATCAGCAATGCTGCTAGACCACCACCATCATTGTCAACTCACTAGCACTACATACAAAATAAGATTTACTTTCCTTTACTCTCCTCAATTTTATACTTTTCACAAGATCCAAATACGAAGTTCATAATTCAAGCCATATTCTAATTCTAATGAAATTGAAATCCGAATTACAATTCTAAACCTCAATTCTAATTCCAAGAATCAAATGGAGGCACAGGAAACTTAAAAAAATGAGTTGTTATATTGTAATTGAAAATATTAATTGTTTTAGATTTTATTAATCAAGAAATTTATTGTATGTTACAATTTTATACCATACCCTTTAAAGAAGGACAAAATAGACATCTGAATACATGTTTCTTACTTTTACATATTTATATGAAAAAAGAAACATTCTCAAAGTTTAATATATTAATTACTCACAAAGATAAAATATACTATTGAGTTTATAATTTAGTCTATAAATATTTAATAATTTAATTTTTTTAAATAAATATTTAATAAAATTTATTTTATAAAAATAACATCAATATATATATATATATATATATATATTTTTGACCGGAAAGGAGGGTATATTATTCAGATAAAGGATTCTAACGGCATCCTTAGAAGCCAACAAAACAATCCTTGGTGGAAAATTGTCCACCCAAACTGATTGTGCGCCCTCTACAGCTAGAGCAGCCAAGCTACGAGCCACTCCATTTACAGTCCTATTGACATGGGAAAAAGAGAAAGTTGGAAAATCATCTGTCAACGCCCTACAGTCCGCTACCCAATCAAGAAAATAAGACATTGTTTTCGTGGGGTCGTGGAATACTTTCACAAATTCTAGACAGTCCACTTTCTGCTGGAATGCTATGTGAGAAGTTATGGGTCATGGCCAGCTGAATGCCCAGGAGCACGGTAGACGCTTCAACAAGGCAGGGATCGCCATTCCTTGGGATGGTTTGAGCTGCAGCTAAACATATATGGCCTCTATCATTCCGGATCACCACTCCTAAACCAAAAGACCCATCTTGCCGCACAGCTGCATCGGTGTTCATCTTGTAGCTATACTGATGGGAAGGTTCCCACCCGTGCATTCTATGATTTGTGGTACCATAATTTGCTGACCGAATAGCATTGCACGGGCTGTAGCCACTAGTGACTTGGGACGTCACCTTAAGAAACTACTCCACCTCGAGCCATACACTTTCAAAACAGAGTTAACAGCCCACAGAACTATAGTAGCCCCTTCTCTGCACCATGCTTTCTCAACTCCACCCACAATTCCGAGACTGAAAGCAAGCCAGTTGTTAGAGTGCACAGGCACAAAGGGGAGGCAATCCAAACTCTCTTCACCCATGGGCACTCCAATAAAGCATGGAACAACGTTTCATCAGCACTGGAGCACCAAGGACAAAAGGAGGGAACAGTGACCCATTTTTTCAGTAAGTTCCACCATGTAGGTAAATAGTCAAGACAAGCTCTCCACAAAAGACCTTGATCTTATTTGGGACCCTCGGCTTCCAAATTGAGTCCCAAGGAAAAGATTCACTAGGATCAGTGCTGGTGCTTGTTTGTGGACCGTCCCTAGCGTCAGCAAAATGATAGGATGACTTTGTGGATAAAACTCCATCTTTGGAACCATGCCATACTAAAACATCGTCTTGGTTCAGTCTATAAAGGGGGATGCACTTTATTTGATGTACTTCAAACCAGTAGAAGTGATTATAAATCACTTTTTTGTTCCACATTTGTCTATCATGGTCTATAAGCTATGCAACTAGTGTGACATCCTCCTTAGTCAGGCACCATACATGAAAGCCATTATGACTGAGCGACCACCGTTCTTCCAAATAGTATTAATATAAAGGTCGTTACCCACCAACTAGTAACATCCTATGTCAACACCCATTGAGTACTCATAATACTCCT
Organism: Dicorynia guianensis; assembly: GCA_037013595.1. NCBI lineage: Eukaryota > Viridiplantae > Streptophyta > Magnoliopsida > Fabales > Fabaceae > Dicorynia > Dicorynia guianensis. The sequence goes on from JASUAB010000010.1 coordinate 6,251,761, forward strand.
CCAAATGTAGCGGGGTTAATATCCAACACTTGCCTTAAGAAAATTAGATTTAGGGAAGTACCTGCTCCCTAGGACCCTAGTCATCAATGATGAAGGATTTGTAAGTAACCGCCATCCCTGGTTTGCTAGAAAGGCTGTGTTGAAAGCTTGAAAACTCTGGAACCCAATTCCACCTTGCTTCTTTGCCTGGCTCATTCTCTTCCAGCTCTGCTAGTGAATTTTATGTTCATTACCTTTTGCCTCTCACCAGAAATTACTTTTCATAGTTTCAACCTGGCAGCAAAGGTTTTGGGGTAGCCTAAAACAACCCATGACATATGTGGGATAAAATTGGGCCATTGAATTTGTCAAGACCTCCTTCTCTACTCGTGAAAGTACTTTTGGTTTCCATTGTTTTAGGCCCTTCCAAACTCTATACTAGACAAAATCAAATACCTATTTTTTTTGTTTTTCCCCACAAATGTAGGTAACTCAATATTTGACATGACTGTCAATTGCCTTAATTCCCATCCACTGTTGGATCAAGAGTTTCCCATTTGTTGGTACTTTTCAACTACAAGATAGTTCAGATTTGTCCATATTTATCATCTAACCAAAAGCCTGTTGACATAAGATTAGCACATTCTATAGGCACAACAACTCATCATTAGTAGCACAGGAAAATAAAATAGTGTCATCGACAAAAAATAAATGGGAGATTGGAGGTGTTGTTCTTGCCACCTTGATGCCATGGATATTACTAGAATTTTGTTCTTTTTCTAAGAGGCCAAAGAATACTTTTGCACAGAGAATATAGAGGTATGAAGATAAACCTCGCTTTGGATAAAAATTTTTCTATAGGTAAACCATTGAGCTAAACAAAGAAAGACACAGTAGAAACACATCTCATAATTACATTGGTCCATTTATTTGGGAATCCATAAAATCAAAATAGATCATAGAAGCACCCATTCCACCTAGTCAGAGGCCTTTGTCATGTCAAGTTTCAATGCCAAATGGTTCCTTTGCTATCAGTTTTTAGCATGTAGCGAAAAATTTCATCAACAACAACAACAACGTTGTTTGTGATAAGTCATCCATGCACAAAGCACTTTGATTTTCATTGACTATATCTTGAAGGATTAGTTTTTGTCTATTGGCAATCATCTTTGTTACCAGCTTGAACAAAACGTTGCACAAACTAATTAGTCTCAAATCTTTTGCTTGGGTAAGATTTTTCATTTTAGGAATTAAACAATAAAGGTGTGGTTCAATGCACTTGGATCCACATCATGGTTAAAAATTTTGAGAACTTGTTGCACCAACCATCCCCTACTATACTCCAAAATTTCTGGTTGAATAACGTAGGCAAACCATTTGGCTTAGGAGATTTGGTTGGATGCATTTGCATTAGTGTCATGTAAACTTCGTCTCTTGTAAATCACCATTTAAGAAGAATTTATGTTCTTTTAATTTTGTCTTGCACCACATTGGTAGCACACTACATATCAGAGGGGTTATAAGAAGAAAATAACTTGTCAAATAACTTACCAACACCTTTGCAATTTCGTCTTCACTATAGAATTTTACCTCAGTGTCATCAGATACATTCAATTTAGTTTCTCAGTTTTCTCTAGGATGCCTTACCATGGAAAAATTTGGCGTTTTTATCTACATACTTCAACCAGTTTGCCTTGCTCCTTTGACACTAGCAAATCTTCTCAAGTTTTAATAATTCATCTAACTCCTCTGCCAACCTTTTTGTGAATTGATTGTGTCCTCATTTTGGGGCCTTGCTTTAAGACAGACAATTGTTTCCTATATTTATTAATTTTCTTAGCAAGATCACCAAACATATCCACACTCTAATCTTTTAGATGCCCTACACAATGTTGAATTTTTTCCAAAATAGATGAACCCATATCCCAAGAATCCTCCACAACTATTTTCAACTCTTCCTTAGTCAACCATATCTCCTCCAATGACCATACTTTTCTCCTTTTTCTCCTGAGGATCTCTGTTGTCTTCTAAAGGAAATAAAAATGGGTGCATGGTCACTCCTATGGATAAATAGATGTGAAACTGAATAGGACCAAAACATGTCACACCATAATTGGTTTGCTACAAAGTTATCCAAGCGCTCCTGAATATTATTTTCACCTCCCCTTCTATCAGACCATGTGAATGGGTATCCTTTTAATCCTAAAGCCCTTAGGCCACAAACCTGTAGATCATCTCTAAAGCCATTAGTATGCAAATAATTCACAAAATTACCTCCAATTTTCTCCTAGCTTTCTAGAATGCTGTTAAAGTCTCCAAACATTAACCAAGGTAAATGCTCCATTGTATTTAGTGATTTGATTAATCTCTATGTTCTTTCTTTTCGAGTCTACTTTGGAAAGCCGTATATGCTAGTTGCCTACCAAGGAAGGTTAGAATGAAGGTTGAATACCTACATATCAATATGATTTGCTCATAGAAAAAATAGTGGTATCCAAGCCCTTGAAGAAACATGCTAGATCACTTGCTCTTTGCCTACTATGGTCCTCATAGTCAACCATTAGCAAGCTATTATGCCCTCATGAATGCCTAAATCTCTTCATCTACCTTGACAAATTGCATGTCTCCATCAAGAAAACAATGTTGAGATTTTCATTATGAATGAGCTTTTGAAAAGCTCTAATTGCCCATGAGTTCCCAAGCCCATGACAAGCAATTCATGGTTCTTGGTGGGGCTGTGAAATAGCATCCACCACTATAGAATTCACTATCCTCTTCTTCAACAACCCTTGTTGGCCTATCATCAAACCATCCTCTAGATCCTCTCCCAGTTCCATTACCCCCTCTTCCTCTTTTAGGTCGTAGCTTGCACACCCCCTCATCTTTTGATACCCCTTGGTCCATTCTCTTCCACTTCCAAGTGCATTGCTCCTAACCCTCTCATTATCCCTAGCTATCCCTTTTGGTACATCTACATCAGAGTTGAGCAGAGGTATTGAACCACTATTTCACAAGTGCACTACTTCCAACCCTCTCATTCTCCATAGTTGTCTCTTATGATACATTCACTTTAGACTTGAGCAAAGGTACAATAACCATTGTGCCACCACTTGTGATATCAACTACTGCCTCAAGTTCCATTTCTTGGGAACCAATTATTTTGTTTTGACCAAAGACCTCACCCCCATGCCCCCCTATGTTCTTTTGGAGATTACATTCCCCAAGGGAAACTATAATAAAGTTAATTTAATTTGAAACAATTTGTTCCTTTCTCCTTGTCATCTTACCTTTCTCTCCAGCTTGTGTATGAGACCTCTTACTCCCATAAGTGGATTTCAACCCCTATACATAGGCCTCTTGAACATTATCCTGTTCACTTTTTCCATATCACTTCCCCATGATAGTTCACTTCTCGTGCATTTAATAGGCAATGCTTTAAACCAATGACCAAAGTTATAACTCTCTTTATCATTGTTCTCCTCTATTTCACCAAGATCCTCCTTCTCACAGTCCTTTAGAATATGGCCAAGATGATTTTAATTATAAGAAAAGTTCAGTAATCTTTCATATCAAAAACAAATTTGCATCTCCCTTCCACCCATGCTACTAGTAAGCAACTGTCTCTTTAAAGACCTATGGAGGTCAAGTGCTATCCTAGAGTAGAGGTACATCCCAAAATGATGGTCATCATATGAGTCCTAATTTAGAAACTTCCCTGACAAAGCCTCAATGACTTGTGCCACTTCAAACGTTCTATTTTTAATGAGTAGGTCATAGACACAAACCTAAAATGGTGCCTAATACCACTCAACCTATGATGGTTGCTCATTGTCATTAAATTCCTTTAGCAACAATACATGTTTGTTAGAAAAGAATAGACCTTCCTTGAGCACTTGTTGCATATTGTTCTAATGAAAGAATTGGAATAAATACAAATTTTCCTAATTTTAGTGATCTCTAGCCCGTGCTTGGCTCTCCAAAACAATGGCATCATCATTTTATAGCCACCACATCGCAATCACTCCATGGCTTCCCCACCAAGCATAGTGAACTCCTCTCATTACAGAAAAAAATGCATTTCTTATGGCCAATTTCCAATGAGTATATAAAACATTGGCTGCTAAAATTGATTTCTGCTTAATTTTTTGATACATTTAATTAGTCAATAAAAGTGTCATCAACAATATTTTATAGTTGAAATTGACATTAGCTAGCAATATTACTGATATTGCCAATAAAATTTCAAATAACGAACAAAAAATTAATTAAATTTCTTAAGTCGATTCCACTCTTATTAAATAGGTAATTAATTTTACAAGTAGATATATCCCCAGTAAAATAAAGAAAATATGTATTTATTAAAAAATTTATAAATTATACTAGTAGATGTAACCCTAGTAAAATGAATAAAATTCAAGTACAGAAGATAGTTGCATTTAACTGATAACTACATTCATTGGTAAAAAATAAAAAAATTATAATTACTGAGGGATTAAAGCTACAGAAAAAAATTAGCTTCCATATAGTACAGATTGATGAAAATATTGAAGATTTTTCATATCATAAATGTATTCTCTATTACTCTTGAAATAATTGTATTATTGGCACAATTATCTTAAGAGTAGCAAAAAGAACCTACGATATAAAAATTTTCCAACATTGCCATCATGGAAGAATTTAGATACACTGAATTTGATTTAAATTTTACAAAAGCTTTAATAGAGTCTCCTCTTAGCAATGGAGACCCTTGTAAAAAAAAAAATACTAAAATTCAAATTTGTTAACTTGTTGATGAGTTAAAAGAAAATGGAAGTGCAAGGCATACTTATTCATTTTGTGGCCAATCATTAAATATCACAGAAGTTAGTTATCATCAAGCCAACTAGTGTCACAAAAGTTTGCTATCATCAAATGCAAAAGAAAGTAAGACAAACATTGTAGTTAAGCATTCACTCCCATAACCTTGAAGGTGGAAGGCTAGAGTTTGCTATCATGGTGGTTTTGGGAGTGGCCTTTGTAGATTTTAAAGAAAAGAAGATCAACAACAAATTAGAGGATGAAGATATACATTAAATAAAGAAAAGTGAGATTCAAATGAGTACTGTCAGGGACTTCAAGCTATGTAAAAGCATCAACAAAGTGATCATGGTAGCCAGCCGTTGCCAAAGGAGGTCAAAAAATGTGAGGGAGGCCAGAGTGAGGGAGAAAGGGGAGAAAAGAGTAGAAAAAATGGTGCCTACAGGAGTAAAGGGAAGTCCATGAGACTCTCTTATAAACTGATTTTACCAATAGCTTAAAGCCATTGGTAAAATTAAAAAAAATTTCAAATTTTTTACTAACAGCAAAAAGTGATAGGTAAAAAATTTTGGTGCCCTTTCTGCAGCCAATCCAAGACATTAATTTTTACTGGATGTTGAGAACAACTAGTAAAATAATTTGACACTTGTTAGCTATCCCAATGCATGGTAGCCAACCTTTTGTCCTTTTTTATTGGCAACCTTAGTTGATAGTAAAATAAATTGGCACTTGTTGGCTGTTTTGATGCATGTTAGGCAACTATGTATAATTTGCATTTACGACATGACAATTGATTACTGTGTTGGTGGCCAATCAATGTTAATTTTTATTTTATCAGTGGCAAGGCGTGGGTAAAAAATTTTGACACTGATTTCACAACCAATTGGAGACATAAGAATTGTTGGTAAAATAATTCAGCACATATTGGTTGCCAGTAAAATAAACTAGCACATGTTGGCTTTTCCAATGCATGGTAGATAACCATTGGCTTTTCTAATGCATGGTAGGAATTTATTGGCGACACTGACTATCAGTAAAGATATGACAATGAACTACCATAATAGAAGCCAATTAATGTTAGCATTATTTTATTGGCATCAAGAATTTACCAGTTAAATTACTATTTTTTGCAGATAACTAGCTACACATGGCTGGTAATATTGCCGAGGACCATTGCCCTCAATTATTTACAAAATCAAAATTCACATAGTAAAAATTTTATCCCATTCACCATTGTTGACATGCAATGTGAGTGCGGTGAACCAAAAGACACAAGTGTTTGGGAAAGGGGTTTAGAAAATGAAGAAAATATGGAGTTGTCACCTACTTAGGTTAAAATGGTAAAGTCAGACACTGAAAAGTATAGTCTACATTACAAAAAATATGTTTGGAGATTGGTTACATGTAGGTAAGGTATTAACACCCTTTTAGTACCTATTAGTGTTTTGTTGCTTTTGGTTTCAAAATCATGTTTTTTATTTTGTAAAACAAATTTATTATATTTTTTGGGTTTTTGGTTATCTTACTGCTAGTTTTGTACATGATTAAGTATAATCTATAATTAGCACCAATTAGTAAGTGGCACTTAGCCATTATTATGGAAAGGGGTACTCAATGCTTGATTCATCCAAAACTTATATTGAAAGTGGTTGCCTAGTTGGAATAGGGCTTTGGAAAGGTTGCCTATAGGTCTTGATAAAAGGATTAAGGAAGAAATATCAATAAACTTGATTATGGGTATTATGCAAACCTTTTTTCTCTAAATCGGATTTACACGAATACTTTCCCTTAGAAATATGAGAATGACTGTCCATTATACCCTGCAGTTTGTTGTCAAAAAAATTTGGAATTTGCAAAAAGTTTGGGCCACAAATTCAAAATTTTGGAAATGGTTAATTTCAAGCTTTTAACCCTTTCCTTGAATTTTTAATAAATCCCTTGAATTTTAGGAAACAAATTCTTATTTTAAAACTCTAATCTAAAAAATTCAAGAATTCCAAAACTTTGCATGTTGATGAAGGATGAAGAGACAAACTGAGATGCAAAAATAATATGAACAGTTATTATTTATCTCAATTCAAAATGCTCTAGACCAAACATCCAAAAGGGTATTAAATAAGCAAATTAATTGAGATAATAATTAATACTAACAAAAATTAACAATCATCCCAATTAAAATACTTTAATTCATAAATCAAATTCTTTTTAGCTCAAGCCCAAAAACCCATTTGGACCCCTCTTTTCATTAATGAATGGCCTTTCTTCTTTTGAAATGAGAGGCCCAATTGAGGGCATAAAAAGAAGGGGCCATGGTTGGGTTTCCTAAGCCCAACCGTATCGTTCTTCCTTCCTAAATTAAGATGTCTTTTTCTTTTTTTTTAAATAAGGGGTCATGATTGGGCCACATGCTTAATTGTGACCTCTTTTAGGTAAAAGCACTTTTTTATTTTTATTTCTTTTATAAAGACTTTAACATACATTTAAAAATATGTTACTTTTAAAATTTTATTCTAACTCTGTTAAAGTTTTGGATAAATAGTACCTATATTTCTAAACTTAAGCCAAAAATTTTTTTACATAAATGTATTTTTTATAAATTTTTAAGAAATAAAAAAATTTAACAAAAATAATACAATTAAATTTTACAATCTTTATTAAAAAAGTTTTAAACTACTACAAAAAATTCTCAACAAAATTTTTAAATTCAACCATATGTTTTATTTTTTATTCTAAAATATTTTTTATTTATTTTGAAAAGGGCAATTATAGGGTATATTGCACCCAATGAAAGGTACAATGCATCCTTCTTCCTCCCTGTATCCATTGGTGTAAGGAGTGCAACTGCTTGGGGCTTGTTTCTAGCCCAACCCCAGCCTAAACTTATGATCTTCAATATTGGTAGTGGCAAGGGCCATGGCTAGCACTTTGTTGGCACCACCACAATGGTGGTACATGCTCTCTTCCACCATGCAGAGAGTGAGAAAGAGTGTTCCCTCTTTTTAGGCCAGCAAATCTAATGCTACACACAGAAAGATAACACCATGCATACTAAGCAAAAACCTCACCAATGGCTTACTCATAAATTTAAACCATCTAAAAACACGACATCCAATCATGCTTATGGAAACCAATAGAAATAGAGTAACTCAAAAATAGACAACAAGAGGAAGAGAAGTGTACCTTTGCTTTCACTATTGGCTTTCTTTATGCTCTCTTCTCGGTTATTTCTCTCAAAGTTTCTCTCCCTCTTCTTTTACTCTATGTGTGTGCAATAGAACAACCTTTATTTGCAAAAGTGTATGTTCACTCTTGGTTTCTCTCTTGTTTCCCCTTTCTTTCTCCTAGTCTCTCTTGTTTTGGTTTTGCTCTTTCTTTCGATCACTCCTTAGTCACTTTTTTTCTTTTCTTTTCCTGTTGCTCATGGACTATTCTCTTGCATCTCCTTGCTCTTCACTCTCTCGAGTCTCTCCTTTTTCACTCTTTCTTTTTTCTTCTCTCCTTCTCTCTTGGTTGCTCTCTTCTCACCTTTTTCCTTTTTTTTTTTGTTTTGCTCATGAACAATTCTCTTGCATTTCCTTGCTTTTCACTCTCTCGAGTCTCTCCTCTTTTACTATTTCTTTTTTCTTCTCTCTTCCCTCTCTCCTTCTCTCTTGGTTGCTCTTTTCTCACTTTTTTCTTTGTTTTCTTCCCATCTCTCTTGCTGAATGAAATACCTCTATTTATAGAGGCTCTTGGCAATATCAAAGCAATCTCGGGTTGTGTTTGATTGCCTCCATGCATTGAAATTATTCACTTGCACTTTTGACTTTTTTCAATCATGCATTTCATGTCATTAATAATTCTTCACTTGTACCTTTGCCTTCTTTCAATCATGCATTTCATGTCATTAGTAATTTTTCACTTGCCTCTTCATCTTCTTTCAAATATGCATTTCATTTCATTGATAATTCTCCACTTTCTTGTGAGAAAGAAGCATGGCTGTGTGAAAGGGAGGGAGAAAATCTCATTTCTTTCGTTTTAATTTTCTTCTCTTACTCACTCCTTATTTTTCTGTGTTTCTCCTTCTTGGTTTCCTTCTTCCCCACTTTATAATTGAATCCATATGCTTTGGGTGCATGGATCGAAATGGGCGATTCCTAGTTGTATGTATGCGGGCGCATGAGGGAGAGAAATTTTTATGTTAAAGTTTTTTCCTCTTTTTTATTTTGCTTTTTTACTATTTTTATTATTTTGGTTTTAAATTTTTATTTATTCATTTATTTATTTATTCTTAGTTCTTATTTTAATTACTTTGGCCAGACCAAATTAGTTGTCCATAGATTGGTCCCCTTTACTTATCTTTTAAGTATTTTGAAAATGAGTAAAGGTTGATAGGTGTTAATTTGAGTTGGAAAAATGACCTAGAATCTTATATAAAGGGCTTCAAGTTACCTCATAGTTACCTAAAATTAACTTAGGATTTGAAGCGAAGGGTTTTAATTGACCCAACAAGATACCTAACAGCAAATTAAGATTTAACACAAAAGTTTCAGCTTACCTCGTGATTACTTAAGTTTAACTTAGGATTTGAAGTGAAAGGCTTTGATCCACCCAATAGGATAGCTAATGAAAAATTAGAATTTAATATGAGAGGCTTTAGGTTACCTCACAGTTACTTAAGATAAACTTAGGATTTGAAGTTAAAGGTTTTGATCCATCCAATGAGGATACCTAATGACAAATTAGGATTTAACAAAAGAGGCTAACTTAGGATTTGAAGTGAAGGATTTTGATCCACCAAATAGGGATACCTAATGACAAATTAGGATTTAACGCAAAAGGCTTTAGGTAATCTTGTAGTTACCTAAGGTTAACTTAGGATTTGAAGTGAAGAATTTTGATCCACCCAATGGAGATAACTAATGACAAATTAGGATTTAACGTGAAAGGCTTTAGGTTACCTCATGGTTACCTAAGATCAACTTAGGGTTTGAAGTGAAATAACCTGATGTAACTCGTTTCAGGATTTGAAAGAAGGGAACTTGTTCCTAGCAATGATAAAATTGACCTAGAGAAGCCCATTCTAGGTTGAAAGAAAAGGAGAACTCGAAGAAATCCATTCTAAGAAAGATAAAATCAACTTAGAGAAATTCATTCTAGGTTAATGGAAATGAAGAACTTGGAGAAACTCATTCCAAGAAAGATAAAATTGACCTAGAGAAACTTGTTTTAGGTTGAAAAAAAAGAAGAACTTGGACAAACCCATTCCAAGTCACGTTTAATATGAAATGAGTTTGGGTTACTCGGCAAGGCTTAAAAGTGAAATAGGGTTTCAAGTCACTTGATAGGAGTAGAGCAAAAGGGCTTCAAGTTACCCTAACTGGCAGAAGAAAGGGTTTTAGATTACGCTCACAATGTATATTTGATATAATGATGCACTTGACATACAAGTGCATATTTGAATGATGACATATGATTACCCAAAAAATACATGCTTGATATGTCAATGTGAATTCATGCAATGATGATATAAGACAAAATTAATATAAATGCCAACAATGTGATGTGATGAGATGCTAACATGCTAGGCCCATGCATAAAGATTCTAATGGATTGTGCAACAACTTTTATGGATGCTGCTTCCATGACCTTTGAGAACTCTTAAGGTGAGCTCATGGAAAAGTTAATTGTAGTGCTCTTAACACATTTTGGGGTTACACATGCTATCACAAATGATTACCCTATTGTCACATAATCCTTGATACACTTAGTGCTTTAGCATGGTGGGATTCTCAATATGATCCTTGCCCCAATATTGGTTCATTTAGGTTAGTGGCACCATTTTCTTAGGTGTTTGTCATTCATCAACTACTCAACATACGCAAGGAAAGGAAATGAAATAATAGGCAATGCATTCATCATGCAAGGTGTCTTATTGAATTCAAGAAGGTGCCTATACAAAGTCATTGCCAAGGTCTTGGGTAAAGCTATTAGCAGATGCCATAAGAGTACATGAAAGCAAAGTAAATTTGTTTCCAATGAGGACAAAAAAGGAAAATATCTCTTTAATGATGGGAAGTATATCAAGAGCTAAGAATAACTCTTTACTTTGCCATTCTTTACACACCCTCACCCTAGTGGATTTATAAACAACTCTCTTTTTACTCAGATCATTTTCCTAAAATTGTACATCATCCCCAATGCCTTCTATAGACTAGCATGGGTATTTATTAGTAAACACACATAAGATAACTAAAAGTAAAACCATGAGAGTAAGGCAAGTCATAACCAGAGGATGGTATCTATTTTATGCTTCCTATTGTCATTGGGGGGTTGTCAATCTACCTATTTCAGTAGTGGGTTAGGTTGAGATGTATATCTTTACAATTGATTAATTAACTAATTAGCATTTAAAGTGAATATTATGGCACGATGAGGCTTTAGGGGTATGAAATCTTATTCCACAACATAATCTAAAAAATACAGCAAACCGTCATAAAATCATTAATATTTAACAATCATAATGGCTTTTTATGAGAGTTTAATTTAGTTTAAAATGCCATGCTAGATATTCCCTCCAAAGTTTCTAGACCACCCAATAATGTGATAAAGGTTTCGGCATTACAAAGCATATATCCAAAGCATTCATGCATGCTTAGAACCTTTAACTCTGTAGCTATGGTATAATTAGAAATACTCTTACTGGCCAAATAGCTAAGAAGGATACCAAGACGTGGCTCCCTTTAATAACTGTGGATGTGGCTACACATCCTCTCAATGCATGGATTCCTTCACTATACATTAAGTTTGTCTCTCTGGTAGCTAACACTTTACAAAGTTCTTTGGCTGCCTTCAGAAATTTAACATCTTTCCCTAGATTAGAACTACCAAAGACATAGATAAATTGAATTTGTGCATTGATGATATTTCTTCCTCTTTTTCTGTCCTAGCCATGTATGGACTAACAAGTGTAAAAGTGTATTTATAGGCATAAATAAGTGATAGAAAAATCAGGCAATCCAATCACTATCAGGAAAGTTTAAATTTTAAGAGAAAAATAGTCAAAAGTAAATGTCAAGTGTAGTTACCTCAGACATCAGCTTGGAAAAATAATTAAGACAACATACAAGAAAGTCAAGCAAAAATGACATGCATATGACTATGAACAATAACATCAAGAGAAGGATGGACTGCCATAAGCATGTTATTCAAACCTTGTTTAATAGAGTACTATAGTCAATTTGAAAATAGATTTGAGGAACTTCATGTTGTATACTCATTTCCAAATGAGTTTAGTGAATCACTTAAGCAAGAACAAAAGCTTAGGCACCAAATTATTCTAACCATGTTTACCCAAGTTTTTCTTGCACTAGTCAATGTCACTCATATATTCATGGTTGCTTTTAAAGTTAAGTCACTCATTACTTATAAGGAAAATCTATATTTGGTTGGAGTACACAATTGTAGATGGTGATAAGTATTGTGGACATTAACACTCTAGTATGCATCTTTTAGTGAGTTGTAACTATTAGAATTTGTTTCATATTGTAGGCTAGTTGCATTGAATAACTTAAAAAAGTCAAGAGGAAGTCTTTATTATACCTCTTGCTTTGTCACCTGTTTTCATAAGTCTAGCTACCTATACATATGATGGAACCTTAAGGATGCACTTTAAGACCCTCTTGTTGCCATGAGTAGGACTGTGTAGTGGCAGTGAAGAAATGACTTAGATTAAGTACTCATGGATGGTTTTAAAATGTACTTACTTGTTACTTGTCTTTGGTGTATTACCTCAATCCTTGTACTTTTTGAATTTGTTGTCATTTTGTATAGGCTTCGCATGCTAAGTTCAATTATTCATATGAAATGTCATAATTGTTTGCATGATTAGTTTCATCTCTACTATCCTTTACTTATCAATTCTCATTTAAAGTTTCACACAAATAAGTACAACATTATAATTACAAATTCATAATAGCATAGTAGCAGTCACAACTTTAATTGCATGAGGCAACTATTGTGTCTCTTGAGATACTTGCACAAATGGCTCATAAAAAAGCTTCTAAAATAATATGTTGAAATGAAGATGACAAAATTTGCATTTGAACAGATAGAAGCATTGGATCCTATGGCTAAGAAACTCTCACAACTAAGGTACATTGATATTCTTTCAACTTTTAGAAATTATAGTTCCTAAGTATTAAAAAATACTTGAGTCAAGATTGTCTATCTATGTTTATCCTAAATTGGTTTAATGATGTCATCTTGTTAACAAGAAATTCTCTAATTATGTTATATCATTAAATTGCCATAGATTTGACACTGGCACAAAGTGTGAACATGGAGGCTTGAAGAGATGTATAGATAAATTTAGGTTATTTTGTATATATTTCTCCAAGGTTTTTACCATATAGTTTAATTATTGTTAATTGTGCTCTTATGGTGGCACTAATGTTTAATAATCTTTATAGGGCTGAATATTACATTAACCATGCTTTCAAAGATAAAGCTTTATAAGGTCATGACAATAAAGTTATGCACTTTGTGAATTTAACTCATGATAACATTTTTGCACTTCAAGGTGAATGAAAAGATCTTCGAAATATGGAAGAGTTTGTCTGATGAGGAGAAATTGCATATAATAATGTAGTCACCAAGATCATGAGCAGTCTATGAAGGAGGAACCACAAAATTGAAGGGTAAGTGTAACATTATATTTACCATATAATGTTTACCACTATGTCAATAATGTTAGATTAATAGGATAACTTTTACACATTCAAGGAAGCTATTAGTGTATAGAGCCATCCAAAATTGAATAGATATGAATGTGAGATTTAGACAATTACTTCAAATTGGGTGTGATGCACTCAATCATGAAGTTTACTTCAAGATCTTGGAGGGGTTTGATCTTGAAACAAAGTTGCTCTCCTTCTAAGGTGTTACTATTTTGATAAGCCTTTAAGATGTAGACACAATCACAAGCATTCCATGAGGGGGAAACCCATTCCTTATCTGTGATAATTCTTTCATAATTGATTGAAAAAAAAAGAGTTGCAAGCAAGAGATGGAATGATTGAAAGGAGATAATGCATGGCCAGAGAGGTGGCTACATGTTTAAGTGGGCTTTCCTTAAACTCCTTAGGCATTCAGTCATGTCTAATGTCAAGCACTAGAATTACAAATAAGTTGTTAAGTGCTATGTTAGACATAGATCGTGTTGCTAAGTACAATTAGACCTCAATTGTATATGATTTTTTTGTATTAGAGATTACAAAATTCAAGAAAATGAAGAAGGAAATGCCTAAGAAGTGTATACTTGGATGTTTGTTATTTTTTAAGGTTTTTCATATGACCATTAAGCAAATCACTTCTATGCCTATAGCTTGCATGTTACTCGTTTATGCATACAACATGTTTGGAAAATGTTTACTAGATCTTCTTCTTGCATAAATTCTTCCTTTGCTCATTTGTGTGTGATAACACAACTAACCCATTATAGTATTGATCAATGATCATAACCGAGATTGACTTGAGTTAAAGAGGAAGAGTCATGAGGTTTATATAATTAGTTTGTTAAAATGTGTTTACACATCTTTACTACATAAATTTGCTAATGAGTGTGACTTAGTGTTGTAAGTTATATTGTACCCTATTGTTGATGAGGACATGGAATAAACATCCAATGACATTTTTCAAGATCTAGTTTAGTCTTTTTCTTCTTTTTCTCCTTATTAGTACTCTTATTTATATAAGTGGCATAAAATATATATGTTAAATGTTTCAAATGAATAGAACTTTGTTTTAATATTATTTTAAAGATGATCAAAGAAGCACACTGAAATATAATGCAAAGTGTAATGAAAAGTGTGAAACATGTGACATATGAGGTGCTAGTGCCCATTGAAAGACTAATGTGTCAACTATCACCACCTTTGCCATCATCTGCATTTGACAAGTTGCATCTAAATCTAAAACTAGTAGTGATGATTAGGTGATGGTAGATGACTAACAAATGAACTCATCATCAAATGGTGATGATTTATTTGCCAAGAAGGCTTCGGATATAGCATCTGCCTTGGTACTCAAGAAAGAAGCCAATAAAGTTCATTAGGTGCCTAAGATTTTGTTTGTTGAAGTTCAAAAATGTATGAGTTTTGCACCAAAAAAGACAGCCAAAAAGGACTAGAAGAAGTTTGTATTAAGACCTTAGCTGTTCTGATTATATTTCACTAGCACCTTGATAATGGTTGATCAATATGGTATTACAATTCCAATCACCTTCGTATAACTTGTGTGGTTGTATTTCATTAATGTGTTACATATATTGATGTTGTACATGAGAATTTCGAGTAGTGATAATGGTGATGAGATAAAGGATGAATGATGAAAAGCATAAGGATGGAAGTGTAACTTGATACCTTTGTCACCTTCTATTATGGTAAATGCTTTATTCAAACAGAGATTAATCATCTATATGAATTAACTTGTGCATCTCTTACTATAACAATATATTCTTTTATTGTTGAACTCCTCCCATGTGTGTAGCAAATATGTTGGATCTAAGTCAAAATTAGGATGTTTCTAAGGTGTACTTCTATTGGTTCAAACAAAGACAAATGCTACATCACAAGGTGCCACATTGTTATTAAAATTGTGGTTCTAACTTGATTTATTAATTCACTTGTTAATATGCAGTTTTTGGTTTTGTTATGTTGTAGGTACTTGCCTCAGTACTTTTTAAGTGGCACTGGTTCTACCTTGCCATCATCCACAATCAAGATACAATGTATATTCTAGACTCGTTGTAGGATGAAAATGACAACAACAAGATGAATTGTGTGAAATTTTTTGTAATGTGCTAAGTGGAATGTATGTTTTTAAAATTTATTCTATATATGAGTTTGGTTACATCTAGCATACAACATGCAAATACTTTGTGAATCACGTATAATTGTTTGGTAGCATAATTAATTTTTGCAACTATTCAAAATGATTGGTCCGAGGAGGATATAAAAGTGGAACTTGGAGATAAAATATGGTAAGGTGCCACAACAACATAATGGGTGTCATATAACACAACAAACCAAAACAAAATTTTAACTCAACTAGTATTTCTATGGATAAGAACAAATGTGTTGATCAATTTTTAGTAATGATTATGGCATTCAATGCATTTTGTACATAAAATGCCAGGATTGAGAGACAAAAGATCAATGGGGAGGCCAAACTATGCCTCGTATATGCAGGTACAATTAAGACTTTGAAATACTATTATATGTGTAGTTTGTAAACTATTGGAATTAGGAATGCTATTATGTGTTATTCAATATCCATGACAATATTATTGACTATCAATGCTAATTAGTATGGAAATTGGTGCATCATCCACAAAATGAGTTGTGTGATCAAATTCTGCAAGTATGGCCAAAGAGGAAAGGTAACTCTTTACTTGTATTAATACGTCCATTGTAGAGTGAATGAGGGAACAATAATGGAATGTTCATTGAACATTGGACCTATAATGGTGAAGGATTAAATATTTCAGACTTAGTTATTGTTGCATATGATATAACTGGCCTTAAAGCTTTATTTATGATACCATAAGATTACATGTAGTCTGTTACCATCTTTGCCACACTTATTATGGAAAAGGGTTATTATTTGGTGGTTTGACTTCGTGTCTAGGTAAGCAGGCTGGTAAAAGGAAGAGATAGTTAAAGCTACAAATGTTCAAGCATCATTGGTGCCACCCCTTGACACTAAAGTGTTTCTCCATGTTGCATAGGGCTATGTGATGCATCCACATGGCCGTGCAATATGATAGAATTAATTATTTTTAAGAGACATATATAGTTTCCCTTATAATATAAGATTTCAAAATCCTTTGCAAGTATAATGACCAACTATTTATAGGAAGCTGCAGTCTTCAGTGAGGAGACTGATTATCCTCCAACGTAGCACTAAAAAGGAGAAGGATGCATTGGCCTTGGAGAAAGTCTCTTATCGTTAGGGGTTTTTGGTGACGAGTGTTGCTTCTTAGCAAGAAGCTTGTGGATATTTGGCTAGCAACAACGTCATTTGAGTAGTTCATTTGGGTGATGAGATTTTCTATGGAGTTATCTACCTAAGATCATGAAAAGCATGATTACAAGTTTGTTCTTTGTGTTAAAAACAAAATTATTATGTTAACATTCTCTTAACAATTTGAATTTGTAAGATAATGTTGCTTGTAATCTCATACTTTACAATTGATATTTTATATTTACGTAAAATATTAGTTTCACAGATATTGTCCGTACTATTTTTATTATTCAAGCTTAGATTTTTTTTTTAAATAAAAATTTTACTTGAAGATATAGTTAACTAACATATAAAGCGCATGGAATTAATATTGCCAAAAATCCAAGAGGAAAAAGAATTTTAACGGTAAGTATTCATATAAAAATTAAAAATTAAATTTTTTTTATTCTCACCAAAATTAATGCACTTGCATAATATTTTTCATAATGTGTTTTAACCCTATTATCTTTATCTTGATACCAATTCTAGAAGAGGAGGAAAAAATCACAGGAATCAAAGTGTTACGTCTCATATGTGTTATGATATATGTTCTTTTTTAATAATAGAATCCAAGTTACATGTAAAGGAAGGCATAAAAACCCTAATCACTGACTCAAGTTTGGGAGGTTTGAAGTATATTCTTGTTTTACAAGAAATACTAAACAAAAGTAAAAAGTTGCCCAATGTAATTTATACCACGTGGGCACATACATACCCATAATGGGCCATACAGTATACTGTGACAGTATAAAATATTGAAAAATTTAAAATTTAATCCAACTTAATTAAGTATTTTTTCACATTATTTTCTACATCACAATTTCTGGATTCATTCTGTGTATGCATCACATATTTTCTTAGCCTGAATTATATAAAAGATTTTTAGAGTGTAAAAACTAAAGTAACGTAAAATTAATTAATCTGTAATAAAGAGTGATGAGGGTAACGAGACTTGCTAGCAACTCTTTTACAAAATATAAAAAATTATATTATTTCAGACAACAAAAAGATTATTATGCTAATTATAATTAGTTTGGTTAACAAAATTCAAAGTATTTTCTTTTTAAAGCTTAGGTTTGAATTCCTCAATCAATAGCCTTCCTTAATAAATAACTTATAAGTATCGTCTTCCTTTATCTTATACTTTTTATAAAAAAAAAAAAAGCATAAATCCTATTTGTGATTAATATTGGGAATTATTGTTGCGTGATTGTCCAATATTGGGATCTTGGACTGATCACCATTTGCTTGTCTATAAATAGCATCAAATTGGCCAAAAGCACAAGACACAAAACACGAGCTACTATAAAAAAAAAACAAGCATAGCATCATGGCTAAAGCAGCTCTAATGGTGGCTCTTATGGTGCTTATCGCGTTCTGTAAGTGCCTCTCTCTGTTTCTATTTTCTCTAATGCATGCGGGTTACGAGGTAGGAGATAATCCTGGTCTCTTTCGAATCTTTAACCTCCTTAATTCATATTGTCAAGAAGGGAGACGAGCCCAAGATCTTCGCAGTTATCACGAAGAACTTTTTCTAGTGGAACCAATTGACATTTTCTTGCCATTTACAATTACACTTAACCTGTTTTGGAAGTCCATGGTCATTGCTGTTTTACTAAAGGTAATTTCTATTGTCTTATGCTATTACAGGCCAGCTGCATGAAACGGAAGCACAAGCAGAGTGTGTTGTTTCTGGGGATTGCGTGCCAATGTGTAATGGATGCCAAAGCAACCAGTGCATTCGTGGGCACTGCCTCTGCGGTTGTCATGGAGATGTGCCCTGCGGCGTCCCTACTGACTGTGGGGCTCTCTGTGGAATGTGCTCAACTGGTTGCTTTAATGCCTTTTGTATCTGCCAATGTTAAATCTCCTTAGTTTGCATCCAATCACCTCCATGTTTTACAATAATTGATCATGATATGTGGATATATGTAAATGCGCTTCCTTTTTTTTCTTTTTTTTTTTGTGATATAAATGTGCTTCCTTTCAAGGCCACTGCCTCTATAATCTCATTTATTAATGAGCGCTTTACCCATTCAATTGCTTCACTGTTCTCTCCCTTCCGCGTCAACTTCAATCAGTTTTCCCTTCTTTTGCTTGTTTCTTTAGATTCTTTTATTTATTGATGAGGCAAAGCAAAGTATTTTTTTAGCTGCCCACATTGTTAAGTCAACTAAAATTCTGGAATTCCCTAGAAGATTCGTAGCACAACCCAAAAATAAATTATAACTAAAAATTGATTAATTAAACTAAAATATACCAAAAATAAAAAGGAAATAAAATTATAATTTATTGATGTTCAGTTAATAATGAAAAGTATATATTTATAAAAAAAATCCTAAAGCATCATTTGAATATTTATTGATGCGATAGATATTAACATATGTCACTTTCATAAAAATTAAAATTCTGAATTTTAATATTATTGTGTGTTAGACAAAATTATTGATTAAATTACAAAATTAAAATTTATTGGCAATATAATTTGTAGTCAAACAAAATCACAAATTGATTGAAAAATACATTAAAGCTAAAATTATGAATTTAGCGTTAAAAGTCAGGCAAAATAAATGAAAGAAAAAAAAAAAGAAACAAGCAAAAGTATTAAAGAAAAGAATCTTATAATATTCCTGGAGTATTTATTGATGTAATAAACTTTGATATGTGTCGCTACTTAAAATTGAAAATTAGAAATAAAAAATAATAAACAACAAATTCTATCTGCTTGTACCCTATTTTCTCTTGTAGGAACAAAGAAAATTTTCTTCATTTTGTAGATTTTCTTTTATTACATTTATTACGAAAATTTTAATTAGAATAGCCTAATTCTTTAACGCCAATTTTTGCAATTGACTATGTAATTTAGTAAGTGCCTTTGGGATTTTGCAAACAGACCAGGGAGTTCTTTGGTGCATACAAGGTGCAGAACCCATCAAATTGGGTTCTGGACGATGGAAAGGTTTCAACATTATGAGTTCATGCTTTGGTGTATAACGTCAACAACTTTATTTAGATGTGTCAAAGTGAGTTGGATCTGTTGGTTCAGCTAGCCTTTTGTGCCTAAGAGATTGAATGAATTTGTATTTTTATACCTATAAAAGATGCAAACTAACCTGTTTTGTCATGCTTAATTTGGAGATTATAGCGCGATATAACTTGGTGGACTGGTTTTATATAAGAAATAGTTTGAGTTAATATTTTTTTGGTATATTAAAATTATAAATTGACTAATTTATTTTATTTAATTATAAACAACATGAGTTAAGATAAACAAACTTATTTTAATATATCTATTTATCAAATTAAATTTTATAAAATTTTTACTTACAAAAGTTTTAATAAAAAAACTAAATTATTATATTTATTAGATTATATCAATTATACTATAAAATTAAAAAAAATCCTTCAACTGTGACAGCCTTGTGTAATGAAACTTTTTGTATATTTAATATTTTGTTATCTCATCTTAACTTAGAATGCCAACTACCCTAACATTACTCAATCTCATCCTCATTTGGGTTCTTTCTATTCTCTGCCATATTCACCCTAATCAAATAATATCGTGGAATCATGGCATTTCCCCTAAATAGCAAAGCTTCACACCATTCTTAACTAAAATCCCAAATCCAAGACAATAAGAAAAATAGAAAACTTATGGACCGTTTTAGAGGAAAGCTTTTCCACCACAAATCATTCACCCGTCCACGCCCACCCCGTCTTCCCTCTGACCAAACACAGTTTGTTCTTGAGCTGAAACCCGGTCTTCTTCGCTCCCATTTCTCGCGCTTTTATTTCTTTCCATTTTTAGTCCTTCTTCACCGACAGCATGTGGCCACGGGCAACAATTTGTCTCTCTCCCCGACTGTGCTTTAAGCTGTATAAATTGAGTGCCAGCCTGTTAACGGTTAGAATCCAACGTGACAAATACCGTTCAAATGGATGGTCCAAATTCTCTCTCAGAACTAGCTAAATTTATAACACCCAAATTCGTCTATAATCAGAGTCTTCCTGTGCCACTTCTCACGAAGGGAAAGCCAGAACAAAAAACACTCTCAAGGTTTGGGAGGCACGCGGGTAAAGGTGGTGAGGGTGAGACAAAGCTTTTCTGGTCGAGGAAGAGACTGTGACCGAGACCCATTGATTTTGATCTTACTGCATTGCCTGCTGCCTGGTTAGTTTATCGAATTTTTGTTCTATTTTATATATTGCTGCTTCGATTGCAACGTGCAGATATGGGTTTGTTTTTTTGGAATTATTTTTCCCGGGAGACCTTGAGATTGAGCCGTGGAATCTGTGTGTGAATAGCTTTGGTGGAATCTGTATGTAAAGTGGATTCAAAAATTTTCAGGCTGGGTGCATTTTCAAGTTCTATGCTTGTTTGCTGCGAACAAATTGCAGATGGGTTGATGAAAATAATATTGGCTTTTTCTTCTTTTAAATTTCCTTCAATTTAATCTGCTATTCAATTTGATAGGTAATTGCATCTTAATAGAAGGCCAACAAGTAGCTTGGAATTTTATTATTTTAGGGGCAATGTTGTCTATTTGTAAAGTTGGGTACAGGATAATGTTTACCTGAAAATTCAAGGATTAATTCCGTGCAGCAAGTCTTTTTGAAGGAAGTGATGGGTTTTCGACGGCAAGGTTTTGTATTATAAAAAAATATAAAAAAATTTGTATTTATAAGCTGACACGGTTTTTCTCTACTATTTTATATCAACATCATTTGTTTATGTTGAATGAACTAAACGATTTTGAATGTATGAAAATGATTCTGGCCTTGAGTTAAATATTTGGGCATCGTGGGACCATTTTGATATGGACCGTTTACTTTTTATTTGACATGCAGCATGTGATTGGTTAATGAGTCTGTAGCATACAAGGGTGATTTGTGAAAGCTCAGAATATGAGTCTAGCAGCAGAACAATCTTTTCACTTTGTAGACATTTTTTTTATAGGATTATAAACTGATATGATTAAAATAATTGATCATCAACCTCATTATTTTTCTGAATTTTTGCAATACAACTGTTAAATGAAAAGCTGCTCTCACCGGATAATTGTCATATATCTTCAGAAGTAACCAATTGAAAAATAATTGGAAAACTTTTGTATGGGGAAGTTTTATTGACTTTCAATGGCAGTATTTTCATTGTTGAATTCTTTGTTCTTTATTTTTGGTTCTCTTTGTTTTGCATTATTTTTTGTACCTATTTTGGAGCTTGTAATGCCTGACAACTTATGATATCTTATAATTTATGTTAGCAACCACATGCCCCTGGTACAATGCATCTGTCCTGACAAATGATTTTCCTTTTATCTCTTCCTTTATGGAAAAGTCATGTCAATGCCACCAGAAATTGAATTGATTCATTTTTTGTTACACTTTCTTAACAAGAGTAATAGGTTCAATTAAAATGTTCCATATGCTTTTATTAAATTTATTATTTCTATTACTAGAAATACTTGCTTATACCTGTTTTTTACCCTTCTGTACAGTCCCAACTCCCAAGATGGTTGCACAGAACTTTGTTGTTGATTTGAATAAGCCCCTTGTCTTCCAGGTACATCGACAATTTTTTGATTTCTTCCCCAGTATATGACCTTGAGTAAATTAGTCTCAACTCCCTTGCATTTTGTCTTTATTACGCAAATCTAAGCTCAATGTTGAAAACCTACACAAACCTCCCTTAGTCCCTTGAATAAAAAAAATTTATAATTGCTCTTGAAGTAAGTGATTTCTTTTACTCTAAATCATAATACAAGTCAATTTTGTCTAAATACTGAAACACAATTAAAATTTTATAAAATCAAAGTTCCAACCAAAGGCTCAAATATATACAATGATTTATCTAGACAAGACTAAAACATGTTTCATTCAACTTTGTAGACTTAGTTTTGCTGATCTAGAGGAAGAATTATATATAAATCTCATAACAAACTGAGAATTATTTTACATAAGGAGGTTTGTGAAAGTTTTTAGAAATATCAAGAGAGGTTGTGTAGGATTTTAAATATTTCTTAAGGGGGGGTTTGTGCAGGATTTCAAATACAGGGGAGGTTTGTGAAAGAGAGGCAAAACACAATGGAGGTTGGAGTAATTTATTCATGAACTTAATATACTGTCTAATTACTCATGAACTTAATATACTGTCTGCCAATAGAGTTAATTTGTGATTGTGAGATAGGTTTTATTTTTGTTTGTGTTGAGACCCTTGGTTGAAATTAAAAGCAGATAATTAGCTTATTATTTTGCTTGAATTTGACACACTTGTAAATTGTTTGAAAGGTTGGACATCTTGGAGAAGCTTATGAAGAGTGGATTCACAAGCCGATTGTTAGCAAAGAAGGGCCGCGCTTTTTTGAAAGTGATTTGTTGGAGGTATGACCTTTAAATATATAAAAAAATTTAAATGCCTTCAAGTTATTGGTTTATACTTACACTTGTAGGTTGTATAAGTTTGTCCATTTATAATATAACTGACTTGTTACTTATTGAAACAGTTCTTCACACGCACAGTCTGGTGGGTGATTCCAATCATTTGGTTGCCAGTTGTATGTTGGTCTAGCTCTATCTCTCTACGAATGGGCCTTACTTGTCCTCATGTAGCTCTTATGGTGGCCATTGGCGTTTTTGTGTGGACACTGGTTGAATACACATTACACCGTTTCCTTTTCCACATGAAGACAAAGAGCTACTGGTTAGATATGTCTCTCTTTCCCTATCCCCTTTTGCTAGTGTAAACAGATGTTAACCTTAGCATCTGTAATTTTTTATTTTGAAAGGAAATGCCTAACTTTTTGAACAGCTTACTGATTTGAGGAATGCTGAACTGACGTGTTTCTTGTTTTTTGGCCAATGTTTTCTTTAGGGGAAATACCATTCATTATCTTCTTCATGGTTGCCACCATAAGCATCCCATGGATGGCTTGAGACTTGTTTTCCCCCCTGCTGCAACAGCTATATTATCAATACCGGTATCTCATTTCTCCCAAATTATATTTTATTTCTGTACGTGAACATCTTGACTTTCATATATATATATATATATATATATATTATCCTTATTCTTCTTCTTTGTGAACCTCTTCTTTCTCTTGATGAATTCTTTTATCAAAACAGTTAATTTTCAATGTTTGGCTTGAGCCTTTCTGATAATTGAAAAGCATAGCTTGTCTTGCTTCCTAGATGAAGTTGAATTTACATAAAATTGAGTAAGCCTCTTAAAATTACTAGCCTTCAATGGAGTCTTTTTCAGCCAAAGTCTTTTTATTCTCTTCTTTAAGATGACTGAGTTGGGGCTTTCCTGAAATTTATGGAGATTTGTCTTGGGCATGAGATTCTTAGTTAAGATTTTTTTTTTTTATTTCTAATAATTTATGGTATGCTTTCTGATTGATCCTAGCTTAAAAGAAATTCATTTCCAGGGCATATGGAAAGAAAGAGCTGCCTTGATATCTTTTATCTATGTTTTCTGTGTGGGATTTGCAAACTTACCGTGGTTGCTAATGTTATGGTTTTCAAAAGCCCTCTAGCTGACTAGGAAAAACAGCTGCAGGTTTTGTCATAGTTGCAATGCAATCAATGCCATATATATATATATATATCAAAAGTGGTGTATTCAGTTAATGTTTTAGAAATGCTGTGGCATTATAATGACTAAAATGAGTGCGCAACTGTTTGATTGCCGTCTTTTATGTTTACATACTTTCTTACATGCTCATTAATAACTATATATCTGTTATTGTAAGAATGATTATATTTATTGTCAAGGGGATCACTGTTATAGTTTTGTTGGGAATGGTTTAGGGGAATGTTTGTTCCCTTGTCCTGCAATAGGGGAATGTTTCTGATATGGCTATGCAGAAAGCACATCAGAGGCACCAGCGATAAATAACACAGTTTGTGGCTTTCCGGCAGAAACATCAAGAAAACTTTCCCCACTGTTAATTATATGATTTATCATAGTTGTTGGAAGTGCAATGCCACGCCATTGACATTGTGCTTTGCAATGTTGCCTAGAGCAAGAATTTATGGATTACATTGTGCAATCCAGATTGCATTGCAATTGTGTGTGCAATGTGTGTAATTCTGTTATGTATTGCATGCGCAATTCATGAAATCTAGGTTTCAAAGGTTGAAAGGAAAATTTTGACCCTGAGCCCTAACCTCACCACTTTCTCATCTCCCTTGGTGCTGAACTTAGCTCTGCTTCTTTCTGTTCTCTTGACTCTTTACCTCTCTCTCAGAGCTCTCTTTCTTGTTCTCTGGTGCCAATAGGCTCTACATCTTTCTCGGAGCTCTCTCTGGTCTGGTCTAGGCTCTGTTACCTCTGTTCTGTCTCTCTTTGGTGCTGAAGCTCTTCATCTCTCTTGGAGCTCTCTCTGGTCTGGGCTCTGTTTCCTCTGTTTCTGTTTTATCTCTTTCTCTCTGGTGCTGAGTTCGGTTGGAGCTTTCTCTCTGGTCTGGACAATTTCGCTTCTTTCCTCTCTAGTGTATTACTTGCTCTTTGAAACTCCTTTTCTTTTATTTCAATTTGGCTTTAGTTTAATTGCCTTATTCTTCATGGCTCTGTTCCTGTTCTGGTTTATTTGAATTTGGCTTTAGTTTAGATATTGATGCTCAGAGCCTTTAGCCTTAGACTCCTAAACTTCTTATGCTTTTGGTATTAAGTTGTTTGGTATATTTGTTTAATCATTGGAGTGTTTGATGTAGCTTGTTATGGGTTAAGTGTTTGGAACTTTGAATGATTGTTAGCTGCAAATTGTGCTTTTAATATTTATGAAATGTACTTCTTTTATTTATTATAGTGATTTTGGGTTATGTGAAATATAGAAAATTTAGATATAATGTGGGGGCAATAATCCAAATTATAGTGTGTACGCAATTCACTGTGCACAATGTTGCTATAGCTCCTACGAGCAATGGTTTGCATCTGGCAATTAACAACTGTGTGATTGATTAGTGTGCGATACATGCATGTTTTCAATGTCATTAAGATGTGCTGCTATCAACTAACATGCATGGTTTCATGGTTCTGTCTATTGATTTTGATGTTATTGTTCTTCATGTCAAGTTTTGGAACTTCGTGAAGCTTATATCCACTCCGTCAACTGCTCCTGCTTTGTTTGGAGGTGTTTTATTGGGTTATGTGATATATGATTGCACCCATTTTTACCTGCACCATGGTCAGCCAAAACCTGCAATGCCCCGAAATCTTAAGGTAAAAGTGCTTACTTTCTAACTTGAGATGACAATTGAATTATCATATATACCTGCTCTATGCTGATGAGCATTATTATGTAGCTCAGTCAAAATGTATAAATCACCAGGTTATTAATCTGCTGAGAAGTTGGCGTGTAAAAGTAATTTTGAATGTTTAATTAGAAATTAAGGTGCTTTCTTTATAGATGTTGTCAATCTAGAGGCGTTATTTTCCATTTTCTGGCTTGTACTTATGGGCCTCTTTAATGGGTGTAAAGACATGATAGATTCTTACTCTCAATTCTTTTTTAAAAAATGAGATTTACAGGTCTCAGCCTAAGCCTCAAGCATTTTTTCCCTCCCTTTTGTTTGTTGGCATCAGGAGTTTGTATGGAATATTTTAACGAGTATATTGATCTGCTTAGCCATGAAAAGGGACTAATAATCTTTACTGGTTATTGTGCAGAAGTACCACTTGAATCATCACTTCCGGATGCAGAACAACGGCTTTGGGATCACTTCATCATTTTGGGATAAGATCTTTGGAACGCTTCCTCCATCAAAATCCGGTCAGAGTGGTAGATAAATTACTGCGAATTGCATTGGTTGAGATCACGGCAAATTCGAGGAGTTCAGACAAATATGTAAATTAATTTCTGCTTTCATTTGTCTATTTTATGCTGCGTCTCAATTGATATCTTTGGAGGGTGAGTGTGCCATCTCGAGTCAATTTTATGGTGCATCCGTTAGACAGTGGAATATTCAGTAAAATTTGTTTATTTGTGCTATCTCTGCTAAGCATCCTTGATTAAATATTTCCTCCTGTCCATATTGCTTTCGGCTGTAGCTATACCTGAATAGAGGATTGCGAGAATTCCCAAGATGGAAAGTTGACAAAATTTGCTGGATTCAGAGAGAAATAATCACTCCAAGTGGCTATTTGTGTATAATAAATAAGCTTAAATAATTACTTTGCAGTAGAATTTTTCTTGAGTGTATCATTTCTCATTGCTTTTTGAGCTTGGTTATTTTCTGTAGAGGTTTTGCCTTATGCCCAGGATGTTTTCCTGCGGCTTATTAGTTTTAAAGGAATTGTGCTTACTGCGTAGCATATCGCCATTGTCATCCAAATATCTAAAATTGCTTGGATGATATAGGATCTTACGTTTTTGCAAGATACTTTAGTAAAAGTTTTTATTAACTTATGTAATTTTCTAATGTTGTCTGTTCCTTATAAATTTTTAAGTCTCATACTGTGAACCTTGATTTCATCTGTATTTGATACCCAGGTATTTAAAACAGATATCTGGAAATTATATGTCAATATATCAAATAGTCCTCAGAAGAGAAGCAATCCACTCAATTCCATTATTAGCGATTTATGAAGTACTCATCTAATTTTCTATCTTTTTTGGTCGTATTTTTTGTAACCTTATGTATCAGCTATAAAAAGATTCATTAATTTTTTGCCATTATGTTTCAACTTGTACGACCGTAACATAAAGATAAAAATAGAGAAGGTGAAATATATTAAATCTCTTTATATTATAAGTCGTGTTAAAAATTTTTTTTGTAGTACTAATTGAGATAAATTATTTTTTAAATTTTAAAAATTTTTATAAATTATTCTCACATACCTTAAATTGTAAATAATTTAAGGTATAAGGATAATTTAGGATACGTAAAATAATTAATGATTTGAAAGTAATTTAAGATATATAAAAATAATATGTATAATTTTTTTAAATATAAGAAGTGATTTATTTTAATTAATACTGTAAGTTTTTGTTTTTGTTCATAATCTAAAGTGTAAAAGAGTTTAATACATTTTACCCAAATAAAAATAGGTAATTTAAAAAGGGCTAAATGATAACATATAATAGGTAATTATTCATATTAGGGTAAATTACATTCATTTGTCGCTAAGTATTTGAATATAATTATTTACTTTATTTTTATTGAAAAATTATATTTTACCTAAATATCTTAATTTAACAAAAAGTATATGTAGATGCCGAAAAAATGTTTACAATAATCTCATTAAATTATATTTGCATAGATTTTAAGGTTATAATACTTTTTGAATTGTATTATGCTAACAATAAAACTAAATAATTTTTTATTCTTGTACTTAATTCTAGTAAGATGGTTGATGATTTAATATTAACATTGTCAATTTTTTTTTACTGTAATTTTAATTTTTACAATAAAGTTTCATGTTAAATTAGAACAAAAAGCATGTTAAATATTTTTTGGTAAACTTAACCCCATGATACCTATATGTTTAAACTAAAAAAAATTTCTTGATAGTTACACATATTGTTAAGCTCAGTGCTTGCAATAAATGTGGTTGGATTCAAATGTAACATTTTTTAGTTAGTCAAAGTAGTTCATTGAGTTAAAGCATAATTTTTAAAAAAAGATAGAGTAAAATGTAATATTTAATATACTTTTTATAAATATTTTGTTTGCATTTACATATATTTTATTAATTATACTGGATCATTAAAAATGAAAATAAGATAAAGTTTGATATTCCAATATCTCTTAAAATTATTTTTTTAGTCACTAAGATAAAATAAATAGAAAAAGTAGATTGTGAAATTGATATAGATAAATGTATTATATTGCTGTAAAACACAACATTGTAATTCTCCTTTAACAACGCGTACCTCCCCAATGTTAGCATCGGCGGTGTCCTGAGCAATACTAATCATGGCTCCCATGAATTCCCCTTCCCCATTGCGAACCGCAATGCCCCGACACAGATTTGGTTCTTCTGATTGTCAGGGAGAGATAAATATAAAATTAAAAAATAATTAAAAAAATACAAGTCTTATATATCAAATTTTATAAAAAGATAAAATTTTAAAATTAAAAAAAAAAGTTAAAGAATTTAAATCTGCCAAACGCATATATAACTTAGCTTTTCAGAAAGTTTCATCAATATTGACCTTGTGGAGGAGGTAAAAGAAAAGAAAAACATTAAACTTGTAGAGGGAAGACGCCGGCCTTTTTTAATGAATACTATCAGGGACTGTAGGAGTATTACCACAAGATTCTTGTTGAAACGAAGAATAGTAAAAGTCACTAATCATATATAATACTAAGGGAAAAACCTTGGAGGATCTCCTCCAATCAAATCATGGCATTTGACTTCCTCAATGTATGACTCATGTATTTAATAAAGGCTAACTTAAATGCCATTTTTCACCTTTTAAAGATCCGGTTTGTACACTCTAGGAGGAGGTTTCGTCCTGAACCCAAGAACTAGTCTGGTAGAACATCTTTGTTTGCTGCACATAAAAGGTCTAGGTTATCGAAATTGTTTTTATAGATTCTTCGCCCCTCCTCCCCCGCCGAAATCCATATTCTTACGTTTCTCCTTATCAATCGATTACTTCCCTCCATTGAGCTGCCGTTCTCTGCCGCAGGTTTAATCATGATACTATAGTGTCTGCATTATTTCTTACACTTTATTCTTCTTCATATCACAACTTTGATTTTGAGTTTTGGTTTGCATTCATTGATAATGTCAGGTAAATTTCTCTGCAAAATTTGTGTTCGTCCCCTACCATCTACCCAAGTATGTGCAATATTTACCGGCCACATGTATTGAGATGTGTTTTATTATCTTCCAAATTGCTGACTTTCTTGATGGGTGGGTAAAATCCCGATGTCCATTATGGATGTGGACAAGTATGCTACTTTGCGTCAGGTTGAAATTCATGCCAAGGATCTTCGAATTCTTGACCAACTGTTATCATATCCTTCAACCATTTTGGGCAAAGAGAAGGTCATTGTTCTCAATTTAGAGGTAAATCTCTGTTTTTGTTCAACCATGACTCTTATAGATTTGTTTGCTTTGCTCTTAATCTGGGTTTGTTTAACGATTAATAATACCTCTAATTTTCACTACTTTTGAGTCACTTTTGCAGCATATTAAAGCTATTATCACTTAGAGGAGGTTCCTTTATATCTTTAATTTTTATTATCGTCAATATCTTTCTCCTGTGGAATCAATTTTTCCAGGTTATGCTATTTGTCTTGAGTGTAGGTGTTGCCCAGGAATCCACTGGATGATGATGTTATATCAATTGTTGATGAGCTTAAATGAAGGTTACCAAAAGAAACTGCTATTGGCCCAGGTCAAGGAGATGAAGAAGTGCCATGTGTTCAAGAGGTTGAAGGTGGAGAAGAAAATGTTACTATTCATGGCGACTTTGATTTTTGGAAAGATATTTGATTCTATTTTTATTGCTGATAATCTATTGGCAAGGTTCTACATCATGCTGTTATATGCTTTTAGTTGTTGCAAATTTCAAATCCTTCTAACTTTGATTATCTCCATCAAGTGTTTTCTTATTACAATAATGTCATCACCAATCAGACATGTTTATTCGTTGAACCTGAACACAAACCAATCACACATTAATGCTTATTAAAGGAAATTATTTGTTTTCTCAACTATACGGCAATAGTTAATCAATGTGAAAGTTGACTTTCCTAAAATACTCAATTAAAAAGATTTGATTGCTATTAATCATAATACATATTTGAACCATTAGAGGAATTCCTTTTTATATAAACAAGCATACATAGTTCAGATCAAGAATTGGGGTTAACTAATCAATCATTAATTCACCTAATTGCCAACAAGTAATCACCTTATAATGCTTACTGATATTTCAGTATACTGATTCTAATAAAATTAGAGGAAATGAATATAGATTGGGTGGGAATTATGTTTCCTATTAAAATTTGAAATCCTTCTAATTTTGATTATCTTAGTTAAGTGTTTTCTTATTATAATACTGTCATCACTAATCAAACATGTTTATCAGTTGAACCTTAACATAAACCAATCACACATTAATGCTTATGAAAGGAAATTATTGCTTCCTCAACTATGCTGCGATAATTAACGATTAATGCGAAAGTTGACTCTCTTGAATATACTCAATTAAAAAGATTTGATTACTATTAATTGTAATACATGTTTGAACCATTAGTGTAATTCGTTTTTATATAAACAAGCATACATAATTCAGATCAGGAATTGGGGTCAATTAATCAATCATTAATTCACCTTATTGCCAACAAGCACTCACCTTATAATGATTATCAAAATTTCAGTATATAGATTCTACTAAAATTAGAGGAAATAAATATAGATTGGGTGGGAATTATGTTTCCTATTTGTATTTAATTTGTATTTAAATATCTAATATAAATATATGAAATATTATATATCATAAATTGCACAATTTGATAAATGTAAACATAAAATAAGCATTTATTTTAAGGTCACTGCAATCACAAATAAATACCAAATAAATAAATAGAAAATAAATTACCAATTTTATAATATTAAGTAGATATTTTTGGAATAGACTGTTGAGACGGTTTGGATGCCCTGATATGTAAAAGAGGCATGATTGGTTTGTTTTTCATGTGTGTTACCCATCCACTTCCAGTATTTTATTTAACCTTAGCGCAATAGGTGTGATTTAAAAATGTCGTTGCTTTATTTACTTTCTCATACAGAATCTTATTTGCTATATATCAACTTTGGGCAATAGGAAGACAGTTTGAAAATACCTTTATGCTCATTATCTTTTATTGATTATACAAATTAATGCTCATTATATCTTATTAATTATACAAAAAGTGTTGCGACATGGGTCAAACTTGATATAGTTATCGTTTGTTAAAATTGCTATCCCACCTTTATTGCAATTTGATTTTGTTCTTGATGCAATTCAGATTTATCACCCATTAATAAATATTTATAATACTCATTAAATAATGACAAGATTACTTTAAATAATATATTATAAATGATAAATTATTAAATTTGTTAAATAATATAATATTTTAAACTGCATCCTAACCACTTATTGAGATTGAAAAGTTTTGATGTTCCATAATTTATATAGCTATTTGAATTAAATCATTACCTTTGTCTCGTGTTTATATTCTACAAGATAAAATATTAAATTAATTAAATAATATAATCAATGTTTAATTGAGAAACCCATTTGAATCATATAATATATTTTGCCTCAATTAATGAATTTGGTGTTTGTTAAAACAGATATCCCATATTAGTGCTGATTGATTTTGGCTATAATTCAAATTTATCATTCATTAGTGAATATTTATAATGCTCATTAAAGAATCACAATTTCACTTAATGCTTAATAACATAGAATAACCAACTGTTTTAATCCTCCTAATTGGCATAGTCTTATTATGATACATTTGACCACCCATTAGGCGTATTTGATAATAAAATTACAACCTTTTTTAATTTTGATTTGATTTTGTGATGACTTTGGAAATATAATTAGTTTCATCACCTTAATGCAATGAACAAATAGGGAGTAGTTGTTAATTAGCTGATGAGCATAGCATACTAAATTATCAAATTTCTGTGATATGATTTTTAATTAATTAGATTAAATTGATGTGTATTAACAAATCATCATGAAATTTGGTTTCTAGTTGTTGTAAAATTGAATCGCATATAAAAATGGATGGTTGTGATTATATTAAGAATTATACTTAAATAGATAAACAACTATTTTGCATTTGAAATATGATATATTATAAATTATATATCCTTTATACAATAATGTTATATATTACACATTATAACTAATGTACACTGAAAAAAACTTGGGAAATATCATGGCATGGGTCAACTATGCAATATTGTGATATGGGCCAAAAATAGATATAAAAAAGTTGAAATATTACATATTACCCAATATAAAATATTATATATTGTATATTCCAAATGTAAAGTATTATTTGAGCAAGAATCTTTCAACCGTGACTCACTTTTTTCTCTCCTTTAGTGCTCTCTCAATGAAGTTGAATTTCTTTACTTAGTTGAAAGAGCTGAAAAAAACTTTTATAGTCAATCAATCTATTTGTGGTTTAAATCATTGCCAAACAATCTTGATGCAACTGACTTTGGAGAAGGATTTTACCTTGTATTATTTGAAGAAATGCAATTAAGTTAAGATAAATGTGGTTCTAGCTTCCGTTCCAATTGGAATGTATTTATTGTGAAAACTTAAATAAATCGATGAATAACACGTTAAATCAGAAAATGATACAACGAATTGAACCATGGACATGGAGGGAGCTACAAGCTATTCTTGGGGACCTGATCCAACTGTCATTGTTCATGTGGCAATCTCACAGAGAAAACTAAACTACCATCCATGAGATTAAAATTATCTTAATGATATAATTTAATAAAATATTGGTTAAAATGCATAGATATCCCTTAAATTTTTGGTCAATTTTAAAAAAGTCCTCCTAAACTTTAAAAGTTTTCAATAAACCCTCATGAATTATGAAAAATTTTTAAAAAGGCCCTTCCGTTAAAATTTTTGTTAAATTTTGGATATTTTTTATGATTTGACCAAAATATCCTTAGAATATGTTTAAATTTTCATAATTCACCAATGTTAATCTGAAACGGAAACTCAAACCCAAGGGAGAAATAAAGAAAAAGAAAACCTTCCACTATTAGAACCCCATGAATGGAAATAGGCATGTTTATGGGACCCTGGTTTGCCAACATGGACTTCCTTATTACTTGCAACCCCATGAATGTTCACCACATTTTGAGCAAAAACTTTAACAACTACTTCAAAGGTCCCATGATTCGTGAGATTTTTGAAGTTTTTGGAGATTCCTTGAGAAAGCCATTTGGAAGAAGGTGGAGAGTAGCCTACTTGCACTCCTCCATCATGCACAGAAGCAAGAAATGGTGAAGAAAAGAAGATGACAGAAGCATGCTATGAAAGGTCATTATTGTTATTTATAAGATTTTTGTATATACCTTAACAAAAATTTTAACAAAAGGATCTTTTTAAAAATTTTTTATAATTCAGGAGAGTTTATTAAAAATTTTTAAAGTTTAGAAGAGCTTTTTAAAATTAACTTAAAGTTCAAGGGAATTCTGTGCATTTTAGTCTAAAATATTTAATCAAGAGATTTCATATTGATCACAAGTCATAATTGATATATCTACCTATACAATAATAAAAATTCAAATTATGAGTTTAATACATTAATAAGGTTATTAATTTGATTTAAATTAGCCAATTAAAATTTGAAATACTATATTCAAATTTAAACTTGTGACAAAATATAAATATAATACTCTAAATAGGTTTATAATTTTATTTGATTTTGCCGCTTAAAATTTGAAATTTGAAATTTAAAATTAAACTTGTGACAAAATATCTAAGGAAGAAATAAGCAAATTTGTGAAAATATATAATTGATACATCTAAGTATAGAATAGTACAAATTCAAAATATGAATTTAAGACATTAATGTTGTGATTTATTCAATTTAATCAAGCAAACTAAAATAATTTTAAATTTTAAAATATGTTGTATTGACTTTATATGGTAACTTGATTTTTGAGATAGAAAGAGAAATTTTAGAGAAAGAGAGAGAGAGAGAGATAAAGAAATTTTAGATTAAGAAAGACAGAGAGAGAAATTTCCAAAGAGAGAGAAAAAGAAGTTTTAGAGGAAAATTTTGAAGAGAGAAAGAGAGAGATAGAAAGAAATTTTTGAGATAGAGAGAGAACTTTTGGAGAGAGAGTGAGAAAAAGATTTTAGAGAGAGAAAGAAATGGGATAAATTTTAGAGAGAGAAGGAGAGAGACAGATAGAGATTTCATAGGGAGAAACAAAGAGAAAAACATTGGAGAGAGATAGGAAGAGAGAAAGAACTTTAGAGAAAGATAGAGAAATTTTAAAGAGAGAATGAGAAGCTTTAGGGAGAGAAAATGAGAGAAATTTTAGAGAGGGAGAGAAAGAAAGAGACAAAATTTTTAGAAACGGAAAGAGATAGTGAAATTTTAGGGAGAGAGTGAGAGAGAGAAAGATGAATGGACATAGAGAGATAGAGAGATAAATGTAGAGAGAGAAAGAGAGAAATTATAGAGAGAGAAATAAAGGCAAATTTTTTAGAGAAAGAGTATTCTAAGAGAGAAAAGGAGAGAGAGAAAGAGAGCAAAATTTTTTGGGAGGGAAAGAGAAATTTAAGAGAGAGAAAGAGAGACAAATTTTAGTGAGATAGATAGAGAGAGAGCAAATTTTAAAAGAGAGAGAAAGAGATAAAAACATTTTGGAGAGAGAAATTTTAGAAAGAGAAATAGAGGGATAAATTTTAGACAGAGAAAGAGTGAGAAATTTTTGGGAGAGAGAGAAGTTTTTAAGAGAGATATTTTAGGCAGGAGATATAGAACCTTTAGAGAGAAAGAGAGCAAAATTTTATAGAGAGGAAGAGAAATTCTAGAGATAGAAAGAGAAAAGGGGAAAGGGAGAGAGGAAGTTTAGAGAGAGACAGAGAAATGTTAGAAGGGAGAGAAAAAAATTTTACATAGAGAAAGACAAATAAATTTTAGATAAAGAAAGAGAGAAGTTTTAGCGAGGGAGAGAGAAGTTTTAGAGAGATAAAGATAGAAAAATTTTACAGGGTGAAAGAAAGGCATAAAGATAGAGAGAGATTTTAGAGAGAGTGAGAGAGAAATTTAAGAAAGAGAACAATTTTAAAAAGAGAAATTTTAGTGAGAAAGAGTGAGCGAGAGAGAGAAAGAGAGAGAGAAATTTTAAAAAAAGAAAGCGAGAGAGAGAAATTTTAGAGCAAGAGAGAGAAAGAAATTTTATAAAGAAAAAGAGAGATATAAATTGTAGAGAGAAAGAGATAGATATTTAGAAACATAGAGAGATAGTGTGAGAGAGAGCAAGAGAGAGAGAGATATAGAGAGATAAGTTTTAGAGATAGAAATTTTGCAAAGAAAAAGAGAGAAATTTTAGATAAAATTTTATAGTCTTTTATAGACTATAATATTAGAGGTAAACAATTATATTTCTTTTTTACTTATTCATATTGAACAAGAATGATATTAACGAATGCATAACATATTTACTACATTCTTTTCATAACTATACTATTAATTTAGGTTAAAACAAGCTATTAGTAAGTACATTGACATTAGTTTAATTGAATAAGTTGTTCATCATATCATTATGTTTGTATGTTGTAAGTAGAATAAACAATTTTGTTTATGTAAATATCTTTATTTACATATCAATCCATGATCAAGTAGATAGATTATTATCAATATAGCATTTATTATATATGACTTATAATATTATTTTTGATTTATTTTTCCTTTAGACTAACATTTTATTTTTAATTTAAATTGGTATAAATTACTGGTGTCGCTATAACACATAATTCCCGGGCAAAGTACAGGCATAAATTCTAGTAAACTCCTTTATCCGAGAAGTTACCTAACTTGGATCCTTGCAAGACTTCCCTTATCACCGATGATTCCTTTCTGCCCATTATTACATCAAATAGATACCAAAAGAATATCGGGATGATGGGAACAACAGAACTTACTGTGTTACTCAAGCTATTTAATGGATAGTCAGATTGGTCGAAGTTCTCAGAAACAGAAATAGAGACAGCTTGGAGAGATTTTCGGGATAATGTGTATAGCATTCTCAACATTATAATTGCAAAGATGACATCTTTGGTTTACCTCCACCCTCTATACGTAAAAGTTCTTCTTTTATAGGCTGCATATTACGATTGAGCCTCCAAAACTAGACTGAGTTTTGTTGGGCGTGAGATCTTCCAAAAGTCCATGAAAGGATCCAAAGCACGTTGGGGAAATGGTGCATTCTCTACTTTTCAATACTCCACTGGACTATTATTCATCTGGATAGCACTTTTGTATGATCATTGTTAGCCTTACATTCTTGTGGGCACGTTATTGGTACACAGTGTCTCTGGCGTTTAATAAAAAAAAGAAAATTTCCTCTCCTGCTTTGGCTCTCGCGCACTCTGGTCTCCTCTCCCGCTTTCGGTCTAACTCGCGCTTTGGCTTTCCTCTCCCGCTGCCGCTCTCACCTGCGCTTTGGTCTCCTGTCCCGCTCCCGCTCTCACTCTTGCTCATGCTCTGCTCTCCTCTCCCGCTCTCGCTCAGGCTCTGCTCTCTGTCGCTCTCCCTCTACTCGTTCCAACTCTCATTTTGCCTCTTTGTGGTTTCCGTTCGCAAGGAGTTCTGCTCTCTGTACTGTTTTATACTGTCATTTGGAACAT
The DNA here is from genome assembly GCA_037013595.1 of Dicorynia guianensis. Classification (NCBI taxonomy): domain Eukaryota; kingdom Viridiplantae; phylum Streptophyta; class Magnoliopsida; order Fabales; family Fabaceae; genus Dicorynia; species Dicorynia guianensis. Next base: position 6,288,936 of record JASUAB010000010.1, read on the forward strand.
GTTCCATTATCTGGCCCGTAACCGTAGCTACTGGTCTTAGAATTAGGTGCTATCAGTAGCATTAGAAAATATTGCGTTTTTGTGCAAAGTGAGGGAATTTTCTTATGTGAATATACCTTTTGGTTTGTTGTTATTTTTGTGATTTAAAGTTTATGTCATTCTTTTATATTCGATACTTATAATACTCATGGAATTCTAGATGTTTGATGAGTGTTGGACATGTCATGCTGTGATTGGATAAGTGCGTGACATCAATCTTTCATACATCACTATAAATATCTTCTAGCACTTATTTGTTACCTTTTTTTTTTTTCCTTTCCTTTTATCATAGAAACGGCGGTGAAAGACAAATTGGCTTGCTGAATTCCCCAATTTCAACGTTTTTCTCTGCCACTAATTCACCCATTATCCAGTGCCTTTTAATGGCTGAAGCCCCCTCTCCTTCATGTTGTGTATCTATGCCCGAGGTAGGAGTCCTTATCCGCATTGACCCTTTTTCTTCTCCCGATTCTGCTTAATCACTCACATGCTCATGCCCTTTTTGTTTCTTGTCTGACATGCAGGGTGACATTTGCTGCAATGAAATCACAAGTTGTTGCTGTTGAAGTGAGTGTGACATTGGTGCAGAATTGAAGCCTTTATGTTGTGTCATGAATACTATTTTAAGCAATATGTGTATGGGTAGGCTATTTTCTTTCAGTGTGTTCTCGTTGATGAACTTGGTAATATTTTTAATTATTTTTAAATTTTTTTCTCTGTTGTTATTAATAGAGGGGATTAAATGGTATAATTACAACAAACTATGTTTACTATATTATGAAGTATCTATTAGTCTATTACAATCATATTCTGCTTCTTTGACCACTTACTTTGTAGCGGTATTGTTATCATATTTTATTTGTCATATATATTATTTTCCCTCAAGTCATTTTACTTTGTAACGATATTATTGTCTAATTTTATTTGTAATATATATTATTTTCCCTCAAGTCATCTTTAATGACTAGAATTAGAATTTTTTTTAAGGATCAGGAATTGTTACTAATTAAGTTTCTATCTTATGTACGGATAAGTTGAAGTGTGTATCAGAGATGGTTTAGTTTATTTAAGTAACAGATGTATTATTCTATTTTCCCCAATTGCTGAAGCATAAGTCCAGCCTTTTTTTGAGGGGACTTTATATTCACATTGATGACGTTTTATGCTTATCTTGTAATGCTATTAGTTCAGCACCTTGTAAGATAAGCTGTGATGTGGTCTTTTAAAAATTATAGAAGATGGCTGTCTTAGACTAAATATCCTCTACTACATAGAGTGGCCCAGTGCGATTCAGCTCAGATGTTAGAGGAATCGCATAGCACGCAAGGTATGGGGATCGATAACCTACATAATATTATGTTTGGGTGAAGCCTAGGTATCCCCAATATATATAATCAATTATTGGTATATATATTTGTATGCCTGTTTATTGAGACTTGTAATTATGTGCTCTATTTATTGTGAATTGTGAATTGTGATTTGTAAGTGCTTGTATGCTGCTGATATGTATCACAACTTATGTGCTGCTGAGGTTTGTGCTATAACCTCTGTTTTGATATCTATCTTGTATGCCGCTGTTTTGATGCTTGAATTCTATTTTTTATTTTAAAAAAACTAATGCAAAAATACCATAGCCTCTCTGTCATCTATTTCTCTTAGTTTCATTTTAATACTTATGTTTTCCTTTTTGTATTATGTTTATGCAGCTTTCAAGAAGGCCTTATCCTAACTTTATGGAAATAATGCAGCGAGATATCACTCAAATCATGCGTGATGTACTGCTTGATTGGCTAGTAGAGGTTGATATTGTTTAATTTTCTCATTTATACGCTTAATACATGTTCAAACTTCAAATTGTAAGGCGCATTCTGAACAACGTGAACAAAATGTAGTTTATTATTACTGTGTTTCAGATCTTTTTATTTAACAAACATATGGATTAGTACTATGCAATTGAAGGTGCTATTGTGCCTTTTGTAGTTAAACTTTTAGTAATTATTTTCAACAAATTATAGGTTCCTTTCATTTTCAATTGGGGGTCCTTGGTCTTCTTATTGAATGGCTAATATAGTTTCATTTATCTTCATTCAAAAGAGTTTGGATTAGTGTTTGTGCCATATAATATTGTAAATTAAATTGTACTCTTATTATATATTAATGATTTTTCTCCAAATTAAGTCGCGTATATGTGAAATTATCAAATTTTATTTGTTTCTCTTCTCAATAGGGACAAAATAAAAATTTTAAATCTTTTTCAAAAAAGTAACTTAGATTTGTGATGAAATAATCAAAAATTATTGAATTTGCAACTTATTTGTAATGAAACTTATCAATTAGGGACGGATTTGTGATGGAATGATTCAAATATGTTGAAACTTGTGATGAATTTGCGACAGGATGACTCAAAGATATGTGACAGATAAATTAATTTGGGACGGAATAGTGATGCATTATCTATGACAATCAATGAATTCGTTGCAAATTTTGCGATAGAATAGCAATGTACTGTTTACGACAGACGGAGCTCCATTACAAATTTAGCAAATTTGTGACGGAATTTTGTTGCAAAAAATTTGTGAGCATTTTTGCAACGGAATTGTTTCATTGCAAGCACTGTTTGCAATGGAAAAAGTAATAATTTGTGATATTTTTTGGTCCTAAATCATAATTTTTCTTGCAGTAATTAAAAATCAAATAAATTATAACCTGTGAAATAATTTAAATTTTTAAAATTTTTGCATCCAAACCCCTTTTTAACTCGAGTACTTCTCGGTTACTACACCAAAATGCAAAATAGCTTTAGTTTTAGTTAAAGTCTTTCTTAAAACAACAATGCATAGAAAATATTTTGTTTTAAAGCTTATCCATTAAGATTTGTTAAAGGATTTTGTGGATTTGGGCATTGTTATGGGCTTGAGTCTTCTAAGATGGTTTTTGGACTGATTTGAGAGGTTTTATGGGCATGACTTGTTACATTGAGAGTTAGGAAAGTTTTGGGCCTAAGGTTTTTCAATCGGTCTAGTCTCCAATGAGCAAAGTATGAGGGCCCTACTTTTCATTTCAGGCAAATTCTCGGAATTTAGAACTGAGGGTACAATCCATATTCGAAAAAAAAAAAAAAAAAAACTGAGGGTACCATCCTGTGGGAAAAGATTTTAGAAGTCTGAAATGAAGGTGTGACCTTTTAAATGGATTGTTCAGGACTCCAAAAACTGATTTTTCCTGAATTTTCTAGTCTCTTAACCTTATTCATTTTTATGTCTAAAAGGATATTTGGAGTTTCTTTAAAGTAAAATTTGATGGGCTTGACCCACTGAAAAGGCTTATAAGGTTAAGTTACTGCATTCATAGGCTTTTGGGGGTCCTTGGTAACCTTGACTCTGAATAAAATTAATGAACCCCAACTGTTAATTTTAGCAATTTTTTGTGAAAATGGACAATGACTATTTCACCTTGGTATAGTCATTGGGTCTAGAAATGACGCATGGTGTCTAGAAACTCTATTATCTATGGTTAAAATGAGTTCCTAGAGAACTTTCCTTATTTAGCAAGTTATACACCCTAGACTTCCATCTTGCTAAAATAGACATAGTGGTGCTCTTCATTCTTCTATTTGTTATTTGCGATCTGTAAGTGAAATGATTTTCTGCTTGTGATCAAACAAAACAAGAAAGATGCTTTTGCTTGAGCAGACATATTTGTGAGCGTAGACATGATATGTTTTTCTGATTCCAGGGTTATGTTTCATGCGTTCGTATGACTAAGTGCTGCTCAAGGCTAAATTGATTATGAATGCATGTAATATCTGATTGAAGCTGACAACGCTTGTGAAATGGCTACGAAGCATTATTCAGGGTTTATTCTATTATGAACTACATAGCTGAAACTAAAATTTTATATGGGAGTTTGGTTTACCTCCATAACAACTATCTAATCAAACTAGACTGATATTTATATGCTGAAGGAGGAAGGGGACTTTAGAAGAGGTATACTCTGTTTATTCCTGAAGAAATTTTGTGGATCAACCTTTGCCTTAATTTGTGCCAATCTCCTGAAGTTGTCATTGAAGTACTTGATGCCCCAAAGTCTTGCTTCTAAGTAGCTTGTGTTAATATGCATATTGGAACCTAAATCAAGATCCCTATAATTCGAATAGGCAGCTCTTGGAGATGTGGAAACATGAGGAGTCATGTAGCTGTAAAGCCTTCTTATCCATTGTAAATGCCTGTTGGTTGCCTCTACTTCATCGACTTTCCACTGCACCATGTATTGTAAATTGTATAAGTTACCCTTCCTGTGAGGAAAAGGGAGTTCAGATTCTGAAATTTCATCCATTTTACCACCAAAGGGTTCCATTATCAGCAGTGCTGATGTTTCCTCCTCCATAAGCATTTTCCATACCCCTTCCAGTCCAATTGCAGGTATCGGCTTCCTCACAAAATCAGATTTCGCCTTGAAAAAGCTTTTATTATTGGTGGTTCTGCTGAGTAAGACTTCTGGAGGGTCGTCTTTCTGATACCCAGCAATATGCTGAATAGATTGAATCCAGCTCATTTCAATGCAGTCTTTAACTTGCAATCCTAGTTCTGAGAAGCTCTCGTTCATTAATGGGATTAATCTGTCAATCCCTCCTAGGAAGAAGCCGTTGAAGGATGCATGAACTGTTTTTGGATTTCCACCACTATTTTGGGCGATGATTCTGATGAAGAGATCTTCATGCAGTTTATCTGCTATGCATTGCCACTTATAAACGAGCTTGGTGGCTCCTTCCTCCAGCGTTCTGTCAATCTTGAACACTGTCACAACATGTGGAACTCGAACCAGCCTGACTTTCCAAGCTAGAATGACTCCAAAGCTAGCTCCACCACCGCCTCTAATTGCCCAGAAAAGATCTTCTCCCATCGCTTTTCTGTCAAGGAGTTTCCCACTCGCGCCAATCAGGTAAGCATCAAGGACATGGTCTGCTGCAAGGCCGTACTTTCTCAACAAACTACCGAACCCACCTCCACTGATGTGCCCCCCAACCCCAACACTGGGGCAGATTCCTGCAGGGAATCCATGGAATGGACTTGTCTTGGCAATATGGTAGTAAAGCTCTCCTAATGATGCCCCAGCCTGCACCCAAGCTGTTTCATCTGCAAGATTTATCTCTATGGAACGAAGGTTGATGAGGTCAATTATGATACATGGGGTGTCACAGCGATAAGATAGCCCTTCATAGTCATGGCCACCACTTCTGACTCTGACCTGCATCCCATGTTTTCTGCTGCAAAGAATAGCTGCTTGAATTTCAGACTCATGGTGAGGTGTTATAATTAGAAGAGGCTTAATCGAGGAGTTCAACCATCTAGGATTTTGTTGGGATAACTCCAACACTTGTGCGTAAAGTGAGGACTTTGAGCTAAGGACTGTTGAATCAAAGGATTCAGAGTAGGCACCAACTTGGGTTGACATGCAATCCATAAAACTTCTCTCAATTGGAGAAGAAGTTGCCCATGATAGTAAAAGAAGAAGCAGAGTCAAATATATCGCGGAACAATCCATATTTATGTTTCTTTTCCCTACCATACAAATGAGTTTGATTAAGTTATATGATATATTTGTAGAACTGTTCTGTTGTGAACGTGTTGCATATATAGTTGAGAGAACTTCCCGGATTCATCTTACTTGAGTCCAAAACACCCTAAATGAACAAAGAACAAGCGGTCATTGCTGTCCTTAGCACCGCAGTTCCGGCGGCAAGGTTTAGAAGTATGCATTTCTAGTTTCCTTTGGCCCATAATTTCCTCTCTAATTCTTTTCTAACTTAAACGGCGAAGATAAAAATTGTTTTTTTTTCCTTTTTTATAAATGTGGAAAGCATTTGATTTTAAATCTTTGAGCGATGTTGCCTAAAACTCTCAACACACCTAATAACTTAATTAGTTTTTCTGATTGAGCATTTGTATCAGTTTCTCTTATTTGGCTGATAGAAATGGTAAGTCATCAATATTCAATAGCCTTGCCATATTCACTGATACTCTTACGAAGATCTGAAGAAATTTGCATTGAACAATTATGTCTCAGCATTTATCCTTAATTTTTAATTGATTGTTAGAGTATATAGATATGTCAACTTATCACGTTTCCTTTATTAATAACAAAAGAGTTCGAATTTATAATCTGTTTACATAACTATTCAAACTTCATCATTAGCTATTTTTAGTAACATTTGAGTACATGCCATGGGTGGCCGCATCTTAACATGTGGTGGGCTGCATGGGTATAATGTGTCAATCCACCGAAGTGCACTTTGCCAAGTTGCTCTTTTGAGTGTATGCCAGTTGTAAGGACATCCATAAAATCATGTACCCGGAGTTATTCCATTGCAGTTCTGGATGGATTTAAGGAAATTAGAATTTAAAAAAGAATTATGTTTTATGTGGAAAAAAAGAATTATTAAGAATGAAATACTTGTTATTTTGCTAAGTTTGATTAATGATATATTGATCTTAATGATTTAATTTGATTATTATGTTTAATATGGTAAATTGAGATTGAAAAATTGACATTCTAGTCTCATTTGATGAAGAGTAGAATAATCAAATATTATATCAACTTTGTAGTGAGAATAATAATTTCAGATGATGGTAATTAAACAAGTAGAAAAAGCAATGGCCACCATGGTAATTGCGATCAAATTTTCTTAATTAAAATCAATTATTGCTAGTTTTAGAAAATCTACTCTTTATCTTACCATATCGCCATATCGCAAAGAGTAAGTGTCACACCCTAATTTTCAAGTAAAGGTTTTGGATGCTCATTTCTTCTACATACAACTAGAGATCCATTTATCATGCTAATCATATCCAAAATTTTCCAAGCTTGTACCACATTCATAATGTGGTATTATAGACTTACTCACAAAACATTTTCTCAAAAGCAAATAGAAACCTTAGCACAATTTATATTACGATAAAGTTAAGAACAACACTAAAAAGGAAGCAAGTAGTTGACTTTGGCTTGGTCTCCCTGCAAGACGCCAAAACCAACTTATTCAAACAATTAGGTACTCATCTGTAGCATTACAGAAAACATTAATGAGCCTATACCCAATTAATGAATAAACAACTAACAATGGAAACAGCTTAGAGGTTTATCAAACACTACAAAAATTTACCGATCTATGATGGACATCGCCACAAACAGAAATTTGTCACAAATTCAACTATCACAAACAATTTGGGAGTAAAAAATGGTTTGTTGCAAATTTGAGACAGAAATGTCTATTGCAAATCTGTCTCTGATTTGTGCCAAATAGAATCCATCGCCAATAGTTCATTCTAAATCCATTGCAAATCCATCACAAAAATGACACATGACATGACAAAATCCATCTCAAATCCAACTCAAATCTGTCCCTAATATGACACATGGATTAAGAAACATGACACATGGCATGACAGAATCCATTCCAAATCTGTCTCAAATCTGTCCCTAAAATGACATGTGCACTAACAAACATCACACATGGCATGACAAAATCCATCCCAAATCCATCTCAAATCCATCCTTAATATGACATGTGGACTAACAAACATGACATATGGCATGACTAAATTCGTCCCAAATCCATCCTTAAAATGACATGTCATTGCACCTATGCATCACAAATCCATCTCATATAGGTTCCTATCTTTATTATCCTATTGTGAATCCATCCAAAATATATGAAATTTGTATAATTTTAATTTGCATTACATTAAAGCTGAATCGAACTTGATAAATTGAAAAAAAAAATACTTTATTATTAAAAAAGAATAATATGTATTTAATTGTAACAATAATAATATGAAATTCATACTACACATAAATGTTAATTTATCCTATGGAGTGTGTTCAAGATCAAAATTTAAATCATCCAGTGGATGATCAGGTACAAGAGAAGTTGGAGGTGATGGAGCTATGGCAAGATGAGCTATGGGTAAAGAAGATGCAATAGGTGGAGATGTGGATGAAGGGGTTGCAGCAAAAGGAACCAGGGGTAGAGTTGGAGTAGTAGGAGAAGTAGTGGGTGAAGGAGCTAGAGCTGTCAGAGGAGCATCCCAAACATAGCAAACAACACAGATATGAGATAGGAGATATGATGCTCGATCTATGACATCCTAATCTTGATCTCCTGATTTTGTTTTTGTTGGTTCTACTGGTTGAGTGGGTCAAACAAGGTTAATGGATCAGTGGATAAGGACTGAATGATATTTCCTATGTTACTAATTCCATAAAGTCTCCCCTTCTTTTTGTTACCTTCAATAGCCATCAAGAGGAGACTAGACTCATCACTGATGTTGACAAGCCATCTGTTCAAGCATAGCCCTCAATAGTAGACTGAGATGAAGAAACAGCTTCCTTCATCTATTGGATTTTGTCCTACTAAAAAAGAGTGTATAAAACACCTCTATAAGTATAAAAACTTTAATATTTAATTAACAAATAAATAAAAATCAAATTCAAACTTATGGTTAGCTTTTAACTTCGAGTATCCACCCACTAGTCAGTTTCCTTATGTTTGTGTCTTCGCGTATACTTGCCACTCACCCTGTGGTGTACCCTCCTTTTGCTCATGTACCAAATTTGAGTAATAAATACATTAGACACAATGGCTAATATAAAAGAACTTACTAGTTTCCTCTTGACCTTAAGGAAAGTAATGGAATCACTTGTATGCAAGGAACATCCAGTTTTAGAAGCCCAATTTTTTTTGTTGTTTTAGACTTCTTCTTGAACTCAAGAGTGTCCCAATATTTCCACATCTTGTCTCATAATGATGTGTCGTTGCTTTGGATGGCTCGACCTAATACATTGCATCATTTGACAAAGCTGAGTAGCACACTAGAGTTTCCAATTCCTCTATATCTAGTGATCATGGACCTCCAACCACTTGAAATGCTTCTACAAAAGTTTGAAACCAATATATTAGGTATCACAAGAATTATATAATTAAATTAAAAGAAAATAAAATTTTATTCAACTAACTACCCATTCATTAAACTAAACTTGGTGGATGCTTTCGTTGGTGTTTGTCCAAGTGTAATATTTGCCATTAAATTTTTGGAGAAACGACATGGAGGTCTATAGTAGGAAAAAACTTGTAAAATGAAGACATATAAAAATCGTGTTATTTATTACAGTAAATAAAAAATAGTCATAAATAATTAATAAAGCACTTATCTAGTCCCCTTGGGATATATCCACACCTTCCAATTAAATGGTTAACACCCAAGGCAAATTAGAGTTACGAGGTCCTAGTAGAGAATGGTTAAGAGGCAAGGATATGAATAACGAGGCTACAAAGGCTAGGATAATGTGAGGGATGGAAGGGGAAAAAAAGGAAGGGAAGAAGTTCCAAGCGGAACAAGTGGGGAGTGTCTTGATGTAGGAGAGTGATGGGTTGCTTAGTCATAGATGCACCAGAGGAGGGGATAGAAGGTGAGCCCACCTATGGAGAAAAGGGACAAGAAACTTGACTATGTTACTACATGCCTCGTCCTCATCCCTGGCTGCAGCGACAGCCTGACAGCATCCACTAAGTGCCACTCTGTATAGGGTGTTTGCCTTTATTTGCCATTTAAAAAATTAAAAGAATTTAATCCAGGATATAATTTCAATAAATACAGTTAATACATACACAAATAAAGAAAACAATTCACTCAGTCATCATGTTTGCTATAATCCTTTGGGGTGTTTTTTTTTAGTTTCAGTGTTATTAGAACCAAGTTCTTCTCCACCCTCTAATTGAGTAGAGAAGTCATAGAAGGAAGTAATTTAAGCAGTTTAATAAACATAAGGAGGTCAATTGCTAGCTTCAAAATGATAGGAAATTTATTAGCACATCAAGCAAAGTACAGGTGTATTTCTTACATTTTACCTTTTCTTTTTTAGCAAGCTGACATGGCAAAAATATAAATATTTAAAGTAATAAATGTCTAAATCCCAAACTAGAAACCTCTAACCATAAAAGCCTACACCCTAAACTAACTAAACTTTAAATCCTAAAACTCTAAACACTAAAATCCTAAGTTCCAAATGCCAAATTTTAAACCCTAAACCCTAAAACCCTTAACTCAAAAATTGCTAAACCTTAAATTCTAAATTCTAAACCTTAAATTATAACCCTAAAATCCTAAATCCTAAATTCTAAACTTAAAATCTTAAATCCTAAAACTTTAAAACCTTAAATCATAAACCCTAAAATGCTAAACAGTAAATCCAAAATCTTGATTCTAAATCCTTAACCTTGTAGTCTAAAATCTTAACCGAAATATCAAGAAGCCCCTACACCCTAATCCTTAAAACCTAAATCCAAAAATCCCTTAACCCTAAAATCCTAACCTGTAACCCCTAAATCCAAATTTTAGACTCTAAAATCCTAAACCCAAATTCGAAAACCTAAAACTAAGCCCTTATAGCATCCAAATTTGTCTAAAACCCAAAATATGTCATTTCTATCATTCCCTTCAAAAGGAAAATTAGGATAGATCCTGAACAAATCTTGAGCAACCATAGAATAGGAGTTCAAGATCCTAATATAGGTGAACGATCCTATTTGGGACTAGCTAGGACTTTCTCACCTGAGAATTCCTTAAAATGACCAATAACAGTTAGCAAATGCCTAATTAGGAAAGTTCTCAAGTAACCAGTTTCTACCTTCAAATCACCTCATATCCAAAACTAAGGGCCATCCCTGAGACTAATGGGCATATCCTAGTCATCACCTACTTTTGACAAAACTTGCCAAAAATAGCAGTTTAGATCCATGGGCCCACTCTCTAAAGGCTTGGGAATAGCTCTAAAAGCCTCTAAATAGGTCAAGTCTACAAAGAACAACCCTCAAATCTCCCTTTGAGAAGGCCTAAAGCAAGAAAAGTAGGCCTCTCAAAACTTTGTTGGAGATAGCTTGCTATAGTTGATGACATCTGATAAAGAATAGATAGTGGAGTTAGGAAAAACTTGGGAAGAAAGGCCATGATAATCTTGTAAATAGGATGGGGGTTTAGTGATTCTTGAATATCTGGTGTTTGTTTGTGGTGACAGTTGTGTATTTGGTGGGTAAAACTCTATCACAAAAGATGTTAGGGTCTAGTCTTTTGAAACCTCATGGATCGATAACCAAGGAATATACAAGGGTAGAATTTGTGTCTATGGCTTGGTAAAGTGGATGCATATAAGACTTCAAATGGAGTCTTGTTTTGAAGCAAAGGGGATGGAATCCAATTGATTAGGTAGTTTGATGTGGATATACAATCATACTAGTAAGACAAGGGGATATGAGATTGAAACAGTAGGGCTCAAGCAACATTCAATATGTGTTTATGTTTCTTTCAACTGTTGAATTTTGTTGTGGTCTTTTTGGACAAGAAAAATAGATTCATACTCCTTTACTTAGGAAAAATTGAGTGAAAGCTAATTCAGGTGTATTGTCTCTTCTATTAGCTTGAATGGTAGTATAAAATTGAGTTTCAACAAGCTTGAAGAATGAAGGAATGACATTTGTAGCTTTAGACTTTGTATAGAGAAAGTATTCCCATGTATGCCTTGTGTAGTAATCTACAATTGTAAGAAAGTATCTAAAACCATCAATACTGATAATATGAAATGGTCCCCAAATGTCAACATGGATCAATGCAAATGGTTTACTTGACAAATTAATATTGGAACTAAAGGGAAGGCACCTTTGTTTGGGAAGTGGACATATTGGACAATGCAAAATAGAAGAAAGAGAACAATTGTGATTGAAATTTGCTTGTAACAGCTTTAATGTTACGAATGCTGGACGTCCAAATCTATAATGCCAAAGTTCAGTCTTGGACATCTCAGAATTATAAATTAAAGTAGCAAATGAAAAAGGGTAAGACTGCTTTGGTAAGACTGAGTTGCTTGACTCCAAGAAGTAGAGATTGTCATGTCTTTCACCCATCTCAATCTTCAGGTCCTCCAAATGGTCTTTAACAATCCAATAATTAGAATAAAATAGGACTAAGCAATTGAAAATTCTAGTGACTGTACCAACAAAGATCAAATCAAAACAAAATTCTGGTATGAACAACAGATTTTTGAGGGTTAAGGAGTGTAGTAATTGGATGTTGACGTTGCCTTTGACAGAGACTAACTGTTTGTTTGGTAATGTGATGGACAGGTTGTAGGCAAGGGAGAAAGAGGTGAATAATCTTTTGTGGCAACATACATGTTGTGTGGCACCAGTATCTAAAATCCACGTGTAAGAATTCAAGATTTTTGTAGAAAAGTTAGGTTTGGCATTACCGTCGATGTTTGAGACAGAAGGACCAATTGTGCTAACATCCTAAATGTCATGAGTATTTTTGTGAAGTTGGAGGTTCAATAAGGCAATTAGCTAGCTAACTTGATCTGATGTGATTAGTAAGAGGTTTGATTGATTAAGATTTAGTGGAGCTTGAGATTTACTGTCTGAATCATCAATGGAAACTTGATTAGTCTAGGCTCGAGAGAAATTTCCTTTGGTTTTGGACAAATAACTAAGAGGATACCCATGTACCTTGCAACATTTCTCTATTGAGTTACCCTACAGGCGGCAAGAGTGCACAAAGGTCGATCTTTCTTGGACTTGGTTATAGTATAGGAATTTTTGAATGGTTGCAACTAGTGATCCATCAGAATCTGAGAATGGAATACTATGATTTATACTTCTCTGTCTCTCTTCTAGAATGACAAAGGAAAAGCTTAGTTAATGGAGGGGAGAGGCTCCATCATAAAAAACTGAGCACAGATATGGGCAAAGGAATCATTTAAACCCATGAGGAATTGCATGACATATTCATTCTGTTCATGGTCTACCTAGATTTAAATCTCCACAGTGACAAGCTCATCCCATTGTGTTTTGAGCTTTGTGAAATACGAACTCACATCAAGGGATCCTTAGGACAAAGGCATTAGCTGAGATTTAAGCTAAAATACCCTTGGACCATTGCTTTGATGGAATCTGTCATAGAGGTCTATCCAAACTGCTGAATTGTTGTATTACATGCTATCTGCAATTTCCTTTTTAAATGAATTGAGGATCTAAGTGCTGTTACATCTGATCCAGGCATTGTAGAGAAGATCATCGAGCGCAGGTCTTGGAATTGAGTGATCTACAAAGCTTGATTTATTCTTAGCAGTTGGGGCCATCATCATTGAGCGACTCCAAGTGTTGTAATTCGATCCATGGAGTTTATAAGAAACCAAGATCATGCCTGGATAATCGGCATTATGCAAGAAATAAGGGCTAGATGTATCTTCTCATGGAGAAGCGAAGGCATAGTCATACTTGCAGAAGCTGCGGCAAAACGATTTCTGCCATGAGCCATGGTGGAAGAACGGAGGTAGACAAAGGACGTAAGGCGAGCTATGAGCAATGATTTTTATGCTCTGATACCATTTTACAAATTGGAAGAAGAAACGAGGAATTTGTGTTTTCATTGATTAATAGAATGAGCTTTTGAGAGTTTATATACATGGCTGATCAAAAGAAACCAGAAAACGGAAAGTATAACAGAATAAACCGAATAACAAAAATCCTAACTGCGTAAGCTGATGTGAACAAACCGAGTTTATATCGACCTCAGTCTTTCTTTGCAAGAATAACCATTCAGGATCACTTAGTTTTGCTGAATGTATGTCTAGGCAATGAGATCCTCGTGAAATTCTTACAAAAGTCCATGTTAAAAGCATTAACATGCAATCCATTTAGTATCAGCGTTCTCTTAAACAATATATATATATATATATATATATATATGATAAATATGAAAATGGAAGTGCCATTGACTATGGATATTGCAATGATAGTATCTAATATCTTCTCCAACACCTTGCAATCCATTAAGAAAATTAAAACAAACTGGACAGATATTCGAGGAGCCTCCTAAGACGAGGGCTATGCGTTGGAGGAAGGGGCTTTCAGAACAGGAATACTCTGTTCATTCCGGAAGAAATTTTGTGGATCAATCTTTCTCTTAATTACTGCCAATCTCCTGAAATTGCCCTTGAAGTACTTGATGCCCCAAAGTCTTGCTTCTAAGTAGCTTGTGTTATTATGCTTATTAGAACCTAAATCAAGATCCCTATAATTCAAATACGCAGCTCTTGGAGATGTGGAAACATAAGGAGTCATATAGCTGTAAAGCATTCTTATCCATTGTAAATGCCTGCTGGTTGCCTGTACTCCATTGACCTCCCACTTCACCATGTATTGTATAATGTATAAGTTACCCTTTCTGTAAGGAAAAGGGAGTTCAGATTCTAAAATCTCATCCATTCTACCACCGAAGGGTTCCATGATCAGCAGTGCTAATGTTTCCTCCTCCACAAGCATTTTCCATACCCCTTCCAGTCCAATCTCTGGTATTGGCGTCCTCACAAAATCAGATTTCGCCTTGAAAAAGCTTTTATAATTGGTGATTCGGCCAAGTAAGACTTCAGGAGGGTCCTCTTTCTTGTACCCAGCTATATACTGAATAGATTGAATCCAACTCATCTCAATGCAGTCTTTGACCTGCAATCCTAGTTCTGAGAAGCTCTCATTCATTAATGGGATTAATCTGTCCATTCCTCCCAGAAAGAAACCGTTGAAGGATGCATGAAATTTTTCTGGATTTCCGCCACTATTTTGAGCGACGATTCTGATGAACAGATCTTCATGCAGTTTATCTGCTATGTACTGCCACTTATAAACGAGCTTGGTGGCTCCTTCCTCCAGCGTTCTGTCAATCTGGAACACTGTCACAAGATGTGGAACTCGAACCAGCCCGATTTTCCAAGCAAGAATGACACCAAAGCTAGCTCCACCACCGCCTCTAATTGCCCAAAAAAGATCTTCTCCCATTGCTTTTCTGTCAAGGATTTTCCCACTCACGTCTATAAGGTAGGCATCAAGGACGTGGTCTGCTGCTAGGCCATACTTTCTCAACATACTACCGATCCCACCTCCACTGATGTGGCCCCCAACCCCAACACTAGGGCAGGTTCCTGCAGGGAATCCATGGAATGGACTTGCCTTGGCAATGTGGTAGTAAAGCTCTCCTAATGTTGCACCAGCCTGAACCCAAGCTGTTTCTTCTGCAAGATTTATCTCAATGGAATGAAGGTTGATGAGGTCAATTATGATAAATGGGGTCTCACAGAGATAAGATAGCCCTTCATAGTCATGGCCACCACTTCTGACTCTGACCTGGATCCCATATTTTCTGCTGCAAAGAACGGCTGCTTGAATTTCAGACTCATGCTGAGGTATTAAAATTAGAAGAGGCTTACTCGAGGAGTTTAACCATCTAGGATTCTGTTCGGATAACTCCAAGACATGTGAGTAAAGTGAGGACTTTGAGCTAAGGACTGTTGATTCAAAGGATTTAGAATAGGCACCAACTTGGGTTGACATGCAATTTCTGAAACTCCTCTCAATTGGAGAAGAAGTTGCCGATGATAGAGAAAGAAGAAGCAGAGTCAGATATATTGCAGAACAATCCATTTCTGTTTCATTTCCCTAGGATACACATGATTTTGATTGTGCTATATATTTATAGAACTATTTCCTTGTGAATGTGTGGAATATATAGCTGAGAGAACTGCTGGGATTCATCTTGCTTGTGTCCAAAACCTCATAAATGTACCAGAACAATTGGTAATTCCAATGCAGGGATGCAAACGTGGAAATTTATATCTTCTTGTCCTTAGCACCGCAGGTCCGGCGGCCACGAGACTTAGCTGTACTCGTTCCATTTTATTTATTTTTTTATTAGAAAATTTAAGTTGAGAGATGTTATTCTATTCTTAAAGTATGTTATCATTCTTAATCAAGACTTATTTTCTTTTAAGAAAGACTATTGAAAGAAAAATTTAAACTTAAACTTTGTAAATAAAATATTTCAAATATTACCAATTAAATCAATCCCATTAACTTACCTCTTGAATTCTTCTCTAACATAAATGGTGAAGACAATAATTGGTTTTTCTCATTTCACTCATACAATTGGCAAGTCATCAAATATTCAATACGCCCTGCCATATTCACTGATACTCTTAATGACTATCTGAAGAATTTTATTTAAAATTTTTAAATATATTCTTATATATTTTTGATAAGAAATTAATCTTCTTTGAAATAAAATTGACAAATCTTTTTCAATAAAAGCGATTCTAAACTTAAGTTTATATTAACAAATTGTCTCAATCAATTATATCTCTTCATTTATCCTTAATTTTTTTAGTTAATTATTTGAGTATATATCATAAGTTTTCACGTTTTGTTTAATATTAACAAAAGTGTTTGAATTTATAATTTGTTTACATAATTATTCAAACCTTCACCGTTTGCTATTTTTAGTAACATTGAGTACCTGGCAATGACATTAATTGAGTTTTGCAAAGTCTTTAAGATTCATGAGCATGGTTGGCCGCTTCTTAACATGTGGTGGGTTGCATGGGTAAATGTCTCTCTCTCTCTCTCTCTCTCTCTCTCTCTCTCTCTCTCTCTCTCTCTATATATATATATATATATATATATATATATTGAATACTAACATGATGAAAGTTCTTCCCTCCCCATTTTTTGTCTTGCCACTCACCCTCTTCTGATTCGACACCATGCAAGTGACTGACAACTCCTTTCTTTTTAAGCATGAAATGTTTGTGCTTTCCAAAAAAGAAAATTTCACAGTTGAATATCAACACAGCAACAATAGGTAAGAAGACGGATTTGTCATAAATGCATTAGTCAAAGACAGGTAATTGCGAAGGAAATAGAATTAGAGGTTTGATTTAGTTTACTAGATATTTTAATACAAATAATTCCGTTGGTATATTAATTTTAGCAAAGGAACTTCGAGAACTGCCCTCGTTAATATGGCCCCTGGTATTGTTATATCAACGAATTTTTGACTGTCAATTAAAAAAAACCAAGAGTAAAATTGTCTGTAATAAATAAATAAACCTGTCAATAAATATGACTAAAATCTGTTATTTGAAAAATATACCCAGCGAAATACCTTTGCTAGTTAATTAGTCTTGTGAAGGAACATCTATCATACATGATGATAAAATACCAAGGAAAATTCTCTCAATAAATTTGATAAGATGGAATCGACAAAATAGCTGTTGATAAATATAATTGAATATTTTTTATTTGTAAATATTTTTAATTGGGGCAATATCTCTGGGTTAAATTAAAAATTATTAAAGTATACGAAGGCTAATCCGTTGGTAATATTAATAATTAATTTTTAATATTAATTATTTTTGAATAATTCTAAATATTTAATTATTAATATAATAATAAAAATTAAGAAAGTTTAAAAGACATTTAAACACAAAATTAAATTACAAATGGAATTAAAATAAGAATGATTATTATTATAAAAATATCTAAAAATTACAATTACTATCCAGTAAGAACTATGCATGTACACCCACAAGGTTGTCATCCTTGTCCTCTTCATAATCATCCTCCTCATCAAAGTTCTGAGATGATGGCTAAAGCTTGACAAATGGTGGCAAATGCTGACTAAAAGTGAATCTAGTACCAGCTCCCTATGTCTAACTCAACATCTTAAGCCAAAACTGGGTAGTCATCTAAATAGCAATATCAGTACCCCTCTCCCTTGCCATCCGAACTGAAATATCCTCCATCTCTGTCCTCATCTCGAACCCCATGCTCTCCCGAACCGACTCAAGGATGCCAAGGCCAATATGACTCATTGCTTGGCTATGCAATGCGAAATACAAGGCAAACTAACCTATGTTTATGGAGGGTTGCGAGTCTAAACCATAAATATGAACCTTATAAGGGCCATTGACTACATATTCCCACACTTGGTGTCTAGCCTAGGAGCTCTCTCCTAATCCCTCCCTCTAGTCGCCCGGTGACTACTAGGACTAGCAAGCCCCTATCTCAACCACGTAGCGCTCTTATAATAAGAAAAAAGGTTCAAGATTAATAAGTATGATATTTTTAAAGTTTAAAAAGCTATAAAAGTTGAAATTTATAAAAATAAATAAACCACTTACATAGGTCTCCTTGCCTTACTGCTTGACCCAAGTCTTATCCTTCTTCTTAAGGCGTGTAAACTCGAACACTTCATGCAATCCGACAAGGTGTCCAAGCTTTTTTGACTGCAAGAAGATTAAACAAATTAAAAATAAATTATAAAAATAATAATAGATTATGAAATAAATAAAAATTAATGCAACTGCCTAGCATCTTTGTTGAGGTCCCTATGGTGATAAAGCCTCTGATATGAAGTAAGCCTCCCTTCTTGGAAGTTCTCTTCTTCTTTGCCTGCTCTGAGTTCTTTTCAAATATTTTGGAGTCCCAATGGTGCTGAAGATTCGTCCAAATTGTCTCCCCTATCCAATTAGGCCTCTCCATGGCCACTCAGGAGTTGCAGTAAATCTCAAACATCTGCTTCGACCCACAAGTGTTGAAGGTTGTCCACATGTACCCCTTATGGAGATTGTAATATCTAACTCTTTTCTACACAAAAAAATAAATAAATAAAGTTAGTAAGTAAATAATATTGATATTATTTACCTTTCATTCGCAAAACCACATCTGACATGTGACAATATAAATGTCCTTCCACATCTTGTATTATTTTTAATTAAACTTATCATATCTTAAATTTATTGTATCAAGTAAACTGGTCAAATATTAGTCTGTAATATTCAGATAATTTTACTTAGTAATTGATCCATCTTGTTTGTTTTTAATGACAGGTTAATGACCTTTGAATTAACTTTTCAAGTAAATCAACTAAGTCCATTGTCTTTCGTGAGAAGCATGGCCCATGGGTAATACCTGTTTTTTGAAAAGTGCAATTTAATTCCCTTTTTTAATTTAGATAAATTAATTTTTTAAATGTTCAATTAAGTATTAAGACTGTCTGGCATCATAATTCTTCTGTTTAGTTTTGAGGAATTAATTTATCCAAATTAGAAGATGGATATTAAATTAAACTTTCGAAATAGATAATAGACTAAAAAATTCTATTAAAGGCTATGTTAGACAAAATTGAACAAAAAAAATATGCCCCTATCTCAACCATGTAGCGCTGCTGCAATAAGAAAAAAGGTTTCATTTGATAAGTATGATATTTTAAAAACTTAAAACGCTATTAAAGTTGAAACTTATAAAAATAAATAAACCACTTAAATAGGTCTCCTTGGTTCGCTGCTCGACCTAAGCCTTATCCTTCTTCTTCTTGAGGTGTGTAAACTCAAATGCCTGTTGCAATCCAACAAGCCGTCCAAGCATTTTCGCTTGCAAAAAGATTAAACAAATCAGAAAATAAATTATAACAATAATAATACATTATTGGAGGAAATAAAAATTAATGCCACTACCTAGCATCGCTGTTGAGGTCGTTTTGGTGATAAAACCTCTGGTATGAAGTGAGCCTCTCTTCTTGAAAGCTCTCCTCTTCTTCGCCTGCTCTGAGTTCCTTTTAAATATTTTTGAGTTCCAATGGTGCTGAAGATAAGTCCAAATTTTCTCCCTTATAAAGTTGGACCCCTCCATTGCCACTCGGGAGTCGCGGTACATTCAAACATCCACTTTGACCCATAAGTGTTGAAGGCTGTCCACATGTAACCCTTGTCGAGATTGCCATATCTAACTCTTTTCTACACAAAAAAGAAAAAAAAAAAAAAGTTAGTAAACAAATAATGTTGATATTACTTACCTTTTACTCGCCAACCCACATCTAATGAGTGGATAGGAACGCCCTTCCGCATCTTATCGGCCTTATCAAGCTTTAATCAAATTACTTAGATCAAAGCTAGGGTGCCCACATGAGAGGGTGTCCAGCTAGTAGAAACCCCTTATTAACGTATTTAAATGCTATTAACTAAAAAATAAGTATAAAATTTAAATTACAATTCAAATTTAAATTAACTAAAACATACCATTTTCCATTAAGCTCAATGAAAGGCCTCATATTCACAGTGGTTTCCTTTGTGGCTGAGTTCAAGGGGATGTGACTATTGAAGTTTTGTTGTTTGGGCGGGGGGACCTAAAGGCCTGTGGTGGTGGTGAAGGAGCCTAGGATAAGTGGATGGGTGAGGTCTAAATATGGGGGTGGAAACAAATGTCATGGGTAGGACTGTACATGGGGGGCACAGTGGAGGCACGGAGGGAAAAATATGGGCCTGAGTAGGGGGTTTGGTTGTAGTAGTAAAGGGGTAAGAGGAAAGGGTAGATTGATCTTTTGAGAGGGATCGATCATTCTTCTTAGAGGGTTAATCTCTCTTATTACTTTCTCATAATAGTAGTGGCTTGGATGACATCAAACAATAATAATGTTTATAAAGAAACATAAAAATTTAATAATGTAATTTATTAAAAAGCTTACTAATTTTAATAATCTATTGAAAACATAATTTATAAAAAAAAGTGTATAAATGTCAATGACCACCCAAATACTAGAAGTGATAATGCATATTTGGAATCTTGGTATCTACACAATTTATTAGGAAAGCTATAAGTTATAAATGACACACAAAAAAACATAAAAATTATAATAAACTAACTAAGAACATAATTTTAAATTTTAATTATCACTTAACTTCTAATTAAACCTAGTTCAAAACTGAATTTGATAAACTAAATAAGAAACTAACTTTTAAATGCTAATCATAACATAATTTCTAATTATAACATAATTCACAACATCATTTGATAAACTAATTATGAACATAACTTTTAAATCTAAGTATAACTTAATTTCTAATTAAACCCCAATTCATAAAGTAATTTGATAAACTAACTAAGAACCTAACTTTTAAATTCTAATTATCACTTAACTTCTAATTAAACCCTAATTGATAATGTAATTGGATAAAATAACTAAGAACATAATTTTGAATTCTAATTATGACATAATTTCTATTTAAACCTTGATTCATAATGTAATTTGATAAAGTAACTAAGAACCTGACATTCAAATTCTAATCATAACCCTAATGCATAACATAATTTGATGAAATAACTTAGAATGTAATTTTAAATCTAATTATAACAAATTCTGACTAAACCCTAATTCAGGATATAATTTGATAAACTAAGAACCTAATTTTAAACTCTAAGTTCAGTACTTCTAAATAAACCCTAATTCATAGCTTAATATTATAAACTAATTAAGAACCAAAATTTAAATTATAATTATAACTTAACTTCCAATTAAACCATAATTCATAACAAAATCTAATAAAGTATAAGAACCTAACTTTTGAATTCTATGTATAGTCAAAATTCTAATTAAACCCTAATTCAAGTAGTAAGAACTAATTTTTCTAAAAATGTGGGTAGTGTTCCCTTAGAAACAAAGACTCCTTGCATTGAAAATCAAACCAAAATACCAATCCAGATATTTTAACAATCAAATGTCACATTAAAAGTGAGAAAGCTTACTTGATGTCATAGCATCTCCAAAATTATAGGTAAAGCTATAAACACACAAATTGCATAAATTAAAACCATACACATGGCAATGACAACACCAACACAAATTAGGTGATCTATCCTAAGTCTATCTATATTGCAATTCAGCTAGAACAAATTAAGTCTTCTATCCAAAGTCCTTTCATGCTCCAATTTTCATTTCAAGTGACAAATGACAACGCTTTTCTTACTAACCTAGGAACCAATGAAGAATGACAACTCAAACTAAGAAGAATATTCAAATTGCTACAAAAATATCCACAATTGAGAGAAAAGCAATGTTAGATTGAGAACAAAAAAAATGGATAAATAGGAAATTTTAAACGGTAAAAATGTACTTGAGTAGAAGAGAAGTCTCCAATGGAGTGTGAAAATGGACGGAAAATGCCATAAATGGCCAAAAATTGGGAGGGGAGCTACAGGTTGCAAAGAGAGATAATGGGGAGTAAGGAACATTGCTAAAGAAGAAAGCAAAGGGAAGGATGTTGTGACAACAATCGCCTAAAGTCCAATACAAGAAAATGGGTCGGATCTTGAATCCTAAAGAGATCAAAGTGGAAACCAAGATAGGGTGTGGGAGAGGAATGTTCTGCGGAACTAGAGATTTAGGTTTGGGGTTGGTTATGCTTAGGGAAGCTATTAGCAACCCTAAGATGCCCATGAAAACCCATAGCTAAGCTCGTCATAGGTCCACTTATTTGATTTTGGGTTGAATGCTATGAAAATTATTGGCTCCAAAGGACTTGATCCTTGGGTTTTGGTTAACTCCATGGGAGGCTACCTAATTTTAAGGCTTTTAAAACCCCAGTTAACTAGTTCCCTTTAAACCCTAAGTTGATTTTTAAGTTGAAATTAACTAGAAGCCCTACACTCTCTAATTAATTAAAGGTTGGGCGACTAGGGTTATTAGGTCTTGAACCTAACTACAACAATCACATGCACAAGGTAGGCAAGAAAGTAAAAATGTAGATATAGCAAAAGAAGCTATAAAGTATACATGGTGTCTTAGCAACTCCATAGGTTATAAGGAAACCAGTAACATTGAAACACTAGATCCAAGAAAGTTATAACCATAAAGTAGCAAGCAAGAGAAGTTCATAACCAGTCCTAAACATGACTTAGTAGGCTACCCTTATACCCTTGAAGTATTCAGTTACTAGCCAATGGTTCATTATAAAGAAACCCTAAGTTTAGCTACATTATCCTTGAGACAATTGACTAACCCTATGTTCAATTATGGATGAGCTACTTATCCCTAGCTGATATCCTTGAGATATTCACTAAGTTAATTATGAAAAATTTATTTGTTTTAGTTTATACCCTCAAGCTATTCACTAAACAATCAATCACAGAAACTTTGAATCTAAGAATTAAAGTTTTTGCTTTCCCTAAAAGGGAGTTTGGCTAGGTCAAAGACAGAGTATCACTAATTACTAGTCTCTTAGCTTGACTAAGGGCTTTAATTGAGTGATTCATTTCGAACTTAATTTGGAAATCCTAATTATTACTTAACTTGAATAAGGCTTTCAAATGGGGGTTTGATCGAACATTTGCTATCAAAATCCTACTTGTTAGCTTCCTAACTTGATTCATATTTGTAATTAGGGATTCTACTCACTGATTTACTTCCAAATTCATTCTTAACTTGATTAAGATTACTAGGAAAGCCAATTATTTTCAAGATCTTAATTAAAGATCCTAATCTTCTATCTAGCTTGACTAGGGGCTACTACTTAGGGAATCTAATTAAGGGTGTTGGAAAATCAACCGCATGGGGTCTCAGCATAAATTTTTTTCATAGACCAAAATCTAGCTTGCTTTACAATCTAGTCATGCCTTCACATGTACGGGATTTGCCGCTATAATCAATCGATCATAAACTCAACAACACATCTATTGTTATGATCATTGCATGGACATTGCTATTGATTGTTAGATCACTGCCACAACTATTGCTCCTCTTATGGTCACGGAGATGCTACTAAAGTCCTCTAAACATACATGTTCCAAATCCAAGGGTGTGAGATGGTAGCTCCAGGAGAAAAATTCAAGAGGGAGTTGACAAATAGAAAACTTTCTTTTAGGTGAAATTTTTCTCTATCAAGTGTGCAAACTTTTTCTATACCCTTATTCTTTTTAAATATTTACCACTAGTTAAACTTATTTTAACTAAGACTTCCTATGGACAGAGTTGAACTCTAGTTAAGAGTCTTATCTCTTAAGATCAAGTTAGTTTAGACTAAAACTAATTAGCATATTTGGTTAAATTATATTTAGACCAAATCAAAAATCAACTAATTTATCTCATAATTTAATTAGAACTCATAATTATCTGTGAAAGATACTCTTTAGTCAATTAAGTAACAAATAATTAATTAATTTTATTATATGGCATGTTCATATATATGCACCAAATGTCCCATGCAAGAAAGGGGGATTCTAACTATTAATTTTCTAACATGATAAGATTTATTAATTGCAATTTGAATTGATTTGATTTGACTTCCCTAGCTTGATTAGAGTTTCCTAATTTAACTACCTTGCCTAGTGATTAGGATTACGGATAAGATAAGGTGGCTTGCCTAGGGTGACTAGTTTTAAGGCCAAATTTTAGGGAGTTGGAATCAATTTTATTTCCTAGTTTATCTTTAACTTGATTAAATTTTATTTCGAAATAATTTTATATAAGCACCCTAACTATTTTACCTAGATTGATTGGGTTATTAATTAGAGATCCTAATTAACAATTTGATTGAATTCTATTTCTCTAACTTGATTCAGGTTTCCTTATTTCCCTTGCTTGACTAGTGATTAGGGTTTCAATTGAAAAATGATGGCTTTCCTAGGGTGACTACATTAAGACCAAAATCCCTAAAGTTTCACTTGATGTAATAGGGTAAATTTTATGCATGTTAGAATCAATTTTATGGTGAAATTTGGAGGCCATTTAGGGTGTGGCTTGAGTCTTTTAATTAAAGAAAATTTCCTATTTGGCATGCATGGGGTGGCGACTTAAGGGTTGCCCAAAATGTGAGAGGAAACTTTCCTAAATACTTGCAAAGGTGGCAGCAATAGGGTTTTCTAAGAGGAATCCAAATGCTGAAAATTCAATAAACAATCAAGATGAAATAACCAAAGCTAACTAAGATCAAATCAGGAGGATTCACCATATTTCATGCATAGGCCAAAACATAAGATTAGAGGCTTGACATGTGAATTAATATGCAAACATACAAAGTTTAACATGAATTGAATTAAAGCATGAAAAATCATTGAGATTTTTTGGAATTCATCAAGGCTGAAACATACAAAGACATACACTGAATTTTTATTGCACAAACTATGGAATTTAAAGATGCAAAACTTGCAGAATCTTTCACATAGAAGACTGTATTATGTGCAGAATTGTATTAATACAAATGGTGCAGAATTTTTACCTAAAGACAGTGTACAGTCTTCTAAAACAGTGCAGAATTTCAATGCAAAACAATGCAGAATTTTGTATGCAAAAACAATGTGCAGTACAGAATTTTCACACATAATGCAGGCCAGAATTGTGTTTAATTGTTTGTGCAGAATTCTCTATTAAAACAGTGTAGAATTTTATTAAAAAGGGGTGCAGAATTTTGTGCAACAACTTACACAAAATTTAAGCATAATTAAACAGAACCAAAACTTAGTAATTTAAGCTTTAAAAGATAATTTAAAACATGATAACATGCATAGAATGATGCAAGAATTGATTATAAGAGAATCAACATCATGTACATGCAAGAACAAGGCATAAGTATGAGAACTTAATCCTCTTCTCTGATGGAAGAACATGCTAAAGAAGTTAGAGGGAGATTCTTACAAATCAAGCATCAAAGAACAAGGTATATGAATACATGTGACCATGGTGAATTCGGTGCAAACAAAACAAAGAAAGAGACATGCAAACATGGACACAAAATGATCCTAGCCAGCATACAGTCAAAACATGAAAATCTACATATTAAAATGAAGAACTTCAGTCAAAATAAAAACAAGAAGAGAAGGAGGTTTACCTTGAGTGAAGATCCTCAGCATGAAGGCTTTTAAAGAGTAGATGGTTTCGTAGTTTCTTGTTTTTAAGCAAAAGAACAAGAGTGCAAGAAGAAAAGGGAGATGACGCTGAATTTGAGAGAGGAACTCAGCTTTGAGGGAGCCAGTAGCTTTTGTGTCTGAAGTGTGTGTAGTGAAGGGGCAAGGATCTCTATTTATGTTACAAGTGAGTAATGGAGAGCCATTGATCTCAATTAAATGGCCACAATTAAGTTAAACTGGGAAGGTCTATATTTTTGCTTTGGGGCTAAGTTAAAAAATAAATGGAGGGAGAGGATGAGCCAAAAGGGACTGCCAAGATATGGTCTAGGGGTGAGGTAGGTTGATCCAAGGGTTGTGATTAAACGGAAGTTGATCTAAGGGCTCAGAGAAGGGCATCATACAAGAGGCCAAGTTGGGATATTTGTTTGTGATTAAGGGCATGATCCTATTTTTTAGGATCAAGAGGTGGCACATATATATGTTGAAAAGAGGGTAAATTTAGGGAATTTCCATGGCCATTGGTTCAAGGTTTGATCAATGGTCATGAATTTTAATTTTGTTAAAAAAAATTTTAAAAGAGTAGGAGAGGTGGTAGCTCAAGGGTAAAAGGGTTCTCAAGGAAAAAATTTTGAGAGTGAATTTGGAGGGGATTCATGACTTAGTTCATGTGCTTTAATTGATGTAGGAAAATTATTAATTTAAGGGTGAATTAAAGAAAATTAAATTAAAGGGTGAAAAAGATAAGAACCTCTCTTAAGAGAGGTGAAGGTGGCAACATTTGCTTGAGGTGTAGCCCATGCCACCACTAATGAAGGCAAGAGGTTGGCAATGACTCACTCAAATAAGCCATGGTTTAGCCCCAAGGTCAATTAGGCTAGGTTTGATGGTATTTTTAACCTAATTTCCTAGAGATCCCATTTTGCAAATTGTGCCAAAAGGGGTTGGGCTTGGGTTAGGCCCTTGATCGAGTTCAATTAATAGTGGATTTAGTGGTTAAAAGGGCTAAGTGGGGTAGCTTGCCCTAGTGGCAAGGTCATCCCACTCTTATGAATAGTCAAGAGCCCATGTGGCCTAATTAGCATCATGTGGCACCTATGTGGTGCCACATAGAATGAAAGGGGGTTGACCAAAGTCAACATTAAAGTGTTAAGGACTGAATTTAGTGTTTGAGAGTTGATTTTGGGAATTGGAGCCCATGAGTGCCATTTTAGGGAGTTTTAGGGAGTTTGACCATAAAGACTTCTTGAAGGCTCCTAGCCATGGGGTTGAGCTTAATAAGTGTAGGGCAAGGCCAATAAGACATGGTTTAAGGTTTTTGAGTTGATTTGTTATATTTTAGGAAACTTTTGGAACATTTAACTATTATAGGGTTTCAAAGGGACTTGCTAGACCCTTTGATGGGCCTCGACTTGGCTTAATGGCCTTGACCCACTACTCTAGGGAAAATCATGGCTCATGAGACCACTTTAGGCCTTTGGGTTTCTTGGTGGGCCCATTCTAAATAAGGTAGGCTTTAAGAGACCTAGTTTGTAATTTTAGCCCTTCTCAAGGGGTGATTTGAAGGTCTCTTTTTGTAGGCTTAACCTATTTAGAAGCTTCTGAAGTTCTTCCTAAGTCTTGGGATCTTAAACATTGAAAAGTGGGCTAGTGGACCCAAATTTCTATTTTTGGCTGAAAGGTGGGGTGACTTGGATGATGACTTTTAATTTTGGAAGATGAAGTAATCCAAGGATAGAAATTAGTTCCTTGAGAACTTTGCTCATCAGGTATGTTCTAACCCTAATTTGCTTATTTTGAGGAAATTGACATGAAAATGAGCTTAGCTGACCCATAATAAGATTGGTAAGCTAAATCAAGGGCCTAGGCTCCTATTCTAAGGCTTCTCAAGATTGTTTAGAACTTGGCCTTAGTTTTCGAGATTGTTCAGGACTCGATCCTAGTTTTTGAGAATGTTTTGGACTGGACTCTAGCTTTTGAGATTGATCAAGACTGAACCAAAGTTTTCAGGATTGCATTGTTTGGGACTTAAGCCTGATTTTCAAGATTAAGATTGACCAAAAATGGTGTACTTTGGGTTTCAAACAAATTTGAGTGTTGACAGCTACCTATTTTGCTTATCTTTCTAGAACAGAAGGTAAGCAAAGATAGAAGACTCAAAATTTGGATGGAACTCTCATAAGTTAAGGTTTGCAATGCTCCTTAGCAAAGGCCAAGTTCATTTGATTTGATAAGTAGGCTTTTGAAGACCTACTTTATGTATAGTACTGGTGATCTAATGCATAAGTGGGGTAATGTGATGATGGGATTTCAACAACCCAATCCTTGATGATAGGTGCACTTTTGATTTCAACAACTCTAATGGCATTTAGTGAACTCTCTTTGGGCAACACTAGCACTTGAGTAGCAAGGCCCAATTTTGTTTTGGATCTTTATGATTTCAGCTTTGAAAGCTAGTTGGACAATCATAATCATTTTAGGCTAGTTAGTTTGAAATATGCAACCAAAACTTTTTATTTTGATTTTCTCTTTGTTTACTTTAATGTTCATGCATTAGAGTACCATGAAAGGTAAAGGAAATGTAATCATGAAGAGAAGAAAAATTGCCTACTTGGGAGAATGAGCAATTTTACTCAAGGAATTAACTTGATTACAGTTTGACCATAATAAGAAACTAAGTAGAAAAGGGAATATAAGAGAGGATAAAGGGTAGAAATGGCTTTGTCATGATGATCATTGGCTCAACCATGCCCTAGTCTATCGTACTTGTTTTTAACCAATCCAAAGTGTTCAAGTCTCAATTGTAATAACACTTGACAAAGTTTGAGTTAACTACACTACTCTTCATCAATGTTTACCAAGAGCAATGC
The DNA here is from genome assembly GCA_037013595.1 of Dicorynia guianensis. Lineage (NCBI taxonomy): Eukaryota > Viridiplantae > Streptophyta > Magnoliopsida > Fabales > Fabaceae > Dicorynia > Dicorynia guianensis. Next base: position 6,317,391 of record JASUAB010000010.1, read on the forward strand.
TCCTCCTAAGAACATCTTTGTAGAACTATGTCATGATTTCTTTTCTATAATTTTTCTCCATTAAGGAAAGCCCTATGGCTAGCCTTAGAAGGGTTCTTTTTTTAGTTGATGAATTCCTTGATGTCATGATACCATGGTTTACCATAGATTCCTCTTTTATAGTAAGGCAATTTGTGGTTGATTCCCACTTTTCCAATTCAATTCTATTAATTTCTTGGTATTCAACCAAACTAAACATGGTAAAAAGAGTGGCCAACATATCAGCTAGCTGATTATTTTCCTTCGGGATGTGATGGAAGGATATCTCTTTGAAGGTCTCAGCCAAGGCATTGATATGCTTCTGGAAAGCGATAATTTGTAGTCCCTTGCTTCCTATTCTTCTTTAATATAATGAATGACTAGGGTAGGGTCCCTACACACTTCCAAGATTTTGATCTTGAATTCTAATGTTGCTTGATTTCCATGGAACAAGCTTTATATTCTATTATATTATTGGTGCACTCAATATATTTTTACAAGCATTAGGTAATTCTTTTCCTTTAGTAAGATCAAGGATTCCTGAATTCCATGCCCTAAGGCATTTGATGCACCATCAAAAAGTAACAACCAATGTTTCTTGTTGGTTTGATCACTTTTAGAAAGGTTGCCAAAATGTTTTCTCCACGGAATTCCAATTTTGTTGCCCCAGGTCTTCTAATGGGTGATTTACCAAGTTGTCTGCTATGATACTCCCCTTAATGGCCTTTTGTGAGAGATAGAAAATGTTAAATTCTAAAAGGAGCATTTGCAACCTTGATATGCAACTTGTGAAAGTAGGTATTTCAAAGATATATTTAATTAGATCCATCTTGGAGATCAGCCAAGTCATATAGGTGAGCATGTATTGGTAGAGTCTATGAGTCTTATGATACTTTATGCAAAAGAACATTTCACATATTCAACACTTCATGGTCAACAGTGCCTTGTTAATCCAATTATAAATTTCTTGATCTACTACTAGTAGATTTGGTTGGAAGCATAGTCTCACTTTGAATAATTTTTTAATTTAGATATGTCATATTTTTTGGGTAAAGACAAGAGATTTTGTAATTTGGGTGCTATTGTTTGAACTTCCTATAAGCTCTTTTAAATGCTTTTGGGTGGAGCTTTTAATTCCTATAAGCTCTTTTGATGAATAGATTTTGCTTCTGTAAGCAATTAAAAGTGGAGATCTTAAGAGGAATAGAATTGGGTTGGTAGTTGAGTCAAGCTTCCAATCTCAACATAGTCTTTTTTCTTGATTTAAAGAGTGAAACCTCTTTATAATGTAATCCAAATATGAACTCAAAATTAAAGCTTTGTCCTTTTTCTTGATTCGACATGTGATATTCTCATTAGAAAGTAGCAACCATGAAAATGTTTGGGCTTGTGAAGGAGAAGGGATGAGACAACAAAAATCAAATTCTTGACCACTTAATATTAGATGTTCTGATATTATGTCAAGAAATGAATTATTCTAAAAATTTAGGTTGTTAAATGGAAGTTAAGAATAATTTTCATTTTATATCTCAAACACATTAAAATATGTCGAAGTGTTGTGAAATAGATTGGTAAGTTTATATATTTGTTGTACCTTAAAAGGCATTTAACCCTACAAGTAAAGGTCAAGATGAGATGACTATAAGAAGGTTAAAAGCATAGAACCCTTCAGTATTAAGGTCGTTACCCTTGTCACCTATTAATTTTTGCAAATAACCTTCTTGAACTTAGAAAATCATGCAATTTAAACCGTCCATTGATTTTGCTATCCCAACAATAATGAAAACCCCAAAAAATTAATCAAACACCAAGTTGGCCACAAGAAAAAACCTAGAATGCTCCTCTTAAAACCAAAGACCTAACTCTAATACACCGCACTAATCGCCACTCTAAGCCCCATGGCTATACAACTAGAGGTGAATCGTTGAATAGCTTTTGTGAGTCATTTGTGGGTATTAGAAATGGTGTTATATTAAGATGGTAGGAGATGAGAACAGTGACATCATAGGATCAACTAGAGATAGTGTCCTCCAACTAACCCACAACCACAAGGACGTTTAGTAGAACAAAATCAGCATGTGTAGCAGTAGGTGTTATACTTTTCATTAGTTAACTAGCAGGTAGATTGCTTAGTTATCTTGATGGGAAAATAAGTGCCAAATGGCACAACATGTAATGGGGAGTTAAGGTGGCATCAGGAAAGAACTTTATAAATATTACATTTATTAGTTTATGTATTCAATTAATTTAGTTCAATAAAGTGTACTTAGAGCTAGCCATCTCCTTATTTCTTATATTTATGAGAACCACTTGCATCAATGGTATCAACACCAACACTGATCCAATGGTGAACAACAAGAAACTTGAACAAAGGGTTAAAAACCTAGAAAAGGTGTTGAAGGAGATGTAGGCATAGCTAAATACATTTCAAAGGTTGCAAGATAGCAAGATAGAGAAGTTGATTGAGACAGCATTGCAACAGATGGTGCTTGAGATAAAAGGAAACAAGTAGCTAGAAAAGGGTTAATAGGGAAGGATAAGATGGAAAGCATGAAAGCTACCTAAAAAATTTGGGAGAAAGGAAAGTGGAGAAAGAAGAAGTGAGCAGTCAAATCATACTAATAAAGGCTTAATGAAAGGAGTGATCAAAACACCAAGAAGAGAAAAGAGAAACTAATAATATGATGGCTATAGCCGAGCCACCATTATTCTATGAGAAATTCTCACACCTTCAATCTCTCTTGTCAACTCTCATCACCAATGACAAGCTCCAACTAACTCAGACGAAGCCAGCAATCATGGTTTTAGTTCGGGGAAGGGAATATAATGCAATGAATGTTCAATCTAAGGATGATGGTAATCCTGAATTTCTATCACCAAATGGTAAGTTGATGGTTAAATTTGCTGTTGAAATACCTTGGCTGAATGAATTCTTTGACTTTGCCAAGCTTAAGTGACCTGAAGTTGATTTCATCAACCTCTTAAAAGTAGTTAACCTTTCTTAGAATGGGAAAAAGGCCAATGGTTGTTTGAATAGGTTTTATTGCAAGAAAAACAAAGAGAAAGGTACGCATCATTCATCTATTATTACTTGCTTACTAAATCAACCACGGCCAAAGCTTAGTCAACCTAGCACCTACAAGGCCAACTTGTTGTGATTCTTGGTTCTAAGCTTACTTTTGGAATTCTTTCTAATAGTAAGGCCAACTTGTTGTGATTCTTGGTTCTGAGCTTACTTAAGGATTCTTTCTAAGTGGCCTTGGTCACAAAAACTACTCCATATTGAAATATTTGGAGTCAAGTGGCTTCAAATGCGCTATTCCACCTCTCATATTGGGGGTTGATTAACTCTAGTGCTTTGGGATCAATTGCCACTAGAAGAATCGCCATAGGAGGAGCTCCATTATCTCCAATGACATGATCCTCATTTTGATATGACAACCAACTAGGTGATCCTTAAGGACAAGGATCCTCTTCATGGAAAGGGTATTGTTGTGAGTCATTTGTGGGTATGTGGAAATGGTGTTGTAGATATGGTAGGAGATGAGAGCAATGACATCGTACAATTAACTAAAGATGGTGTCCTCTAAGGAACCCAAGACCACAAGGATGTTTAGCAGAAGAAGACCAGCATGCATAGCGGTTGGCATTTCACTAGTTATCTAGTAGGAAGATTGCTTAGTTATCTCGATAGGAAAATAAGTGCCAAATGGCAATAGATGTAATGGGGAGTTAGGGTAGTATTAGGATTTATGTATTCAGTCAATTTAGTATAGTAAAGTATAGTCAGAGCTTGTAAGGTCCTTATTTCTTATATTTTTGAGAACCACTTGCATTAACGGTAGTGTGATCAGATGTGCAATCTTGATGGCACAATTCTTTGAGATTTCAAGCAGCAGCTCAATGGTGTTGGGATAAGGTTCTAGCAGCAGCAATTATGACATAAGAGAATGTTATTGCGATCGATCTCTAGTGAGAGAGATCCACAACTCAATTGTAGTGCTATAAAGGGCTCTTGCTTTGGGCTTCCTTGCTAGTCTCATCGGTGATTGCTGCTTCTTTAGGCAATGGCATTGATGGTTGAACAATGAGACTTGGATGCAGAGGGTCAATGGTTCAAGGTTTGGGTGCAGAGTGGTGTGATTGAAGACAAAGTGGAAGGGGATTTTGTGATTTTCATGGAGAAATTGGAAATAAGAAAGATTTCTAGGGAGATGATCAATTAATTTTTTTCTCTTCATATGCTGGCCAGATTAAGGTGGGTTCTTATCTCACTTGCTATTTCATTAAAATTTTTCAAACTTACTTTTTTCATTGCTTAATGAATTAGTGTGTCTTTAGTTAGAGTTTTGCTTTTAGGCCAATAATGACTGTCTATCCTTACATTTTATGGGTATTTATTGATGGATTTATGGTTTTGGATGAGTAGTAGACTTTATCTATGCTTTGAGATGAATCTACTGATCCATATGTTTTGAATCAACAAAAGCTATTTCTCTGATTATAATCTTTAAGTAGTTTATCTATGTTTGAAGGGTTTGATTTAAGAATGTTGCCACTACAACACTTGTGAATACCTGTAAGCTCCTCGATTCAGTTGAAGAAGAAGAAAGACGAGAGAGAGATAATTTTCAAGGCATGGAGATCCATGGATGGTGATGTCAAGGCTTTGTTTCCTTTTTCCATATTTCTCAAAAAATGAAAGTCTATCTCCCTCAGTATCTCCCGCCTACGTGCTAAAAGAAGGAAGGAAGCCATAGGGGCAAACATCTCAAGAAGTAATTTGTAAAAATCGGATAAAAATGTATTTAGGTTTTAGGAGGGGCATTCTAGGTTTTTTATTTGGGCCAACTTAGGTTTAATTAATTTTTTTAAGTTTGTACAGAGGGTTTAAATTGCATGATTTTTTGAATCTAAGAGAATTATTTACAAAAATTAATCATAAATGAGAGTTTTTTGCAATGAGCCTTTAATACAAGAAAGTTTTATATGTTTTATAGGTTAAAATACAAAATAAGTGTAGTGCTTATCATGTAAAATTTAAAGACTTATTAATTTTTTTTTACTAAAACCTCAAAACTTATTTTTAAAATCCTTAAATCTTATTTATTATTATTAGCTAGGTGGGGGGATATTTATAATTGTGTTGGATCCACAATAATAATAACAAGAGATAAATTTTATGAAGTTTTAATAAAAACGTTAGGCAAAAATAGCATTGTTTTTTTTTTTTCGGGTAAAAAAAAATAACATCATTTTTTTAACATCTCACTACTAAGTATTAATTTGAACATGCATGAATTAGAAATTTGGTTAAACTTATAAGAAATGAAGTGAACATATAAGCATCAAAAAGTGGTTGCTACAATCTTTTACCTTTCTATTTGGAAGATTGTGATAGCATAGCCTTCCCAACAGTCTAGGTATCACTTATGCTAGCAACCACATTGACACATCAGAGGAGGAGCTGTCTCGCATAAGAAGGCCTACAACGTTCTTGGATAGTAACCCACCTAACTCTGACCAACTGCTATCTGAAGAAAATCTTGCTCTCCTAGCTATGGTTCACTCTAAGCCTATCTTTGGCATCCTAGAGCAACTAAAAAAGGAGTAGAACACAAACCCCTTCTTTTTGAGTCTTAAAGGAAATGCCATGACCCACATATTTCTAAAAAAATGGCTTATTTTTTTATGATGGCAAGTTAATGGTAAGTCCCAATTCACCACTTAAAAATCAATTGATTATGGAATTCCATGCTACTCCCATGGGGGGAGGGCATGCTGGGGCCCATAGGACCTTTCTATGGCTTTCTTCAAAATTTACTCAGCCCAACATGCATAAGGAAGTCACCAATTTTGTGGGGTGATGTCTGACCTACCAGCAAATTAAAACTCTAACCACAGCTCCTGCAGAATTACTTAATCCATGCTAATTCCAAAAAATGTGTTTGATAATCTCACACTAAATTTCATAACAGGTTTGCCACTTTCCCATGGATTTAATACCATTCTAGTAGTAGTAGATAGATTAACAAAATACGCCCATTTTGGGGTGCTCCCTTCTACTTATATAGCAACCGTGGTAGCTTAACTCTTTTTTGAAATTGTTGTTAAATTGCATAGATTCCCAAAATCTCTGGTATTCGATAGGGATAGTATATTCTTAAGTCATTTTTGAAAATCCTTGTTTGAACTCAGTGGTACCACTTTGTTTACTAGTTTTGCATACCACCCTCAGACTGATGGCTAGACTGAAGTCACTAACAGATATTTAGAACAATATCTCAAAGCAATGTGTCATGAATATCCTAAATCTTGGAGTAAATTTTTATGATGGGCAGAATTTCATTATAACACAGCAGTTCACAATTTCATTAAAATGAGCCCTTTTCAAGCTTTTTATGGTCATCCTCCACCTATTTTACCACTGTGTAGTCACAGATCCTCTAAAATCGTGTCTCTAGACTTTGCTCTCACTAAAAGAACTCAGTTGCTGCTTACTTTGAAAGTTACCCTTGCCCAAGCTCAAAATAGAATGAAAAATCCAGCAGACCGGAAGTGTACTAAATGGAGCTTTAAAGAGGGGGATCTTGTGCTAGTCAAACTGCAACCATATAGGCAAATTTTGCTGGCCAAAAGATCCAATTGAAAGTTGTAAAAATGGTTCTATGGGCCATACCCTATAGTTAAGGTAATAAGTCCAATAGCTTACAAGCTTACTTTACCAGAGAATTGTTCCATCTATCCTACTTTCATGTGTCACTTTTGAAACTTTTCACTGGTACTATGTGTAAAGCATTGCTTTTGCCCACTAAAAGTTTCCAAAACCACCCTCTTCAACACCCTTTAGCAATATTGGGTACACATATTCTCTCTAAAAAAGCTCAACAAGTCAAACAAGTTTTAGTACAATGGACCAACTCCCTTCTTGAGGATACCTTATGAGAGTCCTTTGAAGCACTGTGCAAATTTTATCCTTCTCTGCACCTTGAGGACAAGGTGAGTTTCGAAGGGAAAGAGAATGATAGCATAGCCTTCCTAACAACTAGGTACCACTCATGCCGGCAACCACGTTGACACATGCAGAGAAGGAGATGTCCCGCATAAGAAGGCCTACCATATTCTTGGATAGAAACCCACCTAACTTTGACCAAATGCTATCTAATGAGATGATGAAAAGCAGTTCCCCTTCTTCAGCAACACAGAGAGTGGCACAAAGGCCCACTTGGATGTAGGATTATGAAATATAACTTCCTGAAAGTTGTCAATTGTGGGAACCCATAACCCACGTCCCTTTCCCCCGTGTATCACCCTTGCAGTTATTTTGTTTAATGTTCATTAGTTTGTCTTAGCCTATTCTTGTATTTAAAGGTCATTGAACCTTATGTTACGGTTTCAATGAAAAAGTTCAATTTTTGTGTTTCTTTGTGGGAGTAAGTGTTTACATGAAAAACACAACCATCAACGTATCAGATTGTGTGGAAGATTTGGTGCTAAAGTGCCGAATGGTTGAATATTATGTCCAGCAAATTTTGAAAAAGCCATTCTACTGGCAAAAACGATGCTTAATTGCGATTAATTTAAGATTCTCTTCAACTGTGTATAAACTATTTTTTTAAATAAAGTTACAGGACACTAAATATGGTTGAACATTTAAAAATGTAACTAATAATTCAAAAAAAAATATAATTCAGATTTATATTTATTATTTATATAATATGTTATGATTTAAAATACACTTAATTATTCTTTTCAAAAATTTATCATAGATGTGTATGGTTTTATTAATTATATTTTTATATAGGGTATAATTAATATAAAATTAAATACCTAAAAGTTAATATTACAAATTGAATAGAATTTTATAAAATAGAATTTATTTTTATTTACACATGAAAATATTATTTATAATAATAAACATAATAGTTTGGGAAAGTAGAATTTAATCTTAAAAAAAAATTTAATAATTTTAAATATTTTGAATTTTTGATAAAATATTTTAAGAAATAAAATTTCAAAAAAAATTATTACAAACATACAAATAGTTTTAGTTTTCGTAATATTATATAATATGAATTATTTAAATCTCTGAGGCTATCCTAACTCAGCCCACTATGAGCTGAGATTTTTTGATTTGAAATAGACGAATATATACTTTGATGGATGAAAGAAATTTTCAACCTAACTACCAATTTGAGAATCGTGCATTGGGATGAGTCAACACATCAATACATAAACTTTATGTGAAAAGCCATTAAATAAAAACTTGCAAATTATGAAATGACTTACTAATTAAGAAATAAAATTTACTTAACTTTATAATTAATAAAAATATAATTAATTACTAATTAAGAGAAATTATTTTAATAATTTCTAATTTTATTATTTTTTATCTCAATTATTTTACTATTTTAGTTATAAATAATCATTCTAGTTAGCCTATGGGCTAATAGGACCTGAGATAACATGGCCTCAAACTTTGAAATGAATTACATGGGTTAGTCCAATGAATTGGGAGCCCATTTTAATGACTTCGAGTGTCTTAAAGTGATTCTTGCCATGACCCCAAAAGTACACAAAAATCATGTCAAAACTCTCCTCGGAAGGCAGCAGAAGGTGATTGGGCCACAATTGGGTACCGGCCGTTAAGTGTACCGACACCGACAGGATTACTCTCGCATGCAATCCAACCATGATGTGACCTGACACCAAAAAAAGTAAAAATAATATATAATACTCAATATTTATCATATAAATAATTTCACATCTAAAAATAATTATTTTTTTTACATCTTCACCTCCAAAAATCATTAAACATAAAATAATATATAAATAAATAGTAATATAAGAACTAAATAAATGAAATGAAAATAACAGCGTGTTGTAATTTTACACCAATTAGCAAGATATGAATTTTGTATTTCATTACTATTTATTTCTGAATACTCGGTTTTTCTTTTTTCAACACAATACCCCAATTTCAATTTTCAAATGTCATAAAGAAGATGTCAACCGAATAATGATACATACACACATAATTTTACACACAATTTACACATTTTCAAATTTTAATCTTTCATTTATTTTCTTTTTAAAATTTATGTATCACGTCGTGGAGAAAACCTATTTCTTATGTCAAACCCGTGACCTATTGCTATGTGAACCATTGATGGTAAAATTCTAATGCAATGCTCTAAATTTTAATTCCTCCAAATTCAAATTTTATAAAAATCTTAGGTAAAAACATTAAGAATTAAGACTATATTATGGATGGAAGGTCAAGACTCAAACATTTCTACTTACTTTTGGTTAGAGTTTGCTTGTCGTTTGTGAACTGGTACGACTGCTGACCCCGACAACCATTGCATCAGTCCATTTTTTAGTGATTTGGTTTGCAATCTCAGCTCGTGACTGGGCCTCCCACATTGATAGTTGCTACATAAAGCTAGTGATAACCAACATACCAATTGGGCCACGCTACCTTTCCTTTTCCTGTACTCTCATTTTTTTCGTTCTTTTTCCTTTACTCTCATTTTTTTCTTTCCTTTCTGAAACTTTTCTTGACAAACTTTCTTTTCTCAAAGCTATGTTATAATTTAGGAGTTCCCCTATTGTGAGTGTGACCGAATATTTGTTCACATTCAGAGAGTCAAGCAAGAAAAGTCTTTGTGTGGGGTTTGGGATTATGAAAAATGATAGCCTATGTCTGGGTTATAATCCATAGCGGACACTGTCGTTTTGTTGACATGCTTTCTCTATTTTGTCTGGGCACTCTGGTTTTCCAATAAATACTCCCAACAAATTAGACCTAGACATCAAAGGGTTCGTCCCCATTAAACCGACGCTTGCTGGTTTAAAACAAAACGTGATATTCCAAGCAATTGCGTTGCTCTTTCATTTCCATATTCAAAGTTATAATCATTGATTTGTTAAATTCATTTCTCCATCTTAAAAAAACAAAAAAGATAAGACCCATAATCGTGTGAACTCTCTGCTCTTTGGACAAATTCTATTTCAGACGGAGAAAGGACACTCGGATTGAGCTTTCCTTTTCGCTTTCTCTCACGAGAAGATTACTTTTTGCGTTGCTTAAGGGAAAACAAAAGGCATTTTTGCAACCAAACAGCATCAAGTAGGCAAGAGCATGTGTATATGATGTGCTCTCTTCGTCCTATAAATGAATATGGAGATCTAGAAACATATCATACTGCATAAAAAGGCCCCCGCAAGCTTTTAAAATAAATAGCAGAATCTATCGTTGCATAAAGGAAGGAACAAAGAAAATCGGTTGCCTTTTCTGATCCGCACGCATCATTTTCTTGAGATCTAGAACTAATATATATTATTGGAAGCTCACAAAACATGTAAGAGTATAACATACTGATGATAGTTGCTTTTTTCTTTGTTGGCCTTTGGGTTTCCTCGTTAGGCCAAGAAGGTGTACGAATGTGATGGATTTAATCTCTTTCTTCAATTATTTGGCTAATGAAGTAGGTGCACAGAAGTAATGGTGAGTTGTGTCTCTGCGACGTCAAATAAGAGGTAATAATTTGATATTGAAAAAAGGCCTTTAATTTATTTATTGTTAAATTTCTTTTTTATTTTTTAATGTTTTTCCAACGGATATTATTCTTTTCATATTTTATAGACCGTACATCTTGAGAGTCCAAACTATTCAAATTATCTTTCTTTTAGATTCCTCTATTCAATTTTTTTTTATAATTTAGTATTTATATTTCATTAAATTATGATTTTAAAATTATTAAGAGTATCAATTCTTTATCATTTATTTCAATCTTCTGATAATTCATCTTTCATGATTTAACCCGAACCAGGCAGCAAAGTTGACATTAGACTATGTAAATAACTTAATTTCTTCCAATTTATTAATTTTCTTTATTGATAAAATCTTTTAGAATAAATATAAAACTTAAATATGTAATTTGATTCCACCACAAAAGTGATGCTTTAAATAGATAAAAATCATATAAATTTCCAACCTTCATACTGTTATTTATCAAACAAAATAAACAAACGCTTTACAATTGCATCATCCTGCAAGAATAGAAAATACTCTTTTCCTTTTTACAGTAGAGAACAATCACTTGAATCAACTCTAACTCCACCTATTTCCCAAAAAGAAAAAAGAAAAAAAAAAAAACCTCCAACTCCACCTTTTCTCCAGCTTTCTAGTGGATGAATCCACACCACTTGTTTCACAGTCATAATTAACCATTTTCAAGCTTCAAGATAATTCAGAATTCGCCATAGGTGCTGCTTCTAAGTGTGGTCTTACTTGGCAAGCCATGTATGTTCTCACCACTTAATTTGTCAAATAGAACACTAACTATCCACTCATCCGACTTGACAGGGAATCTTGGCTTGTTCAAACTCAAACTCGTGGCCCCTGTTTAAACAATCCCCAAACCCTAATTCCTACATCAGTTTATTTTGATGGTGGTTGTGTTGGCTTCTCTGCTGAATATGTATGCCACGTCCCAAAACAACAAGAATAGCATTTCCTAGCCACTAAATTACCATATTAAGAGTTCCCATGAAAAGTGGATTCTAAAGTGGTGCACCAAGTCCCGCATTCAAAATATGTTGGAGGAATAAGATCTCAACCAACGTCAAACAGTGCCACATATATTGGGTTAGGTGGCTGATTTGAGTTGAAAATTTGACGCACTGTGCAGTCTTTGAAATATCTTTTCTTTAACACACTTTTAATGAGGAGAAAAGTTGTTTCCATATTGATTGAGAAAATAAAATAATTATATTTAATGTAAAATTTATTTATTAATTAAATTTTATAATTTAATATGTAATATTTAATAAATTTAATAATTTAAATTATATAAAAATAAAAATGATATAAAATTAAATGCGTGAGAATAGAAGAATGTTTTATAAGTAGGGAATGCTAATTTGGGGCGCAAATTTAGCTGTGGGTATGATTGCAGACGAAGGTTCAGACCTGCGCATTAAGTGCCTCTGATTGAAACTTGGAGTTGTGTAATTATGGTCATCAGAACTTGGACAAGATGCAATTTGCAGGGTTTAGGAACTTTTTTCATTGAATTCAGAAGAAATCTGTAGTGTGAACGAAATTGTCTTGTTTTCATTGGGAGAAACACTTGCACTATTTTCGTCAGTTTTGCGTGTTCAAATTCGACCAAATGTTCCAGAAAAACCTAAAGTGGCCTACGTTAATGCTGACATCATATGCCTTTAATTTTTATATCATCTGTGATCGACACACTTATCGTACATAAATTACATCAGTGACCCAATCAAACTATGTAACAGTATAATAGTTATAGGAAAAATAATTAATGATGTAATTGTCCAAAGTAGTATGTTTGGAATAGAGGAAAACCATGGATAAAAAAAAAAGGAGATAAGTCAGTTATTAAAGACACTTGAACATTTTTTGTGAGACTTTTCTTAAATAAAATGGAAAGCCCGGAAAATTAATTAGTATCCTTTCAGCTGAGTAGTTTGAAAAAATCCAAATCCAATAAATGGGAGAAATTTTCTTCATTGTCCATCAAAATACAACTTTATCTTCATTTAAATTTGGAGAAATATTCTTATTGATAATTTAAAATTTTATCTTCATTCCATTCATATCCCAATTATTTGAGATTACCTACCTGATTTCAGCTCAAGTGATATCAAATTAAATCTCTTACAAAAGTAAAGTGATTTATTCTCTACTTTTAGTGGCGGAAAAAGCAATGATTTATGACCAATTTTTTTGCCGTAAATGATCATTTTTTTATTACTTCCATAAAAGACAAAATAGCTTTTATTTGATAAAAAAGCTAAATTAACTCTCTAAGGAAAAAAAAAGGGACTATGTGAGTAATAAATTCCTAATGTATATTTTTATAAAGCAGTCAACTAAGGTTAACCAATTGCCAATTGTTTATCCTTCCTTTTTCTCCTTTGGTGTCAGAATCTTTCTGTCAATTTCCTCATAATGTTGCTAACAAATTACAAGCTTAAGTGAATGCAATAAGTTTGATTTTTGGTTGGTTAATTTAGAATCATAATTCAATCATATTTTCATTAAGCACTATAAAAAAAGTATTCATTACGTTGTCGGGAAAGGTCGGGATATTCTAATATGTAAAAGAGGGTTGAATTCAAACACGGAAAGCTTTAATCTAGGTGAGAACACGTTGGACCAACATATAGAGAGATGATTAAGCCGAAAATCAACTTTAGGAAATTGCAACTCCCTTTACTTTTCAATCTCTTCTATGCAAAGTAGCTTGATAGCTTTTCTAATGTTTGCTATTGTGTACTTTACATAGACATTCACAATTGATATGATTAGCACTTCAAATCCAAAAGAATCGACGCATCACCTAATAGCTTTATTATATGTGAGTGATGTTATGTCAACAAATAATTTCGTGTTCCAAATTCTTTACAATGCTATTTGCAAGTCACTGCTTGAAAACTCAGTTTTATTAAAATTTTTTTGATTAATGTTTAAAATAATATATAAACTTTACTCATATATACACAAATATAAATATACGTATGCAACAGTTCAACAAAAAAGAAATACCCTCAAATGTCAATAATTGAGTATTCTAAAAATTTAAACTGCTTAAGTATAAAGTTAAAAATAAATTTATATATCTTATACGTCCTCTTACTCTAAAGGTTTTTGAATTTGAAATGTGCATAGTATAAGTTCACCAAATCGTAAAGTGTTCAAAACACAGACTTTAATAGTATGTCAAAAATTAATTATTGTAAAAATTTAAACTATTAAATATAGATCCAAAATAGTGTTATATATCTAACATCAAATAGCATATATAGTGAAAACACATTTGTTATTAGATTGTGAGAATTAATACTTAACTACTACATTGTTATGAATGGTAAAGATAAAAATATAAAGAGAAAAATATATTTCACTCTCTGGAGTTTTTTTTTTTTTTTTTTTTTTCATTCTTTGGAATGAAATAGAAAAATACAAGCTACACCCTCAAATATCTAGGAAAACCCGAATCTATAGTCTCTTAGAAACACCGAGCTTCATCCTAGGGCTAAAAAATGATACTAAATTTTATTTTTGTTTGAAATCTATCCTCTACCTCAATTTGATAATGTTAACTAATTTTAATCCAAAAATCATAATGAAATATTCCTATCTTAATTAACTTGACATTATTTTTACATACACTTTAAAAGTAAACTGAAAAAATTAGTTATAAGAACCTCACATTTCAAACATAAATATTTTTAAAAACTTTTTTTACTATAAAGAACCAATGAAATAATCATGTATTTAATATATTTTGTTGACTATTTAGTTTATTTAATCCTTAACAATAAGCATGGCACTAAAACCCTAAATACAAAAATCTAAAACTTGAACCCTAAACTCTAAATTTGAAATTCTAAATCCTAAAATGTAAAATCAAATACCCTAAATTTAGCATTTAGGAATCATGGTTTTATAGTTTACAGTTTAAAATTTAGATTTTATTTTGTTTTTTTTATTTTGGGTCTAGAGTTTAGGTTTTTAAGTATGGAGTTTAGGATTTAAGAGCAAGGTTTAATGCCAAGTTATGTTTAGAGTTTAAAGTTTTACAGTTTAAGATTTTAGGGTTCTATCTTTGTTTAGGGTTTATTATTAAAGGTTTAGGGCATAACATTTAAGAGTTAAGTGTTTAGGTTTAAGATTTAAGTGTTGTTTGGATAAGCTTAATAAAGCACTTATGTAGAGAAAAGTGCATAAAAGATATTTTGTGAATGTTTGGATATACTGATAAAAATTATTCAAGTATTCAAATAAATTATTTTAAGCTTATATTTATAAGTTAAAAATTGAAGCTTATAAATTGCAAAAGTTGGTAACCACTTAAATGGGATTCCTTTAATAAAATTTTGTTGACAATTATAGACTCTTGCTTTGTACTTCATCTCTATTAATGAGTAATAGAAACGAAATTTGTCTCTATTACATAAAAGAAGTTTGTCACTATAAGAGAGATGAGTAACAAAGATGAAAATAAATTTCCATAAAGTGATATAGGTTGAAGGGTAAGCTAAACCATAGCACCTGCAATGGCACAATGCGTCACATTACCACACAAGCTGTGCCATAGCACACATGTGGGCAAGCACAACGTGTCATGGCAACCCTATGTGAACCTCCCTTAAGGCAACAAAGACATGCCATGGGAGCACTAGATGAACATCCTTTTTGAGGTAGTCAAGGCATGTCATGGCAAACATTGGTATAGCCTTAGGCATGCAAGCAATGTAGCGTGTCACATTGGCATAAGGGTAGCCCCAAGTGAACCTTTCTTAAAGCATGCCAGCGCATGTTGTAGTAGCTTGAAGTGAACTTCTCTTAGGGTTAGGATAGTCAAGGCACGTCATGGTAACTACTAGTGTCATGTTAGGCACATGAGCAATATGCTGCATAATGGCACACATCTTATAACAGAGACGAATTTCATCTCAAACAAAGCACATAACTATTCTTATTATCATATATTTTTTAAAAAAAAAAATGAAAAGATAAAACTCATTTAACATGGAAGAGTTCAGGGCCATTTTGGTAATTTTATAATTATAAACACTTAAGAAATTTTGCATCTAAACACTATATTTATTGTATAAGTACTTATGAAAATATGTACCTAAATACAAATTAACTTATTTTATACCATTCTTATATCAGTAGAGTTTGATTAAAAAGTTCTTATATTATAAGCACATAATCAAGTTATGTATCCAAAATAACCTTAGATTTTCAAGTTTAAGGTTTTAGTACTTAGTATTTTAGATTTTAGGTTAAATAGTTTATGAACTTTGATCTTAAATAAACTAATTAAATATTTAAACATATTAAATGGATAGTTATTTAATTGGTTCATCATAATAAGAACAAGCTTTCAAGATTTTTTAGCATAACTATTAGTTGCATGAGATTTTTATAATTAATTTTCTCATCTTTTGAGTTCAATTTTTAAGAATATATGCTAAAATTATATCAAATTACTTAAGATATGATATTATATTAAGATTTTTAGAAGAAAGTTAGTTAACATGGCCAAATTAAGTTGGAGTATTAATTTTAAGCAAAAACAGAGTTTAATATTATCTAAGAAAATCTCAAGAGGTAGATTGTATTTTACTCAAATATAAATTAGTTACATCTCCTTAACTGATGCAAATATGGGAACATAGAACTAGTTAAGATCAAAATCCTCTAAAACTTAGATGGTACATATCACTAGATAGACAAATCATTCTTATAATAAATAAAAGATTGAGCATCTAAATATGTATAATTTTTAGAGTAACTTAAAATACTTATCTAAATATTAAGGTTGTATTTGGTTTGCGATATCTAAGATTCTCATATCAAATTAAGGTTTCATGTTTAGTTGAACATTAATATTCTCAAAGTATTGCACTATTTTTTTGAAAATGCCCATAAGCATGAAATATTAAACTTATATTTTTAAATAAAATTTTAATTAAAACTATTTTTCCTATAAATAAATAAAAGAAAATATAGAAGTGGAACAATGGTGGTGGCCATATAATGATGGCGATGACAATGACAATGGTAATGCTAATGATTACAATGATGATGATGGTGGTAGAGATAGTGGGGTGGTTTATCAATGGTGATGGTGGTATACTAACAATGGCGATGGTGGCAATGACAATGGTGATAGTGGTAGTGATGATAATGATAATGGCGATAGTAACCATTTAACAATGACTGTATAATAGTGTTGATGATGATGTCAGTGGCGATGATGGCAATAGTAGTTCTAGCAACAATAATGGTAGTGGTTCGACAATGGTGTTAGTGGCAGTAACAAGGTTGATGATAATAATAGTGGTGGTCTTGTGATAGCATTAGTGGTAGTGACAGTTCGACAATTGTGACAATGATTATGGCCTAAAAATGGTGTTTGTAGCATTGACGATTATGACAATGGTGTTGATGATGATGATAATGACATTAGTAGTGGCAATGGCAGCGACAACAATGGTAATTTGATGATGGTGTTGGTGGCAGAGTGACAGTAGTGGTGATAATGGTAGTAATAGTGGTGGCAAAAAACTATTTAGATGAGAAAATTTTAAGTTTATGAATTGTGATCCACTTACTTATATTTTATAATAATCTATACTATAATTTTCTTATCAATGATCATCTACTTACAATTTATTCTTTAAAGTGTATCCCTCACTTTAGAGATTCTAAATCCAACTATTTAATAAATGAGAGTGACATAGTTTGTTTCAAATAATTTCCACATGCTTATTAGAATTCCCACCTCCTCATATGAGTATCAAATTTTCATGTTTTATAATAGTTCCCTATTCTTGAAAAAATTAAATTTTTAGCAGTCAATTTTTCAAATCTTATGCCAAATATAAAAATCAAACATTTCAACCCTTATATTCTCAAAAATCTTTCAAGATTTCAAAAAGCCAACGCATCCTAAGGTGATTCTCAGCACGCATGGAAATTAATTATTTATATTGAAGGAAAAGATAAAATTAAAAAAGCGTGATTAGAAGAGCATTACAAAAGACTGACGTAGTGCTCATGGAAATTCCTTGCTCCTAATTTTCTGTCATCAGATTCTTTGGCCATATACGAAATAAAAATGCGTTGTCAAAAATACACTAAAGTTAATAATGGCTGGCCATGACTTTATTCCGTTCTTGTCGACAAACAGCAAAGGGTGAATGGAAATGCCTGGTATTAAAACGACGAGAACAATTTGAGGTGAGGGTGCCATGCATCAGCGTCATTGTCTTCAGAAATGATCACAGAAAGCTACATTTGCATTATTAATTTGTTCTTTAACACGCCAACTTTTCCTTCTAATTAAATGTCCTTTTCCTTTCAGCTCATACTTCTGGCCGTAGTCAATTTTCAGGAGAGAGATTGCCACAAGCCATTTACGCTACCCATTCCAATGCTACACCGTTATGCTTTTACTGTGTGTTGCACAAACTTATTTTTTATGAATGTTTTGATAATTCTGCGTGTATTGTTTCTCAACAAGGCTTAGTCAATTAATTGCAGTTTCAATGTCCATGAGTGTGCTTTGAGCAATTTTTAAAAAGGGATTATCTAATGCAAAATTCAATTTGGGATCAACACCTCGGAAAAATCATAGAAATTAACAGATTGTTTTGATAATTAAGTATAACTAAAATACACTTTCTTCCAAAAAGAGGATGCGTATACTATAATTTTCTGTGAAAAGTATTGCACATATTTTATTAACCATACACATCTAAAGATGCTTCTCATTAATAGCACCAATATGGGGACTAATCTGGTTACTTTATGAATAAATTTTAAAACAATTTAATAGTTTTTTCTTTTCTGAAAAGTAAGAAAACTAATTCATAAAAATTTTTAAAGACATTTATTATGTTGTTACAAAACAATTAATCTTTCTATGACTTTCTTGAATGATAAATTTATAAACCCACCTGTTGTGCGGGTGGTCAATCAGGCTGTTGAAGGCGGACGGTTGCTTTTTTTTTTTTTTAAATAACTAGGGAAGCAACAAGTCGCATAATACACACGACCTCAAGTTTAAACCTAAAGTTTTAAAAGAGAAACCTCAAGATAAAAATAGATGTCATTATACTACTAAAGATGCTAGTACATTCGGTGGCTCTTTAATGTATATAAAGGGCAGAAAATGATGCCAACACAGTCGATTGCGCTTTAATGTCTGTAAAGGGCAGAAATCCCAACTCTCTATAGTCCTGTGGACTGGATCTTGCTGCAACAAAGTCATTTTGTCTTTGAAAGCTGCATTTCTCTTATTCCATGCTATGCACATAATGTGAGATCCCAAGAGTGCAATCAACATTTCCATCCCTCATGAAGATGTAGAGGCCAAGAGACCATGAAGGTCACGTTAAGCACTTTCTTAGTTGAAGAAGTTGTAATGATCGTGGGTGGTTGAAGGATAATTGAGGTGGGTTAATCTTAGGATAGCATACTAGATAACCCCCTCGTCTCTTTATTATCTGTCCAACTTTTATTTTTATTTTGTAGTTGTATTTTTCCTTCATTATACACACACACATAGATTTTAACTTCTTTTTAGGAGTTAATGAATCAAAACAAGGAAAATTGGGTTTTTTTTTGGCTATTTGACAGAATTACTGAGGGATCCATCCCTCGATTGATCCCTTGATAAAAATGTAACATTTTTAGCATGGGATTGATCCTTTAGTAATTTGGTCCCAAAATTTTCTTGCTCTTTTGTACCAATTTAAACATTGAATTTTTCTATGGCTAATCTATTGGTAATTTTACTAATGGATAAATCTCTTAATAAATCTTATGTACACTTTTTTGTGCTTATTTGCACAAATACCGAGGGATTGACACATTGGTAAATTACCAAGGGATCAATCCCTTGATTGATCCCTCAATAAAAATGTAAAATTTTTACCATGGGATTGATCCTTCAGTAATTTGGTCCCAAAATTTTTTTGCTCTTTTGTGTCAATTTAAACATTGAATAAATCTAACGCTCGCTTTTTTGCGCTTATTTGTGCAAAATATTGCATCAAATTTTCCAAAGGATAAAAAAAAATCTATTGGTAGGATTCTTTTTTACTAATAGATTTTTTTTCATTTTATTAATATCAAATCTATTAGTAATTGAGCATTTTTTAGTAGTAAATTGTTGGGGCAACATCCTAACATCAATGGATGGCCACTAACAATTTGTTTTGTTCTTGCCAAAATTTCAAGGTGGCCTTAAGGGAGAGGTTCGAGAACTCTACCTATGAGGATGTGACTAGGAACATGTCAAAATTAACTCAAACAGAAACCCTCATAGAATACAGAGAGTCCTTTGAAAGATTATTCACCTAGGTCATAGGTTTGAATAATACTTTGCTTGCTAAGTTTTTTGTTTCAAATTTGAGACTATATGCACAAGGGGTGAGCATTGCAATTGAATTGGCCACTCTCATTAAACCAAGCCTTTGAATTAGCCATGGCTCACGATGCCTATAACACCAACCTGTTGTTTGCATTACAACCATTGCCAACGGTTAGTATTAACCCACTTGCACCACCTTAACGACAAGGTGAGTTGGGAAGGACAGGGAGATGTTATGCACATAATGTGGAGGTCCCAAGAGTCCAATGAATACCATCCATCATGAAGATGTAGAGAGGCCAAGAGACCATGAAGGTCATATTAGGCACTTTCTTAGTTGAAGGATTTGTAATGATCATGGGTGGTTGAAGGATAATTGATATGGGTGATCTTAATATAACATACTATATATCCCCTAAGTCTCTGATGCTATCTTTCCAAATTTTATTTTTATTTTGTGGTTATATTGATAAAAGACTTCCCCATAAAGATCAACTTACATCAAAGTTCATTCTCCATACCTTTTCATTTTATTTTTAGATGTACTTATTGGATACATCCAAAATGCAATTCCCAAATATATGCTTTTTTTGCAAATGATGAATCTTAGTAGAGGAGTCAAGAGAGGATGTTAATTCTAAACTAGGAATGTGGATAGAAGCCTTAGAATCAAAATGTTTTCATTTAAGTACATAGGAGTAAGATAAAGTATATGGAGTGCAAATTCAGTAAAGGACATGCAACTAATAGTTTGGAGGTAAAAGATGGGGAGTGCATTATGCCACATGTGTCAAAATTTTGATATTTTAGATCAATTTTACAAAGTGACGGAGAGATTGATGAATATATCATACCAAGGATTCAAGCTGGGTGGCTAAAATAGAGAAATGCCTCAAGAGTCGTTTGTGATTATAAAGTATCTAGCAAGTTTCAAGTTTTACCAAACTGTTATAAGACTAACTATACTTTATAATAGGGAGTATTGGCCTTTGAAAAAACATCAAGAACAAAAAATAGGGATGACAAAGATGAGAACATTAAGATGGATGAGTAGACATATAAGAAAGATGAGGTTTGGAATGATTGTATTCGAAAAAAAGTTGGTGTTATACCTATTGATGAAAAAATGATGAAAACTTAGGTATAGTGGTTTAAGCATGTGGAAACAAGGCCACTAGAGGTTTCAGTAAGAAAAGTTAATTAAATGATTTTTAGTCCAATAAAGAAAGTTGGAGGAATACCAAAAAGAGGTTATTAGAACGGATCTTTAGGTAGCTGGTATTTTCAAAAACATGATTTCTAATAAAATTTAATGGCTTCATTTGATCTATGTATTTAAGTCCACTTAGTGGGATAATACTTTATTAGTTGTTTTTTTGTTATATATATAGGGTTGTAACTTCTTTTCAAAAGTTAATGAACGAGTACCATCTTTAGTTTCCTATCGTGTCTTTTTGGAAGTTTGGGTTCATTCAAAGAATACTCAAATTCATAACATTCCATTTCACTTGTCATGTATTCTTTTGTTCTTTTAACTTATATGGAAAGAAAGAGAGCTTGCCAATAATCATGAAACTTGTTCCAATATTTTAACGAAGTTATGCGTGCTAAGGGACCCTAGAAGAATTTAGAAAAACTTGAAATTCTTCACAGGCTTCAAGAAATTTTTAAAGACTTCAAGGAAGGCTTAGATAATTCAAGAAATTTTACATGTTGGAAGCTAATAAAATGTATTTATAAGAAATAACGCGGGATTGTATATGTGATGCAATTTATCAATTATATACCTCGATGCAGTCAAAAACAAGTAGTGATTCCCGTCCTTGTGTTGGCAAAGGACAATGAAATGGATTTATTAAATGTTTTATCAAAAACTATGATTTAATTTCATGGTGGGACATACTTAATGGAAAATTCTTTATATAAATAAACATACTACCCATATCGGTTCGAGATAATGGGAGCACGTACGCCTTGGGAGTCCATCCTTCCCCATATGCTTTAATCTAAAGTGATCACTTTAGTGACCTGATGAGTTTAGCTCCATTGCATTATTACTGTGGGTACCATTGTCATAGCATTGCAAAATTATTCTTTTTATTTTTACATATTATTTTTACACAATTCTTGCTTCACATTATTTATAACATTAAATTTATTAAGTTTTATTAAATTAGTCTAATAATTCTCATATTAAATGTAAATATTTTATTTATACATTTATTGTAGAAACAATTATCTCTTTTGTTTATGTTGTTATAAATTTTGAGGCAACGAGAAACTACCTTATTGTAAGACTAAGATATACTACAGACGTCAAGAGAACATACAATGATAATTACAAAGCGTTTACTAATTAAAGGAGAGTATTAACACATGAATTTGAATTTATGTTTTTTATATGCGAAATGTTTTGAAACATACCTTGTAAACCAACTTGATTGACAACTTTTCTCTTGTTAAATAGACACCGATGCTAGACTTTTAGAATTTGAACACGCAAAAATAACTTGTGTATGCATATATAAATCATGAAGTTTCTAACTAGTCCACCCACTTTGTGCCATTAAAAGACTATTAAGTTTGAAAACCAGTGATGCGACCGACTTTGACTTATAAAAGTACTTTGACCAGCCTTAGCAAAATCACAATGAAGGGGGAAAATGTATAACACAAGATCAAGTGTTAGTGCATAGATATATAGTTGTGTTTTAGAGAATCTTAAAATAATTTGTTAATATGAATTTTAATTTAAAAAAATTTTTATAAAAAATGAAATTTTCCATTTTCAGTTTTAGTCTAGTTTTTTATTTAAAAAAATAAGACAATACCCTTAAAATAATTAAAAAAAAAGGTTTACTTTAACAACATGGAATTATGTATTCATTCTTTTTCTAAGTCTTCCTCTTTCTGCCCTTTAATTTACAAATTTTCCTTGCTTTCCATTTGTCGGCCGGCCCCTTTGAAGGGTTCCACTTAAAAGCGCGAATCACGATAACGCGTTGTGAAATATTTCCTTTTACTGGGAAGTCGAGATTATTGACGTACGACCAGAACCCAAGTTAATTAGAATTTTCCACTTAAATTATAGCTTAGAAGAACGTGAAGAGAATGGCCGCATCGACAAATGACGGCAGCTTCCCCCCTCGCATGCGTAACCAAACGAAGTTTCTTCATGTCTCCTCATTTCTTTTTCCTCTTTTATTTTTTAAAATTTCCGAGACCAAATAATTTCATAACTCAGAAGATATTCCAATTAGCCTACGTGCACCGTCCCGCCGCCACTGATTTTTTTTTTCTTGTCTAATTAAACGAATACATTTTACTGCCTGAATCAACCTAAGAGATTGGCATAGTTAAATTTAAAATTACCATAGTAAACCTAACAATGTATCAACTGTGACATCAAAAAAAGATATCAAGTGTACGTCTCTTCAGGGCTGCTAAATTATTTCCCAAACAGTGCATCAATAGTGTTATGAATTATACAGGGATGTAATTATCATGATTTCAATAGCATTTGGTACCCTTAGATATGATAATGACATTTTTTTTTAAAATTTATATACATTCAGTTGAAGAATAATACTGAAAATAATTTAAACCCCACAAACAGGTTAAAGGAGAATAATATATAAATTAAGAATATTGAGAAATGAGAAATAAGAGATTAAAAAAAGAAAAAAACTTGGATGATCAAGCCCTCTGATTTTTATAATACAAGCTAGCAGACACTGCTACATCAACAGGTCATTCCTTTTTAAACTTATAAAGATCACTTTTGTATTATAAATTTTGCATTTGAAATTTTAACAACCTAAATGATTGATTTGAGCATCATAAAATTACACTACAACCAAAATTAGGACATCCCAATAGATCTTTATTGGCGATGGGGATCCCCTGTTCTAACATTAACAAGTGTTACAAAACAAAAGCAAGCGCCATTATACTTTACGTGACACAATAAAGCAAAGTAAAAAATGTAGCAGTTGATGAATCATGTCCACCAACCGATGATTTCCACTAGAAAGCCTATGGAATAGATAAAAGTTATAGATAAGATGGGGAATTCAGCAGACAAATTAGACATCATTTCCTTTATAGTTTTTTAATTCTTGTATTTTTACTCCCACTTTATAGAATTTAAGTTATTAAATTTATCAAATTTAATTAATTTAATAATTTTTATATTAAATATAAATATTTTCACACTAAAAAATATATTTAGAAAATTTATTAAAAAGAATTTTTAAATAAATAATGTTTTTAAAATTTAATTTTTAATAAAACTTAATAATATTATTTTAATTCTAATAAAATTTTATATATTGTTGTTATATAGAATTAGCTTTTCTCTTTCCTTTATTAGTTACATGATTAAAGTGCTGCTAGAATACAGACATATTTATCTCATATCCTTTAGTAAAAAAGGTTTAATAATTCATGGGGACCATTCAAGACAATTCTTTTGCTTCACATGAGATATGGGCAAAACCCTTTTTTTTTTCTTTTTTTACGGAGAAGAAAGCAGAGAAGTCATGGCTCATTATTTTAGATGTGAATGTGCCATAGTGGTCGCTGTTCTTAGAATCGAGGTTAAATATTAAAAATGAATAGGTTGTGTTCCAGATTGTCATAATTACATTAGGAACATTGACCCAAGATAATGCTTATACTCCTCACCTCTATGACGTCTGTCTTAGCTCAATTATACGTATAAAGATTAAGCTATTGGCTGGATGGCTCTGCTTATATATGACATTAGAGACACACTTGATTGACACAAAACAGAGGAGCCTAAACCTGAGAACACAAAATTATGTTGTTTCAGAGCTTGCAATTGCCAATCTTTTTGGTAGTTTTTTTATCAGTTTCATTCACAACTTCAGCTACAATTCAAGGAAGTTTTGTGCAGTGCCTCAATTTCAATTCTGACAAAGCATTCCCATTTTTTGCATCGATCTACACTCCAAATAATGCTTCATTCACCACCATCCTTGATTCCTCTGCACAGAACCTAAGGTTTTTGGTGCCTTCAGCACCAAAGCCTGAGTTCATATTCACACCATTGACAGAATCCCATGTCCAAGCTGCTGTGATTTGCTCAAAGAAGCTGGGGATTCATCTTCGAGTGCGAAGTGGGGGCCATGATTATGAAGGGATCTCGTATGTTTCCGAAATTGAAACACCTTTCATAGTTGTCGATTTAGCCAAGCTGCGTGCAATCAATGTTGACATACAGGACAACTCTGCTTGGATTCAAGCCGGTGCCACAATTGGCGAAGTCTACTACAGAATTTCTGAAAAGAGTTCAGTCCATGGCTTCCCTGCTGGCCTTTGCACAAGCTTAGGTGTTGGTGGGCACATCACAGGAGGTTCATATGGCTCGATGATGAGAAAATATGGTCTTGGAGCTGACAATGTCCTCGACGCCAACATTGTTGATGCTAATGGCAGAATTCTCGACAGGAAAGCCATGGGGGAGGACCTATTTTGGGCAATTAGAGGAGGTGGAGGGGGAAGCTTTGGTATTCTTCTGTGGTGGAAGATACAGCTGGTTCCTGTGCCTGAAACTGTGACAGTTTTTACAGTTACCAAGACCTTAGAGCAAGGTGCAACCAAGCTTCTTCATAGATGGCAGGAAGTGGCACCAAATATTGATGAGAACCTCTTCATCAGAGTCATCATTCAACCAGCTACAGCAGCAGGAAACAATACAGGAAGAACTGTTGCAACAACTTACAATGCTCTCTTCCTTGGTGGGGCTAATAAACTCCTAAAAGTCATGCAGAAAAGCTTTCCTGAACTGGGGTTGACAAGAAAGGATTTTCTGGAAACTAGTTGGATCAAATCTGTGCTTTATATTGCTAGCTATCCTAATGATACACCCCCTGAAGTTCTTCTACAAGGAAAATCAACCTTCAAGAACTACTTCAAAGCCAAATCTGATTTCGTACGGGAACCCATACCAGAGGACGGGCTCGAGGGACTATGGAAAAGGCTTCTTGAAGAAGATAGCCCTTTGATGATTTGGAATCCGTATGGAGGAAAGATGAGCAAGTTTCCAGAAAACCATATCCCATTTCCCCACAGGAGGGGAACACTTTACAAAATTCAGTACGTATCAGCCTGGCAAAAGGCAGAGGAAAATGCCGCAAAGCATATAGACTGGATTAGGAAGCTTTACAATTACATGACTCCGTATGTCTCAAAATTCCCGAGGGAAGCATACGTGAATTACAGAGATCTTGATCTTGGGATGAACCAGAAAAACAGCACAAACTATATAAAGGCATGTGCTTGGGGTAATAGCTATTTCAAGCATAACTTCTACAGGTTGGTAAAGATCAAGACCAGAGTTGATCCAGAAAATGTCTTCAGGCACGAGCAGAGCATCCCACCACTACCAGTTTCAACAAGGCGGGGAAAAGGAAAGAAAGGCAAGAAAGGGGAATAAGGCAGTGTATTAGTAGAATGATTTGCATGACATCTATAAATCTGTGAAAGGATTGAATAGCTAATTTTAGAGGAATAAGCCGAACATAAGATTAATCATCTGTTTTCTGGTTCTTTAGATGATGTAAAATACTAAAGAAGTGGCATTAAGATGTTGTTGTCCTTGTGTTCAGTGTGTATGTGACAAAAGCAAGTGCTATCAAGTTTTGTTTTGCTAGCAAAAAAATCTGTGAAGCAGTGCTTCAAAGTGAAGTTTCTTTTCCAAGGGCCCAATTCTCTTAATACAACACTTTTAATATTACAACTACAGAGTGTATTAGAATTTAAAAGTCTTTAACACTAAATTGAATTTTATTAAATACTTATTTATAAGAATATGAATTATTAAATTGTAAGACCAGTAGATTCAACAATTTCTCTCATATTGTGAGGATTAATTTCTGTCAAGTGTTGTTTTGCTAGCAAAAAAATCTGTGAAGTAATGCCTCATAGTAAACGTTCTTTTCTAAGGATCCAATCTCTCAATTGTACAACATTCAGCTCTTTACAGAGGAAAAGTAGAGTGGTGCCACTTACATATCCAAATTTTTTATAAAATCCGTGTACCAAATATTTATAGGTTTTGATTAGCTATGTGAAATTAGCTGCGTGGGTGAGGTCCACACAGCTAATCAAAGATTAAAAGTGTTTCATACATAAATTATGTAGAAGTTTTGACTGTGAGGGTAAAATTATTGATAGAAATAAAGAGTATATTAACATTTAAAAGGGTTTAAAATTAAAATAAATTTCACTAAATATTTACTTAAAAAGAATCTAAACTCTTAAATTTACTTAATTTTACATATTAAACTATAGCACCAACAAATTTAACGAGTTCACACAAATATTGTGAGGATTTGACTCCTCCCCTTAGGTAAGAAGAATTTTTC
This sequence comes from Dicorynia guianensis, assembly GCA_037013595.1. Lineage (NCBI taxonomy): Eukaryota > Viridiplantae > Streptophyta > Magnoliopsida > Fabales > Fabaceae > Dicorynia > Dicorynia guianensis. Next base: position 6,344,731 of record JASUAB010000010.1, read on the forward strand.
TGAAAACTAAATTGTATGGCACATGATGAGCACGTGTTAAAATTATATTTCTTTTTGTCAGTGAGTAGAAAATTAGATATTTGCTACATATCATGGCTGCCCTTCAATAACAATGGGTGAGTTGGCCTTTTAATAACAATCATGCTTGGTAACTGGCAACCAACAAGGCATTGAAGGGTTGGCCTAAGCTGAGATTTACGACTACCTTACAAATGACATCCTAAAAGAAATATAATGACAGATCAATAGAACTGTAACTGGTTGGACAATAATTGATCATGCTCACGTTTTTATTGACCATTATAAAAATGTTAGTCATTGGACAAAAATACTCTCCTATTGCCCCTACATCTAGTAATTCTAAGGGCGTGTCCATGATGGATGGATGGATGGAATTTTCTTCAGCAATCGAAGAAGAATCCCCACTATGGCCTATCAGTTGTTTTTCAGAGTTGCAAATATATTATGGTGCATTTGATTTGCGAAAATATTTTTTATTTTCATTTGGATTTATTTTTATTGAAAACAATTTTCTTTTGAAAATAAAAATGTGTTTGGCTTGCATCAATCAAATTTATTTCCAAAAAATGAAAATAATGAAAATGCATTTGATTTAAGGTTTAGAATTTAGACTTTAGGGTTTAGAATTTAGGATTTAAGGTTTGGGATTTTGGGGTTGGCGATTTAGGGTTTTGGATTTTGAGGTTAGAGTTTAGATTTTGAGGGTTTTTGGGTTTAGGATTTAGGGTTTTGGGGTTGAGGAGTTTAGGGCTTTAGGATTTAGGATTTGGGATTTAGGATTTTGGGGTTTGGGATTTTTGGGTTTTAAGTTTTGGAGTTTAGGGTTTGGAGCTAAAGGTTTAGGGTTTAGGCTTTAAGAATTCTAGGGTTGTTGGGTTTATATTTTAGGATTATGATTTGAGGTTTAGGGTTTAGAATTTAAGATTTTGGGGTTTAAAATTTACAGTTTTAGAATTTAAGATTTAAGGTTTTAGGCTTTTAGAGTTTAAGAATTTAGGATTTACGATTTTAGAATTTAGGGTTTATATAATGATTTCAAAATTGCCATTGTATTTTAATTTATATTTTTTGTTTTTAAAATGTTGCATAGAAAACAGTGAAGACATATTTTCATTGCTCCCAAAATTTGCCTTATTTTAGAAAATATTTTTTTTGAAAACATTTTCACTTTTTTGCAAGCAAACACATTTTCGTTACTATTTTTTGTTTTTATTGAAAATAAAAATAGAAAATAATCAAAGCAAACACAACCTATATTTCAAGTTTGATCTCTCTTTTCACCTTTATTTTTTTTTTTTTCAAATATGATCATTTGTTGACTTATATCTTTTTTTTTTTTGATATAATAATGACTTTTAGGTCAATTCTCTATTTATTTTGATGTGTTTACCATGTGGGTACTTTGTTTTCATCTTTCTCTTGGTTGATTTCTTCAGACTAACAACAACTTCAAACGAGAAGTTACCAGGTCTGATATTCAGCTTTATTGGTAAGTCTAAACTAGACATGATATTTGATTTATTTCAGAAACTATGAAAAATCATATATATGAAAGATTTGTAAGTAATAATTTTGTGATTTTGCTTTGTTTTGATGCCTATTATCCCTAGTACAGACTACACACTCCGGTTTCTAAACCAATGAACTCTATAATATCTGAATCCTGGTGAATAGTGTTTAAATTTTATTTGTTTGGAAAATTAAGTCGTATTTCTCAAAAATTGTTTTGGGAGTCTTGCTCAAAATTATTTCATCAGTCTGAAAGTTTGAAAAATTAAAATCTTTAAAAGTTTAATTAAATTAAAAATTAGAAAAAAAAGAAGTAGAAGATAATCAAAGTAAACAAAATTAGTGAAAATTTGAAATAATGCAAATGAAAATGAATTGAATAATAAGAAGAATGCAGTAAGTAAAATAAAGAAGATTGGATTTATGGAACGGTGGTTGGGGCTAGAAGAAAGAGAACCTAATATGGATTTGGGCTTCAAGAAATTCGGGCATCAAATTGGTTACCCCTCTAACAAAATGGATAGTGAAAAATTAGGTAGGCGAGACAAGTGGTATTCTTAAAGAGCTTAGATGGGTAGCTGGCATCAGAAAAAACAGTCTGAGAGGAAGAATTTGATTGGTTGAAATCAAAATGGACGTCTGTCAAATTTTATTCACCAAGTCAGAAATAAGAGAGGCATTCCGTTTCGGGTAGGGACAGGTGGCGCGATGATCCTGCGGCCAACACCACATTCTTGATCCTGCGGCTGTTAATTTCTCTCCTGAATGCAGAGCAGAGGAGGGCTCTATAAAAAGACATTCGAGCTCTTCATGAAGGGAAGGAGCACAAACGGATATTTTCAGCTTCTCACAACTTGATTTCTTGCCTGTAGGATGTGCTGTCGGTGGGGCCAAGGACAGAAGTAAGGGTACTTTACCTATCCCAGCTCCATACTCGACCCCAAAGAAAGATAAGGGATCTCTTTGTTGTTCAACGTTCAGAAAAGGAGCTTTCTCTTCATACGAAAGCAGCAATATGAGGTAAAGGCCTTCATTTTCCCCTGTTGGTTTAGGTTTATTACAGAGAAAATATATATATAAAAATTATTTATGGACCTCCATTTTATAATTTAAAATTTTAAAATAGTCGATTCCTTAACAAGGTTGTAAAAGATTGTAATCAGATTTAAGTTAATCTAAAACCATACAATTGTTCACTTAATGAAAATCAAGATTAGATGCCTACCTCAATTTTATCATTATTATTACTTAGCACACGAACTCTTACCGAATAATTCTCATTAGAAAAATAGATCCATGCATCTTTCTCTCCTTTTCATGATCTTGTCTTATAACACAACTAACTTAAAACTATAGGCTAGGATATATATACATTTATTAGTATAGCTATCTCAAAATTACATAAGCTAATCATATCATAGACATGATCACAAGAATGTGGTGTGCAGTTACATTTATAGCATATCCAAATAATCTTCCCATGCTAACATGTAAAAGTCTTTATGGCCTTTCTCACAAAAAGTCACCACATCTTCCTAAAAAGACCAATCTCAAGAAGCAACAAACTGTTTCGCCGCAAGAACACTGTAGCAATTCAATGCAAGAAAAATAAATTCTCAACAACATACCCACAAGGAAATTTGTGTATAGTAATCACAATGCTCTTTCCAAAAAAGCATCACATCACAAGATAAACTGGTTGATCATTTATATAATCAAAGTAATAAGATATCAATTGTATTAAAAATTTAACATAATATGCACATTATAACAAGATGTCTTAAAACACAAAATCTATGAAAATTTGCAGTAATATAAAAGAAAATATAGTTATCAAACACTCCCATTAACCCAAAGAATCAAAAGAATTCATAACACTTATATTTTATACATGTTTGTTAAAAAAGCACATGTTAAGGGTTCTTTGGTTAAGGGATGAGCTATCATCTCTTGAGTGTTAATGCACTCAACAAGAATATCATCATTCTCAGTCATGTCCTTGACAATAAGGTACTTGATCTCAATATGCTTTGACCCACTAGAAGTCTTATTATTCTTTGAGAACATCATTGTTGTCATCATAGTATAACTTTAATAGTAAAGAGATGCAATCAATCACTATGAGCTCTAATAAAGTTTTCAACTATATAGCCTAAGTTACTACACTATGATAGAGTACAAATTTAGCTTGCATGGTGAAAAATGTAGTAAGAGTCTGTTTAACACTCTTCCAAGATATGGCTTCATTTGTTATCATAGAAACATAAGCTTATGTGGACTTCAATTAATCTAGATAACCAACAAGATCTAAGTCAGAGTACCCAACCATCTCTAAGGTATGAACCTTTCTATAGACAAGTATACAGTCGTTTGTCCTTTGTAAATATCTTAATTTCTCTTTAACAACAATTCCAATGGTCTTTACCAAGACTTAAATATCTACCAAGGACACTCGTAGCAAAATACAAACCAAGTTTGTTGCAAATCTATGCATACATCAATGCTTCTTACAACACTAACATAGAGAACCAAATTTTTTAATGTCAAATTCATTGGATAAAACTAACTTGGTCTCATAAAGTAGATTAACATTGTTGCCTTGAAAGTAGAATGTCATTGTCATTGAGAACCAAGAAAATGAACTTGCTTCCACTCAACTCAAGGTATATACATTCATTCCCTTGTTATTAACAAAATTCAAGGATGTGATAATTTGTTAGATTTCAAATACTATCTTGATGTCTGGTTGGACCAAAGATTTACGTCTGTAGTATTCATGAAGTTGTTTAAATACTTGTCTCTAAACTAGGTATAATACTGTCCTCTCATGTGTATTAGGCATAGGAATTATAATAGGCACATTTTCCAAACTTACTTTGTGCTTTCATGTGTATCATAATTATCTAAATCACCCTCTACAAATTTTATTGCAATTGTTCCAAATATCTTCTTTTGTATCTACCTTAAAAGAATTTGTAGCCTTTACAACCCCTGGGAACCCAAGAAGGTAATATTTGTTGGTTCTGGGATCTAATTTTGATGCTTTATGGTTATACAATTTTACCTCCATTGGACAAGCCTATACCCCAAGATGGTGCAAACTCAACATCCACTCCTTAAACAAAAATGTCTTCATAAATCTCACTATGGGTGAAAGGAATAACATTTTAAGCTAAAACCTTGATATGAACAAGCTAAGCACTTGAGGGGTAAAGGAGTTTTTAGCCTATACATTATTTCAAAAGCTTCATGTCACTTAAAATAAAATACATAATGACCTCCAATGGGTGAGCGACTACATAGATTGATTTAAATGACAAGAATATTCCAAAACTCAATAGAAATTTTATTATCATTTTTTATAACAAATACCCCCACTAATAAATTTGCATAAGGGTTCCCTCAATCATTCTATGGACAAATAATTGTAGTCCACTTTATCCTAATAGAGACATTCACCATCCTTAGGATATAATCCCTAAAACCACCTATCCCATCATATGTTAATGAATATATTCATTAACAGATTGATTTTAGCTTAAACAAAAACTTTATGCATGTCCCTAATTCAAGTGAAGAAAGTCATGACATTGTGTGTATTAGAATAACACACACACTAAGGTTTAAAAAATTGACCTCATAACCATTACACTAAGCAATTGACCATTTCCCACGTAGTAACATGGCCTTCTGTACATTAGTACTTTCAGTATTTAATGCTAGTTGTGAGTTATTTCTAATAATAAAGTCCACATCTATCAAGGTAAGTGCTAGTTCTACGTCCTCTTTCCATCTCTAATAATGGTTGTAGTTATGGTCTTAATAAATAATATTTGGCAACTTACAAAAAAGTATAAGGAGTTGAAAAATGATTATAGGAATCTAATAAACAATGTGGGCAATAATTTGAAAATAATATTGATAGAAGGGATCATTGGCATATCATTATGTCATTATAAACTTTCCTATGAGTGAAGAATATGCATATGTTAAGGTAATCCCTAAAATGTCAGGTTGACAAAATAATAGACAAGAATAATATCCAACACCTGTAGGTAGTAAGATAATTAACCTATCTATTATTTTATACTCCCACGGCACTTAAATAGTTTTCAAAATAATCACATTTGGGTGGAATATTATATCAATCAATTTAAGGTAATCCCTATAAATAAGATAATAAAATAATTGATAAAATTTATATCCAATACCTATGGAAAGTAAGATAATTAACTCATTTATTATTTTAAAAGCCCCATGCTACCTAAACAATTTGCATAATAATCACTCGTAGACAAAATACTATATAAAGTAATTTAAGTAACATGAACATCCTTGTAATATTATCACAAAAATTTTAATAAAATCTCCAACATGGAAAAATAAGGCCAATAAACATTTCCAGCTAAAGGTTGACCATAAATGTCTTTCTAAATATCTCCAAAAGATTTTCATATATTATTTTAATAAGGGGATATACAACATGGGAAATAGAATTTTTTTTCCTCTTGACAAACATATATTTATTTAAAAAATATTCTTAGATACTCAAATCCCTTAAAATCATTCATAAAAGTATAAACAAGTCTATGGGGTACTTTTAGTTATAATCTATGGCTCAAGTAACTAAAATATTAGGCCCAAAGTTCATATCCACACTATTACCAAAATGGGTTCAGATTGTTCCAAATCTTTTTGCTGCTGAGGGCTCCAACAATAATTCCAAGTAAGAAAGATTTTCTATACCCACAGATATATTTTAATATTTTATTAGTGTTATTTATATCCATGTCTTAAGTCAAGATATTAAATTTTGACTAAGTCCAGAATTTGGATATAGTTTTGATTTTCCATGACTACAAATGACCCAAAACCTTAGGCTCAGAAAGAATCCAAATTGTTGCCCAAATGGGACCAAGGATCTTGAGCCCAAAACAATGAGAAAATCATGTTTTGCCCAAACTCTACACTTTTTTTTTTAGTTCAATCATATATATGTTGCCCCAATTTGGATATAGTTTTGATTTCATTAATGTGTTGTGTTGTAAAGGTTGGTGTTGTTGTTTTAAAAGGTTAGAGTAGCCAGATGTATGGGCCGGGTGTCAAAAATCATACAAGTTTGTTATTCCATGTTGTTAGGAGGAGTAAGTATTTAGGTGAGGTTGTTTGGCGTCTATATTCAAGAAGAAAGAATCTAAGAAAAAAATAAGAAAAATATTGCTTTAGCTCTGCAAATTTGATTTCTTTTTCTTTTCATTTATTCCAATCCCAACATTTGGTATCAAATCCTAGTTTTGATACACTAATGGTGACAAATTGCAAAATGAAGCAATGAAATAAACAAACCAATAAGTGTTTAAATGAAGCCTTTATTCTGATTCAGAATCTCTAGTGATCAACAAAGAGAATTGACCATTCTTAACAAGTGACTGAGGGATATTTGGACTAGCAATTGAAACGAATGAGTGAGGTATAGCTCTCTTGCAAACACATGGAGAAACATATAGAGGCATTATTGGTGCTACCTAAATTTGACAGTGAGTAGTTTAGGTTATGGCACAATAAGGTTGATCATTAATTTTCTTTCAAAGAAATGTCTGACAAGTAGAAAAGCAAGCTTGTCCTGTTGGAAGGTTGTCGACATTGCAACGTGGAGCTGCAACTAGAAAAGATGAGTTTTAGGAAGAATGTGATTTTAGAAAGTTTGGTGAAAGTTTGAACATTTTTAGAAAATTGAAGTCACCAACTATCTAATTTTAAGTGGTGAGATCAAACATTGAAAAATAGGTTTGCAATACAAAAATCGGGTTCAGGGGTTGTTTACATGTAGAAAAAGTATTAGTACTCTTACAACACACTTTCGGTACCACATTGATGTTTTGTTACTTTTTAATTTCAAACTATGCTTTAATTTTGCCTAAAACAAAATTATTTGTTTTTAATTTTTGTTTGTCTCACTATGACTTTTATATGTAATTAAGTGTGATTTGTGATGAATGCCCCTAATGAGTGGCATTTAGCCATTAATGTGGAAAGTTAAGATTCGATGCCTAGTTTGTGTAGGAACTTATATTGAAATTGACTACATAGTTTGACTAGGCTTATAAATTCAAAAGGATACCTAATTTGACTAGAGTTTGACCCATCTGGATTGAGGTTTTAGAAAGTACCTAGTTTGACTAGGATTTGACGCAACTAGATTAAGGTTTAAGAAAGTACCAAGCTTGAATAGGGTTTTCAAGGCTATTTTGGATGTTAAGGGTTTTAGGAGAAAAGTGGATTTGTTTCAATCACTTCATTAGGACTTTGCCGATTTCTCCAACATAACCCATGATATAATTACCATCAGGATAGTTAAGAGTGATTACTTTTGCCAATCACATCAACAACCATTGTTAAGAAGAATCGAGGTTTGAAATAAGTTTGGTGTTTCAAGGGGCATCAGTTTCCATAGTTACATTAGAAGGATTTCACCAATTTCTCCAATGTAACTCATAAAGCAATTATCTTGAGAAAGATAAACAACAGCCACTTTTGCCAATCGCATTCACTGCTGTCCTTAGGAGAATCGAGGTTCCTAAATGGTAAGCAAGATTCTTAAGAAAGGGCATCAGATTTCAAGGTAAGGATGCTGATCACGTTAAGTAAGTTATGCCTATTTCTCTAACATAACTTGTAATTCCTTCGAGATAATGGACTATAGTTGCTCTAGCCAACTATAGCAATGATCATTGTCAGGATTAATCATGGACTTGAAAGAGTGAGTATGGAGGTTTAAAAAAATAATTAAAGATTCACTCCTTTTCCTTGAATTTAAGCAGTATTGAAATTCCAACAAAATCTTTTTTCTAGAAATTAGGAGATTTTGAAATTGCACCATTTATCATGCCAAGATAATTCCAGAGCAAATTGAACATGCATAAAAATAATTTATGCAAATGATGCACCTAATAATTTAATTCAAAGTCATAAAAATCAACACAACTTGGCTCAAAATGAAACATAAATTCCCAAAATTAATTAAACATTTTTGCCATAAAAAGTACAAATTAATTTAAATTACATTCTCACTTGTATTTAAAATTTTAACCGAAAACTCATTTGAAGCCCTTTTCTTTCTCTCAAAGTATAGCCATCTCCTTTTTTTTTTAAACAAAAACCCAATTGAGAGCTCAAAAAAGGGGCTATAGATGAGCTTCCCAAGCCTAACCGTGGCCTCCTTTTGTCAAAATTAAAATGCCCTTCTTTTATTTATTTATTTTTTTTAAGAAGTGAGGCATGGCCATAGTTAGGCCACAACCCAACTGTGGCTGCCCCTTTAGAAAATTAACTTGTTTTTTCTTTAAGTTATACAAATAAGAAAAAAATTACACATAAAAATGCATCTTAAATGCACCTATCTTAATTATACTCCAAAATTAAAAATACTACAATTTTGTATACAAAATATAGAACTAAATCAAAATTTTTAATTTATTTTTCAAAATAAAAATATGTTTGAATTATTTTTTCAAGGACAACCCTAGGGTGCATCACACCCTTCTTGGTCAATTAAACTACACATGTAGGTGTAGTTACAAGGGCACTTGTGCACCTTAGTCTTGGCAGTGAGCCCGGACTGCTTGAGCAAGCGATGGCACTAGCCACCGCTATCATGAAGTCTGGCACTAGCACCACCATCAGAGGTGGCGCCACTTGTCAAAAAGTGAGAAAGTGAAAGAGAAAAACCTCAACACCCTAAAGCTAGACAAAAGGAAACCCTAACCAGCCATGTAAATTCAAACAAGAATCATGTTCAACACATGGAGATAAAGAGTGTACTTGCTTATACCCTAAGCCTAAAGAGGAAAATGCAATAGAGATACTTAAGTTTGTACACATACCTAGGACAAGTGCCAACTAGTGAGCAGGACAGGACAAGAATGAAATGCACTTCTTAATGTATTGTTATGCTCTTCCTCTTGCCCTGTTCTCTCTGTTCTTTGACCAAGTATCAGTGTCCTCATCTCAAAGGATGTACTTCTACTCTTTGTCTTAAATGTCTCTACTTCTTTGGGTTTTGTCAATGTCACTCTATCTTTTTCTTCCTGGTTTCTCCATTCACAATGTGCGAATGGGTGCTTCTTTCTTTTTTCTCTCTCTCAGTTTCTCCTCCTCTATCCTTCATCATTCTCAATTTTTCTCTCCTCTATGAAGTGTGTGAAGGTTCTGTCTATCTTGCTTGCTACTAGTATGAGAACCTATGCCTCCCCATTGTGAAGCCCATATGGTGCAAGTTGCACTCTATCCCTCTATTTTTTGGCTTAGTGTAACTCACCTTTTTACTCTGTCACACTATTCCCTATTGAATATGGGTAGTGCAACATGAGCTACAATAGCTAGTAGGTGCTGTGATTATCCTCTCAGCTTTTTTTGTCTTTTTTATTTTCTTGAATTTTATTTTTTGTTGTTTTGTTTAATTTTAATTTAAAAAATTAAAGTTAAAATTTAAACCAAAACTAAAGTTGAAATTAAAATTAAAAATGGAAAAAAAAGGGACAATTTATTAGTACTTGGATCCAATGATGTCTTAAATTATTCTATCTTCATCAAATCAATTCCTAAAAAGAAATTTATAATTGGATGGAAAAATTTTCAAAATTTACTCACAGGTCCAATTTTAATTTTGGGATCAGACAAAATTAGATGTTTATGAAGAGTGAGTGTTTATGTTGTATCAATAATATGCCAACACTCGAAACAATGAGCTACCAGAGTGGAGTAGTTTTTTGGTGGACCTGGTGCAAAGGTTTGATGATGAGTTCTTTGAAGATCCCTTGGCTAAGCTGGTGAACTTGAAGCATGAAGGATCATTAAAGGGGTTTGAGGAGCTTCTAGTCAAGGCCAAACTTTCAGATTCCTAGGCTTTACATTGCTTCATAAGAGGTTTATAGGGGTCCTTACAAGTGGTGAAAGTACAACAACTAAAAATGTTGAAGGAAGCCATTTACGTGGCTCCAATGCAAGAGGGAACTGTGGGTGAATCTAAGAAAATGATAAGATCTATTTATTCTAATAGAAGCATTGGGTTTTATTCCAGCCAAACAATGTTAGCACCAAGGCTGATTTAGGGCTTGCAGACAATTGAGGATATAAGGTAGTTGTTAATGGAGTTTGAATCAATACTTCATCATTAGGAAGTAGCAAGCCCTCAATAGGTGGTAAAGGTATCTATGTGCCTCCGCATAAGCAACCACAATGCTAGGGTGAATGTTGAGCTAGGATATGATAAGTGCAAGAAGATCTAAAGGGCTTTGTATGTTTTGCGGAGATAAATACTTTTTCAAGCACTATTGTTGTGGAGCAAGGCATGCACTGCCTCACTAGAGCAGGAAGGGTTAGTCAAGGAAGTCTCTAAGTTATTTGAGGTGGTGAAGATAGGAGTTAATGATGGAGGACAACTTGAGTAGGAACCTAAGGGCTAACTTAAATCTTGCTCAATGTAGTATAGAGTTTGGATGAAGTTCAGACAATGGAGGTTGATATGCTCACTAAAATAAAAGGTTGAAGGTCCTCATCAATTAGAGTACCACTCATAATTCTCTAAGGGAAGAATGCATAACATAGTTAGGTTGCAAATTAATTCATTGGCTGCAAACAATCAAATATACATGGCTAAAGGGGATTTCATGGAAGTTAGGCATCATCATTTGAAGTTGCTATGGGAAACTCATGGATTGGTGTCCTAATCAAAATTTCATATGTTCCTAGCATTAGGGTACAATGTCATTCTAGGAGCCCAATGGTTGTCATTGTTAGGAACGATCATGTTAAACTTGGAGGAAAAATGGATGTCCTTCTAGTGAGAGGGCAAGCATGTGACACTAAAAGGGGCAAGTGCTGGACTTAAAATAAACTTAATTGTTTTGGAAGGCAATGAATTGAATATTCTAATGATCATGATTTTGGATCCATTTGTTGTGGAGAGCCATGTCAAGTAGTCCATACTGATTCAGGCTATAAGGGTAGTCTAGGAAGGAGACATGTGGTTGAGTGGGGCCTAAAAATCTTAATTGACAATGTTGTTGGATGATTCAAAGTCGTCTTCCAAGAGCCTACTAGGTTACCACCAACCAGAATCCATTATCATTAGATTCCCTTTGAATTAGGTAGCAAGGCAATGAATTTGTGACGATTTCAATATTCCTATATCTAGAAGGGTTTAATTGAGTAGATGGTTGAGGAATTACTAACTAAAGATTGGATTCATCATAGTAACTCGCCTTACACATCATAGTGGCCTTGATCATGGCAATTCTACATGGATTTTAGGAAGTTGAACACCATGATGATCAAGGATAAGTTTTTGATTCCGTTGGTGGATGAATTAATGGATGAACTATATAGGGAATGAAGTTTTTCTTGAAGCTTGATTTATCATAGGCATACCACCAAGTAAGAATATGGCCTATAGATATTCCAAAGACTACATTTAAGAAGCACACCAGCCACTTTGAATAGTTGGTGACGCTATTTGGTTTGTCAAATGCTTTGGTGATGCTCCAAGCATTTATGTACAATGTTTTCAAGGAGCATCTATGATGGCTTGTTTTGGTACTCTTCAATGATATATTGGTTTATAGCCACTCATGGGAAGAACATTTGTCTCATTTGTGTTATGTCTTGGAGTTATTATGGGAAAATCACTTGTTCATTAAATGCAAGAAATGTGTATTTAAGCATCAGAAGGCAAAGTATCTTGGCACCTAATTTTAGAGCAAGGGGTTGGAAAAGACAAGCAAACAATTTGAGGCCATATTGAATTAGGTAGAATTGAAAGATATCAAGGCACTTCATTGGTTCTTATTCCTGACCAATTTTTACCAAAGATTTGTCAAGAATTATGGCCAAATAGGTCAACCATTGATTGACTATTGAAGAAAGACCAATTCATGTAGGGGGATGAGGCAAATCTTGCTTTTAATTTGTTGAAGTCTATAACGACCCAAGTACCCCTACTCATATAGCCTAATTTCTCTTAAGCATTTGTTGTTGAAGCAGATGCTTTAGACAACAAGATCAGGGGTGTGCTTATGTAGGATAAGCACTTAATTACATTTTTTAGCAAGGCTTTAGGGTAGAAATTTCAATCGAAGTCAACATATGAATGTGAGTTGTTCATGTTAATTTATACTGTGAAGAAATGCATACCTATTTGGTGGGTGTGCACTTCATCATGAAGATTGATTAGTAGGCATTCAAGTTCCTTTTGAAATAACGCATACACATTCTAATGCAGTATAAATGGCTATAGAAGCTTCTTGTTAATGATTTTGAAGTCCAATATTAAAAGGGCAATGAGAACACCATAGTGATGCTTTATCACAAAAGCAAAGTCCCCTATAGTCATGGCCATATTAGTGGTCAATTCTAACTTGCTATCTCAAGTTAAGGCCAGTTGGGTTAGCGATATAGAAATTCAACAAAAGATTTCTCTTGTAGAAAATAGTCCTATGAGTCTACCAAAGTACTCCTAGTAGTAAGGGATTCTTAAACAAAGAAGGAAGCTTGTAGTTAGGAAAGATGAGGACCTTTATAAGTAGATCATTAGCATTTTTCACAATGGATTGATCAATGGGCATATGTGGTTTAATGGAACCTATAATAGAAGTACAACCATCTTCTATTAGAAGGGCCTTCAAAAGGAAGTGTGCAACTAGGTGAGGCAATGTGACATGTGCCAAGGGTTCAAGCCAAACCTTAGCACATCTTCAGGGTTGCTTTAACCATTACCATTCCCAAAGACTCCATGGCAATCAATCACCATAGATTTTATTACTCACCTTCCAGTTTTAGAAAAAAAAATGTTGCTGTTAGTGGTAATAGATCAGTTCACTAAATAAGAGCAATTTTTGTCACTGAGTCATTCATTTATGGTAGCCACTATGGCTTTGGTGTTTCTATCACAAGTTTGTAAGTTGTATGGCTTCCCTTATTCCATCATAATGGATTAGGATATAATATTCCTCAACCACTTTTTCTAGTCCTTGTTCTAACTAGTGGTGTGCCACTCTTGAAATTTTAACATATCACCTACAAATTGACAAGTAATCAAAGGTGCTGAATTGAACTCTAGAATGCTATTTGAGATGTTCATGTAGTGCGGTTCCTCACTTATGGATGCAATGATTGCTGCTTGTAAAACTCTAGTATAATACTACTTGGCACATGGCAATCGGAATGATTGCATTTAAAGCACCATATGGATACCCACTAGTAGTTCGTACGCCCTACCTCGCAAGTGACCATGTGTAGAGGCAATTAATTGGACCTTGTGCACTAGAGAGAATATTTTGAGCATCTTCAAGCTTAACCTTATCAAGGTCCATAACATAATGGACATGCAAGCCAACAAACAAATTTGAGAGAAGCTACCAAGTGGGGGATTACATGTATGTGAAACTCCAACTATACAAATTGTTGCATTTGGTGACCCATATTCCAAAAACAAAAAAGGAAATAAATAAAAATAGCTGTAAAATAGAAAACAACATGATTGCAAAGTAGATTATAGAATCTCAGTAGATTGCAATTAGATTGCAGAATTTCTACAATTTTGGGATCCTGATTTTTTTGCCATTTTGGGATCTTTTGGGTATTGTATAAATAATAGTATTAGGGTCAGTTTTTATATAGCACAAAGACTTCAACTTTGTAACAGAATTTTCTGTATAGTGAAAATTTTCTTCTTCTGCCCGTGGCTTTTTCCTTCATTGAGTTTTTCTACATTAAATATTTGTGTACTTTCTCTTCTCTTTCTCCAAAATTATATTTTGTGATTTTTAATTTTGCTTGCTGTCATCATTTTGCCATAAGAAATTGGCATCAGAGCCTAATTCTTAATGGCTTCTACTTCAACAACAATATCTAAGACAGATATTGAGAAATTTGATGGGTTAACTAGTTTTGCTCTTTAGAAAGTCAAGATGATGGCAATTTTGTCAAGAGAAGGCACAAAGAAGGTGTTGCTTGGGAAGACAAAGAAGCCAGAGACTATTACATATGATAAATGGAATGATATGAATGACAAAGCTCTTTCTTCCATTTGGTTGTGCTTGGGTAATGAAGTTCTTTAAGAAATTCTCACTAAGAACACTGTAGTGGGTGCATGATTGAAATTGGAGAGTTAATACATGACAAAATCTCTAACCAATAGGCTACGATTAAAGTAACGCTTCTATACTCTAGTACGTCTAAAGGTACTCCACTAAAATCTCATATAGTGGTAAGATAGATGTGAAGATTGGTGATGAAGATCAAGCACTTTTACTATTATATTCATTACCTGCTTCCTATAAAAATTTTAAAGACACTTTGATCTATGGTAGAGAAGAAATTTTTCTTAATAAGTCAGGTCAAATTTGTAAGCTAAAGAGAAAATTGATAATAATTTGACATCTGTTGAAGCGAATGATCAGAGTGTTGGTCTATTTGTTGATAGAGGAATAAGCAAGAAGAGAAGTCCTACTTCTAACAAGTCTAGATCGAAGTCTAAACATAAGAATTTGACTTATAATTATTACAAGAAGAAGGGATATATTAAATCTAACTATTTTAAACTAAAGAAAAAGCAAGTAACAATAAAGGTAAGACCACATCAGTAGAAGTTAATGTAGCAGAAGATGAGACAAGTGATCTGCTTTGTATTACTGATGCTAAAATTAGCTTTGAAACTAGTTGGGTGATGGATTCAAGAGCTTCACAGTATATGACTCCTAATAGGGATTGGTTTACCACTGATGAGCCATTCAATGGAGGTATGTTTATGGGTAATAATCATCTTTGTAAAGTTACTGGGATAGGCACTGTACAAATTAAAATGCATGATGGTATGATTAGAACTTTATCAAATGTGAAACGCATTCTAGATTTGAAAAAGAATTTAATTTCTTTAGGTACTCTAGAAAAGAATGACTATAAATATAAATATGAAGATGGTGTGCTTAAAGTCTATAAGGGTACACTTTCACTGATGAAAGCAAATAGAATTGGCACCTTATATTTTTTGGAGGGTTCTATTATTACAGGTTCAGCTACAGTTGATGTTACTTCTATTTTTGATTTAGATGTTACTAAAATTTGGCACATGAGATTGGGGCATATGAGTGAGAGAGGCATGATAGTATTAAGCAAGAAAAGTCTGCTAGGTAGTCAGCTTACAGGGAAGATGAAGTTTTGTGAACATTGTGTTTTTGGCAAATAAAAGAGGTTGAGTTTTAGCTCAGCCATTCACAAGACAAAAGGAACTCTTGACTACATTTATTTAGACCTTTGGGGGTCTTCTCAAGCTCTTTCTAAAGGTAGTCACTCTAGATATATGTTGACTTTTATTGATGATTATTCAAGGAAAGTTTGGGTCTATTTTCTAAAACAAAAAATTAAGTATTTGTGACTTTTAAGCAGTATAAGGCTTTACTTGAAAAGTAAATAGGAAAACAGATCAAGAGACTCTAAACAGATAATGTCCTTGAGTTTTGTAATGATGAATTCAATGAGTTTTGCAAGAAAGAAGGCATTGCTTGGCATAGAACTATTGTAAAAACATCTCAACATAATGGTGTTGCAGAAAAGATGAATAGAACTCTTCTAGACTCGGTGTATGCTTTCAAATGTAGGTTTAGGCAAGGAATTTAGGCTGAAACTATTAACACAGCTTGCTAGTTAGTAAATCGATCTCCTCATATAGCCATTGAATGCAAAACAATAGAAGAGGTATGGTTTGGCAAACCTACTGATTATTTTATTTTGAAAATTTTTGATTGTCCTATTTATGCACATGTTAATGAAGGAAAGCTTAAGCCTAGAGTAAAGAAATGTGTATTTCTTGGGTACTCATATGGTGTGAAAGGATACAAGTTATGGTGCCTAGATCAGTCCAAGTTTCTTATTAATAGGGATGTAACTTTTGATGAATATTCGATGCTTGTAAAGAAAGAAGTTATAGAATTAGCCATTTAGCATAATGAAAAAGGTGGAGAACAAGTGGAGTTTTAAGTTCTTGTTTAGCTTAAACAATTCTCTATTTCTAGTTCTGTAGATGGTAATTCAAAAGAGACTTCAAAATCTTCACAAGCACAGTCTTACACCATAACTAGGGATAGCCTGAGGAGAACTATTAAACCACCTAAGAAGTATGGTTATTCAGATTTTGCCTATTGTCTTGTTGTATTAGAAGAGGTGGAGTACAATGAGCTTGGAAGCTACAACAAGGCAATATCGTTCGAAAATGCTACAAATTGGATTTCTGCTATGCAAGAAGAGATTGAATCTCTTCAAAAAAATAAAACTTGGACACTTGTGAAACCACTAAAAAAGAAGAAAATTATTAGCTGCAAGTGGGTATTCAAGAAAAAGTTTGATACATTAAGTATCTTAAATGTGAGATATAAGGCAAGATTGGTAGCTAAAGGCTACAATTAGGTACAAGGCATTGACTTTAATAAAGTTTTCTCACCTATTGTAAAGCAAACTTCTATTCGTATTTTACTTTCATTGGTTGCTATGAATGATTTAGAGTTAAAGCAACTAGATATGAAAACTGTATTTCTACATGGTGATCTTAATGAATAAATTTATATGCATCAACCTAAAGGGTTTATAGTTGTTGGTAAAGAAGATCATGTTTGCTTGCTAAATAAGTCTTTGTATGGTCTTAAGCAATCTCCTACACAGTGGTACAAAAGGTTTAACTCTTATATGGGAGTTATTGGATTTCAAAGATCTAATTATGATAATTGCATGTATTTTAAAAGGCTTCCTAATAAATCTTTTATATATTTGCTATTATATATTGGTGATATGTTAGTTGCAGCATCTAACATGACTGAGATAAAGAAAGTGAGATAGCAATTAAGTTCTGATTTGATATGAAAGATTTGGGAGCTACTAAAAAGATTCTTAGTATTGAGATTATAAGAGACAGACCAAATAGGAAATTATACCTTTCTCAAAAAGCTTTTACTAAAAAGGTATTGAGTCAGTTGGCATGAAAAAGGCCAAACCTGTGTCTACTTCTCTTACTACTCATTTCAGACTTTCAGCAGATTTATGTCCAATAACAAATAAATAGATGAATCACATGTCATGCATTCCTTATTCTAGTGCTATTGGGAGCATTATGTATTTGATGGTATGCATCAGTCATAATATAGCACAAGTTATCAGTATTGTGAGTAGGTATTTAGCGAATCCTAGCAAACACATTGGGAAGTAGTTAAGTGGATACTCAGGTACTTGGTAGGTACTGCAAATGCTCATTTGGTATATGGAAAGAGTAATGATAGTTTGACTGATTTTGTGGACTCACACTATGCTGGAGATCTTGATAAGAGGAGGTCTTTAACAGGATATGTATTTTCTTTGGGAGGTTATGCAATTAGTTGGAAGGCTACACTTTAATCTACCATTGCTCAATCTACCATAAAGGTAGAGTATATGGCAATAGCAGAGGCTGTTAAGGAGGTAATTTAGGTAAAAGGTTTGTTTGTGAAATTACATCTGAATCTATTTCTATTGTTGTTCATTGTGATAGTCAAAGTGCAATTACTTAGCCAAAGATCAGATGTATCATGAAAAAACCAAACATATTGACATCAAGTATCATTTTGCTTAGGATGTTTTTGCCAAGGGTGAAATTTCCATCAAGAAGATTGATACTGTAGACAATCTAGCTGATATGCTCACTAAGCCTTTGCCTATTAAGAAGTTCAAGTATTGCTTAAACTTAATTGATATTCATTATTGAGTTTTGCACTTAGAAGCTTTTCTGGAAGAGGTGGAGAGTTTATTTGTTAAAGTTTACTTTTAGAATTTGTGTCAAAGTGGAGATTGTTGCGTTGGGTGACCCAAATTCTAAAAACAAAAAAGGAAACAAATAAAAATAGCTGCAAAATAGAAACAACATGATTGCAGGCATGATTGTAGAGTGTAATTATAGAATTTTAGTAGATTACAGAATCTTAACAAATTGCAATTAGATTACAGAATTTCAACATATTGTAATCAAATTGCAGAATTTGAGCATATTACAGAATCTTAGCAGATTGCAATCAAATTGCAGAATTTCTGCAATTTTGGGATCCTAATTTTTTTGCCATTTTGGGATTTTCTAGGTATTGTATAAATAGCAGTATTGGGGTCAATTTTTATACAGCACAAAGATTTCAACCTTGTAATAGAATTTTCTATATAGTGAAATTTCTCTTCTTCTGCCCCTGGTTTTTTTCATCATTGAATTTTTTCACGTTAAATATCTGTGTGCTTTCTCTTCTCTTTCTCCAAAATTATATTTTACGATTTTTAATTTTGCTTGCCATCATCATTCTGCCATAACATAAATAGCTATCTATGTCAAATAGGGACTTCCATAAGCTTGCAACACTTTATTTTGGGCCTTTCATGGTGATCAATGGTCCTTGCTTCCACTGAAGGATGCCACTAGGGTCAATTTCATCACCCTTAGGAAGGAACACCCCTTGTTCATTGACAAGGTGAATGCATTACGAGGGGGTAATGTTATGATTATAAAATAGCTGTTAGGCAGTTTTGGTTTAATTATACATTGGATTTTTATTTTGTTAATGTGTTTCATTGTAAGGGCCAATGTTGATGTTCTAGAATCCTAAGGTGGCTAGTTATATGGGGTAGAATCATTTGAGTTTGTTATTCTAGGATGTTAGGAGGAGTCAATATTTAGGCGAGGTTGTTTGGTGTTTGTGTTCAAGAAGAAAGAATCTAAGAAAAAATAAGAAAAATATTGCTTCAACTTTGCAAATTCAATTTCCTTTCTTTCCATTTATTCCAATCCTAACATGCAACCCAATAGCAACCTATATTGTGGATTGTGTTGTAAACCATCACTTATATTGCTGCCCCTCAATCTTCATCCAACAATCATTAAAAATGCCATGGTGATGCAAACTTCAATTTATTGCACCCAAAGGTTTTCTAACTGGCAATCTTTGCTTGTCCTAAACTTGTTCGATCTATTACTAAGAAATAGTACCAAGCTCGTAACTCAATTTCCTTTCCATCGAAGCTTCACTTTGGTGAGAGGTACTTGGGCAAAACATGATTTTCTTGCTTGGACAAAAGATGAGGCTAAGATTGAACCATCATAACTCTATATTGACCACTCTTTCTCTTGATTGAAGGGTCAATTACTAGTTCCCAACTCCATTGATTGATGGCAAGAAGTTTCTCTTGGTTTCTTTTACTTTTGGGTTAAGGGTTCAATGAGCGGGATTTAAGCTCTCTTTTGATATTCTACATCAAAAAGATTTCTCTTTATTCGCCCCAAGTCTATATGGAATATAAAATTCCATTATAAAAAATTATTTTATTTATGAATATTTAATATTTTCATTGTAAGATCCATAAGAAAATTTTAACAAAATATCTCATATAGAATATGAAAATTCAAAACTTTCAATTCATATTCCCAAACAAATTTTCATAACATAATTTATCAAATAGAAATAAAAATAAAATACAATAGCCCAAATTGTCATTTACATGTATGGGATTATATCACATGGGGAAAACATGTTTATTTACATTATGGAACCAACTACAAATAAAACCTCATGTAGCCAAAATTTCATATTGAAATTCCATTGAAAGAAAATTTTATGCATAAGAAATAACATATCAGAACATAATTTGGAAATTAATTGGGAAATTCACATATTACGGTTATCACAATTCCTAAATTCATATCTAGAATAGAATTTTCACATATCATAATAATAAAATAGATCACATCTTATTTCTTAATTGAAAGATACAAAATAAATTGGGGTTTTAGATCTAGTATAACTAGGCCCTAATTCCACATATAAGAAATTTAGATCAGATCTATATTGACCTAAAACCATATAATTATTCAATTAATGAAAACCAAGATTAGATGCCTACTTAGATTCCATTGCTATAGCTACGTGGCACATGAACTCTTACTGAAGAATCCCTATTAGAAGAAGAGATTCTAGCATTAACAAACCTAAAAAGTAATTATGAAATTACATGTAACTTGTACACACCAAGATCAAAGTCTTCCTCTCTTTTTCCTCATTCACATATATTGAATGACACAATGGAGAAGCCACTAATAGATGGAAATTTATAGCACAAGATACAGGACTTAACCTCCCTAACTTGGCCATCCATCACTAGACACTATAATAGGCTCTACACATAATAAAACCCAAGCACATCCCTAATAACAAACCTAAGCCCAAAAGGTGAAACAATCCACTAGACCACTTTAAACATAATAAGTATTAGTTAATTGGGTGACATATTCAACCCATTTCAACAAAACAAAATTGCAATCAATAGCAACCCACAATTAAGAAATTTTCTTACATTTTCCCATGTGGGTAACATTGATTACATTTTAAATGATTTTGAAAATAATTTTTAAAAATAACTCTCAAGTTAAATATTAACTGTGGCTTCTAAACTAACATAGTGCAACATAATCATCTTAAACACATGATCTTGTCTTATATCACAACTAACATAGAACTATGGGTTAGGATATATACTTGTATTAGTATAGCTATCCCATGATTACTTAAGCTAATCGTATCCTACACATGATTACAAGGATGTGGTATATAGTTACATTTATATATCATGCCCAAGTAATCTTCCCATGCTATCATGTAAAAGTCGTCACGGTTTTTCACACAAAAAGTTAGCACAATTTCTTAAGAAGACCGATAACATTGCTTCTCATGAAGCAACAAACTATTTCATTGCAAGAACACTACAGTAATTCAATCTAAGAAAAATAAATTCTCAACAACCATCCCAATAAGGAGACAATTATACCAATTACAATGCTCTTTCCAAGAAAACATCACATCTCTAAATATAGTTAGTGCACACTACCACTAACCCAAAGAATCAAAAGAACTTAGAAGACTTATGTTTTATACATGTTTCTTAAAAAGCACATGTTAAAAATACTTTGGTTAGGGGATGAGCTATCATCTCTTTAGTGTTGATGCACTCAACAACAATATTACCATTCTCAATCATGTCCTTGACAATAAGGTACTTGATCTCAATATGCCTTGACCCACTAGAAGTCTTATTATTCTTTGATAACATCATTGTTGTCATCATAGTATAACTTTAATAGTTAAGAGATGTAATCAATAACCATGTGCATAGATAAAGTTTTAAACTATATAGACTGAGTTACTACATTAGCTTGTATAGTCAAGGACATAGTAAGAGTCTGTTTCACACTCTTCTAAGATATGGCTCCATCAACCATCATAGACACATAACCTTTTGTGGACTTCAATTAATGTAGATGATCAGCATAATCTGAGTTAGAGTACCTAACCAACTCCAAGGTATCAACCTTTCTGTAAACAAGTATACAATCATTTGTCTTTTGCAAATATCTTAACTTCTCTTTAACAACAATACAATGGTCTTTACCAAGGACTTGTATATCTACCAACGATACTCATAGTAAAAGACAAACCAAGTTTGGTGCAAATCTATGCATACATCAATGCTTCTTAAAACACTAACATAGAGAACACAATTTTTTTAATGTTAAATTCATGGAATGAAACTGACTTGGTCTCATAAAGCAAATTAACACTGCTGTCTAGCTAGCATAATGTACTTATCATAAAGAACTAAGAAAATAAACTTGCTCCCACTCAACTCAAGGTATATACATTTGTCTCTCTTGTTATCAACAAAATTCATGGAAGTGATGATTTTGTTAGATTTCACATACTATCTTGATACCTACTTGGACCTAAGATTTACTTCTTTAGTTTTCATGATGTTGTTCATGCTCTTGTCTCTGAACTAGCTAATATGCTACCCTCTCATGTGTAGTAGGCAAAGGAATTATATAAGGCACATTTTCCAAACTCACTTTGGTGCTTCCATGTGTATTATATTTATATAAATCACCCTCTACAAATTGTACTATCATTGATCCAACTATCTTCTTTTATGGCTACAATAAAAGAATTTATAGCATTTACAATTCCTGGGGTATGCAAGAAGGTAACATTTGTTGGTTTTGGACTCTAATTTTGATGCTTCAAGGTTATAGAGTTTTACCTCCATTAGATAATCCCATACCTCAAGATGGTGCAAACTTAGCATCCACTCTTTAAACAAACATGTCTTCATAAATCTCACTACGGATGAAAGGAATAACATTTTAAGCTAAAACCTTGATATGAACTAGCTATTTCAATAATGAACAAGTTTTGAAAATCAAACATCTTTAGGCTAAAGGATTTTCTAGCCTTCACATTATTTGAAAAGCTCTATGTCACTTAAAATAAAATATATAGTAACGCCCTATGGGTGAGCCACTGCATAAATTAATTCAAATGACAAGAATATTCCAAAACTTAGCAGAAATTTTATTAGCATTTTGATGACAAATACTTACTCCCACTAACAAAATTTTCATAGGGGTTCCCTTAATCATTCTATAGATAAATAATTGTGTTCCACTTTAGCCCCCTAATAGAACATCTATCCCATCATATGTTAATGAATTTCTTCATTAATAGATCAATTGTGGCTTTAACAAAAATTTTACATCTATCCCTAATCCAAGTGAAGAAAGTCATGACATTGTGTGTATTAGAATAACACACACTAAGGTTTACAAAATAGACCTCATAACCATTAGTATTAACCCTTTCTCACTTATCACCATGGCCCTCTACACATTAATATTTTCCGTAATCAATGCTAGTTATCCCTAATAGCAAAGCCCATATCTATCAAGGTAAGTGTCAATTCTACATCTAATGCTTTTAGTTGGGATCTTAATAAATAATGTTTGGTTACTTTGGAGCTGAAAATTGATGAAAGCAATCTAATGATCAATGTGGGCAATAATTTCAAAATGATATTCATAGAAGGGATCATTGCCATATCATTATATTATTTTAAACTTCCTTGTGAGTAAAGAATATAACATATTCTAAGGTGATCCTAAAAATATTAGGTTGACAAAATAATAGATAAGAATAATATCCAACACCTGTAGGTAGTAAGATAACTAACTTATTTGTTCTTTTATAAATCCATGCCACTTAAATAATTTACAAAATAATCACATGTGAAAAAAATATAATATAAATTAATTTAAGTTGATTCCTAAAAATTCAGGCTAATAAAATAATAAACTATCTATATCCAAACACCTGTGGGTAGTAAGATAATTAAGACATCTATTATTCTAAAAGTCCCATGTTGCATAAATAATTTACTTAATAATCACATGTAGGTAGAATACTATATCAAGTAATTTAGGTAACAAGAACATCCTTGTTAATATTATGGCAGAAATTTTAATAAAACCTTCAACATGGACAAAAAAGGCCCATAAACATTTTTAGCTCAAGGTTTGAGCATAAAGGTATTTCTAAATATCTCCAAAAGATTTTCTTATATTATTTTAAGAAGGGAGATATGCAACATGGGAAATAGATTTTTTTTTCTCTTCACAAATATATATCTATTTATAATATATTCTCAACTACTCAAATGCTCTAAAATCACTCATAAAAGTATAAACAAGTCCATGGGGTACTTTTAGTTATAATCTATGGCACAAATAGCTAAGACATTAGGCTCAAAGATAATATCCACGCTGCTTCCAAAAGGGGTTCAGGTTATTCCAAATCTTTAAGCCGCTAAGGGCTCTAACAATTACTCTAAGTGAGAAAGATTTTCTAGACTCACAAATATATTTTAATATTTTATAAGTGTTATTTGTATCTTGAAATATTAAATTTTGACTAAGTCCAAATTTTGGGAATAGTTTTGTTTTTCCATGGCTCCAAAATGACCCAAAACATTAGGCTCAGAACCAAAATGTTGCCCAAAATGAGCCAAAGACTATCAAGCCCAAAATATTGGCAACATTACCTGCTGCCTGAACTCTGCACTTTTCTTTTCAATTCAATCATATATGTCCTGAACTCTTGTAAGTATACAGGGCCACTATACTCATGGATTGGGCTCACCATGGATCGGGCTCAACACTTGAGTCGAGCAGGTCAACCATCCAGTTGCATCTCCTTCCAGAAATGGTGCTATGATCAATGGGTCATTGTGTTCCCCAGCCCTAAAATAACTTTTAGTTATGGTGACTAAGGAAGATGAAAAACAGAGCACCAAAATTCTCCCATCTCCTTTGTCCAAGATTGTGTTTCTTCTCAACCAAAAACTGCAACGCCAAGTCAGAGACGTTACAGTTACCCAAATCACTGACGATGTCGCAATTCCGATGCAACAATCCTGCTTCTTGACAACACCACACTGCCTGAAGCTGATAGAACCCAGTAGCAACCTAGATAATGCAATGCACTGTAAATCGTCAGTTATAGTGCCACATCTCAACCTTCGTTCAACAATCATCCACAGTGCCATGGTGACGTGAACTCTGATTTGTCGCACCCAAAGGTTTTCTAATTGGCAATCTTTGCTTGTTCTAACCTTGTTCGATCTAGGAGCAAGAAACAGTACTGAGTTTGTAACTCAATTTCCTTTCCATCAAAGCTTCACTTTGGTGAGAGGTTCTCAGGCAAAACAGGGTTTTCTTGGTTGGGCAAAAGACAAGGCCAAGATCGAACCATCATAGCTCTAGAGGACTATTTCTCTTGATTCAAGGGCCAATTACTAGTTCCGAACTCAATTGGTTGATCGCAGGATAATTGCTCTTGGTTTCCTTTAATTTTGTGTAAAGGGTTCAATGAGCGGGGTTCAAGCTATCTTTTGATATTCTGAATCAAAAAATTTTCTCTTTATTTGACCCCACTCTATATGGAATACAAAATTCCATTGATTCAAATTTGTTTCATTCATGAATATTTGATATTTTCATTCTAAGATCCAGAAGAAAATTTTTGCAAAATATCTTTGATAGAATATGAAAATTCATAACTTTCAAGTTCATATTCCAAAACAAATTTTTGCAACATAATTCATAAAATAGAAATAAAAATAAGATATAATATCCCAAATTGTCTTTTATATGTAATTGGGATTATATCACATGGGGAAAGCATGTTTATTTACATTATGAAACCAACTACAAATAAAACCTTACATAGCCAGAATTTCATACTAAAATTTCAACGAAAGAAAATTTTATCCAAAAGAAATAATATATCAAAACACAATTTAGCAATTAATTGGGATATTCACATATTAAGGTTATCACAATTCCCAAATTCACATCTAGAATAGAATTTTCACATATCATAAAAATAAAACAAATCACATAATAAAATAAATTGGGGCTTTAGATTAAGTATAACTAGACTCTAATACCACATGTAAGAAATTTTAATCTGATCTATATTGATCTAAAACCACACAATTATTCAATTAATGAAAATCATGATTAGATGAATACCTAAATTTCATTGCTACAACTACTTGACACACAAACTCTTACCGAAGAATCCTTGCTAAAAGAAGTGATCTTAACAATAACAAACCTAAAAACTAATTATGGAATTACGTTTAACATGTATATATTGAGATTAAAGTCTTCCTCTCCTTTTTCTTATCCATAGATATTGAATGACTCAATGTAAAAGTCACCAACAAACAGATATTTATAAGAAAGGAAAGAGACTCAACCTCAATAAAGCTCTACACATAACATAGAAAAAAGCTCTACACATGATAAAACCCAAGCATATCCTTAATTAATTGGCCTCTACCCAAAAGGTAATACAATCCACTAGATCACTTTTAATATGTGTCAATTAATTAGGCTACATATGCAACCTGTTTTAATAAAATAAAATTACAATTAATAGCAGCCCATATTTAGAAATTTTCTTACGAAGGTTTCATCGCTTGCTTCAGAGTGCTTTCTTTGTTTTAGCAATGTAGAGCTGAAAACATTTTTGGTTTGACCCCTCACTCCCTTCGTACACTCTGTTTTCATGGCGAATATGAGGCTGGCTTCCTTAGCTTTTGGTTTGAGGAGGCTGAAAGCATGACGATGATTTATTGAGAATTTGAGAGTCTATAAAGCTCTGTTTTGCCCTTTTGCTCTGACTGAAGACTTGTTAATTTATTTTTTATCAATTTAGGGTGTTCTTGATGCTTTTGCTGGTTGTTCAGATTTGCTTTTCAAAAAAAATGAAATACCTTTGTCGTATTCGTGTTTGCTTTGCTTCCTCCCTCGTCGCTGTAGTGTCGGTTTGTGTATCCTCCGTACAAGTTGATAAGAGTGCTCCGCGATTTATACTCTTCGTTGCCAGGACTGGTTTCCTGGACGTGGTTATATTTTTGTCCCCTGTTGTTATGCTTTCAGTCTCTGTTTCTTTATCTTTCCGAAGTTTTTATAGCTTCTTTTTTCTCGTTATATTGAGGAGAGAAAAGGGGTGAAGGAACTCTTTTCCATGGGTTTCCATATCTCAAGTTGTAAATTTCGGTTCCTGATTCTGTTTTGGTTCTTGTCATCATTTTCCGATTCCATCAGTGCCTCCAGACACTGCTATGACTCCATTATTACCCCAAGGGTCTTCCCTTTTGCTATCTTCATTCAAGAGGATGGTTATCTGAGCACAAGTGAGGCAGTTTAATCAAGGTTAGTGAAATGAGCGTTTTAAGTTGGTTCATGAACATAGAACTTGCCTCAAAATTGACATGAATAATGGGCCGGCCAACTGAGGCACCGATTGCTCCAGTTGTGGCTTCACCCGTGCCGTAGTTTGAATCTGTAGCTTCTTTGTGTGATTTAGTGTGAACCATGGGAAGGTCATTCAAATTCTGAATGTTTCGTTCTTATTTGGTTTTTATCTTATTTACTTGATTTGTTTCTGATATGAATGAAGTGGTTTTGCTGTTTTATTCATTTAAATTTTCGTGGCTTTCGTACAGCCATCATGGGAAAAAGGCACTGCATTATTGGTGATAGACTGCTGTAGCATTTTGGTTTTGGCTTAGGCCATGCGTGTTTCTAAGTTGGCCATGGCATCTGGATCCAGGCCATTTTACCTCTCCAGCGTGAGTTGGAAAAAATATGACAGAAATGGTTGCCTTTGAAAAGTATTTCCCACCATGGGTCAATTATGCCACGTAACACTGCCACATCAGAACAGCTCAGTGGCTGGCTCGGTTTGTGGCTTCATTTCCCTCAATTTGTGGCTCCCGTAACTACGTTTCGTTTCTTTGCTCTGTGCCTCCCGCTCTCAACTCTCGGTTTCTCTCATCTCCATTTCTCTTCCAGCCCTCTAGGTATCGCTCTTGCAACCGGCCCCGGCGAAGCTTCGACTGCTGCTGCCGGCCCCGGCCACGCTTCCGGTCGCGGTATTGTTCCCGGCCAAGCTCCCATTACGACTCCAGCTCCCGGCGACGCTAGCGCTGTGACTCCCGTTCCCGGCCACGGTTTTTGTCAAGTGTACAGATTTTATAGCTTTTTGTTCCTTGCTTCTTGGTGGCATTAAAATGTGTACAGATTTTTGTTCGTTTTCTTTAATTTTGTCTGGTTAGCAAGTAAATTTGTTGTGAATTTGAATGTCCGGATGTGTGTTTTGCACTTCATGTTATATGGAGTTGTAGTGAAAATACTGAAAATGATCTTCTTTTATCTTTTTAACATTAAAGAACCATACTGGAAAAGAAAGGGACAAAAGAGATAAATGGTAGTGATCAAGAATTGCAAGTATTAAGATTAGGATTAAGTCTTGTTGCTTCTGTATATATGTGTGTGTTCACATATATCATTATGAGACCAAAATTACCTTGAAGTATGTTTACAATGCGTTAGGAAGTACTTTTTCTCAATTGCATCCGAATTGAAAAATGCCACTCATTACTGTAACGTAGCTAAAGTGTAACCTGGCCGTTGCTGAAGTGTCACGCAGCGCTCAAAACTGTAACTTTCCGTAGCCAAAGTGTAACTGTAATTCGGACATAAACTTTGCCTAAGAAAGCAGTATGATGCTCGAATGTGAGGTGTTTCCTTCAAATGGGATGTTTACCATGCTTAAGGAAGTACTTTTGCTCAATTGCATCTGAATTGAAAAATGCAACTTCTTACTGTAACGTAGCTAAAGTGTAACCTGGCCGTTGCTAAAGTGTAACGCGGCGCTCGAAACTGTAACTACCCGTAGCCAAATTGTAACTGTAATTCGGACGTAAACTTTGCCTAAGAAAGCAGTATGATGCTCGAATGTGAGGTGTTTCCTTCAAATGGGATGTTTACCATGCTTAAGGAAGTACTTTTGCTCAATTGCATCCGAATTGAAAAATGCAACTTCTTACTGTAACGTAGCTAAAGTGTAACCTCGCCGTTGCTAAAGTGTAACGCAGCGCTCGAAACTGTAACTACCCGTAGCCAAATTGTAACTATAATTCGGACGTTAACTTTGCTTAAGAAAGCAGTATGATGCTCTAATGTGAGGTGTTTCCTTCAAATGGGATGTTTACCACGCGTTAGGAAGTACTTTTGATCAATTGCATTCGAATTGAAAAATGCAACTTC
The DNA here is from genome assembly GCA_037013595.1 of Dicorynia guianensis. Taxonomy (NCBI): domain Eukaryota; kingdom Viridiplantae; phylum Streptophyta; class Magnoliopsida; order Fabales; family Fabaceae; genus Dicorynia; species Dicorynia guianensis. Next base: position 6,373,817 of record JASUAB010000010.1, read on the forward strand.
TTACGGGTAACTTAGCTAAAGTGTAACTGGACCATTACTAATGGCATGGTTGCGCACAGAAGTGCAACTACCCATAGCCAAAGTGTAACTATTATTCGCACGTCAACTTTGCCTAAGAAAGCAGTATGGTGCTATAATGTGAGGCGTTTCCTTCAAATGGGATGTTTACCAAGCGTTAGGAAGTACTTTTGGTCAATTGCATCCGAATTGAAAAATGCAACTTCTTACCTGTAACGTAGCTAAAGTGTAACCTGGCCGTTGCTAAAGTGTAACGCGGCGCTCGAAACTGTAACTACCCGTAGCCAAAGTGTAACTGTAATTCGGGTGTTAACATTGCCTAAGAAAGCAGTATGATGCTCTAATGTGAGGTGTTTCCTTCAAATGGGACGTTTACCATGCGTTAGCAAGTACTTTTGGTCAATTGCATCCGAATTGAAAAATGCAACTTCTTACTTGTAATGTAGCTAAAGTGTAACCTGGCCGTTGCTAAAGTGTAACACGGCGCTCAAAAGTGTAACTTCCTGTAGCCAAAGTGTAACTATAATTCGCACGCTAACATTGCCTAAGAAAATGAAAGAGAAAACTCCTCCTTCTTCACTCCATTTCTCCGTCACTCTTTCTGTATTAGTTGTTATAAATTGAAAATTTTAATTTTAATGTTGGGATATGAATTAATAAATCATGGCATACATATGTTGGAGTTTGTCTACTGATGTAGAAAGCAAATTTTATTGGCTGGACCTATATGTAATGACTAGAACCTGCATGTGACAGCAACAAGACATACATATGTTGGAGTTTCCTTCAAATGGATCGATTACCATGCGTTAGGAAGTACTTTTGATCTATTGCATCCGAATTGAAACATTCACCTTCTTTCGGGTAACATAGCTAAAGTGTAACCTGACCGTTGCTAAAGTGTAATACGGCGCTCAAAAGTGTAACTACCCGTAGCTAAAGTGTAACTGTAATTCGCACGTTAACTTTGCCTAAGAAAGCAGTATGATGCTCTAATGTGAGGTGTTTCGTTCAAATGGGATGTTTACCATGCTTAAGGAAGTACTTTTGCTCAATTGCATCCGAATTGAAAAATGCAACTTCTTACTGTAACGTAGCTAAAGTGTAACCTCGCCGTTGCTAAAGTGTAACGCAGCGCTCAAAACTGTAACTACCCGTACCCAAAGTGTAACTGTAATTCGGAAGTTAACTTTGCCTAAGAAAGCAGTATGATGCTCTAATGTGAGGTGTTTCCTTCAAATGGGATGTTTACCATGTGTTAGGAAGTACTTTTGATCAATTGTATCTGAATTGAAAAATGCAACTTCTTACGGGTAACTTAGCTAAAGTGTAACTGGGCCATTGCTAATGGCATGGTTGCGCACAGAAGTGCAACTACCCGTAGCCAAAGTGTAACTGTTATTCGCACGCTAACTTTGCCTAAGAAAGCAGTATGATGCTCTAATGTGAGGCGTTTCCTTCAAATGAGATGTTTACTAAGCGTTAGGAAGTACTTTTGGTCAATTGCATCCGAATTGAAAATTGCCACTCCTTAATGTAACGTAGCTAAAGTGTAACCTAACCGTTCCTTAAGTGTAACGCAGCGCTCAAAACTGTAACTACCCGTAGCTAAAGTGTAACTCTAATTCGGACGTTAACTTTGCCTAAGAAAGCAGTATGATGCTCTAATGTGAGCCGTTTCCTTCAAATGGGATGTTTACAATGTGTTAGGCAGTACTTTTGGTCAATTGCATCCGAATTGAAAATTGCAACTTCTTACTTGTAACGTAGCTAAAGTGTAACCTTGCCGTTGCTAAAGTGTAACGCAGTGCTCGAAACTGTAACTACCCGTAGCTAAAGTGTAACTGTTATGCGGATGTTAACTTTGCCTAAGAAAGCAGTTTGATACCCTAATGTGAGGCGTTCCCTTCAAATGGGATGTTTACCATGCTTTAGGAAGTACTTTTGATCAATTGCATCCTTATTAAAAATGCAACTTCTTACGGGTAACGTAGCTAAAATGTAACCTGGGCATTGCTTAAGTGTAGTGTGCTGCATGAAAGTGTAACTACCCGTAGCTAAAGTGTAATGCCTAAGAAAATGGTATTACTAACTAGCATCTTTAATACCGCTGATCCTTCTAACATGTTGCTGATGTGGCATCCGAGCAGCGGGCAATCGAGTGAAGCGTGCAGTGGAAGCTTCTTTCTTCACCCGGGAATTGAAAAAGGGAAACGAGCAACTGCCTCATTTTCATTTGAACTTCGGGCCCCTACTCTCAGTCTCTTTGTCTTCTGCACCTTGCTCGTCGCTAACTTTTCGGTGTCTCGCTTCTCTCTCGCGCTCCCGCCCTCTGTTGGTGTCTCTCAGTTAGTGTCCGGTGCTGGTTCCCTTTCTCGGACTCGGTTGCTCATCGTTCTCTGTTGGTGGGTCAGTTCCCTTTCTCGGTGGCTGTCCGGCTGTGTTTGGTCGTTCTATCCGAAGGTAAGTGGTTGGTTCCCTTCGTTCACTGGATTATATGTGGGTTTTGTGCCGCATTTTTTTTGTGGTGTGAAGGCCGTAGAAGTGTTTTGTTCTATGGTTTCTGAAATTGAATCAAGACTCAGTTTATTCTTAAGTCTCCAGAAACATATTTTCTTGGGTTGTCTTAGGGAGGTAGATAGTGCTACAAACATGCTCTATGTCTTTTTATGCATTAAGTTAAACTAATGTAGTTTATAATCTAGAATGATTAGTAATTTTGGAAATGGGTTATGTTCAAGACTGTATCCTTTAATTGGAAAAGATTGTTAAGTCCTATATTCTTGGAATTGGCATTACCTTGCTGTAGCTATAGTTTCATTTGAGTTATTAATCCTTTCATGTTGATGGACAAATAATGTTAGTTCATGGATGATCTTGCTCAGTATCAAATATATTTAAAGCACTTAGTAAGGTTTTAAGTGATTGTTTTGTACTTCGGCTTGATTGAAACTTGATAGCCTGTAAATCGTGATTTTAAGGTTTAATTGTTTGTACTTGATGTTGTTCAACAGACTTTTGTTGCTGCATTTGAAACTATGGCACCAAAGAAAAGAAGAAATGTGACCGGTGCAGGATCAAGTAGTGCTCAGTTTGATGAACATAAATTTTTGTCTTTAGCACATGAAAAAAGGTATAATGATGTTGTATTAAGAAAGAGCATGGTTCGGGAGAGAGGGTTTGATTTGGAGGAAGGTGAGTATGAACACATCCAAACCCAAATCATACAAAGAAAATGGGAAAAGCTTTGCTCAATTCCCGAACCAGGAAATCAAACTATAGTTCAAGAATTTTATTCTAATGCATTCTTAGTAAACAAAGAGGTTGATAAATTCAAGTCTTATGTCAGGGGAGTTCCTATTGATTTTTCAAGAAGGGAGCTGAATAAATACTTTGATCTGAAATATAGTTACCCTGGACAGTGTGGATATTCAGAGTTGATTTCCAGGCAATTACCACAACAGACTGTCCTTCAATGTCTTTGCCGACCAGAAGCCGAATGGGTTTTAGATGCAAGAAATGCTCCTAAGCATCTGAAAAAAGCTAATCTACTTCCCATCCCAAAGGCTTGGTGTACTTTTGTGCAGTCGAATTTACTTCCTTCCTCTAATCATTCTGAAGTTACGGTCAAACGAGTTTTATTAATTTATGCAATTGTCACGGAACAGCCTGTGAATATAGGTAGTCTCATTGCTGATAATATTCACATAGTTGCACAAGAAAAGTTAGGAAGTTTGGTTTATCCGTCACTAATTACAAAATTATGCTTCAAGGCTGATGTTAGTGGCATGAATGGAGATGTGCCCATTGGTGTTGCTCCTCCTATCAATGCTGTTGTAATATCAAGATACTATCAAGAGCAGCCCCAAGAAGGACAAGCCCCTCATCCACCTCAACAAAAAAGGCTGAGAAGGCAGATGACTGTCGTAGACAGGTTGGAAAGAATTGAAAGACAGCAGCGGGAACTGCATCGGCAACAGCAACGGCAGCAGAGGTAGGTTTCCAGAAGTCTTTTTGACAGTCTGTATGCCTGGAAAGTATGCTGAGGAATTTGGCCACTCAGCTCGAGTTAGACTCTGATTCCTTGGGAAGCCTTCCTTTGGCTAACATTAATTTTGATGAAGAGGAGGAAGAAGAACATGATGAAGACGAAGATGAAGACTGATGGTTTGCAGCAAAGCAAAAGTTGCAGATAGACATTTTTTGCTTGTATATGAGTTATTGTATTACTTTAGTTTATTTTATCTTGTATATTTAGTTGAAAGCTTTGCATATCAGGTTACTGTACTTTCAAAACAAGAAATGAATAAGGAAAAAAAAACATTTTGTTCTCTTTTATTTATGTTCAATTTAAAGTAGTAGTCCAAAGAGGCAGACGTTTGGCGCCTGGGCGGTAATATTATTGCACCCAGGCGCCCAGGTGGCAGAGATGTGGCACCTGGGCGGTTATTATTGACGCCCAGGCGCCCAATTGGCCGAGGTCTGGCGCCTGGGCGCTGAGTATATGGCACCCAGGCGCTATAGTGAAAGGGTAGTGGCGCCTGGGCACTGATCCGTTGACCCCCATGAGAAAGAACTCACTTCACGCTTTCCACTTTACCAAAAAAGTAAACGCATAACATCTATTAGTATGCTTTGCATGGGATGTAAGTTGTTATTACCATTGCATTACAATATCTAATGGTCAACCATAGAATTTGAAGTTACTAATAATGATGATCCCATTGCCTGTATCACCTTCAATTTCAATATCAAAATCAACTGCATCCATGCTAATGATGGGCTGACACTGTAGCACTTACAAACTGCAGCTTATCCAAGGCATCACTTGCATTGCTGTGGAAATATGTCATAAATTATTGGGACAATGGTTGTAATGAGAAGATCCTCCCTCATGAAAGTTAGCTGCTGGTATCTGTTTATTGGGACATGTCTTCTTATTATGACCTAGAGTGTGACACAATGTGCATCTTGATTGTTGAGTGTTTTCTCTCCAATCCATCTCGTTACGGATGCGAGTTGATTTAGGTCTTCCTTTAGGCCGAACAAGAGCAGAATTAGGAATTAACATTGGTCCATCAACTCGTGGCCAGTAATCTTTATGGCCCAGTGGATAAAAAGGATAGTTATATGTGCTCAACAAGTTTTCCACCCTATACATTTGATCAACAAACTGATGAGGACTTATGGCAATGTGTGCACATGCTGCAATCACATGGGAGCAAGGAAACCTAAAATGTTGAAATTTTCCACAGGAGCATGTTCTTTCTTGCAAATTGACAGTGTGATAGTTACCTCCTCCACCTGTGACATGGTTTCGGTTAGTTGCCACTTCAAAAACTCCCCACTCTCTATTGAATTCCGTTACTACATGTGCATTAGCCTTAATTCCATTGTCTGCCATCTTCGATGTAATGGTGTCAGTGAAGAGGTGTTGTGCCTGTTGCATTGCCAACGCCTTTTGTTTGCGGGATTTCCAATAAGCAACGCATCTCATGAAAGTATGATGCACAAGGGCAGTTATAGGAAGACCTCGAACTCCCTTAAAAACACCGTTAATGCACTCACTCAAATTTGTTGTCATGTGGCCCCATCTTTTACCATGTTCATCAAATGCCAGGGTCCACTGTCGCCTAGAAATTCTTTCACACCAATCTGCAGCCTGTGCATTTACACCCCTAATTTCCTCCATGACCTTCAAATACTTTCGTTGTTGATTTTGTGCACCTGAAAAATAAACATCTACTAATTTTGCATGCACACCCAACATACCTAAATGGCATATACAATAGAATGGAGATAAAGTAATGGCATACCTGCTCTGTAAATCAATTTTTTTAACATTTTATTATTGAACTCCGTGTTGAAGTTACTTTGAATATGCCGGAGGCAATAACAATGATATGCATGGGGTGGCATCCATTGCGTAGGTTCAGCTCGCACTGCAGCTTTTATTGCAGCATGCCGATCTGATATGACGCATAACTGTTGCCGGTTAGTAACAAAATGTCGAATGCATGTTAAAAACCATCTCCAACTGTCTGTATTTTAGCCTTCAACCACAGCAAAAGCTACTGGAAATATTCTATTGCCTCCATCTTGGCCTGTTGCAATTAACATTGTGCCACGATACTTACCGTACAAGTGGGTTCCATCAATTTGCAAGACTGGCTTACAAAATTTAAAACCCTCTATGCACGGCTTAAAGGACCAAAAGACACGCTTAAATGTTACAAGTGCTTCATCAACATTTACATTATTGGCATCCATGGTAATGAAGTGGTAGACACTACCTAGGTTCGATTGAACCATTGCAGCCATCCATTGAGGTAGTAAATTGTATGAACTATCCCAATTACCATACAACTTCCTAATGGCTTTTAGCTTTGCACACCAAGCTTTTTTGTAACTAACCGTGTAATGATATTTCATACTAATTGCAGCAATAATTCCAGCAACAGTTTCTCTAGGATTTGCACCAAGCATCCCTTCTATAGAAGAGGTAATTATGTCTGAAGTAAACTGCCGATGGTCCTGTGACATGCTGGGTGCAACACAAGTATGAGGACCTGCGTATTTTTTCACAACCCACATGTTGACGTATTTCGAATGTGATATTCTGATCCTCTAGTTGCAACCATTCTCGGATCGAGGACAATGTGCTGTTAAATATCTACTTTTAGATTCATCTACAATAAAATCATGGTGCCTATGGATGTGATAATGTTTTATTGCTAAGGTTGCCGCCTCTTTCGATGGAAACTGGAGTCCAATGCGTAACTCATGGGAAGCATCCCAATTGCTTCTTAACATGTCTGGGGGATGTTCAGGTACATCCAAAGCTGCCCAATCAATGTCAGTATAATGAGGTGGAAGATCATCAGCATGAGTTCGATCCAATGGGCTATCGACTCTAGGGGTTGCCATCATAGTCTGCTCAGATCCCATGTTAGGTAAGTCAACATTACCCCCATCTACATCAGCATCATCATCAAGTCCATCATCACTATACCACTCAGGATCATACTCACCTTCAACATCGGATCGATGGTCGGCTTGCCACGAATCTTCCATATCATCATGTGTGTATATATGCATATCTGCACCCTGACAACTAAAGTTTGGTGAGGAAACATGAGCAGTAATGTTGGGATGATGAGGATATTGTGTTGGTAGGTGAGGTATATTCAAGTCTACCATATGCTCAGATTGTTGTGCCATGTCATTGTCACATTCTATCTCACGGGATCTCGTCTCCACATATATCTCAATGATAGACCATGTGTGTGAATAACGTGCATACATCATCAACATCAGCTGCACATGTGTATCCTCACTTAGCATGGAGGCATTATATCTCATGTTGTGCCCAACAGCTACTGGACATCTATATTGCATGCTTTGGATTTCTTGATTATCTGGAATTCTTAGTGCCTGAAGTACAATTCGTTTTAGCTATTCAAGCTTGCAATCAGGTGGAATGAGAACCATTACGCATGGTGGACCATGAAAACTAACATCTCCACCATCACTTTCTCTAATACTCCCATTCAAATACAAATTCGGAAAAGCTCCTTCACTCATTTTAGCTAGATAAATCAAAAGTGTTTAGTTAGACCACAATGAGCAATGTACAGCACACATCTTACAAAACTAACCTGCATGTACTATCAATTTGAAACCAACATTCATAAATTGTAAGGAGGAAATGTACTGTTCAAGGGTTTTATTTTTTTCACAAATGTATCCTATGGTTAAGTTATGATATGAGATTTTTGCTCATACCCATGTTAAAACTAACCTGCATGTGATAATAACAACATTTAATTTATATATTAGACCAAAGAAGTGTTTCCCCATGTAGAGATAGAAACTTAGGTCAAACTAATCCAAACTACATACCCATGATAAACTAAAGACAAAATACAGTAACTAATCATCACAATTACCTATTTTAGAGTTAAATAGTGAAAAGAACTGCTGAAATGAGTCCGAAATGTTGTGGTGGCCGAATTGGGAGGAAAAGTTGTGGAACTTGTTATCTGGGTCGAAGGTCCTGCGAATTGCGGGGTCCAGGGGGTTGCGCACAGAAGTGCAACTACCCGTAGGTAAAATGTAACTGTTATTCGCACGTGAACTTTGCCTAAGAAAGTAGTATGATGTTCTAATGTGAGATGTTTCGTTCAAAAGGGATGTTTACCATGCTTAAGGAAGTACTTTTGGTAAATTGCATCCGAATTAAAAAATGCAACTTCTTACTGTAACGTAGCTAAAGTGTCACCTGGCCGTTGCTAAAGTGTAACGCGGCGCTCAAAACTATAACTACCCGTAGCTAAAGTGTAACTTTAATTCGGACGTAAACTTTGCCCAAGAAAGCAGTATGATGATCTAATGTGAGGTGTTTCCTTCAAATGGGATGTTTACCATGCGTTAGGAAGTACTTTAGGTCAATTGCATCCGAATTGAAAAATGCAACTTCTTACGGGTAACGTAGCTAAAGTGTAACCGGGCCATTGCTAATGGCATGGTTACGCCCAGAAGTGCATCTACCCGTGGCGAAAGTGTAACTGTTATTCGCACGTTAACTTTGCCTAAGAGAGCAGTACGATGCTCTAATGTGAGGTGTTTCCTTCAAATGGGATGTTTAGCATGTGTTAGGCAGTACTTTGGAACAATTGCATCCAAATTGAAAAATGCCACTAGTTACTGTAACGTAGCTAAAGTGTAACCTAGCCGATGCTAAAGTGTAACGCAGCGCTCGAAACTGTAACTACCCGTAGCTAAAGTGTATCTCTAATTCGGACGTTAACTTTGCCTAAGAAATCAGTATGATGCTCTAATGTGAGGCGTTTCCTTCGAATGGGACATTTACAATGTGTTAGGCAGTACTTTTGGTCAATTGCACCAGAATTGAAAAATGCCACTCGTTACTGTAACGTAGCTAAAGTGTAACCCTACCGTTGCTAAAGTGTAATTTGGCGCTCAAAACTGTAACTACTCGTAGCTAAAGTGTAACTGTAATTCGCATGTTAACATTGCCTAAGAAAGCAGTATGATGCTCTAATGTGAGGCATTTCCTTCAAATGGGATGTTTAGCATGCGGTAGGAAGTACTTTTGATCAATTGCATCCGAATTGAAAAATGCAACTTCTGACGGGTAACGTAGCTAAAGTGTCACCGGGCCATTGCTAATGGCATGGTTGCGCACAGAAGTGCATCTACCCGTAGCGAAAGTGTAACTGTTATTCGCACGTTAACTTTGCCTAAGAAAGCAGTAAGAAATCAGTATGTGAGGTGTTTCCTTCAAATGGGATGTTTACCATGCGTTAGGAAGTAATTTTGGTCAATTGCACCCGAATTGAAAAATGCCACTTGTTACTGTAACGTAGCTAAAGTGTAACCCTACCGTTGCTAAAGTGTAATTCGGCGCTCAAAACTGTAACTACCCGTAGCTAAAGTGTAACTAGAATTCGCACGTTAACATTGCCTAAGAAAGCAGTATGATGCTCTAATGTGAGGCGTTTCCTTCAAATGGGATGTTTAGCATGCGGTAGGAAGTACTTTTGATCAATTGCATCCGAATTGAAAAATGCAACTTCTGACGGGTAACGTAGCTAAAGTGTCACCGGGCCATTGCTAATGGCATGGTTGCGCACAGAAGTGCATCTACCCGTAGCGAAAGTGTAACTGTTATTCGCACGTTAACTTTACCTAAGAAAGCAGTATGATGCTCTAATGTGAGGTGTTTCCTTCAAATGGGATGTTTACCATGCGTTAGGAAGTAATTTTGGTCAATTGCACCCGAATTGAAAAATGCCACTCGTTACTGTAACGTAGCTAAAGTGTAACCTTGCCGTTGCTAAAGTGTAATTCGGCGCTCAAAACTGTAACTACCCGTAGCTAAAGTGTATCTCTAATTCGGACGTTAACTTTGCCTAAGAAATCAGTATGATGCTCTAATGTGAGGCGTTTCCTTCGAATGGGACGTTTACAATGTGTTAGGCAGTACTTTTGGTCAATTGCACCACAGAAGTGCATCTACCCGTAGTGAAAGTGTAACTGTTATTCGCACGTTAACTTTGCCTAAGAAAGTAGTATGATGCTCTAATGTGAGGCGTTTCCTTCAAATGGGACGTTTACAATGTGTTAGGCAGTACTTTTGGTCAATTGCACCAGAATTGAAAAATGCCACTCGTTACTGTAACATAGCTAAAGTGTAACCTGGCTATTGCTAAAGTGTAATTCGGTGCTCAAAACTGTAACTACCCGTAGCTAAAGTGTATCTCTAATTCGGACGTTAACATTGCCTAAGAAAGCAGTATGATGCTCTAATGTGAGGTGTTTCCTTCAAATGGGATGTTTACGATGTGTTAGGCAGTACTTTGGAACAATTGCATCCGAATTGAAAAATGCCACTAGTTACTGTAACGTAGCTAAAGTGTAACCTAGCCGATGCTAAAGTGTAACGCAGCACTTGAAACTGTAACTACCTGTAGCTAAAGTGTATCTCTAATTCGGACGTTAACTTTGCCTAAGAAATCAGTATGTGAGGCGTTTCCTTCGAATGGGACGTTTACAATGTGTTAGGCAGTACTTTTGGTCAATTGCACCAGAATTGAAAAATGCCACTCGTTACTGTAACGTAGCTAAAGTGTAACCCTACTGTTGCTAAAGTGTAATTCGGCGCTCAAAACTGTAACTACCCGTAGCTAAAGTGTAACTGTAATTCGCACGTTAACATTGCCTAAGAAAGCAGTATGATGCTCTAATGTGAGGTGTTTCCTTCAAATGGAATGTTTAGCATGTGTTAGGCAGTACTTTTGAACAATTGCACCCGAATTGAAATATGCCACTCGTTATTGTAACGTAGCTAAAGTGTAACCTTGCTGTTGCTAAAGTATAATTCGGCGCTCAAAACTATAACTACCCGTAGCTAAAGTGTAACTATAATTCGCACGTTAACATTGCCTAAGAAAGCAGTATGATGCTCTAATGTGAGGCGTTTCCTTCAAATGGGATGTTTACCATGCGTTAGGAAGTACTTCTGATCAATTGCATCCGAATTGAAAGTTGCAACTGCTTACGGGTGACGTAGCTAAAGTGTAACCTGGCCATTGCTAAAGTGTATCGTGCCGCACGAAAGTGTGACTACCCGTACCTAAAGTGTAACTTTCATGCAATTAGATAAAGTCTTAACACTCAATTGCGCCAAACACTTGTATTTCATCCCCGTGAAATTTTATGTGCAAAAGACGAATAGTAAATCAGAAGTACTTTTGTACACAGATTAAGTTGTTATGTATTCGTTGAAACTTTTGTACACAGATTAAGTGGACCAGAGCCAATTGGATATGACAGTATAGGAATAAATCAGAAGTAGACTTCTTTGTACAACAACAATCACATTGTTGAGTCTTTACAATGACAACCACACCCTATAATAGACGGGAAGGGGTTGTAGTGTAGTTCTGATAACGGCAGCTCGAGTTGCATCAATTCATAACCTCATTTTCTCTTGCCTATAAAAGAGTTGATCAAAGGTATTTGAATATTCACTCCACAAACACATCTGCTTATGACAAATTAAAAGCAGTGACAGCATCTAAAATATGGAACACACAAGCTGTGATAAATAGTACCTTTTCTCTTTGCCGTCATTTGTTGTAGAATGGCTTCCCGCTAAACATTTTGTTCGCGACTAAATAAATCCCACAATAGTTGCTCCCTGAAGCCACTCATCTCATCCTGCATATACATTATCATGCATCATATCATTCGAACTTGTAATTGCTTAAAAACTATACATAATAGTAATTAGAAGTCTCAATTGAACCTCCGTAAAAGAGGGCACAGCTTTCCCACCCCATTCGTCCTTGCATTCGCCATCCCAGTACTTCATGGCTAGCATGCAATGAATCCCACAGTCATGACTGAAAATTCATTAAAACAGTAGTTACAATCCACTAAATTATATGTCCATTTCAAACTGTACAGCTTCATTGCATTATCAGACTTACCTATTATGCTGCTGCGGCACATCTTGATAGATGATTTTGAAGTTGCACTTCTGCTTCCTCTTTAAGCCAAGCTTAGTAAACAGTCGTGAAAAACATTTTCCCTGCAAAACAAGTATGTGCAGTCCATAAAGTCATTGCATGTTGTGTGGCATCAGAAGAAAAAAATGAAATCTAACACATTACCAGTGATTGCACACAACTGTCCCTTTCTTCGTTCTCCTTACTTCGCAAGGAGTCCAGAACATGCATAGTTTCTTGACTGGGGATCAAAGCACAGCAAAACCAATGCTCCTTATAAAGAATGGGGGCGAACACCTACGACATGATTCCAGCCAGTCAACTATCTACCTCTTACTAACAACAATTGAATATGAAGTTATGAGAATATATCAACTTACAATTGTAGCCTTCATAATCTCCTGTCTACCATCTGGGCCCAGAAGTTTGCATGCATCATCAACATCCCACTCTTCACGTGCATGCAACATTTGGCCCTGCAGACATTAGAGGTGTACCCACTTTAGAACGTATGGTAATGATCACACCCACGAGTTAATTGAAGTTCATGAGTTATCATGGTGTCAAAGACGCATTTACCAGAAGGAATTGATCACATATATATCGGGTGACAATGCCATGGTCCTGAACTTGATCTGCCATCCAGCATCTCCCAACCATCATCATGACCTACAATTTGTGAAAGTGAACATATGGAATAAAGTACCTAACTACAACCAAACAATGCTGAATACGGACTAAGATAAGTGAAATAGAAATACCATGTTGCTCACCCATCCCCTTGGGCCTAATGTCTCACAATCATCAAATGAAAGGTGATAGTCTAACATGCTAACAACAGCACTGCAACACAAATGAAATAAACAATCAGCCTATGCTGTACATTAAATGGTTGGCCAATCAAATATGTATGGTTACTAGAAACTCACGTTTGGGCATCCTGCTGTTTTCTTGGTCTTGTGCAAAAAATATAAAACTTATGGACATCCCCCTCCCAGTGCACCCTCTTGGAAGGTTTTTTTTCAAGATTTGGGCCAGACACTGTGGCAGCTGGAGGTATTTCTTCAACCTCGCCAATCTCATCACCCGACTCATTCAAGCAGGGGGCGATTTGTAATGGCATGGTTGCCAAACACACTGTCTGGCCCAAAGCTTGATCAATGGGAATCAGCCATGCGTGCATATCAGAAATCCTTTGTTTGGCACGTTTGAGCTCAGTTGTGACTAAATTCTGATATGCTTCTTTAATCACCTGCAAAGTAGAAGCAAACACACTGAATAGGTAACACGTACATCTTATTCCAAACAATATAAATAAATCAAGGACCATCGACAATTTGAGCACACCGCATGCTGAAACACATCAACAGAGGGGATTTCCTTTTCCTCCTCGACTTCTTTATTACAATACAAAATTCCCTATAACACAAAGTGACACTTATTAGATGATTGATATGGTAACGAAGGACAATTGTTTTAACACACTTGAGTTATATGTACCTCCCGACTCTTCTTTTCTAGGATCAGACGAGCCCGGATTCGCTGATTCGTCCAATATTGCAATGGCCATTCCGTCCCGTCACAATGTAGTGAGCCGAGAGGGAACTTTTGTAAGAAAAATATCTACAATACAAAGTACAGGTATGTTATATGCAAAGACGACCAATATAAAAATAATAACATACAAACTTATTGATTTAACCACCACATACCTTAAAAAATAACAAACATCCGCCAACCCACGTCTTGCCCGTTGGGTTCTTATTCTTGGCTGACTTGAATTTAATTGTTTCTTCTATCAAACTATTATATACAAATGCTGCCCAGTTATAGTGAGCAGCATTTTCTATGTCCAAAACTGGTATTAACAACTTGTTTGATAACCTAGTACTAGAAGTTGGACATAACAGAATGCCCAACGTATAAAGGAGGAAGGCATGGGCAAACATGCAGTTAGACCTCTCCCCACTAATAATCTGCTCTAAATCATTAAATTGCTTCGCTTTTAACTCCTCCTTCAATTTATTGAGTGACTTCTCGTCAGAGACAAACTGTGGGACTGGTTTCCCACCACATGGAATGCCCAAAACCTCGCCCACCTCCTTGGGGGTTATACAACAAAAAATCCCTCTAAATGACAGCACCTTACTCCTAATATCAAAAGCATTTAAAATCTTTATACAGATGTCATGATCGAGTGAATCACACCCGATCTGCAGCAACGAACCAAAGCCCATTCTATGAACAACATTACATTTTGAGTCATCCATTCCATGGATGACTCTTTTGTACTTTAATGGGGAGCACCTTGTGGAGATAGTCTCCTACAAAACAAATGTACACAACTTATATTAGTATTTGAATATTAGTGACCCTATGGTAAATTGTGTGATACACATAACAATTTCCACACCTTCTGAATTGGTGCTCCCTCCTCCATTCGTGCTTGGTGTCGGGCTTTGGCAGCTGCATTCTTATACCGCTATTTATCCTCCTCTGATAAACTTTTCCAAGCATTCAGTCTTTCTTGATTGGCCTATAAGGGATGAACTTTGTTAATCAAATGCTGTAATATGATGATTACATTCAGAAATAAAATAACTCCTTAATCCTTACATCAATAGCGCCTTGCTTTTTATCCAACTTCTTGAAATATTCAGCCCTATAAACATAATCAACGTTAGTGTCAACAGAAGATGAGAGTTAAAGTGTAACAAACTAATAACTTCAAAAAAAAAATAAATAAATACGAAATTACCTGAACATATGCCATGAACTGATATATCTTTGGGTGCCTGCGGTTCGCTTCAGGCTGATACCACAATCAACCCAACAGTAGGACAAAATACAACATCATTAGATAGTCCCACTTTCACAAACATAGATAGACAATCTAGGTAGGAACTATAAATTGCAAATCTACATGCAATATTAAATATACCTAGGTTGAGGTTGTTCTTCTACTGGAGGAGTTGTAAGTTCAGGTTCAACCGCTTGTTTAGCTACTTTTCCTTTACGTGCTTTCCTCTGATCCATGATTGTCAGTAAATTTCAATATGCCCTACAAGGCAGAAATCGAATTGTTTATAGCAATACAATTTTTCCAGATCCCTTACATGTAGCACAAGACCACATCATTGTTTATAGCAAATTGAATTGTTTAAAAAGTATTTTCTTGAGGAGGTCAATTATGCCATGTAAGATTGTCAACTGAGTTTATACAAGACCACATCATTGTTGGCGTCTTAACAGAATTTGTGAGTCTGTTATTACACAGAATTCGTGGGTCCAAACCACAAATTCTACACATAATTGGACGCCTGGGTGCCCAAGATTAAGCGCCCAGGCGTCTGGCCTCTACCAACTTGGCGCCTGGGCGGTAAAGTATCAGCGCCCAGGCGCCCAAATGACAGAGGCCAAACGCCTGGGCGTCCAATATTCAGCGCCCAAGCGTCTAGCCTCTGCCAACTTGGCGCCTGGGCGTAAAAGTATCAGCGCCCAGGCGCCCAAAGGGCAGAGGCCAAATGCCTGGCCACCTAGACAATGCCTGCAGGCTTCTATTTTCTACTGTTCTTTTGTTCCACCTATTGTTTTTGTTGTCTCTTATTCTTACACACTTTGTTTGCATAAGAAAAAAAGGTGGTTCTGTTATGAACCATTTGATATACTCATATCTTAATGTTATATAACATGTCCAAGCATAATGGATGCACATATATTATGCCTAGGCATGGTATTGCTTAAACCATTTTTAAACAGAGCAACAATGCTTATTAAATCAGCTTGCATCAGAGATGAACAAAGGGAACTAACCACTTACCTTCGGATAGAACGACCAAACACAGCCGGACAGCCACCGAGAAAGGGAACTGACCCACCAACAGAGAACGATGAGCAACCGAGTCCGAGAAAGGGAACCAGCACCGGACACTAACCGAGATACACCAACAGAGGGCGGGAGCGCGAGCGAGAAGCGAGACACCAAAAAGTTAGCGACGAGCGAGGTGCAGAAGATGGAGAGACTCTGAGTAGGGGCCCGAAGTTCAAATGAAAATGAGGCGGCTGCTCGTTTCTCTTTTTCAATTCCCGGGTGAAGAAAGAAGCTTCTGCTGCACGCTTCACTCGATTGCCCGCTGCTCGGATGCCACATCAGCAACATGCATGTTACGAAGGATCAGCGGTATTAAAGACGCTAGTTAGTAATATCATTTTCTTAGGCAATACACTTTAGCTACGAATAGTTACACTTTCATGTGGCACATTACACTTCAGCAATGCTGAGGTTACACTTTAGCTACGTTACCCGTAAGAAGTTGCATTTTTTATTCGGATGCAATTGATCAAAAGTACTTCCTAAAGCATGGTAAAAATCCCATTTGAAGGGAACACCTCACATTAGGGTATCATACGGCTTTCTTAGGCAAAGTTCACGTCTGCATAACAGTTAGACTTTAGCTACGGGTAGTTATAGTTTCGAGCGCTACGTTACACTTTAGCAACGGCAAGGTTACACTTTAGCTACGTTAAAAGTAAGAAGTTACAATTTTCAATTCGTATGCAATTGACCAAAAGTACTGCCTAACACATTGTAAACATCCCATTTAAAGGAAACGTCTCACATTAGAGCATCATACTGCTTTCTTAGGCAAAGTTAACGTTCGAATTAGAGATACACTTTAGCTACGGGTAGTTACAGTTTTGAGCGCCGCGTTACACTTAAGCAACGGCTAGGTTACACTTTAGCTACGTTACAGTAAGGAGTGGCATTTTTCAATTCGGATGCAATTGACCAAAAGCACTTCCTAACGCATGGTAAACATCCCATTTGAAGGAAACGCCTCACATTAGGGTATCATACTGCTTTCTTAGGCAAAGTTAACGCCCGAATAACAGTTACACTTTAGCTACAGGTAGTTACAGTTTCGAGCGCTGCGTTACACTTGAGCATCGGCCAGGTTACACTTTAGCTACATTACAGGTAAGAAGTTGCATTTTTCAATTCGGATGCAATTGACCAAAAGTACTTCCCAACGCATTGTAAACATCCCATTTGAAGAAAACAACTCACATTAGAGCATCATACTACTTTCTTAGTCAAAGTTAACGTCCGAATTACAGTTACACTTTAGCTACGGGTAGTTACAGTTTTGAGCACCACGTTACACTTAAGCAACGGTTAGGTTACACTTTAGCTACGTTATAGTAGGGAGTGGCATTTTTCAATTCGGATGCAATTGAACAAAAGTACTTCCTAACGCATGGTAAACATCCCATTTGAAGGAAACACCTCACATTAGAGCATCATACTGCTCTCTTAGGCAAAGTTAACGTGCGAATAACAGTTACACTTTTGCCACGGGTAGATGCACTTCTGGGCGTAACCATGCCATTAGCAATGGCCCGGTTACACTTTAGCTACGTTACCCGTAAGAAGTTGCATTTTTCAATTCGGATGCAATTGACCCAAAGTACTTCCTAACGCATGGTAAACATCCCATTTGAAGGAAACACCTCACATTAGATCATCATACTGCTTTCTTGGGCAAAGTTTACGTCTGAATTAAAGTTACACTTTAGCTACGGGTAGTTACAGTTTTGAGCGCCGCGTTACACTTTAGCAACGCCCCTGTGACACTTTAGCTACGTTACAGTAAGAAGTTGCAATTTTCAATTCGGATGCAATTTACCAAAAGTACTTCCTTAAGCATGGTAAACATCCCTTTTGAACGAAACACCTCACATTAGAGCATCATACTACTTTCTTAGGCAAAGTTAACGTGCGAATAACAGTTACACTTTCGCTACGGGTAGATGCACTTCTGTGCGCAACCATGCCATTAGCAATGGCCCAGTTACACTTTAGCTACGTTACCCGTAAGAAGTTGCATTTTTCAATTCGGATGCAATTGACCCAAAGTACTTCCTAATGCATGGTAAACATCCCATTTCAAGGAAACGCCTCACATTAGAGCATTATACTGCTTTCTTAGGCAAAGTTTTCGTCCGAATAAAGGTTACACTTTGGCTACGGGTAGTTACAGTTTTGAGCGCCGCGTTACACTTTAGCAACCGCCAGGTTACACTTTAGCTACATTATAGTAAGAAGTTGCATTTTTCAATTCGGATGCAATTGACCAAAAGTACTTCCTTAAGCATGGTAAACATCCCATTTGAACGAAACACCTCACATTAGAGCACCACACTACTTTCTTAGGCAAAGTTAACGTGCGAATTACAGTTACACTTTAGCTAGGGTAGTTGCACTTCTGTTCACAACCATGCCATTGGCAATGGCCCGGTTACACTTTAGTTAAGTTACCCGTAAGAAGTTGCATTTTTCAATTCGGATGCAATTGATCAAAAGTACTTCCTAACGTATGGTAAACATCCCATTTCAAGGAAACACCTCACATTAGAGCATCATTGCTTTCTTAAGCAAAGTTTATGTCCGAATTACAGTTACACTTTGGCTATGGGTAGTTACAGTTTTGAGCGCCGCGTTACACTTTAGCAACGGCCAGGTGACACTTTAGCTACGTGACAGTAAGAAGTTGCATTTTTCAATTCGGATGCAATTTACCAAAAGTACTTCCTTAAGCATGGTAAACATCCCTTTTGAACGAAACACCTCACATTAGAGCATCATACTACTTTCTTAGGCAAAGTTAACGTGCAAATTACAGTTACACTTTCGCTACGGGTAGTTGCACTTCTGTGCGCAACCATGCCATTAGCAATGGCCCGGTTACACTTTAGCTACGTTACCCGTAAGAAGTTGCATTTTTCAATTCGGATGCAATTGATCAAAAGTACTTCCTAACGCCTGGTAAACATCCCATTTGAAGGAAACGCCTCACATTAGGGCATCATACTGCTTTCTTAGGCAAAGTTAACGTCTGAATAAAGGTTACACTTTAGCTACGGATAGTTACACTTTTAAGCGCCACGTTACACTTTCGCAACGAACAGGTTACACTTTAGCTACGTGAGCAATTGACCAAAACTGCTTCCTTAATCTTGGTAAACATCCCATTTGAAGGAAACGCCTCATATTAGAGCATCATACTGCTTTCTTAGGTAAAGTTATCTTGCGAATAATAGTTACACTTTAGCTACGGGTAGTTACACTTCTGTGCACAACCATTCCATTAGCAATGGCCAGGTTACACTTTAGCTACGTTACCCGTAAGAAGTTGCATTTTGCAATTCGGATGCAATTGATCAAAAGTACTTCCTAACGCATGGTAAACATCCCATTTGAAGGAAACACCTCACATTAGAGCATCATACTGCTTTCTTAAGCAAAGTTTACGTCCGAATTACAGTTACACTTTGGCTACGGGTATTTACACTTTTGAGCGCCGCGTTACACTTTAGCAACGGCCAGGTGACACTTTAGCTACGTTCCCAGTAAGATTTGCATTTTACATTTAGGATGCAATTGATCAGAAGGACTTCCTAACGCATGGTAAACATCCCATTTGAAGGAAAAGCCTCACATTAGAGCATCATACTGCTTTCTTAGGCAAAGTTACGTGCAAATAACAGTTAAACTTTAGCTACGGGTAGTTACACTTTTGAACACCGCGTTACACTTGAGCAACGGCCTGGATACACTTTAGCTATGTTACCCGAAAGAAGGTGAATGTTTCAATTCGGATGCAATAGATCAAAAGTACTTCCTAACGCATGGTAATCGATCCATTTGAAGGAAACACCTCACATTAGATCATCATACTGCTTTTTTAGGCAAAGTTTTGTTCGAATAAAAGTTACACTTTAGCTACGGGTAGTTACACTTCTATGTGGTATGTTACATTTTAGCAATGTTTAGGTTACACTTTAGCTATGTTACCCGTAATATCACAGGTTACACTTTAGCTATGCGTGGTTCCTTTTATCACATGGTTTATTAAGAAAGGAAACAAAGGATTAGCTGTTGCAACTTGGCACTCTAACGAAAATCACGGGAAAAAAATAAGAAAGAGCAGCACATTTATGCGTGAGAATTGGCAATTCTTGCCATATTGCCTCTGAACAGTGTTTTGTTTGTAACGAAAGCAGACTATCATCTAAAGGGCTAGGATGCAGATTATCAGCCATCTGTTGTGCCAAAGCCATATTGACAAATGTGTGTCTGCACAAAAGTGCAAAACTATTAGTACATTGAACATGCACAAACAAAGTGGAGTGAAGACAGTGAGCGTTGCTTCTACTTCAATCTTAATGGAAACAAAGCTGAGTGAAGATAGATGACAGCGATAGCAGAGTGAAGAGAGACAAGAACCAGAGCAGAGTCAACAGAGATGAGAACAAGAGCAGAGAAAGCCAGACGACAGCAAGAGCAAAGAAAGCCAGACGAGAGCAAGAGCAGAGTGAAAGAGGTGAAAGTAAGAGCAAACAAAGCAGAGTGTCAACTGAGTTATGGGAGGGAGTTAGGGCTGAGGTTTCTGAGGGCCATTTTACTTCTGCAAGACATTTAGAAGAAGAAAACACACAGTAACGGGAGCCACAAATTGAGGGAAATGGAGCCACAAACCGAGCCAGCCACTGAGCTGTTCTGATGTGGCGTTAGGATGAAATGATGTGGCAGTGTTACGTGGCATAATTGACCCATGGTGGGAAATACTTTTCAAAGGCAACCATTTCTGTCATATTTTTTCTAACTCACGCTGGAGAGGTAAAATGGCCTCTGGATCCACTTGTTAATTAGTCAAAAGAATACGTAGAACGAAGATGAGGATTTGGAGATAGATAGAACTTTCAGACTTGACTTACGTATCTTAACTTTTGGGCTAGGTAATTGAGCCTACATGGAAAAAGAATAATTACATTGTTATTTTTATAATTATTTTACATTTAAATTTTATAATATAACATTTTAATTATTAAATTTTATAATATTTAATAAATCTAACATATTATACCATTCACTGATAAGGAATGTGTGAGTAACGTGAGGTGACAGTAATATTTTTTTATTAAAAAAAGGCATAATTAATTTCAAGCGGGGAATACGAGGAACCGTAAATTATATAAAAATGCTGTAAGGATGAGATGCGGTCAACTTAGTTGATTTTTGTAGGACAGCTGCAAGTTACGCCACCAAGTGGGAAACTCAACATTTTTTCTCTTCAGTTGCAAGAAGCCAGATTTTGTTTGAGACAAGTGTAAGTTTGGATCAGGCTTAGTTAGATATTAGGTAGGGTCCTAATAATACTTTAAACTGAATTAGTGCCTTTTTAAATTGCTTATTTCCATTTACGTGGAGGTTATTGGTTCCTTTTAGTGCTATATCTTAGTATTTTATTAGCATAAAAAACAGAAAAGTAAAAAATTTAAATGAAATTAAAGACAAAAAATAATATTTCACGTTCATAAAATACTCAAAATTTCAAATGACCAAAATTAATTTCCCTTTTACGTCCATAAATTTTTAAAACAGAAAAATAATAATAAAAGGAAAATTTTGTTTGAGATTTTGAAAATTCAAAACATTATTTTCCAAATATTATTTTATCCTTTAATGTAATTCTCGTGGTAATCTTGCATCATTTACGCTCTATTACCTAAAATCCAAATGGCAACAAGTTTCCCCAAAAAGGGTTGTAGGATTTGAATGCAGAGTCATTCTCCACCTATAATTTGAAGGAGGCGGTAGTTTGGTGACTTAAATTTGGAGTAAGAGGATCTACATAGTACCTTTATTAAGCTCATTGGTATTTTTTCCCTAAAAATTCATATCCAAGTTTGAACAACAACAAGCTTTCATGGGAAGAGTTGTGGCATGGGATTTGAATGTAGTCATTCTTTCCTATGACTTGGAAGGAAAGGTATTTCTATAGAATTCAATCTAGAGTGTTAAAATACAAGCATTCCAGTTGGGGTGTACAAATTAGACCGACCTAACTCGATTCGAAACAACTTAAACCTGACCCGTGACTTGTGTTGATTAAACCACCACTGAATTGAGTGTCACAACTACCACTTGTGTTGATTTTGACCAACTGTTAGAAGATCTGTTACTAATGTACACTTTACATTAGTGGTGGTTATAACAACCACCAAATGGAACTCTTTTAATAATCGCGGTTCATACTGGTGGTGTTACAATTGCCACAATTGCACAAAAAATATAATATTTTCAAAAATCACAATTTATTTTAGTGGCACTTCTAACTGCTGCTAACATAGAAGATACAACCATTTTTCCAAATCACAATTTATTTTAGTAGCAATTGTAACTACTACAAAGAATGGACTAGAATATTTTTTAAAATAACAATAAATGTTAGTGACAATCATAACCGTCACTATGATTATTTGCAGAATATGAAGTAAAATAATTTAATGGCGATTCAAACTGCCACTATTTTTTTACTAGAGTTTTTTGTTTCTATTAAATAATTGCAATCAATAAGGTTATCCACTAATTCACTACAAACAACAAAGATATCAACTAATTAAATTAAAATCATATCTAAATCACTCAACTATAACCATTTCTAAATAATTGTACCAAAGTTTATGGTGTAATAATGAAACAATAGACTTTAAATCAAACCTTTGGTATTCTACCAAAAAGTCAATGTCATCTACCTTCTCCTTTCCCAATTCTAGAAAGAATTTGAATTGATATACATCAATATCACCATGGGGTGCTAAATCAAGCCCAAAATCCCACCCTTGCTTAGGCAGTTGCAAAGCAAAATAACTCTTCTGGGGCATGAACCACCTACCTATCCAACTCTTGTGTAATGTA
This sequence comes from Dicorynia guianensis, assembly GCA_037013595.1. Lineage (NCBI taxonomy): Eukaryota > Viridiplantae > Streptophyta > Magnoliopsida > Fabales > Fabaceae > Dicorynia > Dicorynia guianensis. The sequence goes on from JASUAB010000010.1 coordinate 6,396,632, forward strand.
TACCTCATAAAAAGTTTGAGTAGTGGTGACAACCGCAATAATACTTTTTAATAATTTAAGTAATGTAAGATAAATATGTAAGAGTAACAAATAAATAACAAAAACTTACTAGCGAATATAATTGTGATTATCATTTCTTAACAATTTATTTAATTTAATAATAGTTTAAAATAACAAAAAACTTAATGGCTGTTATAAGTGCCAATAATAATTTTTAACAATTTAAGCAGCATTCTATAAATATGAAAGAGTAAAAAATATATAACAATTTATTTAATTTTTTATAAATATAAATAACAAAAAGGTTAATGATAGTTGTAATCATCACTAACAATTTTTACAATTTAAATGAAATTCTATAAATATAAAATATTAAAAAAAATAACAAAAAATTTGGTTGCAATTATAACTGTCACAATCATTTCTTAATAATTTATTTAATTTTTAAAAATATAAAATAACAAAATGTTAATGGTAGTTATAATCACCATTGATAATTTTGAACAATTTAAGTGACATTCCATAAATATAAAAAGTACAAAATGTATAACAAACAATTTAGCGATGGTTATAACTATTACTATCATTTCTTAATAAGAAAATAATTTTTCACGTTCATAAAATACTCAAAATTTGAAATAAACAAAATTCATTATCCTTTTAGGTCCATAAATTAAAAAAAAATAATAATAAAAGGAGAATTCTATTCAAGATTTTGAAATTCAAAATATTATTTTGTAAATATCATTTTAACCGTTTATGTAATTCTCATGGTAATCTAGCGTCATTTACTCTCAATTACCCCAAATCTAATTGTCAACAAGTCTCTCCATAAAATGTTGTAGGATTTGAATGTTGAGTCATTCTCTACCTATGATTAAGAGGGAGACAGTAGTTTGGTAGATGAAATTTAGAGTAAGAGAATCTACTCAATACCTTTTTTAAGCTCATTGGTATTTTTTTCCTCTAAAAGTTCATATCCAAGTTTGAACACCAACAAGCTTTCATAGGAAGAGTTATGGCATGGGATTTGAATGTAGTCATTCTTTCCTATCACTTGGAAATAAAGGTATTTTGATAGAATTCAATTTAGTATGCTAAAATACAAGCTTGCCAATAATGTTGTGCAATTGGATCAACCCAACCCAATTTGACCCAAGCAACCCGATCTTGACCTATGACTCGTGTAACCATATTTTGTTCAATAACAAGTTTTTTTTTTCTTGTTATACCCATCTCAAACCCATACCGATTTAGTCTAAATGTACATAAACCCAACAACTCAACCGAGGCTTTACTAATTCTAACCCAACCGGTACATATTTTTGGTTGGGTTTAGGTGAAAAATTCCAAACTCAAATTTCTCTAACTCAAATGAATTTTTTCTTTAACTTGATCCAAACCCAACTTGTACACAACCCTACTTGCAAATACACATCTGCACAACCACTTTAAGTTCTAACGCCTGGCAACATTACAAATACTCTAAACCCAACTTTATTTCATTGTATAACTCTCATACTAATTTCACTCTAAAAGTACTGCTTTTCAATCAGCAAAACATATTTGGATAACAAATCTTCTTTAAAAAACTATTGTTTCCTAAAGGGAATTAGTACAAATTTCAAGAACCTATCCTCACAAAATTATTGCTTGAATCCTTTCCCACTATCTATGGCATTTAAATACTTCTATTGCCTTTTGAAAGACAATGCTGAATGAAAAGAATTAAAAAAAAAGTTAGACTAGATTCCCAAAAAAATGAAATAAGATAAATGTGCTATTGAAATGGCATTGGAGGTTCCAATACCTTCCCTACATATAATCAACTCTCGAACCCAACTTTTGAAATATAGACAATTTCTTTTTAGTGTCTGATCTTACCTTAAAAATTTAGATTAGTGGTGACTCCTTCAATTTTTCAAATAAAAGCCCACTTTTCCCTTTTTACAAAGCTCAATTTCTTTTCTTTCTTGATTGCTACTCTTGCATCATGATGACATTGCAACGGGTGACATAATAAGAAGATTGTTAGCCATTGGTGGCACAATTGCAAGTCAATAGTTCATAGACACTAGAGTGAGAACCCTAGAAAAGGAAAATATAAGATAAGACATAGGAAGGACTTATTAGCAGTAGATCCATAGGCAAATACAAGATCTCAATGAAAGGGTGATAACTGGGAACAAATGGTTGTTGGAGTAACTTGTGGAGATGCAAGATGGTGCTACAAAGCTGGTCAACTTAATTTGTTACATTGTAGGGGAGTGAAATTCAAGATGAAGAAGTCTAAGAGGTGAAAGGAAGGATGCTACTTGGTCCCATCTAGAGTCTCTTTTGTAGTATCTACGGGGTTTTAACTAGTGCCAAAAAACTTCATTAGTCTCAATGGGGGATTGGAAAAAGCTTTATGTAAATTTCTTTTTGAAATGAATGAAAGGATTGATCATTTTTTATCTTTCCTTATTGATCTAAGCAATTATTTTCATTGTGTTGCAATACAATCTTCCATAGCATTCTCATATGCATGATTTATCATCAGATAAGGACTTTTCATTGTCAAAGTTTAAGCACCACAACTATGATTTGTGGTGATTTTGATCAACCACCACTAATGTAAACTTTACATTAGTGGTACAGCAAATGTAACTTTTTAAACCATCATGGTTTATATTAGTATCGGTTATAACTATCACAATCACACGAATTATATGACATGATCAAAAATCACAATTTATTTTAGTGGCAGTTCTAACTGCTACTAACGCACACAATACAACTTTTTTTTTTCCAAATCACAATTCATGGTAGTGGTAGTTGTAATGCCACTAACAATTGAGTAGATATATTTTCTAAAAATAACAATAAATGTTAGTAATGGTCATAACAGCCACTATGATTAACCATTTTTTCACTATAGTTTTTTCCTTATTTCTATTAAATAATTGCACTTAATAAAGCAATCTACCAATTCAATTTGAACAACACAGATATCAACCAATTAAAAAATATATCCAAATCACTCAACTATAATAATATCCAAAACAATTGTCCCAAAATTTATGATGTAATAATGAAACAATTGAGTCTAAATCTAACATTTGGTATTTTACCAAAAAGTCAATGTCATCTACCTTCTCCTTTACCAATTCCAAAATGAATTTGAATTGATATACATCAATGTCACAATGGTGTGCTAAATCAAGCCCAAAAAACCCGCCATTGCTTAGGGAGTTGCAAAGCAAAACAACTCCTCTTTTCGGACATGAACCACCCACCTAACCAACTCTTGTGACATATATACCTCATAAAAAGTTTTAGTGGTGATTATAACTGACACTAATAATTTTTAATAGTTTAAGTGAGATTCTATAAACTTAAAAGAGTAAAATATATATAAAAAAAAACTTAGTGGCAATTATAACTGTCATTATTGTTTCTTTACAATTTATTTTATTTTTTAAATTATAAAATGGCAAAAAACTTTGGCAATTATAAGTACCACTAACAATTCCTAATAAGTTAAGTAACATTCTATAAATGTAAAAGAGTTAAAAATATATAACAAAAAAGTTATTGACAATTATATGTACCACATTATTTCTTAAGAACTTATAAAATTTTTTAAAATATAAAATGACATAAATGTAGTAGCAATTTGAACTACCACTAACAATTTGATTAATGCTCTAAATATAAAAAATAGAAAGTAATAAAAATTAATAAACTTAGTAGCAGTTACAACTGCTAAAAATATAATAAGCCACCACAATATTGAAAAAAATGGTGGTGGTTGTTGCTCCACCACCATAATTGCCACCATTGTTTGAATTAAGTGGTGGTTATAGGTAACCACCACTAAAAATAAACTAAAACACTTTTTTGTAGTGAGAACGCCATTCCAAGGAAATGCTAGCAAGTTGAGCTCATGAAAAAGTAGAAACGAGAAAGAACTCCACTGGACATGCAAAAGAAAAGTGATAATCTAAAGGATCTACTCTCAAAGGTGCTAGAGTTGTTGGCTATTGACAAAGGAAATAATCCTTAAGGGCAAACCCCTTAAACAAGGATGTTCCTCAAACATCTAATTCCTACATTTCTATACAATAGCAAACATTATATGTTGACAAGGTGCCTATCATTTTTCTAATCTAGATGACCCCAAAGTTCAAGAGCAATTAGGGGAAGCAACAGAAGATTCCAAGACCTAGGAAAGTTAGAGATCTTAAAGGATCCCATGACCCCAAAGTTCATGGATGCATTTGAGTTACGCTTGATACCTGATATAGTTCTTTTGCACAAATATAAGGTTCCCAAACTTGAAAAGTACAATAGGATTTCTTGTCCAAGGGCCTATCTCATAATTACTATCTCAAGATGGCATCCTATGCCCATAACAACAAGTTATTGATCCACTTTTTCTAAAACAATCTAACTTGTGTACCCTCAAGGTGGTACATGAGTTTGGATCACTCATCCATTTGGACATAAAGAGCCCTTGCAGATTAGTTTTTGAAACAATGTAAGTTCAACATTGACATCTAATTCATTACAATTACAAATTATGAAAAAGGGAGTTAGGGAAGTGACGGTCATTATGTTTTGTTCTCTGTAATTTTAACAACCATGGAATTCCCTCTATATCTAGCATAATTAATGATGGGGTAGGAAATACAGTGAAATTTTTAATCTTATCCTATCTCTAATTTCTATTAAAAAATTAGAGAAGGTTATTAATGTATTTTCCATTCATTACCCAAATTCACTTTCAATAAAAAATTTTCAAATAAAATATTTTTCAATACCTCTTTCCCAATTGATGGTCCCACAACCAGTCATTTATTATCATCCCCATATATCAATTTAGTAATATGCATGACAAAAATGAGATATACAAAAGATAAATATTCCCAATGACCAAATAAACTAAATCAATGATGATAGATAATTTGGCAATCTCTTTAAATATGTGTTTTAGAGAACTAAAATCTTCCTTACATGTAACTAACTATCAAATTCATCTATGATTTTGCAAATTTTAATTCTCAGTGTCCAATTACACTATAGAAAAGATTGAAGGTGACTCCTCATCATTTCTCTGCAATTGATTTTCCCCAATATCTAAATTTTGATTTTTCTTTTTTCCAAAGTTTGGTTGCTTTTGCATCTTGACATTGTGATAGAAAGTAACCATAGAGACCTAAAATAAATTTAAACATTTACTTCCAAGCTATTTTTGGGATTTCTTTCCTAATATATTCCTTTTCAAATTGAAACTATTATGGTGTAATATCTAAACTTTTTTTAAATTTTTATAATTAAGTAAAACACATTAAAATTAAAAAGTTAAAAGTGACTTCTATATTTACACTTTCATTCTGCAATTTTTATCTTAATAAAGCATGGTGGGTTCTAGTATACTATATATTTTACTAATTATGGTCAAACTCATGGTCAAATAAAAAAAAACACACAAGTTTGATTGTTTTACCCTTACCTTCTCATCAGACCATTAGACTATCCATGAAATTGAGTAACCTTATGTAACTTCACCAAATAAAATTTTATACTTTCTATATATTCAACTATTTATATTTATGAATAAGCAAAGTGAGGAATGATTCACCAAAATATAGATATTTAGTGTATTGATTTTTGACAATGCACACATTTAAAATAAACTAGCCTTTTAAACATGCATTGCAGGTGAATTTAAAATTTTAATCATGAAAGAACAATTTCTTTTTTAAAAAATTAACTGGTGCTATATCAAATATTCAATAAAAAGAGTAAATGTTAAAGTTATAAAATAGAGTTTCATTTGTAAAACTAAAATTTTCTACAAATTGTTTTAGTAGAGATAAGTAATATATATTAAATACCTAATAGGCTTAATTGCACAATGTCTTTTTTTCATAAATTTTGCAATTGGATCCTTTTGCTTTCAATTGCAGCAATAATTTTTAGAATGTTATAATTGGGTCGAACCATTAATAGGCTGTTGCATAAGATAATGGAATATGATGACATGTACACATTTTTCATGATGTGGCACTAATAGAAGCCTATATGGACCATCTAATCTAATGTGGCAAAATTAATCCTAATGACATGGGAATAGGCACCAAATAGCAACTTTGAAATAAGCATCAAACTAGACACCTTAATATAAAGGAAATTTAACTAACTGCAACTCCCTATATCATATCCAGCCTTCTACTAAGAGTATTAAGGAAACCTAGTTGTGTGGCACCAATAGATTGATAGAAATAGAAGACAACGAAAGTTTGAATAGAATTTGTTTTAAATTCAACAAATGAAATTCTCAATGCTATTTCAAGACCAATGTTGTAGAGACATCTCACATTCAAATTGTATACTTTTTAAGCTTAGGTAAACTAAAATCAAAATTCAAATTCAAAATCATCAACAACTTTAACTTAAGACAAATTTTAAATGCCAAACTTGAAGACACAAACACTCTTCACTATCTTGCAACTGCCTATATAATAAACACTATCTATTCCATTGAAATGTATTTAAATTGGTACTATTGACCTAAATTTGCACTCACCCAAGGGATTTTCACACACTTTAAATGATAACTCACACTTCTTAGGCTCAAGGGAGACAAGTTGAAGTACCTTGAGCATGAACAGAGACAAGCCTATAGTTTCACAATTAAATTATAGTTGTCAATGCTAGAAAACCACAAAGATGGAATACAACCTCCCCATCTAGGTTATAACTATCACAGAACAAGGTGTCTTTCATGTATAGATTAAATGTGACACTCCCCAATTGCAATACATGTCAAACACAATACTTATAGGTTGCTAATCTTACCATTTGCAATGGCTCTTCCAAATCTCTCGAAGAAAGATATGGAATGGGAGGAAGGAACCTAAAGTTTGATTAGCTGTCTACATGTGATGTGGAGTGGTGACAAAAAAAAAACATAAAAAATGGGTCTTTGGGAAGGGTTTTGGACAATATTGTGTTGCCACTAACCTAGATTGAAGTGATGAGATTAGACACACAAAAAATGGTATGTGAACAGAAAGTCAGTTTGGTTATTTACATGTAAGGAAGGTGTTTGCAGCCCACAACACTCTTTTAATACTACATTGGTATTTTATTACCTTTTGGTTTTTAAACTGTGCTTTATGTCTTGCAAACAAATTTTTATTACTTTTTTATCATTTGTCCCACTATTAGCATTTGCATGTGATCAAGAGTGATCCACAATTAATGTACTCAATGAGTGGTATTTAAAGCTAGTATTGTGGGGTTTGTTTATGACTAGCTTGATTAGGGCATTTTGGATTAAAATGATTGCCTAGCTTGACTAGGGCTTTTTGGATTAATAATGATTGCTTAGCTTGACTAGGACACTTGGCATTGGCTAGGATTGTCTTATTTAGGCTAAGTTTACAAAAGGAACCTACCTTGACTAGGATTTGCCTAATAAGATTGGGTTTTACAAAGGAACCTAGCTTGACTAGGGTTAGCCCAACTTGATTAGGTTTTGTGTGGTGAGAATGATGATTATAATAAACATGTTAGTGGGACCTCATCAATCTATTGGTGAGATCTATAATGCATTTACCCTCTAAATATTTAAGAATGTTGTATTCACTAACAATTCCCCATGGCCATCATAGGAAATTTGTTCTTTGTGGTTTGAGATGGGCAAAGGAAATGATGATTCCTAATGACTGCATTTGTGAAACTCCACCAATAACTATTGTTGGGAAGAATTTCAATTTCATCAAAGTCTTGTCATCAACAAATGGCTTAAAGGAAGTAATTCTTATTAATTATTCTACAAAGACCCCATCAATGTCTTGGTGATATTTATAGAATGATTACCCTCAAAATGATTGAGAGGTAGTCATATTCAGTAACTACATTCAACAACCATGTAAGAAAGAATTGGTACCTTGTGGGATTAGGTAAAGTTTTGTAAGCTGCTACAAAAGTAATGTCAAATTTTCTTAATGCCTTTACTCAAATTAATTAAAGCTTGCAATTTTAAATGAAGAAAATTTATTTTGATCTCTCAAAAATTCAATTATAAGAAAAAAAGTGATTTCAAAGATTTTCCACATTTACCATGATAATATCAATCAACTACAACCCACTTGCACAAGTATTAATCAAGGTACAAGTGACATGGCATGGACAAAGTTTACTAACGTTGACATGGCATTCACATGAGTGGTACATGATGTCCATCCCAACCTTTAATCCCTAATTCCCCTAAAATATCCTAAATTGTGCCCCATTTTGTAACATTTGCCTAGAAGCCATGCCCTAGTCATGGTTCCTTACTCCATTGCATAACCTCCATTTTGAAGCCACATTTCTGGGTTTTATTCAGTTCATCATACTATAAGAAGGCCAAAGAGAAGTAATTATGCTGCATTGGGTCGTGAGATAGACTACAAGGACAAATTATTGAAAAATAAACTCCCACCTTCTAATTGATTCATGTAAGATTCCTACCTTGCTAAATTAAACTTGTATGTGTTGGATGGTTGTGGTCCATGGGAGGAATGTAGTGGCTTATTGATTGTGGGATACGGTTTTAATTTATTTACATGTTGTGGTCTTGAAGCTGACTTCAAAATGTGGAATGAATAAAGGGTGTATGGTGACTTTGCCTCTGTTTGGTGGTATTATGGGGTCAAGTGAGTTGTGTTTGTGTGTTGGTGTACCATTAAAGTGAGACATTTGGGTATGTGTAGGGTTATGGTGATGCAAGCCTTTATTAACTAATAGATTATGTGGTGTATGCTTTTCCTGACTAATTGGTTCTTTATTTCCACTATGTTGGCTAGTTCAAGAAAAACCTACATCTACAATACATTAGTGGTAAAGTCAAAAAAGTTTAGGCCAATTGATACAAATAAGATATCTATCATTATAATAGAATCCTATCTAAAGAAAATTAGTTTCATAAGTGATAAATTGTTGTGGTTTTATGTTTTTGGCTTGCCTTTGGAAGTTTGCATAAGGCCTTTCAGTTATGATGCTGACATTGCTTTGTTTATGGATGCTTTGAGAAAAGGACATAATGAGGTTCATGTGTATTTAGAGCACACGGTTGATAAATCCACATTGGTTGATGTAAAAGTCCTAATTGAAGTTACAAATTTAGGTGTTTAGTTAGACGATGAGGAGGTGGTTAAGGTATATGTGTATGCAGATGCCAATGGAGAGACTACAAGACTCATGAGGATGCCATAGAAGTTAGAATTCCTACTAGCAAATATGCTGCTGCTAAGACTCAAGAAGATGCCTTGGAAGATAGAATCCCTACTGGCAATAGTTCTAAAGGTGTTACTATTGATACTACTAAGCCTCATGAGGATAGTATGGAAGATTTGGTTCCTATTGCCCCGAGATCTGGAGGTGCTGTTATTGATATTACTAAGTCTCATGAGGATGCCATGGAAGATTTGGTTCTTGTGCCCCTAAATCTAGAGATGCTTCTACTAAGACTCATGAGTATGCTATGGGAGATAAACTTCCTATTGGTAATGGATTTGGAGGTGCTGATACTAAGACTGAAGTGGCACCTAACCTCTAACATCTTGAGACTAAAGAGGTAGATGGATAAAAGGCATAGGTATGGTTATGGCTAATGCTGAGGCTAAGAAGGCTAGCAATGAAAGTGAGGTACTTAAAGGTATATGTAGGGTTATACTATCAACTTGTTTTGTAGGACCTGGAAACCATTAACAGGTGGGTATTCATTCTACTATTTTTGGAACTAGTTCATGTGCATTGCCCTTGGCTCACTATACCCCATTTGATTGTCATTGAATCTATTTATGATGTGTTGACGTTAGTTTAATCATAGGGAGCAAATTATTGTATTATTTTAATTACACAGACCTAATTGTATCAATTTAATATTTTAGGGACCAAATTGCATTCTTTTATTTAACTACTTGTTTATGTGTTATAAAACCATTATCCATTTTCTGATAACTTCCATTCTACTGTAGATCATCATGAAGTAGTAAGTGTAATTGAAGGTAATACCCATAGTGAGGATAGCGTTGATCCCTCATATGTTGCTTCCTTCGAGGAGGATGAATCTAACCAAGACTTGGAGTTTTGTGATAGTGATTATGAAATGGAGTTTGATTAGGAGGATGCACTACCAAAGTAGACAATTTCAAGTCCAAATCATGATGAACCACCACCCTTTGGAAATAAACCAATTACTTAATGAGAGCCTTCTATTAATGAGGGCTGGACTGATAATGATGGTCCATCTTCAGTGGATGAATTTAATGATGAGTAGTAAGTCAAGCACAAATTTTCCATATTCAAGATGTGAAGGGCTGATAGTAGTGTGCTTGTAAAATTTGAGATTGGGATGAGGTTTACTTCTTTTGAACAAGCTAGGATTATTGTAAAGGAGTATGCAATTGCTAAGAGGTATAATGTAAGGATGGATAAGAATGACAAGGAGAGAGTGGTGGTTAAGTTTAAAGATGGTTGGCCTTAAATTCTAAAGATAAGTGGAGCTAGTAGACAAACCTATTTTCTAGTGAAGACTTTCAATGACATTCACACTTGTGCCAAACAGGTGAAGAATAAACAAGTTACCACTAATGTCCTTATTAACAAATATTTGTGGAGGTTAAGGAATGCCCAAATTACACCTTAAACACTATCCAAGCTAATGCACATAGTAGAAAGGATTTGAAATTGTCAAATGGTAAGCATACAAGGCCAATAGAAGCCCATAGACATGGTTGAGGGGGCATTGCAAAACAATACAAGAGGCTGAGAGACTTTATAAAGAGTTAAGGAGGAGCAACAAAGGGACTTTAGCATATATTAAAACTAACTAGGGGCATTTTCAAAGGTTTTGTGTATGCTTTGAAGCCGTAAAGAAAGGCTTTGTTAATCATTGTAGGCCTTTCATTAGATTGGATGGGTTTTTCTTAAAAGGGCAAGTGGTTGTTCAAGTGCCGTTATAGGTATAGGAACAATCAAATGTTTCCCTTCACCTTTGTTATTATGGAGGCTGAGATTAAAGACTCCTAGATGTGGTTTTTGGAGCTAGTAATGAATAATCTAGGTCAAGAATGGAGATAGTCATTTAGTACAAATAAGCAAAAGGTAAATGGTTATTATGTGCCTATCTTTTTTTATTAATTGTATGCTAATGGTTTGATAAGTATATTGGTTTATTTACAAGTATTATTGATGTCATGGAGGCACTTTGCCTTAGTGTTAAGCACAAATTGTGTGAGAACCATTCAATAGGGCCATCCTTGAGTTTAGAGATAAGCTTGTAATCACATTTTTGGAACAAATTAAGCTTTATCTAGTGGAGATATTTATCAAGCTAAGAATAGGATGTCTAGATATCTAGGTGATGTGTGCCCACATGTTAAAGGTTATTAGAGGAAATGAAGATGGACAATCACAATTAGATAGCAATATGGGTTGGAGATGTATATGAGATTGTCTTACTCCTTGAGCTCTATGCTATAAATCTTAAGGAGAGGATGTGTGCATGCAAGCAATGGGAATTAAGAGGCATTCCCTATTGCCATGCACTTGCAGCCATGAAGGACAACAATTACAAGCCCGTGCATGAATACTATAAGTAAATGAAACCATTGATTCTAGATTCAATTAGTATCTTTTTGGTATTTTGGTGTTAGATGGTACTAGACTAATGTTTCATTCTTCATTGTTGCAAGAAGGACAATTATATTGCTGCACACACACATGTAATCCAATCCACTTATAGTCCTAATATGTAGCCTACAAGTTTTGTGAAACCTCCTAGACCTCCAAAGTTGGGAAGAGCTCCAGCCAGGCCTAGAAACTTAGGTCCAAAGCAAATGATGAACCAAGAGATCCACAAACTCCCACACTAAGTTGCCTCTATCAAGTGCTCAAAATGTGAAGTGAAAAGCCACATAGGAAAAGTGCAAGGGTAAAACACATGCTGATAGGGTGATTCCCAAGGCTAGGCCAAATCTTAAGCTTCTAGTAGCAATACTAAAGGTGCAATAAGTAGAAAAGGCAAAGGTAAGGTCATTGGCACTTAGAAGTCAATGGCTAGTCAATACCTTTAGGACCTCTTTGTATTCAATCTAACTATTATGTAAATCAATTTTTTTGATGTAAATACCTATACATGTTTTCTAAAGGTCCTTTAGGGTTTTACAAACAATGATGACAACATGTGGTATTTGGTTTAAGATGCCAATGTATTTTGGATGAACATATGATTAATTCTAATCCCTATATTCTAGTATTTCTATCTGTATTTTGCACAGATTCTATTCCAAGTATTTTTTCTATTTTGGACAATCTATTTGGTTATGGGTATTCTATTTTGGACATCATTTTAGATTTAGTATCTTTTGCTATTTGGCATGAATTTGGTCACATTTTGGTCACAAGACCAATTCAAACAATTAACAAATTATAGGGAACCACTTTTGTTGATGCTCAAAATCATAGGGATCCAATCGCTTCTTTAGTTTAAATTAGAGAAACTTGTTTGCTACTTTTTTAATACCTACTGGGCTAGTTACAAAGACTAATATGCATGTCAGTACAAAGCATCCACTAGATATTCTTGGATAAAAACAACATCCATAAATTCATAAGGTTCAAATTATAGCACAAGGGCATTACATACAAAAACCCTAATTAATTACATATTATTGATCACCCTAAAACCTCAACAAGCACTACAAAATACAAAAATAGCCCCAAAATTCCTACATCACTACACAAGCTTCCAAATCACCCATAGCAACACAAGAGTGAGAAGGCCTAGACAACCCAGAGCATCAATGTATGATTTTTTCATCAATTGCACATTGTCTAAGGTCCAAAACAGTCCTCTTATGATCTTTTTGCCTCTATCACTGATTGTTAGGTCATGCAACTCCAAAAAATTGCAACTATCACCATTGGGTGCAAGATAGTTAAGGAATCAACATCCTAGGTTCTTGTTGGTCCATGAAGTGATCAATTCTGCATCCCTCTCGCACTTGCAAACCTTTCAACCTGTGCTTTGGACAAAGGTTTCAAATGATTCGATGCCGCCACTCATTGTCTACATTGTCTTTGTCTTGGACTTAGGTCGTCTTCCTCCTCGCCTTCCTCTTCATCTTCCTTCTCCTCGATGCCTTTGATGGTCGCAAATCATGGATGGGGATTTGGGCTTCTAATTAGACAAACAAATTTGGGGATTTAGGGTGAATTGGTGGGACAAGCATCACGTGTCACTCAACTGGATGCGATGTCAACATTAGTAACCTCTGTCCATGCCATGTCATGCTGAGTGGGAACTTCACTTGCCACATGAGCACCTTCCATTAGGTACACTAATGGGACATAAGCTTTTGGGCCAATTGTTCTGGTTTTGAAAGTTAAAGGGCCCAATTGCTATAATTAAAAAATAGAGACCCAATTGCTTTAAATAAAAAAAATATAGGGACTAAATATGCAATAAATCTTTTTTTTAAAAAAAAAAAAAAAAACTGATCCTGCCTTATAAGTGTTTTGGCCCATTTCACTTTTTAAATTTTCTTTACTGTTCTTTATTAATCAAAACTAACTTTGGTTTGCTCCTCTGTAGCACAAATCAAAGCTGGACTCACACTTTTAACTTTTAACAAACTTTAAAACAACACTATCTAGTCTATGAGAAAAAAAATTGAAGCCAATTCGATACGTTGATGTCTATGGAAGAATATGCATATTCTTCTTCCTTAGACACCAACAACTGGGGAAGCCAGGGTCCGGTCTTGGATTTGGTAACTAACAAAACCTCGAGGCTAGCATGATCATTGACTGTTCTATTGGCAGCACGTGTCAAACTGAGGCATGGTGCTTCTCCCTAGCCCCTTCGCCTGCAACAACCTAACAACCCTTCAATACAATACCGTGATGTCCTTTGGTTTCCTAGCACCAAATCCATAACAGAAACAAAAACTTAGAGAAGGGGGAAGTTCACAAGGAAATGGGACTCAATGTCAACAGAAAGCAAAGATGTAAACAAAGCAAGCCATAGTAGACAAAAGCAAGTCTAAGGAAAAATGGGGCGCAAACCAAAGGAGGGAACATAGGTTGAAAGGTAACCACATTGTCTATATATAAGCACACGGAAAATAAAAATCAACTTCGTCTCAATTATCTTGCTATCATTCTATACAACTGGAGAATCAACCCTTCAGTAATTATTGAATGCCAACAACACAAAATTCATACAGCCATAGTCTCAAAATCTAAGAACCAAATAGGGATAGAGCCTTAAAGGTTAAGGGGTTACCTCTAATCAACTGTAGAGCTCCAAAGTCACTACCCTCTATCAACTACGTACAAGTAATGAAAAGTTATGGTAAAAAAATAAATGAGTGGTTAATAATCATTATTGAAATTATTATGCCGGCTGGCTCAAATATTCACCTGGGTTTTCCACCACCCTCCTCACCCACATGTACCCAAAAACTATTATTATGCTATAAAGCTAGTGTGCTCTAGTAACTATTTTAACTTGTGCGGAGATATTGTTTATTAACAAAATTTTATTAAATTTTTCCTCAAAAAATTTTGATCATTAAATTTATTCAGTTAGGTAGACTATATTTTGAAACCCCACTAATCCAACATTCCACATTACTACAATATATTGCCATTATTTAAATATTTTTGAGTAAAACAAAAGAAATTAAGATATTAAATGCTCTTGACTATACACAATGTATTAGAAATAAAACACTCATTTAATGTAAGAACCGTTGAATTGGTTCAGTTTCATAATTTATAGTTCTTAGGAATTAGTTTGAAGTTTATGAGGTAAAAATTTTGTAAAAACAAAAGTGAAGGAATAGAAAAAATGAAGCAGAAAACATCAATACATCTCAAAACCCTGTTTATGGTAAAAGGCAAAAACAACAAAAATGATGGTGTTATCAATGCACATTCAACTGGTTGGAGACTCTTTACTCTTTTGGTATAAGTTAAAATTATATCAAATTAGGAAAAGAACGTTACAATAGAGTTATTATACAATCCCTTTATTTTTAATTTTTGGAAAATAAAAATTAAAAATATTTTTATTTAAAAAATTTAAATTATTAAATTATACAATAATAGACACTAAATTTATGAAATTCACAAATTTAATAGCATAAAAAAATTTTGTGAAGTATTAGTAAAGTCTTTTACAAGAGACTTTACTTTTCCACTAGCATATGCAATGAAGAGAGCAAATAGTAATAATTCTTGACAGTAAAGTTAAGAAGTTAATTAACATTATATAAGTAGTTTGTTTTGAAGCTTGTAAAAGAAATATTTAATGAACACTATAGTTTTCCCTAAACACAACTTATGTCACTAAAATACTTATTATGTCAAATTTAAGATGTCCATTTGGATGGGGAATATTTTATTGGCTTATTTACACAAGTTGTATTGAGCATGGACTATTTTTTATTGGCGTATTCTAGATCTGAACTAATTTCTTGATTTACAAATTTCCATGCTAGCTCTATTGTAACGTTGGATTGTATGCTAGCTCTATTACAACATTCTTTTTCTATTTACTTTTTAAATGAGGTTTAGCTTACAGACATATATTTAATAAAATAATCTAATAATTCTTTGTTGTTTGTGGGAGAATTAATAATTGAAATTCGAAAGAAGAGGAAAAGAATGGATTCTAAAACAAACAACCATATGAAAAAGAAGATGCTAATGTCGGAGTACGTGGCTCTATTTAGAGACAAAGCTACCGAATAAATTTTTGATATTGAATCTTCTGCCACTTGGTGCGCCTTATCCGTTAGAGGAATATAATTGACTATTTACTTTAATTAACAAAGATGAAGAAGACATGTATAAAAAAAAGAAAAAAGAATAGCACATATTTCTTGTCTTTCTTCCAATTAAAATGAAACTAAGCAATTGTCCAAATGAAACGTAAATCAGATCATATGAGGAAAAAGAAAATAAATGATTTATATGTATATTTCTATTTTATGATATTAGAAAAGATTGTCTTTACAATCACATCTATTAGTATGCATGTTGCCACGTAATATTTTGCGGATCCATTTTTTAATGGAAACATAAATCATGGTTGCAAAATGAAGAGGTTTATCTGGATACTTCCTAATTTTAAATTTATCAAATATGTTTGTAGACCTTATTTTACGTATGCAAGTAATTTATGCTATCAAATCTTCATTTTATTCTAGAATTTTTATTATCTTATTAATCTATATTTCTTCTGTATTGAAAACCTCCCTTGATTTTTCGTACTAACCCCATTCATGCAAATTAAGTTTTGGTTGTATTAAATTAACATAATTTTTGCTCTAAATTAACAAAATCAAATATCTTAATGTTGATTGAACATGTTTCATTTATACATTGATAAATAATGGATATACTTAAACTTCTGTTTGGTATTTTGTTATAATAAATTTTAATTATTTAGATAAAATTCATATATATCTTCTTATATCTGCGGAGACACTTGTGTAAGAAAAATGACATGTACACACAGTTCATATGTAGAAACAGAATAGAAGAAGAAAGAGAAAAAATAATAAAAAAAGTATGAGTGGGTATAGAATTTGCACTTATAAAAATTTATGTATAAGAGGACCCAAAATAACAATAAAACACAAAGAATATAAGAGTAATTTACTCTTAAATTTATAATAAAATATGTAATATTTTGATAAATAAAACTTTTGAAATGGGTATTTTTAGTGAAAGATAATTTTACCTTTGGCATATTTATATAGGAGAAAGGTTTTTATCATATAATTTTTTCATCAAAATATATTTCATAAGAAAGGCTTTTGGAAAGACCTACTAAATGGTAAAAGCCAAAACATTTATATCCATATATATCAACTCCTAATTATTCTTTTATTTTTGGATGAACCCAAAATATCCCCAGCTAGTACCTGGAGATTAAAGATCATTAAAACGAACTTTATTTTTTTTAACAAAATTTTTGTTATATATATTGTTTGAATCGAATTCAGGACAGTATATTTAAAAAATTTAAATATTTGCTAATTGTACTAAACCTTATTGGTCCAAATTAAACTTTTAAATTTTTGATTGCTTGTTATAGCATATCAACACAATTCTAAAATTAGTATAATTATATGACGCTAATAATTTATGAAAGAGGAGCCGAAGGTCATTACATTACACCTCACAGAAGGGTTGATGTAAACTTCTAAAAAAAATAAAGAAAGAGTAAAAGGGAAATTCTATATTTCGAAAAAAGGAAAATAAATTAATTGCTACGATTAAGCCTTGGATTGCTTCATATGTGGAAGCCATGTATCAAAGTACATAAAAAGCACTTTTATTCCTTAGATAGTAAGATGAGGGTTTAAACCTCAGCTGCTTACAACAAGCCCAGCATATTGCATACTATTTTACAATAGATGGCACATGATTATTTATTGGATAGTCGGGACTGTAGTAGCTGGCCCTTACATAATGCTGCACTTAATATGAATATCAACCTCAACAGAAGGGGTTGGGAACCCCATCCATCCTATTGGGGAAAAGTTTACACCGCGAGCGCAGTATTCAGTTTGGTACAAGTTGGCACCGCCACCGTGCGCGATACTTGGTCTCTGAGATTTTTGCACAGGATTTGGACGGTTGGCGAAGAATTGGGAAGTGAGTTTTTTCTCGCGGAGAGCATTCTGCAATTCAGTGATTTCCTCAGCGGTCCAATTACGCTCGCGGAGAGTTTTCTCTACAAGAGAAGTCTCCGCGGGAGTCCAATTATACACTTTAGCTGCAGTAGCTAAAGCTTTCTTGAACTCAGCATTGGCAAGAATTTGCTCAAGCTCTTTCTTTGAGCTGGGCTGATTTTGTTGGAGTCCGGTGAGGTGATGTTGGGCATTTACACATGCCATTGCAACAGTGAATGGAGAAGTAACTGAGATGGTAATGAAACACCGGCTTGTATGGTTCACTTTGACATCTTCAGGGTTACCAGCCCGCCCTTTTTATCGATGCAGAAAAGGTGATACTCCAAAAGCCACAGTTGCCAGCTAACTAGTTTTGTCGTTTTGTTTGGAATGAAGAAATTAGTGGGAATCAATTTAGAGGAAAGGAATATACGATAAGAATATATTTTTTCTTCAATCCTTGGATAAGAATGGAAAACACAAAGAATGGCCATAATTAGTAAAGACAATTAGTGCGTCCTAGTACTAACTATTTTAACTTGTAAACAGATCGATGCTTTTAACATGGCACATGAATGAGACAAATTTAATAGATGCCATGGTATCTCATTCACTTGTTGCATGGGGACATATGGTGCATCTATATTGACATGCAATCTAATAGAATTTATTAGTTATTTGTAAATTAATTAATTAATTAATTGAAGAATATTTGTTAAGAATAATTAATTAGATGAGTTCTAATTAAATTTTAAGATAAATGAATTGATTTATTTTGATTTTTTAAAAATAATCTGATTAATTATTTTAATTAGTTTTCATTTAAACTAACCCAAATCTAAAAGATAAGACTCTTAGTTAGAGTTTAATTCTATTTATGAAGAGTCTTAGCTAAAATAAGTTTTTAACTATTTGTAGATATTAATAAAAAGGTGTGCAAAAAAGTCTCTGTCTGATAGAAAAAATTTCCTGTACAACAAATTTTTCTTCACCACTCCTACTCAAAACATCTCTTTCTAGAATATTTACTTGAAGATACAATGTTAGACCTCTAGAATTCAGAACATGTATACTTCAATTGCTTCAGTAGATCCCCATAACCAAGGGAAGAATAGTAGCTACGTTCGTGAGATAATATAGTTAGTGGTAGTCTATGTGGCTTTATCAGAATGGTAGCTATGTAATTTTGTTCGTGAACTATTGATTTGTGTAATAGATCACATACATAGGTGACAATCACAAGTAAATTGTAAAACAAGAAAAGATCTTAGATTGTGCTCAAACTAAGGTATGATCTACTGCTGTAATTTTTCAATAGAGGTATTAGAGCCTTCTTATGCATGTTTTCATTTTTTATGTGTGGTTTGTGTGTGCTTTGTGTTGTGTATAATTTATATTGTAAAGTTTTAAACAATTTTGTCCTTATTAACAAGGTGTTCTCGAGCTATTTTTGAAAATCTAAATTGGCATAGTTGTTTAAACTTTTTATGTGAATTTGCTCTATGTGACAAGATTTTGAAAATGACATATTATATACATGAATTGGATAAAATGAGAAAGATGTGATTGTTCATAGTTGGTCACACGGAAAGCTTTTCCCAAAAACCTTTTGCAAACTTGGTAAACAACTAACTTTGATCCAATTTTTATATAACAAATTATATTTTAGATCAAAATCTTAGCATGGATCTATTCTTTACAATCAGATATATCTAATGGGACCAAAATAATCTCAATCAAAGCTTGAGTAAGGGAGGTACGAAGCCAAAAAGTTAGCTTCACGATTATATAAACTCCTTTCACAGTGTTTTCAACCAGGATCCATGTGATGGTGCATGGCATGCACACGTGATGCTATGAGAGTGTTTGCAGCCAAAACAATACCCACATGTGCATGTGGCATGTGTGGATGCGTGCAGGCGTGTTTAGCATCTATGTTGCTCCGTTTCGGGTCAAAATTTCATGAAAAGTCTCATTTTTTATATACTTTATAGCTATGTACTTAAAAGTACCCAAAAACTATTCTGGTTTTTAAAAATCCTAGCTAGATTGGTTTATTTAAGGTTATTTCAAGGAAAATAACTTGCTAAAAACTTTTATTTCTTCAAGAAATAATTTGTGTAAATCGTACTATCTCTATTCATGATATACTTCTCATAAGTATTTATTTTTATATTATATTATAATTATTCATTAAATGATAAATAATATGTGTTATTTATACAATGCGATTGATATTTTGATGAATGCTTATAAAATTGGGTGGCAAACACGGCACTTGAATGAAACGGATTTACAGATATCATGATTTCTGATTCCCCAAGCAATGAAAAGTTGATATCACAAAAGAATATCTGTGGAGGAATCTAAAACATATGGTCATTGTTTAAATGCTTTTCAGTAAATTAAAAGAAATTAAGATATTAAATGCTCTTTGATTATATAATATATCAAGAATAAAATAATCATATTTAACGTAAGAATTATGAGATCAATTGAAGTTTTATAGTTTAATTTAATTATAAAATTTAATAAATTTAATTATTTAGATTTTGTATAATAAAATTTTTATAAAAATAAAAATAAATGAATAGAGAGAATATAGCACAAATATGCACATCAGTACATCTCAAGACCCTGTTCATGGCAAAAGGCAGAAACGACAAAAATGATAGTCTTATTAATGGATGATCAACTTGTTAATTTTTCTATTTATTATTACTATTTAAATGTGTTTAGCTTACAAAACTCATATATATTTAGTAAAATAATCTAATAATTGCTTCTTGCTAGTGGGAGAATCAATAATTGAGATTCAAAGAAGAAAAAGAAAACGAATGTATTCTAAAATAAGAAAGCATATGAAAAAAGAAGATGCTAATCGAGACAAATATGGTAGGTGGCTGTATCTTGAAACAAAGCTAACGAATAAATTTTCGATATTGAATCATATGCCCCTTGGTGCGGCTTATCCGTCAAAGGCATATACTAGACAATTATAGTTTAATTAACAGAGATGAAGAAGAGATATCAAAAAAGAAAAAATGAATAACACATACTTCATGTCTTTCTCCCAATTAAAATGAAACTAAGCAATTATCCAAGGTAAACAAAAATCAGATCATATGAGGAAAAGGAAAATAAATTATTTATATATTTCTCATTAAAGATATCATAGAAGATTGCCTTTACAATCATATCTTTTAGTATGCATGTTGCCATATAATATTTTGTGGATCCATTTTTTAATAGAAACATAAATCATGGTTGCAAAATGAATATGTTTATATTCCTAATTTTAAGTTTATCGTATATGTTTGTAGACCGTTTTTTACGTATGAATATATTTTAGGCTATTAAGTCTTCATTTTATTCTAGAGTCTTCAATATCTTATTAATATATCTTTCCTCTATTTCAAAAACCTATACAAACCAGCCCGAAGACATATTAAAAACATATACAACCAACCATGTCTTGGTCTAGTAGAAGCATACTAACTCCAAGCAAGGTTTACCTATTGATGTTTGTGATTCTAATCTCAGAGAGGAGCCTTGTTAGTAGGCAAAATCCCTTGTTGCTGTAATCTCCACAGTGGCTGCCCCACTTTACCACCATCTACTTTACCAAAAAAAAAAAAACCCTACACAAACCTGCTTCCCTTGATTTTTCTCATAAACCCCTTTCATGCAAATAAAGTTTTGGTTGTTATTAAATTAATATATTATTTTGCTCTAAATTAACAAAATCAAGCTGCTTAAGTTGAATGAACATGTTTCATTCATAAATAGATAAATAATGTATATACTTAAGCTTTTTGTTTGTACTTTATTATAATTCATTTTAATTATTTAGATAAAATTCACATATATCTTCTTATATAAAGGTTACAAAATCTTCCATAACCTGATATTATGATCCATGCTAAGAAATTACATAAATCGACACTAATTATAAATCTTTTTTTTTAAGGAAAGTTTGCTTAGGTTTTTAAAATAGAAGAGATATTTGTGTAATAACAGCAAAGCACAACGAATGTAAAGCTGATTTACTCTTGATTTATAATTAATATTTTGGAAAATAAAACTTTTGAAAAGTGTATTTGAAGAAAGAGATGTTCGTACCTTCTACACATTCATATAGGAGAAAGGCTTTCAATTCATCGGGCAATTTTTTCATAAAAATATATTTCATAGAAAAGGCTTTGAAAATGGCCTACTAGATATTAAAACCCGAAACATTTTATATCTGTATAAATATATTATGTTCGAATCAAATTTTAAAATTTTTGACAATTTGTTATAGTATATAAACACAATTCTAAAAGTTAGTGCCATTGTCATAATGCTAATAATTTATGAAAGAGGAACGGAAGGTCATTACATTAAACGTCACAGAAGGGTTGATGTAATCTTCTAAAAAAATAAAGAAATAGTAAGAGGGAAATTATATTTGAAAAAAAGGAAAATAAATTAATTGCTACGATTAAGCCGAGGATTGCTTCATATGTGGAAGCCATGTATCAAGGTACATAAAAAGCACTTTTATATCTTAGATAGTAAGATGAGGGTTTAAACCTTCGCTGGATGGCACGTGATTATTTGTTGGATAGTCGGGATAGTGGAAGAGCCTCCTTACGCTGTAAATTTTTCAATAGTAGTATTAGAACCTCCTTATCCTTGTTTTTATATTTGATTTGTGGCTTCTGTGTGCTTTGTGTTGTGCATAATTTCTATTGTAAATTTGTAAACAATTTTGTGCTTGCTGAATAGGCATTTTTGAGATTTTTTTATAGTCTAAATAAGCACAATTTTTTAAATTTGTTATAGGATTTATTTTGTGTAACAAGATCTTCCAGACAATCTATTACATGCATGATTTGGATAAAATATGAGAGAGATATGATTGTTCAAAGTTGGTTCCACAGAAAGCTTTTTCTAGAAAACTTTTGTAAACTTGGTGAATAACTAATTTTGATCTAATTTATAAATCCAAAAATCTATTTTTGAGGAAAATCTTGGCATGGATTTCTTCTTTGCAGCAAGAATTTCCAATAGGACCAAAATAATCTCAATCAAATCTTGGGATCAGGAAGATATAAGGCTAGAAAGTTGGCTTCATGATCATATAAATCTAGAAAATTATGGTTAAGGTAAAGGTGATGGCCATGATCCACTCGCTAGGAAAGCATGTATAGTCCATGTGCCACCAAAACAAACCACTTTCATAGAGATCGACATACCAACACAAAGATGAAACGGACACGATTTGATTTATGAGGTTAAAATTTTTGTTCGTGATCCCTATGTTGCACATGACATCCACACGCCATACTATAGGGTGTTCTAGCTGCAAAGCAGTGAGAACAATGCCTACACTCGCAGACGATGCGTGTGGTCCATGCAGGCTTGTAAGGTAGCCAAATTTTCATGAAAAATCTCATTTTTTTAGTTATTTTATAGCTATGTTCTCAAAAGTACCCAAAACCCCTTCTATGATTTTTAAAAAGCACTACTAGATCAATTGATTTAAGGTTATTTCAAAGAAAATAACTTGCTGAAAAAATTTTTTCTTGAAAATAATTTTTTGCATAAATCACACTTTCTCTATTCATGATACACTTCCTATGATTATTTACTTTTTTATTATTTTTATTTATTTTTGAAATGATAAATAATATGTGAATGTTTGTTATTTTGATGAATGCTCATAAAATTGTGTGGCAATCCCTTTAGGGACATCTGATAAAATTGTATGGCAAATAATTTTCATTAAAATAATGAAATATATACCAATATGGTGTGGCATTCCTATTTGATCAAGTATATAGATGTAGCATGAAATAATTCATAAGTAATTATTTTTTTAGGAAAAATTTTTAATATTGTAGGCCTTGTAAATAGATGTGTTTCCACACCTAATTTGTATAAATTCTATTGTTTTAATCATGGCACCAAATTATCAGTAAAGTTCCTCAATTGAACTCACCAAGTGATATGTGTGCTTTACTTTAGATAAACGTTCCAATGGTATTAATCTTAATTGAAGTGGAAGAGGTTCTTACTTTGGCTATATAAAATTAAGTACTTATCTTCATCTATATTCTGAGAAATGATTATTAGCACATGTGAAAAAAATTTTAAATAAGTAATATAGTTAAAAAAAGTAGGCTAATTATAAATAGCAATTAATCAAATATGTGCCCAATTAAACTTGTGCAATAATATAGTGCAATGGCTTTTCAATAGTATCATCACTAAATAAACCAAGGGAGACAAGTTAGTTGACAAGAACTATGACATGTGACATAAGAAGGTTCAATACCTGATTAATGACCAAGAATAGCTTGACCATCTAACTTATGTCTTGGACCCATCTACTAAGGGCAGTAGAGCCCAACACCTTAATGACCAATAAACTTATAACATTTTGTTTAAGAAAGATAGAAGTGTATGCTTCACATTGTTAAGTCACATGCATTATGATCTCATTGGTGAGTTTAAGAGCTTTGCAACTGTTAAGGAAATGTGGGACTAGTTGAGGTTCAAGTAAGGTGGAACCAATATAGTAAGGCTTCATGCTTTAACTTTAAGGATCAACCAATATATGATGAACTCAAAATATCCAATGGCAAAAGATTTAAAAATAATATCCACCATTTAAGAGAAATTAATCAGCTAGACATGATCTCACAAATGAGTAATAAATCTTGGTAGTCATCAGATGCCCCCTAGAGTTGTCTTGGGAACCAGTGAAGCTTGTGCTTACATACAATGTAGAAATTTAAAATCTTTAATGACATCTCCCATCATTTAGAGTATTAGGTGATGCATATAGATGTAAATAGTAGTGCCACTTTGGTGGCATAATCTAGACAGCATAAGGGAAAATTGGGAAAATACCAAAACCAAAGACCAAAGGATAATAAAATCACCAAACATTGTAGAGGTAACTAGGTGGAAAAAAAAAAGAATAAATCCAAGCTGAAATGCTATAACTATGGCTAGAAGGAACACTTTGCTCTTGAGTTTTGTGAGCAAGAAAGGTTTGTCCTTATTTTATACCTTCTACTACTTTTTGTATGTACTCTTGTGTTTGTGGCTTCCCTCTCCTTGTAGAGGTAAGCTTGGTGGGAAAAAAAAAAAGAAGAATAAATCCAAGCTGAATTGCTATAACAATTTTGTGAGCAAGAAAGTTTTGTCCTTATTTTAAACCTTCTACTACTTTTTGTATGTACTCTTGTGTTTGTGGCTTCCCTCTCCTTGGTTGGATTATAAACTCAAGAGCAAGCAAGCACATAACCTACAACTTTGTAGGGTTTGTAGATTACCATCAAGTAACAATGGGCAAACACTTTGTTACTAAGGGGAACGGAATTGAAAACGAAGTTGTTGGAGTTGGTATTAACCAACTCACGTTGCATAATGGATGCACACTACTTCTATATGACATTTTACATGTGCCCACTATCCAATGTCATATATTATTACTTTATGCATTGTTGAACTTAAAATTTAGGTTTAATTTCAAGGATAATGGTTTGTCCTTTTGTCTTGAAAAAACTTTATATGGTCATGAACATGATGATGGTTCATATCTGTGCCCATATTACTTCTACTTCCAATATGGTGCCCAATTTTGTGTTGTATGTGGCATTTAAGACTATCGCATATTGGCCATAAAAAAGGTCAGATTAGACTAAGAAGGGCTATTGAGCTATATCACCAAAGTCTTATTACATGTGAGCCTTATCTTGCTAGTATAGATAGTAGAAAGCCTTTTGGCAAGAGTGAAAGGGCATCTCCACTTCTATTATTAGTACATTTAGATATATGTGGAACCATGAATGTGAAGGTTAAACATGAAACATCCGACTTCATAACATTTATAGATGATTATTCACAATATACTTGCATCTTTTGGTTTTTTGATTATTTCAAAGCTTTAGATTTTTTTCCAATGCTTCATAGTAGAGATTGAGAATAGAAAAAGATAAGAGCATAAAAACTCTTTGAACTAATAGGAGCCAACCAAATTTATTTAATCCATTTAGAGAATTCTAAGAGTACAAAGGGATGCATAGGCAACTAACAATTCTAGGAACTCCACAACAAAATGTTATGGAATTGTACACTATTAGATAGAATTAAATCAATGATGGCTAAGCCAACCTCCAATAAAGTTTTGAGGGATGTGATTTTGACAACTACATATATTTTTAACCGTGTGCCTTCAAAA
The DNA here is from genome assembly GCA_037013595.1 of Dicorynia guianensis. Taxonomy (NCBI): domain Eukaryota; kingdom Viridiplantae; phylum Streptophyta; class Magnoliopsida; order Fabales; family Fabaceae; genus Dicorynia; species Dicorynia guianensis. The sequence continues at coordinate 6,422,600 of JASUAB010000010.1, forward strand.
TGTGCACCCTACCACTCTGTATGAGTTATGGAATGGTCTTGAGCCTAATTTAAAAAGCTTAAGTTCATGGGATTTAGCAAGTAGTGTTCACAATGCTTCCAATAAGTTTGCAAAGTTAAGGTCTATAGCTAATAGAATTGATAGATTCTCTAAAAACTCTAAGAGTTAAGTTATGTACGGTAAACATTCTAATGGAGGACTTAAAGAGACACAATCCTATGATGTTGATCTTCTAGAAGAAGACTTTCCCAAGAGAGTTTTGGAACTTTATAAGTTAGATGAACTCAAAAAGTGTGTGCCCTAATTCATCAATATGGAATTGGATACATAATCCATTACAGAGACTATTGATGATAGTGAGAGTGCACATGAATAAACCCCTTAAGATTCCCTTACAAATACTTTGATATAGGGTGAGTGTCCCTTTTAAGCATTTCAATGGATGCTAATGAGCCATATTTATATGAAGAGGCTTTACATTCATATGACTCAAATGAATGGATAGCTATGTTGCAAGAGGAACTTAGTTTTATGGCTAAAAACAATGTATGAGAGTTAGTTGATCTTCCACCTATGCACAAGATCATTGGAAACAAATAGTTCTTAAAAATAAAGTGTAGAACTGATCAATCAATTAAGGAAAACAAAGTCTAATTAATGGTAAAAGACTACACCCAAAAGGAGGGAGACAATGATGAAGAGATGTTTTCTCCTTATGTGAGATTTAACCTTTATTCGCCTTATCTTAGTTATTGCTACACATATGGATTTGGAATTATTCCAAATGATTGTGAAAACTGAGTTCCTCAATGAAGAACTAGGCAAAGAGATCTAGATAGATCACCCCATTAGGGTTTCAAGTCAAAGGATAGGAACAAAACAAAGAGATCTAAATGGATCACACCATTTCATCAATGGCCTAAGAAAATCATCTAGGCAATGGTATATCCACTTTCACTGGGCAATCATGTTTGTGGGATTCTCAATGCTAGAAGAAAACAATTATGTGTTTGTTAAAAGAAATAATAATATCATTCTAATTCTCTCACTTTATTTGGATGGCATATTCTTAGCTAGTAATGCAATGGAGTTGATAGTCAATACTCAAAAGTGGTTGTCTTCCACTTTAAGATGAAGGACATGGGAGAAGGAGATAACGTACTTGGGATTAAAATAAAAATCGTTTTAAAAGGTTTCTGACTATGTCTCAAGAAACTTCTATCAAAAGAATCTTGGAACATCTTTTAAATACATAACTTAAACTCCTAGATATTTCAATGAAAAAGGGCTTATATTTTAGCATGGAACAGTGTTGTAAAACAAAAAAAGAAGAAGGAAATGACAAAAATGCCATATCCTAGTGTAGTTAAAATTTTGATGTATGATATGTTGTGTACCTAACTAGACACATGTTTTGCAGTAGGCAATGTTAGTAAGCATCAAATTAACCCTTGCACTGCCCATTAGGTCATAATCAAAAGGACACTTAGTTACATAAAAGGAACCACAAATTTGGCTTTGTGCTATTAGGGTCGGAGTCTAAACTTAGTTTTAATTATGCTAATAGTTCAACAGACAGAGACAGGTGTACATCAAGATTTGGATGTGCATTCATAATTAGAGGGGGAGCCATTTCTTGAAGTAGCAAGAAGTATGCATGTGCTTCTTTATCCACTTTGGAGTCAGAATATTGAGCTTGCACCTTTGTAGTGCAAGAAAATTTTTGGTTAAAGAGGTTCTTACATAGCTTCAGCATAAGAAAGTGCTCACAAGAGATTGTCACAGTTTATTGTCACAATACAACTACCTTAGGCATGTGAAAAATCCCAGTACCATGGAAAGTCTGAACATACTGACAAGCACTACCATTTTATCAAAGATTTCATTGCACATATTCTAGATGAGTTAAAGCATATTCCCACAAGTTATATGCTCACAAATTTGTTTATTAGTCCCATTTTAGATATGCTTTTTTTAAGCATTTTAAGAGCTTAGGGTTACTCTGAATTTGATATGCTTTTGTATTTAGTCCTATGCTTTAATAAATAAGCCTCCTTTTTATTTTTGTATAATTAGTGTAGTTTAATTGATATGTCACTTATTTAAGTTATTACCAAGCTTAAAAGATTATCCCTCTCATGTGTGAAAATCATCCTAATGCTCAATTAGTAAGGTGATGTGATTTCAATGATCATCAGGTATCATAATATGGATGATCCCCTTATTGCTTTTGTAGTGAGATTGTTTATGTTGAAAATGGTTGCCTTAACAAATGGCTAAGATGAGACTCAATGAATTAACATTAACTCGATGAAGCCTATTAAAATCCAGATTTTAATCAAAAGTGATTCAAGTTAGTCTCTTAGTTATTTGACTAGCTACATTTCATATGATATTTATTAGAGCATGATAAATCCTAAATAGGAGCTCCTCCACAAGTATGCAATTCATACAGCTCATGCTTAAGTTGATCAATATGGGAGTGATTGAATTGATCCATGTTTCATCATTGGGTGATTGATCCCTATATAGGATTGTTAATCCTAGTTTATTTACCCTTTGTAACTTGGGACTATATCATGAGATTTAGGTCTAGTATTGCTTGTTTAGATGCACTCCAAAGGTGAAAAAATATATGGTCCAGTGGAACATGTATAGGAAAGCAACCAAACTTACATGAATTGGCATGAGTATCCAATAAAATATCATTTCATATCCACCTATGATTTGTGACTCATTGCCTGGGAAATCATGCTTATTTTGATGGTAGCTTAGTATAACAATGACTTATTGGTATCTTATCTTGTGTGGTTGAACATTCCATTTCCTGTATGATTAGATATATATTCTATAAGATTTAGATTTTACTTTGCATTCTTGATGTCCAATGTGTACAATTAGGAGATGTTGCATGGGGACATATGGTGAATCCACATGGACATGCAATATAATAGAAAATTATAATATTTGTTAAGTAATTAGTTAAAGGACACTGGTTACGTATAATTTATTAGATGAGTTCTAATTGAATTGTAAGATAATTTGGATAATTATTTTGATTTGTTCAAAATATAATCCAATAAATTGTCCTAATTAGTTTTGGTTCAAAATAACCTAATCTTAAGAGATAAGACTCTTAATTAGGGTTCAACTCTATTTGTAGAGAGTACTAGTTTAAATAAATTTTTAACTAGTCATAAATATTAATAAAATGATGTATAGAAAAGTTTATGTATCTAATAGAAAAAATTTAATGTACAAGAAATTTTTCTTTTACACTCCTACTCAAATCTCAAAGGACCATCTCCATTCTTTAGGATTTGAAACATGCGAACTTAATAGAATCTCTATAACCTTTAGAGGAGCGGTACTTGTGTTCATGAGTGGATTCAGGTAGCAGTAGAGTATGTGGGTCAATTGGAATGGTAGTTGTATGCCTGTGTTTGTGATCAAAGCGGTAGATTCTATATGTAGTGACAAAATTAAGTAAATCATAAAGTAAACAAGAATCTTGAATTGTGAGCAAATTAAGATATGACCCACTGCTATAATTTTCCAAGAAAAAAACAAGGAATCATATCTTATTCACCAGCTAAGGTTCAATCTTATATAATCTTAGCAGGATTTGTTTTTTCGTATCATTTTCCTATCATTGGAATGTTATAAAACAAGTAACGAAAAGTTGTGATAAAAAATAAATAAGTGGACAAGAATCATTATTGCTATTATTCTATAATATTTATTTTTATTTTTAAAATTAATTAAAACACATCCAAATAAAATTATTAAAATTGACTTTTATATTTACAGTTTTATTCCTTTTGCAATTTATATCTTAATAAAGCAATGTGTGTTCTAGTAACTATTTTAACTTGTGAAGATATATTGTTAATTAATAAGATTTTATTAAACTAATAATTCAATATATTGATTCTTAGAAATGAAACTATAGAATTCAACTAATTCAATAATCCATATTAATTTTACGAGCTCCTGATAAAGTCTTTAAGTGGGACTTTATTTTCCCATTTCTTTAATTGAAATACCAAACCAATGTTTGTATAATTGAAATACCATTAAGCACATGAAGATTGCCTAAACCGAATCCTCTCCTAAATTGTATTGCTTTGTATGTGTATGATGAAGTTGTAGGGAGCCAGAACAGTCACTAATAATATATATATACATATATATATATATATATATAGCATTTTCAGAATGGACTATCTCCTTTTTGTAAGGAAAAGAATCAAAATATATTTCCCAAGAAGCGTCGCATTTGAATGAGATGGATTTTATAGATATCATAGTTTCTCATTCCCTAAGCAATGAAAACTTGATATCACAAAAAAATATTTGTTCAGCCACTCACAACAAGTTGTCATTATTTAAATACTTTTTTAAACGAAAAGAAATTATGTAAACAAATTAAATACTTTTGACTTTCTACAATATATTGGAAATAAAATACTTACATCTAGTGTTGAAACTGTTGAATTGATTGGAGCTGTATAGTTCAATTTATATAACTCAAAAAATTTAATAGTTTGAATTTTATGAAATGAGAATTTTGTAAAAGTAAGGGTGGCGGAATAGAGAGAACGCAGAAGAAATATGCACATCAATGCACCTCAAGACCCTGTTTATGGCAAAAGGCAGAAACAACAAAAAATGATGAACTTATTAACGTATGATCAACTTGGTAATCTTTCTATATACTATATAAGTATGTGTTTAGCTTACAAAATTCATATATCTAATACAACAATCCAGTGATTGTTTGTCACTCGTTCAAAAGAAGAAAAGGAAAACGAATGAATTCTAAAATAAGGAATCATATGAAAAAAGATGCTATGTAGAAACAAAGCTAATGAATAAATTTTCAATATTATATCTTAGACCCCTTGGTACGGCTTATCCATTGGAGACATATATTTGACAATGATACTGTAATTAACAAAGATGAAGAAGAGATATCAAAAACAAGGAAAAAAAAAATGAAGAACGCTTATTTCATGTCTTGCCTTCAATTAAAATGACACTAAGCAATTGTCCAAAGGAAACAAAAATATCGGAAAAGACCTTTATCTTTGGTTTTCCCCTTAAAAAATATTAAAAACTGACACAACAAACATGATTTTGGTTTAATGGAAGCATGTTGACCTTGAGTGGGCTTTACCTGCAAACTGCAGGAGTTCGAATATCGGAAAGGACCATTATCAGGAAAGGAGAAACTCCTGTTGCTCTAATTCCCAGAGTGGTTGTGCCACTTGGCCATAATTTACATTACAAAAAAAAAAGAAAAAAAACTATACAAACCTCCCTCCCTTTTTTTTCATAAATCCCTTTCATGCAAATTAAGTTGGGTTTTAATTAAATTAATATATTCTTGCTCTAAATTAAACAAATTAAGTCTACGTTGAATGAAACATGTTTTATTCATATATAGATATATAATGTATACACGTAAGTTTTTTGTTGGTGCTTTACCGTAATAAATTTTCATTGTTTAGATAAAATTCACATATCTTCATATATTAAGGTCACAACATCTTTAGTAAGTTGATATTATGATTCATACTAAGAAATTACTTACATTGAGGGCATTTATAAATCTTTCTTTTTCAAGGGAGGTTTGTTTAGGTTTTCATTGAGATGTTTGTGGAATAACAACAAAACACAAGGAATGTGAGAGTAATTTACTCTTGAATTTATAATAAAATGGAATTTTGGTAAATAAAACTTTTGAAAGGGGTACATGAAGCAAAAGATATTTCTGCCTTCTATATATTTACATAGGAGAGAAAATTACCATTTTAGTCATTGAAAGAAAGGACAATTATCAATTTGGTCCCCAATGATATTTTGAATCAATTCAGTCATTTAAAGCATGTATTAATCTATTTCCTCTGTCTGACATCTGTTGACTGAGTGCTAACATGTACTGTTATGTGTTGACATGGCACTAACATGTATTGACATGTCAGTAATATGTGTTAACATAGCTCAATTTATTTTATACTTGTTGACTAGCAGAATATAATTATTTAAAAGAAAAAACCTTAAATCTTGAATTTGAACTCTAACCCTATTTTCTAAACTTAAACCCTACGTACCAAATTTCAGATTTAAAATTTTGAATCTTAAATTCTTTAATCATAACCCTAAACCTTAAAATTCTAAATTTTAAAACTTTAAACCTTATCCTAAATCTCAAATTCTAAACTTGAAGCCCTATACCCTAAATCCCTTAATTCTAAACCTCAAATTCTAAACTTTAAACTATAAAATCTAAAACCAAACCTAATAACCCTTAACTGCAATTTCTAAACTCAAAATCCCAAACTTTAAACCTTGGATTCCTAACCTTAATACCCTTAACCCTAACCTTAGAACCCTAAACCCTAAAACTTTAAATCTTAAAATTCTAAACCTTAAGCCCCAAATCCCAAAACCCAAATTCTAAACTTGAAGCCTTACCCTCTAGTATGCTACAATCCTAAACCCTAAAACCCTTAACACTACAATCTTAAACTCTAAACTTCAAACCTTAAAAGTCTTTAGGATTTTAAGGTTTAAGGCTATAGGGTTGGCATTAAGGATTTTAGGGTTTAAGGTTTCAAGTTTAGAATTAGGATTTAGGATTTTTTTAGGGTTAGGTTTAAGGGTTTTAATGTTTAAGGTTTAGGTTTTAGGGATTGAACTTTAGAATTTGGGGTTGAAGGTTTAGGATTTAGGAATTTAAGGTTAGGATAAAGTATTTTAGAGTTTAAAGTTTAAAATTTAGGGATTGAGATTTAACATTTAGGACTTTAGGGTTAGAGGTAAGGGTCTTAAAGTTTAAGACCTTAGGGTTTAAAGTTCAATTTTGGGGTTTACGATTTAGGATTTTAAGGATAGGTCAAGTATTTTTTAATTTTAGGATTTAGGGTTTTAGGGTTAAGTTAAGGATTTTGAGGTTTAGAATTTCAAGTTTAAAATTTGGGGTTTAGGATTTTAGAGTTTGTTTAAAGTTTTAAGGTTTAGGATTTAGGATTTTAGGGATTAAATTTTTGGGGTTATAAGGTTGGCATTTAGGATTTTAGGGTTAACATTTTTAGAGTTTAAAGTTTAAATTTTGGGGTTGAGGGTTTCAAGTTTCAAGTTTAAAATTTGGGATTTAAGTTTAGAGTTTATAGTTTAAAGTTTTAGGTTTTAGGGTTAAGGTTAAGGATTTAGGTTTGGATGTTTAGAATTTCAAGGTTAGTGTTAAGAATTTTAAGATTTAAGATTTAAAATTTTATGATTTTAGGATCTTATGGTTTAAAGTTTAAAATTTGAGGTATGTAAACCCCTAATTTGGTATGACTAAATAAAACCTAAGTCAAGGTGAAAAATACATAAAAAAGTTTCTTTAATCAAATTTTGCGAGATTAAATAATTCAAAAATTAATAATACAAAGAAATCCAAAACAAAATAAAAAACCAAATCAAAACAAAATGAAAAAGAAATAAAATGAAAGCACCAAAAGAAAGGTAAATGAGTGAAACAAAATAAAAGTAAAAAAAGCAAAATAAAATGAAGTAAAATGAATAAAATTGAAAGAGTAGGTTGCGGCTAGAGAGAAAAGGAAGAAGAAAAGACAAAATACAAAATGCCAAAAACAAATAAACAAATAAGGAAGAACAAAATAACAATAAGATTGAAAGGAAGAAGAAATAAAACAAAAAAAAGTGATAGGCAACAAAAAAAAGAACCAAAATGAGGTAAATAGAGAAAAAAACAAAAAAAGAAGAAGGAAAGGACTACAGGGATTTGGTGAAGCAAGAGGGGACCCCTTCTGTTAGAGGGGATGTGTCCACATACTTCTAGAGAGGGGCTGAAGAGAGAAACAAAAAGGGAGAGAAGCTGAAGAAGAAAAAAGCACACACTTGTAGAAAAGGCACAAAGAGTAGAAAGATTAGAGAGAGCCATGAGAAGAGAGGAAGAAGAAAAAGAGGGCCTACAAAGAGCAAGTGAAATTAGAGGAGAAAACCAGAGCATTAGCTAGGAGAGGAAGATAATTTTTGAGTTCTAGGAAAGAAACATTTGGCTAACCTTCTCTATTTTTGTCTCTTATAGTTCACTACAACTCCTTGAGGATGAAAGAGAAGAAAGAGCCTAGATTCTTAGTGCCACTATGAAGAGTGCCATTAAATCTTATAGATTTTAGCTGCATTATTCAATGAAAGAGTCTTGCTCTTGCTACCTAGTAACTTGAAGAAACTAGTTCACCCTTTTGTGAATTCCAAAATCAAGTTTCCACTTTGTTTCTTTAGACTAGACCAAGGCCCATGTGATATTTGCTTTGTGCTATCTTAAATATGCTTTGTTCAGATTGTGAGTTAATCTATGTTTAATTTACTATTGTATATTGCAATAGTTGTCTTCAAGCTGTATGACAAAATGCTGAGAATAGGGTATTCTGTTATGCTGGTTTTTTAGGGTTCTATGTTGGTTGTTTGGCATGAACTAGGGAAGCTAATGAACTTTGTTTTTTAATGAAATTTTGTGGACATGATCTGTCATATACTGGCATGATTCTGTAAAACTTTTGAAGCATTTGGAGTTTATTTGTTATGCATTTCGAAGTGGTATTTATAAATTATCCTATGCTAGCATATCAGTTAATGTGGTTCTAATTTGAGCTCAATTAAATATCCAATTATCTACACCATTTATAAAATTTTGTAGGCATGATCTCTCATACGTTAGTATATTCCCACAAAAATTTCAAGGCATTTGAAGTTCATTTGTTAAAGTTTTGGTAGTTATTTTCATAGACTATCTTTTAGTATCATATTAGTGAATTTGCTTCTAATTTGAGCTTGTTTAGGCATTCAAATGAACTCTATTTGTTGTGAAATTTTGTAGACATTATCTTGGATATGTTATCATGCTCCTCACAAAAATTCAGGTCAATCTAAGTTGTTTTGATACTAGCTTAAAATTTTCATTCTTGGATATGTTAATTCGATTTGAAATTTCAAAGGAGGTCAAATAATGTGAAATTCTGTGGGCTTGATGAGCCATGTGTTAGCTTGCATATATAAAATTCAAGTTAATCCAAGATACTTTGGTGTAAGATTTATCCCTCATTGCATGATCCTTAATCTTGTGAACCCTCTCCCCTTCTCTATGTGTTAGAGAATGTTAGAGAAAAAGGTGCAGGTGCAGGCTATGCAGGTGCAAGCTGCTTGTCACATGGTGTTAGCAATCTATTGTAGTTTACTAGTTAGGGACATTAGTGTAATTCAGTAATTGAGTCCTAGTCTATAAATTGTAATCTCAGCTACATCATCATTTGTAGAATAATTGATTGAATCACAATTTCCTTTCTGAACTTTCACATCTAGAAGTTCTGAGCTTTCTTTCTTTCTTCTGAAGTTCTTGAGAATTCCAACATGGTATCAGAGCTTTGATCCAATGGGAGAGAATATGAATTCGTTCTCACTGGCATCTCTGAATGCTTCATTAGTTTCTCTTAGCCACTCTATTTCTGTGAAATTAGACAGCAATTCCTATCTACTCTGGAAATAGCAAGTTCTTGCAGCCATCAGAGGGCATGAACTAGAGAAATACATCAGTGGTGGTCAAGAAGTGCCATCAAGATTTGCAGTAGATGAGCAAGGAAGAGTTCTTGGGATCTTGAGTCAGTAGTATGTTCTTTGGAAGAAGCAAGATTAGCTCTTGCTGTCTTGGCTCCTGTCAACAATGTCAGAAAGTATTCTTACAAGAATGGTGTGATGTGAATACTCGTACCAGGTCTAGAAAAAGGTATAAACTTTCTTTGCCTCTCATACAAAGGCAAAGATCAAGCAATTCAAGGCACAGCTACAAACTATGAAGAAGGGATCCATGACAGCTACTGAGTATCTTTTAAAGATTAAGAATCTTGTTGATTCTTTGGCTTCAGTTGGTCATGTAATTACAGAAAATGACCATATAGAGGTAATTCTTGATGGTCTTTCCTCAGAATATGATGATTTTGTTACATCCATTCTCTCTAGAACTAATCCATATTCAGTAGAAAAAATTGAAGCATTATTGCTTGCACAAGAAAATAGAATTGAGAAACATCATAAAGAAGTAGAGGCTATGACAGTGAATCTTACTACACATCCTCAAAATTACAATGTAAACCGAAGTGGTCATCAAGGTTTCCCTGGTCAGTATGCAAATAGAGGAAGGTTGGAGGTAGAGGAAATTTTTTCAGAGGCAGAGGAAGTTATAACAATGGGCGGTTTGCTGGTAGGAATGGAAGGTTTTCTGATAAAAGCAACATTCAATGTCAATTATGTGGGAGATATGGACATTAGTCCTGGAATTGTTATCACAGATTTGATGAAAGTTTTCAAGGACCAGCTCAAGTGTCAAGCCACTTCAGCAAGACAGCCAATGGCAGTGTCAGAAACACACCATATGCAATGCTCACTTCTAATAGTAGCAGTAATGATAATGATCAAGAATAGTATCCTGATTCTGGGGCCACTAATCATGTGACAGTGGATGCCTCTAACATTGTGCAGAAGACTCCATATAATAGAAAGGAGAAGGTGCACATTGGTAATGGCTCAGGTTTGTTCATTAAAAACATTAGTAATTCTCAGATTAAGTCTTGCTTTTCTAATCAAAATCTTTACCTAAACTCACTTCTTCATGTTCCAAATATTACCAAAAATCTTGTGAGTGTTTCTCAGTTTGCAAAAGACAATTATGTCTATTTTGAGTTCCATCCTGACTCTTGTTATGTTAAATCTCAGGATACTCATCAAATATTTTTCAAGGGAACTGTTAGAAAAGGCTTGTATGTCTTTGATCAATTTCATATTGAAAAGGAACCGTATACCACTGCAAAAGTGTCAGCAACTCAGTCACCAAATGTTACTTCACCTGTTGTACATAGTTCCCATACTTCTTCTTTGTTAAATTCTTGTTCTAAGTTAGACAAATGGCATGTTAGATTGGGCCATACCTCTGTATAAACTGTCAAGAGTGTACTCACTTCTTGTAACATCAGAATACCAAATAAAGAGCTTTCCTTTTGTTCATCTTGTTGTCTTAGTAAAATACACAAATTTCCTTTTGCCTCTTCTCAAATAGAATACTCAAAACCTCTTCAACTAATTTATTCTGATTTGTGGGGACCAGCACCAGTGCTGTCAAAAGAAGGACATAGATATTACATACATTTTGTGGATACTTTTACCCGCTACACATGGATTTACTTTCTTAAAAGCAAGTCTGATGCATTACAAACTTTTATTCATTTCAAGAAACAAGTAGAACTTCAAACCAACCACAAAATCCTTGCCTTACAAACTGATTGGGGAGGAGAATTTAGAGCTTTCACTGAATATTTGAAAGACCAAGGAATAGTTCATCGTGTTTCATGTCCTTATACACATGAACAAAATGGGCTTGCAGAAAGAAAACACAGACATATAACTGAGACTGGACTAGCCTTGCTTCACCAATCATCTTTACTTAGTTCATTTTGGACTAAGGCCTTTAGCACAGCTGTGTATCTCATTAATAGACTACCCACACCAGTCTTAAATGGTTCTACTCCTTTTCAAACCTTATACAAAATCAAACCTGATTATTCTTTTCTTAAAGTCTTTGGGTGTGCAGCCTATCCTAACCTAAGGCCCTACAATAATCCCAAGTTTCAGTTCAAATCCATTGAATGCATCTTTCTTGGTTATAGTCCAGCACACAAAGGATACAAGTGTCTGCATCCTAATGGGAAAATAATTATATCTAGAGATGTCATATTTGATGAAAGTAGTTTTCCATTCAAGAACAGCAAAGGTTCCTCATAGCAGCCACTTTCTAGTAACAAATCACATTCTGTTTCTCCTCCACCTTCAGCCATACCTCCTTTTCCATCATTCTCTACATTAAACAATGCAAGACATACTCAGAGTACCAATGCATTTGCTGAACAAACAAATAACTCATGTGCACTTGCTAATAATACTAATATTATGGATTCTTTGCAACATGTTTCAGATCCCTCTGCAGAATTTGAAGTTCCTCAACATCCGTTTCAAAATGTCCACTCAATGGTGACCCGTAGCAAAGCAAGGGCACTCAAACCAAATAACCACTCAATGGTGACTCGTAGCAAAGCAAGGGGAACTGTACCAACAGTACTTCCTGTTTCTAGAGAGCCTCAAACTATTGAAGAAGCTCTTAATATACCAGAATGAAAGTGTGCCATGGATCTTGAGTATGCAGTGCTCATGAGCAACAAGACATGGAGTTTAGAAGCTTTACCCAAAGATAGGAGGCCTATAGGGTGCAAATGGGTATTTAAAGTTAAAGAAAATCCAGATGGTACTGTCAACAAATATAAAGCAAGATTAGTTGCCAAAGGGTATAATCAGGAGGCAGGAGTTGATTTTCATGAAGTTTTCAATCCAATAGTAAAACCAATCACAATTTGGGTTCTTCTTACTTTGGCCTTATCAAAAGGGTGGAACATCCATCAAATAGATGTTAATAATGCCTTTTTCAATGGTGATTTGAATGAAGATGTATACATGCTGCAGCCTCCTGGATATGAATCAGTTGACTCATCTTAAGTTTGCAAGCTTCATAAGGCTCTCTATGGCCTTAAACAAGCTCCTCGTGCATGGTTTCAAAAATTGTCTAAAGCTTTACTTGATCTTGGTTTTACCAAGGCAAAATGTGATTCTTCCTTGTTTCTTCAGGTTACTTCCCATCATTCTCTCTATGTTTTAGTCTATGTGGATGATATTTTGATTACTGGATCTTCACCAACTTCATTCAGAACTTGATTGATCAACTGAATGTAAAGTTCTCATTAAAGGATCTTAGGAAACTTAAATACTTCTTAGGCATTGAAGTTACTTATAGTTCTGCTAGTGCAATATACCTATCTCAGTCCAAATACATTAAGGATCTTCTTACTAGAGCTGGTATGCAAGGTGCGAAGTCTATGCCCTCTCCTATGGCCTTAACACCAAATATCTCAACTAGTAGTGGTTCTCCTATTTCTGATCAAGCTGCATATAGGTCACTTGTGGGAGCATTACAATATATTACCATTACTAGACCAAAATTATCATATAGTGTAAACAAAGCTTGTCAATTTATGCACTGTCTTATAGATGTACATTAGAAGCTGGTTAAATAAATACTGAGGTATCTAGCAGGGACCATATATCATGCTCTAGTTCTTCAAAGATCATCTGTTCCTGATCTCACTGCCTTTTGTGATGCTGATTGGGCATCAGACATTGATGATAGGCATAGTACCTCAGGTTTTTGTGTGTATCTTGGTCCTAATCTCATTTCCTGGTCATCTAAAAAGCAAATAACAGTGTCTAGATCAAGTACTGAAGCAGAATATAGAAGTCTTGCAAGTACAGTGGTAGAATTAGCTTGGCTGCAGTCTTTACTCAGAGAACTCAGCATTCAATTACCAAAAGTTCCTAGAATATACTGTGACAATATGAGCACAGTTAGTTTGTCAGCAAATCTAATTCTTCATTCAAAGACTAAACATATTGAACTAGATCTCTATTTTGTTAGTGAAAAGGTAACCAATAAAGAGATTAAAGTCTATCATATTCCATCCCTTGATCAAACAGCAGATATCTTCACCAAGGCAGTCTCAACTTCAAGGTTCGTTCAACTTAGAGACAAGCTCAGTATCATTCCTCTTCCAAGTCATGCCACTGATCTTGAGGGGGGATGTTAGAGAATGTTAGAGAAAAGGGTGCAGGTGCAGGCTGTGCAGGTGCAGGCTACTTGTCACGTGGTGTTAGCAATCTATTGCAGTTTACTAGTTAGGGACATTAGTGTAATTCAGTAATTGAGTCCTAGTCTATAAATTGTAATCTCAGCTACATCATCATTTGTAGAATAATTGATTGCATCACAATTTCCATTCTGAACTTTCACATCTAGAAGTTCTGAGCTTTCTTTCTTTCTTTCTTTCTTCTGAAGTTCTTGAGAATTCCAACACTATGGATCACTTTAACTTCTGTTGACATTGTGAAATACAAAAGTGATTGATGTATTGTTAACATTTATCCCTTGTTGTATGATCCCTATTCTTGTGGACTCTCCTCTTTCTATGATAAAGAATATAATTGTTAAATTTCCATTAGGTTTGAGCATGGCAAATCTTGAATTCCCCATTTCTAGACATGAAAATGTCCTATGCATAATGACAACTAGAAACCAAAGAACGGGATTTATGATTGGACTTCTTCCTATTGCTTTGCTTAATTCCTTTCAAAACCCATATTCTTCCCAATGGTTATTAGTGGGGTTGGTGAGAATGACTACTATTAACTATCCCAAGGGTAATCATGTTATGAGTTTTGTTGGAGAAATTGACAAAACCCATATAGTGTGATTAGCATAAAACTATGCCTTAAAGTTCATAGCCTTTTCTTTGCCTATTCACCCATCTCATCAAAACTTTAGATTCTTCTTAACAATGGTTGTTAGTAATGGTTGGTGAAAATGACCATTTGCTAACTATCCTAAGGGCAATCACGTTATGAATTGTGTTGAAGAAATAGGCGAAGCCCATCTATCATCATTAGCATGAATCCAGGCCTTAAATACTTTGCCTCTTCTTTACTTATGCACCTTATCTTGTCAAAACCTTTGATTCTTCGTGACAATGGTTATTAGCATTGTTGGTGAAAACAATCACTACTGACTACCCCAAGGGTGACCACGTTATGGGTTATGCTAGAGAAATCATCAAAACCCCACTAGCATGATCATTATGAATCAATGCCCCTTTACCGTCTTTAAAATTCCTAACTTTTTCTAACAATAGTTGCTAGTGGGCTAGTGAAAACAACCTTTGCTAACTATCTCAAGAGTAATCACATTATGGGTTGTGTTGAAGAAATTAATAAAGCCCTTGTGACATGGTTAACAAAAATCCACCTTTCTTCTAGGACCTCTCAAAGCTCAAAACACCTTTGAAAACCCTAGTCAACCTAGCTACCTTGTTTCAAAATCCAGTTAAATTGAGATAGTCCTAATCCAGCTAGGCCACCACTTTTGATGCAAGTTCCAACAAACCAAGTATTTAAGTACCCTTCCTACAATAATGGTTAAATACCACTCATTTGTGGTATTAATCATAGATTATGCTTAATCACATGTGCAACCTACAGTGAGACAAATAAAAACAAAAGACAATGAATTTGTTTTGACAAAATACAATGCACAGTTTGAAACTAAAAGTAACAAATCACCAATGTGGTACCAAAAGGACATTGTACAGGTGCTAATACCTTCACTATACGTAACTAACCATTGAACCTGATTTTTGTAGTGCAAACCATTTTTTCAATGTCTATTCTCACCATTTCAACTAAATCAGTGACAACTCCAA
Source organism: Dicorynia guianensis (assembly GCA_037013595.1). NCBI lineage: Eukaryota > Viridiplantae > Streptophyta > Magnoliopsida > Fabales > Fabaceae > Dicorynia > Dicorynia guianensis. The sequence goes on from JASUAB010000010.1 coordinate 6,438,016, forward strand.
AGTTTCTCACTAATTTTCTTAACCTTTCTAGGAGTCCTTTTTAAACCAAAGTTGTTCACCACTTTGCATCACAATGTTGACCAGGTTTAAGGTTTACCATTTTAGGATTTAGGGTTTAAAGTTTTATGCTTTAGTACATAGGCTTTTAGGGTTAAGGGTTTCAAATTTGGAGTTTACATATTTTTAATTTAAAATATTTCTATTCTAACATGTTTGCAATTAAAAATATAAATTATGCCACGTCAATGCATATTGGTGACATGTAGGGATGGCAATTTCTCACAACTAGTTGGAGATCTATGAGCAATCCCCATTCTTTGGCTAGGGGTAGGGGGAATTTTCTCCCCACAAGGGCATAGAAGGGGAGAAAATTCTCCCCATCAAATACCAATAGTTAGATAATGTATAAAATAAAGGGTAAATTAGTAATTACATATATAGTTAATAAACAAATAATAAAAGATTTATTCATATTAAAACAAAACTTATTTTAAAAAATTAAAATTTTGGATCCATGTGAGTACCCACTCTCACATGGAGATTAGGGATAGTGAAAAATTCTCCTTATACTCAGGTTCAGGCCAAGGATGAGGGAACATTTTTCCATCAAGGTCGAGAAGTGAGAGACCACTCCTTGCCTTTACCCTAACCCAACCCATTGCCATTCCTAGTGGCATGTCAACACACATTAATGTTGTGTTAGCACATAACAATATATGTTAGTGCCATTTCATCATGTAACAATGCATGTTAATACCATATCAACATATAACAGTACACATTATGATTCAATTAATGGAAGGATTAGATTGCTAAATAATAATTCTTTAGATGACTAAGTTGATACAAAAAATTATCGGGAGACCAAATTAATAATTGTCCTATCTTTTGAGGACTATTATGTTAGTTTTCTCTATATAGTATAGATAGATTTAGATTTAGCATGTTACATATATGTTGTTGTTTAGTTGAAAGCTTTTGAAAATCTTGGTAACATTAATTTTTTAAGCAATCTAAATCTTAGTAATCATTACCCAGGGAATATATAATAACATGCTTAGTAAGTTAATAAAAATTAATTAAATTTTCTTTATTTTTAAATTAAATGATTGTTAATAATTTTTACTTTGCCAAATTTCATCCCATCAGAGGACCAAGAATCACTTTTTGCCTTCTATCTTCCACCATAATAGCAACAAAGTACCTCTCAACATTATGCTTAAGTGCCATAGAATCTAGGAAGAAGAGTCTAATTGCATGTCCATATAGTAGCTAGTCTTGTAGATCTTTCAAATTCATACTCCACTATCCCCATCTCTTCAACCTTTGTCATAAGGATTTTGGAGCACTTACCAGTTTGCCTTAGATGCAATTCAATGATTTGATGGCTGAGTTATAACTTGATTTTACTTTTGCAAAAGAGTGTTTAAGAGTTGCTCTCAAGATGTTTGACAAAATGTGAAGCACAAGATCTTTTGCTGTGCTAATTTTTACCTAAATTGTTGGTTGTTTGGATTAATTAGGGAAGTAGATGAGCTCTATTTTCTATAAATTTTATAGGCATGATCTATCATTTCCCAGCATATTCCTATAAGAATTTAGAAGCATTTGGAGTTCATTTAATATGGATTTTGAAATTTTCTTCATAAGTTGTCTTGTGCTAGCATATCAATGAATGTGCTGGCTATTTGAATTAATTAATTAAGCAAATAAACTCCATTTTTATAAACCTTTGTGAGAATGATCTTTCATATGTCATCACGTTCCCACAAAAATTTCAATGCATTTGGAGTTCATTTTATATGAATTTTGAAATTATTTTCATAAATTGTTCTATGGTGACGTATTAGTGAATGTGCAGTCCAATTGTTGTGAAATTTTGTGGACATTATCTTGGATGTCTTATTATGCTCCTTTAGAAGAATCAAGCCATTCTAGATTGTTTTGGTATGGTTTCTAAATTTTTCCCTTTAGTATCCTGTATTAAAGTTCATTCTATAAAACAATATGATTAAATTGATTTGGGATAGCAAATGAGTTTAGAATAATGTGAAATTTTGTGAGCTTGATATTCAATATGTTAGCACATGAATGTAAAAAGTTTAGGTGATTTTGGGTAGGTTTGCTATAGTCACAAAATTTTTGTTTTTGGTCATTGTGTTTTAGATTCATCTATGTACAACCCAAAATTTAATTAGATCTAAAGTAGTAGATAAGTTCCAAATGCTGTGATTTTTTGCAAGATTTCTAATCCATGTGTTGGCTATATTGGGTGCAAAGTTTGAGTTGACATGAATTTTTTTAGTGTGTGAGGTAATCAAATTTCTCCTAATATCCATATAGCAATCCTCAATAGTGTCTAAACATATTTTGCTTTGGTTTTCAGCATTTGTTCCAATTTTGTTATTTGAGTAATACCACATGTCATCTTAGCATTGTAAGAATTTCAAAACAAAAAGAGTTTGATAGGTTCACTTTCTAAATTAATCTTTTCATTGACTCAAAATTAGGTGCTAAATGGAAAAGCCTACTTACTTGAAAATACTAATTTAATTAGGAATGGTTTTTGAGAAAGTAAGGTCATGGTAATCATATTAGTGTTCTAGTAAACTTCCCTAATTTTTTCAAAATTTTTTAAGCTTATTTGCTAGGTTAATTAACCTATGGCATGACCCTACTCTTCAAGACTCTTCTCTTTCTTCCATTTTTATTAATGTTGTGAAGCTAAGGAAGTGTTAGGACAAGTAAATCCCCTCTTTAATTGAGACAAATGCATTTTGCTCAACTTGCTTGCTAGGTAAAGAGTGTCTCTTGATCCAAACCCCTATTTATTGAGTTCCTTTTCTCATGTGGGATTGTATGATGTGCTTTTACTTGCTTGCTGAGTGAAGGGTGTCACCTACTGTATACCCATATTTCTTGAGTTCCTCTTCTCATATGAGAATGTATGTTGTGCTTTTACTTGCTTACTGAGAAGTAAATGAGTTTCCTTGCTACATGACCCCTATCCTTGTATACTTTTCCTTTTCTCTATATTTTTAATTAGTTGGTGGCTAACATTGTGATTAAGAACCTATTGATGCACAATGCACTTGTAAAGTTTCTAAAACAAAAGAAAGGAATTTGTGCCTGCTCTTCTTCCCATGACTTCATGAAGCCTTCCTTCCAAACCCTAATTCTTCTAATAAGAAAAGTTAGAGGGTTTTAACTGGCTATTTCTAACCATCCTAGTGGTAATCACATTACAAGTTTAGTCGAGCAATTGGCATGGTTCCTTTGATGTCATTATGAAAAACCCCCACCTTTTCTCAAACTCCCTTGATTTCAATTCACTATGATCATTCTCTCAAACCAAGATTTCCTTGGTGATGGAAGTTAGAGAGTTATTGGTTAACTAGCCACTTTGTAAGCATCCTAGGGATATTCATGTTATAGGATTTGTCAAGAAATTGGCATGGTTCTTATGAAATGATTAGAAAGAATCCCCACCTTTTTTCAAACTCCCTTGATTTCAATTCACTAAGATCATCCCCTTAAACCAAGATTCTTTAAACAATGGAAGTTAGAGGGTTATGAGTTAACTACTTACTTTTTATGCATCCTAGGGGTAATCAAATTATGGGCTTAGTCAAGAAATTGGCGTGATTCCTCTAATGTGATTAAAAAAAAATCTTCACCACTTCTCAAACCCTTAATAGAAATCATAGGGTTGTCAATAACTAGTTGCTTTCTAGTTATCTTGAGGATAATCACATCATGAGCTTAGTCGAGAAATTAGCATAGTTCCATTAATGTGATTATTGAATCATCAAGTCCAAAATATCCGAAGAGAAATCCTAGTCAAGCTCGGTATCCATTTTGAAACTCAGTCAAGCTTAACAAAATCCCTAGTCAAGCTAAGCAAATAACTATTTATGTAAATCCTAGACAAATTGGGCATCAAACCACCCTTTCTATGGTAATAGCTAAAAACCACTCACTAACGGCGTTAATCACATATTGCACTTGATTACGTGCAAAGTCAACAACGAGACAAATAAAAATAGAATAAATTTGCTTTGTAAAAATACAAGCATATATTTAAAACTAAAAAGTAACAAAACACTAATGTAGTATCAAATCCTATTTTTGTAATGTAGACCTCACTACTTGGTGTCTGACATCACCATTTCAATCTATGTCGGTGGCGACTCCATTTTTCTTTTTTCAAAACCCTTTTCCCAAACTTGCTTTCACACTTGTTTTTCCATTCACCACTCCACATTGCATGTCGACAATGCTGTTTGTTCAAGGTAGGGCAAAAGTAGAGGAGGGAGTTTAGCTTGTATATGGAGAGGTGAGATTGAGGTAGAACTATTATCTATGAGCTAAAACCAGATTGACTTAGGTTTTGGGAAGAGTGAGGAATAGTTGATGAAGAGCAACAAGATTTTATGGTTTCCAAGAGGAGTCAAGAAAGGAAGAGTCATGGACCCTTATTAATAATTTAGTGGCCAATACAGTTTGGTATGGCCTTTGTTTGGAGGTTTTAATTCTATATTGGGTGTTGATGAGAAGATATGTAATGAGGTTGTGTTTTTCCAATTTCAAGGTTTTTGGAATTGCATTCACCAATGCCAACTTCAGGATTTTGGGTTTGTTAGGAACCACTTTACATGGACAAACAGAAGAGAAGGAGAGGCCAACATTCATGAGAGGTTAGATAGAGCTTCGGCAACAGAGGAATGGCAAACTATTTTTCCTTGCTTCGAAATAACTGTTCTCCCAAGGTACAAACCTAACCATTTTCCTATTTTGGTAAAAGAAATAATTCACCTAGGAAAAAAAATTAGATTTGAATAGTTATGGCTTACAAATGAGAATGTCCAGTATTTGATTGCCAATGCTTGGAATAAATGAGATGGGTCACTAGTTGATAAAATTAGTGCCACTTCTAAAGATCTAGAAGATTGGGAAATGGAGACATATCAAACAGAATTGGAAAATTACATAAGAAGTTGGGGTCTCTCCAAACAAAATTGGATGATCTTCTAAAGTTGGAAGAGATTTTTTGGTGTCAGCATTCCTTAGCAAACTAGATAATGCACAGGGATAAAAATGCAAAATTCTTCCATGGCAAAGCCTCCTAGAGAAAGAAAAGATATATAATTGAGAAGATCTAGGATGATAAGGAATGGACTTTTTTTTAGGAAGATGAAATCTCTCAGGTAATGACTTCCTATTTTGAAAATTTGTTTACTAGTAGTAAACCAGTTGATGTTGAGCAAATAGCAAATGTGGTTAGAGGAAGGGTTACTACAAATATGCAAATTTTATTAGATATGCAATTCATTAGAGAGGAGTTGGTGGCAGCATTGAAATAGATGCAACCAATAAAACCCCAAGACCGGATGGCATGCCAGCATCATTTTATTAGAAATCCTGGGAGACTATGGGTAACTCAGTTGTGGCTTTGGCTCTTCAAGTCCTTAACAATGGCATGAACCCCTCTGATTATTTGTCTTATACCAGAAATAATAAATCCCACTCATGCCAGGGATTTCTTGCCAATTAGTTTGTGCAATGCCATTTTCAAGAAAATTACTAAAACCATTGTGAACAAACTAAAACAAATAATCCCAAAAATTATGGGTGAATTTTATAATGTTTTTGTCCTTAGGAGATTAATCACAAATAATGCCCATATTGCTTGACATATTCCATTATTTGAACATGAAAACTACTAAAAAAAGGGTTCATTGTTGCAAAACTTGATATGTCAAAAGCATACGACTAAATGGAATGGTTGTTTCTAAATCAGGTGCTGACAAGTATGGGTTTCTCTGACCAATGGACCTCCCTTGTTATGAGATGTGTTTCTATAGTATCTTTCTCTTTAGTAATTAATGGCCAATGCGAGAAGAAATTCCAACCCTAGCATGGTTTGAGACAAGGTGATCCACTTTTGCCCTATTTGTTTATTCTCTTTGCTAAGATCTTATCTAGTTTGATTAAATAAGAACAGTAACTCCAAAAAATTCAAGGCATCCACGTTGCCCATAAGGTCCCCTGTATTTCACATATCTTTTTAGTAGATGATAGCACATTGTTTTGTGTAGAAAAGAAAGAAATGTTTGTGAAGCTGTGTCTCGATCAGACAACCAGCTCATCTATTTATAATGAAAAAAATACATCGAACCTAGACAGTCTAGTACATCGAACCTAGACAGTCTAAATAGTACAATGAACTTAGACACTACAATGAACCTAGACAATGTGGATAATCCCCACTCATCAAGCTTATTTCCTAACACTCCCCCTCAAGCTGGAGCATATATATTGATCATACCCAACTTGTTACAAATATCCTGAATCTGTTTTCCCAAAAGAGACTTAGTGAAAATATCTGCAAGCTGATCCCCTGTTCTGATATGCTTGAGATTGATGACTCCTTCTTCTAATTTGTGTCTAATAAAATGACAGTCTACCTCGACATGTTTTGTTCTTTCATGAAAGACGGGGTTAGTGGCAATATGAGTCGCTGCACGATTATCACACCATAAACTCATGCTATCAGTGCATTCCATCCCAAGCTAATGAAGAAGATAAGAAATCCAAGCAAGTTCAGCAGTGGCATGTGCCATGGCTCGATATTCAGACTCAGCACTAGAGCGGGACACTACAGCTTGCTTCTTACTTTTCCAAGATATGAGATTGCCACCTATAAATATGCAGTATCTTGAAGTGGATCTTCGATCCATAGGACATCCTGCCCAGTCTGCATCTGAAAATCCCTCAACTCTACAATGGCCATGACTCTGATAAAGCAAACCAAGTCCTGGAGACTTTTTCAAATACTTCAAAATATGCACCAATGCTTCCCAATGAGAGGTTCTCGGAGTAGCCATAAACTGGCTGACTACACTTACAGAAAATGCAATGTTTGGCCTTGTAATGGTGAGATAGTTTAGCTTTCCTACCAGTCATCTGTACCGCTCTGGATTGTCCAATAGTTCTCCATCTTCTGGTCTCAATTTTACATTTGGAACCATGGGTGTATCACACGGTTTGGTACCCAAAAGACCTGTTTCTTCCAACATGTCAAGAATATATTTCCTTTGAGATAACACAATTCCTTTACGACTTCTAGCTACTTCAATACCTAAGAAGTACCAAAGTGCTCCCAACTCCTTAGTCTGAAATCTTGTCTTCAGAAAAGCCTTTAAATCTGAAATGCCACTAGAATCACTTCCTGTAATGACTATATCATCCACATAAACGGCTAAAAGAATACACCCCGATGCAAAATGTCTGAAGAATACTGAGTGATCATGATCACTTTTTTTCAATCCAAAGTCTGCCACAACACTGCTAAATCTACCAAACCAGGCTCGGGGAGACTGCTTGAGTCCATATATAGACTTTTTAAGTCGGCAAACATGTCCACTCTCCCCCTGAGCAATATACCCAGGTGGTTGCTTCATATAAACTTCCTCAACAAGATCACCATGGAGGAAAGCATTCTTGACATCAAGTTGGTGTAAAGCCCAATGGTTAGATGCAGCTAGAGAAATGAGTAATCGTACAGAAGTAAGCTTAGCTATTGGTGAAAATGTCTCAAAATAATCAATGCCATATGTCTGAGCATACCCCTTTGCAACAAGACGAGCCTTTAGTCAGGCAATAGATCCATCTAGATTTACTTTAATAGTGTAGACCCACTTACACCCAATAGCAGACTTTCCAGGTGGCAATGGAACCAAGTCCCAAGTCTGGTTATGATCAAGTGCCATCATTTCCTCATTCATTGCATCCCACCAGCCAGAATGAGTCAGTGCCTCTGCAAGAGTCTTAGGAACAGAAATGGAATCTAATGAAGCAATGAACGATTAAGAAGAAGATGGTAAGGAATATAAGACACAACAGAAGCAATAGGATGAGAGGTGACACAATTACCTGGGAGAGTACAACTACGAATACCTTTACGATGAGCAATAGGAAGATCCAAATCAGATGGTAGATCCTCAGACGAAGAAGCAGGTGAGGAGGAGTCTGGAGCTGGTGTAGTACTTGGGACCAGGTGAGGAGCCAGAGGTGCTGGGGCCCTGCGAGAATACACATGCTTAAGGGGGGGACGAACAGGGAGGACATGATCTGAGACAGAAGGACATGGAGAACTGGAAGAGGGAGATGACACCAAGAAAAAATCATCTATAGTTGTATTGGACTCTTTGGTAAGAGATGGATTAGTAAAGAAGGACTGAAATTCAAAGAAAATAACATTAGAAGAAACAAAATAATGACCCAAGTCTGGAGAATAGTACCGATATCCTTTTTGATGACGAGGGTAACCAAGAAACACACACTTCAACGATCTTGGATCAAGTTTAGACACTTGGAGACGATGATCTTTAACAAAACAAGTGCAACCAAAGACTCGAGGAGGGAGAGGAAACAATGATGATGAAGGAAACAATATAGAAAAAGGAATCTTACCATCAAGGACAGAAGAAGGCATTCGGTTAATGAGAAAGCAAGCTGTGGAAACTGCATCAGCCCAAAACTGTTTTGGCACTTTCATTTCAAAAAGAAGAGCTCGGGAGACCTCTAATAAGTGTCGATTTTTTCTTTCAGTAACCCCATGTGGGGTAGCGGGACAAGAAAACTGATGAAAAATTTCCTGTTGCTGTAAAAAGGATAAGAATTGGGTAGAAGAATATTCAGTAGCATTATCACTGCGCAAGCACTTGATTGAGACATTAAATTGAGTTTTTATTTCAGCATGAAAAGCACAAAATACAGAAAATAATTCAGAGCGTTATTCATAAAATAAAGCCAAGTAACTCGAGAAAAGTCATCTACAAATGTAACAAAATACCGAAAACCAAACTTAGAAATAACTGGGCAAGGGCCCCAAACATCAGAATGTACTAACTCAAATGGAGATGAAACTCTTTTATTAACTCGAGGGACATATGACCGACGATGCTGCTTTGCAAATTGACATGACTTACAAGGTAAACTAGACATAGATTGTAAACTCGGACACAATTTCTTTAGAGACTCTAAAGAAGGATGGCCAAGATGACAATGAAGTTGTAGTCGAGATAGAGCAGCAGCGGCTACTGAACGAGGAACCTGGTCATCAAGTACATACAAACTGCTAGACTCGTAACCTCTATCAAAAATCTTCTTCGTCGAAAGATCCTGAAAAACACAATGATCAGGAAAGAAGAAAACACCACAATTGTAAGTACGAGTGAGTCGACTAACAGATAACAGATTAAACGGAAACTGGGAAAGACACAAGACATTAGACAAAGTAATATCAAGAGAGACAACAGCAAAGCCACTTCCAACAACTGGAGTAGCAGACCCATTAGCTAATTTGACGCTAGAAGAGTGAGCAGATGATTGAAAGGAAGACAAAGTACCTGTGTGTCCCATCATGTGATCGGTAGCACTAGAATCAATAACCCACTTAGACTTGGAATCAGAAAGACACGCTACAAAATTACTTGTCTGAACCATGGTAGCAGTGGAGGTGGAAGATTGAGAGGCCTGAAACTGGCTATACCAGGCAAACTCATCATCAGTCATGGTAACCATACGAGTAGTTCCAGGTTCTGATTCTACAGTGGCAACATGGGCAGACTGGGACGATTGAGTATATCGTCCTCGTAGCTTAGGACAGTTTCTCTTAAAGTGCCCTAACTCATGACAATAGTGACATTCAACATGATTCAAGTCTAAACTTCCACCACCACCTCGTCCTCCTGATTCACCTCTTCCTCCCCCTGTCTCACTACGCCCACCTGCATCACGACCTCGGCCTCTACCACCTCTAGGAGTACAACCACCATGCCCTCCTCAGGAGGTAGAGCTCAGTAAAACAGATGAGTCGTGTGTAGATGATTGAGAAGGCAAATCCCGTGTTACACAGAGAAGTCAAGAGTAAACACTCTTCATTGTAAGTGACTCAGAGCTGGATAAAATTTGTTGACGAGCTGTCCCTAATTCAGATGGCAACATGGACAGAAAACACAAAGCACCCAACTATTCACGCTGAGCCTGCATAGCTACAACATCACTAGTAACAGGCATGAGACTCTTCCATTGTTCAAAAATATGATTACATTCAGTAAACATTTAGGATAAAGATTTCCCTTTCCCATCTAAGTGGAAGAGATCCTGACACGTTTCATATAGCTAGATCAAATTATCCTTACCAGAGTATATGTCATCCAAAAACTCCCAAAGTTCTTTGACTGTTCCACAATGATTAGTATTATCCTGAACACCATTCTCCAGGGTATTAAAAATAAGACTAAACAATCATTTGTCTTCCATGATCCACTTTAATTTGGAAACATCATTTGGTGGCATATCAGTGAGATGGGCCTCCTTTCCAATGCCGCCAAGGAAGATTTGAATGGCTTTCTTCCATGACGTGTATTGCCGCCCATCAATATCTAATTTGCGGTCAATTATTTTTGTAGCCGCAGGAATAATCTCTGAAAACAATGTCTGATCACTGAGTTTCATCTCACTATGATTCATGGTTGTATTGTCTGTGACTCTAGAAGAACTTAAATCACTGTCAACCATACTCAACAAATTCCAAAAGATATGAAAATACAAACAAGTAAATTTAAAACACAAGTAGCCACTGTCAGGCACCAAAAATCATCCAAATAACACAAAAGAACACCAAATACAAACTAAAATTGCTTTGGACAGCACCAAAATGCATCACCCACAACTGAAATATCACCAAATCTAACCAACCAGACCAAAACAAGTTCAGAATACCTCAAATCAGTCTCCAACGCATCAAATCACACCAAAAACGCACAAAAAATGCCTCAAATCGTGCCTCTCACATGTCCCGCCGGAGCTCCGGCGTTGTCTCCACTTCTAACACCTCTCACCGCCGTTGACTAGCCCAGGAGACACTAACCCAACGTCGGCCAAGGTCCATTCCTCCGTTATTGGCGTGAAATTGCGCCTCCTTTCATGCGCGACCTTGCTGGTCACGTTTTGCCATATTCAGTCCGAAATTGTGGCTGTTTTCAGCCACCCAGCTCCTAAGAACACGATTTTCTGAAGATTAAATCAGTAGGAAGTGACTTTAGGATCTAATTTTGGGGTTAGGGTTGGGAATTTTGAAGTTAAGGTTGGGAAATTTTGAAATTAGGATTTTTTTTTTCAAAATTGAGAAATTTTGGGTTCTAAAAATTGAGGTTTATTGGCTCTGATACCATGTAGAAAAGAAAGAAATATTTGTGAAGCTTTGTCTCAATCAGACAACTAGCTCATTATTTATAATGAAAATAGTACATCGAACCTAGACAGTCTAAACAGTACAATGAACTTAGACACTACAATGAACCTAGACAATGTGGAAAATCCCCACTAATCAAGCTTATTTCCTAACATTTTGCAAAGCATCAGAACGTGAGGTCCATAGTATGATGGAAATCTTAGATAAATACGAGATAGCTTTGGGCCAGCAGATTAATTTGGACAGATTGGAAGTCCCTTTCAACTGAAAACTGTTTGTCAAAATTCAATCCAAAGGTGGATGGGAGTTAAGGCTATTGAGTGGCATACCAAAATTTGGGTTTATTGGCCTTTGTGGAAAAATCCAAATTATAAGTATTTGACTTTGTCTATGAACACGTTTAGAAAAAGCTCAAAGGTTGAAAGAAAAAGCTCTATCCAAGGTAAGCAAGCAAGTTCTAATCAAATCTGTGGCCCACTTGATTCCCACATATATTATGGGCTCTTCTAAGCGCCCTGCCACTCTCTATAATAGTATTGAGTAGATGATTTGTAATTTCTAGTGGAGAAGCAAAGGGCAGGAAAAGAAGATTCATTGGGTTAGTTGAAAGAAACTGAGTCAGGCAAAAAGTTATGGAGGTATGGGATCTAGACAATTTGCTGCCTCAATGATGCTTTATTAGTTAAACAGGAATGGCAGCTGATGAAACAACTAGATTCTCTAATGGCTAAAAATATTGGCAGGCACTATTTTCCCATATCGGAGTTTCTAAAGTCAAACCTTGGCTTTAGACCCAATTATACCTGGAGAAGCATCTGGAGGTGCAAATGGGTTTTGGAGGAGGGATACTGTTGGATTGCGGGTGATGGGACATCTATAAATATTTGGGAGCACAGATGGTCACCCTTGCAAAATGGCGGCAAAGTTTGGTCCCTTAAACAAAATTCAATGGTTCAAGTACGTGACCTTATTGTTGAAGACTTGATGAAGTGGAACATGGAGTTCATTGATTCTGTTTTTCTGCACTTTGAAGCCGTATGCATGTTGAATCTACTGTTAACAAGCATAAAGAAATCGGATTGCTTGGCTTGGGGAGGTTAAAAAAATGGGTGCTTTAGTGTTAAATCGGCATACCACTTCACCAAACAAAGTGGTCGTCCAAATGAGGGGGACAGTGAGGTAGCACGCTGTCATTTTAGGTGGGATTCAGTTTGGAACCTCCCAGTACCTCAAAAGGTAAAATTTTTATTTGGCAAACCTTACTAGGACGCCTCCTTGTCTAATTAATTTTGCAAGGCGGGGTGTGATGGCAGATTAGGAGTGCCCACATTGTCACATGACAGCAAAATTGGAAGCCAATGCTCTTCGGGACTGTCTTTGGGTGGCTCTTATTTGGTATGGTTCACCACTTTCCCTGAAACTGGATGTTTATAAGGATAGGCCTTTGATAGATTGGTGGATTGAGTTGATTGGGGTGTTGTCAAGGGAGGAGTTGGCTCTAGTGGCTTTGATCATGTGGGGGATTTGGTTTGCAAGAAAGACGCTTATCCTTGAAACTAAGCACAACACCTAGCTAGATGGCATCTCTATGATCTTGGAAAAAAAGGGGACTACGCTTCAACTTCTTTCTTTCGTGATCTCAAACAGAAAGAGAGCATAATGGGTGGCAACATAGAGAGATGGAAACTCCCTCCACGTGGCTAGTTAGCAATGAACATTGATGCTTCTTTCAAATCTCCTAGTGGTAGCTCGGTGGGATGGGTTGTTAGCGACTTCACAGGCGCAATCTTGGTGGCTAGGGTAAAGCAGTTAGAGGCAGATGTGGGAATCAAAGAGGTCGAGGCTCTGGCTGCTTTACATCGGCTTCAAGAATCATTCACCTTCTTGGCAGGGGCATGCCTCCAAATTCAAATCAATATTGTTATTTTTATATTTTTATATTTATAATTTCATCTATAATTTTTATTTTTATTCTTTATTTTTTTATAATTTTTTTTATTTTTCAATATTTAAAATTGGATCACGTCTCATTGTAGAGGTACAGACATAGTCCCATAATTACCCATCCAAACAGACTCTTTGGAGACTGTGCAAGCTTTCCACGCATCAGGTGCGCCAATTTCTTACTGGGTAATATTCTGGCTGCCTTCAAAGAACTGCTACTTACTATGCCTGATCTCTCTTTTAATTTTGCTCCTTCAACTTGTAATAAATTAGCACACTTTGTGGCTAATTCTGCACATAGTATTGTAGACTCAGTGTGGCATGGGAACAATATCCCGTAGGACTTTCTCTACTTAGGTTTCCTGCTGGACATTTCTTAATGCAATCACTTTTTCCTTCCAGAAAAAAAGGCAATGACAAGATATGAAATTGGAGAAAGATTACCTACATTGACTAAGGTGAATTCAACTGGATTTAGTTTTAAAAAATGGACTTAACTTACTAGGATTTTCTAAGAGATTTTGATTTTTGAGAGATTTTAGGAAAATCATGAATTTTAATAATTCCATTAATTTGACTCTAACAATTGTTTGGATAGACCCATAACACAAATATCGTTCATTTGCTAATTATTCTTAAAATCTTTTGTTTGATTAGGAATTTAAAGAATCAATGAAAGGAATTTTGGAGGAGGGGAAAAGAAATTTTCAATTATTTGTAAACCTCTAATAAGCCTGCGTGTTTTCGAAGCCTCATTCCATCTATGCCTAAAATTATATTAAATTTTATGGATACAAGTGAAATTGGGATTTTCACTTTCAAGATTTTGAGGAAATTTTTCCTTTGATTTTGTCTATTTTTAATATTAAAGCAAGCACGATCGTATCATATTGGCAATAAATTATTAATAAAAATAATAACAAAAAAATATAAAATGGGAAAATAAAAAAAAGAAATAGATTTTATCTCACTAATTTATTAAAGATCTACCCTAAAATTATAGCCTAATCCCAAATTCAAACGGTATCTCAAGCTCAAACTTACTAATTACAACTAAAGGAATAAATAATTCAAATTGAAATCCTTTTGTTAAGCCCAAACTCACCCAAACCCAAATCTAGTCTCTTCTCAATCGTGATTCAAAGGCCACTCTTTTGATTCTGTTAAGGAAAACAAGAAAATGGGTTCAATCTGGACTAATGCAATGAAAACCGAAATCTGACCCCAAAACACCCAGGCTGGACCGGATCGCACAAGCCTCATCCTCCTTTTGTATTTCAATTTTTTTAAACGTTCAAACCTGGGCTTGAGTCAGCCAGCCCAAATTTGATAAAAGAAAGCCCAATCATCACAAATTTTTCTTTTAACAATATTTTTAAATAAATAAAAAAATAAAACAGCAAAAAAAATCAATAAAAAACAAAGACTAAATTATATACCACCCCTTTTAAGATTTTTTAAATAATATTAAATTTTATTTTTATTTAAAACTTACATTTTACCTTCAATTTGATTATGTCAATTAATTTTTATTTAAAAATTTTAATAGTATATTCTTTTTAAAATTCTTTAAAATAATTTATATATATTTTTAAAAATTAAACTTATAAAATTAAAAAATTAATTATAAAGATCTCATACAACTAATATTTATAATAAAAGATATTAAAACTTTTATTATAAAGTATTAATTCAATAACTATCAATTTAATATATTTATTTTATTTATTTAAGAATAAAGTTTATAAACTCTAAAATTTGAAATATTATATATTAAAATTTTAAATTTTAAATTCAAAACTCCTAATCCTAAACTGAAATTTTAAATATAATATGACATTAAATACTAAATTCTAAAATTTACAAAAGTAAACACAAAACAGAAAACCTTAAAAATCATAAACTTAAATATAATATGACATTAAATTTTTATTTGTAAATTTTAAACCCTAAGCTATAAATCCAAAATAAAAAATCTAAGATAAAATTTAAATCTTAAATCCTAAACTATAATACCATAAGTCCTAAATGTTTAAATTTTATATGGTTGACTATTTTCGATTTTAAAATTTTTAGAGTTTCAAGTTTTAAATTTTAGTATTTAATATTTAATGTCATGTTTATAATTAAGAATTTTAAAATTTTAAATTTTAAAATTTAGAATTTAATATTTGAAATGTAAAATTTAAGGGTGTTTATTGTAAAGTTTAGGGTATAATATACTATTCAACTTAAGAATTTGTGGTTTAGAATTTTTATATTTATGCTTTTAGATTTAAGAATTTAAAATATAGATATAGGCTATAGTATTTTAGAATCTGAAATTTAATGCAATATTGTGTTAGGAATTTTAAATTGTAGAACTTTTTATTTTAGATTTATAATTTATAATTTGATATTTATAAATAAGAATTTAATATCATGTTGTATTAATAGTTTAACATTTTATAATTTAAAGCTTTTAAGATTTTTTTTATTAAGGTTTATTATTTATAATTTTAAAATTTAAAATTTAATATTATATTATATTTAAAATAAAATTTAAAATTTTATAGTTAAAAATTTTAATTTTAATATCTAATATTTTAAATTTAAAAATTTTATTCTTAAATAAATTAATTAAACATATTAAAATAATAATTATCTAATTAATATTTTATAATAAAAAATTTTAAATCTTCAGTCATAAATATTAATTATAAAAAATTTTTAGAGTTAATATTTTTATTTTTAAGTTTAATTTTTAAAATTATATATAAAAAGTACATCAAATTATTTAAAAAAATATTTTACTAATATTCTTAAATAAAAGTTAATTGATATAATTAAATTAAAATATAATATAAATTTTAGATAAAAATAAAATTTAATATTATTTAAAAAAATCTCAAAATGTAAACAGTAATTTACTAAAATCAAAGGATGAGGAGTTCGTCATCTTCCCCTCGACTAACAAAGGGAGTCCTTCTCCGGCATTTGATCACGCCGGAGCCGACGCTAGCGTGGCTCCGCCCCTTCAGCCGCAGTTACTTGCAGCACCGTCGGAACATGACCGTTTCTCCGTCTCGGATTAGAGGGAGACCAGTCCCTTACTTCCATTTCTCTCTCTAAAACTCTAACCATTATCCCAATGCTCATTCAGCTTCATTTGTCTTATTCTTTTGTCGAGCTATTAGGCTCGCCAAACGGCTTGATAAGACAATTGCTTTTTCACCATCCACCACAAACTGGAAACTTTTTCCGCTAAGAATTATGGGACCCAAAAAAATCGAACCACCACTAAATCACATTTCTAGAATTTTTTTATAAGCCAAATTAGCAAATTCTAACTAAAACAGGGCATGGCAAATGCAAAAGAATAGCAGCAGCGCTTAGATTAACTATCCCACATATTAAACTAAAAATGCAGAATAAGAAAGATTGAGTGCTTAGCGTTTCCGGCCATCTCAAAAGCGATGAAATATGAAAGCTTTTGAACCCACTACAGAGTATAGATTCTAAGACATATGTATGTCAGATTAAGAGTAAGCGTTGGGCGCCTACCTCACTCACGAATCACGCACCTAAACACCCACTAAGGTAATTCCAAGTCTTGAAGGAAACGCAACAAACTCACGCAAGATTACCGGGAGATGGTCTTATAGCATGGTATCTCAGTTGCTGGGTGTGCCCTGGCTCAACGCATGAGCCGTGTTTAAGAGTAAGTGAAGTGAACAATGAAGATGAAGGAAGTTAGTGTTAGATTTATTGGAAGTTCACATATATATTAATAATAATTGTATGTAAATTTGTTATTATAAAAGGTTTAGTCTAAATTAAAAGTAATTTAATATTACATAGGTCTAAGTTACCTCAAAGTATGATTTTATATATGTAGATACTTTATTTATAATTTATAATTTTATGATGGGTCAAATTAGAAATAAGAAGAACATATATAATTAAATATATAAAAAAGTTATGATTCTCAAATTATATGTATAATTCTTTTCTAACATTTCATCATAAAAAAAGTGAGAACCCGTTTCTCTGAAAATTATGCGTACTAATTTGGAAGATAGAAAACCCAGATCTAGAGCTGCTAGACCAAAAGTTTTCAATAATATTCATGGATTTATGTACGCTTCTGTATCTAATCTATTTTCTTGATGATTTAACATGATAGATCTAGTTAGATGATTATTTTTATCTGAATAAAGAATTTCTTCAACAAGTGATATTAGAGCCACTAATGTTGAATCATTGAGAAAAGAATTTAAAATGATTGAGAAATAAATTATATTTGGTTAATCATTGGCATATTTGGATTAAGGATTTATATTCAATGTTGTTTGTGAATATTCATGAAGTATATGTTTTTTTGGGAATATAATCCATTTATGCCTTTTATTTTGGATCATGAGTTATTTTTAACCTTCTAGTATGTTGAATTTATTTTGGATTTAAAATATTCAACATTATTTGTTGTTGTATATATATCTGAGATTCAGTTTATAGCAAAATTATTTTATTTTTATGGTGGCTGCACACTGAGAGATTTATAAACATTAGAAAATGTCAAACCTACTTAGATTAGGGTTTATTTTTATTTATCTGATAAGCATCAGCCCACAAGAATTAAATTGGGCTTGCAACAAGCCTACAACCAAAAAAAAAAAAGATGGCCTTTGGGCCATATGAGATGTCACAAAACTCAAGTGAGTTTGAAAGGCACAAGGGAGCTGGCGGGCGGGTTACTCGCTAGTGACCTAGTGGTTGACCCGACCTAGTCGTGGTCAATGGTCAATAGTTGACTTTGACTTTGACTTTTTTGGCATTTTTTGGGGTATAATTGTAATTTGAATATTGATATTTTATATATTTTTTGATAAATTAAATGAAGCAATATATCACCAAAGTGACCATTTTTATGGAAATTAATTTGTCATAAAATATAAACGATTATGTACATGTAACTTATGTAAATCTTAACTAGCACAAAGGAAGGTTTATGTTTGATAAAATTGCATGTGCATTTGTAATAATAAATGCATGATAATTATTTGGTTCTTACATGTAAGCAATAAATCAGCCCAATGGAAGATTTATTATTTGACATGTTATTTTATTATCAATGTTTAATTACTACACCAAAGTATCACTTATAAGTTAATATTTCTTTTCAAAAACTAAATATTAATGTTGTGCTTGATATCTTGTGATGGGGTTTACCTTTGTTTTAAAGTAATTTTGCACACTTTAGCACTTATGTGAGTTTGTTTACTTTGTTTGGTTTATTCTTTGTTCAATTTCAAGTTTTGTTGCAAATATCTCAACTAGTATAAATTCTATTCCTATGTTTAATGGCACTAATTTTAAGGCATGGCAAGAGAATGTTATGATCGTTTTCAGAGTCATGGACCTAGACCTTGCTTACAGGTCGATCAACCTGCTCCACTTACTGATAAGTGTACTTCTGATGAAAAGAAGGAGATGAAAAAGTGGAAGCGATTAAACCATATAAGTCTGATGGTCATGAGGTGTGCCATTCCAGAAGCTTTTTGGGGCTCTATATCCGATAAGGTTACTACGACTAAGGGTTTCTTTATGGATTTAAGGAAAAGGTTTGCCAAGAATAAAAAGGCTGAAACTAGTACACTCTTGGCAAACCTTATCTCAATGAGGTATAATGGAAAAGGAAACATAAGGCACTCAAGTTGGATCTATCTGAAGACTTGTTAATGCATTTGGTTTTGATATCTCTTCCAGCACAATATAGCCAGTTCAAGGTGAGCTACAATTGTCAAAAGGACTCTTGGTCCCTTAATGAGCTCACTCACATTATGTGCAAGAAGAGGAAAGGTTGAAGCATGAAAAGGTAGAAAGTGCCCACTTAGCCACTACCTCTAAGGACAAGAAGAAAAATAATAAGAGAAAGAAGAATAAAGAAGCTGTAGGTACACCACCGCAACAGAAACAACACAAGGAACAAAATAAGGATTTCTTTTGTGGAGCTACAGGACATAAGAAGAAGTGTACCAACTATCACACATGGTGTGCAAAGAAAGGTATGCTCCTTAACTTTGTTTGTTCTAAGGTTAATTTGCCTTCGGTACCTAGACACACATGGTGGATAAATTCTGGTATAACAACTCACATCAGTGTGTCTATACAGGGTTGCCTGAATTGCCAAAAGCCTGATAATGGTGAAAGATACATCTACATTAGCGATGACAAGTCAGTAAAAGTCAAAACGATTAGGACATTTAGATTATTTTTAAGAACTAGTTTATGATTAGATTTGACTTAGACTTATGTTATACTATCTTTTAGACGGAATTTAATTTCTATTTCAGCATTGGACAAATCTGGTTATTGTTGTTCATTTGGAAATAGAAAATTTACTCTCTTTCAGAATTCAAATTTAGTTGGTTCTAGTTTTTTATCAGGTTATGATAATCTATATTTGCTTGACATAATCGCTTCATTCAATGAATCCTTACATGTTAATATAATAGGTAAAAAGTGCAAATTAACTGGTGAGAATTCAGCTTCCTTGTGGCACAAGAGATTAGGATATATCTCCAAAAGGAGAATTGAGAGACTTATGTCCAACGGCATTCTCGATCCCCTTGATTTTTCAAATTTTGATGTGTGTGTGAATTGTATTAAGGGGAAACAAACAAATGTAAGGAGATTTAATGCTAACAGGAAATCAAACATCTTAGAACTTATACATACAAATATTTATGGACCATTCCCTACAGCTTCTTGGAATGGTCAACAATATTTCATTACGTTTATAAACAATTTTTCACAATATAGCTACCTTTACTCATTCATGAGAAATCACAATCACTGAATGTGTTCAAAAGTTATAAGGTTGAAGTTGAGAATCAACTTAAAAAAAGAATCAAAAGCATTAGATCTAATCGTGGTGATGAGTACTATGGTAGATATGACAGATTAGGTGAATAACGTCTAGGCCCATTTGCAAAATTCCTAGAGGAAAGCGGTATCATCCCATAGTACATCATGCCGGTTTGCCCATTATGAATGGTGTTGCTAAAAGACAAAATAGAACGCTTAGGGACATGGTGAAGAGTATGATTAATCATTCTACCTTACTAGAATCACTATAGGGAGAGGCATTAAAGACCGCAGTATATATACTCAATAGAGTTCCAATTAAGGCAACCGAAAAAACCCTTTATAAGCTTTGGATGGGCAAGAAGCCTAGTTTAAAGCATTTGTACATTTGGGGATGTTCAGCTAAGGCAAGGCCTTATAAGCCAAATGAAAAGAAATTGGACTCAAAAACTATCAGTTACTATTTCATTAGATACTCTAAAAGGTCTAGGGGTTACAAATTTTATGATCCCATAACTAAGTTTATTTTTGAGATGGGTAACGCCCAGTTCTTTGAGGATGTCAAGTTTGCAGGGGGAGAAAGAGTTAGGGACTTTGTCTTTAAAGAGGAATATGTTGATATTCCTCCAATTGCCATTGACAATGATCAAGAACAGCCTCTTATACCTAACATTGTTCAAGAAGCAACTCCAGATCAAGACAATGTCATTGAACCTTCCATTCAAGTTCAAGAAGTTGTTCCAGAAGAACAAACTCTACCACCTCAAAAACCTATGCCATTAAGGAGATCCACTAAGGAGAGGAAAAGTGTGATACCAGATGGTTACATTGTATTTCTCCAAGAACATGAGGTTAACATTAGAGTGATCGAAGATGATCCGATCAACTTCCATCAAGCCATGGAAAGTTCTAACTCTTAAAAGTGGATTGATGCCATGAATGAAGAGATTAAGTCTATGAAGGACAATGACGGATGGGACCTTGTCCCATTGCCTGAAGGTGCGAACCCATTGGTTACAAGTGGATATTTAAAACCAAGAGGGATTCGAAGGGCAATGTGGAGAGGTATAAGGCACGTCTTATTGTTAAAGGCATCACACAAAAGGAAGGCATCGATTATAAAGAGACTTTCTCTCTAGTTTTATCGAAAGACTTTTTCAGGATTATAATGGCTTTAGTGGCACACTTTGATCTTGAGCTACATCAGATGGATGTCAAGACTGTGTTTCTCAATGGTGACATTGATGAGACAATTTATATGATGCAACTAGAAAACTATGACATTGATGAGACAATTTATATGATGCAACTAGAAAACTATGTGTCAGGTGACACAAAGTCTATGGTTTGCTAATTAAAGAAATCCATCTATGGGCTTAAGCAGGCATCTCGTTAATGGTATTACAAATTTCACCAAGTTTTTATCTCATTCAATTTTAAGATGAATTTGGTTGATGATTGTGTATGCCATAAGTTTAGTAGGAGTAAGCACATTTTTCTAGTTTTATATGTGGATGACGTATTGCTTGTCAGCAATGATATAGGCTTGTTGCAAGAAACCAAGAGATTTCTAGCAAAAAAATTTGAGATGAAAGATTTTGGTTATGCAACTTTTGTATTAGGAATTCAGATACATCGAGATCATTCTCGAGGTATCCTTCGATTATCACAAAAGGCCTGCATCAAAAAAGTTCTTAAGAGATATGGCATGCAAGATTGCAAACTAAGTGATACCCCTATGGCAAAAGGAGACAAGTTTAATCTTGAATAGTGCCCTAAGAATGATTTTGAGGAAAAGGAAATGCAAAGATTTCTTATGCATCAGTAATAGGGAGTCTAATGTATGCTCAGGTTTGTGCATGTCAGGATATTGCATAAGTTGTTGGGATGTTAGGCAGATATTTAAGCAATCTAGGAATGGATAATTGGAAAGCAACTAAACGGGTTATACGATATTTACAAAGAACAAAACATTACATGCTCACATACAAGAGGTCAGATAAGTTAGAGATCATTGGGTATTCAGACTTTAACTTTGCAAGATGCCAAGATAGTATGAAATCTACGTCGGGCTATATCTACCTGCTAGTAAGAGGTGCTATCTCCTGAAAGAGTGCTAAACAGTCTCTTATAACCTCTTCTACCATGGTAGTAGAGTTCATAGTGTATTATGACACATCCAATCATGGAATATGGCTATGAAATTTTGTCACTAGGTTGCGAATTATGGATGGAATTGAAAGGTTTTGTGACAATAAATCAGCAGTCTTATATTCCAACAACAATATGAGCTCCACGAAGTCAAAGCACATAGACATTAAGTTCCTGGTTGTTAAAGAAAGAGTTTAGAGTGGTCAAGTGTCTATAAAGCATATTAGTACAAACTCTATGGTTGCGAATCCGCTTACTAAGGGACTACCACCCAAGGTATTTCATAAGCACACTGCTCATATGGGTGTCATGTCATTTGAGGATATTGAGTTTTACTGGAGTTTGTAATTTTGGATGCTTTTCTTTTATAGACACATTTTCAGTTATTTCAATTTATGGATATTTGAGGTTATGTTTTGCATAAATAAAGTCTCTTTTAGTTTTTTCACACTCTAATTTTGGTATGATTTGATCTCGCTAAAGTTTAAGGTGGACCAGTTGGAAATAGGCATGTTTAGATTACATCACATGTAATTTCCATGCTACATATCCATACTTGATCTATGTCATTTGGTTATGTTGATATACGTGATCAAGGATAGATTTAGTTATGATATATGTGTAAAGAAAGTCGCCCTGGTTCTATATTGACATAACTGATGGACAAGATTGTTCAAAAATGTCTTCAGTTATAATAACAAAGATTTTGAGCTCATAAGGTATATTATAACATACAATTATAAGGTAACATATATATATATATGTAGTCCAAGTGAGAGATTGTTAGATTTATTGGACGTTCACATATATATTAATAATAATTGTATGTAAACTTGCTATTATAAAAGGTTTGGCCTAAATTAAAAGTGATCTAATTGTGTTAAATGGACCTAAGTTACCTCATAAAGTATGGGTCCATACGTATAGATACTCTATTTGAAATTTTTAATTTTATGATGGGCCAAAAATTAAAAATAAGGAGAACATGTACAATTATATATAAAAGGGTTATGGTCCCTAAATTATATGTATAATTCTTTTCTAGCATCCTATCATTAGAAAAGTGAGAACCCCTTTCTCTGAAAATTATACATACTAATTTAGAAGATCAAGAACCCAGATCTAGAACTACTAGACCAAAGATTTTTAATAGTATTCATGGATTTAGGTACGCTTCCACATCTAGTCTATTTTCTTGATGATTTAATATGATAGATCTAGTTAGATGATTATTTTCATCTGAATAAAGAATTTTCCCAACAATTATTTTTTTTTCCTTTTGTAGGTGCTGGACATCCCTCTCTTTTGTATGGTAGATCAACATATCAACATCAACTTGCCCTATTTTGCTCAGAAAAGCTATTTGCATGTTATGCAGATACAAATAAATAGAAGATCAGAGAGAATGAGCATGTAAGTATAAGGTTATTATGTACATATATTATTATTTTTTTTGTTCTTATTAATTTCATTCTTTTCTTTATATTTTAAATTTTAAATTTTTGTTTTTTAATTGAAAAATAAAGAAACTAAATTGTTCGCTCATTTTTATTTAACTTTTTTCATTTCTTAATTTTTAAGAAAATAAAGCATTTAAGTTAATTAAAAATTTTGTAATTATTTTAATGAAATCTGCTTAATGTGAACTATCTTGAGTTACGGGCATATATAGGTGCATGTACTCTGTCATTTGTTTCTGTATTCTGTCTTCTTGTGTTATGTTATTTGAGCTGGTGTCTCTTCTAACTTTTATTCTTTCCTGTACCCATCATATAAGATATTGGTTTGAACCATGCTACATTATACTATTTGTCCTTCTTTTGTAGCTTTCTTGGGTTATATTATTTAAGTTTATTGTTACTTCTTTTGGGACCCAAAAATTTATGTGATTACGATTGGTAATTTCTACTGGTTTTGTTGTTAGTTGACCTTAATTTTGATAATTGTGTTCTTTTATGTTTTGTATTGGAACATTAAGTGATTTGGTTAATGTATGATAGCGTTGTGGTTTTCTTTTAGTGTGTGGTGAATTTTTGTCTTGTACTTTTTTGGTTTGTTGTCTGAGGCATGGATGCCATGCAAATGAGGTTCAGGAGACAAGAAGTTTTAGAAAGAAAGAAGAATAAACAATCTATCAATGCTGATGGCATTTCTTTTTATTAATGCAATTTGTTAATATTACGTTCATTAATGAATGTACTCTTTTTTTGATTCCAACACTAATTGGGTTGGGCGTGCATTGTAACTGTAGCTGTGGGTAGGCTTGAACATAGACGTTCAAATCTTGTGTCTAACACTCTGAAGAAAGCTAAAAGTTTTGCATTAGAGAATACTCCTCCGTCAATGGTTCCTTATGTGCATACTCAAGGATCAAATGAGGCGGTTTATGTTCATAAATGTAGACATGTGTTCACTTATGTAAAGTAATTGTGCACGGGAGTTGGGCCCAAAGTTCAACTCTGTGGTAGGATATGGTATGCAGATCCTTTGATATTTAATTTGCCCTAAAAAATGCACTATTTTTCAATCCAGTCTTTATAAAATTAATTTTTCAGTTGGATCCTATTGTTACTAGTTATTATCAATTGGGCCCAAATTTATGTGGAACTATCTAAATTAAATGGAAAAGTCTAGCATGTCACAGGTAAGCCATATTTTTTTTCTCCATCTAATATCACACGTGACAATATTGGAACAAACTACACCTACCGTTTCTAGGTGAATGACCAAATTAGAACAAGCCATAGCACTGCACAGGGCTGCTAGTGGTTGGAATGGCCTTGGGATCAATAGCCGTTTGTTAATTCCTGTCCCTTACGATGCTCTACTACTATCGCTGAGGAATAGAGTCTACAACATTGAGCACAATAGAAACCTATGTGTCTTATTTTCTATTCTTATCCTGCATTAATTTGATATCCGAGCCTAAGCTAAGTTTTATACACAATCCCGCCACAAGCTTGCTCAACGCGTCTATTTAACGTACCAAACAACCTTGCTACTTCTACCTATCATTTCACATTGCCATGTCAGCTCTAGATCACCCATCATTGCCATGTTATCACTGAGCAAGCTGCCACATCAGCTGTTGTGTCGATGTCTGACCAGTGACCAGCATGTTTACTTATTGACCTAAATTGTTGATTTCAGATTGGACCTCTTTTGCAAAGTATTTTGACCTCCTAAGCATGTTTTTTAGCTCTGTTATGACATTTGATGACTCTGATGCAAGTTTTGAGCTTTTAAAATTTGATTATACTAATCTGTTGTTATTTTTGAGAGAATTTTGGACTTTTGACCTTCTCGTGTTGATTTTCATGGTGTACTACCTTCTAAGCTACAGGTATCATCATTATTATGGTAGTACAAATTCACGAAGTTACCATAGCCATAAGAGTAATAATAGAAGGATAAATTACTAAGAGTTTCACAAAAAAGCCCATTTCCTTTACAACTATGGATTCATGTGTAATATTTATGAGGCACTTCTTAAACGTTGTTATGAATATATGGAGGAGAATAGGGAAATAACTAAGGAGGTAAAGGCAAAGTTTATGCTTCAACAAAATGCAAAGCATGATTTTCAATCTATAGAAGTTGAAGAAATATAGATTTTGCTAAGTAAGAACTTTTTGCTTTTGAAAAGACTACAACAAATGAGTTGGAAAATAAAATTTATGAATCTTGTGAGCCTCCTTCTAATTTAGAAGACGAATATTGGGATGAAGAAAATGATATTGATCCTAAGAAAGAAGCTTAGAGTGAACAAGCAAATAGTCCAGTTGAGATCAACAATATTGGAATTGTTGATAATGTTGCAAATGAAATTGTTAATGGGCAAGCTAAAGAAATTAGCGATATTGGTGTTGTTAATCTTATTAAAATTATTGATCTTCTAGGTGCTATTGGTGTTCCTGTTGATGTTTCAGTTAGCAATGATGTTTTAGATAAAATTGTAGATGTTCCAACTAAAGAGGTTAATAGTATTGTTGTTATTAATTTGAAGTCTAATCTAAAGTTGTCCCAAGTTCATGTTGGTTTCCTTTTTGAAATTGTTCAATATTTCTTACCCAACCAAGGAAAAATGATACAAAATAAGAAAGATTTAATTATATTTTATGTAATATTTAATTATTTTATAATTTAAAATTTAAGATTTGTTAAAAATTTAAAATTATTGAGAATTTATCATTTTATACTATTCTCTTAAAAAATAAGATTTTATTTAATTTAAAATTTTTTAAAATTTAAATTATTTTTAATTACCTTAATAATTTAAGATTTTGGATTACTTATTTAAGACATTGATATTATCTCTAATAATTAAAATTGAGTTATTAAATTTTAATTATTTAAAAAATAAAAACTTGTGTATCTAATTTTCAGTTATCCAAGATCTCTATCTCCTAGACCAACTCTAGCTAAAGTAGTAACCAATTAACCATAGCCCAAGGTTCATTCAAATCAATTACAGGAGAAAGGAAGCTTGATTTGACATTTGAAATTCTAAAATATAAGTCTCTAAAAAGATGTATTATGCTTTTACAATAAAACAAAAATCTTGTTAAACTTTGTTAACAGATCAATCAGACTAACAAATTGGCAAGGATGGAGAGCACGGGAATCATGAGAAATTAAATTTTAACTTTATATAGTTATACAAAGTTGAACATAGTTACAATGAAAGTGGAGTCCAGTTAGAGGCAACAAACGGAAAGGCCATCCATGACCCTTGTGTTCAGTAATCTTTCGAACTCCTAAAGAACGGACAACCAGATCATCAATTCCATCATCCGTTTCAGAAGCAGGCCAAACGGTAACAATTGACCCGCACCAGAGCGCAATCCTGCAATCGGGAATCAGCAATCAGCCAGTAATCTTGGCCAGCCAAAGTGGGAAACCATTCAAAAATAGAAATATGAAGATGACAATTTGAACTGATCAGAATTGAAACAGTTAAAAAAGGCTACAGGGATGCATTCATACATGACCACTCCTGCAACCTATTGTTCGGGAAAGACCTGATTTAACATCACATACAGCAGAAACTGAAATGGGAAGAGAACTATTGGAGACAAACCGCATTAAGAACACATCAGTAGGAACAGTGCTGGAAAATTGACGACATACGAAGTTTGTGTGACTCCTGTTTCCATTCTGATCTTGCTTAATGAATGGTGAAATTGACCAGAAAGTCCAAAAGTGTGGCGTTTACAAAAGGAAGAATGAGAAAGTAAAAGTAATTTAAAAATAAAAGAAAGGCTGTTGTTGCTTGCTTGGCTTCGTGGTATCGAATAAAGGCAAGGTGGACTTGTAAAGCAGCTTGCACCATGTACGCAATTTCCTTTGCATAACAAAACATCTTTTGCCTAACTAAAGTAATCTCGATGATTGGAAGAACAGAAGTTGCTATGTAATTTCTCATGTTTGGCTAAGCACCAAACAGGAACAGTTGATAAATATTAATTAAAGTAACGAATCGGAGTTTTTAAAGTTGGCATTTCAGAATATCTAATGAAATAAAATTCGGTCAACACTGCAGAAGATATTTTTCATTGAAGGTAGACTTTATTCAATGACGCAAATTTACTATGATCCAGATTGACCCAAATGGATTACGAATACCATTAACACTGCAACACTTCAAATCATTGCAGCAAAAAATATGAAAAGGAAAAAAAAAACTTGAAGAAAGAAAGGAAAACTGGTAGCTTGTAATCTAACTTGAACTGCTCAAAGTCCATTTTGTAATAAATTTTCTTCCGAAACGATAAGGAACTTCTAGGACAAATAATGAAGGAGGAATACACAAGTATGACCAACGGTTCCCCATTCTGTTTCATTGTCTAATTCCCTATGCCTTACTTGGAAGAATTGGGATACTCTGTTCATTCCTGAAGAAGTTTTCTGGATCAACTGCAGTCTTAACCCTCACCAATCTGTCAAAATTGCCATTGAAGTACTTGGTCCCATAAACCTCCCCTTCTTCAAAGCTATTCTTATCAAAGTTATTGATCCCAATATCAAGGTCCCTGTAATTCAAGTAGGCACTTCTTGGGTTCTTGGACACAAATGGGGTCATGTAACTGTATAGCCTTTTAGCCTGAGTTGTATAGTTCAGGCTTAAAGCAGGAGATGGATCTTCCCAATTCACAGAGTACTGAATTTTAAAGAGATTGCCTGAGCGGTGGGGAAACGGCGTAGCATCGGCTGGGATCTCATTCATTCTTCCACCGTAAGGATTGAAAACAAAACCCACTTTTCCCAATTCAAGCATCTTCTTCCAGATCCATTCCAACCCATCTCTGGATATCGGTGTCTGCACATAATCAGATTTTCTTTTCCCAAAAATGGCAGAATCAAGATTTCGGTCGAGCAGGGATTCCGGATTGGTAGCATTGTCATTACTATTATACCAAACTACAGAATTAATCCAGCTCATTTCAGTACAACTTTCTTTTTTTAGACCCAATAAAGGGAACTCCTTCGCTAACAGCGTCACAACTTCATCAGCGCCTCCAAGAAACAAAGCCACAACCGATGCTCTAATAGTTTTCTGCCCCTTCTGGATCTTAGAACTCACAGGCTGTAAAAGCAACCTCATGAAAAGCCTATCATCAGTATGCGGCGCAACCTGCTGCCACTGGACAACAAGGTCAGTGGCATTCTGTTCCAATGTCTTCTCAACCCGAAAAACGGTAACAATTTCTGGCACAGGAACCAATTTAACAGTGTAAGACAATATGACTCCAAAACTTGCCCCACCACCTCCTCTAATGGCCCAGAATAGTTCCTCCCCCATTGAATCCTTATTAAGAATTCTACCATTGACATCAACAATTTGGGCATCGATAACATTATCGACGGAAAGCCCATACTTTCGCAGCATGTTGCCATAACCTCCCCCACTCAAATGGCCACCGACACCAACTGTAGGGCATACCCCAGCTGGAAAACCATGAACTTTACTCTTTTCCCAGATTCTATAATAAACTTCGCCAAGTGTAGCACCGGCTCCAATCACAGCAATCTCGTTTTGTATATCGACTGCGACATTCCTAAGATTGAACATGTCAATGATTATAAAGGGATTGCTGGAGACATAAGAAATGCCCTCAAAATCATGGCCGCCGCTTCTGATTTTGAGTTGAATTCCAATGGATTTCGCGCAAATCACAGCCGCCTGGACATGGGATTGCTGCAAAGGGGTGACAATAATTAAGGGCTTTGGTGTGGAAGAAGTATTGAACCGAGCATTACGAATGTAGGCTCGAAGAACAGAGGAAAAGGAAGAATTGGTTCGAGCAAAGACAATGTTGGAAACTTGATCTTGGTTTGATGAGTTTGTGTATTTCGTTAAGCACTGAAGAAAAGGCCCATAGACTGAGTCTGTAGATGGCGCTGGCTTTGCCAAGGCGGCAGAGACATGAAGTGCAAACAGAACGCAAACAAAGGGAAAGGCAGAAAGACTCGATTTTCCCATTTGTTGAATATGAATAAGGGGAACGGAAAGGACAGTGCGAAGGTGGATAGGGATTTATAGGGTCACATGGGTTTGTTTGAAAGTCGGAACGCATTGCCGTTGGTCCAAAGCCACTGTAGCAAGGAAAAGGAAGTTATTTCCAGCACGGAGCACCTAATTATTGACGAGAGACCGTGGAGTTTCCATGGACACGTAGATTATCCGGAAATCTTCGCACAAAATGAAAATAAAAAGAAAAAAAGAAGATTGCGGAGGGGATCTGCTTGGGTTGTGCCGCTAATTTTTGTAAACGCATCGTATTCTTGCTGTATCGACTTTCTTTGATAAGACCACGCATTTGTTTAATTGAATTTCAGATTTTTTGTGATGTTGACGAAATTAACGCAGTCAATTGCGGATATAAACCTGTTATGGTTATAAAAATTAAGGATTTTGCCTTTGTTTGGTTTTCACTTAATTTACATGTGAGGGGCTATGTATCTTGAAGGCAATAAGTTTAAGTTGTTAGACGTATAATTTATGCATTCAATTTTCATACCATATCGTCAGTGTCATTGCATCAAGTCGACTTTATATGTGGGAGAATTGGGTGTGAGATAAGTATTTTCCAAATTATTATACCGGGTCAAGACTTTGACATAA
Organism: Dicorynia guianensis; assembly: GCA_037013595.1. Lineage (NCBI taxonomy): Eukaryota > Viridiplantae > Streptophyta > Magnoliopsida > Fabales > Fabaceae > Dicorynia > Dicorynia guianensis. Next base: position 6,468,348 of record JASUAB010000010.1, read on the forward strand.
TATTCTAAAACAATTTTAAATGTGATAAACCACTTATCATATTGGTCTCTTGGCAACTTCTACCGTTTTCTTAATTTTTCCAATCACAACTGATTGTTTCTCAATTGTCAACTTGTTTTTCTTTTGTTTTCTTGTGGAAAAACACACACCCACAAAGTTATTATACATAATTTATTAATAAAGATTTAAGTATCTTATTCAAAGTTTTAAGTATTTGCATATTATTTGTTCTATAACATTCGCCTATATCCCAATCCTGATTTTATTTAATTTTTAATAGAAACATAGAGAGATTAAATAATCAAGTTATTGAATTTTTAATTGATTTATTCTTTTAATTGACTTGGTCTTATAACAGCACATTTATTGGGCCAACGTTGCTTACCTTTTGATAACAACCATTATGCTTATTAATTCATATTAACTATCAGTGGCTTCTTATCTTTTTAATTACCATGAAGTTATTCTTCTTTAGTTCCTCAAACAGATCAAATTTGTTAGCAATAACCACAATTATTATCTTCTTTTTATTATCCAAAACCGTAGTATCTTTCTTATGGTCTCGGTTGTTTTTGCACCCAAACGGCTATGACTTGTTTTAACAGCTTGTTCATATTTCAATTAACCATACCAATGGCTCTTTTCATCATTCCCTAACTGTTTTCTTCGTATAAATACTATCCAATCATAAGGTGTTAATGTGTGAAGAAGTCATATTATGTTAAACTAATTCTATCCTATTTGCTAGATTACTATTTATATATATTTTATTATTTTTATTGATCTTATATCTTGATTGTGACTACATACAATTAAAAAAATCTATTAAATATTGAAAGATTATTGTATTCAAGATTTTTACACTTGAGTAACAGCAAAGTAATCTTTAAATATAAGCTTAGAATCTACACATAATTTTCAATAATAATTAATTAAGAAAGGCATATTACTAAAGCCAATCCATTAAGAAAGGTATCTGCAAACTGTAAAGAAAACCATAATACCAGTTTTAGATTATTATATAATTAAGTTATTAGACATGGTATAATAACGAAAAATTTATATAGTATTATAAAAGAAAATTGATTAAAATTTTGTCTGACATATTTATACTAAAGAATTAGTATATACCATCATTTGTTTTTTAATTGTCATTAAAATTTTCTATTAGATTGATCAAGCTTAAAAGGTCAAAGTTTACTGTTCTTTAATTATCATTAGTTTTTGGGAAATGCTCATTTGGCACGTGAAATAATATTTTGTCATTAAGCTCTATTTTTTAAACTATAATCCTTATCTGTTTGTCTGTACCTAAGGATTTTTTTTTATCAATTTGCTGATGAGATTACCTCAAGTTGAGATTGTCAAAGTCATGCTACTAAAATGAAAAAGTTTGAGGAAGATAAGTGATAAGGAGCCCACAGAGCTAATGTTTATGTTACAGATCTTAAATAAAAAGCTTATTTATTTTAAAGGATTAGTTAAGTGATTATTTAGTTTAAGTTTAGAATTCATAAAATCTTAAATTTTAAAATATAAATTATTAAATTTTAAAATTTTAAATTTTAAATTATAAAATTTTAAATCTTAAAATCTAAATCTTAAAATTATTAACTTACCTGAAACCATAGAAGCTTAACCACAACATGGCACTAACTCCTAAAACAAACACTAAACTTTAAATTACAAATACTAACATCCTAAATTCAAATATTTAAAATATAAAACTTTAAACTCTAAATACTCTAAAACTTCACCCTAAACTGTAAGTTTTAAAATTTTATATTCTAAATCTTAAAATTATAAATTTTAAACCTAAACAAGAGGCAATACATAGCATTAATCCTTCTCCTAAAGCCCTAAACCTAAAAACCCATCTTAAAAATTAAAATCTAACATCTAAATTGTAAAGCAATCTTACCATAAAACTTTATTAGGGTCATGGTTTTTATGGTTTAGCATTTTAAGATTTAAATAATCTCTGCTTATGATTTTATTTTAAGTTTTAGGGATTAAAGTTTTAGTATTTAAGGCTTAAGCTAATCATTTAGAGTTTAAAGTTTAGTGTTATACCATGTTTAGGGCTTTAAAGTTTAAGAGTTTGAATTTTAGATTTGTTTAAAGTTTTAAAATTTTAAGTTTAGCATTTCAAATTTTAGAAATAAATAACTCTCACATGTGTAGGAGTTACTAAAATGTCACAAAATTTCACATTGGCTGTTTGATTGTTTAGTCTCATAGCTTAGTTTACAGAATCTAATTAATTTAATGGTGCAAATTCATTCAAATGAGTATTTACCAAGATTCATCTCTTATGAATAGCTTTATGAACTTTGACCATAAATCAACTAAATAAATTAAATAATAATGCAATTGGTCCTTTATAATTAATAAACAAAATTTTAAAAATCTTATAGAATAAATATTAGCCCTACGAAGTCCTTATGCTTATTTTCCCAAAGTTTATGTCATAAATTTGTACTATAATATTCTTATAACTAATTTTCTATATATTATTATGGCTAGGTTTATATTGTTCTAGTTAAATTTTTGTCTAATGTTATAGCTGATTTTTTCAACAATGTTATGACTAATTTAAATTTTTTTTAAAAAAAATAACGCTTTTACTTAAGAATTTATCCGTCAGTAAAAATAGAAAATTAAATTTTATCAAAGGATAAATTCCTTAATAAAATAAAAAAATATCTCGGTAAAATAAATCTTTTTACAAAAATATTGTATTTTATGGAAGAAATTTTTAATTTTTATCAAAGGAAATCCATTACTAATTTTGCAAAAAATTGAAAAATTCCTTGGTAAAAATTTCCAAGGCCAATTGTATCCCTCATAAGTATGTCGGTAAAATATTTCAGTGACTATTTTTTATTTTTATCGTTAGAAAAATTTGTCGGGCAAATTTCTAGTAGTGTATATTATTGCTTAGTGTGTAGATGCCCTTGACAATATTGAATAAATTTGGGATGACATTCATATCAAACAGTTTTGACTTTAATGGTAATTTGTTTTGAGGCTAGCTCATACGGTGTATCGTATGAACTTAAAGCGATTCTAATGGTGTTGGACAATATTTGTATGACTTATTTAGTTGTTTTTTAAAATTTTGTTTTAATTATGTTTGCTAAAAACTTAGGTTGATTAGAATTTCTTTTTTAATTTGAGTAATTTAAGTCTAGCAAACACTTTTTTATTTTGTAAACCTTTAATATAATACAATTATTATGAACATGATATTTTTGTGACAGATTTTGACTATATATTATGGATGTAGATAGTACATCATCAAGCAGTAATTTATGTAACTTTGATGAATCATCATCTGATTTTAGGGATGATGAATTAGCTAAAGTTATTTATAATTAGCAAGGTTTGTGATTATGAACAAAAATTTCTAAACAAAATAAAGGTTAGAATATCTTCATTAGTTCATTCATTGTTGAGTTATCAAATGGATCAGAAATGGCTTCTTTTGAGCTATTGTAAATGAAAAAAAAAACATTTTTCAAGAGCAAAAGTTACTTAAATTATTCAAGGAACATCTGTGAAACTCACAAGTCACAATCGTGTTTTCACAGAATCAATGTAGAAAATTTATCCAGAAAATATGTTAGTTATTCTTAATATCTTGGTTTTTTATTATTGATTTCTCCCTTAAATTTTATATAAGGTCTCCTTAATTAAATCTTATTAGTCAACTCTTATTTATTATTTTATTTTCCATACTAACTCGTTTTTGTTAAGCTCATCCTTGTAGACACCTCAATCTATTCTACAATAATCACATTATATTTTGAGTGTAATTAAAATTTAGCGTTGTTGGTGGGAAAGTGCTATCAAAATCAAGTTTTTTCTCTTAATTTTATTTTATTTTCTGCTTTGGTTTACATCCATTTCATATTTATTTTTTCCTTTCTCTTCTTTCTTCTTTCTTCTTTTCAATCAATCTTGCTCATAAATTTCCACTACTTTAGTTTTTTTTTTAAGGTTTCTGTTAAGAAAAGAAAGAATATTGTGAGAATTGAACTAGAATTAACACAAGACCAAGTAAGTGAAAATTCATTTGATTCGTCTTCTTCTAGCAGCATAGTCAACACAAGGATAATCCTGTCCAATCCTTAAAAGACTTCCTATACCCTACATGCATAGCCAAACCTAATGCACCACAATTTGATATCAAAGTTGAAATGATTCAACTATTGCCTATTTTTCATTATTTAGAAAGTGAAAATCTACATGTACATATTAGAGGATTTGAAGAGGTAGTGGCCACCTTTCATAGCCAAGCCAATGCTATAAATTTGGTCAGATTAAGATTTTTTCCATTCTCCCTTAAATGATAAAGTTAAAAGTTGGTTATACTCTCCGAGACCTAGAGCCATAGGCATTTGAGAAGAAATGAATCAATCATTTTTCAATAAATACTTTCGCACCTCAAAACCAATGCTTTAGGGAAGTTTTAAAGAGTTGTTAAACATATATGTCCTCACCATGGGCATTGAAATTGGTGTTTAGTTAGCTAGTTTTATAACGGACTCACAATTAGAGATCGAGTGCCAATTTGTTGAAATGATGTGCAATGGTGAGTTTCTTCGCATAGACCTTGAGGAAGCCATAGAATATCTAAATGACCTTGTTCAAAAGGCTTACATCTAGACTAGATCTTGTGCTACTGATAGCACTAATAGGTCAAAATCAATAGGGATCCATTATCTTCAAGATGAAGAGATAACCTTAAAGCCCAAGTAGTTACCTTAACTAAGCAGCTAGATGCCTTGAAAACTAGAGATAGTAGAATTACCCACATAGTTATAGGGTTGAATCACAAGCTACATGTTTTATTTGTGGAGAAAAAGACCAATTAGGCCAAGATTGTTGCACATTGAGTGAGATGAGAGTGGTCTATGAGAAGCAGTGTAATGCCATTAGAATGTTTAGCGAACCTTATTCATCTTACTTAGAAGCATATAATCTTGGTTGGAAGAACCTCCCAGCAGTCTTTAGTTAGAAATCTGATTCCAACCAAACTGCATCATCCAACAAGCAATGAAAAATGACAACCACCAAGTTCCTATTCCTCCCCTCAATGCTATGCCCCTTCTTTAGAAGGAACCTTACAAAAGTTTGAGTGTGCTTTTGTAGGTGGTAGAAGAAAACAAGGAGATCGAGAGCCAACTAAGCAAATTGACTAATGTCCTTACTGTATAAAAACTAGGAAAATTTCCTTCTCAACCTAGTCCAATACAAAGGGGCAATAGGTGGCATAAACGTCTACATCTAATTCATAAAATATCAAAGAAGTGAACACCATCACTACTTGAAGTGGTAAGGTCTCAGGTGAACTAATTTTATCAAATCCTCCAACCAACACAAGCACCACCACTATAAGTAGCACAAAGGATACCCCCACAGAAGAAGTAAAAAGGAAGGTTCAGGTTCGGTGCCCTTTCCCCACGCTCTCAAATTTGGAGGGAAAGTTCCCAAAATCCAAGGTGAGATCCTAGAAAACTTGCAACAAGTTAAGATTAGCCTTCCTTTGTTACATTTGATCAAGCAAGTACTGGCTTATTCCAAGGTAATCAAGGGTCATTACAGCATGAAAAGGAACCATCATGTCAAAAAGATCGCATTCTTAACAAAGCAGGTGAGTGTGATGATTGAGCAGAAAATACAAAGATCCAAGATGTCCTACAATCGCTTGTCATATTTGGACACGAGTTCAGTTAGACCTTGTTGGATTTAGGATAAAGTGTAAGTTTAGTCATGCTCTTTTTAGGTTTCTCTTTTACTAGATATTGTCAAATTGATATATTATCGAATTTGGACAAACTTTAAGATAGTTTTTGCATGTTCTAAAATTGAGGAAAAGTTGGTTCATAACAAATATGGTTGTTTTTCTTATGATCTTCACACACACATCTTTCAGTTGTTTGTTTGGGATATAAAACTTTTCATAAAATCTAAGTAAAAGATAGATTTGCAAAACATATTAGTGATTCTCATGCCTTGCTCTTTTATTAATTATTTATTTTGCCCTCAAATTTTATATCAGTTTTTCTTAATTAGATCTAATCAATCAACTCATATTTATTGTTTTATTTTCTTTACTCACTTATTTTGTTAAGCTCTTCCTTGTGAGATCGACACCTCAATCTACATTACCTGAAATTATTTAATTATAGTGACATTTATGTTGGAACCGTGAGCACTATCTAAAAGTGTTTCGTTATTGATGGATGAACACCCCTCTTTAAAAGTATGTATTACGTTGGTAAGTGAAAAGATGAACATTGATGGAAAATTTACCGACGGACTTCTCATCCCACAATAATTCCCTCAATATTTTGCCTGCTTTATGGTGAGAACGTATTGTCATTTGATCATTTGATGAATAATCCATCACTTTTTGTAGTTTTTAACGTATTGTCATGTGACTTCTCATCATATAGGGTGAGATATTGGATGCCACACGCAAGATTGGTTTGGCAAGAGGAAGACAAGCTTTCTATTTCACTTAATTTAAAGTATAAATGTTTTCCCAGCTTTTAATATGATTCATTTCAAACTTGTTTGTTTAAATGTGGACAAAAGATTAGCTATGCTCCTGAGCATGAGACCCAAATGTGAGGCGCATTTTTCTCTTGTGGCTTCAAACAGCAATTCGAGATGTTCTGAGATGAGCATCAAGATGGCAAGAATTGAGGGCACGAGTCGGTAGCTAATTATGATCAGATTAACATTTATAAGGTGATAATAGTACAAAGATGTTGTATGGGATCACATGGTGCATCTAAATAGACATTTGGTATAATAGAATTAATTAATCAATCAATTAAAGAGTATATTGTAAGAATAATTAATTAGATGAACTATAATTAAATTAAGATAAATTAGTTGATTTATTTTAATTTGTTTAATGTATAATCTAATTAATTATCCAAATCAATTTTAGTTTAAACTAACTTAATCTTAAGAGATAAGACACCTAGCTAGAGTTCAATTATATCATGGGAAGTTTTAGTTAAAATAGGTTTTAATTAGTGGTGAATATTAAAAATGAGTAAGAGTTTAAAAAAAGTCTACACACTTGATTTAGAAAAAATTTATATGCACAAGAATTTTTTTTACCTCTCAACTCTCCCTTCTTCCTTAAAATATTTTCCTAAATGTCTCATTTCACACATTTGAAATTTGAAATGTGTATATTTGGATGACTTTAGTAGCATTTTCATAATGGCAAGAGGAGCAATAGCAACAATTGTGCATTGATCAAAACGGTAATCATATTGTGAAGTTCATGATTGATTGTTTGTAGTGGTAAATTATGTGTGTGTATATATATATATATATATATATATATATATATATGATTGAAAAACACAAGTAGATTATAAAATGAGTGAAATTTCAATTTATAAAAAAATTTAAGATAAGATTCACTACAGTTAGTTTTCTAAGAGATATTTGCTCTTTTGGAAAGAGTTTCAAGATAAAATGCTAGTGCATTATAATTATATCTGACTATGAATCGGGAAACGATGAAAAAAAATCTATGTTTCATCATCATACAAGGCCTTTAAGGATGGAAAATAATATATGTACGTGCGGACAGCGCATGTTGTCAGAAAGAAAATTTTAGGAAAGAGAGAAAGGTAAGAGTGTGAAAGAAATAAAATATGTGTGTAAATATGTACATTTATCAGTGCTCTTAAAGGATAATAAATCTTTGTCCATACACACCTATGGCTTTTAACTATTTGTGATAAATAATAAGGGATAGCAGTAATATTAGAAGCAAGATGTGAGGTCTTTGCATTTTAGATATATATAACTTTAGAAGAGGTTGTTATAATATCTCCAACTAATTTCTAAATTTTCTTCATAGTGACCAAAAAAGGAGTGTTCAAAATTCTTTCTTTAATAATAAAATTTTATGTAAATTACTTCAATCTCTCTTATATTTTATTTTTATTACACAAACTTTCTTTTTATTTTGTAAACCCAAACAAATTTTCCTAAAAAAATATTTAAAAACTGCACAAAGCTCTTGATTTTTTTAAAAAACTTTCATAAGCCCCTCATATAAATTATTTCATAGTTTTTTTTATTAAATTAATTTAATTTTACTCTAAATTAACAAAATTAAATCTGTCAAATTAAATTAAATATGTTTCATTCTTATATAGATACGTAGTACATAAACCTAAGCTTGTTGTCAGGACTTTATTACAAAAAAAAATTAATTATTTTAATTATTTAAATAAAATTTACATATATAGTCTTATATTAAGATCAAAAAATTTCTAATAACTTAATATAATAATTCATATTAAAAAAAAGGTTACTCACACCAAGAGTCATTACAAATCTTTCTTCGGAAGGGAGATTTACGCAGATTTTCAAAACAGAAGTAAGGTTTATGTAATTCAATAGAATAAAAGGGGTACAAAAGTGATTTAATCTAATTTTTTCATGACGGGTGATTTCTTAGAAGGCAAAGTCAAATACAATAAGGAATGGCTTCGAGATATTTGTGAACTCGTGGATCTTGACATACACGAGTCAACATTTGGTTTGGTGCCTGCAGGGGACCCACACGATCAGGATTCTCTAATAATTATGAGGTGTTGCTGTGTCGTTTCTCTACCTGTTCATGCTAGTCGCGGGCTATTGTTCTGTTCTTCAAAAGCGGCTGGGCCCCCCCAGATCTAGAAGAAATTTTTTCTTTGTATAGAGACGATATTTGTTATAGGCACAGTTCTGATTTTTCTTTTTTCTTGGCTAAGAGAAAGAAGAGTGCAGAATTGAATCCACAAATTTAAGGATAGAGGATAATAGGGATGACTTTTTGAATTGCTAGCTCGGGTCAGAGAGGCCTGTATATAGATTGTCGTTTGCTGATATTGGTGCAAGGTGGATTTAATTATTTTTTATTTGATTCTTAGTATTTTTTAATTAAATAAATCTTTTTCGTATATAAATTTTGATCAAAACAAAATAATTAACATAAAATATTCAAATTTCTTTCACTCAAAATTAAGTAGATTTAGTTTTTGTTGATAATTAATTTTTTTTAAATATATTTTAAAAAATATGTTAGATTAAAAGTTTGTATGTGATGTTTATGAAGTTTTAATTTTTTAGATAGTTCAAAATTATTTACTATTTCATTACCTTATATCAAATAAATAATATATACATTTAGAAAAATATAAAATATAAAAAATTTGATTATAAATTTATAATTATTGAAATAGATAATTTAATATGTTTGATATTATTCTCTAAAAATTTAATAATGACTAAATGGATAAATATATTTAATATTATTAAATGACGTAAATCTTTTGGTTTTTGTAATGGATGGGGGGCCGAAGTGCCCACTTGCAAGAAGGAAAAAGAAGGATGGGCGCTGACTGCTGACCAAGGCAAAAGGAAACAGCTAACGTGCGTGTCGTTGCAACATGTTCATTTAATTAAGATAGGAAAATGTTCGAGAGGGAACCGGTGTTGACGTTTCCTGTTTTGCAATCAAGTGGCTAATAGAAATTTCGCTGTCTCTTAAAAAACCGGTGAGTTAGCCCATTTAGATATTACTCATAAGGATAGATCAATGTGCACTTGAAACTTATGGATGATATTGTGTCGCTGTCTGATCTAATACTCATCAAGAAGACGGCTGTGTCGGGCTTGGGTTTCAGGCATAATCATATAATAATAAGAGAGAAACTACTAAAAACATGGTATTATTAAGTGTCTTTTTTTTAGATTTTCCTTTGTGTGCGACCGATCTCCACCTAACAAGTTAGGTTACTTCTACACCTTTGGCTTCATGCCCAGCCATTCACCTCTCTTGTAGGTCCCCTTTTGAATTTACTTCCCCTGTCGCCTAACCAAGCTTGATCGCACTTGATCGATTCTTCTCTACTAGGTAATTTTATTTTGGTTCCCTATCGATCACCACCCAATAATTGTTCTTTTGTATCATCTTTATATGAACCCCAATTGCCCTCTTTTTTTTTTCCAAGCATTCCACCTGGATCATTGGTGAGGTGTGGCAAGATTCATCATTTTGCATTTTTTTTTTATTATCAAGATTAATGTACTATGGTTAGATTTACACTTTTTTGGATTGATGTCTGTAGATCAATTATTTCGTTCTTGTCCAATTACGCCTCCTCATCTAATTGGTATATTCTAACTTGGATTGATTTCTATATCCTCTGCAATCCATTCTAGAACTAATTTCTTGGAACTCAATTTTGGTGACTCTGGTCCAACCTTCACCAGGCATGAAAAAATTTGAAGTGGCCACTTTATTTTTCCTCTTTCAATTACAACAGCACCAGATTTTATGATGTGAATAACACATCTTATATATGTATTAAATTAAAAATTATTCACAAAAAAGTAAATATAGTATTGTCAAGAAAAGAAGCAAATATATTTTTAAAGCATATTATATTTTTTAATAAAATGAGTAAAAATAATTATTTTATGTGGTTGTAACAAGTAAATCTCTATGCATCACACAAGGAAAAACACTAGTTAGTATTATATGGAACAAAACTTATGTTTTTGGTCCTGTTCTAGTGTTATAAATAATTTTAGTTTCCACGCGGAGTTTGTTTAGCTTGTGAGGTTTGAAACATTTTAGTTATAAGACTATGGTTTTAATTTCTCTCTTAGCAGCTTCTTTTGGCAGGGCTGGAGCTAAGCGTTGTAAGGGGGAATCTTAACTCTTTTAACTTTGAAATTTTTCATATATATACGATAGAAAATTTTGAAAATTTTAGTTTGACATTTCCTAAATTTTGTAAGTGTTATATATAATGTGTAACAGTTTTAAAAGTTTTTAAATAATTCTTTATATATCTTATTAAAATTCTTTTAATTTTCTAAGTGATTTTATATTTTTTAAAATTACAAAATAAATCCTATCTTTTTACTATGTGCACTTATAAGCAAATAACATATAATAATACATGTAACCGCAATATTAAAATTTATAACATGTCTTTACCTCAAAATGAGTTAATCTTTATGCACCTTAAATATTTTATTTATCAAAATAAATAAAAAAATATTTTATTTAAAAATATTTTAATATATAAACACATGAATATAATATTAATTTTACTTATATATATTAAAAAATTATTATTTTTAATTTTCCTAAATTAAAAATTATTTTTAATTTTTTTATTATAAAAGATTCCATAAATTAAAATAATGAAGGGTAAGAAAAGGTAGAATTTAAACCGTAACTTACAAGTTTATTTTAAGCTTATATACCAATGCGTCAGAGACTCCTGGCAGAAATTATCTTTAACTTTTGACTGATAGTTGGGCCATTTGACTCCGGAGAATTTAAAAAATATATAATAAATACCTAAAGGAGTTCGATTGGGATCAATTTCCCAAGAGGAATCGGGTTTCGGACGTAATCAGATTTCCTTTTCAGGAACTAGGCCGTGTTGGGCTTTGGATCAAGTAGACATCATTCGGAATTCAGCCTACCAATTACCGATTTAGTCCAACTCATTTCAGTACAGTTCTCTTTCCTAAGACCCACTTGAGCAAACACCCTTTTACAACCCAAATGGATGATCTGTCTTTGGGAATTTAAAGATAGAGGGTATAGTACTTACCAAAAAAAAAAATTAGAGGATATAGTGAAAGAAAGTTAGATATAAATTAAGGAAAAAAAGTTTATAAAAAAATAACAAGACTAATAAAGTATATTTTAATATAAATTAAAGAGATTGATAAAAAATTAATTATAGTCAAAAAATAATAAAAATAATGTACCTAAATCCCTTCTACAATAATGTTACAACTTCATTGGAGTTAGGAAAAGGATTTGGATCTTTTTATTTTTCTATTTTTGAATTTTAGTAAATTTTTATCTACTGCAGTTTATTTTATAATTATATTTTGAATAAATTATTTTAACTTACTTTTATTTTATAAATACGTTACACATAAATCTATTGTCAATAAACATTTAACCGTTGACTAACAATCTTTAATAGTGAAAGGTCAATCGCTCTAATATACTATAAATTATCAAAGATACTCTTAGTTAAATAGTAATTTTGTTATAAATTGTTAAAAATATCCTTATTAGTTATGTAGCAAAATTTTTGTATTTTGTGAAAATGAAAACATGTTTATAGTATTATTTTATGAATTTTGTACAAAAATGTTATAGTATTATTTTATGTATTTTGTCACAGACAAAAACATATTTATAGTAGTTTTTTGTATTCAGTGCAAAGAAATTCACAAATTACCAAACATGTTTATAGTATTTTTCTATGTTTTGTGAAAAATTTTGTACAAAAAGAAAATATTTGTGAAAACAGGTTCAAAAAAAGAACATATTTTTAGTTTTTTTCTGCAATTTTAAAAAAGTTCATAAATCATAAACAACCATTATGATACCGTTTCTTTAAAAGAGACTAAACATGAATTTAAAGTGGACAAAATTTTACTAATCAATTAATTAGAATAATTTTAATAAATTGAAGCAAATTTACTAATCAACAAAGAATATTTTTGACGATTTACAACAAATTAGGGTGATTGACTTTTAGCTAACAGAGGTTGTTATTCAATAGTTAAGCATTGCTTGACATCAAATTTATGTGTTGCACATTTATAGAATATAAGGGTAGTTATTGTAGATCTTATAAATAGAAAAGAGTTGGTGTAAAAAATATAAATTAAATATAAGAGATAGGTTGGAATAGTCTAATTTTAAATTGTATCTATATATCTTATTTTTTTACTCACTAATTTTGTTTGTATGTCTCATTTTTCTATGTCTCTCCTATTTCACTTTAATCTTAACTTATTTTTAAAATGTCAAGTGATCCTATCATGCTACAAGGTATCAAAACCATCCTTATGAAAAGCCTATCATCTGTATAGGGTGCATACTGTTGCCATTGTAGAACAAGCGCAGCGGCATTTTGTTCCAATGTTTTTTGACCACCAAAAAGAAGAACTTTTTCTGGCACCTGAACCAACTTAATTGTGTAGGACAATATGACTCCACAACTTGCTCTTCCTCCTCCACCTCTAATAGCCCAGAAAATGTCTCCTCACATAACTCTCATTAAGGATTCTATCATTCACATCAACAATCCTTCCATCAATAACATCATCAACAAAGAGCCCATATACGAAACGTGTTACAGTAACTCCACCACTCACATGGCCACCAACACAAGCAGCAGGACAAACAGCCGTAGGGAGGCCATGAAGTTTGCTCCTTCAAAATCCTGTAATAAACTTCTCCAATTGCCGTGCCCACTTGAATAACAGCTTTCTTCTTTTCTATATCGACAGTAATGTTCTTGAGATTGAACATGTCAGGGATTATGAATGGCTAATTACATATATACGACATTCCCTCAGAGTCATTGGCCGCCATTCCTGATTTTAAGCTCAATTCCAATCCTTTATGCGAAAATCACCGCAGCCTGAACATGGGATTCATGTGAATGGGTGATAATGATCAAGAATTTTGAGGTTGAAGATGTATTGAAGCGTGCGTTGTCAATGCGGGCTCGAAGAACGGAAGCCTAAGAAGCATTATCGGTTTGTGAATAGAATACATTAGAGGCTTGCTTTGATGGGTTAGCATGATATCTTTGAGGCACTCAAGCCAAGATTCATCCATTGATGGCTTTGTTGGGGGGCTGCTATTGAGATTAAGAAATGAAAGAAAAAGATGAGCAATAAGAAGGCGAAGCAGACAGCGCACAGAAATATAGGCTATTGTAGTTGAATTCCCTGAAGTGACAGTTTTTAGTGATGTGATTGATGCCTGGAAAAATTGGAACTGGTAGCAATGGTTTTATAAGAGGAGGCAGGAGGAGTAGGCAAACGATGATTAGTTGAAACAAAATCCATATTTCCCAACAGAGCCGTAGACTCATAGGATATCCCAAATTTGGACAAATGCTTAGTTGAGTTGTATAATTGAATTTTTCTTAGAAAGATTTCTCATCACCAAAATTAGTAATAACAAGAGAATCAGATTTCAAATTACAGTAGGCCATCTAAAACACAATTTAAGCTGAATAACAACTATGCTTAACTTTATTTCCGAATTAACTATACACCGCAAAACTTAAGAATAGGAAATGCTGTTTGAATTGTTGTTGTAGAAAGGAAATTGACGGAAGAATCTAGATTTTATGACGAAAGGTGTATGGTATTATTTACCTCTAGTCAAGCCCACTGAAATGGATTCTTTTAAAGTATAATAAAGATGAAGAAGGGAAATTTTTCAATAACATCCTTTTCTCTTCAAATTGAGTGGTATTTGAATAATTATTAGAATATATTTCTGCATATGTCAGACTGTATTCTTCTTGTTTTTGTTATGTTAGCTTTCTCATAGTTTTTCTTTCTGTTACTTTTCTGTTTGGTTTGTTGGCTGAGTTGACAGAGTTAGTTACCTTAGCCAACTCACCAGCTCTCTTTTATAAATAACAAAGATTATTGATAAATGGAACACAAGAAAATCATTTTTTTCTTCTTCCCATTTCTGCCAAAATTGTAAAAATAATTTCTACTACCCTACTGAAGTGATTGTGTAGCTATTGCAGCCTATATTATCAATAGAACAACTACATCCTTGCTAAAGAACAAATCCCTATTTGAGCTGCTGTTTCACAAACCTCCAATTATTCCTACATGAAGGTATTCGGTTGCTTATGCTATGCCTCCACATTGCCTAGCACAAGGACAAAATTCTCCCCAAGAGCAATCAAATATGCACTCCTTGGGTATCCACCTGCTTTTAAAGGATATAAGCTTCTCAATCTTGAGAATAGTTCTAGTTTCATATCAAGGGATGCTTTTCATGAGACTATTTTCCCATTCTCTCTATTGCCTTCACATTCTGATTCCGACTTATTTTCTGATAGAGTCTTGCCCTACCCACAGCCATCCGATACTCACAGCAGAAAGTCCACAAAATCTAGAGTCATAACTCCTCCTAGCTATCTAAGACACTACTGTTGCGATTCTATCCTAAATCCCTCTCTCAAATCTCCCTATTACCCTTTGTCCAATGTACTTAGCTGTCACAAGTGCTCACCCTCATATCAGCATTTCATTTGCAATATTTCTTCTTAGTTTGAACCAACATCATACACTCAAGATGCTAAGTAACCTGAGTGGCAAGAGGCTACGTCTGATTGCTGAGTTGCAAGCTTTGGAAAGAAATCTTGCATGGTCTTTGGTCAAATTACCTCCTGACAAGAAAACAAACAATTGTAAATGGGTATACAGAATTAAATACAAGGTAGATGGATCTATAGAAATGTATAAAGCATGTCTTGTGGTGAAGGGTTTCACCCAACAAGAAGGGGTTGACAACATAGAGCATTCTCACCTGTTGCAAAAGTTGCCATTGTGAAATTGTTCCTCTCCCTTGCTGCCATTCATGGGTGGCATTTAGTGCAATTGGATGTCAATAATGTCTTCTGCATAGTGAACTTGGTTAAGAAGTCTACCTGACTCCTCCACAAGGTTTATTGCTTCAAGGAAATTTCCACCGGCCACAGTTTGCAAGTTAGAAAAATCCCTCAACAGCTCAAGCAAGTTTCAAGGCAATGGTTTGCCAAGCTATCTCAGCCTTTACTCTCTTCTGGTTTCACTTAGCCCATTGCTGATTCTTCTTTATTTTTCAAACACAATTCCACTTCATTCTTAGCTCTACTCATCTATGTAGATGACATTATTGTAGTAGGTAGTGACATGGCCGATCTCAACACTTTTAAGCAGTCTTTTGATGCTCAGTTCAAGCTAGAAGACCTTGGTGATCTCAAATATTTTTTGGGCCTTGGGTAGCAAGGTCTAGCAAAGGAATTTTTTTGTGCCAAAGGCATTATACACTGTAAATCTTGTCTGATATTGGCCATCTTGCCGCCAAACCTAAGACAATTCCTATGGAAACAAACACTAAACTTACTATGGCAGCTGGTGATCTCTTAGAAGATCGTACTTCATACAAAAATTTAATTGGGAAGCTCCTTTATCTGATCATAACAAGACCTGACCTAACCTTTACAGTCAATTACCTTAGCCAATTTCTAGCTGCACCTAGAACTACTCACATGCAAGCTGCCAAGAGAGTACTTCAGTGCTTAAAACATACAATTAGACAAGGTTTACTTTTTCCAGCAGCTCTTCCTTGCTAATTAATGCATTTGTAGGCTTTGACTGGGCATCATGCTTTAACAGCAGGCGATCTATAAGTGTTTACTATGTTTTTCCTGGTGATTCCCTTGTCTCTTGGAAACCAAGAAACAACACATGATCTCCAGGCTATCAGTAGAGGCTAATTACAGATCTATGGGCAACGCTACATGTGAAGTCAATTGGACATTGAGTTTACTCAAGGATCTTCATATCTGTCATCCCTAACTAGCTCTTCTTTTTCTATGACAATCAGGTTGCACTCCATATTGCTGCAAATCCCGTTTTCTATGAGAAAAGCTTCAGTCAATCCTAATCAAAACACTCCATGTCTCGTCTAAAAATCAGGTGACTGACCTGCTCACCCAGCCACTCCACCCAAATCAATTCAACATTTTACTGGGCAAAATGGGTGTGTTGAATCTCCACTCTTCATCTTGAGGGGACTATTAGAATATGTTTCGTCATGTGTTAGATTGTACTCTTCTTGTTTCTGTTATATTAGTAATTTGATAGTTTTTCTTTCTGTTATTTTTCTATTTGGTTCGTTGGCTAAGTTGGCCTCACCAACTCTCTTGTATAAATACCTAAGATCACTAATCAAGAGAAAATCATTTTCTTCTTTTCATTTTGCCAAAACTGTAAAAGTAATTTTTAAATTAGGGTTTTCATGAATGTTATAATTAATTTGATTGGGAATATTTATCAACAACGCTGTTTATATTGTACTTGGGAATGAAACTCACACTTTCAATGATTTTATTTAAATGTGTATAATTTTTTATATATACTTTTAACTCTTATAAACTCAACTGTAAAATATAATAAGTTTAATAATATAAATTTTATATTATAAAATTAAGTAAAAGTAAATTTATAAAAACAGTAAAACTTATTCTACTTGAACTTCCGTTTTCTCCTTCTTTTAAAAAAGATTCTAATCCCCATATCTGTGTTTTAAATCTTCCCGAAAGTATATTGAAGAGAATCTACACGCAAAAACAAGTGTTGTCCACATGAATGTTCTACTGATACAACTTTTTATTAAAAAAAGAAACATACTTTATCTAATATTTAATTGAGGTTTTGCTTAGGGCGTCCATTCGCATAAACATTTAGTGCACTATGACTTAGCAGGGTTTTCCCACATAAAGAACCATATTCTGTTCCAATATAAAATGAAACACATCTAGGGAAAGGGAGGCCAAGCAAAAATAAATTAATGGGGCTTGATTGGTGCAAGCAATAAAAACTAATAACAAATTTGTTTTCACATTTTATTTTTAGCGGAAGTTTCTCACTTTATATGTGAGCCTTTAGATTAATTAAAATTGTAAAATTTAATAAATTTTGTGATATAAATTTTATATTGTAAGAATTATATCAGCAAAGACAAAAAAAATGTTAGAAGAAGCAAGGTATTAGTCTGTATAAGTTCAGTTTTTCCAAAACCTAGAGATGAGAAATACCGAAGCAAATGCACACTAGATTCAATTGGAATATTCCATAATCTATTTGAACAGATGAAACCATTGGGACATCAAAGCAAAATAACGAAGTAAACTAATTGTCAAAACTACTTCCACGGAGTTCTTGTACATTACACACATCTGACATAGGAAACATTGCCAAAGGATCATGGTTGCCCTTTCTTTTTAAGGCTTGATGTTTACAAGTATCAACTAACCAGTAGGACAGACATGATGGTCACCTTCCTCCCTTTTGCATCCCTAAGTGTTGCCATCAGTGCAAACGTGCTGCTCTTAAAGCTGAAGTTGAGACCCATTTTGATATGGAGGGGTATGGAAGAGAAGAGGTGGAGCTGAAGCTCTTGCTGATGAGGGCAAAGAGAAGCTGAAACCTGACAGTGACAAGAAAGTTTTTGAGGCCTTAGTAGTGCTTAAGTAATGAGGATGATTTGTGGCCCTTATTAGTGGAATTTGTAGGCGAAAGGGAAAGTGGAGGAAAGAATCTTCTCAGCATATGCTCTACATGACGTTCACTTTGTTATTGCCTTTTCTCCTATTCACTTTTTGATAACCTCTTGTCGCAAAAAATCAGATCGAGTGACATTTGCATTTCTGGACTGTTCCTAAGATGTTCGCAGGAAGTGATATTTCTCTATTCTCATATGGCTTTTTCTTTAGAGTCTGTTTTTTTTCTCCTCGTTTCACTAAAACAAGTATTTATGAGTCTTGAAAGTGGACGAAATAAAAAACAAAAAGAATTGGAGTAGAATACAGCTCATTTACTGATAATTCTAAAACTCATAAAGAAAATATTTTATCAGGAATGGACAAAATCGACTAGGAACCTTTGTCTTTGTTTTGAAAAACATAGAGGATTTTTTCTCACAAAACTAAAAAAAAGCATGGAACGTAGAAAAATTTGACATAATTTTGTGATAGGAAGGCACTAAGGGAGAGGATCTCGGCCAGAGTCAAAATCTATTAAATTTAGAAAAAAATAATTTTGTTAATAAGTACACTATAAATTATTATAAATAATAATTTTATTGTAAAATATGCTAAATCATACAATTCAGATAATAAAATTTAATATATTTAATAATTCAAACTTTTTTAACTAATTATTTAATAAAATATAATTTATTAAAAAGTATGATTAATTAATTTAAGAAAAATAAAAGTTAGAAAAAAGTTGCTTCAATTGATGCAAGAGCAACTAATAATTTAAAATTTTTAAATAAAATTTTTATAAAATTTAATTCATAAAAATAAAGTACTTGTAAAAAAATAAAAACTTGTGTATCTAATTTTCAGTTATCTAAGATCTCTATCTCCTAGACCAACTCTAGCTAAAGTAGTAACCAATTAACCATAGCCCAAGGTTCATTCAAATCAATTGCAGGAGAAAGGAGGCTTGATTTGACATTTGAAATTCTAAAATATAAGTCTCTAAAAGGATGTATTATTATATTTATAATAAAACAAAAATCTTGTTAAACTTTGTTAACAGATCAATCAGACTAACAAATTGGCAAGGATGGAGAACACGGGAATCATGAGAAATTGAATTTTAACTTTAATTAGTTATAGAAAGTTGAACATAGTTACAATGAAAGTGTGAGTCCAGTTGGAGGCAACAATCGGAAAGGCCACCCATGACCCCTGTGTTCAGTAATCTTTCGAACTCCTAAAGAACGGACAACCAGATCATCAATACCATCATCCGTTTCAGAAGCAGGCCAAACGGTAACAATTGACCCCCACCAGAGCACAATCCTGCAATCGGGAATCAGCAATCAGCCAGTAATCTTGGCCAGCCAAAGTGGGAAACCATTCAAAAATAGAAATATGGAGATGACACTTTGAACAGATCAGAATTGAAACAGTTAAAAAATGCTACAGAGATGCATTCATACATGACTCTCCTGCAACCTATTGTTCGGGAAAGAACTGATTTAACAGCACATACAGCAGAAACTGAAATGGAAGAGAACTATTGGAGACAAACCGCACTAAGAACACATCACTAGGAACAGTGCTGGAAAATTGACGACATACGAAGTTTATGTGACTTCTGTTTCCATTCTGATCTTGCTTAATGAATGGTGAAATTGACCAGAAAGTTCAAAAGTGTGTCGTTTACGAAAGGGAGAATGAGAAGGTAAAAGTAATTTAAAAATAAAAGAAAGGCTGTTGTTGCTTGCTTGGCTTCGTGGCATCGAATAAAGGCAAGGTTGACTTGTGAAGCAGCTTGCATCATGTTCGCAATTTCCTTTACATAACAAAACATCCTTTGCCTAACTAAAGTAATCTCAATGATTGGAAGAACAGAAGTTGCTATGTAATTTCTCATGTTTGGCTAAGCACCAAACAGGAACAGTTGATAAATATTAATTAAAGTAACGAATCGGATTTTTTAAAGTTGGCATTTCAGAACATCTAATGAAATAAAATTTGGTCAACACTGCAGAAGATATTTTTCATTGAAGGCAGACTTTATTCGATGACTCAAATATACTATGATCCAGATTGACCCAAATGGATTACGAATACCATTAACACTGCAACACTTCAAATCATTGCGGCAAGAAATATGAAAAGGAAAAAAAAGAAAAAAACTTGAAGAAAGAAAGCAAAACAGGAGCAAGTAATCTAACTTGAACTGCTCAGAGTCCATTTTGAAATAAATTTTCTTCCGAAACCATAAGGAACTTCTAGGACAAATAAGCAAGGAGGAATACACAGGATGACCAACGGTTCCCCAATCTGTTTCATTGTCTGATTCTTATGCCTTACTTGGAAGAATTGGGATACTCTGTTCATTCCTGAAGAAGTTTTCTGGATCAACTGCAGTCTTAACCTTCACCAATCTGTCAAAATTGCCATTGAAGTACTTGGTCCCATAAACCTCCCCTTCTTCAAAGCTATGCTTATCAAAGTTATTGATCCCAATATCAAGGTCCCTGTAATTCAAGTAGGCACTTCTTGGGTTCTTGGACGCAAATGGGGTCATGTAACTGTATAGCCTTTTAGCCTGAGTTGTATAGTTCAGGCTTAAAGCAGGAGATGGATCTTCCCAATTCACAGAGTACTGAATTTTAAAGAGATTGCCTGAGCGGTGGGGAAACGGCGTAGCATCGGCTGGGATCTCATTCATTCTGCCACCGTAAGGATTGAAAACAAAACCTACTTTTCCAAATTCAAGCAGCCTCTTCCAGATCCATTCCAACCCATCCCTGGATATCGGTGTCTGCACATAATCAGATTTTCTTTTCCCAAAAATGGCAGAATCAAGATTTCGGTCGAGCAGGGATTCCGGATTGGTAGCATTTTCATTACTATTATACCAAACTACAGAATTAATCCAGCTCATTTCAGTACAATTTTCTTTTTTTAGACCCAATAAAGGGAACTCCTTCGCTAACAGCGTCACAACTTCATCAGCGCCTCCAAGAAACAAAGCCACAACCGATGCTCTAATAGTTTTCTGCCCCTTCTGGATCTTAGAACTCACAGGCTGTAAAAGCAACCTCATGAAAAGCCTATCATCAGTGTGCGGCGCAACCTGCTGCCACTGGACAACAAGGTCAGTGGCATTCTGTTCCAATGTCTTCTCAACCCGAAAAACAGTCACAATTTCTGGCACAGGAACTAATTTAACAGTGTAAGACAAAATGACTCCAAAACTTGCCCCACCACCTCCTCTAATGGCCCAGAATAGTTCCTCCCCCATTAAATCCTTATTAAGAATTCTACCATTGACATCAATAATTTGGGCATCGATAACATTATCGACGGAAAGCCCATATTTTCGCAGCATGTTGCCATAACCTCCCCCACTCAAATGGCCACCGACACCAACTGTATGGCATACCCCAGCTGGAAAACCATGAACTTTACTCTTTTCCCAGATTCTATAATAAACTTCGCCAAGTGTAGCACCGGCTCCAATCACAGCAATCTCGTTTTGTATATCGACTGTGACATTCCTGAGATTGAACATGTCAATGATTATAAAGGGATCGCTGGAGACATAAGAAATGCCCTCAAAATCATGGCCACCGCTTCTGATTTTGAGTTGAATTCCAATGGATTTTGCGCAAATCACAGCAGCCTGGACATGGGATTGCTGCAAAGGGGTGACAATAATTAAGGGCTTTGGCGTGGAAGAAGTATTGAACCGAGCATTACGAATGTAGGCTCGAAGAACACTGGAAAAGGAAGAATTGGTTCGAGCAAAGACTATGTTGGAAACTTGATCTTGATTTGATGAGTTTGTGTATTTCGTTAAGCACTGAAGAAAAGGCCTATAGACTGAGTCTGTAGATGGTGCATGTTTTGCCAAGGCGGCAGAGACATGGAGTGCAAACAGAACGCAAACAAAGAGAAAGGCAGAAAGACTTGATTTTCCCATTTGTTGAATATGAATATGGGGAGAGCGCTGCTATTTCTACACTCCAAAAGCTACACTTTTCTATACGTCTGTCATCATTTTCGTTGATCTAATTTCTTTAAATTTTTTTTTTATATTATACGGCTGCTGCTTCACCCACGTCTGCCGACGTCGGTGATTAAGTTTTTACATATTATTTGTTCTATAGCATTCGCCTATATCCCAATCCTGATTTTATTTAATTTTTAATAGAAACATCGAGAGATTAAATAATTAAGTTATTGAATTTTTAAATGATTTATTCTGTTAATTGATATGGTCTTATAACAGCCCATTTATTGGGCCAACGTTGCTTACCTTTTGATAACAACCATTATGCTTATTAATTCATATTAAACTATCAATGGCTTCTTATCTTTTTAATTGCCATGAAGTTATTCTTATTTAGTTCTCATTTATTAATTTCTAATTTATCAACCATATTATATATATTCCTTATTCCTCAAACAGATCAAATTTGTTAGCAATAACCACAATTATTATCTTCTTTTATTATCCAAAACCGTAGTGTCTTTCTCATGGTCTCGGTTGTTTTTGCACCCAAACGGCTATGACTTGTTTTAACAGCCTGTTCATATTTCAATTAACCATTCCAATGGCTCTTTTCATCATTCCCTAACTGTTTTCTTCCTATATATACTATCCAATCATAAGGTGTTATTGTGTGAAGAAGTCATATTATGTTAAACTAATTCTATCCTATTTGTTAGATTACTATTTATATATATTTTATTATTTTTATTTATCTTATATCTTGACTGTGACTACATACAATTAAAAAAATCCATTAAATATTGAAAGATTACTGTATTCAAGATTTTTACACTTGGGTAACAGCAAAGTAATCTTTAAATATAAGCTTAGAATCTACACATAATTTTCAATAATAATTAATTAAGAAAGGTATATTACTAAAGCCAATCCATTACGAAAGGTATCTGCAAACTGTAAAGAAAACCATAATACCAGTTTTAGATTATTATATAATTAAGTTATTAGACATGTTATATTAACGAAAAATTTATATAGTATTATAAAAGAAAATTGATTAAAATTTTTTCTGACACATTTATACTGAAGAATTAGTATATAGCATTATTTGTTTTTTAATTGTCATTAAAATTTTCTATTAGATTGATCAAGCTTAAAAAGTCAAAGTTTACTGTTATTATCATTAGTTTTTGGGAAATGCACATTTGGCACGTAAAATAATATTTTGTCATTAAGCTCTATTTTTTAAACTATAATCGTTATCTGTTTGTCTGTACCTAAGGATTTTTTTTATCAATTTGCTGATGAGATTACCTCAAGTTGAGTTTGTCAAAGTCATGCTACTAAAATGAAAAAGTTTGAGGAAGATAAGTGATAAGGAGCCCTCAGAGCTAATATTTATGTTACAGATCTTAAATAAAAAGCTTATTTATTTTAAAGGATAAGTTAAGTGATTATTTAGTTTAAGTTTAGAATTCATAAAATCTTAAATTTTAAAATATAAAATATTAAATTTTAAAATATTAAAATTTTAAATTTTAAAATTTAAATCCTAAAATTATTAACTTACATGAAACCGTAGAACTTTAACCACAATGCGGCACTAACTCCTAAAACAAACACTAAACTTTAGATCACAGATACTAACATCTTAAATTTAAATACTTAAAATATAAAACTTCAAACTCTAAATACTTTAAAACTTCACCCTAACCTGTAAGATCTAAAATTTTATACTCTAAATTTTAAACCTAAACAAGAGGCAATACATAGCATTAATCCTTCTCCTAAAACCCTAAACCTAAAACCATATCTTAAAAATTAAAATCTAACATCTAAATTGTAAAGCAATCTTACCATAAAACTATATTAGGGTCATGGTTGTTATGGTTTAGTATTTTAGGATTTAAATAACCTTTGCTTATGATTTTATTTTAAGTTTTAGGAATTAAGATTTTAGTATTTAAGGTTTAGGCTAATCATTTGGAGTTTAAAGTTTAGTACTACATCAAGTTTAGGTCTTTAAGGTTTAAGGGTTTGAAATTTTAGATTTGTTTAGAATTTTAAAATTTTAAATTTAGAATTTCAAATTTTAGAAATAAGTAACTCTCACATACGTAGGAGTTACTAAAATGTCACAAAATTTCACAGTGGCTGTTTGATTATTTAGTGTCATAGCTTAGTTTACAGAACCTAATTAATTTAAAGGTGCAAATTCATTCAAATGAGTATTTAGCAAGATTCATCTCTTATGAATAGCTTTATGAACTTTGACCATAAATCAACTAAATAAATTAAATAATAATGCAATTGGTCCTTTATAATTAATAAACAGAATTTTAAAGATCTTATAGAATAAATATTAGCTCTACGAAGTCCTTATGCTTATTTTCCCAAAGTTTGTGTCATAAATTTGTACTATAATATTCTTATGACTGATTTTCTGTATATTATTATGGTTAAGTTTATATTGTTCTACTTAAATTTTTGTCTAGTGAACAATGTTATGACTAATTTAATTTTTTTTAAAAAATAACACTTTTACTTAGGGATTTATCCTTCAGTAAAAGTAGAAAATTAAATTTTATCAAAGGATAAATTCTTGATAAAATAAAAAAAATATCTCGATAAAATAAATTTTTTTACAAAAATATTGTATTTTATGAAAGAAATTTTTAATTTTTACCAAAAGAAATCCATCGCTAATTTTGCAAAAAATTAAAAATTCCCTTGGTAAAAATTTCCATGGCCAATTGTATCCCTCGGTAAGTATGTCACTAAAGTATTTTAGTGACAAATTTTTTATTTTTATCAATAGAAAAATTTGTCGATAACAAGCAATTTTCTACTAGTGTATCCTATTGCTTAGTGTGTGGATGCCCTTGACAATATTGAATAAATTTGGGATGACATTCATATCAAATAGTTTTGACTTTAATGGTAATTTGTTTTCAGGCTAGTTTACACGGTGTATCATATGAACTTAAGGCGATTCTAATGGTGTTGGACAACATTTGTATGACTTATTTAGTTGTTTTTAAAATTTTTGTTTTAATTAAGTATGTTTACTAAAAACTTAGGTTGATTAGAGTTTCTTTTTTAATTTGAGTAATTTAAGTCTAGCAAACACTTTTTTATTTTGTAAATCTTTAATATAATACAATTATTATGAACATGATATTTTTGTGACAGATTTTGACTATATATTATGGATGTAGATATCAAACGGTAATTTATGTAACTTTGATGAATCATCATCTGATTTTGGGGATGATGAATTAGCTAAAGTTATTTATAATTAGCAAGGTTTGTGATTATGAACAAAAATTTCTAAACAAAATAAAGGTTAGAATATCTTCATTAGTTCATTCATTGTTGAGTTATCAAATGGATCAGAAATGGCTTCTTTTGAGCTATTGTAAATGGGAAAAAAACATTTTTCAAGACCAAAAGTTACTTAAATTATTCAAGGAATATCTTGTTCAAAAAAAAAGTTATTATGTTTTTGTTCATTAAAAAGCTTAATATTTGCCATAGACTAGCATCTGCTCCTTAACTTGGCATTCTATAGAAATAATTTTTTAAAAGTCATAATGATAAATGCATAAAAACCCATGTTTTATATGGATTAATAAATATTTGAGGTTTATTGTCATATTATTTTACAATTATTTCATATATATTATTATTAAATTTCTTTAATTTTAAATGTGTTTGCTGGCCATAAAAAAAAAGAAGAGGAAATCAAGGAATTTGTTATGCAGATTTTTATGGAGAAAATTATGGGGTTTAATCTTGCAACTAGACCAAGCTCTCTCCAAGCTCATGACTAGCAAAATAAGAAGGATGTTTAAGATTAAAGAGATTTAAGCAAATGATCAGAACTAATTGGAGCAATTAAGGAATTTTAAGGGCTCTCCTCTATTATAAATTAAAGCATTGGCTAGTTAAGGAATTCATCACACACATTACTTTTCTTCATTGAGCCTTACAATCCTCTTGTCATACTTTTCACTAGAATATGTGAGAATGAATCGCAAGCTAGACTAAGGTTTTTACAAGGTTAGAGATGAGCTTTTATGTGTAGTAGTTCTATTTTTATATTTTGATTCTATTGCAAGAGCTGTAACAATTTAGTGATTAAACATTTCATTCTCATAAAATTTTAGTTATGCTCTCTTTATGTGGTTACTTTTTAAATATAATTGGTTCTGGTAGAATTGCTTTATAATTTTGTCATTTACTGCAATATTGCAAATTGATATACGGTGAGCTTATAAAGTTAGTTCTCACGTGTTCTAAATTGAAGAAGAGTTTATTTGTAGCAAATACAATTGTTTTTCTTATGATTTTCATTCACACAAATTTCAATTGTTTGTTTGGGATGTGAAACTCACAATCGTGTTTTCACAGAATCAAAGTAGAAAATTTATCTAGAAAATATGTTAGTTATTCTTAATATCTTGGTTTTTTATTATTGATTTCTCCCTTAAATTTTATGTAAGGTCTCCTTAATTAAATCTTATTAGTAAACTCTTATTTATTATTTTATTTTCCATGCTAACTCGTTTTTGTTAAGCTCTTCCTTGTAGACACCTCAATCTATTCTACAATAATCACATTATATTTTGAAATTTAGCATTGTTGGTGGGAAAGTGCTATCAAAATCAAGTTTTTTCTCTTAATTTTATTTTATTTTCTGCTTTGGTTTACATCCATTTCATATTTATTTTTTCCTTTCTCTTATTTCTTCTTTTCAATCAATCTTGCTCATAAATTTCCACTACTTTAGTTTTTTTTTTAAGGTTTCTGTTAAAAAAGAAAGAATATTGTGAGAATTGAACTAGAATTAACACAAGAACAAGTAAGTGAAAATTCATTCGATTCGTCTTCTTCTAGCAGCATAGTCAACACAAGGATAATCCTGTCCAGCCCTTAAAAGACTACCTGTACCCTACATGCATAGCCAAACCTATGCACCACAATTTGATATCAAAGTTGAAATGATTCAACTATTGCCTATTTTTCATTATTTAGAAAGTGAAAATCTATATGCACATATTAGAGCATTTGAAGAGGTAGTGGCCACCTTTCATAGCCAAGCCAATGCTATAAATTTTGTCAGATTAAGATTTTTTCCATTCTCCCTTAAATGATAAAGTTACAAGTTGGTTATACTCTCCGAGACCTAGATCCATAGGCATTTGAGAAGAAATGAATCAATCATTTTTCAATAAATACTTTCACACCTCAAAACCAATGCTTTTTAAAGACAGATTTTTTCTTTTTCTCAAAATGACACAGAAACCTTATACCAAGCTTGGGAAAGTTTTAAAGAGTTGTTAAACATATATGTCCTCACCATGGGCATTGAAATTGGCGTTTAGTTAGCTAGTTTTATAAGGGACTCACAATTAGAGATCCAGCGCCAATTTGTTGAAATGATGTGCAATGGTGAGTTTCTTCGCATAGACCTTGAGGAAGCCATAGAATGTCTAAATGACCTTGTTCAAAAGGCTCACATCTAGACTAGATCTTGTGCTACTGATAGCACTAATAGATCAAAATCAACAGGGATCCATTATCTTCAAGATGAAGAGATAACCTTAAAGCCCAAGTAGTTACCTTAACCAAGCAGCTAGATGCTTGAAAACTAGAGATAGTAGAATTACCCACATAGTTATAGGGTTGAATCACAAGCTACATGTTTTATTTGTAGAGAAAAAGACCATTTAGGCCAAGATTGTCGTACATTGAGTGAGATGAGAGTGGTCTATGAGAAGCAGTGTAATGCCATTAGAATGTTTAGCAAACCTTATTCATCTTACTTAGAAGCATATAATCTTGGTTGGAGGAATCTCCCAGCAGTCTTTAGTTAGAAATCTGATTCCAACCAAACTGCATCATCCAACAAGCAATGAAAAATGATAACCACCAATTTCCTATTCCTCCCCTCAATGCTATGCCCCTTCTTTAGAAGGAACCTTACAAAAGTTTGAGTGTGCTTAAGTAGGTGGTAGAAGAAAATAAGGAGATCGAGAGCCAACTAAGCAAATTGACTAATGTTCTTACTGTATAAGAACTAGGAAAATTTCCTTTTCAACCTAGTCCAATACAAAGGGGCAACAGGTGGCATAAACTTCTACATCTAATTCATAAAATATCAAAGAAGTGAACACCATCACTACTTGAAGTGGTAAGGTCTCAGGTGAATTAATTTTATCAAATCCACCAACCAACACAAGCACCACCACTATGAGTAGCACTAAGGATACCCCTGCACAAGAAGTAAAAAGGAAGGTTCAGGTTCGGTGCTCTTTCCCCACGCTCTCAAATTTGGAGGGAAAGTTCCCAAAATCCAAGGTGAGATCCTAGAAAACTTGCAACAAGTTAAAATCAACCTTCCTTTGTTACATGTGATCAAGCAAGTACTGGCTTATTCCAAGGTAATCAAGGGTCTTTACACCATGAAAAGGAAACATCATGTCAAAAAGATTGCATTCTTAACAAAGCAGGTGAGTGTGATGATTGAGCAGAAAATACAAAGATCCAAGATGCCCCACAATCGCTTGTCATATTTGGACACATGAGTTCGGTTAGACCTTGTTGGATTTAGGATAAAGTGTAAGTTTAGTCATGCTCTTTTTAGGTTTCTCTTTTACTAAATATTGTCAAATAGATATATTATCGAATTTGACAAACTTTAAGATAGTTCTTGCATGTTCTAAACTGAGGAAAAGTTGGTTCATAACAAATATGATTATTTTTTTTTATGATCTTCACGCACACATGTTTCAATTGTTTGTTTGGGATATAAAACTTTTCATAAAATCTAAGTAAAAGATAGATTTACAAAACATATTAGTGATTCTCACGCCTTGCTCTTTTATTAATTATTTATTTTGCCCTCAAATTTTATATCAGTTTTTCTTAATTAGATCTAATCAATCAACTCATATTTATTGTTTTATTTTCTTTACTCACTTATTTTGCTAAGCTTTTCCTTGTGAGATTGACACCTCAATCTACACTACCTGAAATTATTTAATTATAGTGACATTTATGTTGGAACCGTAAGCACTATCTAAAAGTGTTTCGTTATTGATGGATGAGTATTACGTTGGTAAGTGAAAAGATAAACATTGATGGTAAATTTACCAGCGAACTTCTCATCCCACAATAATTCCCTCAATATTTTGCCTGCTTTATGGTGAGAACGTATTGTCATTTGATCATTTGATGAATAATCCATCAATTTTGTAGTTTTTAACGTATTGTCATGTGACTTCTCATCATGTAGGGTGAGATATTGGATGCCACACGCAAGATTTGGTTTGGCAAGAGGAAGACAAGCTTTCTATTTCACTTAATTTAAAGTATAAATGTTTTCCCAGCTTTTAATATGATTCATTTCACACTTGTTTGTTTAAATGTGGACACAAGATTAGCTATGCTCCTGAGCATGAGACCCACATGTGAGGCGAATTTTTCTCTTGTGGCTTCAAACAGCAATTCGAGATGTTCTGAGATGAGCATCAAGATGGCAAGAAGTAGCGCTGGACAGGGGAAGAGACTTGAGAGGAGATTCAGAGGCAATGCAACCACCCTCAAGTTCTAAAAGAAGATGGTGCGAGCAAAGAATAATAAGGCTTCTGAGAAGGTGAATCACTCCAGCAAGAAACTCTATCACCTTGAGCATGTCCAAGCATAAGCGAGTTAAGTATTTAATTAATTAAGTTTAATATATTATTACTTGTAAATACAAATATTTATTTTACTTAATGT
This sequence comes from Dicorynia guianensis, assembly GCA_037013595.1. Lineage (NCBI taxonomy): Eukaryota > Viridiplantae > Streptophyta > Magnoliopsida > Fabales > Fabaceae > Dicorynia > Dicorynia guianensis. Next base: position 6,498,282 of record JASUAB010000010.1, read on the forward strand.
TTAATTTGTTCATTTCCAATTCTTTTCATGGGACAGAGCTTGCATGAACTACTGCCATTAAGATATAAACAATGATAATGGAATGCCAACAAGACTTGGATTGACCAACGATCTGAGTCCACCTATGTAAGTAATGATTTCTTTATTTTATAGTTTATAATTACTTTATTTTTTAGATATTAATTAGCTAATTTTAGATATTCTGGTTTTCATTGCAGAATAAATCTGAATTTCTTTGTGACATATTGCCAAAGTAGGTGTCCTGTTTTTTTAGAATTTTTCACACAATTAATCTATATGATTATTAGGTATGAAACTAATTTATATTTAAAATCAGTCACCGATAATCTTTCCTAACAAGTATGATGTTAAGACTCAAATCTAAATCTTTAATCTCAATTCTTTTAACTTAAAGTATAAATGATGATTATTATATTAATACTTTTTTTTAAATGTGACGGCCAAATTTTTCACTAATTAAATGTTGTTTTATCTGTCTATCTAAGTATAATATTATGATATGCAATAATGTATACGTTGAACAAGCGGATAAGGTTGACTCTCTCACATGCAATCACTTTTATTACATTAATTAAATGCAATAAAAGACGAGACGTGTTCTAGGGATGCCAAATGATGGGGCTAACGCAGCGCAATACATCTACAGATGTGACTTAAGAGGTCCCAAAACAATATGATGGATCAAAACATAGGTCCACACGATTCATATTATGAAAAAATTTATAATATAATTATGATATTTATATCCTCTATTTAATAAAAGATATATGTATCCTTTTGTTAAAATTTATTTTTATATTTAAATTAAAAAGAATCCTTAATACTTCCCAATTCAAATTTTAAACTAAAAGAGGTACCTAATCTTTGATATATCTCTAGTACCGTAAATTTTCACCCATATTACCTATGGCCAAATGTGAGACCCATTTCTAAGCACCAAGAAAAATGGCAACAGAATTGAGGCCATGGGTCGGTAGCTAATTATGATCAGATTAATATTTATATGGTGATAATAGTACAAAGATGTTGTGTAGGATCATATGGTGCATTTAAATAGACATGTAGTATAATAAAATTACTTAATCAATCAATTAAAGAGTGTATCATAAGAATAATTAATTAGATGAGTTATAATTAAATTAAGATAAATTAGATTATGTATTTTGATTTATTTAAAGTATAATCTAATTAATTATTTAATTTAGTTTTAATTTAAATTAACATAATCTTAAGAGATAAGACACTTAATTAGAATTTAATTATATTTAAGAAATTTTAGTTAAAATAAATTTTAACTGATGGTAAATATTAAAAATGAATAAAGGTTTAGAAAAAGTCCGCTCACTAGATTTAGAAAAATATTTAAGTATGAAAATAATTTTTACCTCTCAACTCTCTTCCTTGGGATGTTACTTGCACCAAGAGTCATTACAAGTCTTTCTTTGGAAGGGGCATTACGCAGATTTTCAAAAAGAAGAAAGTTTATGTAATTCAATAAAATAAAAGGGGTATAAAAGTGATTTAATCTAATTTTTTCATGACGGCGGGTTTCTTAGAAGACAAAGTCAAATACAATCAGGAATGGCTTCGAGATATTTGTGACGTTGTGGATGTCAACAGGGATTTCAAAACGGGCTTGGCCTGTTGGGCTAGCCCGTCCCGTAATGTATAAGGGACGGGTTGGGTTACTATATAGGTAGCTTATTTATTTGTGGATAAATTAGTCCGCACCAGCATAACCTGCGGGTCAATGCGGATCGGGGCAGATTGAACCCGCGGGTTTGAATCCGCCTAATTTTAATTTAATTTTAATTTTTTTAAAATGACATATTATTTAAAATAGTTTTAACTTTTAAGAAATTACTATAAGTTATACTATTATGACAACAAGATTAATGGATATGCATTGGAAGAGGAGGGCAATTCAAATGATTGTCATTTGGTTTCAATTTAGATTATGTAATTTAGGTAGGATCCTCATACAATTTAGATATAATTTTTTTATGTTTTAAATATCTTATGTATAATGTATGATTTTATAGGTGACCGTAGAGACAAAAGAATTTTTAAAAGGTTTCGAGTTAAAAGGCAAGTAAAAATTGATGAGTTTAAAAAGAAGACAAATTATTATACTATGCAACAACTCATTCTGAATCATTTAAATGATAATATAAAACTTGTGTTGTTACATAGCTATCATCAATATCACATTTATATATTATTTTTTGAAGCAAAAAATATTATCTTTATATTTGTATTGAGTTGTTCAGCTTTTATGTTATCATAATTTAAGGTCTAAAACTCAAGCATTACATATATAGAAATAATGGTATAAATATATAATAGCATAACTCTATTTTCAATTAGCATGTAGTTTATTTTGAATAACATCAATGTTAGACTTTGTCACATATAGGAATATGACCTTTATGTCTTTGTAGGCACATGTTTTACTGTGCATGTATGTTAGTAATATTATTGAAGCCTTGCCTAAAAAATAATGTTTTATATTAGCAATTTTATGAGTAGAATCAAAATTTTTATAATTCATTACAAGCTAAATTCAGGTTATGCTTTTAGATATATTAGTAAAAAGCAAATTTAATTGTATTCATTTATAATTATTTTAAAATTAGTTTATTAAATTTAACTACTCATTTACTATCATTCATAAATTTGAATTTTTAATAAATTTTTTATTTTTTTTAATTTTTAACGGGCTGGCCCGCCTAACCCGCAATCCGCCGCGGGGTGAGTTGAGTTAGGTAAATTCTAACCCGCCAATTATGCGGACCGGCCCGCCCCGTCCCGCCTAATTGAGAACTTTTGCAGGTCGAGACGAGTCGGGACGGACCGGCCCGTTTTGACATGCCTAGATGTCAACATATACAAGTCAGCATTTGATTTGGTGCGTGCAGGGGACCTACACGATCAGGATTCTCTAATAATTATGAGATGTTGCTATGTCGTTTATCAACCTGTTCACGCTAGTCGCGGGCTATTGTTCCATTCTTCAAAAGCAGCGAGGCCCCACAGATCTTGAGGAAATTTTGTCTTGTACAGAGACAATATTTGTTACAGGCACAGTTCTCTTAAAAGAGAGGCCCGTATATAGATTGCGGTTTGCTGATATTGGTGCAGAGTAGATTTAATTATTTTTTTATTATATAATTTGGAATATTTTTGTTGGATTAAATAAATATTTTTCATATATAAAAAATAATCATATGCAAAATAACTAACATAAAATGTTTAAATTTCTTCTGCTCAAATTAAGTAGATTTAGTTTTTGTTGATAATTGATTTTTTCAAATATATTTTAAAAAAATATGTTAGATTAAAAGTTTGTATGTGATGTTTATCATGTTTATAATTTTGTATATAGTTCAAAATTATTTACTATTTCATTACCTAATAATATATAATTTAAAAAAATATAAAATATAAAAAATTTGATTATAAATTTATAATTATTAAAATATAAAAAAATTTAATATGTTCGATATTATTCTCTAAAAATTTAATAATGACTAAATCGATAAATATATTTTATATTATTAAATGACGTAAATGTTTTGGTTTTATAATGGATGGGAGGCAGAAGTGCCCACTTGCAAGAAGGAAAAAGAAGAATGGGCGCTGACTGCCGGCCAAGGCAAAAGGAAACAGCTAACGCGCATACCGCTGCAACATGTTCATTTAAATAAAATAGGAAAATGTTAAGAGAGGGCACCATCGTTGACGTTTCCTGTTTTGCAATCAAGTGGCTAATAGAAATTTCGCTGTCTCTTAAAAGACCGGTGAGTTAGCCCATCTAGATACTACTCATAAGGATAGATCATTGTGTACTTGAAACTTATGGATGATATTGTGTCGCTGTCTGATCTACTACTCATAAACAAGACGGCTAGCTCGGGCTTGGGTTTCAGACATAATCATATAATAATAATAATATTAACAGAGAAACTACTAAAAACATGGTATTATTAAGTGTCTTTTTTTAGATTTTTTTTGTGTGTACGACACCTGTCCTGAAGTATAAAAATTTGATGCATTCTTAGTTAGCTTCCTTTTTTTTTTTTCTTGCAAACCCTCTTCAAACTAATTTAATTTTGTCAATTTAAAATAATTCATTTTATAATTTAGGTTTTTGAACAGCCATGTTAGTAAATGCAACTGATCTTCGCCTAACAAGTTAGGTTACTTCTGCACATCTGGGTTCCAAATAAAAAGCCCAGCCATTCACCTCTTTCATGGGTTTCTTTGTGGATTTGCTTCCTCTATTGCCTAACCAAACTTGATTGCGCTTGATCGATTCTTCTCTACCAGGTAATTTTATTTTGGTTCCCCATCCATCACCACCCAATAGTTGTTTTTTTGTATCATTTTTATATGAACCCTAATCGCCCCCTTTTCTTCCAGGCATCCCACCCGGATCCTTGGTGAGGTATGGCAAGATTGATCATTTTGCATTTTTTTTTTTTATTATCTAGATTAATGTCCTCTGGTTAGATTTACGCTTTTTTGGATTGCTGTCTATAGATCAATTATTTCGTTCCTGTCCAATTACACCTCCTTATCTACTTGGTATATTCTAGCTTGGATTGATTTCTATATCCCCCGCAATCGATTCTTGAACTGATTTCTTGGAACTCAATTTTGGTTACTCGGGTTCAATCTTCACTAGGTATGAAAATGTTTAAAGTGGTCACCTTTTTTTTTTTTTTTCTTTCCTCTTTTGATTGCAGTATCACCAGATTTTTGTTTTGGTTAATTACACCACTATTTAATCCAATAAGCTACATATGCATTGGATTTAATCCAATAAGCTACATATGCATCAAATGCAGGCTCTGTAAATATTTATGCCTTAAATTTGTTGGGTTCTAGGTATCCCACTTCCATTTTTTGTTTAATCAAGAAACTATTTATATTGATAGAATCAATCTTATCGGTAAATGCATTGATTACACAAGTACAATTGTTATTACAATCAATAGTACAGATGATTATTATATTTTGTATATTGTAAGTAAAATAAATAAATTTTATTATATGAATAACACATTTTATATATCTATTAAATTAAAAATTATTTACAAATGAATAAATACAGTATTACTAAGAAAAGAAGCAAATGCATTTTTAATATATATTATATTTTTTAATAAAATAAGCGAAAACTATTATTTTATATGATTATAACAAGTAAATCTCGTACAAGTAAAAACATTAGTTAGTATTATATGGAACAAAACTTATGTTTTATGTCCTGTTCTAGTGTTATAAATATTTTTAGTTTCCACGCGGAGTTTGATTAGCTTGTGAGGTTTAAAACATTTTAGTTATGACTAAGGTTTTAATTTCTCTCTTTGCAGCATCATTTGGCAGGGATGGAGCTTAGCGTTGAAAGGAGGAGTTTTAACTCTTCCAAACTTTAAAAATTTTTATATATATATATATATTATTAAAATTTTGAAAATTTTAATTTGATATTTCCTTAATTTTGTAAATGTTATATATAATGTGTAATAGCTTTAAAAATTTTTAAATAATTTTTTATATATTTTATTAAAATCTTTTTAATTTTCTATGTGACTTTATATATTTTAAAATTACAAAAACAATTCCGTCTTTTTACTATGTACACTTATAAGCAAACAACATATAATAACATGTGTAACCTCAATATTGAAGTCTATAACATGCCTTTACCTCAAAATGAGTTAGTCTTTATTCACCTTAAATTTTTTGTTCACCAAAATTAATAAAAAATTATTTTATTTAAAATTATTTTATTATATACAAACACATGAATACAATACTAATTTTACTCATATATATTAAAAATTATCATTTTTAGTTTTCTCAAATCATATCTTTAACTTTTGATTGATAGTTGGGCCATTTGACTCCAGAGATATATTAAATACCTAAATGAGTTCGATTGAGATCAATTTCCCAAGAGGATGAAATCGGGTTTTGGACATAATCAAATTTCCTTCTCAGGAACTAGGCCGTGTTGGGCTTTCGATCAAGGAGAGCATCTAGTCTAGCATCCTTGGGAAATTCGGCCCACCAAATTACCCATTTAGTCCAACTCATTTCAGTACAGTTCTCTTTCTTAGGACCCACTTGAGCAAACTCCTTTCCAAAACCCATATGGATGATCTATCTTTGGGCATTTAAGGATAGAGGGTTTAGTACTTAATAAAAATAAAATAAAATAGAGGGTATAGTGAAAGAAAGTTACATATAAATTAAGAAAAAAAATTTATTAAAAGAATAATGAAACCAACAAAGTATATGTTAATATAAATTAAAGAGATTGATAAAAATTTATTAAAGTCAAAAAATAATAAAGATAAAATACCCAAATTCCTTCTACAATACTGTTACAACTTGTTAGTTATGTAGTAATTTTATTATAACTTGTTAAAAATGTCTTTATTAGTTATGTAGTAAAATTTTTGTATTTTGTGAAAGTGAAAACATGTTTATAGTATTATTTTATGAATTTTGTACAAAAAGTTATAGTATTATTTTATGTTTTTTGTGACTAACAAAAAAAGTTTATAGCAATTTTTTTGTATTCTGTGCAAAGAAATTCATAAATTACCAAACATGTTTATAGTATTTTTCTATGTTTTGTGAAAAATTTTGTACAAAAAGAAAATATTTTGTGAAAATAGGTTCAAAAAAAGAACATATTTTTAGTTTCTTTTTCTGAATTTTTGAAAAAGTTCATAAATTATAAATAACCCTTATGATACCATTTCTTTAAAGAAGACTAAACACAAATTTAAAGTGGATAAAATTTTATTAGTCAACTAATTAGAATATTTTTAATAAATTAAAGCAAATTTACTAATCAACAACGAATATTTTTGACAATTTACAACAAATTAGGGTGATTGGCTTTTAACTAACAGAGGTTGTTATTCAATAGTTAAGCATTTGTTGACATCAAATTTATATGTTGCACATTTATAAAATATAAGGATAATTATTATAGATCTTATAAATAGAAAAGAGTTTGTGTACGAAGTACAAATTAAATATAAGAGAGGTTGGAAAAGTTTAATTTTAAATTGTATTTGTAAGTCTCATGTTTTACTAGCTAATTTTATTTGTATGTCCCATTTTTTTTATATCTCTCCTATTTTACTTTAATCTTAACTTATTTTTAAAATGTCAATGATCCTATTATGCTAAACCATCTTTAAGAAAAGCCTATTATCTGAATAGGGTGCATACTGTTGCCATTGTAGAACAAGGTCGGCGGCATTTTGGTGCAATTAGATGTCGATAATGTCTTCTGCATAGTGAACTTGGTTAAGTCTACCTGACTCCTCCACAGGGTTTATTGCTTCAAGGAAATTTCCACCGACCACAGTTTGCAAGTTAGAAAAATCCCTCAACGGCTCAAGCAAGTTTCAAGGCAATGGTTTGCCAAGCTATCTCAGCCTTTACTCTCTTCTGGTTTCACTTAGTCCATTGCTGCTTCTTCTTTATTTGTCAAACACAATTCCGCTTCATTCTTAGCTCTCCTCATCTATGTAGATGACATTATTGTAGTAGATAGTGACATGGCCGAACTCAACACTTTTAAGCAGTCTTTTGACGCTCAGTTCAAGCTAGAAGACCTTGGTGATCTCAAATATTTTTTGGGCCTTGGGTAGCAAGGTCTAGCAAAGGAATTTTTTTGTGCCAAAGACATTACACACTGTAAATCTTGTCTGATACTGGCCATCTTGCCTCCAAACCTAAGACAACTCCTATGGAACCAAACACTAAACTTACCATGGCAGCTGGTGATCTCTTAGAAGATCGTACTTCATACAAAAATTTGATTAGGAAGCTCCTCTATCTGATCATAACAAGACTTGACCTAACCTTTACAGTCAATTACCTTAGCCAATTTCTAGCTGCACCTAGAACTACTCACATGCAAGCTGCCAAGAGAGTACTTCAGTACTTAAAACATACAATTGGACAAGGTTTACTTTTTCCAGCAGCTCTTCCTTGCTAATTAATGCATTTGTAGGCTCTGACTGGGCATCATGCCCTAACAGCAGGCGATCTATAAGTGTTTACTATGTTTTTCCTGGTGATTCCCTTGTCTCTTGGAAACCAAGAAACAACACACAGTCTCCAGGCCATTAGTAGAGGCTAATTACAGATCTATGGCCAATGCTACATGTGAAATCAATTGGACATTGAGTTTACTCAAGGATCTTCATATCTCTCATCCCTAACTAGCTCTTCTTTTTCTATGACAATCAGGTTGCACTCCATATTGCTGCAAATCCCGTTTTCTATGAGAAAAGCTTCAGTCAGTCCTAATCAAAACACTCCATGTCTCATTAAAAATTAGGTGACTGACCTGCTCACCAAGCCACTCCACCCAACTCAATTCAACATTTTACTGGGCAAGATGGGTGTGCTGAATCTCCACTCTTCATCTTGAGGGGACTATTAGAATATGTTTCGACATGTGTTAGATTGTATTCTTCTTGTTTCTGTTATGTTAGTATTTTGATAGTTTTTCTTTCTGTCATTTTTCTATTTGGTTCGTTGGTTGAGTTGACCTCACCAACTCTCTTGTATAAATAACTGAGATCACTAATCAATGGAACAAGAGAAAATCATTTTCTTCTTCTTTTCATTTTGCCAAAACTGTAAAAGTAATTTTTAATTAGGGTTTTCATGTATGTTATAATTAATTGATTGGGAATATTTATCAAAATGCTGTTTATATTCTACTTGGGAATGAAACTCACACACTTTCAATGACTTTATTTAAATGTCTATAATTTTTTATATATACTTTTAAATCTTATAAATTAACTGTAAAATATAATAAATTTAATAATATAAATTTTATATTATAAAATTAAGTAAAAATAAATTTATAAAAATAGTAAGACTTATTCTATTTGAACTTCCGTTTTCTCCTTCTTTTAAAAAAGATTCTAATCCCCATCTCTGTGTTTTAAATCTTCCCGAAAGTAGATTGAAGAGAATCCTCACGCAAAAACAAGTGCTGTCCACATGAATGTTCTACTGATACAACTTTTTATTTAAAAAAGAAACATACTTTATCTAATATTTAATTGAGGTTTTGCTTAGAGCGTCCATTCGCATAAACATTTAGTGCACTATGACTTAGCAGGGTTTTCCCACATAAAGAACCATATTCAGTTCCAATATAAAATGAAACACATCTGGGGAAAGGGAGGCCAAGCAAAAATAAATTAATGGGGCTTGATTGGTGCAAGCAATAAAAACTAATAACAAATTTGTTTTCACATTTTATTTTTAGCGGAAGGTTCCCACTTTATATGTGAGCCTTTAGATTAATTAAAATTGTAAAATTTAATAAATTTAGTGATATAAATTTTATATTGTAAGAATTATATAAAATCAGCAAAGACAAAAAAATGTTAGAAGAAGCAAGGTATTAGTCTGTATAAGTTCAGTTTTTCCAAAACCTAGAGATGAGAAATACCGAAGCAAATGCACACTAGATTCAATTGGAATATTCCATAATCTATTTGAACAGATGAAACCATTGGCACATCAAAGCAAAATAACGAAGTAAACTAATTGTCAAAACTACTTCCACGGAGTTCTTGTACATTACACACATCTGACATAGGAAACATTGCCAAAGGATCATGGTTGCCCTTTCTTTTTAAGGCTTGATGTTTACAAGTATCAACTAACCAGTAGGACAGACATGATGGTCACCTTCCTCCCTTTTGCATCCCTAAGTGTTGCCATCAGTGCAAACGTGCTGCTCTTAAAGCTGAAGTTGAGACCCATTTTGATATGGAGGGGTATGGAAGAGAAGAGGTGGAGCTGAAGCTCTTGCTGATGAGGGCAAAGAGAAGCTGAAACCTGACAGTGACAAGAAAGTTTTTGAGGCCTTAGTAGTGCTTAAGTGATGAGGATGATTTGTGGCTCTTATTAGTGGAATTTGTAGGCGAAAGGGAAAGTGGAGGAAAGAATCTTCTCAGCATATGCTCTACATGACGTTCACTTTGTTATTGCCTTTTCTCCTATTCACTTTTTGATAACCTTTTTTAGCAAAAAATCAGATCGAGTGACATTTGCATTTCTGGACTGTTCCTAAGATGTTCGCAGGAAGTGGCATTTCTCTATTCTCATGTGGCTTTTTCTTTAGAGTCTGTTTTTTTTCTCCTCGTTTCACTAAAACAAGTATTTATGAGTCTTGAAAGTAGACGAAATAAAAAAAAACAAAGAATTGGGGTAGAATACAGCTCATTTACTGATAATTCTAAAATTCAAAAAGAAAATATTTTATCAGGAATGGGCAAAATCGACTAGGAACCTTTGTCTTTGTTTTGAAAAACATAGAGGATTTTTTCTCACAAAACTAAAAAAAAGCATGCAACATAAAAAAATTTGACATAATTTTGTGATAGGAAGGCACTAAGGGAGAGGATCTCGGCCAGAGTCAAAATCTATTAAATTTAGAAAAAAATAATTTTGTTAATAAGTACACTATAAATTATTATAAATAATAATTTTATTGTAAAATATGCTAAATCATACAATTCAGATAATAAAATTTAATATATTTAATAATTTAAACTTTTTTAACTAACTATTTAATAAAATATAATTTATTAAAAAGTATGATTAATTAATTTAAGAAAAATAAAAATTAGAAAAAAGTTGCTTCAATTGATGCAAGAGCAACTAATAATTTAAAATTTTTAAATAAAATTTTTATAAAATTTAATTCATAAAAATAAAATACTTGTAAAAGTTAAAACAACACCACTGAAAATGAAACTTGTCTCAGATATCGAACATCGATTTCCCAACAAAACCAACGACGGGAAACTGCCTTGAGTCCCAGAAATTACCAGAACAATCAAAGATATATATTTCACCAAATTATTCACGTAACTTTATCTTTATTTAATTATAATATAAAATTTAAATTATTAAATTTCATATCATTAACACAACACACTATCCCATTACAAAAATTGGACAGCAAATTAATTGTTAAAATATTATTTTTTTTCACCGAAGGGTCGAACTAGAGTCACACCTTATGCTAGGATAATGGAAACTATTTAATTTATTCTTCAAAAAGTAATGAATTGTGACTAACAGTCTCTTGTTGGCTGAGAAAATTTTCCAATTGTAAACAGGAACCAGCAAGGATTTAGGTATTAGACTACCATCATAATCAAACGTTTGTGCATTTACTGAGGTTGCTCATACTTGCGTATAAACTCTATCATCTGTGATCGATAAAGTTTTTGGCTAAATTAACTCCCTAAAATTCATTGAATATCTGACCAATTAAGGTTTTTATGAGAGTAAAAGATTTTTACTAATCTACCTTAATTAACTTAAATTTCTGAATGCAGATGATTTTTCTGATTAATTTAGGGACTTAAATTAAGAAATAATTTTATTGAGATTTGTATACTTGTTTTTTATCTATATCATTTTGATCAAATTCTGACCAAAATCTAATGTGTACTTTGATACAAGGCTTTGTACAAACGGCTCCAATATATTTGGAAACAAACTAAATGATGATTATAAATTTCATTAGTTAAGATGTTATTTATTGAAGATTATCATCTAAAGAAATAAGGGTAGTCTTTTTATTTTTGTAAAAGAAATACTTTAGTTTTTTAACTTTTGAGTTGGATAATTTAATTTATTTGCAAGTATAATTGGGACAATTTAATTCATTACCCATTAAATTTCCTTTTTCGAGATGAAATGGCTTTCAATGTTGAGTTAGACTTTATTTTTTTTATTATAATATGATGTGCTTACTATGTAGATTCATTTATTGATTGAGAGAGTCATTGAAATATATAAAATTAGAATTTAGAACTTAGCAAAAATAAAGATAACTTTACAGATAACTTTACACTAAAGGAAGGATGCCAAAATTTTTTAAGAAAAAATGGAAGTCTTGTTCATAATTGGTGAGCCACATGACATTGAGAAAGAGAATTTGGTAGATAATAAATTAAATTGCTCTAATTTACTTGTTGAGAGGACTAAATTACCCTAATTGATTTATAGAAGAAGTAGATTGTCTTAATTGCATACATAAAAAAATAAATTATTTAATTTAAAAATTAAGAGATTAAATTAATTTTTTAAAACATAAAAGTACTAAAAGTATCTTTACTCATACGGTACTATAAGTACCTTTAGCACATTACCTAAAATCATATTAGGAAACATACCTGGAATTCAAATGTTTCGTTTTAGGCTTAAATCCTAATTAATTAATTTTCCAAATTTATTAGATGTCTAAACAATAGTTTCTTTTCCCAATTATGCAAAGTAGACATTTTGCAAGTTATAAAGAATATTTTACCTTGGATCCATTTACTATTAAAGAGAATTTACCTATCCACTTGGTTTATGAATCTATAGTTTGTGGGCCATGCAATACAGATAGATGATGTAACTCTTTGAGCGGCAACCATTGATGTTATCTCTAAATTATTACAAAGAAAATTATACTTTGTGCCAAAATTTTTCGTCGCAAAATAATCCTTTTCCTGTTACAAATGGTATCTGCCACAAAATTTGTGACAGAAAGTGGGCCGCTCTAAAGTCCCTCGTCACAAACTATTAGGTAAAGATTTGCAAATTTTGTGGCAAATTTAAAATGACATATTCTGCTGCAGATGCCTAGTATTCCGTCGCAAGTATGATATTTAAGACCAGATATTCTCGCAAATATTTTCAACTCAATTTCGCCGTGAATTTCCAAAAAACTTCTATTATTAGAATAATTTAGGGACATAAATTACATTGAAACTCATCTCAAATTTAGTTGTTTTTTTTTTTTAGAAAAATTTATAGTGTGCTAAAGATTGATAAATGATGACATTATTGGTCTCTAAGAATTTGCTATTTTCTTTTCTTTTTCTTGGTTTTGGTCTATGACCTCCACGTAAGGTTGTTTTGTATCAGCTTTCTATTTTTTTAATTTTTTGTTGAAATATAAATTATATTAGAAGCTAAATAGTCATACAGATAAGTCTTTGGGTACCATGACCTATACAATTTGCGTCAGCAGCAAAACCAAGAACGCATACATCATCAAAACATAGTGCTTTGGAAACAAAATTTCCTACAATAGCAGGAAGAGATGTTCCACGCCTGGGCAGAGCCAGCTACCACAACTTGGTTATTGTCCCCAATAACATGCCCAAGCAATCTCTTAGGGAGACACCCGAGGGCGTGCCTGCAATTTTCAATAATAGTGTGATCGGGATGGTAAGCTGAGGTAATAATAGGATAGATAAGAGAAGTGATTGCTTGGGAATCAGATCCCACCTATAGATTGGTGATGCCAAGAGATGATATTACCATAGCTAGTCCAGTTTTAATTGCCAATATCAGCTAAAAGATGAGATTTTTCCATCGCAAATGTAGTGAGAAACCCTGAACCCACGCCCCTATAACACTCGATTTTGAGAAGATATTTGCATTTGTTTGTTGTATATGTTTTGCCATTAACTTTATTGACATTTTTGATATTATTTTTTATTTTTTATCAATTACGATTGCATTCAACATTTACAAAAAGATGTTGAAAACAGGCAAAATCTCTTCTGAGCAAGTCGGGTAGTATTGAACTTCATGATCCAACTTGAAGGAGCGTATTACAGCATATTATACCATGTGTTCCGAAACTTGAGGAATTATTTTATCTTGTCAGTAATTTTTCCTTCTAGTGTTTCCATTTGTCTCCTTGATATTTGCCAGGATTTCTCTCTCCTTTTTTTTTTTTGGGTACAAATGGAGTAAAATAGATTTGAACCTATGTTCTCTACAATTATACCCAAACTCATCATCACTAAATCATATATAGTGGCTTCCGAAGGCCTTTCTGGAGTGTATTTTTGCCTACCTTTGTGTACATTTCAGTGTATGAATAAAATTTAAGAAGAACCATGATACATATTACTTGTTCCCATGACAATTTTTTCCATTGAAATTTTTTGTTGCAAGCTCAAAATCTAACATCTTAATAGAGTTGCTTAATGGCTCGTTATATGTTAGGTTGTCTTAGGTAGCCCATTTATAATAGGTTAGACTTACAATTTTATTTAGTATTTTTAAAATCAGATGAGTCATTAAACTTGTAAAATCATTTAATTAGGTTCAATCAATGAGTCATTGCTAGGGGTGGGCATCGGTTGGCTTGGTTCGTGTTAGGGAAAATTTTGCCCAAACTGAGCCAAACCAACACACACATTTGTTGGACCAATTCTTGCTGAATGAGGATCTTAAATCAAGTCTTTTGGTTTGAAGCGAGGCAGTTTCAATCCAATGTGTGGTCGGGTTTCCTTCGACCTTCGATAGCAAGAGTTCTTCTTTCACTTTATGTTCTTGCAAGGAAGAAACCCAGAATCCAAAATTAGACCCAACCCCACAGAAGAAGGAAGAATCAAAATCAGACCCAAACCTACAAAACTAGAACTTTAATAATGTTGCTCTACAAGCAATTAACCCTTGTTGTGCATTACCAGCATAGGTTGAGTGTGCAGATAGGTAGGGCTAAGCATTGGTTCAGGTTAGTCGGGTTCGGGTGTGATTCACCTCAACCAAATTAACCCAACATACACAAGGTTAGCAATCGATGCTAACCAACATAGAGAAGCGCTTGACATACAACAAGTTCAATGGGTTGTCGCTTTTCAGTTGGGTTATAGTGAGTTCCATCTTAATGGTAGCGCCATCTCCTTTGTCCTTCCTCAGTTGTAGCACCATCTCCTTTGTTGCATATCTTTGTTGCAGCAACCAAAGAGATGCAAGTTTAATCTTGGTAGTAGCAACCAAAGATCATTGCTGCAGTAACTAGACAAAAGAGAGTAGTGCGATTAAGAGAGAAGACTTAATTGAGAGACACAAGAGGCAAACTCAATCAAGAGAGATGCAAGATCTAGAATTTGGTTTGCACTGGAAAAGAGACGAGATGATTGCAGAAGAAAGAATATAGGGCAAAAGAGACGGAAGAGGAAGAAAGAGGTAAGATAAATGAGAAGAGAGAAGAAAAAGATAAAGGAGAAAAGATAGGAGTTAGTTGTTAGAAGAGAGGGATAAGAATTAAAAAGGAAAGAGAAGAAAGAGATAAGGAGAAAAGTAAGGAGGAGTCACATGAAAGAGTTGGTGAGAGGCTGGGAGTTAAACTTTTAGACAAGGGTCGGGTTGTCGTGCCAAACTACGGGTTAAAATTTCCAAACTTGGATCCGATTGAATCAATCCATTACAAGCCATTTTTCTACAATATTTTCCCATCCACCTAACCCAACCTACACCAGTATCTCATTTTTACAGGGTTGGATTGGTTTCACCTAGTTTTACCTGTGCTTATCCTTGGTCATTGCTTGTCATTTAATATAAAAGAAAATTTAATTTTAAAAAAATAATATTATTTGAAAGTAAAATAATTTTTTTTTACTAACTCTCTTTTATTTTTTATTTTGGTCCTTATCCCACTTTTTCTTTTTTTCTTTCCCCTCTTCTTCTATTTTTACCTGCCTCTCACTTTTTCTTCTTTTTTCCTAACCCACCCACTTTCTTAATAATTGCAAGAGTCCAAAATCATATGGGAAGGAGGTAGGCCAAGGACAAGGAGGAGGTGGATATAGGCATATATATCTGCATTGAGATTTTAGCATACCTAGAGAGAGCAAGTCTCATCATAGCATCTCCATTAAGATCCCAGAGGAAGCACAGGTTAAGGTGGTTGCTGCTGTGAAAATTTTCATCTCTCTTTCTCTTTCATTTCCCTAGATTTTTGGTTTCTACATTATCCCAATACTTATTTTTCTTTCTCTTTGCCTACCTTCAGCCACCCATGCATGGGCGTTGGAAACCCACTTACCCACCTGAGAAGACCTAACTAAAACTGAAAGAAAAACTATTAAATGGTCAGATCAATTCGAGTGGGTGGATCTAGAAGGTTGTTTTTCTTTGTGTTGTTGGAAAATTTTCTAGACAAGTTGAACCTACGAATCAATTCATAGCAGTTTTCTCTGACTTCTATCAATTCTCATCAATTTTTTTTATTTAAGTACATATTTGATCCAATAAAAGACTTGGATTGGATCAAAGGCCGATTTTCATCAGTAAAAATGACCAATCCAATCCATGTTTAAAAAAACTGATTTTATTGCTTATTTTGTAAAAGGCAATGTTTTAAAACCCAATTTGTTGGATCATGCATAAATGTTGTATATAAGTAGGCCATTTATATTCTAGGGAAATGTCATTGCAAGAGTACAACAGAATCTCACTATTTTACCAAGTGGAAAGCCATAATCTAAAAGCATATATTGCTATGACGATTTTGTGGAGTCAAATAATTTTGTTAGTTTCTCATGTATGTTGGAAAATTAACTGCAGTAGGTCTTACTTTCAATTTTCTTAAAACTAAAATATCGTTTGTATTATGATTTACTTGTATCTTCCACTCACATACAATATCTATTGTTGCAATCAATCTATTGTGAACTTAGCAACATGGTTACTGTTGTGATCAATGCATGGATAGTACTACTAACTATCAAATCATGAATATAGTTATTGGTCCTCTTATGGTTATAGAGATGCTATTAGAATCTTTAAGTATATATGCTCCAAATTCCAAAGGCATGAGATGGTACATTAGAAAAATATTCTAGAAAGAGAATGAAGAGTTGAGAGGTGGAAAAATTTTTTGTATGTAAAAATTTTCTCTTTAAATTGTGTAAAACTTTTCTATGCTCTTATTTCTTTTAAATTTTCAACACTAGATAAAAACATATTTTAACTAAGACTCCATATAGATAGAGTTAAACTCTAGCTAAGTCTTATCTCTTATGATCAAGCTTAGTTTAAATTAAAACTAATTTGGATAATTAGTTAGATTATATTTTAAACAAATTAATCAAAATAAAATAGCTAATTTATCTAACAATTTAATAAATTATTCTTAAGATATCTCTATAATTAATTAATTAAGTAACAAATAATCAATTGATTCTATCATATTGCATGTCTAGGGGAGTCGCTACTTTGTCTACATGCGACACAAAAGTAGCAAATTAAAAAATGGAATTTGAAAACAAGTTTATGAAAATGAATAAAAATGGACTCACCGCCAATAATGTATACAAAATTTCACAACAATTGGAGTTCATTTGGAATTTAATTGAGCTCAGATTAAAACTGTATTCACTGATATGCTGGCACTAGAAAACCTAGGAAGATAATTTCAATAAATATCAAATAAACTCCAAATGCCTTGAAATTTGTGTGGGAACATATTGACAAATGGGAGATCATGCCCACAAAATTTCATAAAAAATGAAGCTTACAGCTCAAACATCAGCACATTTACTGATACACTAGAACATAATAGCTTATGAAAACAATTTCAAAATCTATACTAAATGAACTCAAAATACTTTAAAATTTTTACTAGAACATGTTGGAATATTAAAGATGATGTACACAAAAATTCATAAAAAATGAAGCTTATTTGCTTACCCAATTAATTTCAAACCACCAGTAGAATAGTTAAAAAATTAGCATAGTAAAAGATTTTCTACTTAACATTTTGTCAAACATCTTGAGAGCAACTTTTACACATTTGTATGCCAAAGTAAAATCAAGCTATTGCTCACCAATTAGATCACAAAATTGCATCAAAACTAGAAGGAATGATAGGATTTAACATTGAGAAATTTACCTAGTGTGAAAGTGAGCTCCCTTTCTTATCCTTCTCTTCCTCTTCTCCTTCACTCTTCTCTCTCTCTCTCTCTCTCTCTCTCTCTCTCTCTCTCTCTCTCTCTCTCTCTCTCTCTCTCATCTTCTTCTCTTCAGGCCTCTCCCTCTCTTTTTGCAAAATCAGCCTCCTCCTTCTTCTCTTCCTCTCTTCTTCTTCTCATCAACTCCCTTCCCTCTCTTCTCTCTCAAGGTATGTGTATGAGTGTGTGAAAGTGAGTGGACTTCTCCCTTTTCTTCTAACAAGTTCCCTTCTTCGTTTCTTTTTTTCCTCTTTTTTTTTTTTTCACTTCAGTCATCCATTGCCTTTTACTTTTCCTATTTTTATTTTGTTTCTTTTAACTTGCTATATAAATTATCTTCTTTTCTTTTTGCTTTTTTATTTAGCCATCCCCTTTGGTCTTTCATCATTTGTTGTTTTTTTTTTATTTTGTTTTCCTTTGATGCATTTTATATTTCCCTTTCTATTTTATTGTTCTTTTTATCATTTTCAATTTCTTTTTCTTTGTATTTCTTATTTTCATTTTCTATTTACTCTTTTACTTGCTTTTTATTTTGATTTTCTTTCTTTATGTGTTATTTTATTACTAATATTTGCATCATTTTATTTATCTCTATTTATTTTTATTTTATTTATTTTGATTAGACCAAATTGTGTCTATAGGCACATTACATGGCCCCATGCAACATATCCTACTCGTACACATTGGATATGCCAAATAAAATGTCAATCTC
The DNA here is from genome assembly GCA_037013595.1 of Dicorynia guianensis. NCBI lineage: Eukaryota > Viridiplantae > Streptophyta > Magnoliopsida > Fabales > Fabaceae > Dicorynia > Dicorynia guianensis. The sequence continues at coordinate 6,516,840 of JASUAB010000010.1, forward strand.
ATGGAATATATATCAAGTCATATGGGAAAATAGAATATGTAACCACACAAGAAAATGAATCAGTGAGTGATTATTATATGTAGTTAACATTAAACTAACATAACGTCACTCAAAATATCATTGCACCTTAAATCATTTCATTCTCACACTAGACTTTTTGCATCTCTGATCCCATAAAGCTATGCAAAAATCACTATATGCATTTGTACTTATGATTATGGTAGTTATTGAAGTAAGCATGATCATCTAGGCAAGAAGTCACAAATCTTTGGTGGATATGAAAATGATTTTTCCTTAGATGCTCATTCCTATTCATCTAAGTTTGGTTGTTTTCTTAGGCATGTTCCATTGGACTATTTCTTTCTTAACCCTTGGAATGCATACTAAAATAGAAACACCAAGCCTAAGTCTAGTGACATAGACCTAAGTCACAAAGTGTATTTATGCCAGGATTTATAATCCTATATGGGACTCACACAATGATGAAATAGATATACAGTCAATCACTCCCTTTTTGTCTACTTATGGACATGTAGTATGAATTGCATTCTATGGGGGAGCTTCCACTTAGGATTTGTCATGCTCTAATAAATATCATACAGAACACAGATAGTTAAATCACATATAGACTAATTTGAATAACTTTTGATTCAAATTTGGCTTTTATGAGACTTTGCAAAGTTAGTAATCTTCATGTGTCAACTCATAGAGTCTCATCTTAACCATATACTAAGATAACTATTTTCAGTATAAAACTCTTGTCACTACAAAAGCAATAAAGATTCATCTACATTATGGCATCTAATGATCATTTAAGTCTCATCTCATTTGCTAATTAGGTGCTGGGGCTTGATGACAACTTAGATATGTACCATGAATTAAACTAACCAATTATAGTAAAATAAAAGGGAGGGTTTTAATTAATTAATGTATAAGAATGAACATAATATCATATCAAATCCTTAATAACCTTAAACCTGTAATATGCTAATGAAAAACAACTTTGGCAATGGGTTTAGTAAAGGGATCAACAAGCATATTGCTAGTAGGAATATACTTTAATTCAACTAATCTCAATGCAATGATGCCTCTGATGAAATGATTGTGGGTGTTAATGTGTTCAAACTTTCTACAATAAGTAGGATCCTTTGCATGGGTTTGGGTAGCTATATTGCTATAACAAGTGCCTTCCTATGCTTAAACTATGTAGAAACCTCTTTAACCATAAAGTTTCTTACACTACAAGGTGCAAGCCATATATTTTTTCTCCATAGTGGACAAATAAACACATGCCCACATCTTGCTACTCCAAGAAATGGCTCCATCACCAAGTATGAATGTGTATTTTGATGTGTACTTGCACTTGTCTTGTTTGTTGAACCAAACTAAGATCATGTCATCAATTTATTTTATTTTAACTTAGTAAAAATTACAGTCATATCATAAATTAATTTATTATTTAAGTTAGTATAAATTCTAGAAATTCATCTTTTGAAGCTCAGCACCCTTATGGTCGTATACAAAGGTGGGTCTTCTAGCAATACTTGATTCTTCTTCTTCCCTGAACTACTACTGCTCCTCAATTTTGGCCGCTCCTCCCCTCCCCGATTAGACCCACAAATTCCTGGCTCATTTCTTCTACTAGCTCAATCCATGAAAATCCAAAAATGGAAACCCCAAGAAATCACCTAAGCAACTGCACTTGTTACTTTATCTGTCTCTATCTTTTGGTTACTAATTTTTTTGAACTTATTTTATTACTTTTTCCTTCAGTCAATTGCCCTTACTAGTGATTGCTAGTTCTTGGCAAATACATGAGTACACACAAAAGTGATAGAAGAATAGAACAAAGATAAACATTGTTTTGCTCATAATATTCATGAGCAAAATGTCCCTTTCTTCATACTTGTAGCATTTGAACTTGGATTTCTCCTTTTTATTAACATGCTTGCTTCTAGGGTGCTTGATGATCTTATTAGTCTTTGATCCTTCGTTTTGATTTTTCCTTATTTTTGCATGCATTGGGACTTACCCTTATGATGTCCAGCTTGTGCCACCAATACAGCGTTGTTGTTTGCATCTCTATGTCCACCTCAAGCTCTTAATGGTAGGAAATGTCATTATAGGTTTTAATTCTCTTGTTGTGCATAAACACAAGCTTCAGTTGTCCTTAAGAGTGCTTTAGGAGGGATCCAATGATAGCCAAGCTTTGTTGTTCATCTATGAGATCATATCCAATTGATTTCATTTATCTAATCATGGAAAACATCACTCTTAAATATTCAGTAGTTGAATGTTTTAGGTCTATCATATAGTGGTTGAACCTTAAAGTCAAAGCACAAAGACTTGTGACAGTGATTGTACCATATTCAAACCTTAGCTCATCCCACATTTCCTTGGCTGTTGGAAGGTGCTCAAATTCTTTAATGAGATTGTCATACATGCAACTTAACAATGTAAAGCACGGCTTCTTCGTCACAATGGTATTGGACACTATTGCCCTCAATAGGTGAGCCATAACATTAATCAGATGGAAATTCTTACTCATTAAGAAGGCAGTGAACCATTCTATGCCACATGTCATACTTCTTATCTTCCAACTTATTACCATTAGAAATTCAACGATAATATTCTTTGAAGCCGTTTTACTACATCCTTGGATGACTTTAATTAAGCATATATCTAACTATGCTATTTATAACTAACCCACTTATTTAATTTTACTTATATTACTTGATTGAAAATTTTGCACAAGGACTAATAATCGCCTTTTCTTTTATAATCTAGAAGAAAATAAGAATTTAATTTTATGTGGCCTAAGTAGAAATGACTCTCAACCATTGGAACATTTATCTAAGACAATGCAAATATATTGCATATTTAATTAACAAGATTAATTGGGAAATCAATTGATATTTTGATGCCTAAACTAAAATATATACAAATTAGATTCACAAGCACATAACTTTACAAGGCTTTAATAATAAATACATTCTCTAAAAAAATAATTACATGTGAATTATATTTTACTATATCAAGCTACTAGATAAAATAGGGATGCCGCACTACTTTCCTATATATTCTATTATTTGGAAGAAAAATAAATGCTACATGATTTCATAAGCATTCAACAAAATATAAATACACAAATATATATAAATTGCACATATTCATAGATTTTTTATCATTTAACGAATAAATGAAAAATAGCATATACAAAGTAAATAATCATTAGAAGTATGTCAGGATTTTAGGAAGTGTAATTAATGGAAAAAATGATTTCTAAATAAAATAAATTTTCTAGCAATTTATTTTCCCCAAAACAACTTTGGATCACTTAATTTCACAATAATTTTAAAAAAAATCACATAATTATTTGGGTACTTTTGAGTGCATAGCCTTTAAGTACATAAAAAATAGATTTTTTTTCATGAAAATTTGGTGAAAAACACATATGAAACGAGGTCTCAAACACCCAAATGCACTGCTTGTGTCGGTCATGTCTTTGGCTACTATTTTGCGGTTAACACTATCATAGAAGGTGGCACGTGACATACACGTGCCAACATAGAGTGATACTGGTGATTTTAATCACATAATTGGAATATGCCCTCTCTCTTGGTTTTGTTATTCTAAAAGCTGCAAAGCCAACCCCCTAAGGCAGCACATGAAGCACACTCATCATGCAAGGCAAGTGTGCCAAGTCATCTTCAACCTCTTGGATACTAAAAAATTTCTAGAATTTGATGATAATTTTTGAAGCTCTGTTTCTCCCTCATCCGAGGTCCAATTTACATGATTTTGGTTCCATTGGAAAGATCTTATTGCAAGGAACAAATCCATTCCAAAATTATTTTCTAAAACATAGATATTTATATTCAAAATATAGGTGAAAATTGGCTGTTCACCAAGCTTTCAAAATTTTTCAAAAACAAGTATTCAAGAAGCCAACTTTAGCCAATTATATCTTTCACATATATAATATGATTCATGCATATAATATGTCACTTTAAAGTTTTTGTTACATAGAATAAAGCCATACAAATTTTTCAAAAAAATATATGTCCATTTATGCTTATGAAAATGGCTTGAAAAAGACCTTATCCATAAGCATGAAATTGCTTAGAAACATGCAATTTAAATCATGCATGGCACAAAGCATACATGAGGCACATAAAGATAAAAACAAGCATAAAGGGAGCTTTGACACCACTATTGTAAAATTAACCATAGTCAGTCTTACCTTAAATTTTTTCACAAACCTAGATTTTGTTGGTTTTGTGATTACTCATGCCTTCCACTCATGTACAGGATCTATCATTGTAATCAATCGATCGCAAACTCAATAACATGACTATTATTTTAACTTGATTAATGCACAAACATTTCTACTAACTGTCAAATCATGAACATAGCAATTGCTTCTCCTGTGGTTATGGAGATTCTACTAAAGTCTTCCAAATATTCATGTTCTAAATCCCAAATGTGAAATGGTACCTTTTAAAAATTATTCTAGAGAAAGAAGGAAGAGTTAAGAGGTTAAAAATTTTGTTGTACATAAAATTTTTCTCTATGAAGTGTGTAGACCTTTTTCTACACTATTATTCCTTTTAAATATTCATCACTAATTAAAAACCTAGCCAAGAGTTTTATCACTTTCTATCAAGTTAGTTTAACCTAAAACTGATTAGGATAATTAGTTTAATTATATTTTGAATAAGTCAAAATAAATCAACTTATTCATTACACAATTAAATTAAAGCTCATCTTATTAATTATCCTTAAGAGATACTCTCTAATTCATTTATTAACAAATAATTAATTATTTCTATCATATTGTATGGCTGCGTGGATGCACCAAATAGGCCCATGCAAAAATGTTAGTGCAAAAATTATTAACCGCAAATCTATTAAAATTAGGAGTTGGCATCTGCATTGCTTAATGTGTCGTGTATGTTATTGAGTCGTGGTTCAAGTGTTTTCAAGCAAAAATTTATGTTTGTGTATGTTTCACTAGATAGGATTGTTAGAAAAGATTATGAAGACAATAGAAAATTTTGGCTTTGAGGCATGAAATTACACTGTCTTGAGTGTAATATTACTTTTGTATGAAAAGCAAGTTACCCCAGAATACAATAAAGCCCTTAGAACTCTTTTTGGAGAAGGTCAATGTGTACTCTGAAAGTAATGGAAAATTCTCTATTTATAGACATGAAAAGGCACCTTTGAATAGACATGACTATCTGTCCCTAAAAGACATGACTATCTATCCTCAACAGACATGACTATTTATTCGTAAAAGAAATGACTATTTGTCTCTAACAGACATGACTATTTATCCTCAATAGACATGACTATTTATCCTCAATAGACATGACTATTTGTCTCCAATAGATATGATTGTCCATCTCCAATAGACATGACTGTTTCTCCCAAACAAACATGACTATTTGTTTCCAACAGCCATGACTATCTGTTTCCAAGAGATGTGACTGTCTATTCCCAATAGACATGACTGTCTATTGTAAAAATAATGGCAATAAAATTTGGGCTATAATATGGGTTATGACCCATATATTATAATTTAACATTAGCTATTTATTGCCATTTATATAGTCTTTAATATCTATAATTCTTTCCAATATGGGACTTCATATTTACAAACTATCTAACATTCCCCCACTAGTTTGTAAATCCTTTCATTCACAATAAATATGGTGCATAAATGAAGGTACCTTTCAAGTTTAAACCTTCAAATTAATGTTAAATATCTAAGGATACTATTGAAGTACTTAGTGTCCGAAGATTAAACTAAGACTCCTTGCTTATAGGATCAAAGATATCACACACACCAAATTTATTAAGATTTTCCAAAAAGGTTTTTACAGCCTTAGCACTATTTAGATGATCATGTGCTAAGCAATCCCAATTTCTATGAATATTTCTCAAGGTAAAACCCATTAAACCTTTATTGAAGCAACTTGACTTCATATTCACATAGGTGGAGTTTATTTCATTGTCCCTATTACTATAGACAATCTTTAGTTAACTCCATTAAGAGCTATACTTATCCTCTTAAATGTAACAGTGAGCACTAACCTTAAGTTTTGTATGAAATTTCTCTTTATTAGTGCTAAATAGATACTGATCAATGACTTGTTGTTACCCATTAAACTTTAGTAATTACTAGTTTAGTAATTCAAAGTTGGGTTTCCATCATTGGTGTCTTGAGGGTTTAATTTAGTCCCATACTATGTGTTGTCCTCCACACCATATCTCTTGGTAAAGACTTAGTAAGAGGATTAGCTAAATTATTTGCTAATTTCACATAGAGAATCGAAATGGTACCACTTGATATCAATTCTCTAATATAATCATGTCTTAGACTAATATGTCTTGACTTTTCATTATACATTTTGCTGAAAGCACAAGACATTGTAGCCTCACTATCACAGTGAATGGAAATAGGTGGCATTGGTTGTGGCCACAACTCAATTTCAAATAACATGTTTCTTAACCACTCAACTTCCTTTCCTACAGCAGCCAAAGCAATAAATTCTACGTCTATGGTAGAATGAGCATGGCATATTTATTTCTTTGATGTCCAACATATGGCACCTCCAACTAGTGTAAGTATCCAACCTGTAGTTATAATACTTCCCAATGTTCTGTACTAGGACTATTTGTAAATCTTGATAAGTTACATGTAGCAAAAGCAATGTTTGGTCTAGCACAATGCATTGAATACATTGAGCTTCCTATAGCACTAGCATACTTTAATTGTTCTATTGGTCTACCAGTATTTTTCATAAGTTTTACACTAGTATCATATGGAGTACTAAACTCTCTTATTTTGAGATGTTCAAATTTATTCAAAATGTTCTCTATATAATGAGTTTGACTTAAACTAAACCCATGATCATGCTTAGTAACTTTGATACCCAAAATTGTATTGACCTCATTAAGATTTTTCAATTTGAATTTTGAGGTTAGAAACCTTTTAGTTTCATTTATGCCATACATGTTGATAGCAAATATAAGCATATCATCAACAAAGAGACTAATTATAACTCCATATTCTTTAGTAAACTTGGAGTAAATACATTTATCTGCAGTATTATTTCTAAAGCCAAAAGATAAAATTTCCTTATCAAACTTTTCATGCCATTGTTTAAGAGCTTGTTTAAGACCATATAAGGGTTTTACAAGTTTGCATACTTTATGTTTATTTCCAGGAAGAACAAATCCTTCAAGTTGATGCATGTAAACTTCCTCTTTAATTCACCATATAAAAATGCTATTTTAATATCCATTTGATGTACATGCAATTTATATATAGATGCCAATGCAAAAAGTACTCTAATAGATGTTATTCTGGCAATTGGAGCATATGTATCAAAATAATCTAAGTCCTTCTTTTATGTAAAACCTTTTGCAACTAGTCTTGTTTTAAAGGTTAGCAATGTACCATCAAAATTATATTTCCTCCTAAAACCCCATTTGTTACCAATAGGTTTTGAACCAAGAGGTAAATCAACCAAGACCCATGTATTATTAGACATTATTGAGTCCATTTCATCATTTATAGCTTCCTTCCAAAAAGCTACATCTTTAGAAGCCATTGCTTCTTCATAAGTTTTGGGCTTAGTTTCAATGTATACTAATAATTGCATTTTTTTTAAATAATTTTATCTCTACTTCCTTCTACCAAAAAGGTAATAAAATCAAGATCAAGGCATTTTTCTATCCTTGCCCTTTGACTTCTTCTTGGTTCAGATGGTTCATTTACTAATTTCCTCTTACCATGAGTAAGAAAATCAAAAGAATTAGAATTATTTTGATGTATGTTAGATTTTGTTTCATACATATTATTTCTAGATTCATTATTTTCAAGTTCATGCCCAATTTGACCTATCATGAACTTATTTTCAAAAAATTCAACATGAATAGATTCTACAATAATATTAGTTTCTAAATTAAATAATCTATCTGGTTTGGAATTTTGTGCATAATCAACAAAAACACTTTTGATCCCTCTTGGCTCTAGTTTATTTCTTTGAGAATTAGGCAATTTATAAAAAGCAACACACCCCGACACTTTAAAATAATTCAGATTTGGTTTCCTTCCATTCCAAACCTCATATGGTGATTTATGAGTTTTCTTTGAAGAGATTCTAATATGAATGTGACAAGTAGTAAGCCATGCTTCACCCCATAAGTTATATGGTAACTTGGCATTTAATAGCATAGCATTTACCATACCAAGTAAAGTTCTATTTTTTCTTTCTACTAGTCTATTTTGTTAGGGTGTAAAAGGGGTAGTTTTCTGATGGATTATTGTATTTTCTTCTGAGAATTTATCAAATTCTATAGAGAAATATTCTCCACCTCTATCACTTCGAAGTATTTTAATTTTCCTTTGTTTTTGATTCTTTACTATAGACTTAAATTCCCTAAATCTATCAAAGGCCTTATCTTTTGTTCTTAATAAATACACATATAAAAATTGAGAACAATCATTTATAAATGTAATAAAATATCTTTTCCCTCCTCTATTTAATTTACCATTCATTTCACAGACATCAGAATGAATCAAATCTAAGATTTGTGTATTACGTTCTACTTTAGGAAAAGGTTTTCTTGTTATTTTTGCTTCAACATAGATTTCACATGTATTTTTATGAACATGTTTCTAATCTATATAATTATTATTTGACATATACTTAAGCATTGCATAATTTAAATGTCCTAACCTAGCATGGCATAAAGAAGTAGAATCAATATAATTAGAAACATTGTTTATTTCATTCACACTTAACTTAAACATGCCATCAAGGGAATATCCCTTGCTTACAAATAATCCTCCCCTAGGTATTACAACCTTGTCTAATTCTAAGACAATTTTAAAGCCCTTCTTGCAAAGCACACTTGCTGAAACTAAGTTCCTTTTAACATCAGAAACATGATAAACATTAAGCAGGGTAAGTTTTTGCCCAGAAGTGAAGTTCAACACAATAGATCCTATTCCAAGTACCTTGGCATGATTGTGATTTCCCATCAGCACTTCACTTTGTTCTTCTAACTTATTGTAGGTTTTGAAATGAGCCATGTTATTACACACATGGACAATTACACTTGAATTAAGGAACCAATCCATGTTTCTTGATCCAGCAGCCATGTTTAATTTAGTCACCATTCCATTTGCAGATTGGTAACCATTGCTACAAGCTCTTTCTCTTCATCTTCCAATAAGTTGGCTAGTTTGGCTTTTTCAGAAGTATTGTCCTTGTTCAAATCAGCAAAATTAAATTTTCTATATCGACATTCTTTAATGGAGTGACATTTCTTTCCATAGTGAAAGCAAGCCTTGAGTTTTTTATTTTTCTTAAAACCTCCATTTTTCTGGACTTTAAGTTTGTCTTGATTCTTTCCTGCAGACTTATTTTCAAATTTGTTGTTTCCAAACTTTCCAATTGCATTCACCTTTTGTGAATTCTCATTTTTAGTTATAATTTTTTTTTGAAACCTTTCATCTCTAATTCAAGTTTCAAACTTAATTTGCAAATAGGTTTGAAACTATTCAAGAGTGAAGTTCTCAAGTGAATACAATATTTTCTTCCTATACCCATTCCAAGAAGGAGCCAATTTAGGTAGAATTGCTCCTATTTGAAGAGTATCAGGAATAATGATATCCAAATCCCTCAATTTGGAAGCTAAAATTTGTAATTCATAGACTTGATCCATGACTGGCATGTTATTAGCCATTTTAAAATCAAAGCAATTTAAAGCAAGAAATTTGTTAGTACCTTTCTTTTCACTTTGATATTTGACTTCTAAAGCATTCTAAATATCCCTTGGTGAAGTTAGATTTGAGTAGAGATCATAGAGACGATCAGTAAGTGAATTCAGAATGTGACCATGACATACCAATTCGTCTTCCTCACATTTTGGCCTTTGGTTTCCTACATCATCTAAACCTTCAGCAGTTGGTGCAGCAATAGGTGGTAGATTTAGGTCCAGAAATAAAAGACCTTCAAGGTGGTGAGTAAGAATTTCATCTTGTCCTTCTAACTTGTGAAATTTGTGCCATCAAATTGATTCAGTTTCACTAAATCTTGCATTTTGATATCAAAAGAACTAACAGTCTCCATATTGACAATAGTACACTCAAATTGTTAGAAAAGAATATGAAGACAATAGAAAATTTTAGCTTTGAGGCGTGAAATTACACTATCTTGAGTGTAATATTACTTTTGTGTGAAAAGCAAGTTATCTCAGTATACAACAAAACCCTTAAAACTCTTTTTGGAGACCAACAGATATGACTGTATTGTCTGTTTCTAATAGATGTGACTGTCTATTCCTAGCAGACACAACTGTTTATTGTAAAAATAATGGCAATAAAATTTAGGCTATATTATGGGTTATGACCCATACATTATAATTTAACATTAGCTATTTATTGTCATTTATGTAGCCTTTAATATGTATAATTCTTTCCAATGTGGCACTTCTTATTTACAAACTATCTAACAAGAACTGTGTTGATATCTATCTTATGGCATTCAACAAATGAAAGTTTAACATGATTTTGTCGGTGAACATAATCAAGGTTGGAATTCTTTGTTCTTTCAAAGTTATTTTTTTTATCATTTACTTTTTCTTTGTAATATATGATCTTCTGTCATATATATTTTTCTTTCTCTGCTATTGATATGTATGAACTTTTAAAGAAAATGTATATAATTAAAGGTACTTCATATACTGATAGAACCATGATACTTCCACTATAAGTACCATATGGAGTGAATGTTTCGGTATAAGTTTAAAATTTTGTTACTGTATGGTAGGAGTAGTGTTTGTGAAGGATTATTAATTCGGATTACATTGTTTATTGCAGTTTGAATATCGTGTGAGTTTTTAATGTGTATGAATCGAGATGTTTTGAACTTTTAATTTGGTGATTAATTGTTATGCATGCTTGCAATGTAGGTATAAATATGACTGACCTTTTTTAAAGTTATTTTTTTAGGTTCATTTTGTTAACAACCTTAGCAAGGGGAACTACACAATTGAATTGGTTATTAAATTTTTCATGGTAAAACTGCTTCATATAACGTATCTAATAACTATGATGAGCAAAGTTATAACATTGTTAAATTATTTTTCTTTAAAAATGTTAGTATAAAATAATTAATAATACGTGAGTGTAGGACAAAACTATGGTTACCCAGTGCGCTAAGACAATAGTTATCCCAACGATAAGGTCGAAATTATCCATTCAAAAAAGTTAAAAGAGGAAATGCGCCCTTCTCCAATCTGACAGCATTCTTAATAGTTGTAATGTTTGTTCATCAAGTGATTTTTTTCATCTGTTAGCTAGTGTTTGTGTGTGTGTGTGTATATATATATATATATATATGTATATATATATATATATATATATATATATATATTTGAACACCATCAATCCCATAATTAATACTTTTCAAAACGACGATTCATTAACCAAATATACTCACAAAGTCAAAATAACATTAGAATTAGAAAAAAAAAAACTAAAATTGAATCAGTCTCGTCTAGTGTTGGATATTGGAATAGTCTTGGTCTAAATCAGTATTTATTATTGTATATCAACTGTGAAAGGTATCAATATTATATACCACAACAAATTAAAACGTCAAAAGAGACTGGGATGTAATCCTTAAATACCACTAACAAAAATCTACATAGTTGATAAATAGTTAGATATTTTGAATATGTTATTCTGAATTTAAATCAAATTGTAGATATAAAAATAATTTTGTTTAAAGAGGTTATACCTATTTTAACAATCTCTCTATCTTAAAAGGATTAATCTCTAATTTTCAATTTGGGAATATCCTGAGTTTTGCCAAAAAGAAGAATCCTTAAATAACAATTGCTTATATTAACAGCCAACACAGCCTAGTCTCTCAAGGATAAAATTGGTAATAGTAGGATGAATCGTGACCAATAATAAAATAATATTAATTAAATAGCTTACATATAACCCTCTCTGATTACTATTGGGAGAATAGTCCTTTGGAAGCTTCGAATCTTGCATCAGATCAAGCACCACACTCAGCTTTGGGCAAGCTCGTTTTCAACAGTGGTATTTCTCCCGTACTTTTTGGCCTCAATACCATGAAATGTTGATTTTTTTTATGAATTGGGAGGTATCTCTACCTAAAATGCAAATGTTTTGAGTCTCTTAACTCAAATGAGTCTATTTTCTCTCGAAATGGATGATATTATAAATTTTTGGCTCCAAAAGTTTTTCCAAAAATCAAACCTGCAATTATCAAGTGATTCTGAAATATTCATTCCAACTACACTAACTTTATACTAAAAACCACAATTTTGTACGATGATGAGAGGGTCATAAATCTGATGAACTTGACATAATCTCGCAGTGATAGCGATTAGCACAGTGAAATTTACGTGGAAGATAATCAACATTTCATACAAATTGACTGGGTTTTCCAGTAGAAGTTTTTTTTATTTATAAACTGCCAAAATTTCAAGTACAAACAAAAACACACTTCCAACTAATATCACGATAGCTCTCGCAAGCTCAGCTATGGAGCCAAACGTAATAGTTATGGGAGGGCAGACAACTGACTAAATGGAATTTTTTTCCCCAATATTGGGGTCCGTAGTGGGGCAACTTACTTGCCGGCCACCCATTTTTATTTTACCCACTACACCGGCGGACTAACTCTAAGATGTTGATTAAAAGCATTATTGTCCAGTGGAACTTGGATGCAGATTCAGTCATTAGAGCCCTTTTTAAATCATCCTCACTATATATATATATATATATATATTAATAAGAATAATAAAAATATAAAAAAGTAGTTAATACACGGTGAAATTTACGTGGAAGATAATTAACATTTCATACAAATTGACTGGGCTTTCCAATAGAATTTTTTTTTATTTATAAACAGCGAAAATTTCAAGTGCAAACAAAAACACACATCCAACTAATATCACGATAGCTCTCGCAAGGTCAGCGATGGAGCCAAACGTAATAGTTATGAGAGGGCAGACAACTGACTAAATGGAAATTTTTTTCCCAAATATTGGGGTCCGTAGTGGGACAACTTACTTGCCGGCCACCCATTTTTATTTTACCCACTACACCGGTGGACTAACTCTAAGATGTTAATTAAAAGCATTATTGTCCAGTGGAACTTGGATGCAGACTCAGTCATTAGTGCCCTTTTTAAATCATCCTCTCTCTCTCTCTCTCTCTCTCTCTCTCTCTCTCTCTATATATATATATATATTATAAGAATAATAAAAATATATAAAAGTACTTAATTATTAATTTTTATTGTACCACAATAAATTTAGATTACTGCAAAAAATTGTATAAATAAAATATATGACATGTCATTTAAAATAGTGACTAATTCTAGTATCACACCTTAATTTTGGTATAAAATTTGTATATCTTTATTTATAATTGTTGATGTATTATTTTATCCCACACATTAATAATTATAAATGAATATATGAAAGTTTTGTATTAAAAATTTTTTTTAGGTGAAACTTAGGATATCCTCTACCTGGTGATCGGAGACTAATTCTTTTGAGATGGAGAAATCGCCGAAACAGGTATGACCTTTTTGAACAAAGCTTTTTCTATACACACAACTAGATCAAACTCAAGATAATATACTTAAGGGACTTAACTATTTGCTAATTGTGTCAAATCTTATTGATATTTTGTATTAAAATTAAGATGTGGAAATAGGGATGATGTTGTGTTTATTTAAACTGATATAAACCGTAAATCATTGGTTATCTTTTGACAGGACTTTCTAGCTATGATGTTACAATCTATCAGTTTACTTATTTTAATGAATTCCGTTTAGAAGCAAACTAAAAAATATTAAACAAAGAGGATCTTTATCAAAAAGAAAAAAATAAGAGGACCCTTTTGGTATTGTTTTGCTATTTTAACAAATTAAATTTTATTAAATATTTATTTAAAATAATTTGAATAATTTAATTTTTTAAATTTTGTAAATTAAGAACTTCTTAGTATTGTCTTGCTATTCTGAAACTTGTGTAAGTCCATCCATCGGACGGCAAATGCTCCTTCGGAGTTAAGAATCCTAGTTTTAGTATTTTTTTTTTTAATAACTCGAAATTGGAGACCTACATCACTACTCTCCATAAAAAATATTGTCTTTCATTGGCTGCTGGCTGAAATTAAGAAATAATCAATATAAAAGGATCCAGATCAGTAAAGCAATCGTTCATGCAAATTGGGAATAAGGCAGTAATTTGTTTGGCTATTGACATTTCAGATCTATAACCGGGAAAGTAAAGCCATGGCTGTGCAGAATGAGCAACAGATATTGGTAGTAATATTAGTGTCCATCCTATTAGCAGCTAAAACATCATCTCAACCCAAGCCAGGCTGTCCAGGGAAGTGTGGCGCCCTTAACATCCCCTACCCATTCGGCACAAGGGAGGGTTGTTACCTGGACGCTCCGTTTTACATCAACTGCACCCGAACCTCTAATTCCACCACTCCCACCCCATTTTTGGGACCACAAGGTAACGTAACTGTCCTCAACATATCATTGGAAGATGGTGAAATGCGCATTTCAACCACACTAGCTAGTTATTGTTACAATGAGACATTAATCCGGAGACTTCCATGGCTCAGGTTGGCACCTTTTCACGTGTCATCTAGACGAAACAAATTCGCTGTGGTTGGTTGTGACACACTTGGGCTCATTAAGAGTTTGGATCTACCGAGGAAGAACCACACAACGGGATGCGGGTGCGCGTCTCTTTGCAAGGGACCAGGAGACAGCTTTTTTCTTAATGGATCTTGCTCTGGCGCCGGTTGCTGCCTGATCTCTATACCCGAAGGATTATCCAATTTAAGGTTTGATTTTTTCAGCCTAAACAATCCCTCCACCGCACAAGGCTACGCATGCAGTCATGCGTTTGTGGTCGAAGAAAAAGCTTACAGCTTCTCAGTCGAAGATGTTATCAATTTTCCCAATAAGACGGTGCCTCTTGTACTTGATTGGGCAGTGGGAAACCAGACTTGCAAAGAAGCCCAAATGAAACTTACCAGTTATGCATGCAAGGCAAACCACAGTAAGTGTTACAATTCAATAAACGGAGATGGGTACCGATGCAAGTGTGCATCTGGTTTTCGGGGCAATCCTTACCTCTTGGATGGCTGTCAAGGTATTATTTTTAGTTTCTATTTCTATATTTTTTCTCTAAAATATATAGTGATATAGAATCTTAGGATATTAATTGATGAATTCTTTAATTTGTCATGGCCGCATGGATTATTAGATATCAATGAATGTGCCGAATCCAACCCCTGTAGTAGAATATGTCTCAACTTAATTGGGGGATTCATTTGTGCATGTCCGAATGATTACGAAGGCGATGGCAGGATTGGTGGAAGTGGTTGCCGTAAAGTCAGTAGCACTTCCATGGGTGACTACTCACAGAAAATTTGGTGGGGTAAGTGTTTCTTAATTTAAAGTATTTGCTTTTAACCAAAATACAATACATGTGTCCATACCTTTCTTAATTTTTTAGCATTCCTGTCTAAGCCTAAATCAATTTTTTTTTTTTTTGGATTGCAGCCTTAATCATTTTTATGCTGACATGTCTAAGCCTCAATCATAAATTTATCGCAAAAAAATATATATTGCGAACATTCAGTTGCGAGATTAATGCCTACTACTTTAGACTCACATATTGATCCGTTGTAAACCCTACATACACTAATCGCTCTTAGATACACGTGTAAAAACAGCTTACTAGAAATATCTAACGAAGGTAAATACAAGTACAAGTAGTCATTGTACAAAAAAGTACAATTAATCATAACTTTCCACTATTATTTGGTAATTTAAATATACTATATGGGTAGTACTAAGGTATTCTCACTACATATTAAGGGTGCTGATACACAGTGTTATAGTAATTTAACTTTTCCACAACTTATTTTGAGCGTCCAATTTGAAAGGTGCAATAATAACTGTTCATCTTAAAAATCTGCTATATGTTCAATTAGCTTGTGCAAATCAAAGAGACAAAGTTAATAAAAAGAAGCATATGAATGCATATCAAAATAGAAAGAAAAAGTTAAGAAAATTAAACATAGGAATACATGTCAAATGATTCAAAATATCAAGTTAACATTGGTCACACGTGATAATGTTATTTGCTAGTTATATATATGGGTACCAGTATCCTGAAAGTTAAATAAGGATATTTTTTGTGTGTGTGTGTGTGTGTATAGTACGTTACATTCATTTTACATATGACAAGTAATATTACTTATTTCATTGTGATATGATTTTAGGATTGTTCTTTGGAACCTTCGTCTTACCCTTTGAAGTATGTCTGTTGCGTAAAACTCTAAGGAGGAGAGCAATAAAGAAACAAAAAGAAAAGTTTTTCAAAAAAAATGGTGGCTTGTTGTTGCAACAACGGTTTTCTTCCGGAGAAGTTAAAGTTGATAGAACCAAACTGTTTAGCCTAAAAGACCTAGAAAAGGCTACTGACCACTTCAATGTGAACAGAGTACTTGGAAAGGGAGGACAAGGTACTGTTTACAAAGGCATGCTTGTAGATGGAAGAATTGTTGCTGTAAAAAAGTTCAAGGTCCAAGGAAAGGTTGAAGAATTTATAAATGAATTTGTTATCCTTTCACAAATTAACCATAGAAATGTGGTTAAGTTGCTAGGATGTTGTTTGGAGACTGAAGTTCCATTGTTAGTTTATGAATTTATTCCTAATGGTAATCTTTTCCAGTATTTGCATGAGCCAAATGAGGACTCACCAATGACATGGAATATGCGTTTAAGAATTGCCTCTGAAGTTGCTGGAGCTCTTTATTACTTACACTCATTTGCTTCTCAACCTATTTACCATCGAGACATCAAATCAACAAACATACTCCTAGATGAAAAATACAGGGCAAAAGTAGCAGATTTTGGGATTTCTAGAATGGTTTCTACTGATGACACTCACCTCACTACTCAAATTCAAGGGACTTTTGGGTATTTGGATCCTTACTACTTTCGTACAAGTCATTTTACTGAGAAAAGTGATGTCTATAGCTTTGGAGTAGTCCTTGTTGAGCTTTTAACTGGCCAAAAGCCAATATCATCTATAGGATCAGAGGAAGCCAAAAGCTTAGCCCAATGTTTCATTGCTTCTTTGGAGGAAAATCGCTTAGTTGAAATAATTGACAATAGAATTTTGATAGAAGTAGAACAAGAGCATATCATGGCAGTTGCCAACCTTGCAGAAAGATGCTTAAAATTGAATGGGAAGAAATGACCTATCATGAAAGAAGTTACAATGGAATTAGAAGGAATTCAAAGGTTGGGGAAGAAGTATAATGCACATCAAAACAATGAAGAAACTAACCTTGTTGCAATCGATGCATCCTGCCATCCTTGGGCTGCAAATATTGCATCCATTGGGGAAGCTTTAAGTAACACAATATCATCATCCTCAGAGATTATACTCGATTAATAATTTGAATTTTTCTAGATCTATTCTTTGTGAGTAGATACATGTGCCTTTATGGTGTTATAGGTGATTATGTTCTTTGTGAACATATGTGCTTTTGAATGGAGTAGCTCTTGTACCTAGCATTAATTACTATTCATGTATGGGTTATTCATTATAGCACATGTATGGGAAGAGATGCTAGATCCCAAGTATTGTTCTTCTTGGTTGCTTTATTCTCTTTAATGATGGCTTGGTTCCTTTTGATTTTGTTTTCATAGGCTTGCAAAGAGCCCTCCAATTCTTTAATAGTCATGGAATCTAGATTTTTTACTAGTCAATGACACAAACTATATAATGAACTTCAGGAATCAAGGAACAAAGAATCTTCTCCACCTCACAAACATCTTTTGTCTTCAAACCTCTTAATTGATTCACTTTAATTGGCTTTCACCCTTAACAATAACATAAAATTTACTTCAGTTTCCTCATCCTCAAAGCTTCTAAATCATCCTAATGATGAAGTCTAACTTTTTTCACTTTGTCAACTCCTTGGATAATTTTAAAATCTCCCAAGTCAGTTTTGAGGTGGTTACATCAACCACATTCTCAAACATATAATCATCCAAACATTGATGAGTGAGGAAGAGTGCTTTATGGATCATTCTTCTTTGTCTTTGACGAAGTATTCTTCTCATTTTGAGATAATTTCCTCATATGAAGGATTCTGATTGTCTTCCTCTACAATCTCCCCTACATCTTGACATCCAAGTAGAGCTTCTAACATGCATTTCATCTTGTTGTTTGAATGATAAATAAGAAAAAAAGATTATTTGTCATTTCAATGGAAAATAATCCTTTGCAAAAGCCCTTGTTGCAAATTATTTAAGATGGATCAAAAGAGGTTGTCGCAATTTTGTGACAATTTTTCATTGCAAAAAAAGTTTTTCCTATCACAAAAAGATGATAACTGCTAACAATTTCGTCAAAAATTCATCACAATAGTTGATCAAAAAATAGTTTGAAATTATTTTTCATCACAAATTCATCATAAAATGCTTTTAAAAATTATTTTTTGTCACAAAATGTAAAAATAAATTATTCTGAAAAAATTTTGGGACAAAACTTTCAATGCTTATATGTCACCAAATTGATAAAATATAAAAAAATTTGGAATCATTGATATTCATTTCCCAATTAAGTAAAATAAGATCAAGGAAAGAAAGATCATTGATAATGATTAGTGTAGCACAATTTAAGCCTAAATGTTTGAATAAGCCCATAAATTGAAGGTGCCCATTTCTTCTCAGACAATTGCAAAATGGACGGTAATACATTATATAATAAATTCCTATGACATTGAACAGATTTGAAATAGCCTTCCTTTAGTAAATAGGTCACTAAGATTTCTCTTGGCGAGTGAAGAATGTCTAGGCACTTTTATTGTTCTTGCTACAACAACTGTCATCCCCTGTCAATTGAAAAATTAGCAAGTGAGGTGTGAACTCAACAAATTAATTAATAAAGACCTGCTGCCAACCAGAAATGAAATAGGTAACGAACATGCATATTAACTATAACTAGAATGGGACATAAGAGTTTCCCATCTACAAAGTTATGAATGAACAGTTAGCAATAAATCAACTAAGAAAGGCAACACGTCACTAGGCAAAATCACTTACAGAAAATTCAAATTATTTATACCTTTACAAAACTTCCTAGGCTTGCCATTTCAAGAAAATGGTGTGGGCGCAATGGAGAAAGCACTTCCAAGCCAATGCCTAAATCATATAGCACATTACTTGCAAGAAGGAAGGCTTCTAGCAGTCAGACACATGGTTAAAGTGGCAAATAAATGCTCATATGAAAAGAAGAAAAGGTTTATAGCCCACATGCAAACCTAAAATTCTTCTTACTCCCAAATTGCTACATATTAACTTCCCCACATGTTGCATTCCATCCTTTAAAATCTAGATGTTAGCAACACAATATATATATATATATATATGCTAAGTGGATGATGTTATTAAATGTCTCAGAAATCTGCCAAGTGTTTATTGTAATGTTGTGGTATCAATTTACCCAAACAACAGCTATTGCTTGTACAGGCGTCAGCTGTAAACTTGCAAGCTGCAGTAAATAGCAATGACTGCATAAGAGTAAGCATATAGACGAAGAACATCCATTTTATACTCAATTGCTTCATGAACATCCTTTTGTAAAAGAAACCAACTAAGTATAACAGGTGCAGTGCTATTTCTATAAAAGCAAAGAATAAGTCAAGTATGTCTCAAGAAAATATCATATTTCAGTAGTCAAATGTGTTACTAATATTCTCAAATATGAAAGCTATCAACTTATTTCTAGTTACATGCTTTTTTAAGATTTAGTAGTGGTCAAAAGAAACAGAGAACATTCAGAATTTAACAATCTTGGGAAAAACTTGCCTCTGGACCCAGCAGCCAATTCAAAGATACTTCAACTTCAGGCAAACACACTCAGTTACAAGTCACAAAAAGCCAAATCAAACGACTAATGAAACCATGAAACCACTATATGATAACCCATGAAAGAAGACTGCAATGAGTCAATGGCATATTCCATATATCACAAATAATAAGAGACAACCTTAATGAAAATTTAGATAGAGATACGTAGCTGCAATACTAAGTAAACTCTTCTAAACCCACGAATTGCATTCTCCACTCAACACATTTCAACAATTTTAGCACAAAAGAACGACAATTGTAGACAATCTTACAAAACTGGAATTTGTAACTTTATTATTGAACTCAATGTGATGGAAGTTACAACTAGAACTCATTGAAGGGTGTAGACACCTAATTTTGTCGGGTCCACTTCTCAAAACTTTAACATAAATTACAAACCCAAACTTAAACTAAAAAATAACAAAATAAAATAAGATTAAGCCCAAAATATAATTAAACCCAAAATAAAAGCAAGGCCACACCCAAAAATAAAATTTTAAAATAAAACTAAAATAAAAAAATAATAGACAAGATAACCAAAATTAAAAAAATGATAATACAAGATAAATAAAAAGAGATAAAATAATAAAGAGATAAAGATAAAAGACAATAAAGATAAAAAAGGATAAATAAAAGATAAAGATAAAGATAAAGGACAATAAAGATATGAAGATAATAAATTAAAAGATAAAAAGATGAAGATAATAAGATAAAAGATAAGATAAGAAAATATAAGAAAATCTGAAATTTAGAAGATAAATAAGAAAACGTTAGATAAATAAAAATTGAAAGATAAGAGGATAAAAAATTAAAGTTAAGATAAAATTAGGAAACAAGAATTAAACAAGAAAGCAAACTCTAAAATTCTACACTTATAAAAACCCATTCACACATAACATAAGGGGTTTTGGACGGCTTACAAGGAAGAAAAGAAAGCCTAACAATTTCAGCAAAAAAAAAAAAGCCTACAAGAAAGGCTTTCACATGCTAAAGAAGGAGCCAAGATTTACGTATAAAGAGCCAAAAAAAAAAAAAAAAAACTGCACTCCACCTTAAATTGCACACTCTTCACATCACAAGCATACACCCTTTTTTCAAATATCACAAAGGAAGACACTCAAGGTAAGCCCCTTTCCTCTTTTCTTTTAGATTCATATATGTTGTTCAATCTTAATCATATGTATCTCATACTTTAATCCTAATATAGCTAGGATTGTTTTTGCTGTAGTGTTTGCATAACTTTCATTTTTATTAATCATGGCATGCATGTATTTTCACATTCTTTCACCCCTTTTATCTTGATTTACTGTAGGTCTCTACATGCAAATAAAATCATGTCAAAATTCTGCATATTCTCCACTACTAGCATGCATAGATTCCATCTTAAATTCTGCATAATCATGCGCATGATGAAATTCTGCATATAGTGTTTAAATTTTCTGCACATATCTATTTTATACTGTTTTGAACATTTAGGCTTCTATTTCTGCATGGTTTTGCATTCTGTTTAAGTAGTTTTGTATTGCATCTTGAACTAAAATTCTGCACTATTTTCTGTTTGAAAATTCTGCACATTATTTCATTCTACACTTTCTATCTTCCACAAATTCTACACTGCAATTCAACTTCTGCATTTTGTTTCATAAATTCTACACAAAATAAGTTTTAGTAATCCTATTTCTATTTTGTTGTTTTGTTTCTGCATTCTGTATAGAATCTTCATATGACTTTTACATACTAAAAATTCTGCATGTTTTGTGTTAAAGATTTTGCACATATTTTAACCTAGGCAATGTTCTTGTTGATCTTCCATATTCATTTATTTAATTTTTTGTTGATTTTTCATGAAATTTTAGCATTAGGATTATCTCTTAAAAAACTCTAGTATCATCACCTTGAGTTCTTCTTTAGTCCTAAGCAATTTTGGCTCTAACTTAATCACACTAGGCAAGCCACTTTTTTTAAATCTTAATTTTAGTTTCTAGTCAAGCTAGTTAAATAGGAGGATTTTTCTATAAAATTATGTTTAAAACCCCAGACTGGAATAGGAAGGGGATTTTCTTAAAATTATTTTTAAAACCCCAGACTGGAATAGGAAGGGGATTTTCTTAAAATTATTTTTAAAACCCCGAACTGGAATAGGAAGAGAATTTTTTTAAAAGTATTTTTTAAAACCCTAAACTGGAATAGGAAGGGGATTTTTCTCAAAATCAATTTCATCCCGATCCGGAATAGGTAGAGATTATTTTCAAAAAAAAAAATTTAAAAACCAACATAATTAATCAAGATAAATTAATTAAATCATTTTTGGTACCAAAACGGTGTTTAGGGTGCTAATACCTTCCTTAAAATGTAACCAACCCCTGAACTCAATCTTTGAAATACAAACCATTTTTAAATTAGGTGTCTGATCTCACCTTTAAGTAATTTAGGTCGGTGGCGACTCCAAAAATCCAAAACCAAATTTTAGGGTCAACAAAGGGGAGAATACATAAGGGGATAAGGGGAAATGAAGGAACTAAGTTCTATCAAACACTTCATTGCCTTCCTTTGAGTTCATGCTCTTCTTATGGACAATGGCCAGCAACTAACCCGCTGAGCTGGGGCCATTTCCTATATTCTCGATACTTCTCCCTCCATGCACATACCCATGCAACCACCTTGAAAGCTTCTTAACCCTTCTGTTAGTTCTTCTATTTTTACCAGCTAGGCCTCGGGCTTCTGTTCCCCCCATTATGGGTTCTTCCAACAGGGGAACTTTTTCAGCTATTAGCTCTAGTTGTTTCTCTTTGTTGTTTATGTTTGTCAGCATATCCTAGCAAATTAGTTCAAGATCCAATTCTATAATTTGCTGGCCTATGCTATTCTTATCAATAGCTTCCCCATTGAATTTGACCTTGCCCTCAAAGTTAAGGCTAGAAAATAGTTGGTGAAAGGCATCCTAACCTTCCCACATTGACTCTTCAGGGGTAAGGCCTTTCCATTGGATCACAATTTGTTTGATTGGACCTTGAGTGGGATCTTGCATGATTCTGGAAGCAATAATAGCCAAGGGCAAAAGAACTAGTTATTGTCCCATAGACATTGGTGGTAATAGGGTGGGTTGTAGAACCTTTGTACCTTTAAATGGCTTGGGTAAAGAGACATGGAAAATGTTTTCAATACGACTCACAATTGGCAAGTCAACCTAGTAAGCAACAAGTCCAACCTTTTGAAGAACTTGAAAAGCACCAAAATATTACTTGCCAAATTTTTTCATTTTTTGTTGAGATACTGAAAGTTGGTGATATGGTTGCAGTTTGAGTAAGAACCAATTGCCCACTTCAAAAGAGAGTTCCCAATGATGAGAATCAGTACAAGCTTTCATTCCATTCCATACTTGAGTTAGGCGCTACTTAAGCAATTTATGTAACTTTGTCCAAGCTTGTAATCAAGAGTCTAGCGCTTTTATAGCAATGGAACCTAGGGCATAAAGTGGAATATGAGTGGCATCATGCCCATATAAGGCTTTGAAGTTTGACGTGCCAATTGCAGTGTGGAAGATAGAGTTATATGAGTATTTCACTAAAGGGAGATATCGGGCACAAAGTGCTAATCTGTCATGGACAAAGCTATGTAGATATTGATCCAAACAATGATTAAGGACTTTGGATTGGTCATCCATCTGGGTGTGTTAAGCAATGGAGCACTTCAAAGTGGTGCCACTCATCTTGAACAAAGTTTCCCAAAATTTGTTCATAAAGATTAAGTCATGGTCAAAAGTGATGGAGTTGGGGAATTATACAAATGAAGCACCATGTGAAGGAATAATTTTACCACCATAGGAGTTAAAAATAGAATGGGTAGATCCCCAAAATGGGCAAACTTTGTTAGGGAATCTACTACCATAAGAATAGTTTTCATCTTTTAGAACAGGGTAAACTCATGATAAAATCATGTTGAGGTCCTCCCTAACATGAGACAGGATAGGAAGAGGTTGTAGCAAGCCATCTAGGGGTTGAGTATTGTACTTAACCATCTAACAAGCAGTGCATTGAGACATAAATTTTTGGACATCTTGCTATGTCCCTTGCCACCAAAAGTTCAGGCCAAGCTGCAAGTAGTACATTAAGACACAAATTCTGACACTGATCCATCATTGATATGGCTGGAAATGTCCTCTACCCATATCAATCACAAACATCATAAAAATAGCATGATCAAACCTCACCACTCGGGAAAGAGCTTGATGAACTAGGCATGAAGATGAACGCCATCAAAGGATTTGAGCCAGACATCCTTATAGGTGAGCTGAAGCAGTACTAGCATTATAGCATAGGACTTGGTGAGGCTAGGCAAGATGGGAACATAGATCAACTTCTCCTAAAAGGCGATGAGCAATGCCATGCCAGTCACCACTAAGTCTCTAACTCTTTTGTTCATGAATATGCGACACAGAACCCAGTTTACTATCTTGTTCAATGAAGTCTACCTTACCAAAAGCGTACACACAGAACCTAGTCTCCTATCTGTCGCAATATATTGGCATCTCAGTGTGTTCTTTGTGCATAAGGAGTCATTCTCTATGTGGGAAACTTGTTTTGGTTTCATAATAGGAGTATTACCCCATGAATGCCCCATTTCATTAAGGTGGCTTATGTTACGTTCTTGCTCCACCACATGGCTTATATTTTTATTTTTAAATATATGTTGATACTTTTTTATTTAGTTTAAATTACATATATATATATATGCCATGTCAATATCCTATATTTTTAAAGTTTTGTTGTATTGTAGTATCTGTGTCATATCGTATCAGTGTCATATTTCATATTTGTGCTTTATAGCTCTTGGCTCAAAACGGTACTAATGCCAATAATTGAGCTATCAGTTTCCACCACAAAAAGCTTGTCGAAGTCTAGTAGAGCAAGCACCTTAGAATCTACCATCGCTGCCTTCAATTTCACAAACTCTTCCTACGGGGCTGCAATCCATTGAAACTTATCCTTCTTGAGCATATTAATCAATGGGGCTACAATGATGGCATAGTGTTTGAAGAACCAACAATAATAGCCTGTGATGTAATGGAAGTCCCACAAGTCCGAAAGAGATATAGGTCGAGGCCAATCTTGCATAGTTTGAATTTTCTTTGTGTCTGGTTTGACACCCTTCGAATTTACCATGTGGTCCACATATTCAATGGAAGTAATGCAAAAGGTACACTTGGATTTTTTGGCAAAGAACCTATGTTGGTGTTAATGTCTACAATATGGTAGAAAGGTTGTAAACATGGTTCTTTAAGGTTTTAATGAAGACCAAAATGCTATTAAAGAACATAGTGACAAATTAGGCATAGGTACGGCTTGAAGAAGGAATTCATGGTGGCTTAGAAGGTGGAGGTTGTGTTGGTTAAGCCAAAGGGCATGACCAAAAATTGGAAATGGCCATCATGAGCTAACAATGTTGTTTTGTGGACATCTTTAGGGTCCATGAAAATTTAATGATAATCAAATAGGTCAAGTTTTGAAAATAGTTTGGTACCATGTAATTCATTTAGAAGCTCATCTATGGTTGGAATAGGGAAGTAATCTTTAATGATAGTGGAATTGAGCAATATATAATCTACACAAAAGCACAATGTTCCATCCTTTTTCTAAACATGAAGAACAAGGGAAGAGAGTAGGTTGCAGCTTGGAGTGATGATGCCCAGTTGCAACATTTTCGAGGCAACTTTTTGGAGCTCCCTGATCTAGTGATAAGAATGGTAGGAGGGGCGAACATTCATGGTGGGGCACCAACTTGGAGAAGAATTTGTGATCAGAAGGTCCAAGAGGCTGGAAAACTTGTGCATATTGGGGAACCTTGGCTAAGGTGGGTTGGATCGAGGGGTGGATGGATAATTTATGGATTGCATGTATTAGAGGTAGGCTTGGATAGAGTGCCGTATTTGTGGCTTTCTAAATTAGAGAAAGATCATGTAGGTGGGGTAGAGCCTGGTATCTCCTTCTAGATGAATTTGTTGGTGGTTCCAACAGAAGGTCATAGTCAGGTATTGGTAATCTTTGAAGATGGGACCTAATTGGGAAAGCCACTATATGCTTAGGACAATGTCAGTGCTAGTAATGGGCTAAGTATACAGTTCAACTGAAGAGATTTCCTTGCAAATCAAGTAGATTGTCCTTGTACACCATGTCACATGCTAGCATTGCACCGTTTCCTACTAGAAGGAAAATTTAAGCATGAAGGAGTATTTGATGAAAGTGGAAATTTTATGGGACACATTGCAGTCTTATGGAAACAACATGTTTGAACTAGACCTAATTCACACTACCCTTGCAGGCAGAGGACTAGAATATGATCCTATAGTCATTACACTTTCAACACAAGAAAGATTACCCTCATGAAAAGCTACTAGAACATATCTTTACACAACAAAGGAAAGAATATTGAGGAACACAAGCATTCTTGATAATCAATTCTCAACAAATATGGTGAACTTTTAAAGAAGACACAAGAATACAAGAAAAGGTCAACAATATGGTAAAGGTTAAAATGAACAAAATGGTGGAAGATCATATGTGTCTAATGGAAGAGGAAGAGGTCAAGGAAGCTACCAAACTCAGAAACCACAGTGTCAAATCTATGGGAAAGTTAGACATATTGCTCAAAGGTGTTATTATAGATATGATATGAACTGCAATGGAGATCAAATGAACTATAATAGTGATAGTCAAATGATACATCAATATGTTCCATCAAGCAATGTCAATATGGTCACTAT
The DNA here is from genome assembly GCA_037013595.1 of Dicorynia guianensis. Lineage (NCBI taxonomy): Eukaryota > Viridiplantae > Streptophyta > Magnoliopsida > Fabales > Fabaceae > Dicorynia > Dicorynia guianensis. The sequence goes on from JASUAB010000010.1 coordinate 6,543,627, forward strand.
GGGAGATAAAAGGCATATGGAATGTGACAATAATTGGTATAAAAAAGAAAACACAAAGTTCAATTTCAAGAAAAGGAAGTTAGAACCAATTGCAATACTTGAAATTGTTGATGATACCAGTTGGCATCCATCCAGGCCGAGCTACAAATCATGTTGTAGATACTTAATTTTGCCTAATCCACTTTCCAAAGCCTAAACTAGAATTATACCTAAAACCTAAATTAAAAATAAGAAAATAAAAATAAAATAAAATAAGGCCAAAAAAAAAATAAGCCCAACATAAAATTAAATCCAAACCCAATCCCAAGCCTAAGGATAAAATCCCAACATAAACCAAAATAAAATCAAAAAAATAAAAAATAATAAGATAACTAGAATTAACAAAAAATAATAAAAGAATTAAAAGAAAAAATATAAAGATAATAAAGGAATAAATCCAAATAGGAGATGAATGATAAAATATTAATAAGATAAAATACAAAATAATTTAAGAAATTAATAAAACATATTAAGATGAAAGATAATAAAAAAGATTAAGATAAGAAAATGATAAAAATAAGATGATAAAAATTAGAAAAATCTAAAGTACTAGATAAATCCAAGAGATAACAATAGATAAATAAAAAGATTAAAAAATAAGAAAACAAATTAAAAGATAAAAAGGATAAAAGACAAGAGATAACACTAAAATTAGGAAGCAAGAATTCGTTTAGAAAAGAAATCCTAATTTTACACTTATAAAAAATCTCATTTCACACAACAAAAAAAAAAAAAAGAAGGGAAGGAACTGGAGTCAAAAAGGCAAAATTTTAGCCAAAGAAGCCCACAACACACCGAGTTCTTCGCCTTAAACATTCCCTTGCAATTACCCACATAATCTAGCTTCCTATACAAAAAAAAAAAGGGATCCAATTCCCCCACTCAAAAAAGGATGAAAACTCCCTTTCACTCAAAATAACACACAAGGCACCCTCACCCAAAACCGGCACCACTCTTAGCTTAAAACGCATGGCAGCCTTTCTTCCTCAACTTCAGAACCGTAACTCCTCCCACTGAAATACTAGAACTACCCCAAGACACCAATACACACTTGCTTCAGGTTCGCAAGGCATTACTTTAACATTGCTTAGAGCTTCTGCAAGCTAGGCTACCCATCACCGCTATCTGACATTCCCTCTCTACTGTTCTGACACTGCCTCACTGCTACTGAACTCAACTTTGCAGGCTGAAGTTTAGCATTGTTAAAAGCTCAAAGCCTAAAGTTTGAAGCCCCTTTCCTTGCTTTGAAGAGACTAGTGACCTTGACCAGAGCCTAACGCCATTGCCCCGTGTCGCCGTTGTTCTAGTAGTCTCATATTGCTACAGTTTAATCTACTACAGCGTCCCATTTCAAGAGGTTTTGCTATTAAGTCCCATTGCTCTACTGGCTTCTTTGGTGAAGCCCATTATCACTGCTGCTTCATTTCAGCTCATCTTTGCAGAGCCATGCCAAGCCTGGCACTACTTTGTAGTGCCAGAGAAATTATTGCACCACTGTGCATATTTGTTCCCCCTCTGATTTGGAGCTACTGCTCTCCCAAGAACCAAGTCAACATGCGCATACTAATTTGTGAGGTAATGCTTCTAATTGAAAGTTGTTAGTTTGTTTCTTGAATATTGGATTACATCTTGATTGTTTTTGTTGGGTCCTTGTGCTAATTCTATTCATAATTTGTGTTGATATTCAGTAATGTGGCTTGCAAGTTTTGATACAGAGTTTATTGTGTTCATAATTTGCTTTTGATTTTGTTTGCTTCTTAGGTATGTTTTTTGCATTTTGGATATTAGGTTGAGATTTTACTTGTGTGTTATTTGGTTATGGGCACAAATTCTCTAGACTGGAATTTATTGGTTAAAACTGTGATGATATAATTTGAGATTTTGATTAATTTATTTAAAGTATTCTGTCTAATTTCTTTAACTTGAAGGTAATGGCATTTGGAGCTTGAGCAAAAGGTCTCTAGCTTGGTGTGACTTCTAACTATGTTAGAGTATTTTGGAATTTATCTCGATCCATTTCAATGAAGTCTTTTTGTTGAGGTTGGTCTTCAAGTTAGGGTGGTTGCAGGAGTCTTAAAGCAAGAATTTTTATTTTCTATTTTTGCTATGTAAGATTTTGGGATACTTCATGATGTAATTCGGTGAAGGTAACAACTATGGTATGCATAACTTGGATTGTAAAGAACTATTTTAAATATCTTGTTTAGATTATATCTGTTTAGATGGATTTTTGGTGCTCCAAGGAACTAAAGTGTGTCCACAACCTAATAATCCAAAGCAAAGTTAGCCAAGAACTAAAAGGAAGCACATTAGAAATTATTTTTAATAAAGGTCTTTTTGAATTCCTAAAAGGAATAGGAAATTTCATAAGGAGACTATTTTCTAAAAATTATTATTATTATTATTATTATTTTTAAAACTCCAATTTGAAATAGAAAGGGAATTTTTCTCAAATTTTTTTATTCAAAAATCATGATTCAAAATAGGCAAGGATTTTTTTTTAATTTTTATTTCTTTAAACTAATGCCAAATTAAATCAAGTAAATTGATTAGATCATTTTTGGTATCGAAAGGACATTTTGGGTGCTAATGCCTTCCCTAAAACTAATCAATCCCTGAACCCAATCTCTAAAATGCAGATAATTTTTAATTAAGTATCAGATCTCACCTTAGATAATTTAGGTTAGTGGTGACTCCAAAAATAAAAGTTGTGGGTCAACACATGTTAAAAACAATCTCAACAATTTGAATATTGGATCTTAGTACCAACGAGCAGGTAAGGTTTATATTGGTAATGGTCTTGGATTATCTATATTAATCATAGGTCACTCACAAGTTACTCTCATCTTTCCTAAATCCTATTCAAATACATTCTTTCAGCTTAAAAGCATACTTCATTTCCCTAAATCACAAAGAATCTCTTGTTTGTCTCATAGTTTTGCAAAGGAAATCTTGTCTCATTTGAGTTTCAATCTACTTGTTGCTTTGTGAAGGATCTATAAACCAAACTAGTGCTTCTCAAAGGATGTTTGGATGAAGGGCTATACAAATTTTCCCTAAAACCTGAACCTATAAAGCTATCACCTCAAACACAACCCCTATGTCAAAACTAGCAACTGTCATACCAATAGACGTGTGAATGGATTCCTACACAATATGGCATGCGAGGCTTGGCCATGCTAATCATTCCATTGTAACTCATATTCTTAAAGCTTGTAATGTCTCTTCAAATGACAATAAAAGTTCTATTTGCATCTACTGTAAAAAAGCCAAATCCCACAAACTTCCCTTTTTTCTTGTCAACTACCAAATACAATGCTCACCTAGAACTAGTACAAGCTAACCTTTGGGGTCCAACTCCAACAAATATGGCCAAGGGTTTTGATATTATGTATCATTTGTTAATGTTTTCTCAAAATATACTTGGATTTACTTTCTAAAATCCAAGCTAGAATCCTTCCAAGCATTTATTCATTTCAGAAAGCTAACAAGAAAACTAGTTGGTAGCATGATAAAAACATTGCAAATTGACTTTGGTGGTATTTTAGACCCGTAACCCCATATCTTGCATCCAAAGGAATCCAATTTGGACAATCTTGTTCTCACACCTCAAAGCAAAATGGCATAGTAAATAGAAAACATTCACAAATAGTAATCTAATATTGTGGAACTTGAAGAAAAAGGCCACTATGTCTCGAACAAATACTAAAGCTAAACTTCACAACTTAGCTTGCTTAACCACTAAAGTTCTTTGGGTGAAATCTCTATTACATGAAATTGGAGTTGAAACTCCTTAAGAACCAAAATTGTGGTGTGATAATCTTTCTACCATTTCTCTTTTAGCAAATCCAGTTTAGCACAGTCTCACCAAGCACATAGAGATTAACATTTATTTTGTTGGTGGTCATGTTGTCAAAGGAAACATTCAGGTGAACCATATTCTAGCTATATAACAAGTGACAAATAATGTTCTTACTAAGCCACTATCTTTTCGATCCTTCGATAGGTTGAAATAACGACCATATCATTTCTAGTTTGGAGAGGAGGTGACAAGTGGATGGTTAAGGGAGATCAAATTTAGAAGGGAATGTAAAGATTGAAAAATTTGAATGCAGAACAGATGGAGGTCTTGGTTGAGAAGGGAATGTTAGGATGTAGTCATTGGCTAGTCATTAATGTAAGACTACTAGTTAGATTCAGTTAGTTAGCTTCAATTAGAAGCTGTTAATTTAGTTAGCTTTTCCCTTGTATGATCACTACAAGTGGCTCAATCTTAAGCGTCATAAACTTGTATGAATGTTGCTATATATTGTAGACACCTAATATTATTCAGGACCCAAAAAAATAAAAATGAACACCTAAGTGAATTTGGAATAGTTTCTACGTAATTATGAAATTTTTTGGGGATTAATTTGATATAGGTAAAAGAATTTAAGGGTATATTTGGAGTCCAATAGTGGGTAAGTTTTGTATTTTCATTATTTTAATTTGTTAAAAAAAGAAAAAAAGGGAAGACAACTGCAAGAACAAAATTTAGTTGAACTGTAAGTACCCCTTTGGAATAAATAGTAATAAGATATAATAGTATATCTTTAATCATCCATGGCTGAATTCTAAGTCTTTCCTATTAAGTTCAAGATTTTTTGGGTTAAAGTTGATAAGTAGAAGAATATAATAGTATATCTTTAATCATGCAATTTTCAAGTATTTTTTGAAAAGAAAATAGATATATGAGATAAAATGAAAATAAATCCATGAATTGATTCAAAATTTCTCTATTTACATATGAAATTTTTAGGAAAATTGTTGATAAAAGTAGGAGAAATTAAGCATACCTTTTGGTGTGAGTTCTCTTATTTTCCTAATTTTTCTAAAAGGTAAAATAAAATAGATTTCCTTTTTGAAATAGGGGCTGCCCATGGTTGGGCTGTCAAGCCCTGATCATCCCCCTTTTTTATTATTTTTTTATTTATGTATTTTCTTTCTTTTTATCCTTTTTCATATGGGTTTTTTGAAAAGGAGAAAGTGTACTGGGCTCTTTTGTTTAGAATGGGTTTATTTGAATAGTGTTTGGTGATAATGCTTGGAATAAAATTCTTGCCTGCATTACTTGATTGTGTTGTTTTTAAATTCAAGTTTCACTATGATAACCTAATCCTAGAAAAACCCATTGCTTTTCTAAATCTCAAAAATGATAGGATTTTCCTAGATGACGATTATTAGTTAGAGTCTAGGAAAATAAACTTGCTAATTATCCTGATGGTGACTACATTATGCCTCTCACCAAGAGATTGATGGCATCTTTCTGGTGTAACCATTAAGAGTGATGGTATTCTTTAACTCCTCTGCCAGTCCAAATTTCATATCTCAATATCCTTTCCAACTATGATTATTAGTCGGAATCTAAAAAAGTGGCTACTTCTAATTATCTTAAAAGTAATCATGTCACAAGTCTCACCAAGAAATTGACGAGGTCATTCTAGATGATTATTGACATCCATTGTTTATACCCCTAAAAACACAAAAATATCCTTGAAAACTCTAATCAAGCTAGTCACTCTTTTAAACCCAAATCCAATTGGATTGATCTCTGGTCAAGGTAGATACCTTTTCAAAACCTCGTCAAGCTAAATGAAAGTCATAGTTGAGCTTGGCATTTAATTTTGATATAAGTTTTGGATGATCCAGGCATCAAATGATCCTTTCCATAGTAATGACTAGACACCTCTCACTTACGGCATTAATCATGAGTTACGTTGATCATGTGCGAAACTAATAGTACGACAAATAAAAAAAAAACAAAATAAATTTTCTTTTGGCAAAACTCTAAGCATAGCTTTGAAGTTCAAAAAGCAACAAAACACTAATATCATACTAAAATGGTGCTTTAAGATTGCTAATGCCTTTCCTACACATAACAGACCCTTGAACTTGCAATGTTGGCACATATCAATTACTAAGAGACATTGAAAATCAGAATTCAACACTTTTATAGTTTCTTTGCATTCTAAAATACTAATAGGGAAAGATCTCCAAGGCATCGAAGGGAGATGGATGAATGGGTATCTTTCTAGAATGAAGTTTCATTCTTTTTCAATGGGAACAAAAGGGGCCTTCAAGCTTTGAAGGGAGTATGGGCGAAAGGATTTCAAAAAGTTCTAATGGGCATGAAAAATGAAGGAAAATAAAGGAATTGAACATTGAAAAATTGGTCGTGCACCAAGGAATGGAACGGTTTGTTTGAAAGTGTTTCTCATTTTTGGTTTAAATAACACTTTCATAAAATTATTTTAAAAATAATTTTCTAAAATAGAAATATGATGAAACATGTTTGGATGAGAGGTTTTTAAGTTAGCTTTCAAAGTAACAAAGCAAAAAACTTGTTTGGAACTATATCAGATCATTTGTTGTTCATTAATAGCAATAGCCCATCTTCCATTGCAAGAAACAGGGACAAATTGGATGAGTTCAAGGATGACCAAGAAGAACTAGAGGATGATGAAGAGGAAGGTGAAGTTGACAAGATGCTTTTCCTAAGATTCAATTTTGGTAGTAAGGCAGCCTGCAACAAAAGGTTGGATCTAATTAAGAGCTTAATGATTGGCTTTTCGCAAGTATTGATGGTGCTCAAGTAATACAAAGGTAGAGTTAAAGGAGGAAGTGTCTCAAAAAATGTGTACGTGGGGTTGGGGGTGCTAGGTTGAAATTTCCACACAAGTAGGATAGCATCACTCTAAATAATGGTTTAGACATTGAGTTTTCTCAGCACTTGCTGCAGGGAAGGAAGAAGATGGTTTTGTAGATTTACAATATTGGCATTGATAAAATCCACCAATCACAAATATGCCACCTTGAAAATAGTTCTGTTATAGATGGTGGAGATTTTCTGCTTTTGTTGGAATATTATTACAAAATAGCCATTATATGTTAACAAATTGAATTTTGTTGAAACACCCAATTAATTGCCTATACTTATGGTTGAAATTCCCAATTAATTGCCTATTTAAATGGGAACAGTTTTTTGAAATGTTACAATGGGAGTTTCTATCTGTTTGGCACCATTATTTCATTTTATGATGAATTAATAATAATAAAGAAGGGAATAACCAATCTCTTAAAGCTATATATAGGTGGCTGAATGCATATTACTAATATATGAAGCCATATACAAACATCTCATATTTGAAATAGATATTGTGTGTTATTTGGGTAGAGAAAAGGTGCGGGTGAAAGGAGTGCTATCTATTTCCTTTGTGTAGAGGTAATAGACCAACAGGTGAGTACTGGGCTATTGTATCCTAGAGGTAACACGTCTGTATACAAGGTGATATAGCAAAGAATCGACACGTAGAAGGCGTGAATTACCTTAAAGAAAGCGAGATTTTTGTGCCTCGGCCTAGTATCACGCATATTTTTATTTTTATTAATAACATTTATTGTTCTTGTTTTTGTGTTTATTCTTATTTTTAGGTTGCTGCACCAACAATTTTAAGGTATATTCACAATCATAATGGATGTTGCAACTGAAAATAAGAATGGTGTTGGAGACCTCAACAAGCCTTTCTGTTTCTAAGGCATCAATTTCAAGAGATGGAAAAGGAAGGTTTTGTTTTATCTCAATCTTTGAAGGCGTCTTATCTGCTCATGAAAAAAAAAATCCAAGCAAGACTACTACTAATTCTATGAATGATGTTGAAAAGAAAGAACATCTAAAAAAATAGAAACATGGGAAAGAGATGAATACAACTATCGTTATTATCTACTTAATTGTTTGGCTGATGAATTCTATGATTATTATGAGAATACATATTCTACTGCCAAAAAGATTTGGAAAGCCTTGCAGAAAAAATATGACACTGAGGAAGCTGGTGCAAAGAAATATGCTGGAAGCCATTTTTTCCGCTATCAAATGGTAGATGACAAATCTGTGGTTGAGCAAACTCAAGAGTTTCAAATGCTTGCTCATGAGGAGTTTCAAAAGGTGCTATGTCACAAGCAAAAGGAGACAAGTTTGGAAAGTCTCATCACAAGGATCCGAGTGGAGGAGGAAGCCAGAAGTCAAGATCTTCTCATGGTTCAAATTGGGATTGAAAATCCAACAACCAAGGTACATGCTCTTGGAACCAACAACTCTTTGCCTCAAGGACAAAATTTGAAGCAAAATGCTCAATTAAAACCCTTAAAGAAGAACATGAAAAGGTCATTTAAAAATGGCAACAATAAAGGGAATCCACCTAAAAGAATAACAATAGTACCAACCAAAAACCTCAATTCTCTTGCTTTGTCTATGGCAAAAAGGGGCATATGGCAAAGAATTGTAGGTATTGAAAATGTGGGGATATTCCTCATGCCAACAATGTTGAAGAGTCTTTTGTGGCTATGATTTCTGAGATTAACATGGTTGATGAGACAAGAGGTTGGTGGGTGGATTCAGGTGGCATGTATGTCATGATAAAAGTTGGTTCAAAGTGTTCTCACCTTATGAGAAACCTAAAGACATCATGCTTGGTGACTCTCACACCACTCAGATTTTGGGTGAAGGAGATGTGGAGTTAAACTTCACTTCTGGTCATACTCTCACTCTTAAGAATGTGTTATACACTCCTAAGATGAGAAAGAATCTTATGTCTGTCTTTTTACTTAATGAAGCTGGTTTTAAGCAAATTATTGAGTCTGATCAATATGTTTTTACTAAGGGTGGGGTCTTTGTAGGCAAAGGGTATGCTTGTCATGGTATATTTAAGCTGAATCTTGATATGAATGAAATGTCTTCTAGTTTTGCTTATATGATTTCTTCTATTAATTTTTGGCATGAACATCTATGTCATATAAATAGTAAATATGTGCAAAGAATGAGTAATTTAGGATTAATACCTAATATTAGTAATAATTTTGAAAAATGTGAATTTTGTAGTATGTCAAAAATCACAAAAGGGTCACATAATAGTATTGTGAGAAATTCTAAATTATTAGATTTAATTCATACTGATATCTATGAATTTGACAGTCATCTAACTCATTGTGGAAATAGATATTTTATTACTTTTATAGATAATTTTTTAAAATATACTTATGTATATTTGATGAAACACAAAAGTGAAACCTTTGATAAATTAAAAATATTTTTGAGTAGAAAATCAATTTGGAAAGAAAATTAAATGTTTTCATAGTGATAGAGGTAGAGAATATGATTCAAATGAGCTGAATGCGTTAATTGAGAATTCGGGAATTATACATGAAGCAACACCTCCTTATTCACCTGCTTCTAATGGTGTAGCTGAACATAAAAATAGAACGCTTATTAATCTCACAAATTCCATGTTATTACATTTTGGTATTTCTTTCATTTTTTAAGGTGAAGCTATCTTGACTGCTTGTTTTGTGCTAAATTGAATTCCTCATAAAAAATCAAATAAAACACCTTTTGAGTTATGGGAAAATTATAAACCTAATTTAAATTTTTTAAGAGTATGGGAATGTTTAGCATATGTGAAACATGTGGACCTAAAAAGGTCTAAATTAGGCCCTCAAGCTTCAACCTGTGTTTTCGTTGGTTATTCTTTAAATAATACAACTTACAGATTTTGTGATCTTGATAACAAAATAATCATTGAATCTAGTAATGCTATTTTTCATGAAAACAAATTTCCTTATAAACTAAAGAATAGTGGGGTCCAGAAAATTTGAAAACAAATGTTTCTATCTCAAGCTCTTCTTACCATGAAAACAATACAAAAATTGAAAAAGAACCAAGAAGGGGTAAAAGAGCTAGAATAGAAAAGGATTTTGGCCCAAATTTTCTAGCTTATCATGTTGAAGATAATCCTTTATCTTTGAAAGAAGCTTTAGCATCACCTGATTCAATGTTTTGGAAAGATGCTATACATGATGAAATGGAGTCCCTTATATCTAACAAAACATGGAAATTGTGTGATTTACTTGAAGGATATAAAGCAATTAGTTGTAAATGGGTTCTCCGCAAGAAACTAAAACCTGATGGTTCAATAGATAAATATAAAAGCTAGACTTGTAGCAAAAGGTTATACACAAAGAAAAGATTTATATTTTTTTGACATTTTTTCTCCAATTGCTAGAATTATATCTATTAGATTTTTGATTGCTATTGCTACTATTCATGATCTATTTATACATCAAATGGATGTAAAAAAAGATTTTCTAAATGGTGACTTAGATGAAGAAATATATATGGAGCAACCAGAATGCTTTGTTATAGAAGGACAAGAAAATAAAGTGTGTAAATTAACAAAGTCTTTATATGGATTGAAACAAGCTCCTAAGCAGTGGCATGAAAGATTTGATATGTATATGTTAGAAAATGGTTTTAAATCTTGTGAATGTGATAAATGTATATACTATAAAACTATTGAGAATGATCATGTTATCATTAGCTTATATGTGGATGATTTATTAATTTTTGGTACAAGTTTAAATGTGATAGGAGATACCAAAGATTTACTTTGTGAAAATTTTAGTATGAAAGATCTTGGTGAAGCAAATGTTATTCTTGGGATGAAAATTACAAAAACAAATGATGGAATTTTCCTTGATCAATCTCATTATGTGGAAAAAATCTTGAGTAAATATGGGTTTTTAAATGGTAAATATGCATCTACTAGTTTACAATCAAATATTCATTTATTTTTTTCACTCTGATGATAAATTAATTTTTAATAAAAAAGAATATGCTAGTATGATTGGGAGTCTTCGTTATTTAACTGATTGTACTAGACCTGACATTGCTTATGAAGTTGGTTTGCTTGGAAGGTTTACAAGTAAGCCTAATATGGAACATTGGGGTGCATAAAATATCTTAGAGATACTTATGTGGCACTAAAAATTATGGATTATTTTATAGAAAATTTCTAGCTGTACTTGAAGGATATTCAGATGTTGATTGGAATACATTGTCAAGTGGCTCTCTTTCTACTTTTGGTTATGTATTTTCCTTAGGTGGTTGTGCAATTTGTTGGAAATCTAAAAAACAACAAATAATTGCTAAGTCAATAATGGAAGCTGAGCTTATTGCTTTAGCATCAGCTAGTGAAGAGGCTAGTTAGTTGAGAGATATGTTCAATGAGGTCCCTATGTGGGAAAAACCTATTCCACGCATATTAATACATTGTGATAGTACTGCTGCTATTGGTAGAGTACAAAATCGTTACTATAATGGTCAATCTAGACCTATAAGAAGAAAACATAGTATTATGAGATCTTGTATTAGGGATGGTACCATTCATATAGAATATGTAAAGTCAAGAGATAACCTTGTGGATTTGCTTACAAAAGCTTTACCTAGAGAAAGGGTTTGGAATACATTGAGGGGGATGGTTCTTAAGCCCATAGAATTAAAAGCAACCTATGAGGATACCCTACCTTGTGATTAGAGATCCTAAGAACTTGGTTCAAAGGGAAAAATGAATCTTAGAGTGGCTATTGATAAATGCACATTATTTATAAGATTTTCTTGATTCCTAAAAACTCATCCCTATGGTGTAAGTGCATTTTCCTACAATGAATATGTAAGGTTGAGTTTTTTAAACTCTTAATGAAATCTGTAACTCTATAAGAGTGGGGTGTCTTAATTGCAGCAACACTCTTGATAGAATTCACCTATTTGAATGTGGGAGTGGGGCCGCTCCTATGAGAATATACAGGGCGTATTCTCAAAACACATTCAAGAAACAGGATGCACACAAAGGCCATATAATGTGAAGGCTAGGGCTCATATATTGCACCTAGATTGATATGTGCAAGATATATGTCTTGTCTCCCCTAAGCAGTCATAGTTCAAGGCGAATACTACTTTTGACTCTGGATCAAGATATATATTTTGCTAAATAAAAGTTCAAGGCAATTAGCTACTTTTATTATGCATAACAATCTATCTCTACCCAAAAATAATTTTTTTTGGTATACTATTTTATAATAATAAGCGGGGATTGTTGGAATATTATTACAAAATAGCCGTTATATGTTAACAAATTGAATTTTGTTGAAACACCCAATTAATTGCCTATACTTATGGTTGAAACTCCCAATTAATTGCCTATTTAAGTGGGAACAGTTTTTTGAAATGTTGCAATGGGAGTTTCTATCTATTAGGCACCATTATTTCATTATGAATTAATAATAATAAAGAAGGGAATAACCAACCTCTTAAAGCTATATATAGGTGGCTGAATGCATATTACTAATATATGAAGCCATATACAAACATCTCATATTAGAAATAGATATTGTGTGTTATTTGGGTAGAGAAAAGGTGTGGGTGAAAGGAGTTCTGTCTATTTCCTTTATGCAGAGGTAATAGACCAACAGGCGAGTATTGGTATTGTATCCTGGAGGTAACACGTCTGTGTACCTACTATACTGGTGATATAACAAAGAATCAACCTATGGGAGGCATGAATTACCTTAAAGAAAATGAAATTTCTATGCCTTGGCTTAGTACCATGCATATTTTTATTTTTATTAATAACATTAACTCTTCTTGTTTTTGTGTTTATTCTTATTTTTAGGTTGCTGCGCCAACAACTTTTAAAACAGAAATTGTAGAATTGTTATAGGAAAAAAAGTAGTTAGGAAACAATTGTATCAAACAAGTCTTTTTATTCTTTTGTTCTTGAAAACAAAAAGCTATTCTCAAAAACTAAAATAAGAAGAACTTGCAATTTTGGTCATGCCTGAGATTGGAAGAGATTTTCAACAATTTTTTTTTTGGTACAAAAAGTTTTTTAGAAAATTGTGATGTCTTTTGATTCTCACTATTCCCATAACTTTAACCTTATTTATTCTCACAATATATAATTTAAATTATTAAATTTAGATCTTACAAACTAAATAATAAAATCCAATAGATACAAAGGCCCACCATGTTTAGTGTGAACCTTTTGTTAAAAATGAATTGTGCAAATATCTTTTTTCAAAAAATGGGAAAAGCTCTTCTCACAGCCTCCATTTTGCAAAAAAGTATGAGCCTTTTGATTTATTGATCTAATAATTTATCAGCTAAATTTAATAATTTAAATTTTATATTATATAAAAATTTAATAAAAATAAAATTATACGAATAATAAAATGTCAAAAAATAAGTGGCAGGTAGGATTTGATTAAAAATTATGCTCTCTGCCTCAAAATTAATTTTCATTTCAAATCATTGCTATTTCTTGCATCAGAATTGATTTCTATTAAAAAAAATTATTTTGCATTAATATTAAAATTCGTTATAAAATTTGTTTTTTCCCATCAAAATTAACTTTTGTTAGAAACAAATTATATCTTTACATTAAAATTATATTGTCATTAACAAAAATCAAATGTCACCCACCAGGTCCCATTAAAAATTTTATATTAATTAACAATATTTTTTTTCCAAAATGTCATAATTGCATGAAATAACCAAGTAATATATTCAACAATAACATAAAAATTATCATTGACAACAAATAGTTAATGATTAACAGTTATATAAAAGTGATTGAATGGCTATGACGTGACAAAACCTATTATTTCATGAATGTTCGGTTTACTTTGGCCATTATTCATTAAATACCACAAATAATAGTTGCACATGATATAATTTTTTTTTTTTAATTTCGGACAATCAGACCGTTACATTGAGAGATATTAACAGGCTCACCATACAGATAAAGCTTTGCAACAATCAAACTTTTAAGAGCCTTGTCATTGCAGTACCTAAACTTCAAGATTGGCACGTTGGAAGGTCAAATCCCCTCAAATCAATCTCAAACGTTGCCAACATGTTATTTAAAATGAGATCGTGAATCCAACGGCCGAGATTGTGTTCTTTTGACAAATCAACCAAAACATTAGGATATTAAAATCAAAATCTGGTCAATCAAAGGTCAAACCGAATCAAATTGCTCTCAAACTTTATGATTGCTGTGGAAGGTATAGCTGCGAAACTTCACTGCCAATGTATTTTTCCAAAGACAACGTAACAGTTGAAGATCTAAGAAGCAGCAGCGACAGTTCTCCTCAGTGCAACCACGCGTTGATTGTAGCAAAATATTGGCTGCAGTTAGACAACATAAGGGATTTGGAATATGCTCTTGCGAATCTTGACTGGGTGATTGTGAATTCCAGTGCGGCGCCACTTCCATATGGCAGCCGCACAGTAGTAATATCACAGCCTCAAATAAGCACTAAGGTCTGAGATGTCAATGCAGCCCTAACAAGGCTGGAAATCCATACATTGCCGGAGGATGCAGAGATAAAATCGCTTCCGCAATTAGATTTATATTAACCATATGATTGTAGAGTTTGATGTTTTGTCTTGTGATTAACCAGTAGTTATTAATTCTTTGAAGTCTTCTCTCTCTTTTCTTTTTTTTTTTTTGTTTTTTCGTTAAGATACTCTAGTGATCAAGTAGTCTGCATGTGTTATCATGGTGAAATTTTCTTGGGAAAAGATATTTCATTTCACAATGAAATGAAAATTTGATGATTATTGAATTAGAGTCAGTTATGTTTCTTAACATAAATGCATGTTAAAAATATTATTTTCATAAATTTATTATTAACTTAATCTAACCTAATTGATTTTGTTGTAAAGTTAAACAAGGGTAAAAGCATCACTTTCCTGATGTAAGAACCAAATTAATGTATTGTATAAATATTAAAATATTTTAACATATTCTTCTAATTACATCTCTAATTTATAGAAAATAAATAATTATTTTATTATTAAAATCATATTTTCAAATATATGCATTATAAATTCGTACATTGCATAAGCGTATAACATGCGTGTTATCCAATGAATAAAATTTACTTAAAAAAGATACTTTAGTAAATAAAACTTTAAGAAGAAAATAAAAAAGTGTAAGAAAGAAACAATTGAATATTAAAAGAAGGAGATTTGATATATTTTAAAATAAATATTACAAAAAGTATTTCGACAAAAAAATTTAAATTTAACTATAATCTGATAAGTTAATAGCCCGATGCATTGGCGCTAAATCTAATTTTGAACTTAAAGATAAATTTAAACTCAATCTTGGATCTAAACTTAGCCTTAACCGCGACCTATATTATAAATTGTAAATTTTTAGATTTTACATTTTAAGCGTTTACATTTTAAATTTATAAAATTTAAACTTATATAATTTTATAAAATTATTTTATTAATTATAGTAAATATACATATCTAACTATATATAGCATTTCTAAGATATCATTCTTATTAAATTAAAATGGAATATAGTAAAATGCATGGTAGAACTCTAATAACATTAACTATGATTAAAGAAAACAAATTACAACAACCATAAAATATTTATTTTGATCACATTTTATTTGAACTTTGGGTTAATTGTTTTGAACATATATCTTAGAAATATTATTCTCGAAAACAAGGTAGAGGTTGAGCTTATATTTTTGTCTTATTATTCTAATGTATCTTCTTTGATAAAGGATTTTCATAATTCTAATGAATATATGACTTCTAATAAGAAAAACTTAATTATTCGAATAAACATACAAGTTTAAGGCTCTAAGAAGAGAGACTCTTATTTTAATAAACTTTTAAAGTCGTCCGTGGCATTTGGGTGAAAGTTTAAAGATTGAAATAAAATTTTAGCATAAAAAAAAGAATGGGTTGCCGGCTACCTCAAAACGTGATTAGCTAGTCCAACTTGGTTCCGGAGCAAGTTGCTTCAAGGAAAAAAAAGTCTAAATTTTTTGGTTAAAAAAAGTCCAACTTTTTGACTCTAAATTTTTTAAACTTAACTCTTAATTTTTTAAGATTTTCAATTCAATTTGGTGGAATGAGTCAAAACTAACGGCTTTAATAGTATGGATTAGAAGCAAGTTTTCTAACCAAAGTATTTGCTTGAGACAAATAAATAAATAATTACGAACAAGTACATAAATTTATTGAAATCTGAAAAGTGCAGGACCCGGCGAAAATTGAAAGTCCAAAACATAAATTTTATCTCAACACTTGAAACTCTACATATATTAATTAGTTTTCCCTAATTTGTTTATTATTATAAATAGGAAAAAGTTTATAAATCGAGAAAATATAATCGACTCAATAATATTGAGTTCTTCATGCATGGAATGATAAGTCGTAATTAATGTTTGAGAATGTTTTGCATGTTTGCGAGTATTAGTTTTACGCATATACGTCACGTGAAAATTTAAAAAGTTAATAATAAAATAATATAATTTTAAAAATTAATTATTGTTGTATTAAACATTTAATAAAATATGTAAATACTAAAATACACAAAATGGAGTAAGAGCGAAGAGAAAAAGTTAAGAAAGCAAAGATTTTTTTAGTTAATTGATGTTATATTAAATACTTAAAAGGACATAGTAAATATTAAAAAGATTTGTAAAACTCAATTTTTTTTTTAAATTTTAATAGGACATATCATCTATAATAATTAGGACAAAGACAATCATTTGAAATTCACTTTTATAAAATATTTAAATTTTTGGATAATATAAATTTATACAAAAATACTATTTTAATAAATAAGACTTTGAAAAAAATATTTTGGTTGCAAATTTTTTCGATCCATTTTCACTTTATGTATAGTATAAATTTGCGAATACAAGTGACATGATATAGAAAAAGTAATAAAGAAGAAATTCAAGTATTTTTTTCTTAAATTTATTTGTGCGAGAAATTAATAAGAAAAATTAAGTATGCGTTTAGTTTATAAAATATCTTTTGTTTTCATTTAAATCTGTTTTTATTGAAAATATTTCTACTTTAAAAATTTATAGAATACACAAAATCTATTTAGTTAACATCAATTATTTTCTGTATGAAAATAATTTTGCTAATATGTTAGAACACTTATTATATTGTATGCTTTTTTATCTTCTAAGAATCCTGCTATTACTTAAATATTTATTTAAAATTTAAAATTATTAAATTTATCTGATCTAATTCACAAGTTTAATTTTAAAATTTAACAAAACTAACAATTTAGTTAAAATTGATGAACATTTAATGATGCCTATTTAATGAAAATATGTTTTTCATATCTTGAAATACACATTCCCTTCAAAAGAGCAGATCCTAATGTATGTAACAATGGTTTCCATTTTCTTTTAATATTATGGCCTGTTTATCCAATATTTGCGACTGCACAACTATATGGGATAACAGCAGATCCTGAATGCAATTCGAGTTGTGGAAAAGTTGAAATCCCTTCCCCCTTTGGAATGAATAACCCCAAATGCTACGCAGACGAGTGGTTTCAAATCGAATGCAGGAACAATTCCATTACACAAATCCCTTTCCTCAAGTTCATAAACCTGGAGTTGACAAATATATCCACTTCGACAAGCATCATTGATGTCTACAATCCCATTCAGCGTTGGAATTGCAGAAACAAATCTTTTCATTAAGCCATAGACCTCAGAGGAAACCCCTTCGTGTACTCTCAAGTGGAGAACAAATTTGTCGCCGTTGGTTGTAACAGTCTTGCCCTGCTGGTATCAAATGGTTCAGAAGTTAGTGCATGTTTGTCAATTTGTGACAGAAATGATGAAGCCAGAATTAGGGTTGACGGCAGCGGGGATTGCCGTGGAAGGTATAACTGCGAAACTTCACTGCCAATGTATTTTTCCGAATACATCGTAACAGTTGAAGATCTAATAAGAAGCAACAGCGACAGTTCTGATCAGTGCAACTACGCGTTGATTGTAGCAAAGTATTGGCTGCAGTCAGACAACATAAAGGATTTGGATTATGTTCTTGCAAATCTGGACTGGGAGATTGTGAATTCCAGTGTGCCACTCCCAAATGGCAGCTGCACCGATGGCAGTATTACAGCCCCAAATAAGCACTCGGGTCGGAGATGTCAATGCAGCTCTTACTTGTTTGGAAATCCATACATTCCCGGGGGATGCTGAGGTAAAATCCCTTCCGCAATTAGATTTACATTAACCATATGATTATAGAGTTTGATGCTTTGTCCTGTGATTAACCAGTTAAAACATCAAACTCACTCTGATCCGTTTATGAGAACTCCATAACTTAGATTCGATTTAAAAAAAAAATTGTTAATGGATGATTTATAAATCTATTATAAATAATGGTCAATCTTATCTTTAAAATAGAAAGAGTCCCTCATCATCTTAAACTTTTAAATTTCAAAAACAAAAAAGCAATAGTTATTAATTCTTTGAAATTTTCCCTTTTTTTTTTTTTGTTCAAGATATTAGTGATCAATTGTTATGGTGAAATTTTCTCGGGATAAGATATTTTATCTCACAATAAATGGAAAATTTTATGATTATTGAATTAGAGCACTTATATTTTTTAACTTAAAAACATATTAAAAATATGATTTTCATAAATTTATTATTAACTTATCTAACTTTATTGATTTTATTACAAAGTTAAACAAGGGCAAAAGCGTCGCTTTCCAGATGTAAGAATGAAATTAATGTATTGTGTAAATAAAAAATTTTAATGTATTCTTCTAATTACATATCTAATTTATAGAAAATAATAATTACTTTATTATTAAAGTTATATTTTAAAAATTTGTATTATAAATTCGTGTATCAGATTAGTGTATAACACGCGTGTTATTTAATCGATAAAATTTAATTAAAAGATAATTTGGTAAGTAAAACTTTAAAAATAAAATAAAAGAGTTTAAGAAAGAAAAAATTAAATATTAAAAGAAAGAAATTATATATATATATATATATTAAGATGAATTAAGATTTATAATTACTCTAGTAAATAAAAATTTAGTAAATTTTAATGAAAATATCAGATTTTAATAGAAACAAACTTGACAAATCTTACGTAATTTAAATTTATAAAAACAGCGTATTTTCATAAATAAAACTTCTAATATTGGATATGGATAAAAGTAACGTAACTTGTGCAGCTTTTATGTAGTGTATAGCATAGATTAGAAGCAAGCTTCCTAACAAAATTATTTGGTTGAGCCCAAAAAAAAAAAAAAAAAAGAGAATCTGAAACGTGCTTGACAATGTTTTTGGTTATAAATAGGAAAC
This sequence comes from Dicorynia guianensis, assembly GCA_037013595.1. Taxonomy (NCBI): domain Eukaryota; kingdom Viridiplantae; phylum Streptophyta; class Magnoliopsida; order Fabales; family Fabaceae; genus Dicorynia; species Dicorynia guianensis. Next base: position 6,562,704 of record JASUAB010000010.1, read on the forward strand.
TCTAAAACTTATAAATTTATCCCAATAATTGACACTCTACGTATATTAACTTGATTTTCCTTAATTTGTTTTTAGTTAAAAATAGGAACATGTTTATAAATTAAGAAAATGATGGAGGACTCAAACATTTTAGTTCTTCATGTTGGAATGATGAATCGTAATTAACGTTTGACAATGTTTTGCATATTTGTGAGTACTAGCTTTACAAACTATATAAATGTAAAAAATTAATAATAAAATAATAAAATGTAATTAAATTATTTCATAAATTTTTATGATTAAATTAAATTTTTAAATAAATCTTTATAATTTAAAATCATATAATTAAATTTTTATAGTTTCTCTCCTTTATACCTAAAGTCTTTACTATTATTTTCTATTATGATATTGTGTAAAAACACTTTATATAATTAATTGCAAATAGGTCTTTAGAGTTACTATGAGAATTATTATATCAAATTATAAAGACTTAGTTGAATAATACTTAAAATTATAAGAACCTATTTACATTTTAAGTAAATCTTTACATTCGTTACATTAGGCATTTTCGCACAGCCTCATAACAAGGAATGATAGCCAAGATTTAAAGTATAAATAGGAGAAATTATAAAGACTTATTTATATAATTTTGAACTGTAACGATGTATTTAAAAATTTGGCTTAATTCTAAGGACTTGGAAAATAATTTAATCTAAAATTTTTTATAAAAATCAATTATTATGATATCCAATATTTAATAAAATAAATAAATACTAAAATGTTTATATAAAGTGAGAGAAAGAGAAAATGTTAAGTAAGTAAAAAGTTTTTTTAGTTAAAATAATTGATGTTATATTTAATACTTATAAGAATATTTTAGATGCTAAAAAAAGTTTAAAAACTCAAATTTATCTTAATATTAATAGAACATATCATCTATAATAATTAGAATAAAAAAAATAATTTTGAGTTCATTTTAATAAAAGAATTTAAATTTTAAGATAATGTTAATTTATAATAAAATGATATTTTAATAAATAAGATTTTTGAAAAAGATAATTTAGTTCAAAAATATTTTTGTCCATTTTTACTTTAAAATATAGTATAGATTCACAAATAATGTGGTTGATATGATATAAAAGAATAGAATAAATTCAAGTGTCATTTTTTCCTTAAATTTATTTTGTTTTCTTTGGTCACGCGAGGAAATTAATAAAAAATAGCTTTTCAGAACAGTTAAATGAAAAATAAAAAATATTGTAAAATAATAACTAATAACCAAAACGGTACTGAAAATTAGATATTTCACATTGATCTAATTCATTCATTCTCATGAAATCAAAGTTGATCTATTCTCATATTTCTTTCCTGGTATTTAATTTTGTTTACCTTTTTGAAAAACTTATGACTTTTTTATTTATCTTTATGAAAAATTTATGACTTATTTCATTTAAGGATTTAACTGAATTTGTTTTATTTTCTGATTTTAACAGAGCCGATAGACATTGATCGAATCATTGGGACAATGCGCTTGGAAGAAATAGGTATGTATATGATCATAAATTTAATTTCTTTTTACAGAGCAATATGAAAATTGGGTCATTGAATTGATTAAGGTAGAAGTCTCATTAAACTAGAATTAAATTGTGGTATAACTGTAAGGTATATCAGAACATATAAGTTCTAAAATTAATATGTTAGAAATCTCAAAAAATATGTGGGAAAATATAACTAAATATAGTGCTTTATAATCAAAATACTATTAATATAATCTATATTATATACACATCAAATTAGTTCAAAAAATTGTAAATATAATGAAGAAATAAAGGCAATATTGTCGGAAATAAGAAAAGCAATCACTGTAATTACTATCAGTGAATTAAAATTATCTCAATCAATTTTATGAAATGATATATATATATATAATAGATAATAGAAGGAAAAATTTTAAAATACAAATTAAGAGAGTAATTGCTTTTCAATATAAACTTTTATTAATTGAATTCATTAATCAGTGTGTAAATTTTTTTTGGATAAAATAAAACATTTGTATTCATATATTCTTTTGAAAAATAATATTTGTATAACTTTTTTTTCTTGGTTGAAATATTTGTATAAATTATTTATAGAAGCAAAGTGATTCAATAACAGATGGAGTTCCTTGTACTTGTCCGCGAAGAATGGTGACTTCTATATGGGCTAAGCCCATTAAGCCAGCTTATATATTTTGCTATTAAAATATTTGTTGTTATTTATAATAAATATAAAAGTACTAAAATTATTAAAATAATAAGTATTAATTAGCCTATTAATTATATTTTATTATTTTTAATTTTAATTAAGGTATTATTAGTTACTTATCAGATAATAAACATAACTTGATATTTTCTTAATATTTGTGATAATTTTAATATTTTCTTTATTTGTGGGCTGGCCAGACCAAGCCCTCCCCCTTCAGGGCGTGGGTTGGTTTACATATTTTGACAAGTTCTGATTATAATTTTTAGAGTCAACATATTTGTAAGAGTAAGGCCTTGCAATCTTTGAAGCATGATTGCAAGTGCCGTCAGCCTCACGCTCACTAAGATTTACCTGTTTGGGTGATGGAATTACAACCAATTTTATGGTTACTTAATTGGTTGATCGTTGACTGGTTCTATATGTAATCTGTTTTAGGTTTGATTGCATACTGAATCATTGTACTGTAAAATTATAGCAATTGCATCTCTCACTTTTCTTACTAAAGTAATTAAGTCCCACACATTTTAATATGGGAGTAATGATACCTAATGTATCACGACCTGTTATTGTCGTTAAGCAAAAGTAATGATGTGGGTCTATGAAAAAATTTACAATACAACTTAGGTAATTATATCTTTCATTTAATAAAAAATATGTGTATATTTTTGTTAGAATTTACTTTCACATTTAAATTGAAAAGTGTTCCTAATATTTCTTAATTCAAATTTTGAACTAAGGGAGTACCTAAGTTTAAGTACCTCTATAGTATTATAGATTTTCTTGTGGTCCTATTAAGAATCACATGGTACATTATTTAATATTATAAGCTGATAACGTGGTAAAATATATTTGTTATATATAAAAAATAAATATTTAAATTATACAATGTATTACTTAAATTTTAAGTCTCACTTTTAAATTTTAAAATCTTAAATATCAATATTAAAATTTTAAATTATAAAATTTTAAATTTTAAAATTTTAAACACTACATATTAAAATATTAAATTCTAAATTTTAGATCCCAAACATTAAATTGTAATCTTTTAGATTTTGAAACCCTATATATTAAAATGATAACTCTTAAATCTTAAATTTTAAATCTTAAGTATTAAAACCTTAAATCTGATATCTCATAATTATATGTAGACCACAAACTATTATGTACTACTATCAAGTATTTGTTGAGTTCATTATTTTCTAAAATTAATTAAAACCATTTTACTGAATCTGAAATTGTGCATTGAAAAAATCAAAGCATAAATTTTGCAACGGATTCACTTAGTATTAACACTGTTTGTTGCAAAAGCTCGATTGCTACGATGAAATTGTAAACAGTTAAAGTCAGATGGAGGAAGATGAATATCTTAAGTGGATAATAACAATGATATTCATACAATACTTTCAATATAAATTGTAAGATAGAAAATAATTCTAATGAAATGTTTAAATTTAATATTAAAATGTAAAGTTGCCATTATGTGGTACACAAAACTGCACTTATAGATGTACCAAATTAGAAAACCAAAAAAACTGCACTTATAGAATAGATCGCAAGTGGGACTACAATATTCATTCCACGAACATCATAAGTTTAATTCAGTCAATTAATAATCTTAACTAAACTTTCCCTTATTATGTGTGGGGAAGACTAATAGTCTCTCGTTTTCTACTTATTGAAATTTATAAAAAATATTATTTAGAAAAATAATTTAAATTATAAAATTTAATTAATCTAATAATTTATAATTTTTTTTATAAGCCTTTTGTAATGTGTCCTGATCATCGTTGTTATCAATTATAGTGTATCAAGACCTTTGGAACCAAGTGAAGATTGGAATCGAAACAAAGGAAATAACTAGAATTGAGTTCATGTGTGATTGTACTCACCGCTAGAATCGGGACTCGAGCATCAGGTTTAATTGGAGGTAAACCAATTTAAATATCAACACCTAATATTAGAGAAGACCATTGAATTTTGACGCTCTAACGTAAAAGAGTTGCACGTATATCTATACAGCTCACCAAGGCACTAATGTTTAAACATGGAATTACATTCAGGATATTATGAGCATGCCCGTATATAACTATATATAATATGTTGCATTTATTTCTAAATATTCCAAGTAATTATTACTTCTTTCATTGTGACACGCTTTTTCGATTGTGCGGAATTGGATTCATCATTTTACTTCTTGGCGTATGGAGGTTGTAAGAAATTCTAAGGACAAGAGCGATAAAAAACGAATAAACCGGTTCTTCAAACAAAATGGTGGTTTGTTATTGCAACAAAGACTTTCTTCCGGTGAAGTTAATATTGACAAAACCAAACTCTTCAGCCAAAAGGAGCTAGAGAAGGCAACTGATCGCGTCAATATGAATAGAGTGCTTGGAAAGGGAGGACAAGGTACGATTTACAAGGGCATGCTTGGAGATGGAAGAATTGTTGCTATAAAAAAGTTCAAGGTCCAAGGAAGGGTTGAAGAATTTATAAATGAATTTATTATCCTTTCACATATTAACCATTGAAATGTGGTTAAGTTGCAACAATGTTGTTTGGAAACCAAAGTTCCTTTGCTAGTTTATGAGTTCATTCCTAATGGTAATCTTTTTCAATATTTGCATGAGCCAAATGAAGACTTACCAATGACATGGGATATGCGTTAAAGAATTGCTTCTGAAGTTGTAGAAGTTCTATATTACTTACACTCAACTGCTTCCTAACCCATTTACCATCGAGACATAAAATCAACAAACTTACTTCTAGATGAAAAATACAAGGCAAAAGTAGCATATTTTGGAACTTCTCAAATGGTTTCTATTGATGATACTCACCTCACTACTCAAGTTCAAGGAACTTTTGGCTACTTTGACCCTAAATACATTTGTATAAGTCATTTCACTAAGAAAAGTTATGTCTATTGCTTTGGAATAGTTATTGTTGAGCTTTTCACTAGACAAAAACCCATATCTTCTATAATACCAAAGGAAGCCACAAGCTTGGCCCAATATTTCATTGCTTCTTTGGAGGAAAATTGCTTATTTGAAATTATTGACAATATAATTATGAAGGAGGGAGAACAACAGCATATCATTGCAGTTGCCAACTTTGCAGAAAGATGCTTAAAATTGAATGGGAAGAAATGACCTACCATGGAAAAAGTTACAATAGAATTAGAAGGAATTTGAAAGTTGGGGAAGAAGTATAATGCACATCAAAACGATGATGAAACTTAGCTTGTGGCAATTGATGCATCCTACCATGCTTTGGCTGTAAATATTACATCCATTTGGGAAGGCCCAAGTAATGCAACTTCATTATCCTTAGAGATTATATTCAAAAAATAATTTAAAATTTTCTGGACCTTTTCTTTGTGAATAGAGATACAGTTGGCTTTATGGTGTTAGTTGATTAAGTTCTTTGTGAGCAGATGTGCTTTTGTAGGGGATTGCTCTTGTATCTAGCATTAATTATGGTTCATGAATGGTTTGTACATTATAGTACATGGATGGGAAGAGTAGCTAATTCCCAAGTATTGTTGTTCTTGGTTGCTTTAATCTCTTTAATCATGGCTTACTTCCTTTTGATTTTGTCTCCATAGGATTGCAAAGAACCCTCCAATTCTTAATAATCAATGGAGTCTATTTTTTGACTCACCAATCACAAACTACATGTATCAACTTTAGGAATCAATGAGTGATGAATCTTCTCCACTTCACAAAGATGTTCTACTTTATCTCCATACCTTTTCAATTGATTCACTTTGACTTTCACCCTTAAATAGTAACATAAAATTTACTTGAATTCCTACATTCTCAAAGCTTCAAAATCACCCTAGTGATGGAAGTCTAACTTTATTCACTATGTCAACTCCTTGAAGATACTTTTAAAATCTCCCATGCTAGTTTTGAGGTGGTTACATCAACCACATTCTCAAACATATAGTCACCCAAACATTGATGAATGAGGAAGAGGGCTTGTGGATCCTTTTTCTTTGCCTTTGACAAAGTATCCTTCTCATTTTAAGATGATGTCTTCATCTTGAGGATTCTCATAGTCTTCCTCTATAATCTCAATCCCATACATCATGACATCTAAGTAGAGGTTCATACGTAATATTTCTATTCTAAAAAATTTCTCTTACTCCAATATGCATTTCATCTTGCTTTCATAATTTCTGAGTTCATTACCAAAAAATAGATAATTTTCCATTTGGAATTAAAAATAATTCATTGCAAAATCCTTCATTGCAAATTCTTAGAGACGGACAAAAAGAGGCTATCACAATTTTGCAACGATATTTTTTGTTGCAAAAGAAACATTTTTCTATTTGAAAAGATGAAAAATGTTGTCAAAAATAAGACAAATTTGCAATAGACTATTGTGTTGCAAATCCATCACAAAACATGATTAACAATAGTTTAAAAATTATTTTCTATCGCAAGTTCATCATAGAATGTTTTTAAAATTAATCTTTTGTTGCAAAATGTAAAATATGTATATATATATATATGGGACGTAAATTTCATTGCTTATCTGTCCCAAAATTGGTAAAATATAAAAAAATTTGGAATGCTTGATATTCATTCTCTGATGAAGTAACAATAAGATCAAGGAAAGAATGATCATAGATATTGATTAGTGTAATACAATGAAAGCCTAAATGTTAAAATAATTATATCACCTAACAAGCCATAAATAAATGATGTCCATTTCTTCTAATAAAGCTGGATGTCCATTTCTTCTAATAAAACTGCAAAATAGATAGTAAGTAATACATTACATATTAAATTCATACAACATTGAAGATAATTAAAATAGCCTCCCCTTAGCAAATACATAACAAAACAAAATTCCTATTTCCAGCAACGATTTCCGGTGGATATAGTAAAAATTCACTAGTAAAATTAATTTTAGGCAAATTTTATCAGCTAGTATATCGGTATTAATTTGTGGTCATATTTGACATTTGCCAATGATATTACATAATGTTACTAGTGGATAACGATTGGTAAAATTAAAAAGACAATTAGTTAATTGATTAATTTCTCTTGACGATTCAATTTTTATTGAAAAGGATAATTAATTTTATCAACAGATATATCTCCCTATAAAATGTTACGATTTGATGTATGAAAGATATATGAGGTATATATCTGGTAGTCAAAACCATCAAAAAAATTATGTTGGCTAGAAACTATTAATGATATTCTGATTTATGGATTATTTATTTATGCAATTACTTTTTATTAAGGGCATAGCTAGTAAAAATTATTATTTATATAAAAATTTTTGGCAGATATAAATCCACCAGTAAATATAAATTTATATATTTTATTTTTTAATTATGTTATAAAATCCTAATAAAATAATCAAACTAAATATTAGATAGAAAGATAATTAATAAATAATTAAAATTAAACTAAATTATTTAATGACAGTATTTTAAAATTAAAATAATGTTAAATATATACAATCAAGAAAAGAAAATCTAAAATCTAAGTATAATCACCTAAGGGGGATTTTGACCATCTAGAGGCTAGTCTGATGAGGTGTCTTTAGGAGACTATTGCAATGAAGGCTTCAGGACTAAACTCTGATAAGCTCTCGACAATGAGTTACACCGCATTTGAAACTCCATCATAGTCTGCAACTAAAATAACTGCTCTTCCAATTGAGTATTCTTCACCTCCTATTTAGCATGTACCTAGGCAATGCGCTCATTAAACTCTAAGCTCATCTTCTCCCTCATTTGGTCCCTCAAACCAACCATAATAGACTGATTGATATAGGTGGAAGACATAGGAGAATAAGAAGCAGTATCAGACCTAGTTGTGGCATTGCTCTTAGCACTCTGTGCACCCATCTCATAAACCTGGCCTTTATAAGTGCCATTAGCCACCTCTTTCTCCATGTTCTTCATGGTTAATCAAGGGGATGCATTGGAGCTCTCCCAAGGACCCTCTAAAAATTGCTGTGACATCAAGTTAGTCACTGAACCTTAGTCACAAATTTATCTTGTAAGAAAAAATTATAAAATTTACTTAATTTGAATTATAAAAATAATCAAACTAATTAATATCAATGTTAAAGAAATTAACATAATTAAATAACTCATGTAGGTTGTCTAGGATCACTCATCAACTCAAGCTTGCAAAAAGATTAAAGAAATTAATTCAATCATAGCAATAATAAGTTGTATTTGTAAAACATCAAATATTATTACTTATCAATCAGTCCTTAATGGTGCCTAGCTAGATGGATCCCTTAGTGTGGAGTGACCTACCCTTCTCCATTGCTCGGTTCTTCTTGGCCTTTTCATGCTTGGCCTTGAATTCTAGTATTAATAATTGTTGAGATCCTCCCAAACTTTAGACGACATCCAGTAAGGCCTCTATTGTGTGGCTAATGCATCTCCATACAATTCTAAGAGTTGCTTCAACCCTTAACTATTGAATGTTCTTCTTATATGAATGTCATGGAGATCCTCGTCAAATGTAACATATTTTTCCAAAATAAAAAGTTAGTAACATTATACCAATTTAATTGTAAAAAAATATGATTAATCATACTTACTTTCCACTCCTCAAATAGCATGCGATGAGTGGGGAATGGGATTTCTCCCTATGTCCACCAAGCCTGATCAACTTGTGCCCAAATCATGTTCATCACACTGTGGCTACTGGAAGTCATTGAACGAATGTCAATAATTGAAGTTAATATAGCTTAAAAAATATTTAAAACATAATTTTAAAAATAAGTTGAAAGTTAAAATACATACCCAAACAATCAGTGAGGCATGATGAAAGTAGGTGTCATAAGTGATGGAGTTATACCTTCATCCTTCTCAGGGTAATCAAAAAGGGGTTGGGTAGGAAGATGGGGTGAAGGATTAGGAGATGGTGTGGATGTTAGATGATGGGAAAGGGAGGGCATTGATACCCAAGTGAGGGATATCGTAGTTATCTATGGCTCTATAGGAGAAGTGATAGGCGGGTTCGACTAGTGGTGGCTAAGGTGGGTCCTAGAGGGGTGAGGTTGACCACCAACCTTAGGAGCTAACCCCTATGCTTATCTTGCTATTGAGGTGCATCAAAGGTCATCTAAAACAATAGAACTTAATATTAATTATCTAAAACACATACTTCACACAAGAAGCTACAAAGTTAAATTGATAACTAAATTAAATTAAGTTTTACTACCCTAATTAATAACTAAACTAAATTTATTATTATTTTACAAGTTTTAATAAGAATTAAATTTTTATTGTGAACTAAATTGAACCCTAATTTTTAAATTAGTAACTTAACTAACTTGATTTTAGCTAACTTGAATAATCTAATTTAAAATTAATTTTAACTTAGTTAATTAATACATAAACTTGATTAATGTAATAACTTAATAAACTTAATTGACTTAGTAACTTAATAACTTTATAACTGAATAAAATTTAATTCTAAACTAAATTCAACTCTAATTTTTAATTTTTTAACTACACATTAATTGACATAAAGTTCCTAAATCTAACTTATATATTTCAAATCTTAACTAAATCCTAATTAACCTAATTTCTAGCCTACATCCTAATTACATATTTATTTCAAATCTAATCCAAATTCTAGTAAAAAACATGGAATAAATCATAATCAAGTCATAATTAACCTAAAATTAATTTAAGTTTTACAAAAATTTTGAAAAATCTTTCCTTAACAATAGAGACCCCCTATTAAAAAATACACTAAAAATGAAAATTTAAAAAACTCATAACACTCGAACAAGACAACCAAATTATTAGCAATCAAAACATATGAATTCAATCCAGTATAACTCAATAATGTCATATATATCACACAAGAAATTAGAAAGTTGACCTGTATCTTAACATCTCCATAATTTATATAAAAAGCTATAAACATCCATAATAAATGTAATAATCTGATTTAAACTTACTTTTAACTTAGTTAGGTATTACACTTGATTAACTTGGTAACTTAATAACTTAACGAACCTATTTAATAACAAAATTAAATTAATTTTAACAATCCTAATTAAAAATTAAACTAAATTGATTACTATTTTACAATTTTTAATAATAATTAAATTTAATTGTAAACTAAATTCAACCCTAATTTTTAACTTGGTAACTTAACTCACTTGAATAATCTGCTTTAAACTTAATTTTAACTTAGTTACTTAATTTATAAACTTGATTAGCATAATAACTTAATGACTTAAATAAGTTTGTAACTTATGACAATTTAATTTTGAACTAAATTCAACCCTAATTTTTAATATTTTAACTACATGTGAATTAACATAAATATCCTAAATCTAACTTATATTTATTTCAAATCCTATTTAAATTCTAATTAAACTACATCTTAATTAACCTAAATTCTAATTAAAAATTATAGCATAAATCATAATTAAGCTATAATTAACCTAAAATTAATTTAATTGTTACAAAAATTTTGAAAGAGTCTCCGCTTAGCAATGGAGACCTCCATCCAAAAATATAGTTAATTCAAATTCAAAGATATTCATGACACTCAAACAAGACAACTAAATTATGAGCAGTCAGAACATTGTCATTTAATTAACCATAACTCAAGAAAGTCATCTACCCCATGGACATTCTTGTTCAAACAATCAAAAGATAAAATTTTAAATCTTCTAGCCTAAGTCCAAATAAGTTCAATTTGAGAGAAGCGATTAATTATAGAAAACTAACCTTCACAACAGCAAGGGAGGAAGAGGAAGAGAAGAGGAGATAAGGGAGAAGACTTACCTTGTAAGAGGGAGGGAGAGTAGCAAAGAGATGGGGAAGAGAAGAGGGAGAAAAGAAACAAGAAGTGAGAAGGGAGTTCACGAGACTCCTTTGTTAAAGCCTTTTACCGGTAACCTATAGCCATTGGTAAAATTGAAAGAAAATTTTTGAATTATTTACTGATGACAAAATCCTACCAATAAAAACCTTTGGTGCTATTGAACCAACCATCAAAGGCAAATTTGTTTTACCAGTAGTTCTACATTATCGATAAAATTAATTGCCACTGGTAAAATAATTTTTCAAACTAAGGTTTGGGCCGCAATAGTAGTCACTGGTAAAATTACTTTATTGCTTGGGCTGCAGCTTTTGCAACCTAAGTGTGTGGATATTTTTATCATAATATTTCTTATAAAATTTAAAATTAATAGACAATATATCAATTTAATATGCATTAATAAAATTAAATTTATATTATACATGAATTTATATATAAATTTAAGAACTATTAACAACATTATTTTTTAACATAAAATTTATAACATTATATAATTTAGTTAGTATTACTCATTAATTAAAATTGAAGTTGTCTTTAAATTTTTTTAAAGTGACATTATATCAAGCATCCATAACAAGAGTTCATTAATTAAATGATTATCAACATATAATATAATAGAATTATATTAATCTTAGTCTTCATTACTTTCTTCTTGTTGTTCAATATTAATAGTATCCTCATCTTCTTTAGTGTTATCTGCATTAGATAGGTCAAGTTCTTCAGTGCTCTCAGAGTTTCTTGTATATTCAACTTCATATTGTGGGCAAGACACGTGATGATGGCATGTACTCTCATGACTAATTTCAACTTCATCAAAGCCCCATTTTTCATCATGTAAGGCACCCAGCATAGCTTTATTAACAATCACAATCCTAGCCTATTGTGGTGTATCAACTTAGCAAGGTAACTCTTATTCATTATTAATTCCCACTCTACCCAGGGCTTAGTCTTGATAACTATCCACCAATTACAAAATCAAACTCTATCTATGATCCCCAAGTAAGGTACATAATAAACTTGTCTTACTTCATGATTGGATCATAGTGTTCATACACGTGAGTCATGTTTACCTCAATAATTTTAAGCTAATTATGAACTCTAGTCTCCCTTAGTATAGTGGGGCCAAACTAATCACAGTCAAATAAGACCACTTCCTCAGAAGGATTCTAGGATAATCCAATTCCAACACTTCTTTAAGGATGCCATAATAATCATCATCACCACTTGCATAGGTTCCTTTGACCTAGACACTACTATTGTTTATTTTTCTCCCCTCTAACTAAGATGCCTTGTGAAACTTAAACTTATTCATGAAAAACTTTTGTTGACTTTTAGTGTTTTTATTGGGGACCCATGCTAAATAATATAGATTCTTGTTGTTTATTCCATTCTGTAGATAATGCACCTATGAGAATATATATGAATCAATACTTACATATATATATATATATATAATAAGCATCAATACATAAATACTTACATAACTTTTGAATTAGGATGCAAAATGTGCTTGGATCAAGCCTCTAACTGGTTAATGGGGACACCAGACACCTGCAAGAAAAGATTGCATATAGATTTGCACTTTTAAATTAATCACATGTCATAAATATAGATACAGCAAAGAGAAGTAAGGATTGGGGGAAGTTTAAAAGACAAGATGGATAGAGAGAAAGAGACTAGTAAGTGAAGAGTCAGGTGAAGGTACTGACAAACATTTTAACATTTCTTATTTTTCAAGTTGGATATCTAAGCATTGATGAATAATGGAATGAGATGATGCTCAATATGACCTCGCACTTAAGTGAGAGATAAATATAAAATTAATGCCAAAAAAGTAATAAAAAATAAATATTGATGAAAATATTTGTTTATATATTTAAGTAAATGCAATACACTTACTTTAGGTATGACTTAACTTCATCATAGTTTAGTAAAATGTGCAAGGTTGCAGACTTGTACTTCACTTTGTTAAACCACCATTTGCTTTCCCTGAAGTACAACCAAATTGATTGAAAATGGAAAGATTTGAAGTTAATGAACTTGGTCTATCATCAACAAAACAGTCGACCCAAATTCTTTTGGATTGCACATGTGGATTGGAATAATGGAGCAAAAATGGGAGGTTTCCCTTCTCATGTAAGCTTGACATATTGAACTCCCACCTATGCTTTGTTTTTCACTATTCTTGTGATGTCATCCATCATCCTAATAAATAAAATCATACATGAACTATATATTACAAGTTTAATTAAAAGCACAGGATAGAGAAAACTCCAATGCATAAGTACCTCTCAAAAGGAAACATCCATTGTTATTGAATTGAACTGCCTACCCTAGCTTCATAAGTTAAGTACATTGCTAAATGCTCCATAAAATCAAAGGAAGATGAGACGAAAACTTGCATAGTATAATGGAAATGTTATGTTGCATAGCCAACAAGGTGTCTACCTTAATTGTGGTCAAGCACAAGTCTAAAAAAACTGGCCTAGCTTTGTAAGAGGGTTTCACACATGTTTAGGCATTGATCGAAACATACTCAGTCGCAACACTCCATGAATACATGGTAATCGTGACTTTTCATTCCATATAACTTTCCCTCCCATTTGTCCATGCATCCAACCAAGTTTGATGCATAACCATCCATTTGCATATGTCTCTTTGCTACAAGGTTAACATATAAGTGACTTTAGACTTGGCAAACTTGCTATTGGGTAATTTTGTTAACTCTAATTCCTATCGCATGCAATATTCTTTCATGTGCAGCCTTGCTTTCTTATTGTCTTTAATTTTTCCCTTCACATCCATTATGGTATTAAATATATTGTCAAAAATATTATTTTCTATAAGCATCACATCTAAATTATGTTGGATTAAATTATGCTTCTAATAAGGCAATTCCAAAAAAATGCTTCGTTTTGTCCAGTTGTGACTAACCCAAACCTGTTGAGTCTCCCAATGACTTGTGCTTAACTATATTAAGCGAACCAATAACTCTTGCCTAAACTTCTCATCAATCAACCTTGTTAGAGGCTCGTTGCTCTCAATCTTATTCCTCCTATTTTCCTTCTTGTTCTATCAGAAAAAATGACAAGGGCAAGGAATTGCCAATGTGAATCAAACTAAGCACTTTTACCATAATGCTTTGAGAAGAATGCCTTCCTTTCCTCCATGCAAATGGGGCATGCCAGTTTTCCTTATGTACTCTACCTTGAATACATTCCATATGCATGGAAATCATTAATGGTCCACATGAACATTGCATGCATCATGAAATTTTATTTGTGAAGATGTCATATGCCAAAACACCTACCACTACAATTCTTTCAACTCACTTATCAATGACTGGAGGTACACATCAATCTTCACTTTGAGGTTATTTGAACCAAGAACAAGATATGTCAAGAATATGTATCAGTCATGCCGAGCTCTAGTGAAAGGTTGTAAAGAGTTACAATTACTGCCCAACAAGAGTATGCCTTAGATGATTAGCTATATGAATCCATCAGTACACAAACCTAACTTAACATTCTAGGGGTTGTAAGCGAAATTAGGATAAGTACTGTCAAAGTGCTTCCATGCATCTCCATTTGACGGGTGGCTTAGCACACTTTTGGGTCACTTGTTCTCATAATATCACCTCATGTGTAGGGCTAAACTCATGAAAGCATATAAGTTTTGTAAAATATGATTTTGAATTTTAATTTTTATTTAATTAATTGAGAATTGAGAACTACAAACAATTAGGTTGGACAATTATGTTATTTAATATTTAACTCAGATAAGAATTGAGAAATGTAATTGTTATTTAAAATTTAAGTGTGAGAAGAGAAAAATAAAATAAAAATTAACCTCAATTCACAAAAATATAGTATGGAAGTACCAAGATTCACTTTAGGAGCCTGAAGATGGCTGAAATTTGGCCAAAAGGTCACCTAAAAGTGAGAATCATGGCAAGGAGAACAAAAATAGAGAGAGGGAAGAGGAGGAGTGAGCGGGAGGGGGGAACTGCTCACCTCTTTAAATATTCATGTTACCAACTAATGAAATCTGTTGATAACATGAATTAAAACAATGCATTGAACTACAAAAAATTTTTGCCCTTTACCAACACATTGGATCTATCGATAAAGGGCTTTTCTGAAAAAGCACACATTCAAGAGCACTTGACAATTCAAATATATTGTTTTAAAAATTGGCCCATTATTGACGAATGGATTTGTCAATGATGGAGCAATTGTTTTGAAATTGGCACCCATTTGATAGCTTGACAAATTCATAATATTTCTTTTAAAATTTGGCCCATTATTGCAGATTTATCCTTCAATAAAAATATAATTGATTAGTAAAGGTAATTTTGGATTTAGGATTTAGGGAAAATATTTTTAATTTATCAACAAATTTATCCTTCAGTAAAATACATTTGACTGGTAAGGGTATGTTGGACTATTCATCAAATTCACCAATGGCCAGACCATTCGTAATAAGCATATCAATAGATTGGCCATTGGAAAATGCAACAGCTTGAGCTTCCCACTTATACGCAGAAAGCTTTCCGTCAAATGTACCTATGGAAATCAAAATATCTATCAGTAAAACTGCATACAATCGAGAGATTTTATTCCATCAGTAGTCTACCAATTTCTTGTAGTGATAGTTTATAGAATTATAAGACTAGAATCACTTATAAGGTTGAAGAGTGTATATACCTTTCTTGCTTGACATCAAGCCATTGTTTTTAAATTCAATATAAAAAGTCCTCAAAATATATAAAACATACAACAATCTATAATATTCAAGTTATATTAGAATATTTCAATTCAAATAACCCATACATAAAATATGATATATATATATATATTCAAATAAATGCAAAAATAAATGTGACTTAGAAAAAAAAGTAACACTATAAATAATTGAATGATAGTAAAAAAAATTGGATCAATTTCATGCAAGATCATGGCATGGTACCATAAGTTGAATACTAATAGAAAATAATTGGTAGGCACTTGTAGACATTCTATTAGCAGAAATGGCATGCTTGTCAGCCTAGAAGAAGCTGACATCAGTTGGCAGGGCTCTTGTTTTAGTCACGAGTTTCAAATATCATAATTCTTGAAAGGTATACCAATAAAGCCTTTGCAATGGCCACCGCTAAAATAATGTTCGTTTTCAATTGAATCCATTATTTATCCCAACACGAATAGAAGCCATCATTGAAATAGTGAAAGCCATTGGCATTATTAAATGGACTCTTTCAATTATAACTTATATAACATCATGGTCAACAAAACTGACTCAACAAACAACACAAAAAATGGGTGGCTCTAAACTAATGGCTTTCCATAGTCCTAAGAGAAAAGTAGCAGACTTTAAAAAATCACAAAATATGTTTTGATAGTTAATACATGTTAAAATGTATATGCCTGTTCCAGAGAATGAAGCTTGAGACTTTCTTTCTTACTCTTATTATTATTATTACTATTATTATTATTTATTTCGTTAGTTATGCCTTCATCCCAGCAGCCACAATGGAAGCTCAATTTGAGACTTCCTAGTCGGATTTTCACAAAACTTTCATCATATATCAACTTTGAACACACAAAGTGGCCATAACCCAAAGAAAGTTGATGAGATAGTGTAGAAAATCGTTCAATTTCAAGGAAAAATAAGAATGACCCATGGTCGAGCCCCAACTACCCAAAATCATTATTTTACCATGAAAATGAACACATTACATGAAATTAAAGGTTCATATATATATATATATATTCATAGATGTCTAATATATATTATAAGTGAGAAACATGCACCATCATTTGGTGAAATCCTTGAAAATTATGAGTTTGAGTTTGAAAACCCCAAATGCAAACCCCCAAACTTTCAAGCTATTGTTCTTTCCCACAAAACCATGATTCATCAAGATTTTTAGTTTGTTAGCTTCGTTGTAACATGGAGAACTAAAACCCTAACATGATTTAATTATTGTAGATGCAAATTTATTTGAAACCTAATATAGACCCTTTTTTTGAAGTCCTTTCAAGAATGAAAGTTAGTGCTAGGCCTTAAATGAACCAATAAACCTCAAATCAAGAGTTCAAGACTCTAATCTAGGTTAACAATGCCTTTTGGAGGCCAACAAAGTCTTTCACATGTAAAATTCTTTAAGACTAGTAGGCATGTCCTAGTCATCCCTTACTTCTAGTAAAACTTATCAAAAATAGCCATTCAGGCCCATAGTTCCACTTTTCAATGATTCGAGTCCCAGCTAGCCCAAAGATCTACGTACAACCTCAGAAACTTATAAATAGTTTAAACCTATGAAGAACATCCTTTAAACATTCTTTGAGATGAACTAATGCAAGAAACTAGGACCATCAAAACTTTTGTTATTCATAACAAGCCCATCAAGAAGCCCAAAATGTATCTGATAGGCTCCATATACCTCAGAATGGAAAATCAAGCTCATTGAACTTTGTGAAGACCTCCTAAAGTGTCCTTAAATTTTCATGGACTTTAGTCAAGGCCCATCAAGCCAACTCGAGGCTCATCAATTGAGCTAAATGTGCATTAACCACTAATAAGCCCCTTTAAAACCCTATGGTGGTTAGAAGTCTCAAACTACCTCAAAACACCCAAACTCTGCTCAAAAACCTCAAACCATGCTTTATGATCCTTGCCCTAAGTCCATCAAACTCAACCATGTGGTCCAATAACTTTCTAGAAGTTCCCATGGTCAAAAAACCCTAAACTTTTGAAAGTAGCTCTAGTGGGCCACTTTTCCCAAAGTCAACCCTCAAACTTAAAAGTTAATTCTTAAATCTTCACCTTGGACATTGGTCAATCCTAGTTCAACTCTCCAAAGCCTCATGTGATGTCACATAGTAGCCACTTCATGCCACTTGGTCCTAATTAGGCCAGGTCTCTCTCCAACCTCACGTAAAGACCCCGTAAGCCCTTGTGAGAATGAGTGGGAGGCTAGGGCACTCTTAGTGAGTATGCCATCCCACCTACCCATTTCCTCACTAACCATTTCCTAATAGTCCTTAATCAAGGGCCTAATCCAATCCTAAACCCATGGTAACTTAATCTCCAAGAAAAAGGTCCCTCCTTGAAAATTAACTCCCTAAAATCAACTTGGTCAAACCCTTCCTAATGAAGTTGGACTTGATCCAATTAATTCCAAAACCCTCTTTACTGCATGAAATCATGCATGGGCTGCCCCCATGACAGCCCATGCCACTAATCACCTCTCTACCAAAGCTCATGAGTGGAGCCAAGACACTTCCCTCAGAGACATATACATACTAAGGCATGTTTTCTTTCCACGTCTTCTATACTTCTTTGTTTAACTTAGGCCAAAGCTCATGAGTTAAGCCAAGGTACCCTTCAAGAGACACCAAAATAACCCATTTCATAGTTTAGGAGCCACCCTTCGTCTATTTTGAGTTTTTCACTAATAATTAAGGTATGCATTCTGGCTCTCTCCCTTGTTCTAGCATCCTATCCATGTTAAAGAAAGTGACTGTGATTGGGTTCAAAAATTTTATTTTTAACATGCAGTTATTATACTCTGCTTCTGTTGTATTTTGATTTTATGGATGTTTAATGCGTGGTTCTGTCCTTGAGTAACTCATTTTATGATTTCATCCATAAAAGACGAGTATAACAACTGTGTTGTGGTGGTTTGAGCCTCTCTTGATTCTGAAGTTTGCAAAATAGTTCTCTGTAAATTTTAAGAAGAGAAAGTAAAAAAGAAAACCGAAAGAGATAGGTAGCTAGATGGAAATCACCACTGCCGGCAACTCCGTTGGCAATGTTTGCGGCATTGTGCCACGCTGGGACCTCAATGGCCTCTGCAACATTGTCTTCCACTCAGAAGATGATGTTTTGTTCTTCTGTATGTAAGTTTTTTTAGTGATTTCATTTTTTTTATGTGGTTTTGAGAAAAAAAATGATTCCATAATTGAATTCAGTAAAATTTTTACTTAAATATAGGTACCTTTAGAATTATTTACAAAAGTGTAAGTATTTAAGAATATTTTTTGTCTCTTCTAATGATAAGTTTTTATATTTAAAAATAAACAGAAAAATTTTATAAAAGTTGAAAAGGGTGTCGGCAAAAGCAAACTCCCTTGTCGGTGGCCATGTGCCATTTTAATTTTTTGGAATAATTTATTTAGTAAATAAATAAAAAAAATAAAATAAAATAGGGTATGGGCTATGTAGCAGACCCCATAAGTGGCGGATCTTAGCTGTGATAAGCCCAAATCCTCACCTCAACCCTGTGTATTCATATTTTTCAAGGATTTGAGTTTAAGTGGCCCAAATTAAGTTAAAGTTTATTTTTATAAATTTAGACTCCAGTGAGTCTAAATAAAAATTTATTTATTTTTTATAAATTAAAATAAAACAAAAATTTTCTTTGAACGAAGATAAAAAAAGTTATGGGGCAAATTTTAAACCTTTATAGCAATTTCAATGTAAATAAAGGGAAGTTGCATATTTAAAAATAAAAAAATAAATAGGAGTTAAGTAAAAATTAATTCAACATTCATAAAAGTAAAAACTGTTTTAGGAATATTTAGGAAAATCCTAGCAGTTCACTAACCCTCGAAATTTCCTACTTCACCCTCCAAATTTCTAAAATTCAATTTTCACTATTAAAATTTTATTTCCTTCAAAAGGATTATTTGAAGATAGATTAATTGAAAAATTAATTTAAAATTCAATTATTTTTTGACTATCTTAAAGATTATGGTTGTTATTTGGATATCGCTTGAAGAAGATGGAATTCACACTATTAATCGATCCTCAATTTTCTAAAAATTCAATTTTCAACAGAATTTAGTAAAATCTCCTTTCTTTTAATAGGATTATCCAAAGACGAATTAATTAAAAAATTAATTGAAAGTTCAATAATTTTTTGACTATTTTTATGATAATGGTTTTAATTTAGATAATACCTTGAAAAGATGGGGTCCATATCATCAATTAATACTCAATTTTTCTAAAAATTCAATTTTCAACCCCAAAATTTAGGAAAATCTGTTTTTCTTTAAGAGGATTATCTAAAGGCAGATTAATCGAAAAATTAATTGAAAGGTCAATTATTTTCTGACTATCTTGTGGATAACAGTTTTAGTTTGCATACCGCTTTGAAAAATGGGATTCATACCATTAATAAATTCTTAATTTTTTAAAATTTAATTTTTCACCCCAATATTCATCAAATTTTTTTTCAAGATGATTATCCAACAATCAATTAATTGAAAAATCATTTGAAATTTCAAAAATTGTCCAAGTATCTCGAGGATAGTAAATACCAACTTAAGAAAAAGAGTTATTTGTATTATGAATCCTTAAATTCTAAAATTTTAATTTCTTATTAACTTCAAAAATTTTTTAAACCACTAGTCAAGATAGAATACCCTTATTTTCATGCCTTATTATTTCTGGTAAAGGTATAAGACTCTTTTCATATAGTGGCCCCAAAGCCATTCATTAATTATCTCATTCATGGATCAATGTTGATCACATGCAAAGACAATAGTGGGACACCCAAAAATATTAAAAATAAATAAAAATAAATAGCAAAGAAAATGTATAATCTAGGCTACTAAAAGTGACTAAAGATCAAACATACGATAATTTATGATACACAAATGTGTAATTTTATACAAGAGATAATCATATCATTTTGTATAGGTTATTTTTGACTACTGTTCTATTATTTAATTAGGAAAATAAGTTGCTTCTATTAATTCAACACAGTGCAATATAAAGGCTAATCCTTAAGATGTCAGTATGTCAAGATTTTGCTTCCTAATAATGACTTTTTGTAGCTCATTGTTTAATCTTTTGTCTTATTCATATAAATTTTTTATTTTTTTTTATTCAAAAAATTAATCCCATATAGTAAGATAAGACTTTGTTTCTTTTTGTTGTTATTGAGTTCATCTAAATAACCTACAAAAGGATGTCATGTGTATTAATAATTATATAAAAATCACGTTATTATTAGTATTAGTATTTAATAGCAAATAGATATAAATTGTATATTTACATTATTCTAATAGTTTGAAGGGGTGTATATGCTAACTTTTATAATTGAGGGGGTGTAATCTGCAAGTGACCTAAAGTTAAAAGAGTGTATATATTTTTTGAAAAAATTAGAAAAAAATTTAAATGTCATTTTTAATTTAATTTATTTTGTTTTCTTTGGTCATACGAGAAATTAATAAAAAAACTAGCTTTTCAGAAGAGACACATACAAATAAAAGTATTATAAAACAATAAGTAATAACTAAAATGGTATTGAAAAAATTGGGAATTTCACATTTATCTAATTCATACAGTTTCATTAAATTAAAGTTCACCTATTTTCATATTTCCTTCATAGTATTTATTGTTATTTATCTTTTAAGAAACTTTTAACTTTTTTTCATTTAAGGACTTGAATGAATTTATTTTGTATTTCGATTTTTTACAAAGCCAATGATTACTGAGCCAATCATAAAATATGCTGGGAAAGAATAGGTATGCATAACATTGTAAATTTGATTTCTTTTTATAGAACGTTATGAAAACTCGACAGCAGTTGAATTGATTATGGTAGAAGTCTTATTGAACTAGGATTCAATTGTGGTATAACTATAAGGTATATTAGATTATATAAGTTCTAAAATTAATATGTTAGAAGTCTAAAAATAATACATGAGAAAATATATAAAAATATAGTACTTTATAATCAAAATTCTATTAATTTAATCTATATTATATACACACCAAACTAGCCCGAAAAATTGTAATTACATTGAAGAAATAAAAAGAAAAATATTGTCAGAAATAATGAAATAAAGGAAAGCAATAAATATAATTACTATCAATGATTTAAAATTATCTCAATAACTTATATGAAATGATGTTGATATATATATATATATATAAATAGATGATAGAAGAAAAAATATTATAAACATAAATTAAGAGCGTAATTGCTTTTACGATTCAAACATTTTATTTATTCAATTGAGGAATCAGTGTGTAAATGATATTTTTTTGGATAGAATAAAGCATTTGTAATCATAAGTAATATTTGTATAACTAATTAATAGAGGCTAAGTGATTCAATAAAAGGACAGTTCCTTGTTCTTGTCCGTGCAGGATGGTGCCATCTATTTGGGGTAAGCCCGTTAAGCTGGCCTGTATATTTTACGATGTTTGTTATTGTTTATAATAAATCTAACAGTAATAAAATTATTAAAATAATAACAATCAATTAGCCTATTAATTATATTTACTATTATGTGCTATTATCAACCTTGGCTTTAAATTACAAACTATGAATCTTAAAACTTAAAAACTATAAACTAAGCTTCACCAGTACCTCTAGAAAATCTTAAACTAATACCATCATTTCTTAGGATTAACAAGATGATGTTGTTACCACATACGACATCTCAAGTTATCCGCAGCTGGTAATTTATCAATGTTTTCAAGACCTAGAGGATCTAGGGCTTTTTGGAAGAAGTAGTGTAATGAAGAGTTCGATGGGATATTAAAATAGGCTCTAGTATTACCCCTATGAAACCTAAAAGAATAGCACTATCCCTTGGGATCGTCTCTACCACATACTTTCCTTTGACTTACCGGTTGTCGCGATGCCGTTGTTATTGCATACAATGTCTCAATTTATCTGTCATCGAAAATTCATTTACAGTTTTAGTGTAAGAAAGTTTTGAGAGCTTGGCTATCTTTAAGGCTTTTAGTAAAGAATTAAATGGCAATATCTAGATAGGTCTAACCAGTATAATCGGGGAATCTATGGAGTTATCGCCAGTTCTCGGAATTACCAAGGTATCATAATTACTACATGTAATATCACAATTCATCTATTGTAGTAATTCCTCTATCACTATGATAGAAGGATAACTTTAAAAATTTTGAAATTTAAGGATGTCATTAATTTAGGCCTCACCTAAAGCTCTAGGGAACCTAAAGATATCACCATTCATGAGGACCTTTGAAATGTCATTGTTACCACATATGATGTCTCGATTTATCCGTTGTTGGGTAATTTTCAAATTAAAATTGAGTAGAGACCAAAAAAAAGAGAAGAAATTGAGAAAAAATAAAAAGCATAAATGAGGAAAAACTCGAAATGCAAAATGTAGAAATGAATATTTAAACTCATGGCCTGCTCCTATTGATTGAAGAGGAGCTGAAGATTTACCAATTAGCTTTTACCATGCAGGAAATAGCAACTTATCAAGAAGGATGAGAGTAATGGCTATGGATATTATGACTACAATAGAAATTGACCCAACTGGGATTTTAATTAAAATGGGATCCTAGATGACAGTGCATGGCTAGTGTTGCTTGATTGAAACTAGATTAACATATAATAGCATAAAAAAAAAAAGTGGCTTCCCCTAAGTATATATAATCATTATCAATACATTTAAACTACTATTTTATTAAATTAAAAACAATTTTCAAAATTTTCAAAAAAATAATCAACATTTTCAAACTGACCCAAAAATTCGCCTGCTTTGGCTAGAAGCCAACATGAGCATCAGTTAAGCTATTGTTATAATTTTAAGGAAAAAAAAAGTTCTACTTACATAAGTATACTAAACAATCACAAATTGTAATTGGAACCATTGCATCCTACAAATTAATATGTTGAACTTGATGGTATAAATTAATTTGAGTAAGATTTCAGTAAGTTTTGATCTGTGAGAATAGATTAGCTCAATATTCAAACACACAATAATTGAACTGAATTTAATTTGAATTTTAAACATTTGGACAGACTTAATATTAAAGATGGCAATTGTCTCTAGTTAAACAGTAGTATGCAGATATTCTTCGTTAATAGTCGAGGATTTGAGAACCATTTCTCCCCCATGAAAGCGAGAGTGGGAACGGGAGTGGAAGAAAATTTTTCTGCCAGCAAAATTTGCCTTTCTTTTCCTTTCTCTTTTATTCAAATTTTGAATGTCTTTGTCACTCTCCAAAACTAAACAAGTTTCCTAAGTATCTTCTTTGAAGACTCCGAGTAACCAAGAATCTTGGACTATGATTTTAGTTTTTTAGTTATTTTTTTAAATTTTTAGAGAGGATTAGTAACTGGAAATTTTGGTCCAAATTGTCTTCTAAGACCTTCTCCTGTTTGTCCAAAGTTTCGGTGTATAATTCTCGATAACTTTTAGAATAGAACATGGGATGGGACAAGCCGGCTCTGCTAGTCAGGTTTGCAATATGCTAGAACACTTATTATATTATATTGTATGCTGCCCTATCTTTTATTGAAATCTGAAATACATAAATTTATTGAAATGTTAAAAAATTTATTACACAAGTTGTTGGGAGCATGGACTATATTTTATTCGCTTATTCTATATCCGGACTAATTTCTTGATTTATAAATTTCCAAGCGTGGACCGTTTTTCAATCTGCCCCCTTCCTCTGTTCTTCTTCTACTGCAATACACGCTTAGATACTAGTAAATATGTAAGCACATATAGCAACAAGGGAAATTGTTCTTTGATGAATGATGAGTTGTGGTCATCACCGCAGCAGCGGTGCTAGTCATCCTTTTAGCTTACAGCCTCAATCAACATGAATTTATTTGTTAAGGGTTTAGGGGATTGAACATTGGGAAGGTAAAGCCATGGCTGTGCAGACAAAGCAACAAATATTGGTGGTAATATTAGTGTTCATCCTATTAGCAGCAAAAACATCATCTCAAACTAAGCCAGGCTGTCCAGGGAACTGTGGCTCGCTTAACATCCACTACCCATTTGGCACAAGAGAGGGTTGTTACATTGACGCCTCGTTCTTCATTAACTGCACCCAAACCTCTAATTCCACCGCTCCCACCCCATTTTTGGGACGAGGTGGTAATGTAACTGTCCAAGAGGTATCATTGGAAGATGGTGAAATGCGCATTTCAACCGCAGTAGCTTATTATTGTTACAATGAGAATAAGAAATTTTTAGGCAGACACTTCCATGGCTCAGGTTGGCACCTCTCTACGTGTCAACTAGCCGAAACAAATTCGCTGTGGTTGGTTTTGACCCACTTGGACTCTTTAGAGTTTGGATCTGCAGAGAAGGAACTACACAACGGGATGCGCGTCTCTCTGCAACGGACTAAATCATGATGCCAATATTCTTGCGAATAGATCTTACTCTGCCACCGGTTACTGCCTGAGTTCTATACCCGACGGATTATCCGGTTTAGAGTTTGATTTTTTCAGACTATTAAAACCCTTCCCTCTAATAGACTTCACTGTATGCGGTTTTGCTTTTACAGCTTCTCGTCTACTAAATCCTCCCAAATAAGACTTTGCCTGTTGTAGTTGATTGCGCTTGGGAAACCAGACTTGCGAAGAAGCCCAAAAAGACCTTACCAGTTTTGCTTGCAAAGCAGACCACGGTGAGTGTTACAATTCAAGTAATGGAGCCGGGTGCCGATGCAAGTGCTCTTCTGGTTTTTGGGGCAATCCTTATCTCCTGGATGGCTGTCAAGGTATTATTTGTAGTTTCTATTTCTATCATTTTTCTTTAAAATATATAGTGATATACAATTTTAAAATATTATTTGATTAATTCTTTAATTTGTCATGGCTGCATGGATTATTAGATATTAATGAATGCGCCGAATCCAACCCCTGTAGTGGTATATGCCACAACTTAATTGGGGGATTCAGTTGTTCATGTCCGAAGCATTACGAAGGCGATGGTAGGATTGGTGGAAGTGGTTGCCGTAAAGTGAGTAGCATTTCCATGAGCGCTCACTTACTTATAATTGGGTTGGGTAAGTGTTTCTTAATTGAACTCTATTACTCCCACACCCTTCTACCCATATCATCTCACACCCTTAAGTAGGTGCCGTTGGATGGTGTTACACCCTTAAGTGGGGCTGCCAACAGCTCCACTTAAGAGTGCAAGGATATTGTAGATGCAAGGGTAAAGGAATATCTTTATTGTTCTTAATTTAAAGTATTCGCATTTTAACCAAAATAAGATACATGTGTCCATACCTCTCTTAATTTTTTGCCCTGAATCATTTTTTTTTTGGAATGCAGCCTTAATCATTTTTATGCTGACATGTCTAAGCCTGAATCATAAATTTACTGGAAAAAAATATATCATGAACATTCTGTTGCCAGATTAATGCTTACTACTTTAGACTCTCATTTTCATCCTATGTGAAACTTACCACATTTACTAATGCACTTAGATACATGTGTAAAATACAGCTAACTACAAATATCTAGCCAAGGTAGATACAAGTAGTCATTGTATAAAAAGGTACAACTAGTCATAACTTAATTTTCCACTATTATTTTGTAATTTATATATACTATCTGCGTGGGACTAAGGCATTCTTACTATTGATTAAGGGTGTTGATACCCAGTGTGTTAAGGCTTATTTTGAGTTGTCCAATTTGAAAGGTGTAATAATAACTATTCATTTCAAAAATCTATTACATGTTCAACTGGCTTGTGCAAATTAAAGAGAAAAAGTTAATAAAAAGAAGCATAGAAATATGTGACAAAATTGAAAGAGAAAAGTGGAGAAAATGAAAAATGGGAATACATGTCAAACTGATGATTCAAGCTAACATATGTCATACATGGTATTCGCTAGTTTTATATATGAGTTCCAGGATCCTGGAACTGAAATAAGGATATTGTGTGTGTGTGTGTGTGTGTGTGTATATATATATATATATATATATATATATAGTATGTTAAATTCATTTTAAATATGACAAGTAATGTTAATTATTTCATTGTGACATGAATTTAGGATTGTTCCTTGGATCCCTCACTTTACACCTTGGTGTATGGAGGTTGTATAATATTCTCAGGAGAAGAGCAATAAAGAAACAGAAAGAAAAGCTCTTAAAAAAAATGGTTGTTTGTTGTTGCAAAAAAAAAAAAAAAATTCTTTTGGTGAAGTTAAAGTTGACAGTCACAAACTGTTTAGCTTAAAGGATATAGAAAAGGCCACTGACTACTTCAACGTGAATAGAGTGCTTGGACAGGGAGGACAAGGTGTTTATAAGGTCACGCTTGTAGATGGAAGAATTGTTGCTGTGAAATAGTTCTCGGTCCAAGGAAAGGTTGAAGAATTTATGAATGAATTTTTTATTCTTTCACAAATTAGCCATAGAAATGTGGTTAAGTTGCTAGGATGTTGTTTGGAGGCAGAAGTTAGTTTGTGAATTCATTCCTAATGGTAATCTTTTCCAATATTTACACGAGTTAAATGAGAACTTACCAATGACATGGGACATGTGTTTAAGAATTGCCTCTAAAGTTGCAGGAGCTTTGTATTACTTACACTTAGGTGCTTCTCAGCCCATTTATCATCAAGACATCAAATCAATAAATGTACTCTCGAATGAAAAAGGTAGGACAGAAGTAGCTGATTATGGAATTTCTAGAATGGCTTCAACTGACGGCACTCACCTTACTACTCTAGTTCAAGTGACTTTTGGGACTTGGACCCTTAGTACTTTCATGCAAGTCAAGTCATTGAGAAAAGTGATGTCTATAGCTTTCTTGTTGTGCTTTTAACTATGCAGAAGCCAATATTATCTATCAGACCCGCGGAAGACAAAAGCTTAGCTCAATATTTAATTGCTTCTTGAGAGGAAAATTGCTTATTTGAAATTATTGACAATAGAATTGTGAATGAAGGAGAACAAGAGCATATCATGGCGGTTGCCAACCATGCAGAAAGATGCTTAAAAATGAATGGGAAGAAACAACCTACCATGAAAGAAGTTAATATGGAATTAGATGCAATTCAAAAGTTGGGGAAGAAGTATAATACACATGAAAATGTTGAAGAAACTCTAAGTACCACAACCATTGGGGAAGCTCTAAGTAACACAACTTCATCATCCTTAGAGATTTCATTCGAATAATAATTTGAATTTTTTGGACCTTTTCTTTGGGAATAGAGATACACGCATCTTTATATTTTTACAAGTAATATAGTTCTTTGTATGCATATGTGCTTTTGTATGGAGTAATTCTTGTATCTAGCATTAATTATGGTTCATGTGCGGGTTATTCAATATAGTAAATGTATGGGAAGAGTTGTTAATTCCCTTGCTTTAATCTCTTTAATATGGCTTTCTTCCTTTTGATTTCTTGACCCATTAATGACATTGTCACAACTCAACTCTAGGGCTATGATCGAGGCACAAGATAAGCTGGCTCAAGGCAAACTTAACTTGGCAAGCCTAACTCAATATGAATAATTATATAAAAGAAACAATTTTTAACATAAGTTCTAATAGGGCTACTAAAAATCCAACAAAGTCTCCCTTAAAATAAAGACATTCTCAAAAATAAAATAGCTTGTATAATTAACAGATTTTAATCCATAAATCTCCAAAACACATTTAATTATGATTACATAATTACAATATAACAATCTACACATAAAGGAACATGAGTCTTAGGACTCGGTGAATGTATGTGCAACAAAATGACAAAGAAAGGATATGAGCTTAATGTATGATATGGTTGTCAAGTCTAATATTAAGCTAAACTAAATGATTTAAATCTTATAGCCAATATCTATAATTCAATAAACCAAAATCAATAATAACAATATAAGTGTCCTTTAAAACTAGCATAGTATTTCTAACCAATTCCCTTGAAACATAGCAAACTACGGAAGTATAAATGTGGGAAAGTAATCCACTACTTAAGTAGAGTATACATAAAATCATTTCCCATGAGGCATAAGACTTAAGAACTCTTAAAGTATACATCAAATCATTCCCTTGAGTTTCAAGGGACACCCATGGAATATAAACAAACCATTTCAAATGGACTCCATTTTATTGCGGCACCAATACGGAGTATATACCAAATTATTCTCCATGGGCATTAAAACCCTTTCAATATCTAAGGAATCCTATGGGATATACACAAGATCATTTCCTATAGGGCCTATTCTTTCTTCTATGTGTGCTTAGGCCATTAAGCCCACTAATTGCAATACAATTCCCATTTGATATATACTCTAAATCCATCAACTTTCCCAACATTGGCATTTAAATAGAACTTTGTTTCAATATCAACTACAGTAAAAATAATCTATTCAAATCAAATCTGGTATAGTACAAGAGAAGTAAGGCTTTATGATTTCAATCCTAACATAGCAAGAATTATAAGCAAAAATAGAAATTCCAACCGCTATTTTGAAGGGCTTATTTCCCAAGAGTAATAAAATTTCAAATTTGAAGTGCACAAAAGATAAATAATGACTCGAATGCAATCATACATACTTGTTGACCCTAAAATTTGGTTTTGGAGTCACTACTGACCTAAATTATCTAAGGTGAGATTGAATACCTAATTAAAAATGGTCTACGTTTTCAGATATTGGGTTCAGGGCCTGGTTACATTTTAGGAAAGGTGTTAGCACCCTAAATGCCCTTTCGGTACTAAACATGATCTAATTAATTTATCTTGATTAACTTGAGTTGGTTAAAAATATTTTTTAAAAATAATCCCTGCCCATTTCGAATCAAGATAAAAATAATTTTCGAGAAAAATTCCCTTTCTATTCCAGTCTAAGTTTAAAAATAATTTTAAGAAAATTTCCTTCCTATTCTAGTTCGGGGTTTTAAAAATAATTTTAAGAAAAGCCCATCTCTATTCCAGATCAAGGTTTTAAAAAATATTTTTTTAAAAAAAAGATTAAAAAAAACACTTACATCACCTAAATGATCACTTATTCCTAATTTGTTTTTATAAAAAAAAACATAAGCTCTTAGTTTTAACTATTATGTCGACTTTTAACTTTAAAGATTGTAAAACTAAGAAAAATACTAAACTTAACTAATAATTTATTTCATTTTTTCCATTTTTCCTTAAAACATGTAAAGTTCATATAAAATGAAATTGTAGGATCAAAACTCGTGGCACCCATATTTTCATTAAGACTTCAAACCAAGAATTAAAGTGCTTCCTAACTAATGTCAGAGCAGATATAATAAAAGATGCCATGGTAATACTAAACACGTGAAAAGCACAACATCACCTACCTCTTGCTTGACCTCTCAGGATGGAGGATGATAGTGGGGAATGACTTGGAGAGAGACGTGGAGATGGACAACCACAGCATCACAGTACACCTTCAAGTAGCTTGGACACGTTTTGGAGACAGACTTCGCGAGTTCTGGTGGCTATTGCATGGCTATGCACAGGGAGTTAAAATGGAGCAGCAGCAATGATGGGTTTCTCCAAAGAAGCTGACGTTGCTATGTAAGCCTCCAAGTTGGACTTTGAAGGCAGAGACAGTCGGTCCTTCGAACAACAGTGGAATCACGACTTCACAATGCCTTTGGTTCAGAGTGCCAATGACTCCTGGATAGCGGCTCTGCACAGAATGGGTTAATGGTGGCTGTGGTGATATCTTAGACTACTAGTTCCACACGTAGGGCTCCTGGGTAGTAGCTTTGCAAAAATTGGATTCACTCAGGACGAGCTTTAACGGTGCAGTCCTCAAAAGCAAATAGAGCTTCACAGTGGCGAGGCACGGCAGTTCGACAGCAACGGGTTGGAACAGCTCTGAATCGAGACTCCTTTGGGTGACAGTGTAACGTTTCTCGTGGTGGTTGTGTGCTGGGTCCTTCACGAGGATGGCGTCTTGCGTCTAGTGGGACATAGGGGCTGCATTGGTGGATAGTGGGTTACAAAAGTGTCACAGTGGGAGATGGGGTTTAGGTTTTCAGTGCAGAGGGGTGTCATTCATTCCTTTGTTTGAAATTTGGAGTTTCATGAAAAAAGAAAGGTTAAGTTGGAAAGATGGTTTGCTAGTTGTTTTGGTCATGCAGTGTAGTGGATTGGCAAAGTGACGAGTTTCTTGTGGGTGAGAGTGCAGCAGGGGTTCAAGTTTGCTGAATATTTTTCTTGTAGGCTGAAATCTTTTCTATGTTCCCCTCAACTTTTTCATGTACAAGTGAACGGTTTTTTATAGTTTCTGTTTAGAGTTTGTTTTCTAATTTGACAGTTGTTCTCAGTTTTGTTATCTTTTATTGTTTTGTGTTTTCTTATCCTTTAATCTTATTTATCTTATTATCTCTCATTATCTTCATCATCTTTTCTGATTTATTTCTTGGATTATGAATTTTTATTTTTTATCATATTATTTTTTATCTTTTATATTATGTTTTATCATCTTAATTTTATCTTTTATATTATCTTTTATCATTTTGAATTTATTTTATTTATCTTTTTTAATTTTCAATTTATCTTGTATTTTTATTTTTGATTTTAGTTATCTTATCTTTTATTTTATTTTAGTTTTATTTTAAAATTTTATTCTTGGGTTTGGGCTTGATTTATTTTTAGTTTGGCTTTTGGTTAGGTTTAATTTTGTGCTTCTTGGGCTTATCTTTAAGTTTTAAATTTTATTATTTA
Organism: Dicorynia guianensis; assembly: GCA_037013595.1. Taxonomy (NCBI): domain Eukaryota; kingdom Viridiplantae; phylum Streptophyta; class Magnoliopsida; order Fabales; family Fabaceae; genus Dicorynia; species Dicorynia guianensis. The sequence continues at coordinate 6,594,217 of JASUAB010000010.1, forward strand.
GGATTTATCTTATTTTTAGTTTAAATTTGGATTTGTAATTTAGGTTAAAGTTTTAGAAAGTGGGTCAGACAAAATTTAGTGTCTACAAATTGCCTTCTTTTGCTTATCTTTTAGGAACTAGAAGATGGGCAAAGGTTGAGAGACACTATTTTGTTTGGGTCAGTATATAATGCGAAGGGTTACCATCCACCCAATAGGGACCAAAAATATCCTTAGGATTTCCTCTTTTAATCCTAAGTTCGAAAAGGTTACCGTCTACCCAACAAGGACCAAAAATAACCTTAGGATTTTTTCTTTTAATCCTAAGTTTGGAAGAGCTACCATCTACCCAATAGAGATAAAAAATAACCTTACGATTTTCTCTTTTAATCCTAAACTTGGAAGGACTATTGTCCTTAGGATTTTCTCTTTTAATCCTAAGCTCAGAAGGGCTGCCGTCTACCCAACAGGGACCAAAACAACCTTAGGATTTCCTCTTTTAATTCTAAGCTTGGAAGGGCTATTGTCTACCCAACAAGGACCAAAATGACTTTAGGATTTCCTCTTTTAATCCTAAGTTCGGAAGGATTACCGTCCATCCAACAAGGATAAAAAAATAACCTTAGAATTTTCTCTTTTAATCCTAAGCTCGGAAGGGCTACCGTCCACCTAATAAGGACCAAAACGACCTTAGGATTTTCTCTTTTAATCCTAAGTTCGGAAGGGCTATTATCCACCCAATAAAGACCAAAATTACCTTAGAATTTTCTCTTTTAATCCTAAGTTCGGAAGGGCTACCATCCACCTAACAAGGATTAAAATGACCTTAGGATTTTCTCTTTTAATCCTAAGTTTGGAAGGGCTACTGTCCACTCAACAAGGACCAAAATGACCTTAGGATTTCCTCTTTTAATCCTAAGTTCAAAAGGGTTACTATCCACTCAACAAGAACCAAAAATGACCTTAGGATTTTCTCTTTTAATCCTAAGCTCGGAAGGGCTATCATCCACCCAGCAAGGACCAAAATGATCTTAGGATTTTCTCTTTTAATCCTAAGTTCGGAAAGGCTACTGTTCACCCAACAGGGACCAAAAATGACCTTAGGATTTTCTCTTTTAATCCTAAGTTCAGAAGGGTTACCATCTACCCAACAGGGACCAAAATGACCTTAGGATTTTCTCTTTTAATCCTAAGCTTGGAAGGGCTACCGTCCACCCAACAAGGACCAAAATAACCTTTGGATTTTCTCTTTTAATCTTAAGTTCGGAAGGGTTACCATCCACCCAACAGGGACCAAAATGACTTTAGGATTTCCTCTTTTAATCCTAAGTTCGGAAGGGTTACCATCCACCTAACAACGACCAATATTTTCAATTTTCTTATTAAACTGTCACCTAGATTGATTCTTCTGATACTGTTGGGATTGTTGTTGAATGGGTTGAGAAGCTTGGGTAATTGGTTCTTGCAAAGTTAGTGCAAAAATGTTCACAACAGGGATGTTACCTTTCCACTTTCCTTTTTTCTGATATTCTACTGAGTGCACTCCTTCCTTTTTCTTATCATTCTGGAATTTCTTTTGACTCTCCACAATTGGCTTTCCCATATTTCCTATTGTAACTCCTCTTTCTACCTTTTCACTAACAACAACTAAGTCAGCAAAATTAGTAGATGTGCATGCTGCTATTGTAGCATAATAAGGATCCTCTAGAGTGCTCATAAAAAGAGTAATCATTTCTTTATTTGACACAGGTGGTTGTACTTGAATTGCTACATTTCTCCACCTTTGAGCAAAATCCTTAAATGATTTTTTTCTCCTTTTCTCATGTCCTGTAGCTGAAACCTATCAGGGACAATATTCCTATTGTATCTATATTGCCTCATAAAAGACTCAGCTAAGTCTTTCTAAGAGCGAATAGAATGATGATCCAAGCTTAAATACCATTTAGTAGCCTCATCAATCAGACTATCTTGGAAGACGTGCATTAGTATCTTTTTATCATTAGAATAAGCTGTCATTTTTCGGATGTACTTGAGAAAATGAGTCGTTGGACAAGATGTCCCATTATACATTGTAAATTCAGGGACCTTGAACTTTGGATGCAAAATCACATCAGGAACTAGTCCTATTTCTGAGAGATCTAATACATCATCATCATCTAAGAATCCTTCAATCCTCCTCATTCTAGCTTCAAGAATCTATATCTCTCTTGGGTCTTGGCCTCATTAGCAGCTTTCCTTAGCTTTTCTTGCTCCGTTGGATCATCAAAGTTTGGGATGACTTCGCCTTTTGGGCTCTTTTCCTGATTATAGTTTTGGGCTTGTTGATCCTTAGGTTGCTCTTGATTACAAGTATCTTTTGGCCCTCGATAGCTATTTTGAACTTCTTGTTCTTGATTGTGGGGATCTTTTGGCTCTTGATAGCTATTCTGAGCTTGCAGTTTCATCATTTTCATCATTTTGGCTAACTGACCCTTGAGTTGGTTGATCTCGCTCTGCATTTCCTCCATAGTCTTTTCTTGCTTAGGATTTTCCTGACCTAAGCCTTCCATTTGCTTACTTCGGGAACGTGTTGTCGAAGCCATGATTACTTCTTTATCCTCTAGAGTAAACAATACATTATTAGTATGCAAATGAGAATATATGCATATGAATGTGATGCCATGTGTAGACACCCAATTTTGTCCGGCCCACAATGTAAAACTTTAAATAATAAAACCCAATTTTTAAGGGAAAAAGCCTAAATAAAAATCACAAACCCAAAATTAAAACATAATCCAGAAATGAAAATAAAATCAAAAATACAAAAAGAAAAATGAAAAAATAAAAATCAAATAAAAATAAAAACGAAATTCTAAAAATCAAATAAATTAAAATCAAGATAATTACAAGAAAAATCAGAAGAATTCAAATAAATCTAAAATAATTCAGAAAAATACAAGATAATTCAAAAATGAAGATAATTTATAAAAAATCAAGATAATTCAGAAATAATTCAGCAAAATAAATAAAAGATAAAATTAAGATAAAATATAAAAGATAAAAATTTGTAATCCAAAAATAAATCCAAAAAGATAAATAAAATTGTTGGGTAAATATTAGATAAGAAGAGTTAGAATAAAGTTAGGAAATAGGAGTTAAAGTTGATAACAAATTCTGAAAGAAACTCAAACTGGAAAAACTCACTTACGGCACACATAAAACTCTTCACGCAATCAGCCACAAGATACATGCATGCACGCAACTATCACCTCGCTCCTTGCTTCCTATAAAACACTCTCACTGCACTCACTCAAAGGGGGGCAACACGGCGACCCTTACAGCAAAAAGCAAAAAAACTCACTGCTCTCTCTCTTGCCCCTTACTCACGGAAACAACCAGAATCCCCTGCACTTCACTTGGCTCTTCACAGGACCAAGTCCACTCACCCTCCAGCACTTTCGTCCAACCATAGCAACGCCGGCACCCAACCTTGCTGCACCTTCCCGACAGCCCTTCGGACTTCAGCGACTTCCTGTTGTGCTCCTCGTTGCTCCGTTGAGTCTTGGACCATACCAGCGTTGCGGTGCCTCAGCTAACACGGTCGTTGTTCAACCACTATCACCGGTGTCCTTCGTCGTTGCTGGCTTCCCCTTCACCAGTTGAAAGCAAGTGTCGTTAGACGTTCAAGGCTTCAAGTCGGACGCCTCTTTCCCTGATTCGACGGGGTAGTGTTCTTGACCGGAAGACCCAGCCATTGTTCGCCCTTGCTGACGCTGCAAAAAGGGATACGGCTGGTTCCGTTTAAGAGGTATGATCATCGAATACCCAAAGCTTGTTGCTGTGTTATAATATTGCTTGCATACCAGGTTGCACCGTTGGGTTCTTGTGTTAGTCTCGCTCAAGATTTTTGTTAGCATACGCTAAAAGGGCGCAAACTTGATATGGAGTTTGCACAGTTTGTTTTAGCTGCATGGGTATGGTATTTTACAGCCTATAAAGTTTGCTGCTGCATCTTTATTGTTATTTTGTTTAAATGGAGTTACTACCATAATAATATCAGTTTGATGTTTGAGCTTTATGCATCCAAAGGTTTTCTGCAGTTTGCATATGGGCGTGGGTTGCTATGATAATGTTGGGAGGTCCCCGAAAAATCTTTTATAATGATAAAAAGGAGTATAAGTTTTTGATTTGAAAGATAAATAATAGGCTTTGCATTTCTTTGTTTTCGGTAAATTTTTGTATAAAACAAAAATTGTTAGTCGAGTTTATTGTTTTTTTTCTCTTCTGATTTCAAAATTATTTTTAAAAACCCTGGACTGGAATAGGAAAGGGATTTTCTTATAAATATTTTTAAACCCTGGACTGGAATAGGAAAGGGATTTTCTTAAAACCCTGGACTGGAATAGGAAGGGGATTTTCTTGTAATTATTCTTAAAAACCCTGGACTGGAATAGGAAGGGAGTTTTTTCTCAAAATCAATTTTATCCCGATCCGGAATGGATAGGGATTGTTTTTTTTTTCAAAATTTTTTAAACCAACATAAATTAATTCAAGATAAATTAATTAGATCATTTTTGGTACCGAAAGGGCGTTTAGGGTGCTAACACCTTCCCTAAGACGTAACCAACCCCCGAACCCAATTTTTGAAACGTAGACCATTTTTTAATTAGGTGTCCGATCTCACCTGTAAATAATTTAGATCGGTGGCGACTCCAAAAGCAAAAATTTCAGGGTCAACACCATGCATGAAGCCAAAAGTGTGCAACTTATGCAAGCGTTAATGAAGAATGCATGCTCTTTTTTTTTGTAGACCTATTTCTACCCATGTTGGTAAAGGTCTACATCTTCTAGGCAAATCCCTAAATTATTCCCTATTCTAATTTATCTTGTCAAAGAAAGAGTTTTAGAAATCTTGAAAGGCTATTCCTTTTTTTTTTACCACCATCTGTCCTAAATGTAAATAAATCTTAAGCTTAGGGACTTCATATACATAGAAATAACATGTATATGGCAGGAGAATTGTGCTAAAAATATAATCAGAAACACGTGATGAAATAAAGGAAATGTTTCCCATTGTGGCTAATTTCAGGTAAGTCCTAGGTCCTTGTTCACTCTCATACGCTTGGGCCAACACTCTCTCCCACAAGGGATAGTTCTAAGGCTATTATTAGTGTAAAGGTAGGTTCTATGTTTCCTACATCAGGTCTCCAAATTGCCCTTAGAAGGATCAATTTGAGTGGGGTATTTCGGGCACCCATGCGAAGATCGAATGTCTCTTGAAGGCTAACCTTACTACACCCCTCTAGCCTACAAGGTATCCTAAATGGCCCGGGTATAGGGCACAGGGGTCATGACCTCCCTTTATTCTACTGTGTGGTGAGAGAGACAGTATGTATGGGGAATCATATCTTAGATCTAAAAAAAACAAGCAAATATATATATTTATAAAAATAAATAGATATGAACAAAATTTAAACACCCAAAAACATTAGAAGCTAGTGAACGTACCTTCTATTTTGTCATCTCCATAAAAATAAACTAACAAGTTAATCAAGAAATTAATAAAATCATTTTTAAATTGGCCTAACCCTCTAATTTTTCCAGCAGAGTCGCCAAGCTGTTGACCCTAAAATTTAGTTTTGGAGTCACCACCGACCTATCTAAGGTGAGATCGGATACCTAATTAAAAATAGTCTACGTTTCCAGAGATTGGGTTCGGGGGTTGGTTACATTTTAGGGAAGATTTTAGCACCCTAAATGCCCTTTCGGTACCAAAAATAATCTAATTAATTTATCTTGATTAACTTGAGTTAGTTTAAAATATTTTTTAAAAACAATCTTTGCCCATTTCGAATCGGGATAAAAATAATTTTTAAGAAAAATTCCCTTCCTATTCCAGTCCAGAGTTTAAAAATAATTTTAAGAAAATCTCCTTCCTATTCCATTTCGGGGTTTTAAAAATAATTTTAAGAAAAGTCTATTTCTATTCCAGATAAGGGTTTTTAAAATGATTTTTAGAAAATTCCATCTCTATTCCATATCAGGGTTTTAAAAAATAATTTTTTTAAAGAAGAATAAAAAAAATACTTACATCACCTAAATGATCACTTATTCCTAATTTGTTTTCATAAAAAAACATAAGCTCTTAGTTTTAACTATTATGTCGACTTTTAACTTTAAAGATTGTAAAACTAAGAAAAATACTAAACTTAACTAATAATTTATTTCATTTTTTCTATTTTTCCTTAAAACATGCAAAGTTCATATAAAATGAAATTGTAGGATCAAAACCCGTGGCACCCATATTTTCATTAAGACTTCAAACCAAGAATTGAAGTGCTTCCTAACTAATGTCAGAGCAGATATAATAAAAGATGCCATGGTAATACTAAACACGTGAAAAGCACAACATCACCTACCTCTTGCTTGACCTCTCGGGATGGAGGATGATAGTGGGGAACGACTTGGAGAGAGACGTGGAGATGGACAACCACAGCATCACAGTACACCTTCAAGTAGCTTGGACACGTTTTGGAGACAGACTTCGTGGGTTCTAGTGGCTATTGCATCACTATGCATAGGGAGTTAAAACAGAGCAGCAGTGATGATGGGTTTCTCCAAAGAAGCGACGTTGTTGTGTAAGCCTCCAAGTTGGACTTTGAAGGCAGAGACAGTCGGTCCTTCGAGTAGTAGCAGAATCACTACTTCACAATGCCTTTGGTTCAGAGTGCCGATGACTCTTGGATAGTGGCTCTACACAAAATGGGTTAACGGTGGCTGTGGTAATATCTTAGGTTGCTAGTTCCACAGCTCCTGGCTAGTAGCTTTGCAAAAACTAGATTCACTCAGGATGAGCTTTAATGACGCGATCCTCAAAAGCAAATGGAGCTTCACAATGGGGAGGCACGATGGTTCAACAACAACGGGTTGGAATGGCTCTGAATCGAGACTTCTTTGGGTGATAGTGTGACGTTTCTCGCGGTGGTTGTGTGCTGGGTCCTTCACGAGGATGGCGTCTTGTGTCTAGTGGGAAATAGGGGCTGCATTGGTGGACAATGGGTTGCAAAAGTGTCACAGTGGGAGATGGGGTTCAGGTTTTCAGTGCAGAGGGGTATCATTCATTCTTTTGTTTCAAATTTAGAGTTTCATGAAAAAAGAAAGGTTAAGTTGAAGAGATAGTTTGCTAGTTGTTTTGGTCATTCAGTGCAATGGATTGGCAAAGTGACAAGTTTCTTATAGGTGAGAGTGTAGTAGGGGTTCAAGTTTGCTGACTATTTTTCTTGTAGGCTGAAATCTTTTCTAGGCTCCCCTCACCTTTTCCGTGTACGAGTGAACGGTTTTTTATAGTTTCTGTTTGGAGTTCGTTTTCTAATTTGACACTTGTTCTCAGTTTTGTTATCTTTTATTGTTTTGTGTTTTCTTATCCTTTAATCTTATTTATCTTATTATCTCTCATTATCTTCATCATCTTTTCTGATTTATTTCTTGGATTACAAATTTTTATTTTTTATCATATTATTTTTATCTTTTATATTATGTTTTATCATCTTAATTTTATCTTTTATATTATCTTTTATCATTTTGAATTTATTTTATTTATCTTTTTTAATTTTCAATTTATCTTGTATTTTTATTTTTGATTTTAGTTATCTTATCTTATCTTTTATTTTAGTTTTATTTTAAAATTTTATTCTTGGGTTTGGACTTGATTTATTTTTAGTTTGGGTTTTGGTTAGGTTTAATTTTGTGCTTAATTGTATCTTGGGTTTATCTTTAAGTTTTAAATTTTATTATTTGGGATTTATCTTACTTTTAGTTTAAATTAGGGTTTGTAATTTAGGTTAAAGTTTTAGAAAGTGGACCAGACAAAGTTTGGTGTTTACATACTTATGGTAGAATAATAGAGTTCATATGCACTTTTTAACTAGATATAATAAATAGGTTTTGGATCCTTCAAAGTGTAAGGAAGTAAAGTGCATGTGGATGACCATTGATGAGAAAATCAATGGTGTAGATTATCTTAGGTCCATGAATTTTGATTCACCTACTTGTATTTTATAGCAAGCAACATCATTAATTTTATCATTAATAGTCATTCACATGTATTTTACTTTCTAAAATATACCTTACACTTTAGAGGATCCGAATCCTAATAAATATGTATAGAAAAGAAATAATGTATACTAAAAAGAAGTCACCACATTGATATACACTCACAACTAGAGATACTAGACAAGCCCCAACTATCTCAAATAGCTCAAGCAAGTGAGGGTTGAGAGGTCTCCAAAGAATCTATCAAAATATATAAATGAAACTACATGTCAACCCATTCTTATGAGTACTAACATAGATAGAACACTGCTAAAGATAGTGTAATCATTACCATTTTACACTAGAACATCCCAAAGTGTTATTTCTAGATATAGGCTACCAGTTGTATGCTAACGCTAACTCTAAAAATTTTTCTAAACACTATAAATATGTTACCCAATCACTTACACTTATTTCAAAGCTCTAATAGCTTTTGAACAATTCTTTTACTCAGATTTTCATTGTATAACCACTATCAACTTAAGGAAAACTAAATTAGTACATACGGAAAGTTAAAATTGATTTCGGAAGCATATGCCATAAGATTGGGAGAGTGCATATCAAGAGCGAGAAAGTTTAGAGAGAAACTTAATTAGTGTTAGGGTTTTATGAGTAAATCTCTAAAATCATCAAGATCTAAGAAAAAGTTTAACTTAATCAAAGCAAATATGAATACAATGATAGCTACCAAATCCCCAATACTATCAAACTCCCAATATTCACCAATGTCAACTCTTGAGATCCTTTAATGGGCAAGTAAAAGAAAGAGAGTGAAACAACTAATTTAGATGTGCTAAGTATGAAAAGGGGTGAGATTCATCCTTGGGTTAAGTGGATTTCAGTATGGAAAATAAAAAGTTGAAGACAAAGGGGAATTGGAGGAGGAAAACGGAGGAAATGGAGAAGAGGAGTGGTTTGACCAAGGAAATGAAAATAACGAAAAGAGAGAAAGATGCCATGGAGAGTAGGAGGAAAGGGAGGAAGAGGGGAAGAAAAAAAAACATATGAAATTACCAATTTACCCATGCTTCTAATTTTTTTTATTCATTCTATTAAAATGGTTGTTACAAACACAAACTATATAATAAACTTTAGTGATCAAGGAACAAATATTCTTCTCCACCTCACAAACATCTAATTTTTCTCTAAACCCCTTCAATTGATCCACTTCAATTGGCTTTCATCCTAAAACAATAACAAAATTTACTTGAATTACTTCATCCTCAAAACTTCAATATTACCCTAGTGATGGAAGTCTAACTTTATTTACTTTCTCAACTCCTTGGAAATAATTTTAAAATCTCCCAAACTGGTTTTGAGGTAGTTTCAACCACATTTGCAAACATATAATCATCTAATCATTGATGAATGAGCAAGAGGACTTGTTGATCCTTCTTCTTTGTCTTTGACAAAGTATCCTTCTCATCTTGAGATAATGTCTCCATCTTGAGGATTCTTATTGTCTTCCTCTACAGTCTCGCATACATCTTGTCATCTAAGTAGTGCTTCATATGTAATATTTCTATTCTAACAAACTTTTCGTAATCCAAAATGCATTTCATCTTGTTGTTTTCATGATTTTTGAGTTCACTAAAAAGACAATGATTTGCCAATCGCAACAACAAATAATCAATCACAAAAGTACTAATTGCAAATTCTAAGATGGACTGAAAGAAGTTGTTACAATTTTGTGACAGAAGTTTCCATTGGAAAAAAACTTTTTTATTGCAAAAAGATGAAAAATACTAATGAAATTAAGATAAATTTACAACAGACTTTTCCACTGTCAATCCATCACAAAACATGATTAAAAATAGTTTAAAATTATTTTTAGTCACAAATTCATCGTGAAATATTTTTAAAAATCATTTCCTATGAAAAAGTTTTATAAATATTTTAGTAAGATTTTGGAGCACAAATTCTGTTGCTTATCTCTCCCAAAATTGGTAAAATACAAAAAAATTGGAATATTTGAAATTCGTTCCTCCATGAAGTAATAATAAGATTAAGGAAGGAATGACCATTGACATTGATTAGTGTAGCACAATGAAATCCTAAATGTTTGAATAATTAGTTCACCTTATCACCCATAAATCGATGGTGTCCATTTCTTCTAATACAAATTGCAAACTGGAAAGTAAGTAATACATTACAATTAAATTTCTACAACTTTGAAGAGAGTTGAAATAGCCTCTGAGTCCATTCTAACTCCCAAATTGCTACATATTAACTTCCCCACATGTTGCATTCCTTCTTTTAAAATTTGGACGTTAGCAATACAATATAATATATATATATATATATATATATATAGGTATATATGCTAAGTGGATGATGCTATTAAAAGTAACATCCTAGAAGCCAACATAACCACATACACATACTTAACAGAAATTTTGCAGAGTCTCCCCTAAAAACTCATCCTCCAAAATATATAACTAGTCATTCTATAACCTATTTAACCAAATTAATAAAATCCAGACCAGTACCACAACTACATTATGGCATTTCAGACTTGTAACACTTTATATATAACAAATACAACTTTAATACAGCTGCTAGATCTAGAAGCTGATAACAACATCAGAAACGGAAACAAAAAGTTGACTTTGCTTGGTCTCTTCTGCACCTAGCTAATCTATTCACAATACTCAACTACTAATTTGGTAACTAGGGAAAACTTAATTTAGCATAATTCTAGTGAGTGGATAAAAGGCTATCAACGGGGAACAATTAAGGGGTTTATCAAAATTTAACATATATGAATCCAAAATATCTTGTTAATAATGATAAGACTTCTAGAATAATCATTTCTAAATGGTAAAGTATTTTTCAAACAATGTAAACTAGGAAGAACTTAGTAATTTCAGTTCTTAATATAAATAGCTTATTTCAAATATTTATTCAAGCAATAAACAAAACCAAGAAATTTAAGAGAGACCAAAATTCACTTTCTAGCGATAAAACTTGCAGCCATTAGACATTTAGAAGCTTGTATACCATTGAAAGCATAATTTGTATACATTCTTAATGTAATACTACAAGAAAATTCCTGATTTTTGGCAAATTTTTCTGGCAAATAAAATATCAGATGGTAAAAATAAGAAAAATTAATTAAACTAATAGAATTTTTATCAGATGTGTATTGGTTGGTCATAAACTAATATTTTACCTACAGAATATGATATCCCATAGAAATTCATTGAAATTTTCCATGGGGAATTCTCACCAAGGTGCACGAAGATTTTACTACTTGCATAACTAGTGGCTTAGCAAACGGTAATATTACCGGCAACTAATACCCATAGAAAATGGATAAAATGTTTTCCATATGAATAATTACTTGGCTAAAATTTGTAGGATATGGTGACCAGTAATTTAAATAATAGCTTGTTTGCCAGAAATTTTTAATTTATTGGCGAATTTGACTGCTAGTAGATAAGAAATTCTTTTAAATATTACCAACTAATTAAACCACCGGTTAAATGAAATATCATTAAAAAATCTGGTGGTTACTAGCTAAAAATATTTGTTGGTAAAATCACATTATCTTAGCCCCTCGGAATTCAAAATTAGCTACTGGTAAAAATGTTTTTAAAAAAGTTCTACTACTATGTCTTTTTCTCATTTTGCTCAATCTTCTCCACTCTTCTCATTTCCCTCCATCTTCTTTTCTCTTTTCTCCTAATTCTTTATCTTTTTTCACTTACTCTCTAACTCATACCACAAGAAATGAAGACTATTTGATTGATGAAGTTGATTTGGTGGCTGTTTAACTCAAATAAGAGGTAAATAATTAAAGTCTTCTCATTTTCCTCCATCTTCTGTTAGATCTTTTTTCCCACTTATCTAACTTCTTTTACTATCTTTCTAACATACCACAATAATTAATGAATATTTTGTCATTAGATGCAATTGATTTGCTAATGTTATATAACTCAATTAAGAGGTAAGTAATTGATTTTATCCTCAAATGTTGTATGTGTGTTGAATGATTGAAATTTATTGACTATTGTATACCCTATATTTAAATGCATATATATATGATATATATGTACATGTGTTTTTTCTATTTAAATTATTGTATGGTGAAATTTGGATTACATATCTGAGGTAGTTAGCTATTGTGTGGATACATACTCTCTATAGTTGGTGCATGGTGATCAATATTAGCTATATTGTCAGACAATGGAAACCCCGCATCACCATAAATGAATGTATAATAGAAATTATCCGCATCAAATAGGTTTTAGACAAGAATTTGTTGATGGTTTTGTTGCACTTGCTTGTTAGTTGCCATTGTATCACTTGACAGGTGTATAATATGTCCTTATAATAAATGTAAAAGTACAGCACTCTTGCCTCAAGAAACAATAAAGATTCATCTATATAGCTATGGTTTTAAACATAGTTATTGTTATTTGATGACCATGGTGAGGAGGATTAGAGAAGATTTCAATATTATTACAATGTAAATATTGTAGGTACTTCTAGCAATGGTTTTTAATGCTGCTAGATCTAACTTTGAATAACAATTCCAAGAAAATGTAGAAGAAGATCTAAATCTAAATGCCCAATAATTTTATGATTTGTTATGTACTTCTGAGCAATGATTGTTACAGGACTACAAAGGCACTCAAAATTATTAGCAAGTGAGAATGTTGAGCACAAAATCAGATTCAAATCACAGTCAATACGCCTTAATATTTGGGAAAAATTTGTAAGGGAATATATTATTCACCCCAATTTGGTACTTGATGATTTTTATTAGGCAAAAAACTAGTGTCTAAATTGGAACTGAAATAAAAAAAAAATAATTGTTGCATTAATGATTGCATGTCATATTACATTGATGAAAAATATAGGGTAAAAGTGGTGAATTTTGGAGTCTCTAGAATGATTTTTGTTGATGATTCTTACCTTATTACTTTACTTCAAGTGACTTTTGGGTACTTGGACCCTAAGTACTTTCGTACAAGTCAATTCATAGAAAAAGTGATGTCTATGGCTTTGGAGCAGTTATTGTTGAACTTTTACTAGGCAAAAGTGAATATCTTTTGTAGGACTAGAGGAAGCCAAAGCTGTAGCTTCATATTTCATTATTTCTTTCAAGGAAAATAGCTTTTTTTGAAAGTATTGAAAATCGAATTGTGAAGGAGGTAGAGCAAAAGCATATCATGACAATTGCTAACCTTGTAGAAAGATGCTTAAATTTGAATGCAAAGAATCAATTGACCATGAAAGAAGTTACAATGGAACTAGAAGGAAATTGAAAGTTGGGGGAGAAGTATAATGCACAACAAAACAAGGAAGAAACAGACCTTGCTGCAATTGATCCATTCTACCATCCTTGTGTTGTAAAACTATATCTATTGGGCAAACTCTAAATAACAAAACTTCATCATCCTCATAAATTATGTGCAAATAAAAATTATTTTTTTTGGAATTTTTCTTAATGAGCATATATTTGTTTTGTATGAAGTAACTCATGAATCTAACACTAGTTATGGCTCATGTATGGGTTATTAATTACACTGCATGGTGTCTAGACCTTATTTGGTCCAACCAAAATAAATAAAATAAAAATAAAAATAACTCAAGATAAATAAAATTATATAAATATTAGCAATAAAATAACATGAAAAAAGAAAAGACAAGAAAAGAAATTAAAACAAAATAAAGAAAATAAAAAAGTAAAAAAAAAAAAGGAGAGGAGATAGCATACAAGAAAATAAAAATAAAAAGAAAAGCAATAGAAAGTAAAGAAGCAAAATAAAATGGAGCAAGGAGGTTACACAACAGAGAAGCGAGCAGCGAGGAAAAGCAGGATTCTGGGCTCACACTAGAGAGAGGGCAAAAATTGGTGAGGGAGAAAAAGAATGGAGGATTCTCAAACTCTCACCTAGCTCACCATTGAAGTTCCCACCCCCGGCACTCTTTGTTATTCAAAAACCCACCAGCACGCTCACCCACATGAAGCACCAATGGTTCTTACTCCCAAATTCTCCCTTCTCTCTCGGAACTCTCACATACTTCCGTTGAGGCTCTACCATTTGGGGCTCTCAAACACCCACACTCGGTTTGGAGCTCTCAAGCATCCACACTTGGAGGAGAATCACTTGGAGACAGCACCTAAGAACCTAAAAAGAGAGGCACAAGTAAGAGGAACTAGCAGATTTGAGGTTCTGTTTGCTGTTTCTGCTAATTTCTACTGCTGTAAATCCGTTGCTATAATTTCTTCTGCTGTAATTCAGGTTCTGTTTGCTGTTTCTGCAAACTTCTACTGCTGTAATTCTGTTTCTGTTTGCTGTTTCTGCAATTTCCGCTGCTGTATTTCTATTTCTGTAACTCTGTTTCTGCTGTAGAAAAATTCTGCAATCCAGTTTCTGCTGTAGAATTTCTGCAGCAAAAAAATCTGCAACTTTGTTTCTGCTGTATTAAATTTCTACAATTCTGATTTTGCTAAAATAAGATTCTGCACTTTCATTTTCTGCCATAGCTAATCTCCATCATGATCAATTGCCATTATTATGTATTATGTCAACTCTCTTGTCACTTTTCCTTTTTATCACATATGCTGTCATACTTTCCATAATTTTGTTTCTATGGTTTCTTCACTTTCTGTATGCTATTGTAAGTTTTCTTTAGAACACACCCCATACACCAAATCCATCACACATTCTTAAAGAAAGGATAAGATAGTGAATCTTCCACACATAATCACATGCATAACATTGCTTGACAATTTTGATTGATTGGTAACTGAGGCAACAAGATAGTTGTCGCTAGTATATGATTGAGGAAATGCTCCTAGAGTTTGGTTGAGCATGTGAAATCAGGTATGCACTCCGATATGATTCTTGGATTGTTTGGCATGCTTGATTACATGTGATTTAGATTCAATTCCCACATAATAACCCAACCTCCTAGATCTCTTTTACTTCAATACTGAATTTAATTACAAAGAGAGGAATAGGTTTCCCCTACTTCTGGATTTTTTATTTTGAAGTGAGTTTGCATACATATTGGAAAATAAATGTTCCCAATATAGGTTGCTCCCACTTCTTGATCTCCTTTTCTCATGAAAGGTTGTATGCATTTGTATTCATGCATTAAAGTAAGGAACATTTTCCTATGCAAACCCCATTCCTTTTTACTTCTTTTTCATGTGGGATGTGTGATGTGTTTATACCCGATCTAACGAATAATTGCATGTGATAATGATTTTATTTGCATTTTTCATGCCTCGAATAATTGGTGGGTACATTTTCATAAGAATTGTGTTATAGAGCATTGGGTGGGCCTATCTCAAACTTTAAAAGTTTCATTTTTAGCATGTTTTCACTTAAAAAATCATTATAATGAGATCCAAGGAAAGGAATTTGTGCTTGCCCTTCTCACCATGACCTTATGAAACCTTTTTTTTCCCACAAGCGTCAGATCTTCCCCAATGATAGATGGGAAATGGTCATGCATATGACCACTCTCCCATTATCTCGAGGGTAGTCATATTATGAACCTAGTAAGCATTTAGCGAAGTTCCTCTAACATGATTGTAATGGATCACAACCTTTTACCTTGGATTTGACTTCTACAAACTCTCTTTCTAAATTGCAAATTCTTCCCAATGACAGATAAGGTGAGAGTCATGCACATGACCACTTTCCAATTATCTTGAGGGTAGTTGCGTTATGAACCTAGTCAAGGATTTGGCATGGTTCCTCTAATGTGATTATAAAGGATCATCACCTTTGCTTAAGAACCTTGGGCCTTGGACTTGACTTTGGCAAACCCTTTTTCTAAACCCTAGATTCTTCCTAATGATGGATGGGAGGGGTCATGCATATGACCACTTTCCAACTATCTTGAGAGGAACCTAGTTAAGCGTTTGGCATGATTCCTCTAACATGGTTATAAAGGATCATAACCTTTGCTTAAAACAATTTGACATTGACCTATCTTGCTTCTTTACTCTTAAACCAAGATTCTTTCTTGACGATGGATGGACAAGGGTCATGCGTATAACCAATTTCCCAGTATCCTAAGAGTAGTCACGTAATGAACTTAGTGAAACATTTAGTGTGGTTCTTTTAATATGATTATAAAGAATCATTGCCTTTCATCTTTGAAAACCCTATTCAAGATAGGTACTCTTCCAAGCCCTTGTCAAGTTTCAATGTAAGACTTGGATAAACATTGTCAAGTTTCCAACCCCTTCTCATTTGCCTCCAGCTTCTCTTCTTTTTTCTCCCACTTCTTTATCTTGCACTTTCTCTTTAACATAACGCAAGAATTAAACATTGTTTCATTGATATAGTTGATTTGTTTGTTGTTATAGCTCAAATAAGAGGTAAGTAAACTCTTCTCATTTTCCTCCATCTTTTCTTAGATCTTTTCTTCCACTTCTCTATCTTCTTTTACTATCTCTAACATACCACTAGAATAAAACACAATTTTGTTGATGCAGTTGATTTACTAGTTGTTATAACTCAAATAAGAGGTAAGTAACTAATTTTATCTTGAAATGTCATATTTGTTTTACATGACTAAAATTTTTGAACTTTTGTATACCTTTCAAATGCACACACACACAAACACACACACACACACACATATATATATATGTATGTGATATATACATATATGTGTTATTTTTAATTTTTAGTTATTGGTAGCAAAATTCAGATTACATATCTGAGATTGTCAGTTACTATATGTAAATGCACATATCTATAGTTGGTACACAGTGGATATTAGTTACATTGTAAGACCATGGAAATCCCACATCACCATAGATGGATCTATAATAGAAATTATCAACGTTGAATTGAACTTAGACAATAGTTTGTTGATGGTTAGTTGCCATTGTATCACTCTAATAGGAGCCTCAAGTGTCCTTGTAATAAATGCAAAAGTGCAACACTCTTATCTCCTAACATAGCTAAGATTCATGTATATCACTATGGATTTAAACCTAATTATTGGTATTGGACAGGCCATAGTGAAGAGGATCAAACAAGATTTCAATATTATTACAATGCAAATATTGCAAGTTCTTCTAGCAATGTTTATGTGGGTCATGAAGATAATATTGGTTTTCATCAGGCTATGGTGTTTTATGTTGTTAGGTCTGACTTTGAGTAACATTACTAAGAAAATGTAGAAGAATCTCCAAATCTAGAGACCCAACAAATTTATGGTTTTTTATGTGCTTTTGAGCAATGATTATGGCAAGACTATGACGAGAACTGGGAATTATCGACAGTAGTGAGAATATTGAGCATAAAATTATATTTAAATTACAGTCAATACGCCTTTGATTTGTAGACAAAATTTGTGAGGAAATGTATGCCTTTGATTTGTGGACAAAAATTTGTGAGGAAATGCATAGCTCACCCTAAATGGTACCTAATGATTTTTACAAGGCAAAGACACTAGTATTCAAATTGAAATTGAAATAAAAAAAATTATTACTGCATTAATGGTTCTATGTTGTACTACAAAGATGATGTATATGAGAGGGAACACAAATTCTATAGATCTCTCAGATACAAGCTAAGGTGAAGAGATAGAGAGAAAGATGAACCTAAGACTAGAATTCATTATATGCCTCTGATTTCTAGATTACAAAGGTTATATGTTTCCATGACTTCTGCCCTGCATAGAAGGTCACATTATGAGAATAGGTGACCTAAAAGTGTGCTAAGCCACCTATCATATAGAAAAGCATGGAAGCACTTTAACAATACTTGTCTTGATTTTGCTTGCAACCCCTAGAATGTCAAGGTAGATTTGTGTGCTGACAAATTCACTCTATACAACTAATCAATTAGGGCATACTCTTGTTGGCTGGTAATTGTAACTCCTTACAATCTTTGGCTTGAGCTTTGCATCACTACATCAGACATGTTCTTGACATGTCTTATTCTTAGTCCAAATAACCCAAAAGCGAAGATTGATGTGTACCTCTAGCCATTAATAAATGAGTTGAAACAATTGTGGTGGTAGGCTATTTTGAAGTATGTTGTCTCCACAAAAAGTTTCATGATGTGGGTAGTGTTAATGTGGGCTATCAATGATTTTCCTACATATAAAATGTTATTAGGGTGGAGTGTAACAAGAAAGCTAGCATGCCTTATTTGCATGGAGGAAAGTAAGGAATTCTTCTTAAAACACTCAAGTAAAAGCTCTTGCTATGATTCACATTGGTAGTTCTTTCCCTTAATCACCCTTTCTGATAAAACAGGATAGTGAGCAAGTTTAGGCAAGAGCAGTTGGTTTGTCTAAAATACATAATATTGGGAGACTTTATGGGTTCAGGCTTAGTCACAACTAGGGTTAGGGTTATGTTCAAATTTTTTTACCAAAAAAAATGTGGACTTTCTCTAGCCCGGGCCAACCATTTCATAGCTCTAGATGGGAAGCGTGGCTGGGGTGGACTAGTGGGGCTTAGGGTAGTATTGGTGGTTACTGGGGTGGCCCTAGAGAGCTGGGGTTGACTTCAAGCCCTAGGAGGCCGACTCTTACACTTATCTTGCTATTGGGATGTATTGGATGTCATTTAAAATAATAAAGTTAACCTAAATTATAATCTAACTTATAATAAACTAATTAAGAACCTAAAATTAACCCACAAACTAATAAATATAAATTTAACAAACTAAGTAATATACAAACTAATTAACAAACAAACAGTCCCATTAACAAACAAAGTAATAAATATAAATTTAATAATCTAATTGAAATACAAATTAAACTAATTAATCAAAATTTAATATGCAAACTAATTCACAAACTAACAATCTAATCAACAAACTAATTCATAAACTAATTAGTCACCTCTAATTAACACACAAGGTAATAAATATAAATTTTAACAATCTAATTAGCATAAAAATTAAACTAATTAATCTAAATTTAACTTACAAACTAATTCATGAACTAGCAATCGAATTAACAAACTAATGAATCTAAATTATAATCTAGATTGACATACAAATTAATTAATCTAAATATAACAAACAAATTTAAAACTAATTAATAAACAAACTAAAATTAATTATTAAAAAACTAACAATAATTAAATTTAAATTATTATTAACAATGAACCTAAATCATAATAAATTCATTATAATTCACATCAAAATAATTAATCTCCTAAAATTGATTCAATTTTTTATAAAAACTTTAATAGAGCCTACCCTTAACAATATAGATCCCCTATTTGTAAAATACATCAAAACAACAGCTAGACATAATTCAAATTTCTAACAATTAACAATTTTGACAATACAATTTAAACTAAGTCATTTATCCTCTTGCTTTTAACTAAAACAGCAACCAACCTGACATAATTAATTCAATTTTTTACAAAAATTTTGACAAAGTCTCCACATAACAATGGAGACTCCCTATTTGTAAAATATACCAACATAGCAACCAGACACAATTCAAATTTGTAACAATTAACAATTCTTACAACACAATTTAAACTAAGTCATTTATCCTATTGCCATCAATTAAAATCGCAACCTGGCACAATTAAATCAATTTTTTAGAAAAATTTTGACAAAGTCATCCCTTATTAATGGAAACCCCTTGTTTGTAAAATACACCCGAATAGCAACCAGATACAATTCAAATTTCTAACAATTCACAATTCTAACTTTACAATTTAAAGTAAATCATATATCCTATTGTGATCAACCAAAATAGAAACCAACCACAATTGAGAATTCAAACAATTCCCATTTATAAGAATTCTAACTTCACATTTAAAGTTCAACATCTATCCTATTAACATCAACCAAAACATAGAGAGGAGAAGAGAAAACCAACCCCAACAATGAAGGAGTGATGGAGAAGTAAGGAAGCTTGAAAATAGACAAAAGAAAGAAGTGAGGGAGAGAAGAAAGTAGAGAGAAGAGGAGGAAAGGGAGAAGAAGAGGAGAGAAATTACGTTGTGGGAGGGAGGGCCACTAGAGGGAGGGAGGTGTAGTGAGGGAAAGGCTAGAGAGAAGAGAGAAGGGGGAGAATGCTACTAGAAAAGTAAATTATTAGCAGCCTAATGTTGCCAATAAAATTAAAAAGAAATTTGAATTTTTTATTGACGGCCACAATTGCAGGTACAAATATTTTGGCATTGTTTACAATACTAAATGTAGTGGCATATACAAATTATTGGCAGTGAGAGCCATTGGTAATATTAACTGGCACCTATTTAATGACTTGTTGGCAACGAACGATTATGACTTTGTTTTTATCACAAGTAGTCCCTACCACTAGTAATAAGTAAGTCGTATTGCCAATTTGCCTACTCACGATTCTTTTCACAGTTTACCAACAGCTAACTCATTGGTATAATAGTTGACATGACCACATTGTCAGTCAGTCAATGTAAATTTATTTTTGCCCTGGTAAAATTGTGACATGACCATTTATTTACCAATAGCATAAAATGAAGAAAATATTATGTCAAAATTGAATATTTAAAGACATAAATAAATGGAATAAGCATTAACATAATAATTAAATTTTGTAAGATACAAAATATGAAATTATATAAATTTGTTAGCATTACTAATTAATCAAAAATAAAGTTGTCCTTGATATTTTTTTAAAATAACATTATATCAAACATGTAAATAGAGTTCAATAATTAAATAATTGTCAACATATAATATAATAAAATGACATTAATCTGAGTCTTATCACCTTCCTCTTCTTGATTAATATCTACAAGGTCCTCATCATTTTTAGTGTCATCTACATTAGATAGGCCAAGTTTTTGGTTGCTCTTAGAGCTGGTTGCATATTCAACTTCTTCTAAATGAAACACGTGACAATGACTTGTATTCTCATGACTCTTGTAAAGCCCTATTCATCATCATGTACGGCACTCGATGTTGTTTCATCAACAAGCACAATCTTGACTTGTTGTGGTGCTCTAGCTTGGTAAGGTATATCTGGCTTATTCTCAATTTCCACACTAACCTAAGCCTTAGTCTAGATGACTACCCACCAATTATGAAAGCAACCTAATCTATCTATAGTCCTTGGGTAAGGTACAAAATAAAATTCTCTCACTTGATGCACAACAATGAATGGATCATAGTGTTCACAACTATAGGTCATGTTTACCTTAACAATTTTAAATTGGTTATGAACTCTAGTCCCCCTCATCCTAGTGCGGTTGAACCACTCACAGTTAAACAAAACCACATAAAACTGACTTTTGGAATCAAGGAACGAAGAATCTTCTCCATCACACAAACATCTTCTAGTTTCTTTTCATACCTCTTCAATTGATTCATAATGGCTTTCACCCTTAAACAATAACCTAAAATGAATTCGAATACCTTCATCCTCAAAACTCCAAAATCACCATCTATTTTAGTTACGGGGTAGTCTTCATCTAGGCTCACTACTCATAAGCCTTTGTGCCAATCCCCTCCTCCAGACTTGGCACTGGACTAGTCATCAAATCACCAAGATCCCCTTTTTGGCTTTGATTGTGATTATAGCCAAATGTCATATTTATTTTGTTTTTAGTTGTATTTATTTGACAATATTTTAATTTTATAATATTGTAATTCAAATATTTATTTTAATTCCAAATTTTTCATACTTATTTTTCAATGTAATATTTAGTTTTATAATTTTATAGGTATTATATAACATCATTATACATAGAATAAAAAATAAATTTATTTTTCTTATGAATTTATGTCCCTCACAAAATTTATATTATATTCAAAAAGTTTCTAGCAACCAAAACTTTTGGAAAAAAGGAATTAAATATATAAAAAATTTGTTAACAAGAACACAATTAATAATTTCCTATAATATTTCTTTGCCAATAATTATTAATTTGTAATTTTTTGAACAATTTAGGCACTAATTATATTCTATATGTCCTCCATACAATAAATTTTTACAATTTACTGAAGTTTTATTTCACCAGTAATATAAACAAAGTCTTTGGTAAATAAATATTTTACTCATTTTATCCAGTGATGTATCTGTTAGTTAAATTAATTATTCTTTTCAATAAAAGGTCAATCATTGAGATAAATAAATCATTTTATTGTCAGCATTTTTTTAATTTTACTGATGAACATTTGCCTATAATAATAGGTAATATTATAAGATATTGACTGCAAAATATTTTAAATATTTTTAGCATATATTGGCTACCAAAAATTGGATTTTTTTTTTTTTTTGTAGTGAAACCACATAAAATTGACTTTTGGAATCAAGGATTGAAGAATCTTCTCCTTCACACAAACATTTTCTACTTTCTTTTCATACCATTTCAATTGATTCATAGTGGCTTTCACCCTTAAACAATAACCCAAATGAACTTGAATACCTTCATCCTCAAAACTCCAAAATCACCCCTTAGTGGTATAAGTTTAACTTTCTTCACTTTATCAACTGCTTAGAAAGATCTTTCAAAATCTCCCAAGTTGGTTTTGAGGTGGCTATATCAACCACATTCTCAAGCATAGAGTCATCCAACATTAATGAATGAGGGAGATGGTTTGTTGATCTTTCTTCCTTATCTTAAGACAAAGTATTCTTCTCATTTTGAGATAATGTATCCAACTTAATTAAGGATCCTCATGGCCTTTCTTTACAATTTTCCATACATTTTGACATCCGAGGAAGGCTTCCTAGAAGATACCAACTTTTATAATTCCCTTACATGCACCAAGGAAATTGAAATTAAAATTTTTCATTTTTTGCCATTTCTATAATTTTTCCCTCCACACACTTTTTTTTTTTTTAATTTAAGGATTTTAGCTTCTAGTGACACTAAAAGAAATTTTAGCACTACTGAAGGATGAATTTCTCAATAAAAATCAATTTCTTTAGTAAATCTCTTGTAAAAGATTTTTATCAATGCGTTGATAATTTTTACAAAGGGATTCATCTTTCGGGAATACCGAATTTTTTTGTTGTCTAAGGACAAATGATATTACTTGATTAATTTAAAATTTTCATTTGTTACCATCTCTTTAATTTTGCTCTCCACACTCTTTTTCTTTTTCCTAAATCAAAATTTTAGCTCTTAAGCTACTTTGTTGGATGAAAATTATTTTTATTAAGAGAAATATTACTACTTGAATATTCTAAATTGTAATATATCTATTTAAAAAATTCCTTCTACTCCAACTTGTTACACCTGTTGTATACATCACATAACCGATGATTTTTCTTGATTTTCCCTTTTTAGAAAAGTGTAGTTCTTATGATTTTCAAGTTGCAACATCAATAAAAAATCTCAGTCAAGTAATTGATCATGTTGCTCTCAATCAATGAATTCTTAGCTAATGTTTTCAACTTCTTCATCTTCAGTTGTGGGTATTTTCGGGCTATAGCTCTTGATTTTGAGATCAATCTTTGCAACTAGTGCACTTGAAATGTAATCAATACTTGCTGCTTCCAAAGAAGAAAATTGTGGCTGTCAAGCTTTATAGCTATAGCATGCGTAAAGGAGACAGATCACATTCTTGAAGGAGTAGCTCCAGAAAAAGAGCATTGTTCCATTGGATGGATTGGAATTGAGTATTCAATCTGATGACTTTCAGCTCTTATAGCATGTTTTATTTTACCAGAGTTCTGCAAACAAGTACATCATTGGTTGTATTGAAAAATGAATTGAATTACATTGACTAGCTATACAAGCTGCTATTTATATAGGTCTGTATGAGTGCAACAATCAGGGTAACTACCATATACTAGTAACTAATTTTTACTAACATAACTGGATCCTGTATTTCCTAGCCAGATTAATGGAGCCCTTTTTGCTAACTTTAACAAAAATTACCTAAGTAACGTGTAAAAAATGAAGCCAAAAGATGTTGCCATCCATGTTTAGAAAACGTGCGACACCACTGATCTTATAGCATTCTTTGTGGTCGTGATGTTTATACATTAAATGATTTTATTTTGCTTATATTAATTAGAATTTGAATATATTTCAGTGCCTACAATCATATCATTCTTTTCAAAACAAGGATTTATTTACTAAATATAACTAACCAAGACAAAATAACATTGAAAGAAAAAAAAGAAACCGAAATTTAATCCTGTGATTGCGTGTTAGAATATATATCAATTGTGGAAGAGTATAGCAATTATATACCACTACAAATTAAATGTCAAAAGACTAGAATGTAATCCTTAAATGCCAATTGCTTATATTGAGCAGCTAGCGTAGTCCTTTTTCTCTCTAGGATAAAATTGGGAATATTGTAATCCTTAAATTGCTTATATTGATTAATATTGGGAATATTGCAATTGGGAAACTTCCAACCTTCCATCAGAACTATTTCTCCATGAAATGTCAATTCTGAAAGCCATAATATTGTACACTGACGAGAGGGTCCCAAATTCTAGCAAACTTGACATACTCTTGCAACGAAAGTGATTAGTACAGTAAAATTTATGCAGAAGAAAATTAGAATTTCATATATACTCTTGTTGACTGGGCTCTCCAGTAGATTTTTCTATCATAAAACTGTGGAAATTTTCAAGTAGAAACAAAAACACAAAAACACATCCAACTAATATCAGGATAGCTATGGGAGGGCAAACAACTGCCTAAATCCTCGTCAAACATGCTTTGTTTTCTTCGAATGTTGGGGTCCCTAGTTGGTCAACTTGCTTGCTTAACCCACCCATTTGTAATTTACCCCCACTAGACTAATGGACTAAGACGGAGATGTTAAAAGAAAGCATTGTCTGGTGAAATTTAGATGCAGACCCCGTCAAAAGAGTGTATATTCCGGTGGAATTTAGATGCAGACCCTGTCAAAAGAGTGTGTATAAATGAAATAAGGGAACATATGTCAAACTGAAAATTAATGGTGTTAAATATACGTTCTTGTTTCTAGGCCATTTTACCTAAATAATGTTTTTCTAAAAATTATTTGCCTAAGTGGTACAGCTTGAAAAGTATTTACATTTCAGGGGCAAATCAGCCCAACTCAGCATGCAACACCTTGCCCCTTAGCCAGGTCAGCCCCTCTTCTCCCGCTCTCTTCTCTTTGCTAGCCAGCCGTATGCCTTGGAGAGCTCTTGGAGAGTAAAGAGGCTCAGCACAGTAACGAGCATTGCAGGTGCCCAAACTGATGCCCATTTGCTTTCTTCTCTGCTCCACAATTACTTTGACCCAATTTCACTCAAGTGGAGGTGGCCGGCGAAGCCCAGTTGTGGTTGCACCAAGACCAGCAAAGAGGCCGGCGAAGCCAACAGACCCGCCCCGCCGTGTCGCAGCTCCACCATTGCTCGTTCGCAGTGCTCCACTGTGCCCAATCAGGTCGTGCTTCCCAAGTGAAGTCGTTTCCCATTCTGAACAATAATTCAATACGTGTAGGTAGGGAACCTAACCCAAAACGATCTTGCATGACTTTCCTTCAATTCTTCTTCAACTGGATATTTGGCTGCTGTCTGAACTGGAGGTTGTTTACTTCACTAGAATGTATCGTGAGTGAATGTTTTGGGACTTGATGATCTGCCTAATTGATACGTTTTCAATGAAAAGTTGCTTTGGCATAATTATGGGTTTGGTTGAATTTTGTGTTAGGAGTTTACGTTGCTGTTGAATTTGAGATTACTATAAATTAGTTACTGAATATCTAGTGGGCAATGGATTTTCTTGAATGAAATTTACCTTGAAATTTGCTTAGTCCTAGTTTGACTTGAATGCACTTGTATGAATTTGGTTTGAAGTTTCAATTCTACCCTTGATTAGTGTGCGATTGGCCGTGGTTTAATCTGTGGGTGATATTGCTGGGGGATTTGGTATATATTGTGTTGAATGATGAAGTTCTTCATTCCGTTCTTCACTATTTTGATTGAAAATATTGATTGTGTTTTGGATGGCTACTGGTTGGTTAGAATTTTGTTAAGGTTGAGCACTTGAACCTTTCATGGGTGATTAGTTTTGTTGGAAACTTGCTTTGGTAACGTTATTAATTTAAGTAAAGTGTGCAAGTCCTTGTTTGGTCAAAGTTTATTGTGTTTTTGTTTTGATCAATGGATTCCATGTGCTAGAATTTGCCTATAATATGATTATTAGTTAAAAAGTCTACCACATTATTTAAACTTTTTTATCTAATTGCCCTCATCATTAACCAATCCCCCACTTGAAGCCATTTTCGATTTGATGTCATGTTTTATGAATTTGTTTTTAGCTACTCTATGTTACGTTTTAACCATGGGTGGTTATATTTTAGCTACTCCATGTTACATTTTAACTGTGGCATGTTACAAATTGTCTATTGCAAATAAAACTTGGCCACCTAATGAACTTGTTTGAGTGTCCAAGTGATGAAAACTAGTTCATATGGCCTAGTACATGTTCACTATGAATGATGCACTTCATCTATTGCATATTACTTTTGACCTATAAAAAGTCACATTTTAATTATTGGGTGTTACATTTAAACTATTGTATGTTACATTTTAACTATTAGATGTTAGAATTCGGCTATTGTACATATAATTTGCCCGCCTCATGAACTAATTTCTAGGTGTGTAAGTGGTGAAAAGTCATTCCTATAGCCTAGTACACGTTCATTTTGAATGATACACTACATCTTTTGCATGTTACGTTTTCCCTTGAAAAGTTACATTTTAACTATTGCATGTTACATTTTAGCTATTGCATGTTACATTTTAAGTATCACAATGTTACATTTAAATTGTTAGAATGTTACAAATCGACTA
Source organism: Dicorynia guianensis (assembly GCA_037013595.1). Taxonomy (NCBI): domain Eukaryota; kingdom Viridiplantae; phylum Streptophyta; class Magnoliopsida; order Fabales; family Fabaceae; genus Dicorynia; species Dicorynia guianensis. The sequence goes on from JASUAB010000010.1 coordinate 6,621,004, forward strand.
TTGCATATAAAATTTGACCACTCCGTGAACATGTTTCATAGTGTCAAAGTGAAAACTCGATCCTATGGATTAGTACACATTCAGTTTGAGTGATATAGCTAGGAAAGTTAATTTTAACTATCAAGTGTTACATTTTAACTATTGCATGTTATATTTTATCTATGAAAATGTTATATTTTAATAGTTAGATGTTACAATTCTACTATTGCATATAAAATTTGCTGCCTTATGAACTTGTTTGTAAGTGTGTAAGTGGTGAAAACTATTCTGATGGCTTAGCACATGTTGACTTGAATGGTACACTCTATTTATTACATGTTACTATTTACCTAGGAAAGTTACATTATAACCGTTCGTATTACATTTTATCTATTGCATGTTACATTTTTCTATGAGAAAATTATGTTTGAGCTCTTGATTGTTACAATTCAACTATTGGAAGAGGAACTTTTGGCACATGTCATGCGCCAAGGTGGTGGCTCCTGGGTGGTTAGGCGTCAAAGTGGCAAAATATATCACTTTTGGTACATTCATAGGTGGCTAGGCATTGGTTTTTGGGCGCTCAAGCATCCATGTGGCTAAAGAAGAATTGTTGGCACATGTATGGGCATCTACTACCACTTAGGGCACCTGAGTGCCCAAGAGCCAACGCCTAGGCATCCATGCATGTGCCATGAACCTTTCATATGATTGATTCACTTAAGAACCTCATACTAGATGTAAAGCTCATTTGGATTTGGTCATCACAAGTAGAAATTGATATCTTGTTTGTTATGCAGTAATCTTTACTCTTGTATTTAGAATGTAAATAAGGAGTAACCTTTGGACCCTTACTCTTTTAAAAATCGAATAGGCCTTAGCTATGTGCATACAGACATGTAAATAAATCCAGATATCGTATTTTTAACTTGTTTGAGTTATAAATAAATCTTGATACCCTAGAAATGTAGGAGTTACTTTCAGTTGCTTTGCATCCTTACTCTTGGGATGTATGGCTTATATGCCTTATGTTGACAAAATACTTATGGTTTGACTTATTTCATGCCATTGTGCTTAATTTTGTGACCAAGTTCCTTTTGTACGATGTGGACAGGACAATGATTATTTGTAATTGGAGTTCAAAAGTAATATCATTATCTTTTTTGAGGAAGATTTATAACCCTTAGAAACTGACTTGGGCACCTTAGGAAGGTGGTTTGCCTTGGCTCTATTTTATGTGAGTAATTGGTATTGCTTTGTTATAAGTACTTGGCATTGGATTGTGTTGGGAGACTTTTGAGTGTATCCAATAGTACAACTTGCAGAGCGTGAATCTCTGTCTTTTTGTTTCCTCTTATGACAATTCTATCATTGGTATATCTAATAAGCGCCAACATCAATGTTGACCATTTGGGTGTAGTTTCGTATATAAGAATGTTTTCAATAGAATTTTGTTAAATTTGCATTTTCATTAAACTTATATTCCATCATTGATGTTGGATTCTTTGAACATGATGTTGCTGAATAGGATTTTGTTTATGGATTTGATACAATGCCATCAAAGAAAAGAAAGAATGCCTTGAGTGCAGCATCAAGCAGTGCTGAGTATGATGCACAAAAATTTTTGTCATTAGCACATGAAAAAAGATACAATGATGTTGTGCTAACGAGGAATGTAGTTCAGAAAAGAGGGTTTGATTTGGGGGAAAATGAGTATGAAGAGATCCGAAGCCAAATCATCCAAAGGAAATGGGGAAAGCTATGCTCAATTCCTGAACCAGGAAATGAGAATATTGTAAAGGAATTTTATTGCAATGCATTCCAAACTAACAATAATGAGGAAGATAAGTATAAGTCTTATGTTAGGGGGGTTCGTATTGATTTTTCAAGAAGGGAGCTCAATGCTTACTTAGGTCAGAGGCAAAACTACCCTGGCTCCTGTGCATATTCAGAATTGGTTTCAAGACAAGTACAAGAACAGGAAGTTCTTCGAGTTCTCTGTCGACTAGGAGCTCAATGGGTTTTAGATGTAAAAAATGTTCCTAAGCATATAAAAAAAGCTGATCTATTACCCATCCTGAAGACCTGGTGCACTTTTGTGCAGGCAAATTTACTTCCTTCCTCCAATCATTCTGAGGTGACGGTAAGACGAGCTCTTTTAATTTATGTGATTGTAATGAAACAGTCTGTGGATATAGGTAGGGTCATTGCCTGTAATATTCAGACAGTGGCACAGGAAAACTCAGGAAGTTTGCCTTACCCGTCACTACTAACAAAGTTATGCTTGATGGCTAGTGTTAGTGCCATACCTAGAGATGTGCCAATTTCTGTTGCTCCTCCTATTAATGCTGCTGTAATATCAAGATACTTTCAAGAGCAGCCCGAAGGAGGACAAGCCCCTCATCCACCCCAACGAAGAGAACAGAGACGACAGGTAACTGTCACAAAAAGGTTAGATAGAATTGAAAGACAGCAGCAACAGCAGCGGTAGATTTGTAGGTGTATTTTGAAGAATCAGTATGCCTTGGAAAAGATGCTTCAGAATTTGGCGACGGAGCTCCAGCTAAACCCGGATGCCTTGGGAGGTCTTCCTTTGGCAAACGAGCAAATTATGGCTGACATGAATTTTGATGGAGAGGAGGAAGAAGAAGAAGAACATGATGAAGAAGAGGACTAAAATAAGTGAAAAAAAATATTTATTGAATCATAGAGTATTGTCCATATGGTTTATTCATACACTGTGATATGAACATGGGTCTGGTTCACTTAATTCGTGTACACAATTATTGAATGAATAGAAAACTAAATTGTTAAGTGGGAACTTAATTTGTGGAAGGTATTTTCTAAAATCTATATAGTTTTATTTGGTTGAGATGGGAATGGTGGAAATCACATCCTCATTGCTGCTTTGGCCAAGATCTGGTCTCTAAATGTGAATTAGGGGGCATATAGATGGGAAATTTGGGTACTTGATGTTATGAGACCGGTGTTACTTTGATGTATTGATGTGTACTTGATGATTGATCAGTTTTTAAAATATGTTGACAAAAGTCAGTCTGTTCATCTGCCTATGTCTATCTCCGTTTAACAGCGAGATATATTTGATTAGTTGTGTTGAACACTTTAATTAGAAACATATTATGAATTTGTTGGAGAGCTATAAATCATACATTGATATTGTAATAATCATGTTTCTTTGCAGTGAAACCTATTATTTTATCGATCCCCCATCATGTTGGCCAGGTTTGTTTTAGTCATTGGCTGACATAAATTTTGTGTTGTTTTCTAGCTTTTGACAAGGTAGACATCTGATTCACTTGATTTTAATGGCAGATCATCTGTAACCATGTTTAATTTTCCTTATTTTCATGATTTTATTCACGTGTTTGAACTATAGATATGTGAACCTTCTTGGAGGCTGGTGCTTATGGGGTTTCTCAGTCAAGGAAACATGCATTTATATGGGTAGCCTCCCCGGATGATGTGCTCCCTGAGTGGGCAGAGCCCTAAAGTTCAAAATCACATTCTCACAAGGAACCACTACTGAAAAACATGAACTTAAAGGCATGAGAGGATTTGTGTCAGTGAGCACGTGTTTTCTTGGAATACTTATAGAAACAAGACATCCAACTTTTCTTCCCAGGGTTCCTCTGATTGTAGAGGGCTGAGTTCAAATGGAAGAGCAAGGTGTAGCTCATGAGAACTGTACATAAGGTTTATTCCTATTGTACATGGTGGTTGTAATTGTAAAGACTGAGGCATGTTTATTTGTATATAGAATTGTACATATGGTTTATTCCTATACTGTCATATGAACAGGGCACTGGTTCACTTTATTTTTGTACACAATTATTGAATGAATAGATAACCAAATTGTGTCCCAGCCACTTAATTCGTGAAAGATATTTCCTTTAAATGTTGGAGCAAAAATCTTGTGAATATATACTTTATTTGTAACTTAATTTTAGAAGTTTTATTTTTCCAACCAAGATATTACATTTTAACTGTTAGATGTAACATTTCAACAATTGCATTAAAATTTGACCACTATATGAACGTGTTTCAAAGTATTATACCTCAGTTTGGTCCTACGGCATAGTAGATGTTCACTTTGTGTGATATTATGTATGTATTGCATGTTCCAAAATACTTGGTAAAGTATCATTTTAACTATTCGATGTTACATTTTACCTATTGCACGTTATATTTCATCTATTGATATGTTACAATTCAATAGTTGCATGTTACAATCCAAAAATATTGCATACAAATTTTCTATCGGGTCATCTTGTTTATTAGTGCCAAAGTGAGAAGTCATGCCTACAGCTTAGTACATGTTCACCTTTTTAGCGCTAGACTTCATTTATTGCATAATACTTTTTACATAGGGAAGTTAAATTTTAACTACCACATGTTATATTTAATCTATTACATGCTACAGTTTATATATCAGCATGTTACATTAAATCTGCTACAGGTTATCATTCAACTATTGCATATAAAATTTTCCCATTTTTCGGGACATGTATGTATGCATTGGGGTTACGTATGGGGCACCTGAGGCATAATAGAGAATTATCGAGACATGTATGGATGCCTAGGCACTTCTTTTTGGGCACTCAGGTGCGCATGCGACAGAGAGAGCATTTAGCATACATGTCTTGGCGCCTAGGCACTGAATGTTTGACGCTCAGGCAGTCGATAGACAGATTCTACCATTTTGAGCAATGTCTCTGCGCCTAGGCGATGAAATTTGGGCGCCTGGGCAGAGATGTGTTATTGTACGCAAATCATTCAATGTTACAATTTAACTATTGCATGTTACATATAATCTATTGCCATGTTACATTGTAATTGTTGTATGTTACAAGTCAAGTATTGCATTTAAAATTTGACCCCTTGGTGACCTTGTTTCCAAGTGTCTAACTGGTGACAACTTATTCCTATGGTCAACTACACCTTCACCTACAAGTGAACTATTACATATAATCTAGGCGGATTGATTTGGATGCTCAAGCAGCCATGTGGCAGACGAATCATGTCTAGGCACATTGTATATCAGGGGTGCATCTTCAGATATTGCATGTTACCTGCTACATATGAAGGTTACATTTAAACTATTAGCTGTTATACTTAATCTATTGCAAGAAACATTTAATCTATTGACATGTTACATTTCAACTATTGCATGTTATAATTCAACTATGGAGGTGCTTTGGCCTGAATGTGGTTGCCAACCTATTTAAAATTTTACCAAATGGACGATGGCTCTAATGAGATGGTCCTCCTTCATGATGGTGAGCATGTGGTATCTGTTTATTGGGACATGTCTTCTTATTATGACCTACAGTGTGACACAAACTGCATCTGGAGTGTTGAGTCTTTTCTCTCCAGTCCATCTCATTATGAATGCGAGTCGATTTAGGTCTTCCTTTTGGCCTAAGCAACGCAGAATTATGAATTAATATTGGTCCGTCTGCAAGTGGCCAATAATCTTTATGGCCCAGTGGATAAAAAGAGTAGCTGTATGTGCTCAACAAGTTTTCCACTTTATACATTTGATCAACAAACTGATGAGGACTAATGACAATGTGTGCACATGCTGCCATGACATGGGAGCAAGGAAACCTAAAATGGTGAAATTTTCCACACGAGCATGTTCTGTCTTGCAAATTAACAGTGTGATAGTTACCTCCTCCCCCTGTAACATGGTTTCGGTCAGTTGCAACTTAAAAAACTCCACGCTCCCTATTGAATTCTGTGATGACGTGTGCATTTGCCTTGATTCCATTATTGGCCAACTTGGATGTAATGGTGTCAGTGAAGATGTGTTGTGCCTGTTGCATTGCCAACGCCTTTTGTTTTCGGGATTTCCAATAAGCAACACATCTCATGAAAGTATGATGAACAAGGGCAGTTATAGGCAGACCTCTAACTCCCTTAAAGACACCATTAATGCACTGGCTCAAGTTTGTCGTCATATGGCCCCATCGTCTACCATGGTCATCATATGCAAGGGTCCATTGACGCTAAGGAATCCTCTCGCACCAATCTGCTGCATCTTCATTTGCACGCCTAATTTTGGCCATCACTTTCTGAAACTTTCGTTGTTGATCTTGTGCACCTAATAAATGGATTGAACAATACTGATGAACAAATAATAATTTTGTATGCATATCCAACAAACCAATATCCAATATCCAATACCATCAGAAGAAAGTCATGGCATACCTGCTCTGTAAATTAATTTTTTTAACATTTTATTGTTGAATTCTGAGTTGAAGTTACTTTGAATGTGCCGGAGGCAATAACAATGATATGCATGTGGTGGCATCCAATGCTCGGGTTCAGCTTGCACTGCAGCCTTTATTGCAGCATGCCTGTCTGATATTAAGCATAGTTGCTGCCAGTTAGTAACAAAATCTCGAATACATCTTAAAAACTATCTCCAACTGTCTGTATTTTCACCTTCAACAATAGCAAATGCCAGTGGAAAAATTTTATTGCCTCCATCTTGGCCTATTGCAACTAATAAAGTGCCACGGTACTTGCCATACAAGTGGGTTCCATCAATTTGCAATACTAGTTTACAAAAGTTAAAACCATCTATACATGGCTTAAAGGACCAAAACACACGCTTAAACGTTACAAGTTCTTGATCAACATTTACATCATTAGCATCCATGGTAATAAAGTGATAGACACAACCTGGGTTCGATTGCACCATAGCACCCATCCATTTAGGCAGTAAATTGTATGAACTATCCCAGTTACCATAAAGCTTCCTAATGGCTTTAAACTTTGCACACCAAGCTTTCTTGTAACTAACCGTGTAATGATATTTCATATTAATCGCAGCAATAATTCTAGCAACAGTTTCTCTAGCATTAGCTCCAAGTATCCCTTCTATGGAAGAGGCAATTACGTCTGAGGTCAATTGTCGATGATCCTGTGACATGCTGGGAGCAACACAAGTATGAGGACCAGCATATTTCTTTACAACCCACATGTTGAGCTCTTTTAAATGTGATATTCTAATCCTCCACTTGCAATCATTATCAGCCCGAGGACAATGTCCCGTTAAATATCTACTTTTGGATTCATCTACAACAAAATCATGGTGCCTATGGATGTGATAATGTTTCATAGCCAAGCTCGCAGCCTCTTTAGATGGAAACCAGAGGCCAATGTGTAACTCATGAGAACCATCCCAATTGGTCCTTAACATGTCGGGTGGATGCTCAAGTACATCAATGGCTGCCCAATCAAGGTCAGTATAATGAGGTGAAAGATCAACATGAATTGAATCCATTGAGCTTTCCAGTCCAGGGGTTGCCATCATAGCTTGGTTAGACCCAATGTTAGGTAAGTCTACATTGCCCACATTTGGATGAATATTGTCATCAAGTCCATTGTCACTATACCACTCAGGATCATACTTGCCTTCAACATCGGATTGATGGTCGGCTTGCCATGAATCTTCTATATCATCATCCATGTGTATATTCATATCCACACCCTGACAACTCAAATTTTGGGCTGAAACATGAGCAGCAATGTTTGGATGATGAGGATATTGTCTTGGAGAAGAATGTTGCAAACTTTGAAAGTCAAGCACTGGCATGCATAATGGCTGGGTTGGTATACGTGGTACATTCAAGTCTACCATCTAATCAAATTGGTCTGCCATGTCATTGTGACATACATTTACATGGTATCTTGTCTCCACATATATCTCAATGGCATTCCAATTTGAAAGACTTGCATACATCATCAACATGAGCTACACATGTGTATCCTCATCTAGCACGGAGACATTATACCTCAGTCTGTGCCCATCACCTATTGGACATCTATATTTCATGATTTGTATTTCCTGATTATGTGGAATTCTTAGTGCCTGAACCACAATTTGTTTGACCTGTTGAAGGTTGGAATTAAGTGGAATAAGCACCAAAACGGGATGTGGACCATGAAAACTAATGTCCCCACTGGCACTTTCTCTAATATGCCCATTCCAATATAAATTCGCAAAAGCTGATTGGGTCATTTGACCTACATAAATGAAAAGTGTTTAGTTAGAGGAAGTGGATCTAGGTCATGACCTTGGAACTCCTTTGTAGCCAGCAAAGGATCAATTTGTCTAAAGTAACTTTAAGCATCATCAAATCAAGCACGAAGTCCAGAGACAAACTTTATACTGAATTTTTACGATACAAAATTCATTTTCCTCTTCATCTTCAGATTTACGATACAAAATTCCCTACAACATAAACTCACACTCATTAGCTGAATCAATAGTAAGTGAGGATTTACATTTTAACAAACAAGTAGTATGTACCTCCCGATTCTTCTTTTCTAACAAAATACAATCACGGATTCGATCATTCGTCCAATATTGCAATGGAGAATCCATGTCATCACAAAGTTTTGAGCTAAGAGGGAACTTGTGTAAGAAAAATATCTACAAAATAGTGTACCAACATGTTATATGCAAAGACAACTAATATAAAACCAATAACCATAAAAGTCATTAGTTTAATGACCACATACTTGAAAAAATAATAAACATCCACCAACCCACTTCTTTGCCTTTTCGTTTTTTTTCTTCGCAGTCTTGAACTTTATTGTTTCTTCTACCAAAGTATTATATACAAATGCTGCCTAATCATAGTTTACAGCATTTTCTATGTCCAACGTTGCACTTAACAACTTATTTGAAATCCTAGTGCTAGAGGTTGGATATAAAAGAATACCTAATGTATAAAGAAGGAATGCACGCGGGAACATGGAGCCACACCTCTTCCCCGTAATAATGTGTTTTAGATCATTCCATTCATTCGCTTTAAAATCCTTTTCTTTCATTTTATTCAACACAAAATGATCTGAGACACTTTGGGGAATTGGTTTTTCACCACATGGAATCCCCAAAATTGCACCCACTTCTTTGGGGGTAATACGAAATGTTAGACCTCGGAATGAGAGGGTTTTGGTTCGACTATCAAAAGCATCTAAAATCTTTAAACAAATTTTATGATCGAGTATATCACACCCGATTTGCAGTAATGGACCAAAGCCCAAATTATGCACTACATTACTTTTATAGTTATCCATTCCACTGATGACTCTTTTAAATTTTGAAGGTGAGCACCTTGTGTATAGAGTCTCCTACAAAACAAATGTATACAACTTTTAGTATTATTCCAATACTATTGACACAATGGTGAACATTATGTGATAAACATAACATTTGCCGCACCTTTTTACTTTGTCCTCCCTGCTCAGTTCGAGCTTGTTCATGCTCTTTCGCAGCAACATTTTTATAAGGCAATTTCTGCTACTCTGATAAGCTTTTCCATAGTTTCAAAATTTCTTCATTTTCCTATCAAGGTATGAACATTGTTACAAGAATGCTAACAAATGGAGATTATATTAAAAAATTTAAAAAAACTTTTGGTTCCATACTTCAATAACATTTTGCTTCTTGTTAGAGTTCTTGAAATACTCCGCCCTATAAACATAATCAACATTAGTGTCAACATAAGATGAGAGTTAATACTAACTGAACTAATATCTTAAAAAAATATAAACATAATAACCTGAATTTATGCTAGGAACTCAAACATTTTTGGGAGCTTAGGGTACGCTTCCCCTTCCTACCACTAATAACCATACAATTTGTTACTAATCTAACATCATTACATAATCCCAATTTCACATAGATAGACAATATACATGCAATACTAACTATACCTAGCTTGTGAGACTTTGTCATTCATAGCGTTGAAGCTATCTTGTTCTTCTAATGTACAAGTTGTCATTTTTTCTTCTACAACTTTTTTACCCCCTGTTCTTTTACCTGATTTCCTCGGAGGCATTTTAGTCCGTGGATTTGGAGACCTGCTACAAATGCACTCATCAAATGAGTGAAATTCAAACCTAAATTGTAACAACCCATAATTACCAACCAATACAACATTACAAAATAACAACCAAAATTATATAACATAGAACAAAACAGCATATCTAGCAAAGGATAAGGATTTTATCTTCTAAAAGGAACCCAACTCACCAAGCAAACATTTACTGTCAATGGAACACAGTCAAACAAGTGCAACAAAAATTTAACATGTCAATGCCAAACAATCTACTAGCTTAAACTGTCAGGATACCACATTATGTGAGTTAAAGCTTGAATCTTACATTCCCTAGGTTAAATTGCCACCATACCAATTACAAACAAGTTGATTAAGTGAGCAAATTTTATATGCAATTGTTGACTTTTAACATGCGACAATTAAAATGTAACATGCCAATAGATAAAATGTAACATGCAATAGCTAACATGTAACATCCGATAGTTGAAATGTAACTTTCCTACGTAAAACATAACATGCTATACATGAAATGTATCATTCAAAGTGAAGATGTACTGGGCCATAGGATTGACTTGCCACATTTACTTAATTAATCATTAGTTAAAAGTTGACATAAGCTAACAATGTTAACTAGTCAGAAGGTAAGAATCAAAGAAAACTACAAAAGACTACTTGGCATAGCATCCATAGCAACCATGCCAAAATTTATATCCTCTATATGAAGGCAATTAAGGGGGTTGGAGACAAACCACCCAGCAAAGTGCTAGTATAATACAGTACCAAAAACTACCAGTATTAGTTTCCACTTCGCACTATCCAAATAAGAAATTTTCAAAGGAACATAAAAGGCGTTTTAGATCTCACTAGCCAGTCCTTGTGAAGAAAAATATTTCATTGCAATAACATACCATTTGCTAGAACAAATCATCAAACCAGTATTCTAAATTTACAAAACCATCTCTAACAAGACCTTTTCATAGACTAATTCTCACTTCAGATTCAAATTAATTGACACATTGATCGGATGGAGGCAAATACTATTCCTCCCCCTTTAAAAAAACACTTGCTTGATGCTTCTTAGTGTAATCGTGTGGACATTAACTTTTTTACAAATGAGAATTACGTAAATATACCACATGTCACAATTTGAGTAGTGGGACAGGGCTCTCAACAGATATAGAAGTTCTCAACAAAAGTAAGCTATCTTACTATATGGTGTGGCTTGACCAGCAAGCATTTTAATCAAGTGCATTTACTCACACAATAGAATACTTATTTATAACTCATCATCTATGAAACTATCCTTTTTTGTTTGAAGGGGGGAGCAGTTACAGCAAAACAAGCAGTATGAAAGTTGAACAAGTAACAGTGTCTTATGTCAGACTCAAAATTCCAGCCAAAATGCCAAATATAATAGGTACAAATGTTACAGAAAATATTCAAGTTAAATAAAGTAAGTTCGATTGCTCAAAATGCCAAATATAATAGGTACAAATGTTTTGTAAATTAGCAAACTTTGACACATCATAGCATCCATATAGTATTTTGTCTAGTTAGCAGACTTATATGGCACTAGTCAAATTGTAACATGTAATAGTTCAAATCTAACATTACAATAGATAAAATGTAACATGCAATAGCTAACACGTAACACCCAATAATTGAAATTTAACTTTTCTAATTAAAACACAACATGCAATAAATGAAGTGTATCATTCAATGTGAAGTCCTACTAGGCCATAGGAACGACTTTTCACTACACAAATACTTAGAAACAAGGTGATTAAGTAGGCAAATTTTATCTGCAATAGTTGACTTGTAACATGCAACAGTTAAAATGTAACATGCCAATAGATCAAATGTAACATGCAATAGCTAACTTGTAACACATGATAGTTCAAATGTAACTTTCCTGAAACGTAACATGCTATGCATGAAGTGTATCATTCAAATTGAAGGTCTACTAGGCCATAGGATTGACTTGCCACATATTTGCTTAATTAATCATCAATTAAAAGTTGACACTAAGCCAAACAATGTTAACCAGTCAGAAGGTAACAAGCAAAGAAAACTATTGCATACCAATTGGCATAGCATCCATAGCAACTATCCCAAAATTTATAGCCTCTATATCAAGGCAGTTAAGGGGGTTAGAGACAAACCTCCCAGCAAAGTGTTAGTAAAATACAGTACCAAAAGCCACCAATAATAGTTTTCACTTCCCTCTATCCAAAATAACAAGTTTCCAAAGGAACAAAAAGGCTTTCTAGATCTCACTACCCAGTCCTTGTGAACAAAAATAGTTCATAGCAATAACATACCATTTGCTACAAGAAATCATCAAATGAGTATTCGGAATTAAGCTGAATAATCATGCACAAAACCATCTCTAACAGGACTTTTCTATAGACTAACTCTCCCTTAACATTCAGATTAATTGAGGTTAGGTGGCTGTCCTGTGTGGCAGGTTTGCCCCCCTTAAGTAAATAACTTTCAATCAGTGCTATTAGAGTAAATTTTTTTAAAAAATACACTGTACATGTAGAATGGCTATAGGGGAAACAAACAGAAAGAGTTCCTTGCTCTGCTTATAAGAAGTAAGTTGCACTATTGGATACACACAAAAGTATCCTCACATAGTCCATTGCCAAGTACATGGGATGCTAATTAGTTAAAACAGACCAACACCAACTCCTAACATAAAATAGAGCCCATGCAAACCACCTTCCTAAGGTGCCCAAGACAGTTTCTAATGGGTTATAAATCTTCCTCAAAAAAGAAAATGGTTTTACTTTTGAACTCCAATTACAAACAAGCATTGTCCCATGCACATCGTACAAAAGGAACTTGGTCACAAAATTAAGCACAATGGCATCAAATAAGTCAAACCATAAGTATTTTGGCAACATAAGGCATATAAAGTAACTTCTACAATTCTAGGGTATCAGGATTTATTCTTAACTCAAACTAGTTAAAAATAGGATATTTGGATTTATTTATATGTCTATATGCACATCGTTAAGGCTTCTAAGCTTTTAAAAGAGTAAGGGTGCAAAGCAATTGAGAGTAACTTCTACATTTCTACAAACATATATTCGCATGATACAAAAAGGAACTACTTGTCTTAAAACTGCAAATGACAACCAAATGATTCAATAAACAATCATTCTTTTCTTACGATAATGAATTGCTTATCTTGCAGCCAAGGAAATATGAGCTTTGATTTCAATTTACAAGCTCAACCATCAGAGGTGCTATGCTTGGATTGATATCCATGAATGCAACAGAAACAAAGCAATCTCAGATTTAGGTTTACCTTGGGATGTGAGCGCTTCACAAATTTGCTACCATAAACCAGATAGAGACACAATCACACGAGCAAAGATGAAGACGATGTCTGACAGCGAGAGGGCGAGTGTCAGCGGCAGCGACAACGCCAGTGGGACCAAGATAAAGACGATGTTTGGAAGAGAGTTATGAGCATCAACTTAGAGCAGTCGAGACTTAGCTGCAAGAGGTGCGATGGAGCAAGTCAGGTCACAAGAAATGGAGAGAAACAGAGCTTTCTAGATGGAGCAACAGGAAAGGTTGCAAGAATGAAGAGGTAGCCAAAAATTTAAAACGTAACATAGAGTAGCTATGTTACGTATTCATAAAACATGACATCAAATCGAAAATGGCTTCAGGTAGGGGATTGGTTAATGATGAGGGCAATTAGATAAAAAAGTTTAAATAATGTGGTAGAGTTTTTAACTAATAATCATATCATAGGCAAATTCTAGCACATGGAATCCATTGATCAAAACAAAAACACAATAAACTTTGACCAAACCAGGACTTGCACACTCTACTTAAATTAATAACATTACCAAAGCAAGTTTCCAACAAAACTAATCACCCATGAAAGGTTCAAGTGCTCAACCTTAACAAAATTCTAACCAACCAGTAGCCATCCAAAACACAATCCATATTTTCAATCAACACAGTGAAGAACGGAATGAAGAAATTCATCATTCAACACAATATATACCAAACCCCCCAGCAATATCACCCATAGATTAAACCACGGCCAATCACACACTAATCAAGGGCAGAATTGAAACTTCAGACCAATTTCATACAAGTGCATTCAAGTCAAACTAGGACTAAGCAAATTTCAAGGTTAATTCCAATCAAGAAAATCCATTGCCCAATAGATATTCAGTAACTAATTTATAGTAAACTCAAATTCAATAGCAAGATAAACTACTAACACAAAATTCAACCAAACCCACAATTATGCCAAAGCAACTTTTCACTGAAAACATATCAATTAGGCAGATCATAGCATCCCCAAACATTCACTCACGATACATTCTAGTGAAGTAAACAAACTCCAGTAAACAACGCAAGATCGTTTTGGGTTAGGTTAGGTTCCTTACCTAGTTTCTACACGCCTAGAATTATTGTTCGGAATGGGAAATGAGTTCACTTGGGAAGCAAGACCCAACTGGGCACAGTGGAGCGCTGTGAACGAGCAATGGTGGAGTAGCGACACGCCAGGGCGGGTCTATTGGCTTCGTCTGCCTCTTTGCTGGTCTTGGTGCAGCAACGGTGAGGCAATTCTGTTGGCTTCGCCGGCCTCTTTGTTGGTCTCGGTCCAACCACGGCTGGGCTTCGCCGGCTACCTCCACTTGAGCGAAACTGGGTCAGAGTATTTGCGAAGCGGAGAAGAAAGCAAACAGCCGGAGAAGGAAAGCTGAGCCTCTTTACTCTCGAAGGAATACGGCTAGCAAAGAGAAGAGAGCGGGAGAAGGGGGCTGACCTGGATGGTTGCATGCTGAGTTGGGTTCATTTGCCCCTGAAATGTCAATACTTTCCAAATTGTTCCACTTAGGCAAATAATTTTTAGAAAAACATTATTAAGGTAAATTGGCCCTTGTTTCTACATATTATTCTTGTTTCTATGTATTAGCCACATTTTGAAACAAATAAGTTTAAAAACAGTACATTAGGTTGAAATGCACTATTAATCAAACAAGTTTTGTAACAGTGTATTAGATTGACATGCACTGTTACAAAACTTGTTTGTTTCGAAGCATGGTTGATGCATGAAAATAAGAACGTAATCATATCTTTATTCTGGAAAATTTAGGCTATTAAGTTCTTCGATAACAAACTATTCAGACACAGAAAAGCGTACAAACCACTACAATTCGGAAAGGGAGGAGAAGGTACTATTTATAGATTAAAGAAAAGGTTGAAAAATTTATAATTGTGTGTGCGTATGTATATATATATATATATATATATATTGTCAGATTTATTCATTTTACACAAGCTAGCTATTTATTATATTTTTAATAAATTATTTAAAAATAATTATATAAATATTTATTTAATTGATGTTAATTATTTTAGTATGCTTATTTGATTTTAAAATGAGTAAAAATTAATTGAAAAGGCATCTCATGATATGTGTATATCTTAAAATCTGACCATTAACCGGTCATGCGTCAAGCAAAAAAATTTCTTCTTTATATTACGATGACTTTTATTTCATGTTAAAAATATACCAGCTTTCCAAAATTTATAGATTTTTTATTATATAAAAATTGTTTATAATTGTTCTGAAATTATTTATTAATTATTTAAAAATTATTATTTAGATTTCAGAATCTAAGTTCTAGATAAATCAAACAAAACAACGAGTCAATAATTGGCGTCCGTAATGTGCCCCCCACTAGACTAATGGACTAAGACCAAGATGTTAATTAGAAGCATTGTCCGGTGGAATTTGGATGCAGACCCAGTCAATAGAGTCCTTTCTAAATCCTCTTCCATCCATACATATATATATATATATATATATATATATAGAAAAAAATGAAAACATTTGATATTATTTTTTATTATACCACAAGAAATTTAAATTAATTAAAAATTTGGTACTAATAGAATATCTGTCATATGTCATCACTGTCTTTCTTCTTTGAATTCAATTCATTAGTATCGTTATCTGCATGCAAGTCAAGGCAAACAAAGTAATGCGACCAAAATCTTTCTTCATTTTCTTCACTTTATCAACTACTTAGAAAGATCTTTCAAAATCTCAAGCATTTAGTCATCCAAACATTAATGAATGAGGGAGATGGCTTGTTGATCTTTCTCCCTTATCTTAAGACAAAGTATTTTTCTCATTTTGAGATAATGTATCCATCTTAATTAAGGATTCTCATAGACTTTCTTTACAATTTTCCATACATTTTGACATCCAAGTAAGGCTTCCTAGAAGATATCAACTTTTATAATTCCCTTACATGCACCAAGGAAATTGAAATTAAAATTTTCATTTTTTGCCATTTCTATAATTTTCACTGCACACACATTTTATTTTTTTAATTTAAGGATTTTAGCTTCTAATGATACTAAAAAAAATTTTAGTATTAATAAAGGATAAATTTTTTAGTAAAAGTAATTTTTTTTAGTAAACCTCTTGCAAAAAAATTTTATCCAAAGATTTATAATTTTTACAAAAGAATTTATCTCTCGATAATATCAAAATTTTTTGTTGAGTAAGAAGAAATAATATTACTTGATTAATTTAAAATTTTCATTTTTTACCATCTCTTTAATTTTGCTCTCCACACTCTTTTTCACTTTGTTAGATGAAAATTATTTTTATTAAGAGAAATATTACTACTTGAATATTCTAAATTGTAATATTTCTATTTAAAAAAATCCTCCTACTCCAACTTATTACTTCTATTGTATACATCACACAACCGATGATTTTTCTTGACTTTCCCTTTGTAGAAAAGTGTAGCTTTTATGATTTTCAAGTTGCAACTTCAATAAAGAATCTCAATCAAATAATTGATCATGTTGCTCCCAATCAATGAATTCTTAGCTAATTTTTTCAGTTTCTTCATCTTCAGTTGTGGGAAGTTTCAAGGTCTTGATTTTGAGATCAATCTTTGCAACTGGTGCACTTGAATTGTAACCGATACTTGTTGCTTCCAAAGAAGAAAATTGTTGCTGTCAAGCTTTATAGGTATAGCATGCGTAAAGGAGACAGATCACATTCTTGAAGGAGTAGCTCCTGAAAAAGAGCATTGTTCCATTGGATGGATTGGAATTGAGTATTCAATCTTACGGCTTTCAGCTCTTATAGCATGTTTTAATTTTACCAGCTTTCTAAAAGCAAGTACTTCATTGGTTGTATTGAAAAATGAATTGAATTACATATTGACTAGCTACACAAGCTGCTATTTATATAGGCCTGTATGAGTACGACAATCAGGGTAACTACCATATACTAGTAACCAGTTTTTACTAACATAACTGGATCCTGTATTCCCTCGCCAGATTAATGGAGTCCCTTTTGCTAACTTTAACAAAAATTAACTAAGTAACGTGTAAAAAGTGAAGCCAAAAGATGTTGCCATCCATGTTTAGAAAATGTGCGACACCACCGATCGTATAGCATTTGTAATCGTCATGTTTATTCATTAAATGATTTTATTTTGATTATATTAATTAGTATTTGAATATATTTCAACGCCTACAAGCATATTATTCTTTTCAAAACAAGGATTTATTTACTAAATATAACTCACCAAGTCCAAATAACATTGAAAGAAAAAAAAGAAATCGAAATTTAATCCTGTGTTTGGGTATTAGAAGATATATCAATTGTGGAAGAGTATAGCAATTATATACCACAACAAATTGAATGTCAAAAGACTGGAATGTAATCCTTAAATGCCAATTGCTTATATTGAGCAGCCAGTGTAGTCCCTTTTCTCTCCAGGACAAAATTGGGAATGTTGTAATCCTTAAATTGCTTATATTGATTAATATTGGGAATATTGCCATTGGGAAGCTTCCAACCTTCCATCAGAACTATTTCGAGTTCTGAAAGCAATAATATTGTACACTGACGAGAGGGTCCCACAGTCTAACAAACTTAACATACTCCTGCAACGACAGTGATTAGTACAGTAAAATTTACGCAGAAGAAAATTAGAATTTCATATATACTCTTGTTGACTGGGCTCTCCAATAGAAATTTCTGAACTGTGGAAATTTTCAAGGACGAACAAAAACACATCCAACTAATATCAGGATAGCTATGGAAGGGCAAACAACTGCCTAAATCCTCGTCGAACATGCTTTGTTTTCTTCCAATGTTGGGGTCCCTGGTTGGTCAACTTGCTTGCTTAGCCCACCCATTTGTTATGTACCCCCACTAGAGTAATGAACTAAGACGGAGATGTTATTAGAAAGCATTGTCCAGTGAAATCTGGATGCAGACCCAGTTAAAGGAGTCTATATATATATATATATATTGCTTGCTCAACCCGCTTATTTGTAATGCACCCTACTAGACTAATGGACTAGGACGG
This sequence comes from Dicorynia guianensis, assembly GCA_037013595.1. Lineage (NCBI taxonomy): Eukaryota > Viridiplantae > Streptophyta > Magnoliopsida > Fabales > Fabaceae > Dicorynia > Dicorynia guianensis. The sequence goes on from JASUAB010000010.1 coordinate 6,639,248, forward strand.
AGTTCTTAATTGAAAGCATTGTCCTGTGGAATTTGGATGCAGACCCAGTCAAAGGAGTCTATATATATATATATATATATATATATATATATTGCTTGCTCAGCCCGCTCATTTGTAATGCACCCTACTAGACTAATGGACTAGGACGAAGTTGTTAATTGAAAGCATTGTCCTGTGGAATTTGGATGCAGACCCAGTCAAAGGAGTCTATATATATATATATATATATATATATATATATTGTTTGCTCAACCCGCTCATTTGTAATGTACCCTACTAGACTAATGGACTAGGACGGAGTTGTTAATTGAAAGCATTGTCCTGTGGAATTTGGATGCAGACCCAGTCAAAAGAGTCTATAGTGGAATCTGGATGCAGACCCAGTCAAAGGAGTCTATATATATATATATATATTGCTTGCTCAGCCCGCTCATTTGTAATGTACCCTACTAGACTAATGGACTAGGACGGAGTTGTTAATTGAAAGCATTGTCCTGTGGAATTTGGATGCAGACCCAGTCAAAGGAGTCTATATATATATATATATATTGCTTGCTCAACCCGCTCATTTGTAATGCACCCTACTAGACTAATGGACTACGACGGAGTTGTTAATTGAAAGCATTGTCCTATGGAATTTGGATGCAGACCCAGTCAAAAGAGTCTATAGTGGAATCTGGATGCAGACCCAGTCAAAGGAGCCTATATATATATATATATATATATATATATATTGCTTGCTCAGCCCGCTCATTTGTAATGCACCCTACTAGACTAATGGACTAGGACGGAGATGTTAATTGAAAGCATTGTCCTGTGAAATTTGGATGCAGACCCAGTCAAAAGAGATTTTATATATATATATATATATATATATATATATATCTCTAGACTTTAACTAGTGCACAAATTAATCTCTTAAACTTATTTTTTAATAGAAAAATAAAAAAAATAATTTAAACTTTAAATCTCAAATACTCAATGTTAAATTTGAACCTAAATCATTAACGTTAAATCTTATAATCATAAATTTTTAATTTTAAATTTTAAATTTAAAAATTTTAAACTTTGAACTTCTATACTAAAAAGTTTTAAATTATAAACTCTAAACCGCACACTTAAAAGCCATAAATAAAACATAACATCAAATCTTATAACTTAAATTCAAAATTTTAAAACCTTAATTCACAAAGTTTAAATTTTAGGTTTTATGGTTGAATTTCAGATTCAAGATTTAATGTTATTTCATATTTATTAATTACAATGGTTTTATCATTTAAAGTTTAAAATTTTAAAATATATAATTTTAAGATTTTTAGTTTAAAGATTTATTATTTAAGATTATAAAATGTATGATTTTAAGAATTTTGATTTAAAGATTTTTAAAATATATAATTTAATATTTAAAATTTCATACTTTAAAATTTATAAATTTTAAAATTTAGAGTTTAAATCATCTGCACACTAGTTAAAGCCTAGGAGTTCATGGCTATGTTTCAAAATGTATAGAAATTTATTACGGGTTAAATAAAATTTAAGAAGTACATTACTACATTTCAAAATATTTGACGCACTCAAAACCTCATGCATCAAGTCCTTCCCATAGAATTTTCAAACTTCAACAGTGAAAACATTGAAGTACAAACAAAAACAGAGGCAGCTATTATCATAAATTTAGATTATTTTTTGTTATATAAAAACTAGTTATAATTATTTAAAAATTATTCTTTAGATTTCAAAATCTAAGTTTTAAATAAAATCAAACGATGCAACGAGTCAATAATATTTGACATCAAGCTTTTTCCATGAGTGCATCAGTAGTACTAGTCATCTTTTTAGCCTACAGGCTGTACCAACTGTACAATTAAAAATACGTTACTAATTGAATTAGTTTGTCAAAATTAGGGAGAAAAAGTAAAAGAAAAAAAAAAGCATAGAAATGAAAAATGGAAAAGATTAGATATAAGGATAGTAAGAGAAAAATGAAAAAGATTAGATATAGGGATATTTATCAATTACAAAGAAGAAAATCATAAAGATACGTGAAGAAAATGAAACAAGGGAACATATGTCAAACTGAAAATTGAGGTTATTAAGTTCTTCGATAACAAACTATTCAGACACAGAAAAGCCTACTAACCACTTCAATTCGGAAAGGGACGACAAGGTACTGTTTACATGGGCATGTTTACAGACTTAAGAAAAGGTTGAAGAATTTATAGTTGTGTGTGTGTGTGTATATATATATATATATATTGTCAGATTTATTCATTTTACACAGGCTAACAATTTATTATATTTTTAATAAATTATTTAAAATAATTATATTAATATTTATTTAATTGATGTAAATTGATTTTAGTATGCTTATTTGATTTTAAAATGAATAAAAAATTATAAAAAAAAAGCATCTCATGATATGTGCATATCTTAAAATCGGACCATTACCCGGTCATGCGTCAAGCAAAAAAATTCCTTCTTTATATTACGATGACTTTTATTTAACGTTAAAAATATACCAGCTCCAAAATTTATAGATTTTTTATTATATAAAATTGTTTATAATTATTCTTAAATTATTTAAATATTATTATTTATATTTCAGAATCTAAGTTTTGGATAAATCAAACAAAAAACGAGTCAATAATTGCGTCTGTAATGTGCCCCCCACAAGACTAATGGACTAGGACCAAGATGTCAATTAGAAGCAATCTCCAGTGGAATTTGGATGCAGACCCAGTCAATAGAGTCCTTTCTAAATCCTCTTCCATACATATATATGTATATATATAGAAAAAAATAAAAACATTCGATATTATTTTTTATTATACCACAAGAAATTTAAATTAATTAAAAATTTCGTACTAATAGAATATCTGTCATTTGTCATCACTGTCTTTCTTCTTTGAATTCAATTCATTAGTATCGTTATCTGCATGCAAGTCAAGGCAAACAAAGTAATGCGGCCAAAATCTTTCTTCATTTTCTTCACTTTATCAACTACTTAGAAAGATCTTTCAAAATCTCAAGCATTTAGTCATCCAAACATTAATGAATGAGGGAGATGGCTTGTTGATCTTTCTCCCTTATCTTAAGACAAAGTATTCTTCTCATTTTGTGATGACGTTGAACTCTGTATTACTTTTCTCATTTTAATGAATTCCGTTTTGAATCAAATTAAAAAATGAAAACAATGAGAACCTTTTGTTAAAATTATATGAATAAAATATACGAAACTCTTCAGTTTTTGTAATCAGAATATTCCTTAGACTTTGCTCAATGTGTTATTAATTTTTATGTGCTTTGAAATATCAATATACCCTAGACTTTAACTTGTGTGTAATTAATCATCTCAACCTTAAAATATCAAACGTTAAATTTTAAATCTTAAATATTAAACCTTAAATATAAATATTAAATCATTAACATCAAATATTAAAATCATAAATTCTTAACCTTATATTCTAGACTGTAGTGTATGAGCTTTAGAGTTTAGGACACACTAGCGAAAGTCTAAGGAGTATTTGGAGATAAATTACATGTTAAGTAAAGTTTAGGAGTTACATTGCTATATTTCAAACACAAAGATATTAATTGCACATTACAAGTAGAAGGAAATTTTATATATTTTAGCCAAATAATATCAAATTAGAAAAAGAAGGTTACAATAGAGGTAGCATATAAAATGAAGAGAGCCAGCCAGCAGTAAATAATTGTTTACATTAAAATTAGAAGTTAATTAAAAATGGTACCATGTAGTTTGCTTTGAAACTTGTAAAAATACTATCTCGTTCTAATAAACTTTACTTCCACACATGTAGCGATTAGAATAGCACAAATACTTTCTCCTTATAAGAAATTTAGCAATTTATGCACATAATTTTTGAGTGGTCCCTCCGAAAGAATTTTCAAACTTCAACTGTGGAAATATTGAAGTACAAACAAAAAACAGAGTTAGCTAACATCAGGCTCATCAATGGAACCAAAAATAATGGTTATGATATCACGAATTTGCGCGTGACTTGATAAGTAACACTAGCAAACGACAGCTTCTTTATACTTCTATTTTGGTGCGTAACTTAGGAATTTTCACGGGGAACTGACAATTGTGTGTATCAGATTTATTTTTTTTTTTATGTCAATTATGCAACTTTTGATTTACGCAAATTAGTTATTTACTATATTTATAATAAATTATTTAAAATAATTTTTATATAATTGATGTCAATTGATTTTAATATGCTTCTTTCATTTTAAAATGAATAAAATTTAATATGAAGCATCTCATGATATGTGTATATCTTAAACTATGATTATGGTCATGGATCCACAAGAAGTTAAGAATGGCACCGCGTCGAGCAAGAAATTTCTTTTTTAAATTATGATGAATTTTATTTCATGTTGAAAACATACCAGTACTTCAGAATTTAGATTATTTTTTATTATAGAAAAATTATTTATAATTATTTTGAATTATTTAAAACTTATTATTTAGATTTCGAAAGCTAAATTTTAAATAAAACGAGTCAATAATATTTGACATCAAGCATAAATAAAAGCGAACTACCAAGTTTTTTCTAAAAGGGATATTGATATTTGACGAATGATGAATTTGTGGGCATGACCACAGCAGTAGTACTAGTCATCTTCTCAGCTTCCAACATCTATCAACACGAATTTATTTATTAAAGGGTTTAGCCGTTTAGAAAAGTAAAGCATGGCCATGGCTGTGCAGACAAAGCAACCGATATTGGTGCTAATAGTGATGATCATCCTTTTAGCAGCGAAAACATCATCTCAACCCAAGCCAGGCTGTCCAGGGCATTGTGGCTCTCTTAACATCCCTTACCCATTTGGCACAAGGGAGGGTTGTTACCTAGACGCTTCTTTTCTCATCAACTGCACCCAAACGTCTAATTCCACCACTCCCTCCCCATTCTTGCCACAAAGTAACATCACTGTCCTCAGCATATCATTGGAAGATGGTGAAATGCGCATTTCACAACCTGTAGCCCATGATTGTTACAAAGAGAAAAATCACAGTCTAAGCCGCACTCAATCAGGGCTCAACTTGTCACATTTTTATGTGTCTTCTAGCCGAAACAAATTCACTGTGGTTGGTTGTAACTCAGTTGGACTTATGGAGGCTTGGGATCCACAGAGCAATAACTACGCAGTGGGGTGCATATCTCCCTGCAAAGCACAATTTTATGACAACGTCGTTGCTAATGGATCATGCTTTGGCGCCGCCGGTTGCTGCCAGACTTTCATACCCAAAGGAATATCGTTTTTCACATTTGATTTTTTAAAAATATACAATCACTCTGTACAAGTCTTCAATCCATGTTCTTATGCGTTTGTGGTCGAAGAAGAAGCTTACCGCTTCTCGTCCAAAGATCTTATAAATTTTCCCAATAAGACAGTGCCTGTTGTACTTGATTGGGTAGTGGGACACCAGACTTGCAAAGAAGCCCAACAGAACCTTACCAGTTATGCGTGCAAGGCAAACCACAGTGAGTGTCACAATTCAACAAACGAAGCTGGGTACCGATGCAAGTGTGCATCTGGTTTTCGGGGCAATCCTTACCTCTTGGATGGCTGTCAAGGTGTTATTTGTAGTTTCTATGTTTTTTCTTTAACATACATAGTAATTTAAAATTTGAGAATATCATTTGATTAATGCTTTCACTTGTCGTGGCTGCATGGGTTATCAGATGTTGATGAATGCATGGAATCCAAGCCCTGCAGTGAAACATGCCACAACGTTCCTGGGGGATTCATTTGTTGTCCGAAGGATTACGAAGTCGATGGATCTGGTTGCCATGAAGTCGGTTTCACGACCGTCCGCGTAGTTTTAATGGGGTTGGGTAAGTATTTCCTTAAATTATTTGTATTTTAACCAAAATAAACGACATGTGCCCATTCGTTTCTTCATCTAAGTGCCTAAATCATAAATTTATTGGACAAAAAATATTTAATGTCAACATTCAGTCTGCTAATTAAATACAACAGCAATAATAACAAAAGTGCCTATTCTATTAGGTGAGGTTGGATACATAAATTAAATAACGTCATAAAATTTTATCTGAAGCCAAGTTTTGTGAAATACCATTCAACCAAACTCTTTTATTAACCTCTTTAAGTATCTTTTTTGGTCTTCCTCTATATCTTTTCATTGGATTAAAAACTATTTGATCAACTTTTCTTATTGGAGCCTCTTGCAGTCTTCTTTACATATGTCCAAACTACTATGACGAGTTTCTATCATTTTCTCCTCAATAGATGCTACACCAACTTTCTTTCAAATATAATCATTTCAAATTTTATTTTTTCTTGTATGTCCACTTATTTATCTCAACTTTCTTATCTCTACCATCCCCATTTTTTGCTTATGTCGATCTTTTAGAGCTCAGCACTCATAACCATAGAACATAGTTAGTTTAATAGCAAATCGGTAAAACTTTCTTTTAAACTTGTTAAATATTTTGCGATCACAAATAACCCTTGAGGCATTTCTCCATTTCATCCACCTAATATGGATCCTATGTGTGACATGCCCATCAATATCTACATTACTTTATAAAATCGATCTAAGATACTAAAACCTAAATACCTAAGGTATACTATGCTCCTCACTTTTTATCTCAAAATCATTATTTGCTCACCTTGTGCTAAATTCACACTCTATATACTCTATTTTACTCTTAGACAAAAATCTTTTGATTCCAAGGCTTTTCTCCATGTCTCTAATTTACAATTAAAGATTTCTCTTAACTCCTCTATTGGAACTATATCATTTGTAAAAAGCATATATTTTGGGACTGTATCTTGGATGTGCCCAATAAGGACATCCATCACTAAAGTGAAAAGGTATATACTTAACGATGGCCTTTGATACAAACCAATTTTTATGGAAAAGTCTTTTCTCACCCTTCCTTGATCCTTACACTTGCTGTAACTGTATCATACATATCCTTTATAGTGAGAATATAAGAAACATGAACACCCTTCTTTTCCAATGCTTTTCATAAAACTTCCCTTGGCACTCTATCATAAGTTTTTTCCAAATCAATAAAATCTATATGCAAGTGTTTCTTTTTATGTTAGTGCCATTCCATTAAACCTTGTAAAAGATATATAAACTCTGTGGTTGATCTTCCTAGCATAAAATCAAATTGGTTCTATGATATGAGTCTCTTTTCCTAATCTATATTCAAAAACTCCTTCCTAAAGTTTCATAGTATGGTCATGAGTTTAATCCCCTAATAGTTTTCATATTTCATGTATGGTTCATGAGTCTACTACTTAAATACATGTGTAAACATTGCTTACAAGAAATATCTAGTAAAGGTAGATACACAATTGGTCATTATATAAAAAAGTGCAACAAATTATAACTTTTCCCCTATCATTTTAATAGTTATATATACTATACGGGTGGTACAAAGTTATCCTCACTATTTATTAAAGGTATGGTACCCAATGTATTATTACTTTTTTTGAGCTATCTTATTTGATTCAGTTAAAAATGTTACATGTTGAATTGATAGTGAAAAAGCACAAAATATGTGTCAAAATAAAAAAGGAAAACTAAGAAAGATAAGACATGCAGACACATGTCAATAAAAAAGAAAAAAAAATACCACCATAGAGATATGTGCTAAAATAGAGATAAAAGTGAAAAAAAAAATAAAAGAAGGAATATGTGTCAAACCAATAATTTTGGTTGTCAAAGTTAACATATGCCATATGTTACAATGTTATAATTAGTTTTATAGGTACTGTGCATTACTCTAAAAACTGTAGTGTGAGCTGAAAATTGTTACTTTCACTTCACATTTCTCACACATTCCTTAATTAAGTGATATGATGTGTTGATCTATTAAGTCTCATAATTTGATAATTAAGATGTTGTATTATTAGAATTAAGTGAAAATAAAGTTGTAAGAATAATAGAATCTATTACATTCATTTTAAATATTACAAATAATTACTACTTATTTCATTGTGACATGACTTTAGGATTGATCCCTGGATCCATCTTTTTACCCCTTGGTCTATGGAGGTTGTATCAAGTTATAAGGAGAAGATTAATTAAGAAACAAAAAGAAATGCTCTTTCAAAAAAATGGTGGTTTGTTATTACAGCAAAGATTTTCTTCCATTGATGATAAAGTTGACAAAACAAAACTATTCAATCTAAAGGAACTAGAAAAGGCCACTGACTGCTTCAATATGAATAGAGTGGTTGGAAAGGGAGGACAGGGTACTGTTTATAAGGGCATGCTTGTGGATGGAAGAATTGTTGCTGTTAAAAAGTTCAAGGTGCAAGGAAAGGTTGAAGAATTCATAAACGAATTTGTTATCCTTTCACAAATTAACCATAGAAATGTGGTTAAGTTGCTAGGATGTTGTTTAGAGACAGAGGTTCCTTTGCTAGTTTATGAATTCATTGCTAATGGTAACCTTTTCCAATATTTACATGAGCCAAATGAGGACTTACCACTAACATGGGACATGCGTTTAAGAATTGCCTCTGAAGTTGCAGCAGCTCTATTTTACTTACACTCAGCTTCTTCTCAACCCATTTATCATCGAGACATCAAATCAACAAACATACTTTTAGATGAAAAATATAGAGCAAAAGTAGCAGATTTTGGAGCTTCTAGAATGGTTTCTATTGAAGATACTCACCTCACCACTCTAGTTCAAGGGACTCTTGGGTACTTGGATCCTGAATACTTTCGTACAAGTCAATTCACTGACAAAAGTGATGTCTATAGCTTTGGAGTAGTTCTTGTTGAGCTTTTAACTGGGCAAAAGCCAATATCACATATAAGACCAACGGAAGAGAAAAGTTTAGCTCAATATTTTGTTACTTCTTTGGAGACAAATCGCTTACTTGAAATTGTTGACAATAGAATTATGAAGGAGGGAGAACAAGAGCATATCATGACAATTGCCAACCTTGCAGGAAGATGCTTAAATTTGAATGGAAAGAAACGACCTACCATGAAGGAAGTTACAATGGAATTAGAAGGAATTCAAAACATGGGGAAGAAGTACAATTCATACCAAAATGATGAAGAAATTAAGCTTGCTCCAATTGATGCATACTACCATCCTTGGATTGCAAATATTACATCAAGTGAGCAATCTTGAATGACACAACTTCCTCGTCCTCAATGATTATGTTCAAATAATAATTTTAATTTTCTAAGCCTTTTCTTTGTGACTAGATGCAAGCACCTTGTTGGTTTTCTAGGTGATTAAGTTCATTTGAGCTATGTACTTTGTATGAAGTAGTTCATGTACCTAGAAATATTTATGAATCATGTATGGGTTATTATATGGTAAAAAATGTCTAGGGCTAGTAGCTATGTGTGTGTGTGTATTTATATCCATGAGCATTCTTCTTTATTTTAGACACCCACTTGACTACTCTAATAACTTTTTGCCCTTGGAAAGAGTTGCTAATTCTCAACTATTGTTATTTTCAATTGCGTTAATCTATTCATCCATGACTTACTTGCTTTTTATCTTGTCTTCATGGGATTTTCAAAATTAGGAATCAAAGAATGAAGCGTGTTCTCCACTACACAAATCTAATTTATCTTCATATCTCTTCAACTGATTCATAATGGCCTTCACCTATAAATAATAATCCAAAAATTGACTTTGATTCCTTTATCTTCTAAACTTCAAAATTCCTCCTTAGTGATTGAACTCTAACTTTCTTCAATTTGTCAACACCTTGAATAGAATTTTCAGAATCTCCAAAGCTTCTTTTAAGGTTGTTGCATCTATTAGCTCATGGTTATACTTGCTAACCCTATGATTTTGATGATAACAGACCCCTCTATTGACTAATTTAAAAAACCAATAGTGCTATGAAAAAATCTTTTTTTTTTATTGAAATGGCCAAAAAACAAGAGAAAGAAAAACTAAATTGGAATAAGCCTAGGGAACACCACCAAAACTAAATCCCATAGCACCACATAAGTGCTCTAGTCTATGGCCAAAGATAAAACTGTGATCCCAATGCATGACAATGCCCATGGCGTGTTAGCCAATTGGCTAATCCATTAGCCTCCCAATAATAATGAATAAGTTATACCACCCACTCTTGTCTTATGGTCTCCTATGCATGAGCCACCAGGCACGAATAAGGATGATGCTCAAAACACCCATTTTGGTTGAGCTTCATTGTGTTAATGGAGTCTCCTTCCACAATAACCCTTCTTGTTCCATGCCTCCAAGCTAGTTCCATGCTGAATACAAATGCCCAGAGTTCTATAGCCAAAGCACTCCCAGACCCAAGATCATGACTAAAACCCACATGTCATTAACCTCCATCATCCCTAAGTACCCCCCTCATGCTAAACCCATTGACACTAACTTTCACCTAGCTCCCTGGATCTAGCAGAAAACCCCTATGGCTTAGTAAGGACCTAGAGTTCTCAATGTTAGATACCATGTATGATGAGACCCTAAGCAAATCATGGATGCTCACTGGTTGACCTCTTAAGACATATAATTCCTTTGCAACCATAAACACCAACACACCACCCCAAAAAGAAGCAACCAGTCATGCACCCCTAATCCCCCATAATTTTTCTTCAGATTTTGTCGAACCCACTTGTTAAGATCAATTGAAAAAAATTCAGTCCATTTGCCATATCACTAACCCTTCCCATAGTGTCCTAGAAACACCACAATCTTGTTCCATGTGCATAGCATCATCTCTAGTATAAGAACAATAAGGGCAGGCCATGGAGTTTGTTAAATGCCTATCAACTTGAGTCACCACCAGCCAAAGAAAGACTTTAACTTTTTGTGGGCCACTCCATCTTCATATATTCTCTTATTTGCTATGATATTTCATGATTGACTACTCCAAAGAATTATATGTGGATTTAATAGTAAAAGTTCCATCTTGGGAAAACCACTAAGCCACTTAATTGCCAAAACAAAGGTGGGAAGGAGGATGTTTATTGGCATTTCTCATGATTACATGTGAAGGTAAGTGCCTCTCAAACATAGGCCAATTCCAAGCTCCCTCCATGGTCACAAATTCAATGGCCTAAGATCATAAACAATCCATGGGCATAGTGGACATAGTATAGGATAATAAAGGGCCAAACATTGGAACCTAAGGATCTATCCAAAAGTAAGTTTGGAGACCATCATTGATAACAATTTGTGTTCCTTCTAAGATATGAGGCCACAACATAACAATACCCTTCCATAAATTTGAAACTTTATGATAAGCTTGAACACTAAAGATGATATGCTAGTCTAAATGATACTTATCATGGAAAACTTGGGTTCATTAAGCATACTTGTGAAACATTAGCTTGTGACCCACTTTCATCCGGAAGTCTTTATTTGCTTGTCTAAGATTTCATAGGATAAGACCCCTTGCACCCTTTGGTTTGCAAACATTTTGCTAGGATGCAAGATGAGGATTTTGGGAATGTTGAGTCCCTCCCTACAGAAACTTCCTAGATATCTTTTCAATTCCATGCACAAACTCCCTAGCAATAAAGTCATTTGCATAGGATATCAAGGTGTGGTAATCAAGACTGACTGAGTTAACATGATTCCACTTGCCAATGATAAAATTGAGCCCTTCAAGGAACTTAGCCTTTGATGCACTTGATCTAGCACATGTGAGAAAGTTGCCTTCTAAATACATTTATGAAAAAGGGGAATGTCCAAATACCTCCCCAAGTGTGCCATGAGCCCAAAACCCAAGAATGAATTGGTCAAGTTTCTTAGGGTATGGTTGACATTGCAAGAACAATTTATCTTCATTTTTTCTAGACCCATCTTTTGTCTTGATGCATAACAAAAAATCTATAAGTAATGCCAAATAGTCTTAGGTTGCTCTAATGAAGTTTCTATAAAGAGTAAAAGGTCATTTATAAGGAAGAGATGAGATACAGGCAGACCTCCTTTAGCAAGAATAATGGGTCACCATTACTTGAGATCTACTATCACTTGAACAAGGTGGCCTAGCCTCTCCATGCATAAGACAAATAAGTATAGAGACAATGAAACACCTTTTCTTATGCTTTGTGAAACATCAAAGAAATCTACCATTACTCTATTCCATAACACAACCATAGTATTAGAACCCACATAATTCATAATTAGAAAAATTAGTGCAACAAGGAACCCCACTTCTCAAAGCATATCATGAAGAAAGTCCCACCAAACCCTATCATAAGCATTCTCTTAGTCAAACTTGATTGCCATCCACCTTACCTTGCCTTTCTTAAGATGCATCAAATGAATGACTTCCTATGTAATGATGACATTGTCTGTACTGTGGTGTTCCATCCCAAAGTTACACTAGCTAGAATTAACAATATGACCCATTTAGTCTTTTAATCTAATCATGATAGCTTTGGTTATAATTTCATAAATTACAGTGCATAGACTTAATCAAATTATCTACCTTCAAAATAAGGACAAGAAGTGTTTGATTGATTCAATGTACTTTTTCTTGGTCTAAAAAAATATCATCAATCAGACTACAAACTACAAGTGCAATAGTCTCCCATTGATATTGAAAGAACAAAGCTTGAAAACCATCCATAGTTGGCACCTTAAAAGGGCCCATACCGACAGCTTATTTAATTTCGTGCTTGAACATAAGGGTGCCAAGAAGAGAACAACTTGTCACCTCCAACAAAGAAAAGCACCCCTTAAGCAGCTTATGCTTTGATTAATCCCTGTCCTATCTATAGAAGTTAGCCAGAAATCAAGTGACCATACCGTTTCCGTTTTTCATCTTACAATGCCTCAATCCTATTCTTTCGACACCTTGCAATAGCAATGGTATGAAAGAATTTTGTATTTTTATCCGTAAAATCCAACCACTAACATATAGATCACTAAAGCCATGTAATCTCCTCCTGCATTGAAATGGACTCATATTCCTTGTGTAACTCATGCTGGAGGCACTCTAGGTAAGGGTTATTGCTAGATTACAATTTTTGATCAATGCCTTGCTGTTGAGCATACAATTTGCCTTCTTATCTTCATTCCACCTTAAAAATATGCCCATGCTAGTCAATTATTGCGGTTCTAAATTTTGCACATGACTAGCACCAATCATGATCCCTATCCAAATAAGATTTGAATACCTCTTGAAAAGAGGAATGTATCAAGCAAGCTACTAAGAAAACAAAATGGTTTGGGCCCTCTACTCCATTCTCCAAGATGTCTATATGGCTCAAGCAACAAAGGTTCATGGTTAGAATTAAGATAAAGAAAATGGAATGCCATTGAATTTGGCAAGCTCAACTACCAAACCAAGTTGGCAAGTCCTCTATCTAGTTATTCCATTAAGACCCCTCACTACAAGTGAAATGTGGTCTTTTGAATCCTAAATCAATGAGTTCACAATCCAAGGCACATTTTGCAAACTCGTAAATATTACTCCAATTGAGTGTGCACCTCCAGGCTTCTTCTAAGGAGTTAAATATGCATTGAAATCCCTTAACAAGGCGTAAGGACCATCACAAGAGCTAGCAAGTCAAGGTAGCTACTACCATAACTCTTTCCTCTATGGTAGTCATGGAGTGGCATATACAAAAGTCACCAATATTGAATCGAATAACCCCACAAGCTAGATTTTTGTATGAACAAATTGCTAGTGGGTCTCCATAATGTCCACCATCACAACACTATTGTTCTCTGTAAGCTAGATAGCCCTAGAAAAATCAATAAAATCAACGCAAAGGTTAGAATCAAAACTAGTTCACTTGATAATACAACTAATCTATAGACACTTTACTCTAGTTTCTAATAGAGCCAATACAAAAATTATATTCTTGCTATAAATCTCCCTAACTAAAGCAACAAAACCATCTTTACCCATCCCCTTACAATTCCATACTCCAATAGCCATAGAAAAAAGAGAAAGGAAAAAGAAACTAAAAGACTTAACCAAGCCCTATGTATACTCATGATAGCCTCAATAAGAGCCAACATTTCATTTGCTTTAAGTTGATAATTTTAGGAGTACCACCGTATCAAATGAAGCGTCTACTATGAACATTTGTCTCTAACATCATCCCTCCACACTGGTTGTCTAAGCTCAAGATCTAGAGATACATCCTCAATCAGTCTCTTGCCAGTCCATCCCATCTCCAAAGGGTTCAAAAAGGGTTGTTTTTGTCTTTGTGCTAGGCCCAATTTTCAGTTGCTAGGTTTTTTAATTTGAGTGATGGTCCTAGTGATACATGCAATAGATTGAGCAACTTTATTTTTTGATTGCTTTGGCTTTGGTTGTCAATGGGAGGAGCAATTGGTTCTTAGGAAACATGTTGAGTACTTGACTGATCCTTGTCTAAACTAACAGTCAATGCACCACTTAATGGAGCTGCCATCTCTAAATTTGCATTATTATTTTGTCCATTAGGCCATCTAGAGATCATGTCGTCATTAAGAGGCATCACAGCTTGGTTAGCCACAATAATATCCATTAATAATTTTTCCTAGCTAGCACTATTAATGCCATTAATAGCCACAATAATATCCATTAATAATTTTTCCTAGCTAGCACTATTAATGCCATTAATAGCCACACTATTAGAGATCATAAATGCATTTAAGTCTACAACCTAACTCAACAATTTATCACCTTCTTGATTTGCAACTATTACATACTACAAGCCATGGGCTGCCTATGCTGAAACTAACACATTATTGTTCTATCCATTTACTCTCAATTTATTAACTTATAGTAATACTTGCACCCCTAGTCATCACCGGTGTAACATAACACTACCTATTGGTCCTTTGGACCATCGTACAATCATTGAAAGCACTAGTAGCACCTTTATCAGACTTATCCTTGGCTCCCTCAACACTTTCATCCTCCCCTGGTGCTTCTCTTAGGGATATCTAGGTAGGAGTCTTTTCTATGACCATACCCTCCACAGTCAAGTCAAATGAGGTGAAGAACCTCATATGCAATATAAAAGACATGATTAAAAATATCAAACTTAGACAAAAAGCCTTTAGATAAGTTCACCTCAAAGCAAATTTAGTCTGATCAGTGACATCATCTTCTGTCCTTCATTATGGCGAATATAATTCTCATTAACTTTAATAGCTTGTCTAAAGAGATTACCAATTTGTCAAAGGTTTAGGAGATTATAGAATTCAATGGTAACCTTGAAATGTGTAACCAAATAGTCAATTTCTTAATCTCATCCTAGTATAGATTAAGAAATGGTCACCATCTTTGTACCATAATGTAATGGCCTAGCACCAACCAAGGGTCCTCCTAGAGGATAAGGGTGTAATCCTTTAACTCAAAAAAGCATGCCAAATAAAAGTCATTTTCTAAATTGATGAATTCAAAGCCTCCTAAAACCTCTTGCATCTTTTAAAGGTAGGCCTTTAGGAATTGCATTCCTAAATTCTTCATTAAAGGCTTGATAATGAGAGCGTGCTTCCAAGGAGAGCACAAAGACTAATATTTCACAAGATCCATAGAAAATTGAGGACAAAATGGATCAACAATGTTGTCAATTATTTTAGCCACCTTTATTGCATCCTCATCTAAATATTGAGACAAAGAATAATTTGCATGGGTGGAGTTCTCCCTTGCCATAAACTATTACAACCTAAAAGGGTATCCCAATAACATAGCACGTTATACGTACAAATTAGCTTCCCCATAGAAATCCCCTTGTGTTTGTCTTTATTACTACTGCAATGGAGAAGATCTTTCTCCTCCATCGATAGACTACCCTCACCACCATCAGACTGTTGCTTTGCCATTAGCTCTCTTCTAAAGGACAACTAGTTTACATTATGAATCTAATGAAAAACTTAATGTAGCCAAAGTTTCACTTAGTGTTATAAAAATCTTAATTAATTTTGTGTTGACTATTTTAGAAAGTTGTATATGAAAGTGACTAGTAAATCAAAGAACCATTAGACACTTTGCTCATATGAGGAAAATGCTTTTCTTTGCAAAAACATTGAATGCTAATTTTGTCTTGAAGAGTCAACTCGGCACATAAAAGAAAGAGTAATAGTCAATTTCATCATTGAAAAATATAGTTACCATCAATTAGGTCCCTAAAAGAAAATTGTCATCAACTAATACCTAATTCTTTAAAATTACTTCAATTTAGTTCTTTTGGTAAGTGGATACATTAAAATGAAGTTTAAAATGCATTGAACCCTCTTCAACTTTTGTTGATGGCACATGACCCCTTATACTTTAAAAGGTAACAATATACATCCTTGAACTTTTATTATAACCCCTTCTATTAACTTTGCTAACAATTTTAACAGATTAATCACATGATTGTCATAATATCTTTCAACACATGTACAAACAAAATAAAAGAGAATAGGAGATATTATAACTTTTTAAGAGCAAGTGACTATCAATAATCATCATGAGGAAATAGTTATTCCAACACCTACTTATTGGTACCTTTGTGTCATTAGAATGTTGTTACTAATGACTAATGCTAATGTTGCACCTACTTATCAGTTCTTAATCTGTTCAAACACCACCACTTTCTCTCCCAACACCACCTATGAAACCAATCTCGATGAGCTCCTTACTATGCTTTCATTTAATGGCAACCATGAAAATGGTTATTACAACATCACCACTGGCATCAACACCCCTAGCAACATTTATGGTAGCTTTCTTAATTGTGGAGATGTTAGTACTGATACATATTGAGACTGCGTTTCCATTGCAACCAAACAAGTGCTTGAAAAGTGCCTTGTAGAGAAGCAATTTGTTATTTGGTATAATGAGTGTATGTTACATTACTTGAACATGCCCTTCTTCTACACTTTTGACTAGTTGCCTATGGGGTATATATGTGACATGGTGAGTAATAATAATCATACCATTGATCATGATCCCTTTAACTAGGTTTTGGGAAACTTTGTGAACATAGCACCAAAGGTAGCAATAAAGGGTGGAGCAAACAAGAAGCTTGACACTCAAAAAGTAAACTTTAGCAGCTTCTAAACTTTGTACATATTGCACAGTACATTGAAATCAACTGATGTGCTTGGTCTAAGGTGATAAGGCATCTCTGATTGTATGGTGCTTGCATAATTTCTAGTTCATCAACTTCAACCTAATTTGCCTTAGCCTAAAAGAAATTTCCCTTGCTTTTGAATTTCTACAAGACATGTATCTTGTAACACTTATCTACAGTGTGCCTATGAATACCACAATGAGTACATAGTGGGCAAACTCTCTTGGATTTCTATGTATTAGAAGGATTACTTACTGCTATAACCATTGGGACTTCAAACTCAATGAAAGGGACATTATGAGTGATGGTTCATTGACATTCTTTCTAAATCATTAGAGAGAATGCTTTGTTTATAGGTGGTAATGGTTCCATCATAGGTAACTGAGCTCAAATCTGAGTATAGGATTTGTTCAATCCCATTAGGAATTGCAACACATTCTTATTTTGTTTATGTTTTGCTCACAATCTTATTCCTCCACAATTGCATATAGGAGCTAGATGAAGCTCCTTGACTTTGTCCCAAAGAATTTTAAGCTTGGTAAAATATGAATTAACATAAAGAAAACCTTGATGCAAAGACATCAATTCAGATTTCAATTGGAAAATTTGCAATATATTACTCTAGCAAAAACAATTGTAAACATCTATCCACATCTCTACTGCAGAGTTAATATACAATAGTCTATCTACTATCTCCATTTCAACAAAATTCAGAATCCATGACATTACCATGCTATAACACCTAATCCATGCATGGTAGAGTAGATCATTGGGTACAAGTCTTGGTATGAATCAATCAATGAATTTGGAGTTGTTATTTGCTGTCAAGGCCATCAACATTGATCTAGTTCCAGTATTGTAATTAGATCCTTGGAGTTTATGTGAAATCAAAATAATTCTTGGGTAATTAGGGCTGTGAAGGTAGTAAGCGCTCAATGTGTCCTTCAATGGTGGAGTTGGAGGTGGCATCATCATGCTTATTGATGTGTTGGCAAAGTGATTGGAACCTTGAGCCATTTAGAAGAAACAAAACATCAAAGAAATAGAGAAAGAGCTATATTGAATGATTGTGCTTCGATACCATATTTGAAAAAGAAATGAACTGAATGAATGTTATTCATAATGATTTACACAAGAATAGAGTTTTATATAGAAACTTGGGAATCAAAATACAAGTTATGAAAGTGTGTATAGCTAACTTACCTCTTGCCTACATGATAATTAACTTCCTTTTGGTCTAATATACTTGTCACTAGGCAATTATAGTGTATGATTGGCTTGGCAATTTCAAATCTCCTAGCTTGTTGCTTGGGAAATAGGGGGAAGAGTCTTAACACCTAATTGTAATATTGGATATGAATTATAAATTTTTATCACTTTCTTGAATGGAACCGTTTACCTGAACCACAATTGCACACGCAACAAAAGGTTTATGCCTAACATTAGTTGCCAGTCCAACCTCAAAACACTCCATTTCCTTCTTTTCTTCCAACATCAATTAGCACCATTGGCAAAAGTATGGAATTCTACAACATCAACATTGGGAGAAATAGTGAAGACACTATGTATAAGCTCTTCATGTGTTGGGGTGATGTCACTGAGGAGGTGTGTAAAAAATGCATCATAAATGAAAGCTATCAGATATTCTAAAGGTAAATGTATTCCCATTAGGCCATGATTTGGTACAAATAGTGCTTAGTTCACTATTCCATTGGCTGGTTCTTTTCTACGATGAGCAAATGGCCTAGATTTAGTCAAAGCAAAAGTACTAGGAATAATATTTTGGTGTCCAATGAGACAAAATAGGCATGGTAGTTGATGGCATGACAAGTGATACATTGACTGAAGTAGTGAACAGAGATAACAAGAGATTTGCAACAAAATCAGGATGCATTTCTATGAATGAAAGTGTGTATTCTTTTGTACACATTAGATCTATCAAGCCATGATTGCAAGACTTGCCTACGATCTGTAAGGGATGATATTAAGTAATGTTGTCTTGGAAAAGGAATGTTGGTTGGAAAGGTTTTGTATCCTAACTGCATTTTTATGTTAATTAGTTTGATTCAATTTTACAATGACCTTAACATTGTTAACAATTTAGTTGGGGCTAAGGAGTCGAGAACCCCAACTCCTCTTGATTTTGGTACAATAGGATTAACATCTCTAAGAAATGGTTAAGTTCTTTTTCCCTTTTGTTATTAATTGCTTTTCACTCACTATCAACATCATCTTTGCATATCATCCATAATCAAAGATCCTAAAATCGTTTCTCACTTTGATTCTAGTTAGTCATTGAACAAGTCTGTCATCTTTGGCATACGGTATCCCTTTTGAAATAAGGTGTGAAATTGATAATAAAATTAATAGAAGGGGTTAGTTACTCAAAGATAAACTTCAAGGAGTTATATTGTTACCTTTTAAAGCAAAAGGAGATTATATGCATTTCAACAAAAGTTAAATGGGGCTCAATGCATTTTAGCCTAAAATGAATGATATCTCTAATGTGGCAATTAATTATGCTTAGGTGGAAAACTAAAATCAAACATGGTAGTCAATGTATAAAAAAATCCCATTTTATTTGGAAAAAGGGAGTTTTGCTTTAAAATAAAGTTAAAATGCACAGAATTGTCTTAAACTAAGAGACAATTTTAAAAAATTCTTCTAAACTTCAAAATTTTGCATAGAGCTCTTCTTAACTCACTAAAGTTTGCAAAACACTCCATCCATTAGTTTTTCTATTAAATTTTGGGTGGAACCCTAAATCTCTTGGTCAAATCCTAAATTGACTAAGTCAAAAATACCAAAATTCCCCTAATAGATTTGAACCCATACTTTTATGCCCTCTCCCCCAATTCCAATTTTGGATAGTAATAGCAGCCATAAGAATCATACAGGTGCCTTGCATCACTAAGAATACACACTCGAAGGCAACACATTTATTAGCATGAATCCTTGTTACCTCAGCTTGTAGTATTTAAGTTTTGTCTAAAAATACTAGGTTGTTGTATGTGTTCTAAGAGATTATATAAAATGAAAAATAAGATTTTGTAAAAATCTACTAATTAGGCTGAAATGTTCTTATCAACTTAACCTTGAAAGCAATTCCCTTTGCAACAGTATTATTAGCATTTGAAGTGAAAGTAGCACTAAAATGTGTCCTGTCATGGTCATCCCATTTGATACTGTTGGAGTTGCTACTAGGTCCTTCTAGATAACTGCATGGTTTGTCAGCAAGAATTAATACTTTTTTCTGCAATGTAGAAATACATAATCCATACAGTAATCAAACTCCTGTTAAGTTAGCTATCGGTGAAGTCTTAAAGGGTGAAAGTAAAGCCAAGAACTCTGTCAATGTCTCTGTAGCGTCTACTACTTCCGCAAATAGCATGAAGAACAAGAACAGGTGCAAGAGTTGCAACAAAATCTGTATGCTAGGGATTTGGGGAAATGAAAAGAGATTGGGGTTCAAATTGGGGAGAGGACATTAGAATTGAGGGAGACGGCAGCATACAAATTTGGGTTCAAAATTTTTAGGAGTATTTTGGTCTTCTTCCCTGGTCAATTTGGGTTTTGACTAAAGAATTTAGAGTTTCATCTAAAATTTAACAGAAAAACTAATAGGTGGGGCCTTTTGTAAACTCTAATGAGTTGAAAAAAATTTTGTACAAAATTTTAAAGTTTAATAAAGTTTTTAAAATTAGCATTTAATTCAGAAGAATCCTATCCATTTTAGTCTTAAAATAATTAAAAAATAACTTGCAGTTTGAATTTTTCAAAAGAAATCCATTTTGCTTCCTCCCCTTCCCATGACTTCTTCCTCTTTCACTAGCCTGCAACTTCTTCCTTCTCTCTTTGGATCTTTCTATCCGTCAGTTTGCTCTTCAAGTTTCCTTACAAAATTCTCTAATCCAAAGATCTTATTGGCAATTTTACATCATCTTCTCCCCAATTAAGCCTTGAATAACCATTATTTTCCAATTTAATATCTCTACACTCATGTGCTCATTACATCTCCTAATATGTTGTGTAGACGAGAATATCCTTTAATATGACTTCCTATGACAAGATAATCAAACCAGTCAAATACAGAGCTAATTTTTTAATATTAAATCAAGCTAGTACCATTTCCAAGTACCAGCTTCCAGAGTAGTGTGCTATACAAACAAGGAGGAGGTTAGCTATCATCACAGTTGAGGATATCTGCGAAAGTGATAATAGAATGTTAGAATTCATATTTTTCTCCCATGGCAAATCAATTCACGAATTAGCACACAGTCCTCTACAAATTTGTTGTGGAACCGGTGCACCTCCCCAAAATTTTCCTAAACCCTTCTTCGCAGATCTTGTGCCCAACCTCGTGCCTCATCAGTAAGCGCACCCTGGCAGAAATTTCAAACCAGATTCACAACCAAGTTTTCTCGATCCTTCTACTCCGGTCTATGAAACCCAGATCCTTTGAGCATAATTTTCCTATTTCGCTTCTTTCACCTATGAATTTTCAAATCATAGCATTTTGGCAAACCCCTTCTTTAACATCTTTGGTCACAACCCATTAATCTCCCAAGTGGAACCTTACCCATGTAAAACTGGATTACGACAAACACTAAAACACTCATTTCCAAACCAAAAAATATTGCTAATCAGATCCTTTTCTTTTTTTGTCTCAGACATGTACATTGACACATCTGATTTAGTGGGCTACACAAGCATGATTAGAGTGTCACATGGGACATTCTGTCTCTTTCAACATATCTAATTAACAGAAGAACTAAACTAACGTATTTTTTAGAGAAAGAGATTATTAGTGCACGACAATATTTTTCTAAGGACTTAAGCTGAGGGTAACTATATTTTTCAGGGACAAAATTAACTATTTATTAAAAATAAAATATTCTAAGCATACTCACAGATAGAAAGCAAAGTTAACATCGAAAAGAGGCAGAAATAATATTACTCTAAAGATTAAGCTACAGAAGAATCAGATTTCAAAAGACGTACTGAAAAGAGGTTAGCTTTGGCTCCTAAAGAACTGAAGCTCAAAGACAGAATCTTATGAAAAAGGAGACGAGGGCAAAACAAATAAAATCTAAACCGTTGGGATTCGAATTATTTAACTTGTTTCTGCATATAAATTTTGGAGAAGACTAAACAACAATGATAGATAAAACAAGAAGTAATAAAAGATAGAGATGTTCTCGAAATTTTCATTCAAAACCTCCAAGAGTCTCGATACTGTGAAAGGAAAATCCACTTAGTTAAAAGAGGAGTCTCACTGTATTCAAAAGGGAAACCCACTCTTTAAAAGAGTACCTATCATAAGCTTTTTAACTTCCTCTTTAGTGCTACTCTCTATCTACTCCGTGAGCTCTCTAGGTTAAAATACTACTTATACTCTTTATGTGTCTTGTATCCAGCTTTAAGAGGCAACTGAAATAAATTAGTCATAAGAAGCTTGAAAAAATTTACTTACTTATTGTGGAAATCTCAAGTTAGTCTTGGATACTGGAAGTAGGCTTTGTTATAAGCTAAAGCAGGATAAATTTACCAGTTTGATTCTCTCTTCCCTTACTCTTTTAATTTCTATGAATTACTTCTATTTAAATTTTCTTTCCATACTTTTTGAAGAAGCACTCTAGTTGAATGGAAGAAAAGCCATAGCAAGAAAACATTTCAACTTGTACTCTTAACTCAGCCATTCTGCAGTCTGAAAATGTTTGAATGTATTCAACCCTATCAATTTATTGATAGGTATGACTAATTTAAAATTTGTAATGACCAAAGATCATTGACATACAACTACTGATCATCATTTTCACTTTTTATGTCTTTTAAAAAACTGTCATGCAACCAATGTGGGACTTTGTTTACTTTGTATAATTTGTTTAACAATCACAATTTGTTGCTTATCGATTAGTTTATAATAAATAAATACATTCATTTCTGCAAAGTTATAACTACATGTTTAAATGAAGTGTATGTATAATATTGAGTAATATAAAGAAAAAATTGCTAAAATATTTCTTAATATAAGCTACCATTGATTATTTCAGTTTTAAAAAAATATATTAAATATGTTACCCAATTAACTCATACTTATTATGTTAAAAGTGATCTAGTAAGTTAGGTTAAGGATGTGAAAGGCAACTATGTATGTAGAGCCTATTGCTTTAGCCTACAAAGGGTGAGCTAGAATTAAAATTTTTAATAATGACGTTTAAGTCTCCTCTTTTGTCCTGTAAAAGTGTGTGTGTATATATATATATATTGGTGGTCTCCCCATTAGAGTTATTTAATTGCTTTGTGGAGAGGGAAAAGAAGGGCAAGAATCTAATCTTAGAATGCACGTGTTTTTAGGATTGCTATTGCAAATGCTTTAATCTCTTCTTTTAGCGGAAACTGTTCGAGAGTTTGTGTAGTTTTAAGTTAATATAAATTCAATTTAAATTTCTATCATGTAGTATTAGAGTCTAAATAATTCTTGACTTAAAATCGTAAATCTATTTTCTGATATATTTTGCATCTTTAAATTAAAATACCAGATGTGTTGTGTTATTTTACATTTTGTGGATTTTCTTTACTCATACACGCATGAAATTGGGAATCATGAAGATCTCTCATATGTTTTTGTGAAAAATTTTGCCCAAATTCGTGCTTAAAAACTTGAATATTTTTACAAAGCCGCTGGGTATATGATCTTGATTCCATTGGGATGCTGTATGTTATCTTATTTTTATTTTGAGAATTTGTTTATTCTTGATTTGAGATTTTCATCCATGGATAGAATTTTCGCCATGGGTTCTCCCCGGATTGGCACCATATGCTTAAAAAATTATTCGATGATCAATTTTGATCATGCATGAGATCAGAGTTCGATCCCATTTAGCCAGAAGCCTTCATCCCAAAATTTGCGAACCATGGCCAAATATTTTTCTTATTCCCATAATTAATTAAGAAACAAAACCTGAAATCAGAGAGGTGATTTTTCGATATGGACTGGAGGCTTTTCTCCTTGATCCAGATGCAAATCCTTGACTTAATTCCCCTAATTTTTCGAGGCTTATACTCGGTTTGGACCATGTCTGGCGATTCTGATGATCCAGATGGAGTCATTTGCGAATTCCTTACTGGGTTTGAGAAATATTTGAGGATCAGAGGCTAATTGCCAGAAATTGGAAATGTTATTCGTAGAGCTCCATTGCAAGATTTAAGACCAATCCTTCAATCATATTTGCCCAACTACTTCATAGCAGCTTCGTTGAAGATAAAGGCCACACACACAGGGCATCACCAGACTGCGAAAGCGACCTCAACTCCGAACAACCCGGCAACAACCCATTCATCCACCAGCATCGCTGTCGTTCCTGCAGATAAGTCGGATTGTTTTGGGGTGGCGGGATATGTCACACCTATATCTAAAAATAGGTGTAGTTATGTATAGTAATTAAATTAGAATCTAGAATTTATTTTGCTTTATACATTATAATTAAACAGGTTAAGTAGATCATGACATTTTAACAATATGCATTAAAATCATACCATCAATATATTTAAAAATATATAGAGTTAAGTGTATAAATAACCACATAAGAAGTATATAAATATAAATACTATTTTATATTAACTAAAATAATGGGTGTAGTTAAATTTAGTTGTAAATGGACAATAAGTAAGTGGCTTTAATGTAAGTATATATCAATGAATTAGGTGGCTGCCAACAATTTATAACTATTTTCTTATCCCTCTCTCCCACATTTGTTAGTTTAAACTATTTTTCCTTCTTTTTATTTCTCTTGAAGTGGCTCACATACTGCATGTTACATTCAACTTCTAATTTTATCATTTTTTTATATATCTGCTTACATGCCTCTCTCTTCCTTTCATATTTCCAGAAAGTTCTTCCCACCTAACATCACTTATTGACATCCGTGTCCTCTCACTTCCTTTCCTCTATGCATGGTGCCTTTTCTCATCACACAAAACGGAGCTCGCCCCTTCTCTCCTACATTTTTCTTGTTCATTTCCTTTCCTTTATAGCCATTGCTCTCTTCTATTAACCGGTACTATTCCTTTTCCTTTCCGGCCATTTTGCTCTTATGTCTTGAACACACACAATTGTCTCTCTGTTCTTTGGTTGTGATTAAAATTTCAAGTTGTGCTAGCGTCTCTTCCTACATAATAGAATTAATTAAAGATCTGGGCTCCATCAATTTGCTTTTCTAACAAAGTGAGTCGCTAGCTTCCATTTGCATGTCACTAGTTTCAGTTCTGTTAAAATTTATTTTGACTGAAAGGATATTTGGTTTGTTTTAATCAAAATGCATGTGGCGGTTAAAATTGTTAAACTGAGAAATTGGGTCTTTGGTGTTTTTCAATATTTTAGTAACTTCCATTTTGGTCTCCATAACCTGTGTTAGGCTTCCTTAAATTTTGAGAAGAAAATTTTAAATCTTTGGTAAAATTATGGTACTTACTGAGACTTGGAAAATTAAGTTCCAATTTGTCTATCTTGAATCATTGTGAGTATAATGCATGGGTATTAGTAATTATGTAAGTAAAATTTGCTAGCTGAAATCCCTGGACAGCTGCCATTGTTTTGAGTTTTTCTTGAGTTATAGGTATCAAATCATGAAATTTCAAAGGCATTATAAAATTGACACATAAGCTTCAATTCATATGATTTTTGTGTACAAATTCTGTCATATCCAAGACTAAATATAAGTGTATTGGTGTATAGTAATTAGGATTAAGACTTCGAGTTTATTTTATTTTATTATTAGGCTAAGTATTTCATGAATCTTCATGCATGTGCATTAGATTCATGCCATGAAGATATTATATATATATATATATATATATAAATAAAATACATAATTTAAGTGAATAAAAGATTACTAAAGAAATTTATAAGAGATTAATTGCTCATGATAATTAAACTAGTGCGTTTAAACAAATCAAATAGTGTTCAGTATAAGTGAATGGTAATTTCTGTACATATATTGATTCAAAGTTTTGCAAAATCATTTACTCAGATTTCTTATCTCTCTCTCCGTTCACTTTTTTCCTTTTGATTCAGTTTTCTTTTCAATTTATTTTCTCTTCTCTTTGCTTTTAGTTTTACACGTGCCTAACTATTTGGAGGCTAAGTGTTATTCCTCCACTTGCTCATCTCCTTTTACCCACATTTGTCGGCTACATCACTATAAGAAATCAAGAGATTTCCTTCTTCCACACCTACCCCTCTTCCTTCCTTGATAGTCCATCCCTTTTCCT
Source organism: Dicorynia guianensis (assembly GCA_037013595.1). Classification (NCBI taxonomy): domain Eukaryota; kingdom Viridiplantae; phylum Streptophyta; class Magnoliopsida; order Fabales; family Fabaceae; genus Dicorynia; species Dicorynia guianensis. The sequence continues at coordinate 6,665,559 of JASUAB010000010.1, forward strand.
ATTCGCTTTCAATCTTTGGCTACATGCAACTTCAAATTTCGTCATTTTCCACTTGATTATACTCTAATAAATGCTCTTATTCTCACCCAATTAATCTTTTCCATTTTTTTTTTTTTTGCTTTAAATGAACCATAGTTAAAATATTTTGAGGTAGTTGTCAAAGCACAAATATAATTTAACAGCGGTTAAACTTTGCAAAATGAAAAATTAATTCTTAGCAGCAGTTATAACTTCCGCTAAATATTATATTAAATTTTTAAAATCATAAACAGTTATAACCTCAAAAATATTCCAGTGATTTATAAGAAAAATACTTAAGCCGCAGCCAGCACTTACAAGTTAATCTTATACAAATCATTCTTCACAAGAAACAATTATCATAAATTTTCCAGATCTCAAATTAACCAATAAATTGAGAAGAAAATAAAACAAGTTTTCAAATATTATCAACTACAGGCTCAATTGGGAGGGAATGATCAATCTAGAATGTGCTAAAGCATTACACATTAATTTCAGCATCTTCTCCCAAACTCCATCGTACCATCAAGAGATCACACTTCACTCAAGTTGATTATACAGAGTCGTATGAAATGAATCAAATAATAATGACATCTTCAAGTGATCATTCAGCTGCATCAAGTCAAAAAAGTAGGAGGTTTCATTTATAATTTTAGGATACTTAGTCATTAACAGCTACAGTGGCAGCTTTCGTACACCTGTGCCTCTGAATCCACCATTGCTCTCCTGGATCCCAAGCACCCATGAAACAACAATATTCTTATTTAGTTCCATATGTCTAATAGTCACTGCATTAGATAAAAGACTTCAGCAAAGAATAATTGGAACCAGAGACGAAGACTTAAGAAATGAGAAAGTTAAATTCTTGAAAATGTGAAAAATTAAGAATTGCTACTCGGTAGGAAATTAGTTGTTCACATTTTACAAGAAAATAAGTTGTAAAGTGAGCGATTGGCATTTCATTGTCCATTTATCTTAAACCAAGCACAAAAGGAGGAATCAACCAAGGAAGAAGAAGAATGTATGTACTAAACAGAGTAATAAGCGTTCATCAAGGTGATATCTTGGGTAAAAGAAAATTCATATCTGAAATAAAAAAAAATACATTCACCTTATTAAGCCTTGTAATTAGCCTTAGATTAGCCAATTAATTATACAATCATACTATAAATAATAGAAGAGAGAGGTTAATCTCTCTTTGTTTTCTCTCCAGTATCAATAATCAACATCTTATGTTCAAATTTCAAAATGCAATTCAACATGCAAGTCAACCTATAGTAAATAATAAAAGCAATACTATCACAGAATGATCTAACTTCAAATCTCAGTCCTCCTCAGATTAGGAGTCTAACTAAGTAGTGATCACTGCTTTGATCATATCTGGAATTGTATCCATCTGATTAAGGTAATTTAAAAGGCTATAGAAAGTTAAGAGGAAGGCTTACAAATTTCATAATGAGCCAAGCCCAAATTCTATTAACTTCTAGTCCAAAATTAACTTGTGATAGGTGGCACAGATTCAATAATTCTGGACCACACCTATTTTGTAAGGCCCTTTGGCAATCAGCAGCTGGAGAAATGTCTTTTCTGACATAATTCAGTTAGAGACATGACCTAGAACATTTTATAAAGGCTTCTTAGGGTTTTATTTTATTATCATCTATTGGCACACAAATATGAACACTTGTTTTACAATTTTAGCATGCCAAGCCTAATTTTTCTTTTCAATTCATGAGGATTTCAAGCTCTAACCATGTGTTGTTAGTATAATTATCTCAACAACATTATTTCTACTCCCTTCTATGAAGTTAATTCATGTCATTCAGATTAGAAAGATCATAATATTTGTCTTGATTGACTTAAATAGTGTGCTTTAAGTTAATTGAATGAATATCTATTGCTAGATTTAAAGATTATGATACATAATAGTCCTATTCATGATCAATTGAGTAATAAATACTGATTGCAATTATAGACAAATTTTCATTTTGATTACTATTGATAATGCAACCTAAGTTAAATAATTTGAGTTTGTATAATTGTTGTTTAGATCAATGTAAACTCTATGTTCTTAATGCTACTATTATATTAAATCTAAAGAATTTGTTCTAAGTTGCCTAGTAGTTAGATGTTAGTAGAGAACTTGTTTCATTAATTACGATTAATGAAAATTTTAGACAACAGAACTTATTATTATCAAGAATTGATAATTTTATAAAAGGATAGAATAACATTATCTTTGGTTGTTTCTATTAACCATGACGGCAAGATTGAACCTAGAATTAGAGTTGTCTTTACATCATTTTTCTTCTTGTAATTTTTTCTTTTTGTTTTCTTACCTAATATTTAATTTAATCAATCTTCAAACCTCCATCTTAATTTGTGTTTTAATTTGAGAAAACTAGAATTTAATTGACGACATTCTTTGTGAAATCAAATTTTACTCATATTATCTACTAGTCAACAATTGAGAGTAGGATATTTTATTTTTGGAGTATTAACAACACGCCGCCAACTCTTACTCCAACAGACTACACTTGTATATGTCACTTAGTTGATGACTTTTCTTGGCTTTTCCTTTATAGAAATGTGTGGTTTTCATGATTTTTGAGGTGGCAACTTTAATCAAAGCTCAGTCAAGGAATTGATCTTGTTTCTCCCAATCAATAAGTTTTTGAAGTACAGCTCTTGATCCTGAGATTAATGTGTGCAAGTGGAGCCGTTGAATTGTAACCTGACAGCATCCTTAGAAGCTGACAGCATCCTTAGTAATCATGACGTTTATTCATCAAATAATTCATTTTGCATATTTTAATTAGCATTTCTATATATTTCAACAATTCATTTTGCATATTTTAATTAGTATTTCTATATATTTCAACACCTACAATCAGATAATACTTTTCAAAACAAGGATTTATTAACCAAATATAACTTGCCCAGTCAAAATAACATTGAAAGAAAAAAAAAATTAAAATTTAATACAGTGTTCGGACATTAGATTATATGTCTTGGTCTAAACAGCTATTTATTATTGTATATCAATTGTAGAATGTAAAAGGACTGGAATGTAATCCTTAAATGCTAATTGCTTATAATGAACAGTCAGCATAGTCCCATTTCTTTGGAGGATAAAATTAGTGACAATGGGGTGGACGCGACCGATAATGAAATAATGTTTATAGAATATATAACACAGTGATAAGAATTTAATGTCACCCTAAAAACGAATTATCCAATCTTCCATCAGAACAAGCACCACACTCTGCATTCATTTGACTCGGGCAAACTCGTCTTCTTCAGTGCTATTTCTCCTATACTTTTCTGCCTCAATTACCATGGAATGTCAAATCTGAAAACCACAATATTGTACAATGACGAGAGGGTCCAAAATTTCAATAAACTTGGCATACTCCTTTAGCGACAGCGATTAGCATAGTGAAATGTACATAGAAGAAAATTAGCATTGCATATACACACTTGTTGGGTGGGCTCTCCAATAAAATTTTCTGTCATAAACTGAGGAAAATTTCAAGTACTAACAAAAACACATCCAACTAAAATCTGGATAGCTTTGGGAGGGCAAACAACTACCTAAATCCTCGTCAAACACGCTTTTTTCTTTCCCCTAGTGTTGGGGTCCCTACTTGGTGTTGGCCAACTTGCTCGCTTGGTCCACCCTTTTGTAATGTACCCCCACTAGACTCATGGACCCTATATGCTAATCAAAAGCATTGTCCAGTGGAATTTGGATGCAGACCCAGTCAATAGAGTCCTTTCAAAATCCTCCTTCCTCCCTCCATACATACATACATACATATATATATATATATATATAAACAGTGACATCATTAGTTATTATACCACAACAAAATAAATTAATTCAGAAATATCGTACAAATAGAATATATGTCCTATATCAATTAAAAGTTGCCACTGTCTTTCTTCTTAATTTACAATGAGTTCATTAGTATCATGATCTGCATGCAAACAAAGTAATACGGTTAAAAAAAAATGCATGTAAGTGGGAATTGAATTTGATTTTATTTAAACTAATACAACCTGTAAATCAAATCATTCCTTTACTCCTATAGATTAATTGTGAGATTCAACTAATTAATAGGCTTAAGTTATTAAATATGAGTATTTTATGAGAATTTAGTCGTTAAACATCTTTTTCCTAAGTCAAAGAGGACCTTTGGGGTATAAACTAATATTATAAGACTGAAATATATAGAATCCTCCTTCAACTTTTTGTGATATGCATTCACCCATTTTACTTTGAAGCATAGTAATCTATCTTTTAGACTTCACATAATATGCGATTAACCTTTATGTGTTTTGAAACATACCAATGTACTTTCTACACTTTAATCAATGTGCAATTAACCCCTAAACCTTAAAGCATAAAACTTTAAACCTTAAAGTGTAAACATCATACTCTAAAATTTAAACCCTAATATATCATTTACCTTAAACTCTAAAATAATAAATTCTTAACTCTAAATTCTAAACTTGAAAGCCTAAACCCTAAACTCATACATCATAAAACCCTGAATTATAAATGCTAAACTTTACACTTGAAAATAATGAACAATTATAGCATTAAATTCTATAACTTAATTCTAAAACCATAAAACCTTCAATTTTAAATCTTAAAAGTTCCAAGGCTAAGGGTACCATAAGGTTTTAGAGTTTTGTATTTAAGATTTTATAATTTAATGTTATTTTGTATTTATTATTATGATTTTAAAGTTTTTAATTGAAGGGTTTATGGTTTAAGGTTATATAAGGTAGGGTTTTATAATTTATGATTTAAGCATTTTAGGTTTTAACTAAGGCATATAATTTAAGATTTAAAATTTTGTGTTTTAAGATTTATGGGACTTGAGGTTTAGGTTTTAGAGCAGTTGCACACTAGTTAAAGTATAATGAGTTCATTATTACATTGCAAAGTATATGGGGATTAATAACATGTTAAGTGAAGTTTATGAGATACATTGTTACATTTCAAATTAAGTCCGTAGATGTTCATTGCACATTAAAAGTTGAAGAAAATTTTATATATTTTAACCAAATCATATCAAATTAGAAAAAGAAAGTTACAATAGAGCTAGCATATGCAATGAAGAAAGCCAACAATAAATGATTGTTTACATTAAAATTGAAAAGTTAATTAAAATGATATCAAGTAGTTTGTTTTGAAACTTGTAAAAATAACATTGTTTAGGTACTAGAGTTAAATCTTATAATAGAGTTTTATGTTGTTAATCATAACTTTTTATTCTTTTGTCAACAAAACATTACTTATACAAACAATAAATTATGTTCTTCCTCATGTGAAGCACAAATACCATCTAATTCTAAAAAACTTTACTTCCAGACGCACTCTTGTAGCAACGGCGATGCCATGTAGCGATTAGAATAGCAACATTCGGTATAAGAAAATAAGCAATTCATGCATATTGATTAGTGGTCCCTCCAATAGAATTTCAATCTTCAACTGTGGAAATATTGAAGTACAAACAAAAACACAGGCAACTAATATCAGGCTCATTAATGGAATAAAAAATAATGGTTATGAAATGTCAAATTTGCGTGTGACCTGATAAGGAACACAAGCAAACGTGGGATGAAGTCAAGGCTGAAATTGACGACGCTTCGTGATGTTCCTTTTTCCGTAATTTATGACCATTTTGGGTTGATGGTGCCTGTCCTTTGGTGTTGGTGTGCTTATTTCATTTTAAAATGAATTAAACTTAATATGTGTATATCTTAAACTCTGACCCTATTCATGGACGCAAGACGAAGTTAAGAATGACACCAAGTTAAGAAAAAAATTTCTTTGTTAAATTATGATGAATTTTATTTCTTGCTGAAAATAGACCAGAAATTCAAAATTTTTTTATTATAAAATTTATTATAATTATTTGAAATTATTTGATTAATTAATTAAAAACCATAATTTAAATTTCAAAATTTAAGTTTTAAACAAAATAAAACGACACAATGAGCCAAGCATAAATAAAAACAAAAGCAGCAACCAATCATTTTCCAAAAGGGTAACTGATATTTGATGAATTATAAGTTGTGTACATCTCCGCACCAGTACTAGTCATCTTTTTAGCTTACAGCCTGTATCAAGTGTTTAATTAAAAATTCTGTTAGATGTTGACCTAGCTTGTATAAAGTAATGCGGTAAAACAAGAAAAAAAAAACATGTAAGTGGGAATTGAATTTGGTTTTATTTAAACTAATATAACCAATACATCAAACAGTTCTTTTTTCTTACAAATAAAGTGTGGGATTCAAATGATTAAGTTTGGGATAGTGGAAGCTGACTGTGTTCCAAGCTAAAATTTAGACTAAATGCATGGACTTGAATATTAGAAATCACTTTTGTTGGAAGAAGTGAAATCATTCAGTTCTAAACTTCGGCGAGATTTAACCTCATGATATTTCACAAAAAGAAAAAAAAAACTGTTGCCCTTTCCTAATTGTAAACTTTCTTTAATATAAGATTTCAACATTTCATGTTTATTATTATTATTATTTCTTTAAAATTTTCATATTTTTATTGCTTCTTTATTTATTATTTTTCTCTGGTGAGAGTAACCTGTTCACATCCTTCTATTATCTTTTCATTCTTTGAATTAATAGATGGGATATTGACAAGGGCAAAACCAATAATATCTATTAATTCAAAGAATGAAAGGATAACATGAGGCTGTGAATAGGCTATTCTTGCCAGAGGAAAATAACAAATAGGGAAACAATAAAGATGTGAAAATTTTGAAGGAATAATAATCATTAAAACATGAAATGTTAAAAATTTTATATTAAAGAAACTTACAATTAGGAAAGGGCAAAAGCTTTCTTTAGTTGCTACACGAGTAAAACTTTAACCCACATTTTGTGTCGATTTTTGAAAATACTCAAAATATGAAAACTTTAAAACATTGAGAACACTTAGAGGGAGATTTTGGATGGAGGATAGTCGTGCCCTTTACATCACAAAATTAGTCTTACATAGATATTGATAATCGGATTTTATTCTAGCTTGAATTCACGGACTTGAGAAGTCTTCAGACCTGGAACATTATTGAGCATTTAATGTGCGGATTTTAAAGACTTTGGAATCCGAATTTATTACTTTTATTTACTGTAGAGGAGCATCTTCTTTTGCTTTGCTGACAAGTCTTTGTTTGCTTTGTGATTTGGATAAGATTCTCTTATCTTCTGTCAGCCACAACTGTGTTTTGATTATTGACTATTATTAACTGGCTTTTACTTTGAATTTTCTAACTTGATTCCATAACTGTCATATTTGTTCAGGAAGTGACTTGGTGATGATTCTCATTCTAATGACTTTTCTTCATTTGAATTAACTGAAAAGGCAAGGGTCAATACTTTCTGTTTATATTGTGCTTTATTTCGTGCAGAAATATTAACCAAAAATGGTGCTAGTGTATTGAAGATGTAAACGCAGCCAGTTTTTCCAGGGTATTGGGGAAGAAATACTGATTCTTCCATGCCTGAAATTTATTTAACACAATTTCTTCTACAAACTCCTTTCACCATCAGACTTTGAAAGTTCCAACTATGGAATCGGGATATCATTCAAGAAGAACTAGAGAAAAATTATAAGTGCAATGGATAATCCATTCAATACTCACCAAAGAACAGAAAGATAAAAGTTTTGCTGTGGAGGGATAGTTACTGCAGATCTTTTAAATTCTTCAAAAGTCTTTAATGGCAAAAGGATAACAAGAAGAGGGCCTGTGCGGAGGAACCATGTTGGATAGGTGATTTGGATGGCTTTAAAGGAAATCTACTATGAATGGGTTGTCAAGGGTTGAAAATGGATACTATACCATGCCTGCTGGTAGTCATAATAGGCATATGATGGTCAATCAGTGTTGAAAGAGAAGGCTTTTGGTGTTGTCGGGTGTTGATTCCATCTGTCAGGGAAACTTTTAAGATCTTTAACTTTGAATAATTGGTTTTGGTTGGGTCTCGAGGGTCTTTCTTAGGTATTATCTAAAATGAATTAGTCTCGATTAGGATGGGTTCACAGAAGCGTTTATTCTTCTTAAACCATGAGGAATCTAGGTCCATCCTTTAGGGAAGATTTTCTGGGGTACTTGGCTGGGAGATAGGTTTAAGAGTTCAGTTTTCAAAGGGATAATGGGCAACACGAAATATTTACTTTTGAATTGAAAGGGATTTTGGGCCTCAGGGTTTACTGTTTGGGTTATTAAAGGAAGAAATTTATTTGCATTTGCAAGGGAGGATTGTGTTAAAGCCGTAGAAGTCAGTTTAAATTTATTTGTCTTGGCAGTGTAAGAAGTGCCTATTAATGCTGGATTAGCTAGGGAGGCTCTTTGGTTTGTTGCCAAGAGGCATATCAAATTTTGCTTTTGAAGGGCCGTGAGGTCGGCTTATCATTCATATCAAATTATTATCTCCTTTGACATGTTTTATTTTGGAATCAAGACAAGATAAAAGTGATTGTCATCTGACAATATTCTGTTTAGAAACAAGGTTTTGAACATCTTTTTATAAAATATCTTTAGTTACTTTGCAATCAACTTTTAAAACAATTTTTATTAACCAAATTGTCTTGAAATTTGTTAATGCATAAAACTATCAATAAATTTTCTTTTTTAACTATACTATATTTTAGTTGAGCATTATTTCGAGAACTGGAGTGATAGCGAACAATTTGGTCTTTGGAAGTAGAAGGATAAATTTGTTTAAGAATACCTCCAAAGTCAAATTTAGAAGCATCTATTTCAACAATCATTGATACATTGGGATGAGAAATTCCCAAGTAAGGAAGGGACTTTACCAGATATATTATTTAAAGGATAGCATTAGTCATTTCTGATGGTCCTGCTGGAGCATTCGGGAAGAGGTTTACATATAAATCAAATATTAGGAATGAATTCCAAACTCTAATTGAGACAACCAAGAAATAGTTGTTTTTTGTCAAATTTTATTGATCTACTGATTGGGGTAATGGTTCCTTGAATATTCTGTCCAAAAAATCTTATGTTAGAATGGAAAACTTCATTTTTCTAGTAGACATAACTAAACCATTATATTTTACAGCTTTTAAAAATATATTTAGATTTTTAAAATGTTCATCTATTAAGTTGAAGTAAATCAAAATATCATCTAAATATACTACGACAAAGTTTAAGTAAGAATTAAAAAAGTCATTCATTATATGTTGAAATTCAGAAGAAACTTTTTTTAATCCCATAGGAATTACATTTCTTCCTAATGACGAGAAGAGACAGTAAAAGCAATTTTATATTTGATAAAACTTGATTTTATATTAAATCTAGAAAAAGATTGTGACTTCATATGATTTTCATAAAAAATCTCTCTTATTAGGAATTGGATATCTTATACATTTAAGACTTTATTAAGAGGTTTATAATTTATTACTACTCGTACTGCTCTTCTTTCTATTTCACAAGAATTCTAAACATAAAAGGTGGGCACAACTCCAAAGAGATTTACTAAGTCTTATTAATTTTTTTTATCCAACTACTCTTGAATTTCTTTTTTACAATATTCAAGCATCTCCTTAGTCATCTGAATAGGTCTTGCTTTAGTAGGAATATTTTTACTTTCATGGAAATCATCTTCATAAGGAAGAGTTACCGTGTGGGTGATCTTCCGTTCCAAAAGGTATTAGAAATATCAACAAAAATTTCTTGAATTATTTCATCATTTAATTATTTCATTTTTTCTTGTATTTTCTTATCTTTTAGTTCTTCTTCAACTCATTTATGATTTATTTCTTTAGAAAGAAAAATTATTTTTCTTATTTTTTTGAGTTAATAGATTAAAATATTGATGTTCTTCCATAGCATTTATTTCTCTTTCAGTTTTAGGGTGAATGAATTCAAAACAAAGTTCTTGATTTTCTTGAAGAGTTATTATGCCTTTTTCTATTACCTGTAAGGGATAGATTTAGGTTAGGAAGGGTGTTCCTACAATTATCTATTCTTTAATGTTTTTTACCAACATAAACGTATTAGGAAAGCTTATTCCTTTATTACAAATATAAGCTCGTGGAACTTTATAATGAATGTTTAGGCTTTGCATAAAGATTTTTTATAATATTGAGTAGTTATTAAGTCTTATTGGATGCAATTTAAGTCTACTCCTAAATCTATTAAAGCTATAAAAGTTTTATTAAAACCATTGCCAATTTTTTGTTGCATTGCCTTTATTCTATTAAGGAATCTTTGATTTTGATTTAGGAAACCATTTCATGTTTAAGCTCGCTTGCTAAATTTTCTAGAGAATTTTCAGTTTCTAAATTTTTTTCTTGTAATTCTCTTACTTCTTTTAAATTTTAAATTTTCTATTATCTCAGGGATTCCTAAGGGTTTCTCTTTTTCTTGATTTATTTTTAGAATTTTGATTTGATCATAAGGTTCAAAATCTAAGGGTTTTTTTTTTTTTTTTCTTCTTCTCCTTCTCTTGTAACATTTTTAAGTTTTAAAAGATTTTTATATTTTTTGTCTAGGTCCTCTGTTTTATGTATGGCTTCTATTATCAATCTGGATTAGCTAATCAAGGTATTAACTGAGGGTGACTGTCGGGGAGAATAACAAAGTCCTGGCTTGCAATTATTAGGGCACATATTATTGTCTTTTGACTCTGTTTCTTCTTCTTTTAATTGTTCTATCAAGGGTTCTTTCTTTAATGTAACAGATTCTTCACCTATGTCTTCTTCATTACTCTCATAAAGGAAGATTCTGGCTATTTGTTCTCTAACTTCATCTTCTAGACTTAGCTCATTTATTCTCTTTTTAACGTAGCAATTTTTTGCTATGGAATAATAATTCCTGGTTGTGGGATATAGCTTAAAGTTTTTGACATATTTATTTCCTCTTATTCTATCTAATTAATTATCATCGATTTGTTCTATCATTGTGTTGATAGTTAAACTCTTTTGTTTATCATAAAGTTTTAATTTAGAAATTTTTTTTATTAATTTCATCTACGATTTCTGTCTTAGATGATCTAATTTTTAAATCTTTTATTTCTTCATCTAAAATCTATAAGGCTCAAAAAGTTGTTTAGCTAATTCAGGAGGTTTGGTATTAGAGGTAGACAGTTTATCTTGATTAACAGTGGTTGCTAGATCATGCAAAACTTTATTAGTATAGTTTAACTTATATTGAGTATTATTTATGTCCTTCTTAGAAGCAGAGGTTTCAATTTCTTCTGGAGGCATCATTTTAAAGGGTTAAGCTGTTATTTCAACATTATTATCCATATGTGGGAAAATTATTTCTTCTAAAAGAGGAATTTTATTCACTTTAGTTTTATCTCTAGCTGAGGGATACTTTCTAAAAGTTTAGCCTCTAAAGTGTTTAAAATATTTTCTTCAAAAAGGAAGGGATATGATATTCTATTTTTATTAAGTGATTATTAAACTGTTCTTTATATTTAACCAAAATTAATGGTGAAATATTAGAAAATTTCCATTTTCATTTTTCTTCATTTTCAGGTGAATAAAAAGTTTATCTAATTTTTTCTTTTTCTATTTCAGAGGTTATTATCATGTTAAGTTGATTAAAATTGTTTATCTCAGATTGAGGGGGAGAATTGTTTTCTTGATTAGTGGAAGGAACTTCCACTTGATATTTTGGTTGAGGGACTCCATGATGCTATTGTACACCTTTAAGCTTTAATCCTTTCGGTATGGTGGTTGTTTCAAAATCTATAGACCTTCTGGAGGGTCCAATAGATTCAACAGGAGAGGATCTAACAGAGCAACTTCGCCTGAAGTTTACCGATTTATATTCTTATTTTATTAAGAACAAAAGGTTCTTCTTGCTCTAGTGGAAGAATATCTTCTAAGTCCCAATCTAGGCATCTAAAAACTTCTTCATGTTTTAAATCTTTTGGAGTTATATAATTTGATTATTTTAAAGTTTACCTGAAATCGTAGGGTTTCTTCTCTAGAAGAAATGTTTAAGGTTTTTGGTTCTGTATTAGACCTTATGGCTTTATAATATAACTTATGTATTACTTAAAGGGCGCAGGCATTTGGTGTCCAAGTTCCTTCTAGAATGTTGACATGTAATTTAATGTTATGCATATTATTTTTAAGTGATTTTAGGACTAGTGTAATTAGCAAAGTTATTGAAGAAAGTGGGACCATCGTTTCGATTAGTCTCTAATATTGACAAGATTTAATCTTTAAATTTAATGAATCTAGAATCTCTTAGACAGAGATGGACAACAGTGTCTGCCCCTAGTCGATATAGGGTTTGACGATTAATCCTACATGGGTGAATATTTCTTCTAATAAGAGATCTAAAGTGTCTTGGAGTCTTCCCAAAACAATTGTATGTGCTCAAATTTTAATGGCATATATAGTCATATGAAATTTTATCTAATAATCCTTTTTGATAAACACGTTTTATATTTCTTTTGGGAATAGTCCAAAATTTAATTCTTGCTCGCCATCTTCAATTAAAACTTCTTGTTTATAAACCAAAGTATAATCTACTACAGACTTACTTGGATCATTAGCCCTTCTAGACTCACCTATTTTATCTGTTCCTTTTAAAATTTTCTTTATTAACTCTGCCATCTTTATCAAACCTAAAAATCCTTAGTCGACTCTATGTGTAGTTAAAAATATCATTAATAGTGAACATGATTTACTACCTGTCCTATGTATTACTGTGGTTCTTCTACCTTCCACTTACACCTAGAAGACTTTCAACATTTTAAAGTTGAATTCTTACTGTAGCTGTGAACAAAAAATAGCTTTAAAAGCACAAAAAGAAGTAAGAGAATTCAAAGAAAAAATAAAAATTTAGAAACTAAAAATTCTTTAGAAAATTTTGCAAGTGAGCTTAAAGATGAAATGGTTTTTAAAGATGAAGATGAAACATTCCTTAATAGAACAAAGACAATGCAACAAAAATGGCATTGTAAAGTTAATTTCAAAACTGAAAATAGTTTTCATAAAACTTTTACAATTTTAATAGATTTAGCAGACTTAAATTATATTCAAGAAGGATTAATATCTCCCCAATATTATGAAAAAGCTTTACTAAATCATGACATAGCTAATAATCAAACCTTAAAAATTCAATATAAACTTCCACAACCGTTTATTTGTAATAAAGGAATATGTTTTCCTAATACTTGTATACTAATAAAAGACATTAAAGAATAGATAATATTAGGAACACCCTTTCTAACCTAAATCTATCCTTTACAGGTAATAGAAAAAGGCAAAATAACTTTTAAAGAAAATCAAGAACAATAAAAGAATTAAATGATAAAATATTTAAAGATATTTGTGCTGATGTTCACAATGCCTTTTGGGAAAGAAGAACCACCCACATGGTAATTCTTTCTTATGAAGATGATTTCCATGAAAGTAAAACTCCTACTAAAGCAAGACCTATTGTATAAAAAATTAATAAGACCCTGTAAATTTTCTTGAAGTTGTGCCACTTTTATGTTCAAAATCATTCTGAAATAGAAGGAGGAGCCTCACGACTAGTAATCAATTATATACCTTTTTATATAGTATTAAAATGGATTAGATATATAGATCTAAATAAAACTGATCTTTAAGGCAGATTATATGAAGCCACAACCTTTTCTAAATTTTATATGAAATAAGGATTTTATCAAATTAAGCTCCATCGAAAGGATAAATATAAAAACTTTTTTTATTATCACTTTTGGTCATTATGTATGGAATGTAAGCCCATGGCATTGAAAAATGCTCCGTCTAAATTTCAGCATATCATGATTGACATTCTTAATCGTCATTTAAACTTTGTCATGATAAATTTAGATAATGTTTCAATATACTCTAACTCGATAGATTAACACTTTAAACATCTAAATATATTTTTAATAGCTATAAAACATAATGTTTTAGTTGTGTCTGCTAGAAAAATAAAATTATTTCAAACTAACATAAGATTTCTAGGACACAATATTTATCAAGGACCTACTACCCCAATCAGTAGATCAATAGAATTTGTGGAGAAATTTCCTAATGAAAATAAAGACATAAAAAAGCTATAGAAATTTCTTGGTTGTCTCAATTATGTTTTGAATTTCATTCCTAATATTTAAATCATTTAAACATCTTTCCTAAAGACTTCAAAGAATGCTCCAGCATGGTCATTAGAAATAATTAATGCTATCCTTCAAATAAATTCCGTGGTAAAGTCCCTTCCTTGCTTTGGAATTCCTCATCCCAATGCATCAATGATTGTTGAAATAAATGCCTCTAAAATTTGCTTTGGAGGTCTTCTTAAACAATTTATCCTTCCAGTTCCAAAGATTAGATTGTTTGCTATCACTTTAGTTCTTGGAATAATGCTTAGTTCAAATATAATACAACTATAAAAGAAATTTTATCAATAGTTTTATGCATCACCAAATTTCAAGACAATTTGGTTAATAAAAAATTTGTTTTAAAAGTTAATTCCAAAGCTACTAAAGATGTTTTACCAAAAAATGTTCAAAACCTTAATTCTAAATAGATTTTTGGCAAATGACAATCTCTTTTATCTTATTTTAATTTCGAAATAGAATACACCAAAGGAGATAATAATAGCCTCCCCAACTTCTTAACTAAAGATTTCTTGCAGGGTTCAAGATGAGTGATAAATCACCTCATAGCCCTTAACAAAAGCAAAATTTCGTATGCCCTCATGGCAAACAAATAAAAATACCTCCTAGGCTAATCCAACATTAATAGGTACTTGTTATGACAGCTAATATTAGACCAACTTCTATGGCTTTCACACAATGCTTCCTTGCAAATGCAAATAAATTCCTTCATTTAAAAACCCAAACAGCAAATCTTGAGGCCCGAAATCACTTTAAATTCAAAAGTAAATCTTTTGTTTTACCTATTATTGCTTTGAAAAATGAACTCTTAAACTTATCTCCTAGCCAGGTACCCCAAAAAATCTTCCTTAAAGGATGGACCTTGATTTCCCAAGATTTTAAGAAAATGCTTCTATAAAGCCATCCTAATAGACATTGATTCAATTTAGATAACACCTATGAAGGACCCTTGAGACCCATCCAAAACCACAAACTCAAAGTTAAAGATCTTAAAAGTTCTTTCCTCGACTAGATCGAATCAACATCCAACAACTCCATAAACCTTCTCTTTTAACACATACCTACTATGACTACCTGCAAGCATGGTATAATATCCTTTTTGATCACTTGCCAACCCATTTGTGGTTTCTTTCCCTAAAAGCCATCCAAATAACCTATCCAACATGGTTTCAAGAATGGTTTCTCCAAACAAGCCTCTTCATGCATAGTTTCCAACATAGTTCAAGTTCTTCTTGAAGGATATTCCCAATCCTTAGTCTGAACTTTCAAAGTTTGGAGGTGGGATAAGTTCAAAGAAGAAATCATGTCAAATAAATTTCATGCTTGGAAAAATTGATATTTTCCCCTAACAACCTAGAAAAACCAAATACTTCTACATCTTTAGCAACACCAACACCAGTTTTGGCTAATATTTCTTCACAAAATAAAGCACAACATATATAAAAATTATTGGGTGTCATGTCTTTCAATTGATTTAGATGAAGAAAAGTCTTCAAAAGAAGAATCATCACCAAGTCTCTTCTAGAACAAAGATGATTATTATGGAATCAATCCAGAAAATTCAGATTAAAAGACACAAGTCCTACTAGATAGTAGAGCAAGAAAAGATAATAGTTATAAAATCAGAGAACAATCATGATCAACAAAGGATAAGAGAATCTTATCCAAATCTCAAAGTAGAGAAAGAGTTGTTAGCAAAAGCAAAAGAAGATGATCTTCTACAGTAAAGGAAAGTAATAATTTCATATTACAAAGTCTCTGAAGTTCACACAATAATGCTCAATAATGCATTGGATTTGAAGACTTGTTAAGTACGCAGATTCAAGCCAAATTGAAGTTCAGTTATCAGTGTCTATATAAGACTAATTCTATAATTCTCTACCCAAAATCTCCCTCTAAGTGTTCTCAATGTCTTAAAGTTGTAATATTTTGAGTATTTTCAAAAGTTAACACAAAAAGTCTATTAAAGTTCTAGTAACATAGCAAGTATGGAAAGCTTTTACCCTTTCCTAATTGTAAGTTTTATTTAATAGAAAAATTTCAACATTTTATGTTATCATTTTATTCCTTTAAATTTTTTGCATCTTTATTGCTTCCCTATTTATTATTTTCCTCTAGTGAGAATAGTCTATTCACAACCCTTTGTTATCCTTTCATTCTTGGAATTAATAGATATTGTTGGTTTTGCCCGTGATCCATATGCCTCTAGTATCAGTTGCAACAAAGATTTTCTTCTGGTAAAATTAAAGTTGACAAAACAAAACTATACCTAAAGGACTTACAAAAGGCCACTGGCTGCTTCAGTGAGAGTAAGGTACTTGGAAGGGGAGGACAAGGTACTATTTACATAAGGGCATGCTTGTCGATTGAAGAATTGTTGCTATAAAACATTTTCAAATCCAAGGAAAGGTTGAAGAATTTATAAATGAATTTATTACCCTTTAACATATTAACCATAGAAATGTGGTTAAGTTGCTAGGATGTTGCTTGGAGAAGAAGTTGCTTTGCTAGTTTATGAATTCATTCCTAATGGTAATCTTTTCTAGTATTTGCATGAACCAAATGAGGACATACCAATGACATAGGACATACATTTAAAAATTGCCTCTAAAGTTGTAGCATCTCTCTTTTACTTAGACTCAGCTACTTGTCAACCCATTTTCCATCAAGATATCAAATCAACAAACATACTCTGGATGAAAAATACAAGGCAAAAGTAGCAAAATTTGAAACTTTTAAAATGGTTTATATGATGATACTCATCTCACTACTCGATTCTTGGGACTTTTAGTTACTTGGGACCTGAGTTCTTTCGTACAAGTCAATTCACTAAAAAAAGTAATGTATATAGCTTTAAAGTAGTTCTTGTTGAGCTATTAACTAGGCAAAATCCAATATCATCTATAAGACTAGAGGAAGCCAAAAGGATGGCTCAACATTTCATTACTTCTTTGGAGAAAAGTTGCATATTAGAAATTTGAATGGGGATGAACTACCATGAAAATAGTTACAATGAAATTAGATGGAAGTTGGGGAAGAAGTGCAATGCACATGTAAACAATGAAAAGACAAACCTTGCTCCAATTTATGCACAGTACCATCCTTAGGTTGCAAATTACTATTACATCAATTGGGCAAGCTCTAAATAAAACAACTTCCTTATCCTTAGAGATTATGTTCGAATAATAAATTGAAATTTTCAAAACCTTTTCTATGTGATTTGATGCATGTTCTTTTTTGGTGTTCTAGATGATTAAATTCATTGTGAGCTATGTACTTTGTATAAAGTAGTACATGTATTTAGTAATATTTATTTTGGATCATGAGTGTATGGGTTGTTAATTATAGTATATACATGTAACTAGGATTCTTCCTTTTTTTGGGACATCCACTTGACTATTGTACTAGCTTGTTGACCCTCAGGAAGAGTTGCTAATTTTAAAGTAGTATTTCTTCAAATTGCTTGAATTTATATATCCAAGGCTTATTGCTTCCATTTCATCTTGTCTAATGGACTTGCAAAGAACCCTCCAGGACTATTTGTCATGGAGTTTAGATTTTTTTGACTCATCAATTATACAAATCATAATCAAATTTATGAATCAAGGAATAAAGAGTTTTTTTCTCTACCATACAAACAACTTCTACTTTGTCTCCATTCCTCTTGATGTAGGATGGGAACAAAAAATAAGACACCATGGGTCTATTCTCTGACTAATCAAAATTCAATAACATACTCTAATTATCGAGGACAATAATAGGGCCTCAAATAGGCAACTTAAAAACTTACAACTATTAAGATTATTATAGACAACTTAAAACTCAAGAAACCCGAAATTCAAATACCTATCTCAAGTTAGAATAAGATAAACTAGTAACCAAACACATGAACCTAAATAAATAATTAAACCCTAAGTCCCCAATTACAATCCTAATCCCAAATAATTATTAAACATATAAATGCTAATAAAAAACTCAAATAATAACACAATTTATTCTATATCATTCTCCCTTGGTTTGAGAAAACTTGTGCACAAGTTTTGAAATGTGCAAACAATAGGGAGAGTGGATGACAAGCCTTATAATTAACTGCAAATGCTAGTGGTGGCAACAACAATGGTGGAAGAAAGAGAAGCAATATCAATTTTGAATTCTTTGGTATGTGAAGAAGAACAAAACCAATTTACAATTCAAAGTTGGTGCAACTTTCACAAATTTTTTGCATCATCTTCAATTTCTTTAGAAGGATTGAGAACATTAGTATTACTAATCTCTTCAATGGGAACTTTAGCAATTTCAATTGGATTATTAACAACTTTAGCATTGGCATCAATAGTTTTAGTTGCAAAATCAACAATATCAGTATTGTTGATCTCAACTAGAATATCTACATCTTCACTCTAGCATTCTTCTTTGGACTCAATTTCATATTCTTCATCCCAATACCCATCTTTAAATCAAAACAAAGCTCAAAAGATTCATAAATTTCATGTGCCAACTCATCTTTTGTAGCCATTTTAGGAACAAAATCATTCTTGACATAATCTTGAAGCATAGCTATTGATTTTAAACAAGCTGATTGAAATTTTTGAATACCATCCAACATTTTTTAGAGTTTATGATCTATTTGTTCAAAAAGGTTTTTTGTTATAGTGGTAGAAGATTTGGATGACTTAGGATACTTTGAAACTTGTGATGAATAATTATAATGACCATAATCATAAGAATGAGAACCATGAGAAGAATACCCATAAACATATGATAAAGGAATGAAAAAGTTAGAGTAATGCAGCCTATGAAAATCTTGATAATAAGACAATTTCCAATAGTAATTATAAGTTTTTGACCCTTTATAGTCATAGTAATCATTATTTTCATAGCTGGAAGGATAATAAGCCATAAAGGTCAACACAACAAATATTTCAAATCCAAAAATTCCATGAAAATAACAAATGATATATTAAGATTAATATTAGAAGCCCAAAACCAATAATAATAAAATAGAGCTAAAAAACATGCTCAAGAGGTCCAAAACCTTGAAAAAGTGGTCTAGTTCAAGGTCAACAATAAAAGTCAACGCAATCAATAGTTAACAATGACATGGCAGATGGCCTACTATAGATGATGTAGAATTTCAAGCTGACATGGATGGAGTTTGAGTCAATTAAGGTTGATTTGGCATGCTAACTAGGTAGGATAATGTATCAAATTTGAAAGAGATAGGTGAGAGTGCATGAATTGCATGTGCTAGTAGTTGCAAAGGTGCATGAGGACACATTGAGAGGTGGTTCACAGCAATATTTTAGACCTAGTGGTGTCAGCAGCTCCTGGATCTGTTAGCAGGGCAAATGTTCCACGGTGGTAGCAAGAAGTATGAGAATTAAGACCACATAGAAGTGCCTTCTATTGACTCTTTAGGAAATAAAATAGTGAGATTTCAACAAGCTTTGTGACCTTAATGATGCTAGGAATGGAAGATCAGTTCCTTCTTATCTTATTGGTGAGTTCTAATGTCAAAGGAGAAAAATAACCAATGGTAGAAATCAAAGGTGAGAGGTGTGGGTTGAAGTGTATTTGTTACTATAGAAGTAGTTTTGGCATGGAGGAGTAGTTTTTGGCAATGGATACACCATATAACTAGGGAATAGATAGGTAATTTGTGTGTACAACATAGTCTAGGCATACCAAATTGACCTATGATGAGAATAGAAAATAAGACACCATTGTTCTATCATCTGAATAATCAAGATTCAATAACTCAACTCTGATAGTTGGGTACAATTACAAGCCCTTAAATAGAAACCCTAAAAACAATTAAGATTATTAAAGGCAACTTAAACTTTAGAAACCTTAAACTAGAATACCTAATGTAGACACCTAAATTTGTCTAGAACCTAAAACTTGCCATTTTTGGTCACTCCCTTAGAAAAGAAAGTTCAAGTTGGACCTTGAACAACTTAAGAAGATTTAGAATAGAAGTTCAAGAACCTAATTTAGGTCAACAAGCCCACCTAAGGCTAATAAAGCCCTTTTCACCACAAAGTTCCTTAATACATTGCCTAATTAGGAAACTTCTCATGGAACCAATTTCTATCCTCAATTCACCTCATAATCCAAAATCATGGACCAACTTCAAGACTAGTGAACATATCCTAATAACCCTTACCTTTAAGCAAAATTTTAGAAAAATAGCAATTTGGGACTATGGGCTAACCTTTTAGCTGTTAGGATCTCCAACTATCCCAAAGGCCTAGGAATAATCTCATAAGCCTCTTGATAGGTCAACCTCAAAATCTCCTATAAGAAGGCTTAAACCAAGAAACTAGAACCCTCAAGACTTGCCTTATTTAGAATGGGCTCATTAGGACCTTAGGCTAAGAAATCCATCCAATAAGCTCTACTTACCTAAGTAGTGAGTCAAGCTCATTAAACTCTCCAAGACATCTCAACATGTCCACAAACTAGGTTCGAGTCCTTGTAACCACTAACAAGTGCCTTTGAAAACCTAAAATAGCCAAAAGTACCAAACTTCTCCTAAAAATATCAAATCACCCAAAAAGCCTCAAATCATTCTTTATGAGCTATGCCTTAGGCCCATTAAGCTCAACCCCATGGCCAAAGAACTTTCTAGAAGTTCCCATAGCTAAACACCATTACCCTCCAAAATGGACCCTATTGGGTCCTGATTCCTAAAATCAACCCATAAATATTTGACCTTGGTCAACTCTATTGAAGTCCCATGTGATGCTACCTTAGGCCACACACCATTTGGTTTTGCATCTCCCTTCCACTTCACATTAGGTCTACATGAGCCTATAATGTAGCAAGTGAGGTGTGGCTCCTTCCTCATGGGTATGCTATCTCTCTTGGACCATTCCCTAGTAAACCCACTTCCTAATAGGCCTTAATCAAGGGCTTAATCTAAATTTATGCCATATTATGTTAATTTGCAAAGAAGGGCTCCATTTCTTAGAAATTAGGTTATGATCCCATTAAACCTAACCTACTTGTCCTTTGAGCATAACCAAGGTGAGCCATGGCTGGCTCCTTAGCTTTCATAGGGGTAGCATGGGCTGCACAATGAGTCCATGCTGCCACCTCCATCTCTTGTAGGAGGATTCCTCTCTTTTTTACCCTTTAACCTAGCTTCTCCTAAAAAGTATGATCTCACATTCATTAGCTTGGTATGCATACAACTCAACCCTAAACCCATAGCCCTAAGATTAACTTCTTTTCTCATCACCACCTTTGGATCAACCTACACAATTTGACCAAATCTTGGCCATCCCCTTTAACTCATTCTAGCCTCAAATTTTTACTTGGCACTTTAGTAAAAAGAAGACTCTAAACTTTGCCCAAAGTAACACAAAACCGTGGCCATTGATCTGAATCTAGATATGGCCCTCCTTCTCCCACTTCTTGTATAAATAGGGGTCTTCACTTCCTTCTCAAATTACTTTACGAACACATCTTTGACACTTAGTAGCTCCTAGTGCCAAGCTCTCTAAGCATTTCAACCTCCCTCTCTATTTATTCTTCTTGTTCTTTTTCATAAGAATATGAATCCTCCCCATTTCCAAGCCTCAAGCCATGGAAGCTCTCTCAAAATAAGCTTCTTCTCCTCTTTCCTTTTGTTTTAGTCATGATCATGTATTTATTTTGGTCTTGATTCCAATCTAGCAAAAATCATAATTGTTTGCATGTTTTTCTCTATAATTTGTGTGCCAAATTCATGCATCTTCTTCTTCTATATATTCTCTTCTGACTCTTGCTTTAATCTAGTTAGAAAACCCAACAGCATATGCTTAAATCTTGCATCATTGCTTGCATATTAACATGTTAAAATTCTGCATGTTATCATGTAATTATTCAAATATCTGCACATATTTTGGTCTATATGTTCATGCACTGCATACACAAATTTCTGAAAAAGTTCTGCTAGAATGATTCTGCGCTGTATTCTGTTTTAAAACTATGCACCATTTTTTGTTTAAATTTCTGCACACTGTTTCTGCATTCTGTATGTAATTTTATCTTTAACACAAATTTAGTATTCCATTTACAAATTCTCTTTGCAATTTGAATTCTGTTTCTGCAATGCAGTTTGCAAATTCTATTTGTAAATTCTGCATATCATAAAAATTCTGAACTTAAATTCTGCATAAGAATTCTGGTCATACATGCAAACAGAAATTCTGCACTTGATCACATAATTCCTTGCAAGTTTTAGCCTTCACATGTTCTTGACAATTTGCTTTAAATTTCTTTACTTTGATTCAGTCTTTGTCAATTTTGTGCAAGTTTTGGTGTTTGTTGCATTTTAGTACACTAGGATTCCCCTTAGGAAACTCTACGAAGCCACCACCTTTGCATGCAAATTAAGAATCTTTTTGTGCCTTATAATGCCCTAAGTTACCCACCTTTGTTGGCTTCCCATCAAATTTTTATTTTTCCATCTTAGGTCAACTTAATGAAAGTTGCCACTTTTAGTTTATAAAGCTTGCCACTTTTAGGTCAAGCCTAATATTAAGAAATTCACCGTCAACCTAGTCAAACTAGGTGTCCCACCATTAAAGTTAATCCTAATCATTAGTCAAACTAGATAAATTAGGAAACCCTAATCTAGTTACAAATTTAAAGAGATAACTTCAAATAAGATGTCAACTTTGAGATTTTAGAATCTTAACAGTTAAAATTTTGGATTCTTACCCCTTTATTCTCCCTTAAAAATCTAATTAAAAAGCCTAATTAAGTTAGTTGATTAGTTATTGGAATTTAAATCTTGCCTTCTATAATTACAAGCCTGAGTCAAGCTAGGTAAATAATTAGGATGCTTAGTTAAGATCTTGACTTCCTAATTAGTCTTAATTAAGTTAAGAATAAATTAGGAAATGATATCAAGTCATTGATTAGAATCCCTAATTAAAAGCCTTAATCAAGCCAAGTAACAATTAGGATCTTTAAATAAAATATTCAATCAATTCCCAAACTTGAATCAAATCAATCCCCTAATTAAAGCCCTTAGTCAAGCTAAGTGTGTAGTAATTAGAGTCCCCCACTTTTTTCCTAGCTAAACTTCTCTCTTTGGGTAGCTTGAATACCTCAAGGATATAACTAAAATAAATCTCTCATAATTAACATATCAATATCTCAAGGACATGAACTAAGGTTAATTGGTCAACCCTTTCATTAATTGAACTTAGGGTTAGTAATTATCTCAAGGATAACTTAGCTAAACATATGGTTTCTTCATAATCAACCACAAACTAATAACCACATACTCATGGGTATAAGGGTAGCCTACTAAGTCAAGCTTAGGATGATCGTCAACTGTTCTCTTTCTTTATGCTTGCTAGTTGCAGCTTTCCCTATAAATTATGGAGATGCCATTGTACACTTTCTAGCTTCTTGTGTTGCATTTGTGTTTACATTATTACCTCTCTTGTGCATGTGATTGTGGTAGTTAGGTTCAAGACCTAATAACTATAGATTACTCCCACCTTTAGTTAATTAAAGAGTGTATGAGGCTTGGTTAATTGAAATTCTTAGTCAATTCACCATTAATTAAAATTAGTAAACATCTCAAGGATGTAAACAATAGTCTCATTTTCAACTTATAAGTCAATATAGTGTTGAAATGAAACTAGTTAATTTGTACAAGAACCTTAGAATTAACCAGCCTCCCAGGGAGTTAATCTTAACCTAGGGATCAAGTTCTTAGATGCCAACCATAGTCAAAGCAAGCAAGAAAACAATATCCCACCTTAGGTGCCATGGGTTTCCACAGGTGTCTTAGAGGTGCTAATATCTTCCATAAGCATTACTAACCCGTAAACTTAGATGTGTTTCCTTCTACATGTTAGTCGTTTACTACATGGTATGTGGTTCCTTTTAACATGAGTTATAGCCTACTGCATGCTTATGTTGCTCTCCTTTATAAAATGTTTTATCATTTTCCATATCACCTTAGGATCGATGACATGTAATATCCTAAGGCTGTGCAAGTCTTCTTGTTTGCATCATCACTTTAGTAGCATTCAATTCCTTGTACACACACCCTATGGATAATGGGATTTTATTACCCCATACCACTCACTTCAGCACTGATTGAAAATTGAAAAGGTCATGACCCCTGAGTTGAACTACTTCAACTGTAGAATTACCCTTTAGATTAGCCAATAGCAAAATAACATAGACTTGTTCAATCCATTAAATTAGGCTGGCTTGTGAAACATTCTCACTCAAGTTGAGTCTTAATTTGACTTATGATGGGTTAACATCCATAATGGACGAGGACCAAGGTCTTATAAGAGACAACTTAGGAGGTCTTTCTAGGATGCAGACCATTCTAGACCAGCACCACAAGACTACTAATGTTGCAACCCAGAAAAGGGCCCATCATGAGTGGGAAATAGGTTGAATATTAAATCTTAAAAAGGTTAGAGTCACCACCATGATTGTCTACTAGGAAAGGGTGTGGGAAAAGATTGGTCTACAAAACTAGAGACCTGGGCTTAGGGAGTGGTCATGCTTAGGTAAGGTATAGCACTCCTAAGATGCCCTTGGGAACCCATGGTACTAAAGCTAGTCATTAGTCTACTTGTTTGATTTGGGTTAATTTTTTTTGAATTGTGGTGGTCTCTAAGGACTTGATCCTTGGGATTGGGTTAATTCTATGGGAGGGTTGATAATTTTAAGGCTCTAAAAACCCTAATTTTTAACTTCATTTTAAATCTTAAGTTGATTTATTAGTTGAAATTAAATCCAAGGTTATATCCTTGAGATGATAACTAAGTTTTAATTATTGATGTGTTGACTAAGTTTTAATTAACTAAGGCCCCTGCACACCTTAATTAGTCAAAGGTGGGGGCAACTAGGATTATTAGGTCTTGAACCTAATAACTACCACAATCACATGCAATGAAGGGCATAAAAGTAAACACACATATGTAACATAAGAACCTACAAAGTATACTTGATGCCATGGCATCTCCATAGTTGATAAGGAAAGCGATAGCACACAATCAGTAGATACGAGAAAGCTTACCTGGTGTCTTAGCATGTCCATAGTTTATACAGAAAATTATAACCATCAAGCACATAACATGCATGAGAAAGAGAAAAGTGAAATACCAACCCTAAGGTTTACTTAGTAGGTTGCCTTATACAGTTGAGATATTCAATTATTTGCCTATGATTTCTTATGGAGAAACCCTAGGTTTAGCTATGTTATCCTTGAGATAATTGACTAACCCTATGTTCAATTATGAGAGAATTGACTAATTAACCCTAGTTCATATCCTTGAGATGTTTACTAAGTTAATTATGAGATTTAGTTTAGGTTATACCCTTAGGGTATTCACTAATCAAGCAATTAGATTACTTTAATTGTAGGAACCAAAGTTAGTGTCTACATTAAAAGGGAAATTTGGCTAGGTCATAAGAGGGACACCCATAATTTCTATACACTTAGCTTGACTAAGGGCTTTAATTAGGGAATTGATTTGAGATTTGATCTAAGTTTGGTAATTGTAATTACTGATTAGCTTGACTAAGGTCTTGAATTAGGGTTTTGATTGAAGATTTGATTTGGAAACCCAATATATTACTTAGCTTAACTAAGACTTTTATTTAGGGATTCTAATTAAGAATTTGACTGAATTTTGTAAATTACTTTTAACTTGATTAAGATTTATCAGGAAAGATTTTAATTGAGGATCCTAATTATTTACCTAGACTAGGACTTTTAATTAGGGAACCTGTGATTTAAATTCTAATGATTGATCACCTATCTTGATTAGGGTTGTTGATTAGGTTTTGAGGGAGATTAAAGGGGTAAAAATCCTAATGTTTAATTATAATTTTAACTTGACTAAAATCTTTATTAAGATTCCAATATCTTAAAGTTGACCAGCCTAGCTTGACTAGGTTGAGGCCAAAATCCCTAAGATTGTTCTTGACATAAAAGGGGCAAATTTTATGCATTGAAAGAGGCTGAATCTTGTAGGATTAACCTAAGGCCAGGTGAAAAATGAAATTTTATGGAGAGACATGTAAAAGGTGGCTGACTAGGGTACGTCTAAGGCACAAAAGTTTCTAATTTGCGTGCAAGGTGGCAGCATCTTTAGGGTTTACCTAAGGGAATCCAAATGTGCTAAAATGAGACAAACATTAAAACTTGCATAACATTAACAAAATTGAATCAAAATATAGAAATTCATTGAAATCATTCTAAGAACACCCTAGGGTTGAAACTCATGAGGGATTATGCACAGAAATGTTGACATGCATGCATATGCAGAATTTTCTTAAAGATGCAGAATTTTTATACAGAAAACAGAATGCAGAAGACAGTGTAGAATCCTAAACAGAATATTTAAACATGTGCTGCGCAGTTTTGCAAATTACTGTAACAGAACCAATCATGCAATATGTGCAGAATTTTTATGGGGAAAGAACCATGCATTGGTTCAGTTTTGCCCCAAAAGATTGGAACTTTTTATATTTTCAAAGGATGCCATTTTTGTGAAAAAACTTTGAAGTTGGAAACCTTAAAATTAAGTTTGGCTAAGGTAAACCTAAAACAGCTGAAACCTAGTGGGTTTTGTGGAAAGGTGGTAGCTTTGGTGAATCCTATTGTGCTAAATGCAACAATGAACATATAAACAAGATAAGATATAAAGTAGCTAAGATCAACGCATGCAATTTTTCTTTTGGGGGGTGATTTGGGTGAGGGGATGCATAAACTGAGACAAGCAATAAGCTAGACCTAGTCCAACCTAAGATTTAAAGCACACGAAGTCACATGACTACTCAGAAAACACAGCATATGTACGAGGATTAGATCCTATACTTGACATGTAAACATACCAACTATGGTAAAAGGGGGACCCTAATCAGATCCAAGTGAAAAATAGAAGGGTAGAAGAAGAAAAATATGCATGAATATCTTATTAACATGATGAATTCGGTAAAAGAAAAGCAAGAAAGATAACATATCAAAACATGCAAACAAGTATTATCCTAGCTATACTAGGATCAAAAACCAAATTAAATTCCTACATGTTAAAAGCAAGAACATGACTTAAACTAAAAGAGAAGAGGGAAGAGGCTTACCTTGAGATCTCCCCCATGGCTTTGAGCTAGAGAGAGGGGTGGTTCTTGTTCTTATGCAAAAGAACAAAAGAAGATCAAAGAAGAGGGACAAGGCCAAATGTGACTGTACTCAATTTGGTTCTTGGTTTAATTTTGTTGTCAGGGGGCGGGTGAACCCCTATTTATGCAAGAAGTGAGTAAGCAAGGGCCATTGGTTGAAATCAAAATCAATGGCCACAGTTCACTCCTATTTTATGCAATGCTCTAGAACTTTCCTAGAGCTTGGGTGGCAAGTAACGATGGGTGCAAAGGACAGCTAAGATGTGGTCTAAGGGTGGTAAGTTAATACAAGGGTTGTTATAAAATTTAAGGTTTTAAGATTTAGGGTATAATGTTATATCATATTTATTATTATGGTTTTAAAAGGTAGGATTTTAAGGTTTTTAATTGACGATTTTATGGCTTAAGGTTGTAAAAGGTACGGTTTTAAAATTTTTGGTTTAATGGTTTCAAGCTTTAAGGCATATGATTTAAGGTTTAAAATTTGATATTTTAAGATTTCTAAGTTTAGGGTTTAATATTAAGGCAATTGCACGCTATTTAAAGTCTAAGGGGTTCATTGCTATGTTTCAAAGTACACGTAGATTAATTGCATGTTAAGTGAAGTTTAGGAGGAATATTGCTACATTTAAAAGCACATGAAAATGTCTCCCAAAGAAAAAGGCACATGAAAATTAACTGCAGATTACTAGTTGAAGGGACTTCTATATATTTTAGCCAAATTATATCAAATTAGGAAAAAAACTAGCAGATGCAATGAAGAGAACCAACACCTAATAATTGTTTACATTATAACTGAGAGATTAATTAAAACGATATTAAGTAGTTTGTTTTGAAACGTGTAATAATAACATTAATTATGTACTAGAGTTAATTCTTAGAATAGAGTTTTATAGTATTAGTTATATAAATAATAAATTATGTTCTTCCTTATGTGAAGCACAAATACCATCTAATTCTAGTAAACTTTACTTCCTGACGCACTCTTGCAGCAACTGTGACGCCATGTAGCGATTAGAATAGAATTTTCAAAAGAGGCAATTCATCCACATTATTGTTGACTGGTCCCTGCAATAGAATTTTCAAAATTCAACAGTGGAAATATTGAAGTACAAACAAAAACACAGCCAGCTAATATCAGGCTCATCAATGGGACCACAAATAGTGATTATGAAATGACAAATTTGCGCGTGAAATGATGAGGTGTGTGGTCATCTCCGCAGCAGCGGTAGTAGTTATCGTTTTATTTTACGGCCTCTATCAACACAAAGTTACTTATATATTAAGGATTGAGGGCATTGAACATATCTCGTTTTGAGTAAAGCCATGGCTGTGCGGATAAAGCAACAGATTTTGGTGGTTATATTAGTGGTCATCTTGTTAGCAGCGAAAACATCGTCTCAACCCAAGCCAGGCTGTCCAGGGCATTGTGGCTCCCTTAACATCCCCTACCCATTTGGCACAAGGGAGGGTTGTTACCTAGACGCTTCTTTTCTCATCAACTGCACCCAAACGTCTAATTCCACCACTCCCACCCCATTCTTGCCACGAAGTAACATAACTGTCCTCAGCATATCATTGGAAGATGGTGAAATGCGCATTTCAAACACAGTTTTTAACCTCACTCGATCAACGCTCAACTTGACACATTTTTATGTGTCACCTAGCCGAAACAAATTCACTGTGGTTGGTTGTGACACACTTGGACTCATTCACAGTACTCTACAGAGGAAGAACTACAGGACAGGATGCATTTCTTTCTGCAACACACAGGATGACATCGCGGCTAATGGATCTTGCTCTGGCATCGGTTGCTGCCAGACTTCTATACCCGAAGAAATGTCGAGTTTCCTAATTGATTTTGACGCAGTATACAAACATTATGTGCCAGACATCAAGCCATGTTCTTATGCGTTTGTGGTCGAAGAAGAAGCTTATAGCTTCTCGTCCACAGATCTGATCAATTTTCGCAATAAGACAGTGCCTGTTGTGCTTGATTGGGCAGTGGGAAACCAGACTTGCATAGAAGCCCAGAAGAACCATACCAGTTTTGCCTGCAAGGCAGACAACAGTGAGTGCTACAATTCCACTAATGGAGCTGGGTACCGATGCAAGTGCTCTTTGGGTTTTCGGGGCAATCCTTACCTCTCGGATGGCTGTCAAGGTATTATTTGTAGTTTCTTTCTCTTTTCTTTAAAATATATAGTTACATAAAATTTTAGAATATTATATGATTAATTCTTTAATTTGTCATGGCTGCATCGATCATCAGATATTGATGAATGCCAGGAATTCCACCCCTGCGGTAATATATGCCACAATTTTCCTGGGGGATACAACTGTTCATGTCCGAAGAATTACGAAGGCGATGGAATGAGAAATAATAACGGAACTGGTTGCCGTAAAGTTAGTAGCGCATCCATGATCGCTCACTCAGTTCTAATTGGGTTGGGTAGGTGCTTCTTTAAGTATTTGCATTCTAACCAAAATAAAATGCATGTGTCCTTTCCTTCATTTTTATGCTAGCATGTCTAAGCCTGAGTCATAAATTTATTGGACAAAAAAATATTTATTGTGAACATTCAGTTGCGAGATCAATGCATACGGCTTCAGATTCACATAATGATCCTCTATTACCACGTACACTAACCGCACTTAAATACAACTTTTAAAGCTGCTTAGTAAAAATATCTAGTCAAGATTGATAAAAGTGTGCTAGTATTTAGTGTTTTATGACTCATTATGAGTTGTCTGATTTAAAAGACACTATTATAAATATTCAATTAAAAAATTTGTTTCACGTTAAACTTGTTTGTACAAATTAGAAAAAAAAAGTAAAAAAACATAGGAATGCACGTCAAAACAGTATAAGAAAAGTGAAAAAGATTAGACACAGGGATACCTATCAATTAGAAAGAAGAAATTGAATATAATCATAGAAATACATGTTAAAATAGAGAGAGAAAAGTGAAGCATGTGAAATAAGGGAATAGATGTCATACCGATGATTCAGGTTGTCAAGTTAACATACGCTAGATGTCATTATATATATATATATATATATATATATATATATATATATATATATATATATATACAGATATATATGTATAGTCTGTTAAATTGATTTTAAATATGACAAGTAGTTATTACTTATTTCATTGTGAAATGATTTTAGGATTTTACCTTGGATTCATCCTTTTCATCCTTGGTGTATGCTGGTTGGATACAACTCTAAGGAGAAGAGTAAAAAAGAAACAAAAAGAGAAGTTCTTCAAAAAAAATGGTGGTTTGTTGTTGCAACAAAGAATTTCTTCAGGTGAAGTTAAAGTTGACAAAACCAAACTATTCAGCCTCAAGGAACTAGAAAAGGCCACTGACCACTTCAATGCAAATAGAGTGCTTGGAAAGGGAGGACAAGGTACTGTTTACAAGGGCATGCTTGTAGATGGAAGAATTGTTGCTGTAAAAAAGTTCAAGGTCCGAGGAAAGGTTGAAGAATTTATCAATGAATTTGTTATCCTTTCTCATATTAACCATAGAAATGTGGTTAAATTGCTAGGATGTTGTTTGGAGACAGAAGTTCCCTTGCTAGTTTATGAATTTGTTCCTAATGGTAATCTTTTCCAATATTTGCATGAGCCAAATGAGGACTTACCAATGTCATGGGACATGCGTTTAAGAATGGCCTCTGAAGTTGCAGGAGCTCTATTTTACTTACACTCAGCTGCTTGCCAACCTATTTACCATCGAGACATCAAATCAACAAACATACTCCTAGATGAAAAATATAAAGCAAAAGTAGCAGATTTTGGAACTTCAAGAATGGTATCTATTGATGATACTCATCTCACTACTCGAGTTCAAGGGACTTTTGGGTACTTGGACCCTGAATACTTTCGTACAAGTCAATTTACTGAAAAAAGTGATGTATATAGTTTTGGAGTAGTTCTTGTTGAGCTTTTAACTGGGCAAAAGCCAATATCATCTATAACATCAGAGGAAGACAAAAGTTTAGCTCAACATTTCATTACTTCTTTGGAGGAAGAACGCTTATTTGAAATTATTGACAATAGAATTAAAAAAGAGGGAGAACAAGAACATATCATGGTAGTTGCCAACCTTGCAGAAAGGTGCTTAAATTTGAATGGGAAGAAACGACCTACCATGAAAGAAGTTACAATGGAATTAGATGGAATTCAAAAGTTGGTGAAGAAGTATAATGCACATAAAAATGATGAAGAAACTGAGCTTGCTCCAGTTGATGCATACTACCATCCTTGTGTTGCAAATATTTCATCCAATGGGCAAGCTCAAAATAACACAACTTCCTCATCCTTAGAGTTTATGCTCAAATAATAATTTGAACTTTTATAGACCTTTTCTTTGAGATTAAACGCATGTGCTTTTTTGGTGTTCTTGGTGATTAAGTTCATTGTAAACTTTGTGCTTTGTATGAAGTAGTTCACATATCTAGTAATATTTATTTTGGAACATGCATGTATGGGTTATTAATTATGATATGTACATGTCATTAGCGTTCTTCTTTGTTTTGGACACCCACTTGACTACTCTAATAGCTTTTTAACCCTTAGAATGAGTTTTTAATTTTCAAATATTAGACTTTTCAATTGCTTTAATCTCTTCATCTAGAGCTTATAACTTCCTTTTTTTATCTTGTCTTTATAGGCTTGGAAAGAATTTTCCAACTCCTTTTGTCATGGACTCTAGATCTTTTGACTCTTCAATGACTCAAACCATTGTCAAATTTAGGAATCAACAAATGAAGAATCTTCTCCTCCACATACACAAATATCTTCTACTTTATCTCTATTTCTTATGATGTTGGATAGGAATAGAAAATAAGGCACCACAGGGCCTATTCTTTGAATAATCAAAATTTAATAACTCAACTTTGATTACTAGGGACAATAACAAGGCCTTAAATAAGTAGCTCAAAACCTTAAAAAATTTTAAGATAATTAAGGCAGCTCAAAACTCAAGAAACCATAAACTAGAATACCCATCCCAACTAAGAATAAGATAAACTATAACCAAGCACCTAAACTTAAAATTAATAATGAAACCTTAACTACCCAATTACAACCCTTATCCTAAATTATTATCATATCATTAAGGCTGATATAAAACATAAATAACAACACATTTTTTAACTACGTATTTTGCATCATTCTCAACTAGTTAAAGCAAACTTGTCCTTGAGTTTTGAAGTGTGGCAAAAGGGGAAGAGTGGATGGAACACCATGTAATTAAATGCAAATACTAAAGGCAGCTATAATTGCTATGGAAGAAAGAGAACTGATATCAATTTGAATTCTTCAATATATTAAGAAGAACAAAGTCAATATATAGTCCCAAAGTTAGTGTAGCTTTCACAAATTTTGTTGCAACACCTTAATTCCATTAGCAGGGTTTATAATATCAATATTGCTAATCTCTTAGTGCAAACTTCAACAACTTCAATTGAATCGTCAACAACTTTAACTTTTGCATTAATAGTTTCAATTACAACATCAATAATATCAGTATTGTTAATCTCAACTAGAATATCTATGTGTTCACTTTGGCCTTCCTCATTAAGCTTAATTTCATATGCTTTATCCCAATAGTCCCTCTAAAAATAGTAGGAGTCTCACAAGATTCATAGATTTCATCAATCAACTCATCTTTTGTAGCTTTTTAAGGAGCAAAATTCATTCTTGACATCATCATGAAGAATAGTTGTTTATTTTACACAAGTTGATTCAAGTTCATTAAGGTTATGCAACATTTTTAAGAGTTTACATTCTATCTATTCATGAATGCTTTTTATTGTATTGGTAGGTGATTGTAATGACTTAGGATTCAATGAAAGTTATGACAAGTAATCATAATTATCTTAATCATAGGAAAAGGAATCATGAGAAGAATACCCACAATCATATGATGAAGGAAAGGAAAACTTAGAGTAATATGACCAATCAAAACTTGATAATAATATGATTTCCCATAGTAATTGCAAGTGCTTGACCCTCTATGATCATAGTAATCATGATATCCATAGCTCGGAGGATGATAAGAGGTAAACAATGGAAGTTCCAAATCCAAAAATTCCATCAAAATAACAAATTATGAATTGCAATTAATATTAGAAGTCCAAAACTTGTAATCATAGTCTTCTAATGGCAAAATGGAGGTAAACAAGGTGCTAAGAGGTCCAAAAACCTTGAAAAAGTAGTCCTATCCAAATTTAATGGTCAAAGTCAATGCAGTCAACATGGGCATGGCAAATGGCATGGCAAGGATGAAGTGGCAATCCAGACTGATGTGGCTAGAGCATGTGTCAATTAGGGCTTAAAGATTTGAAAGAGATGGGGGGAGCATGTGAATTGCACACATTGATGGTGGCAAAGGTGTGTGAGATTGCATTGAGAGGTGGTTCGTGACAATCTTCCAAACTTGGAATTGAGGCTGAGAAGAAGTGTCTTCTGTTGACTTTTTATCAACACAAATGGCAAGATTCTTGCAAGCTTTGGGACCTTAGTGATGATGCAGATGAAGGATTGGTTCCCTATGGTCTTGGTGATTTCAATCGTCAAGGAAAAAAGTGGCCAATGGTGGAAATCAAAGGTGAGAGGTGCAGGCTGAAGTGAGTTTGTTGCTATTGATGTAGTTTTTTTGATAAAAACAAAATGAAAATTCCAGCAAGGGAGAGTGATTTTTAGCGGTGGGGATACAGCCAAGGAATGAGTAAGCAATTCATGTTTAGAACCTAGCCTAGGCTCTAATATGAAATTGATGTGGATGGGAACAAAAAATAAGGCATCATGGGTCCATTCTTTGAATAATCAAAATTCAATAACTCAACTCTAATTACAATGACAAGGACTTTAATAGGCAACTCAAAACCATAGAAGCTTTTAGGATAATGAAAGGCAACTTAAAACTCAAATAACCCTAAACTAGAATATTTATCCTAACTAAGAATAAGATAAACAAGTAATCAAACACCTAAGCCTAAATTAACATCAAATAATTATTACAAAAAGAAAATAATAAGGAATTATTAGTGCACTTTTTATTCTATATCACCTCTTGAATTGATTAATCTAAAATTGACTTAGATTCCTTCTTCCTCGAAACTTCAAAATTGCCCCATAATGATTGAAGTCTAAGTTTCTTCACTTTTTCAACTCTTGAAAGAGAATTTTTCAAAATCTCCAAAGCTTGTTTTGAGATGATTACATCTGTTAGTTCAAGGAATATTTGCTAATCCTTAGATTTTGATGACAACAAACCTCCTCTACTGACTACTTTGTTAAACTAATAGTATGTTATGACAATGGCCAACAAAAATAAAATTACAGAATATAATTTAGAGAAAGAAAAGAGAAAGTACACAAATATTTACGTGAAAAAACCCAATGAGGGAAAAAACCACGGGCAAAAATTTTGGACTGAACAATTGACCCCAAAACTACTGTTTATGCAGTACCCAAAGGACCCAGAATTATAGAAAATCTGCACTCTTCTGTATTGCTATTTTGCAGTAGCAGACCCAAAGAAAACTACTGTTCACGCAGCTTTCTGATTTCTGTATATTTTCTGCAGAAAAGGTCACAAACCACTGTATGCAATTTTCTACCAAAACTGCAATTCTGTCTGCAATTGTTTTACAGTTTCTTACTATGACTACAACTCTTGGTTGCATTTTCCATTTAAAACTGTAACTCTCTTTTTTTTATTTTTAGAATTTAGGTCACAACCCAGTACGTAACAATCTCCTACTAAAACTACAATTCTGTTTGCAACTGTTTTACAATATCTTACTGTGACTGCAACTCTTGGTTGCAGTTTTCATATAAAACTATAACTCTTTTTTTATTTTTAGAATTTGGGTGACAACCCAATACGTAACAATCTCCACCTTGACATGAATTCTAAAAGCAAACTTCAACAAAGAAAACTCTCCACCTCTTCCACAAAAGCTCCTAAGAGCAAAACTCAACAATGAACACCAATTAAGTCCAACCAATACTTGAATTTTTAATAGGCAAAGGCTTAGTGAGCATATCAGTTGGATTGTTTGCAGTATCAACCTTCTTAATAGAAATTTCACCCTTGGCAAAAACATCCCGAACAAAATGATACTTGATGTCAATATGTTTGGATCTTTCATTATACATCTGATCTTTAGCTAAGTGAATTGCACCTTGACTGTCACAATAAATAACAATAGAAATAGATTAAGATGTAATTTCACTAACCAAACCTTTTAGCCAAATTGCCTCCTTAACAGCCTCTACAATTGCCATGTACTCTGCCTCTGTGGTAGATTGAGCAATGGTAGATTGAAGTGTATCCTTCCAACTGATTGCACAACCTCCCAAAGAAGATACATATCATGTTAAAGACCTCTTCTTATCAAGATCTCCAGCATAGTCTAAGTCCACAAAACCTGTCAAACTATCATTACTTTTCTATATATCAAATGAGCATCTGCTGTACCAACCAAGTACTTGAGTATCCACTTAACTGCTTCCCAATGCTGTTTGCCAGGATTAGCCAAATACCTACTCACAACACTGACAGCTTGTGCTATATCAGGTCTAGTGCATACCATCAAATACATAATGCTCCCAACTACATTGGAATAAGAAATGTGTGACACGTGATTCATCTCTTCATCTATTATTAGACATAAATCTGCTGAAAGTTTGAAATGAGCAGCAAGAGGAGTAGACATTGGTTTGGCCTTTTTCATGCCAAACCTACTCAATACCTTTTCAGTAAAAGCTTTCTGAGAAAGGTGTAATTTTCTATTCGGCTTGTCTCTTATAATTTCAATACGAAGAATCTTTTTATAGCTCCTAAATCTTTCATGTCAAATTTAGAACTTAATTGCTGTTTCACCTTCTTTATCTTAGTCATGTTAGATGTTGTAACTAATATATCATCAACATATAATAGCAAATACACAAAAGATTTATTAGGAAGCCTTTTGAAATACACACAATTATCATAATTGGATCTTTGAAATCCAATAACTCCTATATAAAAGTCAAACTGTTTATACCACAGTCTTGGAGATTGCTTAAGACCATACAAGGACTTCTTTAACAAGCAAACATGATCTTCTTTACCAGCAACTATAAAACCCTCAGGTTGATGCATGTAAATCTGTTCATCAAGATTACCATGTAAAAATGCAGTTTTCACATCCAGTTGCTCCAACTCTAAATCATTCATAGCAACCAATGAAAGCAAAACACGAATAGAAGTATGCCTTACAATAGGTAAGAAAACTTCATTAAAGTCAATGCCTTGTACCTGACTGTAGCCTTTAGCTACCAACCTTGCCTTGTATCTGACATCTGAGTCACTTGAGGTATCAAACTTTTTCTTGATACCCACTTGCAACCAATAATCTTCTTCTTTTCTAGTCGCTTCACAAGTGTCCAAGTTTGATTTCTTTAAAGAGATTGAATCTCTTCTTGCATAGCAGAGATCCAATTTGCAGCATTTTTAGAAGATATTGCCTCCTTCTAGCTTCCAAGTTCATTGTACTCCACCTCTTTTGCTACAACAAGACAATAGGTAAAATCTGAATAACCATACTTCTCAGGTGGTTTAATAGTTCTCCTTGGCCTATCCCAAGCTATGGTGTAAGGCTGTACTTGTGAAGATTCTAAAGTTTCTTCTAAATCACTATCTGCAGAACTAGGAATAGAGAATTGTTTGGGTTGAACAAGAACTTCAAACTCCACCCATTCTCCACCTTTTTCATTATTCTGAATAATAGATTCTATAACTTCTTTCTTTGCAAGCATGGAATATTCATCAAAAGTTACATCCTTGCTGATAAGAAACTTGAACTGATTTAGACATCATAATTTGTATCCTTTCACACTAGATGAGTACCCAAGAAATATACATTTCTTTGCTTTAGGCTCAAGCTTTCCTTCATTAACATGTGCATAAGAAGGACAACCAAAAATTTTCAAAATAGAATAATCAGCAGGTTTGCCAAACCATACCTCTTCTGGTGTTTTACATTCAATGGTTGTATGAGGAGATTGATTCACTAACTAGCAAGCTATGTTAATAGCTTCAATCCAAAATTCCTTGCCTAAGCCTACATTTGAAAGCATACACCAAGCCTTTTCAAGAAGAGTTCTATTCATCCTCTCTGTAACACCATTCTGTTGAGGTGTATTCACAATGGTTCTATGCCAAGCAATGCCTTCTTTCTTGCAAAACTCATTGAACTCATTATTACAAAATTCAAGGACATTATCTGTTCTAAGTCTCTTAATATATTTTCCTGTTTGCTTTTCAAGTAAAGCCTTCCATTGCTTAAAGGTTACAAATACTTGATTTTTTTATTTCAGAAAGTAGACCCAAACCTTCCTTGAATAATCATCAATAAAAGTCAACATGTATTTAGAATGACTACCTTTAGAAGGAACTTGAGAGAGTCCTCAAAGGTCTGAATGAATGTAGTCAAGAGTTCCGTTTGTCTTGTAAATGGTTGAACTGAAACTCAATCTCTTTTGTTTGCCAAAAACACAATGTTCATAAAACTCTATCTTTCCTGTAACCTGGCCACCTAACAGATCTCTCATGTGTCAAATTTTAGTAACATGTGAATCAAAAATAGAAGTAGTAGCAACTGCAGCTGAACCTATAATATTAGAACCTTGCAAGAAATACAAAGTGCCAATGTTATTTGCTTTCATTAGTAAAAGTGCACCCTTAGAAACTTTAAGCACACTATCTTCACATTTACATTTATAGCCATTCTTTTCTAGAGTACCCAAAGAAATTAAATTCTTTTTCAAATCTGGAATGTGTTTCACATTTGACAAATTTCTGATCATACCATCATGAATTTTAATTTGCACAGTGCCTATCCCAATAACTTTACAAAAATGATCATCACCCAAAAACACACATCCATTAAACGGCTCATAAGTGGTAAACTAGTCCCTATTAGGATTCATATGCTGTGAAGCTCCTAAATTCATCACCCAGCTAGTTTTAAATCTGATTTTAGCATCAGTACCATAAAGCATATCACTTTTCTCATCTTCCACTACATTAGCTTTGTCTGATGTGGCCTTGCCTTTATTATTACCTACTTTTTCTTTCTTCTTTAGTTTAAAATAGTCAGATTTAATATGTCCCTTCTTTTTACAATAATTACAAGTTAGATTCTTATGTTTAGACTTCAATCTAGACTTGGAAGAATTAGGATTTCTCTCCTTGCTTCTTCCTCTATTAACCAATTGACCAACACTCTGATTACCCCCTTCAATAGATGTCAAATTATTGTCAATTTTCTCTTTAACTTGCAAATTTGACCTGACATTATCAAGGGAAATTTCTTCTCTACCATAGATCATAGTGTCTCTAAAATCTTTATAGGAAGCAGGTAATGAACATAACAGTAAAAGTGCTTGATCCTCATCATCAATCTACACATCTATCTTACTTAAATCAGTAATAATAGAAGTAAACTCTACTATATGAGATTTTAGTGGAGTACCTTAAAACATATGCAGAGTATAGACGCATTGCTTTAACTGTAGCCTATTGATGAGAGATTTTGTCATATACAGACTCTCCAATTTCAACCATGCACCCACTGCAATGATTTCAGTAAGAATTTCTTGAAGAACTTCATTACCCAAGCACAAATAAATAGAAGAAAGAGCTCTATCATCCATATCATCTCATTCAGCATCTATCATAGTCTCGAGCTTCTTCGTCTTCCTAAGCAACACCCTCTTTGTGCCTTCTCTTGATAGAATTGCCATCATTCTTACTTACTAGAGAGCAAAACTAGTTGACCTATCAAATTTCTCAATGTCTGTCTTAGATGTTGTTGCTAAAGTAGAAGCCATTGAGAGCCTAGCTCTGATACCAATTTGTTATGACAATGGCAAACAAAAATAAAATTGTAGAATATAATTTAGAGAAAGAGAAGAGAAAGCACACAAATCTTTAACATGAAAAAACCCAATGAGGGAAAAAACCATGGGCAAAAGAAGAGAAATTTCACTATGTAGAATTCAATTACAAGGCTGAAATTTTGGACTGAACAATTGACCCCAAAATTGTTGTTTATATAGTACCCAAAGGACCTAGAATTACAGAAAATCTGCACTCTTCTGTATTACTGTTTTGCAGTAGCAAACCCAAAGAAAATTACTGTTCACGTAGCTTTCTAATTTCTGTATATTTTCTGCAGAAAAGATCACAAACTGCTGTATGAGTTTTCTACTAAAACTGCAATTCTGTCTGCAACTGTTTTACAGTTTTTTACTATGACTGCAACTCTTGGTTGCAGTTTTCATCTAAAACTGCAACTCTTTTTTTTTTTTTATTTTTAGAATTTCGGTCACAACCCAATACGTAACAGTTATAAAAAAAAATCTCTCTAATTTGTGATGTCTATATTCTTGAAAATTCTATGTGACAGTAATTGGTCACTCAAAAGAAACATTAGACACTTACTCATATGAGGAAAATACTTTTTGTGTGGAGAAACATTAAATGATGATTCTATCTTGAAGATTAAACTTTACCCATAGAAGAAAATACTCTAAGGATACTCAAGGTCAAAAAGCAAACTTAAATTTTATTGATAATAATTTGTCATGGCTGCATGGATTATCAAATATTGATGAATGCAATGAATTCTAGCCTTGAACAAAATATGCTGCAACTTTCTAGGATGAAACAATTGTTCATGCTCAAAGGATTACAATGGTGATGGACTAAGAAATATTAATGAAATTGGCTGCCCTAAAGTTAGTGGCGATTCCACAGTCAGTTACTTACTTATAATTGGGTTGGGTAAGTGTTTCTTTAAAGTATTTGCATTTTAACCAATATAAAATACATGTGTCCATACCTTTCTTCATTTTTATGATAGCATGTCTAAGCCCAAATCATTTTTATTTGACATGTCTAAGCATGAATCATATATATATATATATATATATACTTATTAAACAAAAATATTTATTTTGAACATTTAGTTGCAAGATTAATGCATAATACTTTTGACTCACGAATTGATACTGTTACTACAAGAAAGAACTCAATTTACAACAAAAAAATTCCATTGCAAATTTGTAAAAACTTTGCAACACTAAATCAATGGGTTGTTTTGCAATAGAAATTTTGTACTAATATAATGGATTTGTGATTTGTGATATGCAAGCAATTAGCTTTAATTTTATTTAGATTTGTGATGAATTTGCAACAAAATTATATAAGTCTATCACAAATTTGTCTCAAATGCTGTAATTCATTTTAGATTTGTTAGGGATTTGTGACAAAAATTTTCTTGCAATATTATTCCGTTGCAAATTCATCACACATACTTTAATTCTTTTTAGATTCACAACAGATTTGTGACAGAATTTTTCTCTCAATACAAGTTTGTTAGAAGTCCATCTCAAATGATTAGATTTGCAATAGATTTTTGTCGCAATATAAGTTTGTTGCAGATCAATCTCAAATATTAGCGACAAAATTTTTATTGCAATATAAGTCTATCACAAATCCATCTCAAATGCTTTTCCTACCAACTTAAAGTCTTTTTTTTTTGGAGATTTAAGACAAATTTCCAATGGTCATTTTACATATTTTTATATTAAATTGATTTTTTTTATTTAAATGAAACAATTCTATACCAAATGAAAACTAGGGACGAATTTAGGTTGGTTTTGTGATGGAATAGTAATTTTTTATAAGTAAAATGTTTTTTTTTTCTAAAAGTTGAATATATCCATCACAAATCCTTCATATATCCATCCCAAGCTTTAATTAGGGTTGGATTTTGCAACAAAAATATGATATTTTATTAAAGTAGTTTTTAATATGTGAAATGATTACATTTAAAAAAATAATTTTGCCACCAATTCATCCTAAAAATATATTAAAGATGAATTTGTGATAGGAAGAACAATATATGTTTTTAAAAAAAATAAATATCTTTATCATTAGTTTTTTCTATTTTAATTTTATTTTTATCACTTGTTTGGCTACAAGTTATATGTAGCTTCACATTGTTATTCAGAATTGTTACGATATTGATTTCTTCAGAGAATATAGACTATTGTATGTCTTATTTCCTGTCTATACTACATTATTTTGGTATTAGAGTCTGGTTCACTTGCAGCCAACCTCCACTTAAATCGTCACCATCTTCACATCCCACCTTGATCTACACTTTCGAACTCTTTCTCATGATTGAAATTCATAACAAAATTAGAGGCTCCAAATTTTTCCTTTCCATGTTGTTTGAGTCTAAATCAACACCGAAGATCACATTTTTGCTTGAAAAACCAAGAATATGTATTTCTTGGTTTGCCATTGATTTGCATGTTCTAAGACGAATCTTGTAGCATGCACCCCACAAAAGAATCAAAAGGCATCAAAACCTTTGGAGCCAAAAAATACCATGAACTGCCCACACACATGCCCAATGCTCCACCTTCACTCATTGCGCATGGACCTCAAATGCTCAATGATGAAGTCCCACATTGGTTAGGTAGGGAGGTCTTGGGTGTTATATATATGAGTTTGCAAACCTCCCCTTACAAGCTAGCTTTTAAGGTGAAGTTAGGTGGGTTCATATCATATGAGACTGTATGTCCTCGTATACAGAACTAGGATCCATGACCTACACTGACCAGAGTAGAGTAGGTTCTGATACCATATGATATGAACCCACCTAACTCCACCTCAAAAGCTAGCTTGTAAGGGGAGGTTTGTGAACTCATATATATAACACCCAAGACCTCTCTGCCTAACCAATGTGGGACTTCATCACTCTACAATTTCAAGCCTTCTGATATGCCATGTCATCCTACCACATTAGCCCTAGTTCATAATCAGCATGCCACATCAATAACACTAAGCATGCAATCAGCATGCCATGTCATCAAAGGGTACCACATCACCATTGACCATTGATCACCACCCGGATCACTTTTTAAGGTTTCTAGGCTACCTAAGCACAATTTTGACATAAGATTTAGCATTTAGACACTATAACACTGAGTTTAGGGCTCTTGCACTCACTTTTACTTCATAAGGTGCACTCTTTCTTCTTGAAACTTGTTCTATTTCTCATATGAATTAGGTTAGTTAATAATTTTATTTTAGGACCCAAGTTTAACTTGTTTATCTTCTTCTCAAAACAAAAGAAAATTTTTTCTCCTTTCCTGTTTTGCCTTATTAATTTCCTTTATCATGCTTAATTGCTGCCATATGAATGTTTCCTAGCTCAATTGGAAGCCATTTTAGCAAGTTTGGTTGCAATTGCAAGTTGCCATCATCATGTGATTCTATGGTATGCAATGTGACAGTGTGTGCTTGATATTTGCTTTTATTTGAGTGTGTCAAAGTGGTTCATTTTTCATGAAATTTTGTAGGTTCGATCTTTCACATGTTAACATATTCATGTAAAAATTTTGGCTCAATCTAAGGTGGTTTGCTAAGGTCTTTAAATGTTTCTAGTGGGATTACTATTTAATTTGATTTTAAAAAGCATACAAGTTCCAAATACTGTGATTTTTTGTGAGGTTGCCAAACCATAAGTTAGTTGTCTTGCATGCAAAATTCAGGTTAAAACGAGTTCTTTTGCTACTTGAAATGAGTCAATTTCTCTTGCTGCCTAGAAATAAATTCTGTATAGCATCTTAAAATTTTTCACTTTGGTTTTCAACCTTGATGGACACCATTTGTATTGATTTTTTGTTTGAAAGATAAATGACATGTTATCTTTGTCCCATAAAAGTTTTAGAGCAAAAGGAGCTTGTTAGGTTCACTTTCCAAATTAATCTTTTCAATGATTTTGAATTAGATTTGTCAACTAGAACAGCCTAATTGTACAAAAAAATTGACTTAGTTGGAAGTGTTTTTGGGTGAAGTAAGTTAATGGACGTCATATTTAGTGTCATGACATACTTCTTGAATTTTTTCTGAATTTTTAGGACCCAATTGTTAACTTAATTGAGACTTTAATAAAACATGGTTCAGCTAAGGACTTAAAGTTTTGATTGTGCTCTTCAATGTTCTTAATGTTTCTTGGGTATAAAGCTGTCAAAATAGGCCTACCCCACCCTACATAATGTGTGGGGTAGGTTCATGTATGTATAACCTTATAAAATGCAAGTAAATTTGCTCGCCTTGTTTAACTCATGAGTCAATGTGGGGTAGGAGCTGGCCGACCCATTCTTTAAAGTGTAAAATACATTGATTCACGGGCCTCCTCACCCTGCCTTACCTAAGGGGCAAGTTGGATTAGTATTTTCTTGACTCATTGTAATTTTGACCCCTCAACCTCATCCCACTATGTTTAAGTATATGCCTTTCCAGCCCACCCACTTTGCCACCCCTACTTGGTTAATCTTTTGGGGTGCACAAATCAAGTTCAATGTCCATCACATTCTTGTATTGCATTTAGGCTCAAAAAAGTGTTTTTTTTTTATTGTTATTCTCTTCATACATGTGGTACATTGAACCTTGATATCCTTTGTGCATGTGGTAAAGTGTTTGCTTGCAAAGATTGCCTCAGGTTATCTATCGCATGTTAGTTCATCTCTTAAATTGCTATTAAGTGTGATCAACTATAATTGTGTGTACACCTAATGCTTCTTGATTTATGTGCACTTGGTAAGAGCTTGATGTAATTCTCCCCTTTGGTACTTGTGCACCATTTTTATATGCAAATATGTTCCTTTCAAATTGATTTTGGATTGTGAGATAGCCTGATTTACTTAATTGGGCATAGTAGGTGGATTTTGCTATTTCTTTTAATCCTACATCAACAAAAAATTGTGAGCTTTCTTATGATAGACTAATGATTAAGCATGGAGTCACTTGACATTGATCTTGAGGAAAGTGACAATTTAGATCCAATCCAGAAGGAAATGATCTATTCGTTGCCTCTAATAAAGCTCAATGGCATTTAAATGTCTTCTTCAAAATCTCTCACCTTTGAAAAACAAACCAAAACACAATGGGCTTCTTACAATGAATTATAGGTTAAGTGTGGATGTACTCTCCTACTATTTTGGGGGAGAGTATCCAAGTAGACTTAATTGGGAAGGAAAGGGCTTCTTGGTGCTCTTAATGAGGCTTATCAGCTTTTATTCCACTCTTGAAAATAAAGTTATTTCTTACACTTTCGTGAAAAATCATGAGCTTTCTAACTAGAAATTAGGAATTAAAGTATGGAGTTACTTTCTCTTAATTTTAAGGAAAAACACTCAAATGGATCTGATTTGAAGAGAAATGGTCCATTCAATGCTTTTAACAAGTTCA
This sequence comes from Dicorynia guianensis, assembly GCA_037013595.1. Lineage (NCBI taxonomy): Eukaryota > Viridiplantae > Streptophyta > Magnoliopsida > Fabales > Fabaceae > Dicorynia > Dicorynia guianensis. The sequence continues at coordinate 6,710,226 of JASUAB010000010.1, forward strand.
TTGACATCTTGCAATGGTTTCACAAAATTACCCATTCTCCAAAATTTTAAAAGTAGATTTTCAAAGTATAGTTTTGGAATATAAAATCAATAGAACACTAATGTGGTATTGAAAAGGGAAGCAGGATGCTAACACTATACTACGTGTAACTAACTCTTGAACCTGATTTATGTAACATAGACCATGCTTTTTGGCATCCGATCTCACTATTTCAATCTAGGTTAGTGGTGACTCTAAATTTTTTATATTTCCCCAAAACCCGATTTCCAAACTAGATTTTTATTTAGTTGCCACTTTGCATCACAATATTGACCTATGATAAAATTGCCACTGCATGTAGCATCTCTATCTCCTCTTAATTTCTTCCTTGTTGTCCAAAATCCCTTACTTTTGTAACTTTTTGTAATTTTTGGAAAATAGCAACATGATTTCTTTCTGATGGGCTCACTTTCTGTCACTTGATTTCTTATTTTTAAACTAATTCCACTCTCACATATCTTCTCAATCATTTCAACTCTTCCTTACTCTTTCTAAATTCATCCCAATGATCCTCAACAACAATGATCCAGATCTCAACAAAGCAATTGGCCATGAACATCAAACTCTCCTTTCTCTATTTGGGTTGAGTAGCCCCTTGCCCAAAAAGACAAATTAAAGACAATTGTAATGGAGTAAAACTAAACCGGCAAAATTTGGATTAAAGTTTCTGATTTCTTCAATGAAGGATTTTGTTAAATTTCTTTTGTGAGAAGATATACAATGATTGTTACTATACAATATTCCCAACAATATTTATTAGTTTATATGCACTCTTTATTTCAATTTAGCACATCCTTAGTCAAAGATTTATTTGTCAATTTTGTCCAAAAAAAAAAGATTCATTTGTCAATATTAATCATATAGACAGCCATGTGTATTATGGTGTGCGTCTATAAAATTAACTTTGCAAAGATATATAACAAACCTAAAATACTATTCTTTATTGGAAAGTGTACATAGAATGATAGAGGTCAAACACCAATAGCAATGGTGTTTTTCTAAAGTGGGTTAAATACTGGATTCCTTTTTTTTGGGTTGAAGTTAAATAGTGGATTCAACTTGCCAAGGAACCATCGCCTTACAAACGAGAACCGAATAAGTGAGTGCTGCATTACCCACTATAGACATGCTAGTTACTTATTGCTCACCCTTGTATATATATTTATTTTAGCTTTTGTTTTTTTTGTATTTACAAATTAAAATTTTAATTTTTTTCAAAAATTAAATTATTAATTTTACAAAATTTAACAAATAAAACTATAAAACTTACTAAAGGATATAAAACTTTGCAAGTAGGGAATTAATGACATGGTGAACATGGAAATTGTCATCACATTTAAGTTCTTTCAGCTTAGTAGATAGGTTAACCATCTTCATAATGTACTCTCTAACACCATTAGTGTCATCATGTCTCATGTTGATGAATTTCTCGATCAACAAACCAACCTCAACTTTGTTAGAAACCATATACTGTTCTCCAATAGAATCAAGGAAAGTCTTAGCATCATCAGATTTGGGGATAGTATTAACCAAATTTTCAAAAATAAACCTTTTTAGTATCACAAGAGCTTTCATATTGGCTCTTTTCAAAATTTTATAGTGAGTCCTCTCCTATTCAATGATCTGCTTAGTCAGAGGAGGAGGACTACTCTCCTTAATAGCTATGTTAATATCCATCATGACAAAACCTAACTTCCCATCCTCTTTCTATCTTTTATAGTTGTTGCCAATCAAGGTCTTAATAATAAAGGTTTGTTTATTAATGGTAAATGAATATGGAGCTGGAAAAGAGCCAAAATAATTATTAATACAATGGGCAAAACATAATTTTGAAGCTAAAATATATAGAACCCTCTTAAACTTAGGGATAGTTGAAAATAACCCTCCTCTACTTTTAATTAATGTATAAAACTCTCTTAAACTTCCCAAAAGTTTCAATGTACCCCTTTTGTTACTACTTTCATTCAAAATGTGACCAAATCACTAAATATATGGTCAAACCCCAAATTGACCTTGGTAAAATAGATAAATTGGCCTAAAAATTTCCCAGAGTCTACATTAAAGTTGGAAAGGATCAAGCTAAAGAGGGTTCTAAATGGATTGCAAGAGTTTCCGCAAACAACTCATGCTTTGGGTGGGTTTCTTTAATTTCGAAAAGAACATTAGATTCGCCCTTGTGGAAATTAGATCCATTTTGGGTATGAGGAAGCTAATGAAAATCTTTGGGCAAAGATTTAGATGCCCTAAAAGAATTATTATAAGTTTGAAAACTTGGGATGTTGATCCTCATTTGTGTACTGAAACTTTAGTTCTTGCTCTCTAATGATTGGAGAATTTTCCACAAAATCTTAGAATAGGCTTCCAAGAATCTATTAACCATAAGATTTCTTTGCTACAAACCCAGATTCTTTTAGGCCTTTCATGGGTAGATGATTTTGGGTTTCTAGCAAGGTTGCAAAAATTGGAAAACATTGTAAAATCTAGGGGTAAAGTAGGGCTCCTAACTGAATTAGAATCTAATGAGCCTTTAGGACCTAGATCCATAAATAGATTAGGCATATTGAAAATTGAGTTGCTTTTGATATTGTGCCCCTAGGCATGAGACTGAGAAAAATAGTCCAAATTAACATTAGAGATAGTTACATGACCCATTTGGTGTTGATCCTTCTAGAGGATCTCAAAACACCTATAGAAAACAACCAAAGATTGCTTATATAGATGAAAGAACAAAGATTAAATAAATAATCACCAAATTACAGTGACAATTTTCCGGCATATATAATGCTACACAACCAATTCTGAGAAATATTATAGCTTTGACTAAATATAGAATAAGTGAGCACTCACCCTAGAAAATCATGGGAAGAATCTTGCACTATGATTGTAATTTTGAGATTTTCAAAAGCAAAACCCAGAAAAAAAAAAGGTTGTGGGTAGAATTTTGAGACTTTTAGGAGCAATTTAGTAACAAAAGGAGCACGTTACAACTTTTGGTGAGTTCAGAAGAGTTCTATACAAAAATTGATAGTAAAAGAAGATTATTTGCAATTGACCCTAAGTTTAGGAGAGGTCTTTTTATTCTAGCCTTATTTTATTACATAACAAAAATTTTCAAATAGTATCATTATAAATTCACTTGTGGGTGAAAATATAATGTACCAAAATTGCAATATGATAAATCAAGTATAAATAATCAAGAAAATAGGTAGATTCCAAGAAAATCAAACAACTATGGGTGATTAGATTTTTCATGATGCTATATTCTCATGCTCTATGCTATATAAATTAATTTTCATAATAACTCAATGTGGTGAGTTATTACATTAATTTCATAATACCTAATCATATATCCCTAAGTTAAAACATTCACAAAAAATCTTAATAGTGTGGCAATTAAATCATTGTGGTGACAATAATTACCTTTACTAATAAAATTTTCAACTATAGACAATATTTATAATAACCCATGTATCACATTAAACTCCAATTCATTTACCCAAAATCTTCCCAATTGGCAAAACTATAATTAATGTTTCACAAATACTATACGTGATTCGGGTCATCTAGCCAAAAGCCAAGATTTTAAGATATTCTTATAATCTACAAATCATCTAGCCCAAGGCAAAGATATATACATAAAGAAGAGAATAATAACGAGTGTAATACTAATATTTCAAATAATTCTCAAAATATTCACAATTATATATCTTGTAAATGAATTATTAAAATTAAGTAAGTAAGATATAATATTCCGAAAGTATAAAGGAACATTTGCCCAGAATTATGAAAGCCCAAGAACTTGAACATTATAATGGCATGAAACTATCGAGTTAACCACTTTAATTCAACATGTGGAACTATAAATTTTAAGCCAAAACGCTTTAAGCACTCTTGAAACCAAGGAAAATTCCTCAAGACCCCATATTCAATCCACATTATTTCAAATGCAAAATTTTGATACAATATTCAAACATCATATCAATTGAAATCAGTTTCAATCTATATTCAATTTCCAATATTTCAAATTAAGTGTTTAGGGCTCTCATACCACATGTTAAATCTAATTTAACATATAATGTAGAATTAACTACACTAGTATAGAGATATTAAATCCATTAATACTAACCTCTTGAATTCATAATTACTTTTGATTAAAGTTGACAAAACATATATGTAAATACCTAATTTTATCCGGCCTACTTTCTAAAACTTTAACCTAAATTACAAACTCAAATTTAAACTAAAAATAAGAAAATAAAATAAGATAAATCACAAATAATAAAATTTAAAACTTAAAGATAAACCCAATATATAATTAAATACAAAATTAAACCTAACTAAAACCCAAATAAATAAGTCCAAAACTAAGTCCAAACCCAAAAATAAAATTTTAAAATAAAATTAAAATAAAATAAAAAAATAAAGGATAAGATAACCAAAATTAAACAATAATAATACAAGATAAATAAAAATTAAAAAAGATAAAATAATAAGAGGATAAGAGATAAGATATTAGGATAAATAAGAGATAACAAAGATAAAAGACAAAATAAAAAAAATAAGAAAAAAAGATAAAAGATAATGAAAAGTAAAAATATCTAAATATAAGATAAAGATGATGAAGATAATAAGATAAAAAAAATTAAAAGATAAAGATAAAAAAAATACAAGATAAAATACAACTAAAACTAAAAAATAGGAATTTAATTAGAAAAGAAATTCTAACTTTACAATGATAAAAATTCATCACATACACACAAAAAGGGAGGAGGGCCTACAAGAAGAGAAAAAACCTGGAAAACTTTAGCCCACAAGAAAGGAGAGGGAATAGACGAAAAAAGGGAAAGAAAAGGTTTTCAGCAAAACCTCTCTACGACTTTGAAGAAAACAATACCAAAAGCAACCCACCCACATGGTCCTCCAAACTTCAACACTCCACCACTCAGACTCTACAAGTAACCAAAAAACAAGGGAGGGAAAGTTAGCACCCTCATCAAAACAACCCACCTCTTCCTCCTAAAAAACAAAAACACTTCTCTACTCTCTCAAACGCCTATTGCACACTCTTCTCACCACAATCACACAACTTTTTCAAATCTCCTTCTCTTTGGGACAAAGGAAGACACTCAAGGTAAACCTCTTTTCTTTTTTTTTTTAGATTCATACGTGTTGTTCAATTTTAATTATTTAGATTTCATACTTTAATCCTAATATAGCTAGGATCGTTTTTGCTATAGAGTTTGTATAACTTTCATTTTTATTAATCATGACATGCATGCATTTTCACATTCTATCACCCCTTTTTATCTTGATTTATTGTGGGTCTCTACATACAAATATAATCATTCTGCATATTCTGCACCATTAGCATGCATAGATTCCATCTTAAATTTTACATAATCATGCGCATGATTAAATTTTACATATGATGTTTTAATTTTCTACACACATCTATTTTATATTGTTTTAAACATTAAAGCTTCTATTTCTACATGGTTTTGCATTCTGTTTAAATAGTTTTGTATTGCATCTTGAACTAAAAATTCTGCACTATTTTCTGCTTGAAAATTCTGCACACTATTTCATTTTGAACTTTCTGTTTCCATAAATTCTACACTGCAATTCAACTTCTGCATTTTGTTTCATAAATTCTGCACAAAATAAATTTTAGCAATTTTATTTTTATTTTGTAGTTTTATTTCTGCATTCTGTGTAGAATCTTCATATGGCTTTTATATACCAAAAATTCTGCATGTTTTGCATTAAACATTCTGCACATATTTTAGCCTAGGCAGTGTTCTTGTTGATCTTCCATATTCATTGATTTAATTTCTTGTCGATTTTTCATGAATTATAATTTTAGCATTAGGATTATCTCTTAAGAAACTCTAGTATCATGGCCTTGAGTTCCTCTTTAGTCCTAAGCAATTTTGGCTCTAACTTAGTCACACTAGGCAAGTCACTTTTCTTAAATCTTAATTCTAATTACTAGTAAAGCTAGTTAAAGAAGGAAATTTTTTTAAAATTATTTTTAAAAATTCGGCCTTGAGTAGAAATGAAATTTTCTTAAAATTATTTTTAAAATTCCGACCTGAAATAGAAAGGGAGTTTTCTGTAAATTATTTTAAAACTCCAAACTAAAATAAGAAAGGAATTTTCTTTAAATTATTTTAAAATCTCAGCCTGAAATACAAAAAAGATTTTCTTTAAATTATTTTTATCCCAATTCAGAATGGGTAAGGATTATTTTTAAAAAAAATCTTTTTAAAAATCAATATAAATTAATCAAGATAATTTAATAAAATCATTCTTAGTACCGAAAAAGCGTTTAGGGTGCTAATACCTTTCCTAAAATATAACTAACTCTCAAACTCAATCTCTGAGAAATAAATTATTTTTAATTAAGTATCCGATCTTACCTTAAGTAATTTAGGTTGGTAACAACTCCAAAATAAAGTTTTAGGATCCACAACTTATCGACGATCAAGCTTACATAGATTAACTGAAAAGAATTTCTATACATAAGTGTATGTGGGAGAGCAAGATTTTCCTCTCCAACACGATGAACTCAAGGAGAATCCCGTTTCTCTCACCCTTTCTACATCTTCTTTGTCCTTTGTCATCAGCTAGGTTTTTTTTGTGAGGAAGTGAATGCTTCTCTGATTCCTAACCAAGTAAGTTTTTTGTATATGCATAAGAGTGTCTAAGAGAGTCCCAGAGTGACTCCCCCAGCACTACAAGAATAACTACGTTTTGCAGCAAAATCTGTGATGACAGAAAATTCTGTTGCAGATTATTTATGGTTCTGCGATGGAAGATGGGATTCATAAGAGGACCCAATCTGCGTCATACTTTGCGATCGACAATTAAGCTGCAAAATAATTCTGTCGTAAAATATTGGATGAGAATATTTTTATTTGAAATGTAAGGACATGTTGAGAGAGATCTGCGAGGGATAGGTATATTCCATCGCAGATTCGTATCAAATTGTATCGGACAAGTGCGTGGCAAATAATTGAACCCAAAATGGTGTGTTTCAAGTCAAACTCTACGACAGACCTACGACAAAAAATGTACTTTCCGTCGCAGATTAAAATTGCATGGCAAATAATTGAACCCAAAATGGTGCATTTCAACTCTTTTTCTGCGACGGAAAATGCCCTATCCGTTGCAGATTAAACATTTATCAAAACGGTGCGTTTAAGAGATGGAAATTGCGTGGAAAATAATTGAACACAAAATGGTGCGTTTTAAGTCTTTTTTTGTGAAAAATCTGCGACAGAAAATGCACCATCCGTCGCAGTTTCGCCACAGATTAAAGATTTTGCATTTAGCAGATGGAAATTACGTGGCAAATAATTGAACCCAAAACGGTGCATTTCAAGTCTTCTTTTGCGACGGAAAATGCAGTTTCTGTTGCAGATCCATTGCATAATGAAGATTAATTAAAACGGTGCATTTAACTAGATATTTTAAATTTTGCGGCTTAAAAAACGTAGATCGCAACATATTTCTTCTCCTTTGCGACTTGAACCTTATTTTTACCCTCACTTTCCCTCCCTCCCTCACTCCCTAAGCCCTTGCTCTCTCACTCCCTCCCTTGGCGATTTTCACCCTTTGACTATGTTCCTGACGTTTGACGGTGCCCTCTTGCTTCCTTCAGCGATTTTGAGTTACAGTGAGTATGTGGTTGGTTGTTTATTAGTTTCTCATTGTTTCCCTAAGCCCTAACCTAGCTTGTGTTTCTTCCATTGAGGCATTTGGGCATTTCGTGGCATGTTGTCGTTGGGTTTTCAAGCTCTTGCTCCTTCACGCTTGTACTGCAAACACAACAATTTTGAAGTTATTTCATCATCTCTCTATACTGTGCCGTTGGGTTTTCAAGTGTACTAGAACAAGTAGACTTTAATACCAAAATCTAGGGAGCCTAGGAAGACCATCCCTCACTAGCAAGTGAAGCTAAAAGACAATGGGAGGCGACAAACCAATCACCAAATATATCTTTTAGCATCAGGGCTTTTGATTGGTGCAGGTTATTGGTTTCATAAAGCAAAGGGACAAGAAAATATTCTAGAGATTTAATTTTCTCCCCTTTCATCATTAAGAGGTTGTTTTGAGTTGGCAATAAGAGAATAGATGCAGGGTATTTGATACCGTAGATGTGAGCAAGACCCACGGAGAGATACGTTTCAGTCTCAAAGCTCAAATTTTCCCCCATCACATCTCTGACACTCTCCAAATTTAATTGATTACGATTACAATCAGTAGTCTGGGTATATGTAGATTACTTAATGAAATTACAGGCTCTTAAAATACAGAAATTACGTTGTAGTTAGAATTTTGCAAAGCTAGGATCTAAAAGAAGTTAAAAGCAATAATAAATCACTAATTTGGAAATGCATGCGCCTATTAGTATCAATTGCAACTTATATTCTATCAGTTATCTAGCATATTTTACTATAGCTGCCATACATAATAACAATAATAAATATATATAAATAAGTGCTATGCAATTAGCATAAAATCGTATTTGTTCAACTTTGTTGCATGAAGTACAAAACTAGTTCAGTTTGATGAAAGCTTATACTGTTACCCCAAACCTAATCACTCCAAGTTGATGCTTCTAAAACTGCTTCTAGTTGGAAGCATCTTAATTTAAATTGTATCCCTTTCATAAGTGACACGAATGTTTTAGTAAAAATTGTTGCACATAAGGGATGGTCTAAAGCACTTCTTTTAATCAGTTTAGCCATGAAATCAGTTATTCTTTATGGTTAGAGATAAAAACCATTACTGAATCTTCATCTAATTATTTAAGCTTTGGAAAACGTAGTTCCTTGACATATATATAACATCAGAACCTTCATGGCTTGGTCGTGTCATCCCCATTCCTATAATTTAATAAATAGTTAAACAACTTAGAATCAAACTTAATTCTAAGCATTTTACCTAACAGCTTGAAGTTCCAGCATAAACAGTTCCCTGACCCTGACATTTATTAATTTTGTTCTTTTGTGTTTTAAATCTTAGTAAGTGTCAAGGAATTAACTATCCTAAAAGCTTAAGCTATTAAGTATAGGTCTAAAATTGGTTTTATATCTTTAATAGTAAGCAACAATATATGCAGGACCTTGATCAAAGAGAGAAAGGAAGTGCCATTAGACTTAAGGTCAATGGCCAAGTACCTTCTAAGACCTAACTCTATTACTAGTTTAAGTATAAATCGTGATTGCTCCTAAGCTTTCTACAATCTGAAAAAAATTCAAATTCTGTGAAAGAGGAACCTACTTTCCAACTGAAAGATCTAAATCAAGGTTTGGGTGATTACACTTAATAATCCTAATAGTGATGCACACTACAAGTTATTGGCAAAACTTTAAAGAAGGCATCATTGACAACAATCGGTGACCCTAATCAGTAATACCCAAGATAACCTATGTAGATCACAGATGCCTCCTCACTTTTTAATGTGACTTTGTGGTGTCTAGATGCAGTGGGTCATTGATATCTACAGTAATTTTGCAAATCGTGTAGCCATTACCACAATCTGGCACTTTCACAATCATGTGAAGCGGCCAGCATGGCATATGCGGCTAAGCCTCGCATATGCGCGAGAGTGGAGAGAAACTGATGCGGACATGGTCCGCTGGTTCTCTAAAATTGCTGAAGCTTGTTACCCACATTTTTGTTTTTATTTTTATCTAACACAATTACAAGTTATACTTTTCTAATTAGTGCTAACACAATTACAAGGTTAACACAATTAGAAGCTTCTCTGTTAATCGCAGTCACATATTTGTTGAGCTGCAACTGATTCGCTGTCGTAGTCTTCATTCGCACATGGCAGTGCCCTCCACAAGAAGTTGGTTGTGATTGGAGCAGAGCTTAAGCCTTGAGTGAACACTACAGCAGTCAACAATTGGATTATATTCTTATCTTTAATGCTTTTACTCTTATCTCTAATGCTAAAGTTTAATACAGAAATTCAACTAATTTCAGCCTTTTTCTCATTCTTGGATTATATTCTTCATATGATGTTTGATCAACTATTAAACAGTGTGAATTAGCATGTTTGAAAACAAATTTTTTCTTTTCGTAAACCCTTCCTTTCTTTCACCGACCAAGCTACGGATTTGAAACACCACCTTCAATCTGGGCTCATCCCAAACCAGCCAGTTTTGGGGCTCATGATGCCTTGGGGAACTAATTTTAGAGTGTTTCATTTTATTTTGTACACATCCAAATTAAATCGGGGAACTTTAATTCTAACTTCTGCCAACAAATCTTATTTTTGGTTTACTTCTTTTGTTAATCTTTGTTGTAGTTATAATTATTCTATTAATCTTTTTTCAAAGAATTTACGAACTTCGTGTAGCTATATGAAAACAGAGAATTTAAGGTGTTCTTATTTTTCATAACCTGCTCAATTAATTGGTACAGTACTAATTGTGAGATGATTGTCATTCAAAATTTGATGCAGAATTTAATGGTACCATAACAACTCTTCAATGAAAATGAAAATGCATTATGCTTTTGATTTCATATAGAAACCCATTAGTTTAATATAACAAATCAATATATTGACCAATAAAGGAGCTGAATTTCAAAATATCAATATCAAAATCGAATTGTCAATTTTAAGATTTTAAAATTTTATAAAAACAAATGATATCACATATTCAAAAGATTATTTGGTTTGGATCAATTATTTTATTTTTAAATCATGTCTTTAGTGTAAACATCTAACATAATAAATTTGCTCCAAATTCTTTCAAACTATAGATAGAAGAAATTTTCAAATTTTATTTACAAAAAATTAAAGCACTCTAAATTTTGAACTAATTCTTACAACGTTCATCATCATCATCATCATTATTATTATTATTATTATTCTATGTCTTAATAGTTTAGAAAGTTTCTTTCACTATATCTCTAAATAGATTAATTTTCCTATAGTCCAATGATTTATTTTCTTTTCAGATTTTTTTAATTTTTCTGTTATTCTCCTTCAAACTTGTTTGAAATTTGTATAACTTTCCATAAATTCACTTATCACAAATCTTGGGGAATAGAATTCAAAGCAATTACATGAAGGTAAAACAAGAAAAAGGGTAGAAAGGAATTTTCATTTTTTGTACGTGTTTCATTATATGTTATGATGAACAGTAAAGTTTATGAAATTCAAGCCACCAAAGTTGTCTCATGAAAGTTATTATATTTATTAAATCTATTACGCCTCATAGTTTAAATTATAAAAATTAATAAATTAAATAATTTTAATACTTTTTAATAATTTTTAAAAACAAATTTAAATAATTGCATAATCAATGAATGATAAAAAAATTTGCTTAGATTTTGAAAGAATCTAATTTTGCATTATTTATTAGAACATTGATATTTGCAAAAATAAATTTTGTATATTCTCTCACGCTCTTACTTCCTTCTCTCTCTTCTTTAATGTTTTGTGTGGTGTGCATTCTCCAACTCACAACTATAATTTCCTTATTTATGTTCACTTATGAGAGTAGAGATAATTAAAATATTAATAATTTCATTTTTTAAATTTATTATTCAACTTTATACCTTTGCTCCATACTAATTTTAAGCAAAAAAACAAAAAAAAAAAATACTATTCTTATGCCTCAATTCTCACTTCATATTCACATCTATTTGTGTAAACCTTTGAATTAACTAGATTCCATAGTTATAAAACTTAATAAATTTAATATTCTAAATTTTATTAAATAAAAATAAAAAAATAGAGGTAGAGGGACTGAATTTTAAATATTTTAGTTTATGTATATCAAAATTTATTGTTTTAATAATTTCTCATACATATTACTTTTTTTCACATTTCACCTAGAATACCATGTCTAATATTAACCCATCTGAAAAGAAACAATGAAGCCAAAAAAAAAATTTTAAGTCAAGTGTTTAACTGTGCTTCATAGAATGGCATGTTTGCAACAAAGCCTTGATTGAGTCACTAAGGCAATGAAAACAAAAGGAAAAGATTAGACATGCTTTCATATCCTATCTCTTTGCAGATGACTTTCACTACCATTACTTTTGGTCTAGACTATGGAAGTAGAAGGGCCTAAAATGGTGTAATACCTTCTTATGGCTATGCATGAAGAACAAGATTCTTACTAACTCTAGAAGGAAGCACATGAACCTGTGCTCTAATAATACTTGCCCAATGTGTCAAGGCCATGAAGAGACTGTGCTCCATGCATTGCTTGACTTTGATGAAAATACTATTGCCTGGATGCATCTAGTTAAGCCTTCATATTGGCGTCAGTTCATTTCTATGGATAGAGATGCTTGGTTGTCATTGAATATGACAACAAATATGATTATGGATGATTGATCTGATTGGCAACTGATATTTGTTCTCACCCTTTATTGTCTTTGGAAGGGTAGAAGTTAGTGGTTCTTTCAAGTTTAGTCAATTCTGAAAGCAGATGTTGCTTTGCAAATCCAGATTCTGACTAGTCAATTTGCCAAAGGTGCTGCTGTGTTCTATGGCTCTAACAGATGCAAGAAGAGGATTGAGCAACATGTTGGCTAGACACGCCCACCTAGAGGGACTATGAAGGTTAATGTGGATGGCTCCCTCAAGCTTGGGGTGGCCTCCTATGTTTGTTGGGGAGGGGGGTTAATGAGAAAAAAGTCTTGAAATTGTCTTGTGGGTTTTGCCCAAATTTTGGTCCTTTATTCTATATTGGATACGAAGCTATGGAGCATGTTTCATGGTCCACAATTAGCCTAGCAATCGGGTTTAAAGACATTATTCTGGAGTCAAATTCAAGCATGGTAGTTTAGCTGGTAAATTCTGGCTACAATGACCATCACCTGCATTGACAACTGATTTCTATGGTAACAGTTCTCATCTAGAGGCCATGGTCTGTTCATGTCACTTACACTCTTCGAGAAGATAATCAAGCTGCAGACTTTATGGTAGGACACAGGGTATCTCTTTCATTAGGCTTTCATTTGTTCACTCATCCTCCTCCAAGAATGAGTTCATTGTTAATGGCTGATAGTTTGAGTATATCTGTTCCTTGTTTAGTTTCAATTTAGTGTTGTTTCTCCTTATCTTGTAAACCAAAAAAAAAAAAAAGCAAAATATGCAATTGTGCAATTGAAGAGTATCAAAAGGTATCCTACAAATTGAAGTGTATCAAAATTATACAATTGGTACAATAATACTAGCCAAAATATGCAATAACATGATCAATATAGCTTCACCTAGGCCAATTTAATACATCACCCATACCCTAAATTTTTAGTATCTTACAACAAAAAAAGAGTGCAAAATATCTCCCCAGAGAAAGACTACAACACATAATAAATTGTGAGAGTAAATAAGAGCAACTAACAAAATTAAGATATCAAATAATAACTCCTAAGCCATTCAAGTACAGTTCCACTATGGTTGAAAGCATTCTAACACTAAGATGGAAACATTTATATGACAAACCAAAAAATAGGGGATTACATCTAATCAATTGATCTAACTCAAGATGAATTTGGTGAAATCTATATAACAAATTACTATGACACTTTTAAATTCTCAAACTGATAGTTTTAACAATAGTAACTTTATTATTAATAGCTTTGCACAAGGTAAGTTTCTAAATCTTAGATCCTATCACTCCTTTTGATTTTGGATGCAGTTTTGTGATCTAATTATTGAGCTATAGCTTGATTTTACTTTTGCAAACAAATGTATGAGAATTGTTTGGCAAAATCTTAAGTAAAAGATCTTTCATATTCTAGAATGTTCCAATAAAAATTTTAAAGCATTTAGAGTTCATTTGATATGAATTTCGAAATTGTTTTCTTAAGTTATCCTATTCTAGCATGTCTATAAATGTGTTGGTTATTTGAGCTTAATTAATTAAGTCTGTTTTTTATAAAAATTTGTGGACATGATCTAAAATATACAAGATGTTCATGTAAAAATTTCAAAGCATTTGGAATTCATTTGATATGGATTTTGAAATTATTTTCTCAGACTATCTTGTGCCAGCATATTAGTGAATGCTCATTTGTTTTGAGCTCAATTGAATATGCAAATGAACTCCAAATGTTGTGAAATTTTGTGGACATTTTCTTGGATGTGTTATCATGCTCTTGTAAAAATTTCAATTTATTTTGGTTTGTTTTGTTATGGGTTTGAAGTTTATTTTTGTCTATTTTGATTTGAGATAGTAAATGAGTTCTAAATAATGTGAAATTGTTTGGATTTGATATTCCATATACTAGGATGCATGTAAAAAATTTCAAGTTATTCTAGGTTGGTTTGCTATGGTTTCTAAAGTTTTCTTTCTAGTTGCCCTGTGTTGAATTAATCTATGTGCAACCTGAGGATTAATTTTATTTAAAATAGTAAGTGAGTTCCAAATGTGGTGATTTTTTGTAGGGTTGCTAATCCAAGTGTTGGCCATATTGCATGTGAAATTTTGGTTGAAATGAACTATTTTGATGTGTGAGACATTTGAGATTCTCTCGCTATCTAGACAGTAGCCATATACAGTGCCTAAAAATTTTTCACTTTTGTTTTTAACCTTACTAAACTCCATTCATTGTAAGCTTTTGTATGTGAGTAATATCACATGTTGTCTTAATTTTATAAGAATGTTAGAGTGAAAGGAATTTGTAAGTTCACTTTTTGAATTAATATTTTCTATGACTCCAAATTGGATGTTGACTGGAATAGCTTGCTTACTTGAAAAAAATGATTTGATTGGGGGTGTTTCTTGAGAAATTGAGGTCATGGTGATTTAGTGTCTTGGAAAGCTTTCCTAATTTAACAAAATTTTTTAAGTTCATTTGCTTGCTTAATTGAGACTTCCAAAACTAATGTTTAGGTATTAATCTAGTGCAAGGTAGCATGCTTGCTTACGATCTTGAATAAATTTTGTGTATCCAATTGACCTCCTTAGTGCATGTTCCCTATTATTGTGTACTTTTCCCTTTCTCCATAATAGCTCTAAGTTGAGTAGAGTTTCATGTTGTGATGAAGAATTGGGCTATTGTTGAACAACACACTTGCCTAATCACAATTAATTTTTTACTTAAAATTTGGAAAGTTTTTGAAACTTTGGAAATGGTGAATTGAATCCTAGAATTCTTTGAGTTACCTCCCATACCTTTGTCTCTTTCCATCCAAATCCATACTCTCCCTACAATAGTTGTTAGTGCGGTTGGCAAGAGCAACCGTTACTAATTATTCTGAGGCTAATTGCGTTTTGAGTTATGTTAGAAAAATTAGCATGATTCACTCAATGTGGTTAGCATGAATCCTTACCTTTGGAATTTGAAGACTTTCTTTGCATATCCATCCAATGGTTTTCAAACCCTAGTTCTTCCTAACAATGGTGGCTAGTGCGGTCTGAGGGTGATTATGTTATGGGATATATTGGAGAAATCGACAGAACCCCTCTAATACAATCATTATGAATTGACCCTTTCTAAAATCACAATGCCCATAGATTTCCTTTCAAATTCTAATTCTTCCTAGCAACAATCATTGGTGCGGTTAATAAGAGTGACCATTATTGATTATCCTGAGGGAAATCATGTTACAGGTTTTATTAGAGAAATTGGCAAAACTCAGTGATGTGATTAATAGGAATCCACTCATATCCGAGGACTGTTGATATCCAAAACACCTTTGAAAACCCTATCAAGCTAGGAATCCTTCCAAGCCCAACTATAGTTAGGTATCCAAGTTCAATGTAAGATTTGGACAAAATAGGTATCGAACCACCCTTTCCACAATAATGGCTAAGTGTCACTCACTATAATGGTTCTAATCATAAATCACGCTTGATCACATGCAAAACCAATAAGGAGACAAAAAAAAAATCAAAAACAGAATAAATTTGTTTTGACAAAACACAAAGCATAGATACGAAACCAAAATACAAAAATATACTAATGTAGTACCAAAAGAGCGTTGTAGGGGTGTTAATATCTACCTTACATGTAAGCAACCCTTGAATCCAATTTCTATAATATAGATCATATTTTTTGGCATCCAAATTCACCATTCAGTCCAAATCGGTGGTGATTCTATTTTCTTTCTTTTTATCAAAGCCAATTTTCAAACTTCTATTTTTTTCATTTGCCACTTCATCTCACATGTTGATAACATTTAAGCAAATCACAGGTTAAAACATTGAATTAACTCTATTAGAATATTGATTTTAAATGGAGCAAATATAATTATTATATGCTTTCCATGGTTAAGCAATAGCAAAAGTCTAGAGAAAGAAGAGATATAAAAGTTTATGGCAAAGTGGGGCTTGTGATATATATATATATATATATATATATGTATATATATATTTATGTGAAGATAACAAACAACTTATGTGCAAGTTAAGTGAATAAAAAAATTACTAAAGATAGACCCTAGCTGAACTCATGTCACACAAAATATTGGAATAGTTGCCATATTTGGATTCTCAAGTCTTAGAATATGATAACCAGAGATGAATGAGGTAGACTATCAAGAATAACCAACCTTCTTAGATCAAAAATCTCAAATGGAATTTTCCCATGAAAGCTAACATTTAATAATTTCATATAACTTAATCTTTTCAAATTGTGAAACTTCAAAAGAATCATAAAATGATAATAATTATAAGCTAAATTCAAATTCTACAAATATTGCAGGCTAAACAAATTGCTAGTATTGTCAAGTCCTCCAAAGATGAATTCCTTACTTAGATCAAGACCTATAATACACCTCTTGTTACACGTCACCCCAGTCCATTAACAACACTCGCCACTTTAATTCCATCAAACCATTTTTCAAGACATTTCAAGGCTAAATGAGGCCTTTCTTCAAATTGAGCAACAAGGTTTACTGATGACCAAGACATTGGCTAGTTACCACATACACATTGATGCTCAAGTTTATAGTGCATAAGATTATCAAGAAAAGCCATAATTCTAAATGAAACCTAATTGTAGAGTTAGAAAGTCACTTCTATAATGGGCATTTGAGCTTTCCCTTTAACATAAATTGTGGTTGATTTTCTAGATTTAGACTTCAATATTAGTTGGTTCATATATATTACTATGTAGTCTATCAATAGTCCTCATATTTGTAAAGCATGATATTAGAGTGAATTACTATCACTTTTCTTGAAGTATTTGAATATGATA
Source organism: Dicorynia guianensis (assembly GCA_037013595.1). Taxonomy (NCBI): domain Eukaryota; kingdom Viridiplantae; phylum Streptophyta; class Magnoliopsida; order Fabales; family Fabaceae; genus Dicorynia; species Dicorynia guianensis. Next base: position 6,727,449 of record JASUAB010000010.1, read on the forward strand.
TTTTATTTTATTTAATCAAGTATTGTACTCCACCTAAATAACCTAACTTAACTAATTGACAATACCTAGCTAGTTAAAAATGGAATATTCACAAGAGTAATATTAGATAAACATTTTATGGAATATTCATAAGAGTAATATTAAATAAACATTGTACTCTAATTTTGTACAAAAATTAGAGTTTGACTCAATTAATTACTTTAATAACTAAAATCTTGACAAAGTGTTATATATTTTTAATCAAGTAATTACATTTATTATAATTTGTAAACTTAACAATATATGTAATTATTGAGAAAAAAGATTAGTACAAACATAAAAGCATCTTAGGGTGAATTTAATAAAGTATGTGACTGTGAAAATATTCAATATATCTTTTATTCTATTTTAATTTGAAGTTTTCTATTAACAACTATAAAATTGCATTTAACAAGAAAAATCTTCTCAATATTTCAATTAGAATTAACTATAAGAATAAAATTAGTTTTAATATTATTATACAACAATAAAATATGAAAAGTAATTTTAATCTTAAAATTTGTGTAAATTATAATTTAATATGTAACTAGTTAAATATTCCTATTACATTTAAGTATATTCTATTAGTTAAGTTAGGTCATGAGGTGAAATGCAATTTTAGAGTAAAAATGAAGTGATGTCGTATTCAAATATCACAAAAAATATTAGTATAATTTATTCCATGATATTATTATTGGCTTAATAATAGTTCCACTAAGAGGCTGTAATGGTTATTGAACAGTCATGCTAGCTATTTTTCCAAATTAGCAAATGGTCTCACCATATTATTAATTATGGGTCTTCAATCCTCCCCTTCTTTATGTCACCAATTGAAGTGCAAGTAGAAAGATTTGTGTGAATTTGAGGAGGGGAAGATTTAAGATGAGAACTTTTCTTTGTCCCTTCCCACAATTTTTTTGTATTCGACCAATATTAAATATTTGAAGGCAGAATATATCATTTACGCTGGAAGAAATATTTTATTCTACTGGAAATAAATGTATATCATTCTAAAATTTTTAAAAAGGAAGCTATATACAAAAAAAAATCTATTAAAGACAAGAATGTAGAAAACAATGTCAAACATTGTTCTCTACATTCTTCAAATAGTTGATGTCGACATCGCGATGCGGGATTGCGGCGACCAAGAAAAGATTATGAATGAAATGACAAATGATTATGGTAAAATGGGGTTTGATGAAAGTTATGAAAAACTTTTGGAGTCACCACTGATTTAATTTTAAATGGTGAGATCAGACACCGAGATTTAGGTCTACGTTACAGAAATCATATTCAAGGGTTGGTTACGTGTAGGGAAGGTATTAGCACCCCTACAGCGCCCTTTCGGTACCACATTGGATTTTGTTGCTTTTAATTTCAAACTTGTGCTTTGATTTTTGCCTAAAACATATTTATTCATATTTGAATTTTTTATTCTTTTATTTTGGTGAGATTTCTAGAAAGAAAGAAAAAAGGTTGCAATATTTACGTTGGAGGAATTTTGTCAATTTCTTCAACGCAATCCATAACGTAAGTATATTGAAAAACACAACAGCGGCTACTTTCATCAACCGCCAGTATTACGATACTTGAAGGGAGAGGATTTTAAAAAAAAAATAGGTTGGATTTTAGAGAAAGGTATTAGACTTTACAATAAGGATGCTGATCACATTATATAAATTACATCAATTTCTTCAATGTAATTCATAACATAGTTCCCTCTAGATAGTTAGTTACAGTCACTTTCATCAACTGTACCAACGACCATCATTAGGTTAATCAGGGATTTGAAGTTTAAGGACATTTTGGAATGTGAATAATTTCCCTAAAATCTTTAATATCATTTTTTAGTAAAATTAGGACTTTAAAATTTTGTATCCTTTTTTAGGTTTTTTATTTTTTTTATTTTTTTATTTTTTTATTTTTTATTTTTTTATTATTATATTATTTTTTAAAAAAAAGGATATCATGGCATGGGCCAAAGCCATGCCGTGAATGTTGAATTCACGACCCCCTTTTAGTGTTTTTTTTAATCACTTATAATATATTTTAATAGTGATACTGATAAATTTATGATACTTCTTCTATTTAGCTTCCAACATTTTTTGAAAAATAGTATCAAGTTTGTTAGACTAAATGACCTAACTAAAATAATTTTTTGCAAAATTAATTTTTTTCTATATTTTTTGAAACAAAATAAAAAGACAAAAATAATATAATTAAATGTTACATTCTTTATCCAAAATTTTTGCAACTAGTACCAAAAATTTTCTTAAAAAATGCTTGTTTCAACTGCATATTTTCTTTTATTTTTCTAAAACATTTTTTCATTTTTGAATTATTTTTAAAAGGCAATTATTGGGTGCACCGCATCCCATGAAGGGTGCAGTGCACCCTTCTTCTTTCAGAAACTGCGCCCGTAGGCACAGTTTCAAAAAATTGCAGAGTGATGGCTCCACTTTTGGAGCCATGCATCCCTGCGGCCTAAAGGCTAAACTTCAACCAGTCAAATCTATTCAATATTATAGCAATATAATGGCGTTAATCAGAAGAACAACAACGGGTCATAATAGAGATATGCATGAATGAAGACTTCAAGGACTTATCACAGATCTAGTGATAGACATACCTGATCGGAAGCTCTCAGCTAGGCTTTACAGACCTCTCAAAACTCACATACAAAGGTCACCAATTTCCCGTTGTGTACACTTTAACGGGACTCAAGGACAGAGAGTTTCTTCTCCTGTTCGTCACTCTCCGTCTCAGCTTCTCCCTGGGTTCTCTCGAAAGCTCTCTCTAGTTTTTCTCTACAGCCGTGTGCCTCCTCGTTTCTTTCTCAATGCTCTCTCTAACTCTTCACTCGTGCCTCTCTCTCTGAATCCGTCCTCGCCCTTTTCTCAGCGTTCTCTCCCTTTATATTCACCTCTGCTACCTTCCTTCTGATAGGAAGTGTCCAAGCATTGACGAATCTCCTGAGCCAAGATGCCTCCCGTGACTCCTATCAGCTTCCTTCCAGTGAGCAAGGGTCGGGAGTGGGTGAGAAAAGGCCAGGAGTAGGTGAATGAGTTAGCTTCTTCTCTGCTTAGCACCTCTCCTTTCATTGCCGCAGGAGCATGAAAATTCAGAAGCCATGTGAAATTCTACAGAGTTGCTTGTTATTGACAGCATGTGATATCTAGTCTCTTGTTTGATTCAGAGTCACATTGTTAGTGACCCCTTTTTTTTTAATATTCTTCCTGTCTTCTTTTTTTTTTTTTTTTTTACTTTTTACCTTTTTTTTACTTTTTTATTTTTATTATTATTTTTTAAATTATGCCTGAGTATATCTTAATTTTTGAGGTTCGGACAAAATTAGGTGTCTACAGATTGCCCCCCTTTACTTGTCTCCTAAGTATTAGGAGATGAGCAAAGGTTGAAAGACACTATTTTGGTCAAACACCAACTCTACCCTATGCATGAGGATTATGAGTCTATCTAAAAACGACTTGGGATTTCCTTGTTCACCCAAGTCTAGAGGGGTTGAGTCAAATGATGCTTAACTCTACTTATCCTAAAATGGCCTATTTGACATGTGTACCTACTTGATAGGACTTGGCATGCAAATAGGTTTGATTTCAAACAAGCGAACTTGCAATAACATGATATGTTCAACATGCATGCCTGCTTGACAGGGCTTGACGTGTGAAGAGGCTTGACCTCAAAATGATATGTTAGCATGTGTACCTGCTTGACAAGGCTTGGCACGTGAAGAGGTTTGATCTCAAAATGATATGTTATCATGCATACCTGCTTGACAGGGCTTGGCATGTGAAGAGGCTTGACCTCAAAATGATATGTTTGGCATATGGACCTGCTTGACAGGGCTTGGCATGCGACCTACTTGATAGGGTTTGGCGTACGAATCTGCTTGACAGGACTTAGCACGTAAGGAGGCTTGTCCTCCAAAATGAGATTGTTGACATGTGTACCTACTTGACAGGGCTTGGCATGTGACCTACTTGGCAGGGTTTGGCGTGCAAACCTGCTTGATAGGGCTTAGCACGTAGGGAGGCTTGAACTCCAAAATGGGATTACTAACATGCATACCTGCTTGACAGGGCTTAGCATGCAACCTGCTTGATAGGGTTTGGCATGCGAACTTGCTTGATAGGGCTTGGCACGTAAGGAGTCTTGACCTCCAAAATAAGATTGTTGACATGTGTACCTGCTTGACAGGGCTTGGCATGTGACCTACTTAGCAGGGTTTGGCGTACGAACCTGCTTGACAGGGCTTAGCATGCAACCTGCTTGACAAGGTTTGGCATACGAACCTGCTTGACAGGGCTTGGCACGTAAGGAGGCTTGACCTCAAAATGGTATGTTTGGCATGCAGACCTACTTAACAGGGCTTGGCATGCGACCTACTTGATAGGATATAGCATGCAAACCTACTTGACAGGGCTTAGCACGTAGGGAGGCTTGACCTCCATAAATGGGATTGCTAACATGCGTACCTGCTTGACAGGGCTTGGCATGTGACCTACTTGGCAAGATTTGGCGTGCGAACCTGCTTGACAGGGCTTAGTACGTAAGGAGGTTTGACCTCCAAAATGGGATTGCTAACATGCGTACCTGCTTGACAGGGCTTGGCATGTAACCTACTTGGTAGGATTTGGTGTGCGAACCTGCTTAACAGGGCTTAGCACGTAAGGAGGTTTGACCTCCAAAATGGGATTGCTAACATGCGTACCTGCTTGACAAGGCTTGGCATGCGACCTGCTTGACAGGGTTTGGTGTGTGAACCTACTTGATAGGGCTTGGCATGCGACTTGCTTGACAGGGTATGGCATGCGAACCTGCTTGACAGGACTAGGCACGTAGGGAGGCTTGATATCGGGTCAATGCATTAAAACAAAATGGACTGAATGCCTTATCGCACGATGCAATAGTATCATTAAAACGTATGTGAAGACATCAAGAGGTATAACAAGTTTCAACGAGCTATGCCAGATTTCTTTTTCGGCTCTCTTTCCCCTCTTTTTTTCACCAACAATTAGTTAAGTTTGTCATTTTGGGCATTTCAACACATTTTATGAGTCTAATATATCATACAATTGTTCACCATCTGAGAATTGAGGACTTTGTTAAGCAATCTGTTTTTTAGTACTGGTAGAATGGATTCGACTTGGATGAAATTAAGACTTTAGATCAATAATTTGTCACTCTTAGATGCCAAAAGAATGAAAAGATATCATAACCACGATTGCCCCAGTGTTGGTTTATTTGGGCGATGGTACCTTTCCCTAAGCATCTGCCATTCATCAGTTATTCATGAATTTTATATGAGAATTGATATCACACAATACACGATGTCTTATTGAATCTAACAAGATGCCCTTTTACAACCATTTCCAAGGCCCAGGGCAGAGCCATTAGCAGTACAATACACAATTAGAAATGCAACATTTTTCTTAAGGGACAAAAGATGCATATGATGTTCCTAATGAGTCATACATGGGATGCGTATCAAGAGTCCAAAACGACCCTTTACTCTGCCATGAGACTAATGTGGGGAGACTAATGTGGAAGATAGCATTTTTAAGGAAACAAAATATGCATATGATGTTCCTAACAAGTCACGCATATGAAGCACATCAAGAGTCAAAATAACTCTTTACTCTACCCTGAGACTATGCAACAGACACTCTTAAAAGGAAAAGCCACACTTTTCTTCTTCTTTTTTTTTCTTTTTGTTTTTTTTATGCAAGAGATACCTATGATGTTCCTAATGGGTTATGCATGCGAAGCGTATCAAGAGTCCAGAATGACTCTTTACTTTGCCATGAGACCACACAAAGACATGCATAAAAAAGGAAAAGAAAGTACATTTTTAAGGCACACGAGAATACATATGATGCTGGTTATGCATGGGATGCGTATCAAGAGTTAAGAACAACTCTTTACTCTGCCATCCTTTACATACTTCAACCTCGATAACTTTACTAGCAACTCTTCCACTCGGACCATCTTTCTTAGACTTGTACATTATTCAACTAACAAAAGGTGAATCTACGACAAATCACAACCAAAGGATAGTGTCTATTTTATGCTTCCTACTACCATCGGAAGGCTGTTCATCCACTTGTTTCACCAATAGACCTGATTGAAATGCACAGACTTGCAGCTGATCAATTAGCTGATCAGCATTTGAGCCTGTTATTATGTTACGATGTACCTCCAATGGTATGAAGCCTTGTTCCACAGCATGATCTAGGAAGACCAATAAACCATCATAGAAACCATTAATGTTTATCAGTCCTAATGGCTTTCTATGAGCGCTTGATTTGGCCCAAAATGAATCCCTTCCAAAGTCTCCAAACCTCCAGGCAATGCGATAAAAGCTTCAGCAGTGCAAATCATGTGTTCGAAATGTTCATGCATGCTTAAAACTTTTAACTCATTCCCAAAGGTGAAGTAAGTTTGGTCTGCCACCTGTCGTGCAAGGATGCCCATGACATGGCTACCTCCCATGATTACAGATGCGGCTGTATATCCCCTTAATCCATGAATTCCTCCTCCATACACCACATTTATCCCTCTGGTGACTAACGCCTTACCGAGCTCAGTGGCTGTACTGAGGAATTTATAATCCTTCCCTAGGTTAGAGCTACCAAAGACACAAACGGATTTGAATCCGCATGATGAGGATGCCCCTTTTTCTTTCTCTACCCCGGCCATGTGAGAGCTAAAGAGTGTGGAAGAGTACTTATAGATAGAAATGCACGACAGAGAAGTCATGCAACCAGGTTAGGGTTAGGGTGATCTGAAAGCAGGCAAGTGCAATAAAGGCATTGTGGCAAGAAAGTCAAGTGAAAAGATATGCCAACTAACACAACAGTAATTATAGCAGAAAGAAGGCCATAAAGTGGTCGACAATGAAGAGATGACTACCCTGATGATTGAAATGGTGCATGTGAAGTCAAAAGTAAATAGTGAGAGATGACAGATGCATCGACAATTGCTAAAGAGTAAGGACAATTATGCATGCAAAATTAAAAGCAGACAGATATACCAACAATTATTAAAGGGAAAGGACAATAAGGGCAAACAACGTAATGATAAACTCGTCGGCAATTATCAAGGAAGAAAAATCATTAACAGCCACTGTACTGATCAAAACCATGCATACACTATGGAAAGAAAATGGTGGGTTCATCAGTGATTAACAAGAATACATTACCAAGTTAATGGACAGTGATATCGGCTGATCCCTTTCTTTGGTACTGCATCCATCATAGCTTAAACACCATCCAGGATTTGCTTGCCATCTAACCTTTTTGCAAATTGGCAAATAGGGTTATTTAATGTTAGATCCCCAAGACAAGAGCGCTCCTTTTCTTTATGGAATAAGTTTACTAAAGCAAGAAGAACGCCATGCACATGTCCACTAGGATGCATCTCAAGAGTTTGAAGGACATCATCCAATGACTCTTTACTCAGTCCATCCTTGATGAACCAGATTTTGTCTTCTCGATTTAGAGAAACCATTCCTTTTCCTTTGCAGCGCGTGTTACATGTCCACCTTGCGCACTTATAACAGACATCCATCCTCTTAGCCCTCCTCTTCTTGGCATAAGAGCTTCTTCCCATTCTGGGCAGATGTCTAATAAGTGACTACTGAAACTCCCCTGCTAGATGTACCTTAGATTCGATGACCCAACGCACGTCTTCAGGAAGACCCAGACGTGTTAGTGCCTTTATTCGTTCGAGCCGACACTTGTAGATCTTCTTGAGTACATCTTAGGGAAGAGAAGGGAATTTACTTCTAAGTTTCGCAAGGCTCTCCTCCATGTTCTACCTCTCTGGTTAGGTGATGAGTTCAGACACTCAAGTGATGCTCTGCAAAGCCTTCTAACCTTTCTTTTCGATGAAATGGTTTCAAGATGAACCCTCTATTCAGTCAAAAATGATGTCATGGACATTAAGACATATGGAGAGGGTGACGAGGCACCTTTGTGCGGTTGGGCCTCATGTTGTCCCAAAGGACAGATAGGTCTCAGGATACCCCAAAAAATTCAAGGATCAAAACATGCCAATGCTGACCGACTTTTGGGAAAACCCACGTTCGGCGATTTAGTGGTCTGATTGAAACTTGGGCTTAAACAGTGTTGACTTAGGCCTCAAATAGATGAACTAAAAACAACAGGACTAAATGAACAATTCATGCTTATGATGAAATGATCTTAAGTTCATGCTTATGCTTGATGACCTAATGTCGATCAGGAGTCTCCACAACTCTGTCCCGCTTTACCAATCACAAATTCATGGGCGAACTTACATTCAAGTACTTATCTTTAAAGCATTCTGTTGTTTGTGTAGTTCTGTTGTTGTTGCTACCATCTTGAAGAGCCCTTTTTCCAAGCAACTAAATCCATCCATGCCTATCCCTCTTCACTGTCAGAATTTAAAACATGTAATTCTCAAACACGACATAGTTGAAGGTTTTTTTTTTTTTTTTTAGGCCATGTAACTAGATGGCAATGAAGGAAAGGAACTTTTTATTGATAAGAGCTTATCGCTCTTCTTTTTATTTACTTGAGGGTTTTTATGAACAAAGGACAAGTCATAAGGCAAAGGAAAGAAATTTTGTTGAAGTAATGAATACAATACTGGAATCAACTATGCTTAATCACCAGCCTAGACTTTTAGTCCCTCAAGCGTAGTACTTCTTGACAGCGTCTGCATTTATCAGATTTGGGAGCTCATCACCTTCCATGTCCACCAGGATTAATGCTCCCCCAGAGAATGCCTTTTTCACTATATAGGGCCCTTCGTAATTTGGGGACTATTTCCCATGGCTATCTTTCGTAATTGGCAAGATCTTTTTTAACACTAGTTATCCTTCATAAAATTGCCTTGGGTGGACTCTTTTGTCATGGGCTTTCATCATCCTTGTTTGGTAGAGTCGCCTATGAGACAAAGCTGTCAGCCTCTTTTATTCAATCAGGTTTAGCTGTTCATACCTCATTCGAACCCATTCTGCTTCATCAAATTGGGTCTCCATTGGTATCCTTAAAGATGGTATCTCCACTTTGAATAGGAGAACTGCCTTCATTCCATACACCAGGGAAAATGGGTTTGCTCCAGTCGAAGTCCTAACCGATGTGTGATACCCATGAAGAGCAAAGGGTAGAAGCTCATACCAATCTCTATAAGTGATAGTCATCTTTTCTATAATCTTCTTGGTATTTTTATTCGCCGCCTCTACTGCACAATTCATTTTTGGGTGATATGGGCTTGAGTTGTGATGAGCTATCTTGAATTTTTCGCATAATTCTGTCATCAACTTATTATTGAGATTGGTGGCATTGTCAGTGATGATCCTTTCTGGAAGGCCATATCTACATATGATATCTCTTTTAAGGAATCTGAGAACCACATTTTTTGTTACACTGCAATATGAAGCAGCCTCCACCCACTTTGTGAAGTAGCAAATTGCTACTAAGATGAAGCGATGGCCATTAGAAGCCTTAGGTTCGATCGGCTCAATCACATCCATTCCCCACATTGCGAATGGCCAAGGTGAAGTTAGTACATTGAGTGTTGAAGCAGATGTATGAATCTTATCAGCATAGATTTGATATTTATGACATTTCCTGACATAATTGATGCAGTCAGTTTCCATAGTTGGCCAATAGTATCCTACCCTCAGCACTTTCTTTGCCATAGCCTGCCTACCAACATGTGTTCCACACACCCCTTCATGAATTTCCTATACCATTTTTCATGCTTCTCTAGCTTCCATGCATCTTAATAGTACTGTATCGTGATTTCTTTTATACAGAACTCCTTCATTGAGGTAGAAACCCATTGCTAGCCTCCTCAGCGTCCTTTTGTCATTTTCTGATGCTCCAACAAGATACTCCCTATTTGTGATAAATCGTTTAATGTCTTCATACCATAGTTTCCCATCGGGTTCTTCCTGAACAACTGCACAATAAGCAGGGGAGTCTAGCCTTCTCATGCAGATTTTTAGGAGATCATCATCCTTCACTATTGGATATAGAGATGACAGTGTTACTAGAGCATCTGCCATTTGGTTCTCTTCTCTGGACATGTGATTGAAGGTGATATCCTTGAACTGTTCTGCTAATTTGCTGATGTATCCCTAATAAGGAATCAATTTTGAACCTCTAGTCTCCCATTCTCCCTTTAACTGATGGATCACTAGTGCAGAGTCTCCATACACATCCAATAAATCAATTCGATGACTCAAAGCTGCCTCAACACCCATGGCACAGGCCTCATATTCAGTTACATTGTTTGTGCATTCAAAGCATAACTTGGCAGTTATGGGGTAGCATTTCCTCTCAGGGGATATCAAAACTACCCCAATTCCATGCCCTAGCATATTAGATGCTCCATTGAACAACAGAGACCACCTTCCTTCTTCAGTTGTTTTGTCAATCACTGAAAGTGTCATGATGTTTTCATCTGGGAATTCAAATTGGTCTGGTTCATGCTCTACGATGGGGTTCTCTACCAAGTGGTCGGTGACTATGCTTCCCTTTATTGCCTTTTGAGGGACACATTGGATATCATACTCAGATAGCAACATATGCCACCTTACAATTCTACCGGTTAGGGCAGGTTTTTCAAAGAGGTACTTAATTGGATCCATCCTTGAAATCAGCAATGTGGTATGACGTATCATATACTGCCTAAGGCGGTGGGCTGCTAAGGCACAACACGTCTTTTCAAGCATTAAGTATTTTGACTCGTAATGCGTAAACTTCTTACTGAGATAATAAATTACTTGCTCTTTCCTACCAGTGTCATTGTGCTGCCCCAGCATGCATCCCATTGACTCCTCATGCACGGTTAAATACATGAGCAGTGGTCTTCCTAGTATCAATGGGACCAAAATCGGTGGGTTCTGCAAGTACTGTTTGATCTTAGTAAATGCTTCCTGACATTCATCATTCCACTCGGCTCCATGATCTTTACGAAGGAGCTTAAAAATTAGCTCACAAGCGGCTGTTAATTGGGATATGAATCTTGCAATGTAGTTTATTCTTCCCAGAAAACCCCACACTTCTCTCTCTGTCTTGGGTGAAGGCATATCTACAATAGCTTTGACTTTATCTGGGTCAACCTCTATTCCTTTCTCGCTCACCATGTATCCCAACAATTTTCTGGATTTCACACCGAACGTGCATTTTGCTAGGTTCAACTTAAGCTGGTATTTCCTTAAATGATCAAAGAGTTTCCTCAGGTGCATCAAATGTTCTTTTTCAGATTTTGACTTAGCAATGACATCATCAACATATACCTCAACTTCCTTATGCATCATGTCATGAAACAAAGCTACCATTGCTCTTTGATTCGTTGCCCTAGCATTCTTTAATCCAAACGACATCACTTTATAGCAAAAGGTTCCCCATAAAGTGATAAACATTGTCTTTTCTTTATCTTCAGGAGCCAATTTGATTTGATTGTACCCTGAGAAGCCATCCATAAAAGAGAAAATAGAATTCCCAGCAGCATTGTCCACTAACACATCAATGTGTGGAAGTGGGAAATCATCCTTTGGACTTGCTTTGTTTAGATCTCGATAGTCCACACATAATCGGATCTTGCCATCCTTCTTAGGTATAGGCACAATATTGGCTATCCATTCTAGATATTTAGCCACTTCGATGAAATCAGCATCAAGTAACTTCTTAACCTCCTCTTTGATCTTTAGTAATATGTTTGGCTTCATTCGCCTTAGTTTTTGCTTAACTGGTTTAAATTCAGGCTTTATCGGTAAGCAATGGACCACAACGTTCGTATTCAACCCTAGCATGTCTTGGTAAGACCAGGCGAATACGTCACTATATTCTTTTAGCAGTAAAACCATCGCTTCTTTTTCTTGACTGGCCATTTGTGCTCCTATCTTGATTTCTCTTTTATCTCCATCTGTCCCCAGGTTAATCACATCAATTTGCTCTTCATGGGGCTTAATTCCCTCACTTTCCTATTCAATCATTCTTTGTAATTTAGGTGATGGTTCCTAATCCCTTTCTTCTTCTTCTTCTTCTTCTTCTTCATTGTAGATAGCACAACTGACTAAACGTTCAAAGTCTAGACTTGGGAATTCAGCATAGTCTTCTCCAGTATTTTCTCCACTATTCAACCTGGATTATTGAGTATTATTATGGCTTGTTCATGTCATGGATGTTATGATGTATGCTAACAAGGGTAAAGATAAAATTTTTTTTGGAAAAGGACATGTATTTTATTAACTATTTATTTGGAATGGGTAAACAAAGTATGCCCAGGCAAATCCAACCTAGGCCTTGGGCAGAGCCATAAACTATGGTGTTCGAGAATTACATGCTTTTCAGACTAACAATGACAAGAAACGGCTTAACGGTCCAGCTGCTTGGCTTGTATGATGTCCCTAGCCCAATCCCTTTTTCCTTAGGGCTTCCATCTTCAAGACTGGCAACCTGGTTTGGGACCCAAAGACCAGCATTGATAAAGGTCTTGTGGAGGTCTTTGATGACTAATTTTTCAGTCTGCAACTTGGCCCTTTAAACGAGCTATCCTTCTTTCTTTCTGAATCTGGGCCATTCTAGCTTTGTCAGCTCTAGTGGGTTTAAATCCCAAGCCATATGTTCCTTCATTCTGTGGTAGGATTGGCGGCTCCTTCATGCCTTGTCCTAAACTCCCTAGTCCCTTTCCGAGAATATAGCCATTCCTCTTGAGTATCATGCTTGTCATCAAGGCAGCTTTAGAAAAGTGTGGTACCAGCAATGGCTCTCCTTCTTTCGAGAATTCCACATTCATAATCTCAAAGGTTCAGAAAGAGCCTCCGATCTCAGTTTCTGCCGTGATGTATGGGACCGAAGATGGTCTAAACACTAGTAAGTCTTCTTCAGCATCGATCTCCACTAGCTTTCCTTGGTACACTAGTTTTACCTTTTAGTGGAGGGACGAAGGAATTGCCCCTGCCGAATGAATCCATGGTCATCCTAGGAGACAGCTATAGGCAGGGTTTATCTTCATGACTTGAAAAGTGACCACAAAGTCACACAGGCCAACTTGCATTGGCAGCTCTACCTCTCCTAAGACATCACTTTGGGCTCCGTCGTATGCTCTCACAATGATGGTGCTAGGCCTTAAAAAGGCTTGATCAATGGCTAACTTTCTTAATATAAGTTCTAGCAATATGTTCAATGCAGAGCCATTGTCAATCAAGACATTTGCTAAATCATGGCCTTTGCATTTGGCTGAAATATGGAGAGCCTTATTGTGTTCGCGTCCTTCAGGAGGGAATTCCTCATAGGAGAATGACAGGTAATTGTGGGCTAGAATGTTTCCGACCACTCCATTAATTGCTTCTTTGGAAATGTCCTTATCCACGTAGGCTTCATTTAGAATCTTCATCAAGACTTTTCTATAAGGTTCAAAATGCATGAATAAGGACAACAGTGAGATTCTAGCTGGTGTCTTCTTTAATTGTTCAATCACCTTATATTCACTTTGGTGAATGAGCCTAAGAAACTTGCTAGCTTCCTCTTTAGTCACCGAACTTTTGAGACGGGTCGGTGTAGAATTTTCAGCCCTTGTAAAGTCATGTTCGCGGGAGTCCTTTACTTCAACATCTTCCGGTTCAATTACCTCGATGCCTTTCCCTTTTTCAAGCCTTCTAACCTCTACAAGCCTAGGCTCAATCACCTTTCCAGTTCCTCTTTCTGGGAGATAACATCACCCACTCCTTGTTACTCCGGAGATGCTAGATATATTAGATATTCGCGAATTAGGTTCTTCTATTGTCACCTTATAATTGTAAACCCACGGAATAACTTTATCATTTTTGTACAGAAATGGGGCCGGTATTGCAATAGTCAGCTTCTTCATGGCCACAGTGGGGACCCCTATTTCATCACTACCACTTGCATACTTGATAGCTAGTGGTTTCTGCCTGTTTGAGGTGGCGTCAATCATATTTACAAACTCAGAGCTTTTCCTCAATTGTGATATGCAACTGTTTATGCAACATTGGGGTGAGCCTGAATTCTTAAAAACGGGCATAGACTCATTGAATATGGCATTAACGCTCGCATTCTCATGACTGGGAAGGGGATTTCCATCTACATCTGGTATTGGAGCAACCTGTTCGAACGTCAACCACTTTGCATCAATTAAGTCTTGTACTTTTCTCTTGAAAGCGGTACAATTATCCACTGTGTTCCCTTTGGCTCCTGCGTGATAATCACATATGAGCTTCTCGTTGTACCAGGCAGGGTAGGGAGGTTGAAGAGGTCGAATAAGGCACAATGTTACCAAATTATTCTGCAACAGTTGTGGTAATAGCTATTAGTATGGTATGGGGATCAAAGTTCTGGTATCTGTGATTATTAGCTTGAGTGAGTGGTTTAGATTGGGACTGTATCGGTTGCACTTGTTGGCGTAGTTGATATTGAGTAGATGGTTGTGAAACCACTGGTTGTGATGGATTTTGGTAGGGTGATGGGGTAAAGGTGGCTTGTGGTATAGTAACACCCCTTACCAGTGTGAACGCCGATGTATAAGACACCTGACATGTCTGTTGATTACTTTTTGCTTTACCCCTCTCTCTACTCAGTAATCCACTGAGTGGACATCCTCTTTCTTCTTATAAGATAGAGGCTTTCTCTGCGTGGCATTGTTGGACAAGAATTTTCCCATCTTGCCTGCTTTTATCCCACGTTCTATCCTTTCACCCGTTTCTATTAAGTCCGAAAAACTCATGTTGGCAAATCCCACCATTTTCCCATAAAAAAGATACGTCAGAGTACTCAGGAATATGGTGACCATTTCTTTGTCAAAAAGATATGGTTGCACTTTTATTGCCACATCCCTCCAGCGTTGGGCATAGGCTTTAAAGGATTCATTATCCTCTTTGGCCATATTTTGGATCTGAAATCTGTCAAGGGCTACATTCTTATTGTACTTGTAATGCTTCATGAAGGCCTCCGCCAGATCTTTCCATGCCCGGATGGAGTAACGATCAAGGTTCATATACCATTCTGCAGCTCCTTCGATCAAGCTGTCTTGAAAGACATGGATGAGTAGCTTCTCGTTGTCTGCATATGCTGCCATCTTTCCGATGTACATGACCATATGTGCCCTAGGGCATGATGTCCCATCATACATCTTGAATTCTGGTGCTTTGAACTTTGGGGGTATGACGATGTCAGGTACCAACCCAATTTCATGCACATCTAAGATATCATCATCTGCAAATCCCTCCATCTTCCTCATCCTAGCTTTTAGCAATTCATACTTAATCAGTGTTTCTTCAGAGGATTTTCTCAATTTTTCTTGCTCCTCTGGTTCATCAAAGTCCGAAATGAAGCTAGCCTCTATCTCTACAATGTATGGCTGATCATGTTCTGCTGGGTCTTGTGGTTGCTGGTTTAATGGGCCTTGTGGGGGCTCATTTTGTATATTTTTCTTAGATATGAGCAGCTCAGTTAGTCGAGCTACTTATGCTCTAAGGTTCCTAATTTCCTCATGCAACTCCTCAATGGACTTCTCTTGTCTCTGTTCTGTCATGGACCTTGATTGGGATGGCGTTATAGGAGTCGTGGTTCCTCTCTTGACCTTTCTCTTTTTCTTTTTCTAAATGAAACAAATGACAAATGAATCTATGCATGAAATTGTAATGCAATATGAATGCAAAAAGGAGTGACTCAAATTATGATGTGATGCAAATGTTCACGCTTGGTATCACCTAAAAAATGATGATGCATGAGAAAGACAACATTAGAGCAAAGTCCCATGCACTTATGGAAACCAAAGTAGAGGTGTTCAGGTACCTGCACAGAGTCCAAAGGTCTCACGAAGGTCGACCTTACTTTTGCCTTTACCCGGTTAAATGCTTATGCATACAGTAATAACAAATGCAAAGTTCAAATTAAAAACGCAGGAACGTGTGAGTAATGTTTTCCCCTTTGTGCTTAAGTCAAGGTTCACCCTAGGTTTACTCCTTAGCTTCCATGGTTTAGGTCAAATACTCTTGCGCAAGGTGGTACTAAGGCAACTACCAGTGTGAAGGGTAGGTTCTAGACTCCTACATTAGGTCCCCAAATTGTTCTTGGGAGGATCAATCTGAGCGGGGTGTTCAGGCGCCTACACGGAGACCAAAGGTCTTACGAAGGTTAACCCTACTTTTACCCCTACTATCCTAAGGGTTCTTAGGAGCTCGGGTAGAGAGCTCAGAGGTCATCACCTCCCCTTTTCTAGTTCTCGTGGTGCAAGTGCAAGTGTGTGAAGGGGATATTACCCTCATAACCTGCAAATTAACTAGCCAAAAACAATCCATAGGAATAACAGATAATAAAACTAAATCATCTAAATCTACTCCATGAGACAGATAAACAGAATATAAATATGCAAAGTATAAACAAATCAGGCATTAAGACAAAGCACCGAAATGAAATAAGAAAGCAACAAAAACCAATTGAGATGGCCTAACCCTTAAGTTGTCCCCAGTGGAGTTGCTAAGCTGTCGACATTGCGACGCTGGATTGCGACGACCGAGAAAAGATTAGGAATGAAATGACAAATGATTATGGTAAAACGGGGTTTGATGAAAGTTATGAAAAACTTTTGGAGTCGCTACTGATCTAATTTTAAATGGTAAGATCGGACACCGAGATTTAGGTCTATGCAGCAGAAATCAGGTTCGGGGGTTGGTTACATGTAGGGAAGGTATTAGCACCCCTACAGTGCCCTTTCGGTACCACATTGGATTTTGTTGCTTTTAATTTCAAACTTGTGCTTTGATTTTTGCCTAAAACATATTTATTCATATTTGGTTTTTTTATTCTTTTATTTTGGTGAGATTTCTAGAAAGAAAGAAAAAAGGTTGCAATATTTACGTTGGAGGGATTTTGTCAATTTCTTCAACGCAATTCATAACGTAAGTATATTGAGAAACACAACAGCGGCTACTTTCATCAACCGCCAGTATTACAGTACTTGAAGGGAGAGGATTTTAAAAAAAAATAAGTTGAATTTTAGAGAAAGGTATTGGACTTTACAATGAGGATGCTGATCATGTTATGTGAATTACATCAATTTCTTCAATGTAATTCATAATGTAGTTCCCTCTAGATAGTCAGTTATAGTCACTTTCGTCAACTGTGCCAATGACCATCATTGGGTTAATCAGGGATTTGAAGTTTAAGGATATTTTGGAATGTGAATAATCTCCCTAAAATCTTTTTTATCATTTTTTAGTAAAACTATGACTTTAAAATTTTGTATCCTTTTTTAGTTTTTTTATTTTTTTATTTTTTAATTTTTAATTTTTTTATTATTATATTATTATATATTTTTTTAAAAAAAGGATATCACGACATGGGCCAAAGCCCATGCCGTGAATGTTGAATTCACGGCCCCCTTATAGTGTTTTTTTTAATCACTTATAATATATTTTAATAGTGATACTGATAATTTATGATACTTCTTCTATTTAGCTTCCAACATTTTTTGAAAAATAGTATCAAGTTTGTTAGACTAAATGACCTAACTAAAATAATTTTTTGCAAAATTAATTTTTTTCTATATTTTTTTGAAACAAAATAAAAAGATAAAAATAATACAGTTAAACGTTACATTCTTTATCCAAAATTTTTGCAACTAGTACCAAAAATTTTCTTAAAAAATGCTTGTTTCAACTGCATATTTTCTTTTATTTTTCTAAAACATTTTTTATTTTTGAATTATTTTTAAAAGGCAATTATTGGGTGCACCGCACCCTATGAAGGGTGCGATGCACCCTTCTTCTTTCAGAAACTGCGCCCGTAGACGTAGTTTCAAAAAATTGCAGAGTGCATGGCTCCACTTCTGAAGCCATGCATCCCTGCGGCCCAAAGGCTAAACTTCAACCAGTCAAATCTATTCAATATTATGGCAATATAATGGCGTTAATCAGAAGAACAACAACGGGATATAATAGAGACATGCATGAATGAAGACTTCAAGGACTTATCACAGATCAAGTGATAGACATACCTGATGGGAAGCTCTCAGCTAGGCTTTACAGACCTCTCAAAACTCACATACAAAGGTCACCAATTTCCCGTTGTGTACACTTTAACGGGACTCAAGGACAGAGAGTTTCTTCTCCTGTTTGTCACTCTCCGTCTCAGCTCCTCCCCGGGTTCTCTCTAAAGCTCTCTCTAGTTTCTCTCTACAGCCGTGTGCCTCCTCGTTTCTTTCTCAATGCTCTCTCTAACTCTTCACTCGTGCCTCTCTCTCTGAATCTGTCCTCCCCCTTTTTCTCAGTGTTCTCTCCCTTTATATTCACCTCTGCTGCCTTCCTTCCTTCCAATAGGAAGTGTCCAAGTATCGATGAATCTCCTGAGTCAAGATACCTCCCGTGACTCCTATCAGCTTCCTTCCAGTGAGAAAGGGTCGGGAGTGGGTGAGAAAAGGCTGGGAGCAGGTGAATGAATTGGCTTCTTCTCTGCTTAACTCCTCTCCTTTCACTGCCGCAGGAGCATAAAAATTCAGAAGCCGTGTGAAATTTTGTAGAGTTGCTTGTTGACAGCATGTGATATCTAGTCTCTTGTTTGATTCAGAGTCACGTTGTTAGTGACCCCCCCTTTTTTTAATATTCTTCCTTTCTTCTTTTTTTTTTTACTTTTTACCTTTTTTTTTACTTTTTTATTTTTATTATTATTTTTTAAATTATGCCTGAGTATATCTTAATTTTTGAGGACCAAAAACTATTAGGTGTCTACAGTTGAGATAACAAGCAATACTATACAAATTTACAATTATTAATACTATTCATAATTTTATATGCGGCAGGAACTTCCACTTTTTTTTGAAAATATGTGGTTGAAAGTTTCACATTTTTTCATAAAATCTTCATGTAGAATTAATAGAGGCTAATCTTTATTTATATTTTTTTTACAATAATAAATAAAGATTAGTCTCCATTTATTGTGCATGAAAAGTTTATAAATTATTTTTAAGAAAAGAAAAACTCTTTATTTTTGGTGAAAATTTTTTCAAGTTGCTGCCTTTTTCACGGGTAAGAAAAAGTGGTTACTTCAATTAAAAAAAAAGTCAGTAATGTCCAAGAAAATTATGCCAAAAATAGCTTGTTATTTGAATAAGATAGACAAATACAAAATAACAAGACTTGTTGTTTTCTTTGACCAGAAATACCAAACTTGTTACTTGTCTCAAGTGAAATTTTGTATGTAATGTGTTTGGTTTGCGGTATATAGTGTTTAGAGGTGTAATATATATTGATTCTAAATATCCATATTTTCATTTTAATCTTGATCCTAAATTAATTTTATGACTATATATAATTCTTGGGAAGCAATCTACAAACCCACTAACAAAAGCCATGTCAATTGAAAACATAGTAAAATTGTTCCCTCCCACCTTTCTTAGTGGTGTTTGCTAGGAATGTTGAAGCCATCAGCCATGGATGGAACGAACATGGTACCCTGGGTGGAGATAACGAGATTGGTATTTGCAGGTCCCCTTTACCTTCAAGTAAGGAAGATATATATTACATTCTCTATTACCATAAGTTGGTTAATTTTCTGTTGATGTATAATTGCATAACAACCATCTTTTGACAAGATATGGAAGCAGTTTGTTACTTTCATGAAGAGATACATCAAGTTGTTGGCACCCAAATTAGAGCCAAAGAAGCAAGAGTTGTTTAAGAAGCACATTGAGGGACAATACTTTTTGTGTTGGCTAATTGTTGAACTATATAATCATTTTATTTCATTCTTTTATATAATTTATACTAACTGATTAGTTCGAATATGGCAGTTTTGTTAGGAAGACTATGCACAATGATGGCAACTTGGTGTTTGCATAATAGAAGGAAGGTGTTACTAATCTCCACTTTGTGTATGGGTTGAAGGAGGTTGATTTAATAGTGTTATTATACTATATATAAAAGGGGTAGAATTGACATGATATTTTCTTTAACCTTGTGATTAAGTTGCAACATGCTATTTTTTATTCAAATTTAATGAGTTAGGCATAGCAATCCCCTATCCTTGACCACAACTTAAAGATAATCTTAATAATCTAAAACTAGAAACATAGGCAAAGATACATCAATTGATCCCAAATTGATAGTGGAATTGTCCACTTTCATAGATAGGGTCATTATTATTTTGGCATACAAGAAAATCCAAACCCTCTTCAACTCAGAAGGAAACCAGGAAAGAGTAAAAAGCTCCAACTTGAATCAACGAGGCCTCCACCTTAGAGTTCTGTAATTCTGCCCTCCACGGTATTCATAAAAAAAATCCAATTGAGGGAAGATCCAACAAAGTATTTCATCTGCAAGCATGCTATACCTCACCCTCCATTGCTTCCAAAAAATAAGGGGTATGATAATTGCTCCAAGACCAATGGTAAACCCCAATTCAGCACTCAAGAAATTCCAATCAATTGAGTTTCCACTTTGTGAATAAGGTGTTTTAAATGCTAGAGGTGAAATTCCATGTACTCCATCATCATTGCAGATTTGGTTTAATGGAGGTCCACATAATCCTTCATTGCCTTCAAAGGAAGATGCATCAAATGATTGAATTTGAGTGCCTGTTGGGATTGTCCCCACCAAATGATTAAATGAGAGATTCAAGACTTCAAGAAATGATAAACTTGCAAGTTCTATGGGGATTTCTCCATTTAAAGAGTTGGTTAACAAGTCTAAAGACTCAAGATCTTGTAATTTTCCTATTGATGATGGAATATGACCTGATAAAGCATTATGTGACAAGTTAAGGGTATCTAACCCTTTTAGATTCATAAGCTCTTCTGGTATTGGCCCTTCAAAATGATTGGATGAGAAATCCACAGAAACAAAGGCATTTGCATTTTAGCAAACTTTAATGACCGACCTTTGTTGGTTATTGTAAATGAAACTGCCTCAATATATATATCCTCATAATATAATTCAGAAAATAAATATTTAACCAAAGAGTGAGGTGCATGTACCATGGCTGTAGCCAATTCCATTCCAAGACCTTTGTCTTTGACTAATACCATATCCTCAAAAACCATAGGATCAAATGTCTCAAACATGTCAGAGTGACCATATGTACCAGCCTTTGCATCAACTTCATCTTCATTTGGCACGATCGCCTTCCAAGTTCTTAACAGTGATCCTGGAAGTTTACCAAATAAATTATTGGAGGAAAGATCAACAATTTCAAGCATCTCCCAATCATCAATATTGTTTGGACATCTAATTGGCCCATGCAAATTGTTGGACCTCAATATCAAAACTTGAAGGGTGGATATGTTCTTTAAAAAGCAGGGAAATCGATCAACTAGCATGTTGTTTCCAAGATCTAAGATCTCTAGGTTTTTGCAATTAGTAAGAAATCTTGGAATTGTACCAGCTAATAGATTTGCACTAAGATCTAGGAATCTTAGAGAACATGAATTGGAAATTGTGCTAGGAATATGGCTGGTGAGTTTGTTTCCTCCAAGCTTTAGCACCCTAAGATAGTTACTCAATGTTAAACACTCAGGAATTGTGCCATTGATATTATTATGGGAAAGATCAAGGAATCGAAGTGCTAAAGCATCACACAAGGACTCTTGGATTTTGCCATGTAAACTATTATTTGAAAGAGATAGATAAAATATGTTGGGGATGTCCTTACCAATTTCAGGTGGGATGGTAAAGTTGAATCTATTATTTGCATAATCCAAAACAATGGCATATTTTGAAAGGATGGGAATAGGACCTTGGAATTGGTTGGAATGAAGGTCAAGGAAAATGAGAAAACTAAGATTTCGAAAGGATGCTTCAAAACCCATTAAGTAGTTGTTAGAAAGATTGAGGAAAGCCAGAAAATGATGCTGTGAAATCCAATCAGGTATTTTTCCTTGAATCTGGTTGCTAGATAGGTCTAGTGCAATCAAATTAAATTGGTTTCTCAAAAAACCAGGGAATTCTGTCAACTTGCATGAAGCTAACATCAGAATGCTCATATTGGGAAAGAATTTCTAATCATCATAACTTGCATCAACTAATAAGTTATTGTGTGAAAAGTCCAATATAGATAAATTTGGTAGCCTCCCAATCATATCTAGATGTATTGTGCCATTGAACTTGTTGAAAGCAAGGTCTAGAGTGGCAAGTCTTCTAAGATGAAAGATGGACATAGGAATAGTCCCTTCTAATCTATTGCCACTTAAATCTACAATCTCTAAGATAAGAATGACAACTTTGGAAATTCATCCAACTTACCATCCAATTGGTTATTGGAAAGCAAAAGTTCCCTCAAAGATGGGAGTGTAAAAAGTGATGAAGGGATAGTCCCATTAAGGGAATTATCTGCTAAATCAATGATGACCAAATTTGTTAGGTTCTCCAAATGAGCAAATGCAATTTTGCCTCTCAAATCATTTTGGTAAAGGGACAAATATGTGAGGTTTGTGGACATATTGAAAGATGGAATAAGACCAGTAAAAATGTTGGATGACAAGTCCAAATAAACAAGTTGGGTGAGTGTTGACATTGAACCTAGAAGTGTTCCATTGAATTGGCATCTTGATAGATCTACTTTGGACAATTGCCTCAAATTGTGAATAGAATCCGGTAATTGTCCAAAGAATTTTGTGATGCTTAGGTTCAATGTGTGGAGAAATCCATGATGAAGGAAATTGGGTAAGCTACCTTCAAGATCCGGATTATTTGATATGTCAAGGACTTGGAGTGCTTGCATATGGAAGATATTTCTTGGAAACACTCCACTTAAGTTGCAACTACTAAGTTGCAAGGTGGCCAAGTTGGAAAAATTTGTAAACAGATTCGGAACTAGGCTTGAAATATTGTTCTGCTTCAATCAAATTACAGAGAGTGATCCAAGCTTTGCTAGTGAAGAATCAATAGGTCCAGAGAAACCACAGAATGACATGCTTAATACTCGTAAATTTTGCAATGAAGATAAAGCACGGCACCACTCCTTTCCCTTGGCAAATACCATTACACCATCCAAATATAGTTCTGTGATGTTCGTAAGGTTTCTAAATAGAGTTGCCATATTTGGGTTCTCAAGTTTTAGAGTATAACTTGAGGTGAATGAGGTAGACATGTCAAGAACTACCAACCTTGTTAGATGAGAAATGGCAAATGGAATTTGCCCCCTAAAGCCAGCATTTGACAAATTTAGATAAGTCAAATGCTTCAGATTATGAAACTCTGAAGGAATGATAGAATGAAAATCATTATAAGCCAAACTGAAATTCTTCAAGTATTGTAAGCTGAAGAGACTACTAGTATTATCAAGTACTCCAGAGATAAATTCCTCACTAAGATCAAGAGCTATAATGTGTCCATTGTTGCATGTCACCCCATTCCATTGGCAGCAATCAACACTATAATTCCAGTTAGCTAGTTTTTTGGACTTTTCAGGGTTGAATATAAGGCTTTCCTTCAATTCGAGCAACAAAGTTCGTTGATGGCTAAGACAGTGGCCAGTTAACACAAATCCTTTGATGCTCAAGCTTATTGAGCATAAGGACATGAAGAAAAGCCATAGTTTGAAAAGATCTTTCATTGGAAAGCACTTCTATGTAGCTGAACTTTTGAATTTTGCTTTCCACATATATTGCGCTGCCTTTTATAGATTGTGTTATGTGTCAGTCAACTTTCCTCGTATATGCATAGCTGTGTCATTAACAATACTATAGGGTAAAACTACAAAGACGCAGCCACTTTTGAATTTATACTTTTTCAGTTTATGCCAATACGTTTGAGACATTTAGATTTTGATATTTTTATGAAGTCTATCTTAGAAAATTGCTCATACGTTAAGGCAGGGTATAAGTAAAAGACGATTTTATCCAAAAAGAAAAGACAATGAAAAAAACATGTTTAGCAAACTTGGACGAAAGTACATATGTTCTGTCAAAGTTAGCATATGGCAAATTGCCAGCTAGAATTGCAGAAGGGGCCATAGAATTGAAGTCTTCATCTGATGGATTGGTGCCACGCACTGTCCTTGAAGGTTAAATTGAATGAGTGGGCTCTCAAAGAACTTGACTCAGACAGCAACGTATTCAGATGAATCAATCAAGATGAGAATAGCAGAAAATGACGTAATTCAAGTGGAACAAAGAAATAAAATAAAAAAATAGGATTCACAACTTAAAACATGGTATTAAAAATGGGACTACAAAATGGGGCCAATGTTGATACCTAACCTTCTCCAAGGCCAATAAAATATTATGTCACACAAGCAATAGTAATGATAATAAAGAGCAATAATACTTATATCAAAATAGAAGGAACAAGAAACTTGTTAGGCAATTTCTCTCAAGGTCCTTAAGCAAAAAAATTGTAGCCGGTCTCATGAAATAATTAGACTCACACAAGTCTCATGAAATAAATAGAGTGTTGGATATTTTGTTACACGAGTAAAAGAATTGTAGCCGGTTTCCCTTGTGCCTTGTTGGTTATGGTGTCTTACATCTAATTGTGAGGCCAAGGGCTTGACTCAGCAGGCCAGAAGACTGAAAGAATTGTAAAGTAAATAAGGCCCCGTTTCTGTACCAAAAAAAATAAGACAATGAAAGAATAGTATTTAGAAGGAAAAAAAACAATGAAAAAACCTGTGCATGGCTTTTTTACAACTATAACGAATTTGTACGGAAGTATATATATTAATAAAAATTAAAGTAAAAAAAATTCAATTTAAATCCTTAAGACAATAAGTATTATTATACTATTAAAGTATAGAATCCATGACACTATCCTTTTTAAAGCAACAAAATGATTTTATACACTATTATATTATATGATCTTGAAAAGGATATCTCATGCAATAAATAATTCAATATTTTAAGTAAACAAAATAAATAGATATATATTTGAAGCCCACTTTAAGATTTGCAAATCAGTACCTTGTATTTGAATTTATATTTGAATTAATTAAACAACATAAACATATATTTTACAGACCAGAAAAAGAACAACACACACATATATTTATATATAAATACTTGAGTCATTTTATTTAAATAAATAGATATTTTCTCTCTTCAAAATATCTCCTCTAAAATAATTCACTCAGTCTAACTTAATTTTTTGAAGTAGTTCATATTGCAAACAATTTCCATACAAATTCTACAATTGTTACTACTCTCTTCAAATTTAAAAAAAAAAAAATCAAACAAGCTCATTTAATTATAAATTGATTACAGGTATATATATTTAATTATAAAATTTAGAAGATATATCCTTTCAACCATTAAAAAAAATATAAAAATGCTTAATTTGTTTACATACCATTAGCAGTCATGTGTTTTGTATATGATTATTTACACATGACATTTTTTTATTTGTTGTTAAAATTTTTTAAATAAATTCTCATATTTTGTATGTGAAAAAAGTATACTGACAAATAATTTAAAATAAATGTATTTATAAGCAAATAATAAATTTTAAAATTTAATACTTAAAACCTAAAACTCAAAAATTTATACGTAAAATACCAAAATCATAAAACTCTAAACCCCTAAAACTTACATATAAAATCCTAAAGTTCTTACTCTAAAGCTCATAAATCCTTAATATGAAACATCAAATTCTAAAATTATAATACTAAACTCTAAATTCTAAATTTTAAATCTTTAAATTTTAAATTTTAAAATTTTAAAATATAAAAAAAATAAACCATAAATCTTCCACAGTCAAAAGTTTCCTTTAAATGTGATGCTATCACTAGTCTTTGACTATATGCTAATGCTTAACACCAAAAAACACGGCACTGTGCATTACTAAAATCAACATCCGAATATTAATTATGTTAAGCTTATGGGAAAAAAAAAAACAAAAAACATGTGAGTGGCTTTTAATAGCCTCTTGGAGGCTTTGACTTCACACAGCAACATTTGGATGAATCAATCAAGATGAAAACCACAGAAAATGAAGCAAAGTTGAAAAAACAACAACAACAACAACAAACCAAGCCTTTTCCCACTAGGTGGGATCGGCTACATGGATCAAACGACGCCATAAACTTCTATCCAAAACCAAATTTTCGGATATACCATTTAACCAAAGATCTCTTTTAATCACCTCTCCAAGTGTCCTTTTTGGTCTTCCTCTACATCTCCTCACAGGACTAAACACCATTTGGTCAACCTTTCTCACTGGTGCCTCTCGCGGTCTTCTTTGTACATGCCCAAACCACCGTAACCGGGTTTCTGTCATTTTCTCCTCAATAGGTGCCACCCCAACTCTCTCCCGAATATAATCATTTCGAATTTTGTCTTTTCTTGGATGTCCACTCATCCATCTCAACATTCTCATTTCTGCCACCCCCATTTTTTGCTCTTGTTGACCTTTCAAAGCCCAACACTCACTTCCATAAAGCATAGCTGGTCTTATAGCAGTTCGATAAAACTTCCCTTTAAGCTTGGTAGATATTTTGCGATCACAAATAACCCCCGATGCGTTTCTCCATTTCATCCATCCAGCTTGGATCCTGTGGGAGACATCCCCATCAATCTCTCCATTACTTTGTAAAATGGACCCAAGGTACCGAAACTTGGACACCTGCGGTATTCTCTGCTCCCCAATTTTTATCTCCAAATCTCTGTTTTCTCGCCTCTTGCTGAATTTACACTCCATATACTCTGTTTTATTCCGACTTAAACGAAAACCCTTTGATTCCAAGGCTTCTCTCCATAATTCCACTTTACAATTCAACCCCTCTTTTGTTTCCCCTACTAAGACAATGTCATCAGCAAACAACATATATTTCAGGACTGCATCTTGGATGTGTCCAGTAAGTACATCCATCACTAAAGTGAAAAGGTATGGACTTAAGGACGACCCTTGATGCAGACCGATCCTTATGGGAAAATCTTCTGTTACCCCTCCCTGAGTCTGCACATTTGTTGTAACTCCATCATACATATCCTTTATGGCACGAATATAAGCAATACGAACACCCTTCTTTTCCAACGCTTTCCATAGGACTTCTCTTGGCACTCTGTCATAAGCTTTTTCCAAATCAATGAAGACCATATGCAAATCTTTTCCTCTACTTCGGTACCGTTCCATCAAACTTCGTAGAAGATAAATAGCCTCTGTGGTGGATCTTCCTGGCATAAAACCAAATTGGTTCTCTGATATATGAGTCTCTTTTCTTAATCTCTATTCAATCACTCTTTTCCAAAGTTTCATAGTATGGCTCATGAGTTTAATCCCCCGGTAGTTCCCACAATTTTGAATATCTCCTTTATTCTTGTAAATTGGTATCAATGTACTCTTCCTCCATTCATCTGGCATCCTCTTGGACCTTAGTATCTCATTCAATAACTTGGTAAGCCAAGAAATACCTTTCTCTCCCAAACACCTCCAAACCTCAATAGGTATGCTATCAGGACCCAAAGCCTTACCATTACCCATTTTCTTAAGTGCCTCCTTCACCTCCACTTCTCGAATTCTACGATAAAAAGCAAAATTTTGATCCACCTCTCGAGTACTTAAACTTTCCATGTCTATATTTGTTGACTGCCCCTCATTGAAAAGCTTGTGAAAATAACTTCTCCACCTTTCTCTGATATCTCCCTCTGTTACCAAGACTTTTTCTTCTTTATCCTTAATGCATTTCACTTGATCCAAGTCTCTTGTTTTCCTTTCCCTTCCCTTAGCAAGCTTGTATATTTGCCGTTCTCCATTCTTTGTTCCCAAAGCTTTGTAAAATCCATCCAATGCTTTAGATCTTGCCTCACTAACTGCTTTCTTTGTCTCATTTCTAGCTGACCGATACTTCTTCCAATTTTCTTCCTTGTTATCAAGATGTAAAGCTTTGAAACACTCCCTCTTATATTTAATCTTCGCTTGAATATTCTCATCCCACCACCAAGATTCTTTATCTTTAGGGCCAAATCCTTTTGATTCCCCTAAGACTTCTTTAGCTACCTTTCGGATCCCATTTGCCATCTCTTCCCACATAAGGTTAGCACAATCTTGTGTCTCCCAAACTCTCTCTTCTATTAGCTTTCTCTGAAAAATCAATTATTTTTCACCCTTTAGTTGCCACCACCTGATTCTTGGGTTTATAACTCTTCTGTTTCGCTTTTTTCGACTCTTTACTTGCATGTCAAGAACCAAAATCCTATGTTGTGTGGTCAAACTCTCCCCTGGTATAACTTTACAGTCCTTATAGATCCTTTTATCCGTATTCCGTACCAAAAAGAAGTCTATTTGTGAACTTGCGGCCCCACTCCTATATGTGATTAGGTGCTCCTCCCGCTTCTTAAAACAAGTATTCGCAATCTTAAAGTCATAAGCCATTGCGAAGTCCAAAATTGATCTACCTTCTTCATTTAGTTCTCCTATACCAAAACCCCCATGAAATCCTGCATATTGCCTTGCATCCTTTCCAACATGACCGTTAAGATCTCCACCTAAGACAATCTTTTCATTGTGGGGAGTTCCTTGGACTAAACCCTCCAAATCTTCCCAAAACTTTACCTTTTCTTGTTCTTCTAGCCCCACTTGTGGTGCGTAAGCACTTATGATGCTAAAAGTCTCCTGTTCCACTACCATCTTAAGGGATAAAATCCTATCCCCTATCCTTTTAACATCCACCACATTACTCTTCTAAGTCTTATCCACAATAATACCAACTCCATTCTTTGATCTAGTCTTTCCTGTAAACCAAAGCTTGAATCCTGAAGTATCCAATTCCTTAGCCTTTGCTCCAACCCATTTGGTTTCCTGCAGACACATAATGTTAACTCTCCTTCTAATCATAGTATCCACAACCTCCATAGACTTCCCAGTCAAAGTTCCAATATTCCAAGTGCCAAAACGGATCTTGTTCCCCTGAACTAACTTCTTTACCCACACCCGTCCAGTAAGATGTGAGAACCCTTGCTTATTTAACACTGCATCCGGGCACCGATGCAGCGGCTCTAGCTCATTTGACACTGTACTCGAGCCATACAGCGCGTTACTTCTGGGTAACGACCTAGCATTAGCAATATAGTTTCGTTTGTCCATGTCATAAAGATTCGACGTAGTTTTACGTTGGCTGTCAACTACCTAACACAACCCTCCTCCTTTATCCGAGCTTGGGACCGGCTATGAAAAACACAGGCGGAGTTAAAGTTGAAAAAAGAATTGTGAAAATTGCTCCCACCTCATACACACCATGAAAGAAGGCACTACCAGAGATAAAGTGCAATTGTAAAATCCGAATATATTACTATTCCCACACGCTATTGGTGATTAACATTAGAGGTGCGATTCTTTGTCATCAGTAGAAGTACTGGTGGAAGACTTCTGTGAAATTGAGGAATGGAAGATTTAAGATGATAACTTTCTTTTCGCTCTTCGACCAATTTTTAGACGTAGCCACTTTGGAATTTCTAATTTTTCAATTTGTACCAACATGTATGAGACATTCAGATTCTCACACTTTTACAAAGTCTACCTTAGTATATTGTTCATAAGTTAAGGTTAAGGCAAAGAATAAGTAAAAGACAATGAAAAAATAGGTGCCAAGTGTCTCACCCTCTTATTGTCATATCTGCAGAGTTGATAGGACAACGACTTGTTGAATAGTGGGAAGAACAAGAATTTTCAATATGACAACTTAATTTCTATGCCCCTTCAAACAATTTTTCATTTTTGACCAATATTGTCCAATCAGGAATTAATTTAGTTTTAAATCCTTCCCACAAAGACTTTAAGTCAGCATATGGCAAAATGCCAACTAGAATTGCAGACGTGGTCAAAGAATTAGAGTCTTCATCAGGCAATTTCAAATTCATTCTAGAGATTCTTGAGAGCCACACATGAGTGTTTCACCTGAGAGATTCTAGAATTACACAAGCACTCTTTTCATGAAATATTCTAATATAAAGTAATTTTTAGCACTTACATCAGCCCACAATTATAAATAAAATTACATCAAGTAAAATCATATAAAGTAAATTACACTCACTTTTCATGAAGTATTCTAATATATTACTTTACTCTATTTTCATTCAAAAGTTATTCTATACCTCAATAATCTAATTTAACCAACACAATTTATATAAACGCTAATAAAATATTGACAAGTTATATTGAATATAATATATTATTTTTAGTCAAAAATTGTATTCTATCCCAATTAACTATTTTTACTAACTTAAATGTTAATATAATATTAGATTTTAAAGTATACATCTATATTGACCGAATATTTGTAATAATAACTTATTTGACTAAGCTTTGCATATTTTTGAGATTATATTAGTTTTTTTAAAGTTTATTTTTTATAATAATAAATACTGAATCCAAATAATATTTTTATTGTTTAACCTAACTCTAGTAAAATTTTTGATTATTTAATACAAGTGTTAATAATTATTTTTCTTTTAAATGCAGTTTCACCAATTGTTAATATAAAATTTTAAACTAAAATAGAACACAAAATATGTATAATTTACGTAAACTTATTTCAAGATAGATTTTACTTATGATAAAATTCTTCTTTTTATAATCACACATATTTGAAACCCACATATATAAATGTGGTTTTCCAGTTAAAATCTAACGCTGAACATTTTAGTTAGCAAGAGTAATTAACTAAGATACAATGCAATTTTTGAATAAAAATAAAATAGATTTGTTATATTTAATATAACTTATAAAAATTCTGTTGACATTTATATAAATTCTAATGGCTAAATTAGATTATTGTGGTAGAGTACAATTTTTTAAAAATATAAAATAGAGTGTCATATTAAAATATTTTAAGGGAGCTGAGTAAAAAATACTCAATTATATATTAACTCTCCTAAGAGTCCAAGGCCAGGGAGCTTTCAAGGAAGGAGAAATGGAGATCAAGGAAGTGGAAGGGAGTGCCCGGATTGCTGATTCAGTTTTCAACCCACCAGTTTCAAAGGGGAAAACTCAATTATATATTAACTCTCCTAAGAGTCCAAGGCCAGGGAGCTTTCAAGGAAGGAGAAATGGAGGTCAAGGAAGTGGAAGGGAGTGCCCGGATTGCTGATTCGGTTTTCAACCCACCAGTTTCAAAGGGGAAAACCTACATATGCCCAAAGGAGAAGCACACGCACAAAGGAGGGGAAACTTCTCTAGTTTTCATATTTCAACCCACTAGTTGGCTCAGTTTTCTCGTTGGGTAAGGCATTCAACTAAGAAGCTCGATCATCATCCCCTGCCTCTCTTCCTCAGCGGACTTGAAGGAGTCACAAGCCATGGAGTAGTTGACAGGGCTATCAATATATAATATTAATTAGTTATCTTCATTAAAAAGGAATTTGTAAAAATATTAAAAATATTTATTAACATTAAACTCTACACTTCAAACCTTACTTTACAACCATTAACATCAATTAAATGGAGCAGCAGCATATATATGCATGAAATGGCGAGTTTTTTAATTAAGATAATGATATAAATACACATAAATTCTGCTTAGATACTATACACATTCTTATATTTTTACTCTTTTTGCTCTTTTTTAAAATTTTTATCTCAGCATGAAGAGAACATACGTAAAACATTTCTCTTTTAAATATAATCTTAAAAGCTAAATCCAATTAGACAACAATTATTATGAGCTTAAAATCATAATATGATACCCAATTCTTTATAATCTGGAAAACCAAACGATCCTAAAAGAATAGTACTTCAATATATACTCATGCCCACAAAATAGAATTCCTAGAGCATGAACAAACAGATCCCTTATCCACCATTAAAATCAGGTTATATAAAAGGCATTTACATTGCAAACATTAGTAATGTTCATAATGACCTTAAAGAAGTATGTACTTTTTGGTGCTAGAAACTCTAATATGAACTTCTAAGACAGCCCAATAAGGATGGCTCAGATCCCAACCATTAGACTCGGTTCTGTTTACTACAACATCATCTTCAAGCTCTTAGGTGGTATAAAGTCATCTCCCAGAATCAATGTACATTAATTTATTCTTGTAGCTCATGATATCATGCACCTCCTCAACTCTACAAGGAGTGATAAAAGATGTGACTTAGCATTGAAACTTGATAGAGCAAAGCAAATGACCGAATATATTGGGAACTCTTCAAACAGATTATGTTAAAGTTGGCGTTTCATGAAAAGTTTGTCCAATTAATTATGGAATTTGTTTCTAGCGTTTCATTTTCCATTCTGATGGAAGGTGAACCTTTGGTTATTTCAAGACAATGAGATCCTTTGGGGTGGAATCCTTTCCTATTTTGTACAGAGGGCCTTCCCTTTCTATTACGAAAGCTAGAAAGACAAAAATAAACTGCAAACAATTCTAATCAGTCCTAGATGTCCAAAGCTTAAGCATTTTATCTGGTGGTTGTCACAAAAATAAAATGCCCACTCTGTAATGCAGCGGATGAAACAGCCTTGCATGTCTTCACTTCTTGTGTGCATGTAGAAGTGGTTTGGGAGCTGTCCAACCTTTTAGCGGATGAAACTTCGATCTCATTGTCATGGCATAAATTATTTAATATTTTAACCTCATCAACTCCATTTATATTTTCTTGTTTTAATGTATATTAGATATAAACATATAGAAGTCACAAAAGTTAATGGCATATACACACATTGTCTAATAGTCACATACATGTAAAAAATTGATTCACACTTCCCATGAACAGTTAATTAAATCACAATAATAAATGAGACTGTCGTGTACATCTTTAGAACCCAAGCAACTATATTATCAACTTGTTTGTGACAATAAATAATTAATTATTTATGGTTGCCTACAGAAAAAATTTTCAACATCGGCCCACTTAGACAACATCAATTTTAGCAATTTGGTTTGGAAAACATTTTGTATTAAAATAACTTTAGGCTGGATAACTATATTTTGCATGTGCTCACAATTTGAAAAACAAAACAATAGGGTCCAACAGACTTATTCAGGATTTAAATATTACAACTAATTTCGAAGTGACTCAGAGTATGACAGTGTAGTAAGAAAATATCATTCAACATGTGATATAAAATGTGGTAATTTCATTGCCAGTTTCCAATTTCTCTCACTGCTCAATTTCTCTTTAAAATGCTTCATTTAACATGAACAAAAAAAATTCATAATTTTCTGTTGAAAATACTCTAAATGACAAAATAAGAGAAATCTCATAAATTTGTCTTAAAAATACTCAGAGCAATAAGACTAAGAAATTTCACCACTACACTAAGAAGCTGTCAATATTCTCATATAAAAGCACGGTATTAATATTGAGACCATTAAATTAGGCCAAGGTTGATACTTGGCCTTCAACAGGACGAATCAAATATTTTTGCATGCAAACAATAACAATGACAATAAAGAAAATAATATGCGTGCCAAATAGGATATATATAAAATTTATTAAATGCACTGCTCAAATTTGACTCTCCAGATGTATATAAAATTTATTTAAATTAGTAAGTCTCAAAACCGGAGAAACAAGAAACTTTTTAGGCAATTTCTCTTAAGGTCCTTTGAGATACATCCCCTCACAGGCCCATCATCCTCTTTTCACATGGCGGTGAATATTTTATGAAGTATTTAGACTCTGTAGAAGCAAACACTTTGATATACATATTAGCATCCTTAATAACTAGGTTTATTTTGACCCATGTCGAACTTTGTTTGGAATGTTTCCCAATTCTTACATGTCACCACTTTATGAATAAAAAGAAGGTAAACAAAAAGGATGGTCAAACGTAATTATACTCACACAAGTCTCATGAAGTAAATACGGTGTTGTACATTTTGTTACACAAGAGTAAACGAATTGTAAAGTAAATAAGGCTCCGTTTATGTTCCAAGAAAAAAACAGGCTCCGTCTGGTTCATTGAATTGAAATTGAGATTTAGATTTCTAATTCCAATTATAATTCTGTCGGAATTAGAATTAGGCTAGTATTAAAAATTTTGTTGTTATATCTTATAAAGAATTAAGATATAGAATTCAAGAAACTAAAAAAAAAAAATTGAATAGTATTTAGAAGCAGAAAAAAAAATGAAAAAACATGTGCATGGCTTTTTTACAGCCCATAATAAATTTGGACGAAAGTATATGTATTCAGTCAAATTCAGCATATGGCAAAATGCCAACTAGAATTGCAGAAGCTTAAATTGTGACAATTGCTCCCACCACATACGCCCTGTACAAAAGAAGCACTACCCAAAGATATATTGAAATTCTTAAATCTGAATATGTGACTGTTCCTATACGCTATTAGTTATTAACGTCACAGATGCAATTCTTTGTCATCGGTAGAAGTGCTGGTGAAAGATTTCTATGAAAATGAGGAGTGGAAGATTTAAACTTTCTTTCTGTCCCTTCCCACAATTTTTAGTATTTGACCAATATTAATCATGCATTGATGATCATCTTCGAGGCAGAATAATTTTTTTACAACAATAAGAGTGGTAAGCCATTTGAAATAGACACTAGGTCACAAATTTGAACTCAAAATTTTAAAGAGAAAAAGTCTCAAGTTAACAACAAATGTCAATACAGTATTAATTAAAGTTTCATCAAACAGAATATATCATTTATGCAGGAGGAAATATTGAATACGGAACTGTTGTAGAAAAATATGCAGATTTCAAATTTATAATTTGAGACATATTATAAGAACACTCATTATGAAAAAAACCCAAAATCCATTGCAAATATGATCTGCAATAGAATTTGGGATGGAATGCAACATGTTGCAAAACAGTTAGTTGCAAACGTTTTGCAATGGGAAAATCCACTGTCGCAAATCAGAGACAAAAAATTTGTCTCCAAAGTGTCTTTAACTTGCGATGGAACAAATTCATCTCGAAGCATTGTGAAAAAACCATCTAAAATTCATTGCAAAAGTGACATGTGGCATAGAAAAATCCGTCCCAAAACTATTGGAAGTCCGTCGTAGAAATGCCACATGTCATTTCAAAATCTATCTTAAACCTGTATCATGTCTTTCACATAATTGATACATGGCATTGTAGAATCCATCCCAAATATGTTGCAAAAATGACATGTAGCATTGTAAGATCTGTCCCAATCCGGTCGCAAGTCCATCACAGATTATGTCACATGGCATAGCAAATCTGTCCCAAATCTGCTGCAAAAATGACACATGGCATAGAAAAGTCTGTCTGTCGTAGAAATGACACGTAGACAAAGAAATCCAAACCTCATAAATGGCACATAGTAGAAAAGAACATATGTGATATAAATAAGAGTAATGCTATTTCTACGTCGTTTCTTCGCTACGTTCGCTACGTCGCCGACGTGGCAATGGAGAGCGGGAAATGGAGTATTGCCAAATTCAAAATTTAAGCGCGACAAAAGTGACAATAAAACACCCAGCCTCTCTCACTTGCTCGCGCTCTCGCTCTCCCGCTCTCCAGCTCTCGGTCGCCGACCTCCTTTGTCGCCACTCGCGCATCATCGGCTCAGCTTTCCCGGCTCTTTCGTCGCCATCATTATCCAGTTAGCCCGCGAATTTTGTTGCTAATTTTCCCTCGCACATCGGCTCAGCTTTCCCGGCCTCTTCTCTGGGTCGTTCATCGCCGTCGCTGTCCAGTGAGTCCTCCTTCTATTATCGCCGTTGCAGTTCATGTCTTGCATGTTACATTTTAAATTTGGCTTGTTACATTTTAGCTATCGAAGTGTTACATTTTAGCTATCGCACGTTACAATTTGGCTATTGGAGTATTACATTTTAGCTACGGCCATGTCTTGCATGTTACATTTTAAATATGGCTTGTTACATTTTGGCTATCAGAGTATTACATTTTAGCTATTTCACGTTACAATTTGGCTATTGGAGTGTTACATTTTAGCTACGGCCGTGTCTTGCATGTTACATTTTAAATATGGCTTGTTACATTTTGGCTATTGCAGTGTTACATTTTAGCTATTGCATGTTACAATTTGGCTATTGGAGTGTTACATTTTAGCTACGGTCGTATCTTGTATGTTACATTTTAAATATAGTTTGTTACATTTTGACTATCGTAGTGTTACATTTTAGCTATTGCACATTACAATTTGGTTATTGGAGTGTTACATTTTAGCTACGGTTGTGTCTTGCATGTTACATTTTAAATACGGCTTGTCACATTTTGGCTATCGCAGTGTTACATTTTAGCTATTGCATATTACAATTTGGCTATTGGAGTGTTATATTTTAGCTACAGCCATGTCTTGTATGTTACATTTTAAATATGGCTTGTTACATTTGGGCTATCGTAGTGTTACATTTTACTATTGCACATTACAATTTGGCTATTGGAGTGTTACATTTTAGCTACGGCAGTGTCTTTCTTGTTACATTTTAAATATGGCTTGTTACATTTTAGCTATTACACATTACAATTTGGCTATTGGAGTGTTACATTTTTGCTACGGCCATTGCAAATTGGCTATTGTAGGACAATGTGCGAGCAAAGTGAGACTCTCAATTTAGTTGATAATAATAGAAGAAGTTGCGAAGAGGTTGGCGCATTAACCCCTGTAGAACGTAGTAGTCAAGCGGCAAATGATGAAAATCAATCAAACCAGCTTGTTGACCCACCTAAAAGAGGAATGGTATTTACAGTAGTAGATGAGGTGAAAGAATATTATAAAAAATATACAAATCAAGTTGGGTTTGGAATAATAACAAGAACATCAATTAAACGTGGGATGGTCAAATTCGTTATCTTTGTCTTGCATGCTCAAGGGACGGTAAACAATCCAACAAACCATCAAAGATCGTGAGAAGCTGTCCCTCAATGAAACAAAAATGTGATGCAAAGATTACTGTCTCTTTATGTGATGGTGTCAGGTGGCAAATAAGCATGCAATCATTGATCATAATCATGCAATTAGTCCAACCAAATCCAGACTTTTTAGAAGTCACAAACACCTTGATATGCATGTGAAGAGAACTCTGGAGCTAAATGATGTAGCAGGGGTGTGAACGAACAAGACCTTCCAAACTCTTATTGTTGAGGTAGGCAATCATGAGAACATGACATTCTGTGAAAGGGACTATCGAAATTACATTGAAAAAGTGCAAAGAGCCATAGGGAAGGATAGGGATGGCGATGCCCTTCATAAATATTTCTTGACAATGCAGGAACAAAATGATAAATTCTCTATGTGATTGATTTAGATGAGACAATGCGTTTAAGAAATGTGTTTTAGGCTGATGCAAGGAGTAGAGCTGCATACGAATACTTTGGTGATGTAATTACATTCGACACCACATATCTAACAAATCAATATGAAATGCCTTTTGCAGCATTTGTTGGTGTGAACCATCATGGATAATCCATACTTCTTGGATGTGGGTTGCTATCTTGTGAGGACACAGAATCATTTGTGTGGTTGTTTCAATCTTGGTTGAAGTGCATGCATTGTGTTTCACTGAAAGGAATCATTACAGATCAATGCAAGGCCATGCAAAATGCCATTGAGATTGTGTGTCCATCCACCCAGTATCGTTGGTGTCTATGGCACATTATGAAGAAGCTGCCTCACAAGCTTGGTAGTTATGATGCTTACAAGTCCATTAGTCATAATTTGAAGAGTGTTGTCTATGACTCATTAACTGGTAATCAATTTGAAGAGGATTGGTTGAAGGTTGTGGAACAATTTAATCTTTAGGATAACGAATGGTTAACAGGGTTATTCCATGAGCGGACACCCTAGGTTCCTGCGTATCTAAGACGTAGCTTTTGGGCAGGTATGTCTACAACCCAGTGAAGTGAAAGTATGAATGTCTTTTTTGATGGAAACGCAAATAAGCAAACTAGTTTGAGATAGTTTGTAATGCAATATGACAATGCATTGAGGGATAAGGTAGAGAAAGAGTTTGAGCTGACTTTCGTTCATTCACTACTACCCTTCCTTGTGCAACTAAATCACCATTGGAGAGACAATTTCAGTCAGCTTATATGCATTCCAAGTTCAAAGAGGTGAAAGTAGAATTTGTTGGAAAAGTGGATTGCAAACCACAACTCACTTCCATTAAAGGAGATTATACAACTCACTTCCATTGAAGGAGATATAAAACATTATGCTATTCTTGAATGCGATATTGTTGGGGATAAGCCAAAGAAAAAAACATTTCAAGTCACCTTTAATAGTGCAAACATTGATGTGAATTGCACATGTTTGTTATTCCAGTTTAGGGGAATTATTTGTCAGCATTTACTTGCAGTACTTTGGCACGAGGAAATTGAGGAAGTGCCTTCAAAGTTTGTCTTGGACAGATGGAGGAAAAATATCAAAAGGAAGTATATGTTAATCAAAACAAGTTATGACATTAAGCAACTTAAACCTCAAATGCAAAGGTGTGAGTTACTTTACAAGAAATTTGAAGCTATAGTTGAAGCCGCTGCTAAATCTGAGGATACCACAACCTTTGTTGTAGATCATCTTGATCAGTTAAGGTCTAAAATTGGAAAAGTGTCCACCAAATCAAGAAGGTCTGTTGAGGACAGAATGGCCACTCCTATTGACAATGTTGTTGAGACCATGAATGGTTCAAGTGATAAGGTCTTAAGCCCACACTATGTTTGTCGTAAAGGGCGACCAGGTTCTAAAAGATTGGTCTCAACATGGGAGAAAAATTGTAGAAGAAAAAGACAAAAAAATAATGCATGCAATACAATGGTATGCCCATTAATTTGTGACTATATTTGTATTTTGTTAAATTTGTTTGCAACAATAGTAGGAAAAGATATTATGATTGAAACATAGTGGATAGTAATCAAGATGTGGTCATTCATTATTGAGTTCGTCTTATGCGATAGTGAATGATGTCTTGCAGATCTCGCACACGGCAAATGAATCAAATGAAACAGTG
Organism: Dicorynia guianensis; assembly: GCA_037013595.1. Lineage (NCBI taxonomy): Eukaryota > Viridiplantae > Streptophyta > Magnoliopsida > Fabales > Fabaceae > Dicorynia > Dicorynia guianensis. The sequence goes on from JASUAB010000010.1 coordinate 6,766,333, forward strand.
GCGGCTTCAAGCAACCCATATCATGCAACAATTGCTAGTCAATCTTCTTTACAGGATGATATCTTATCTAATAGTGATGGCCTTCTATTGTCAAGCAATAGTTGTGTCTATCCTCAGTTTGAATAGTCCCACCAGAGTGGACCTCTGTTAGAGGATGTTTCTTTCAGAGACTTGGACTTGCGTTTGTAGGTATAATATCGAACATAAAACTTATTCCATGAAGTGTCCTTCTGTTTGCATTTATAGCCAAGTCATTAGATAACTACTTTGAGTTGTTATTTCTGTTTTTTGGTAAATCATTTGATCATGATATCCTTTTGTGGAATTCTCCCTTAAGTATTTTTGAAACAGTATGTTTGTATACTACTTATTCTGGTACTACTTATTCAGGTTGGAGGTTGTGCTTTTGTTCATAGTATACCTTGCATATGGCTATAATGAAGGTGGAAGCCTCTCATATTGAAGTTAGCTTGCTGGGATGAACAAGTTCAGCAAGTGGCAAAAGTTGAAGTATAACATTCAATAGTTATAATGTAACACCAGATTGTTAACATGTAACACTCATTAGGTGAAACAGGTTCACGTTGAGGAAAAATTGTATATGCAATTGTTGAATTGTAACATGTAAGTTTAAATGTAACATGGCAATAGATACAATATAACATGCAATTTATAGGTAAAATGTACCCACCATTCTATCTTCTCCTTTTCCATCGTCATTGTTTTCTATCCATGCGTGAAATGTTAAAGAGTAATACGGCGATAGCTAAAGTGTAACCTGGCCATTGTTAAAGTGTAACGTGCGACACAGAAGTGTAACTACCCATAGCTAAAGTGTAACTGTTATTGGAATGTTAACTTTGCCTAAGAAAATAGTATGATGCGCTAATGTGAGGTGTTTCCTTGAAATGGAAGTAGTTTTGATCAAGTGCATCCAATTTGAAACATGCAAATTCTTACGCCTAACATGGCAATAGCTAAAGTGTAACCTAGCGATTGCTAAACTGTAACACGAGATATAAAAGTGTAACTACCCATAGCTAAAGTGTAACTTTAAATGGAATGTCAACTCTGCCTAAGAAAATAGTAGGATGCGCTAATGTCAGGTGTTTCCTTCAAATGGAACGATTACTATGCGTTAGGAAGTAGTTTTAATCAATTGCATCTGAATTGAAACATGCAACTTCTTACAGGTAAGATAGCTAAAGTGTAACCTACCCATTGCTAAAGTGTAACATGTGACACAGAAGTGTAACTACTCATAGCTAAAGTGTAACTTTTAAAGGAACGTTAACTTTGCCTAAGAAAACAGTAGGATGCACTATTGTGAGGTGTTTCGTTCAAATGGAACATTTACTATGCGTTAAGAAGTAATTTTGATCAACTATATCTGAATTGAAACGTGCAGCTTCTTACGGGTAACATAGCCAAAGTGTAACCTGGCGATTCCTACAGTGTAACTTACGATACTGAAGTGTAACTACCCATAGCTAAAGTGTAACTTTTAAAGGAACGTTAACTTTGCCTAAGAAAATAGTATGATACTCTAATGTGAGGTGTTTCCTTCAAATGGAACATTTACTATACGTTGGAAAGTACTTTTGATCAACTGCATCTGAATTGAAATATGCAACTTCTTACGGGTAACATAGCTAAAGTGTAACCTGCCCATTGCTAAAGTGTAACGTGTGACACAGAAGTGTAACTAACCATAGCTAAAGTGTAACTTTTAAAGAAACGTTAACTTTGCCTAAGAAAATAGGAAGATGCACTATTGTGAGGTGTTTCCTTCAAATGGAACGTTTACTATGCATTGGGAAGTAGTTTTGATCAATTGCATCTCAATAGAAACATGCAACTTCTTACGGGTAACATAGCTAAAGTGGAACTTGGCCATTGCTAAAGTGTAACGTGCGACACTGAAGTGTAACTACCCATAGCTAAAGTATAACTTTTATTGGAACGTTAACTTTGCCTAAGAAAATAGTATGATGCTCTAATGTGAGGTGTTTCTTACAAATGGAACATTTACTATGCGTTGTGAAGTACATTTGATCAACTGCATCCGAATTGAAACATGCAACTTCTTACGGGTAACATAGCTAAAGTGTAACCTTGCCATTGCTAAACTGTAACGTGCAACACAGAAGTGTAACTACCTATACCTAAAGTGTAACTTTTATTGGAATGTTAACTTTGCCTAAGAAAACAGTATGATTCTTTAATGTGAGGTATTTCCTTAAAATGGAACGTTTACTATGCGTTGGGAAGTACTTTTGATCAACTGCATCTGAATTGAAACATGCAACTTCTCACGGGTAACATAGCTAAAGTGGAACCTGGCCATTGCTAAAGTGTAACGTGCGACACAAAAGTGTAACTACCCAAAGCTAAAGTATAACTTTTATTGGAACGTTAACTTTGCCTAAGAAAACAATATGATGCTCTAATGTGAGTTGTTTCCTTGAAATGGAATGTTTACGATGCATTAGAAAGTAGTTTTGATCAATTGCATCCTAATTGCAACATGCAACTTGTTACGGGTAACATAGCTAAAGTGTAACCTAACCATTGCTAAAGTATAACGTGCGACACCGAAGTGTAACTACCCATAGCTAAAGTGTAACTTTTAAAGGAACGTTAACTTTGCCTAAGAAAATAGTAAGATGTGCTAGTGTGAGGTGTTTCCTTCAAATGAAACATTTACTGTGCGTTGGGAAGTACTTTTGATCAACTGCATCTAAATTGAAACGTGCAGCTTCTTACGGGTAACATAGCCAAAGTGTAACCTGGCGATTCCTACAGTGTAACTTACGATACTGAAGTGTAACTACCCATAGCTAAAGTATAACTTTTAAAGGAACGTTAACTTTGCCTAAGAAAACAGTATGATACGCTATTGTGAGGTGTTTCCTTCAAATGGAACGTTTACTATGCATTAAGAAGTAGTTTTGATCAACTGCATCCGAATTGAAACATGCAACTTCTTACGGGTAACATAGCCAAAGTGTAACCTGGCAATTCCTAAAGTATAACTTGCGATACTGAAGTGTAACTACCCATAATACTATTTTTTTAGGCAAAGTAAATGTTCCATTAAAAGTTACGCTTTAGCTATCTGTAGGTTACATTTTTGTAACATGGGTTACACTTTAGCAATCGACAGGTTACACTTAACTATCGCCATTTATCACAGTTAACACTTTAGCTATGCGTGGTTCCTTTTATCACATGGTTTATTAAGAAAGGAATCGAAGGATCGGCTGTTGCAAGTTGGCACTCTAACGAAAATCAGGGAAAAAAATAAGGAAGTGCAGCACATTTATGCGTGAGAATTGGACAACCAAAAACAGGTTAATGGCAACGCATATTCATATAAAGAAAAAGTTTAAACACATATTTATAACTTAAAAGCACCACCGTAACTTTGGGGCACTGTATAGGACTTCATGATCAATAATACAGACTTCAAACTCAATAGTAACTCATCTTTGAACCGGAGTGCGACCGATAGAGTGAACTGACACACCACTATAGGATGAGGTTCAAAATGAAAATGAACAAGAGTCGTTCTTCCTTTTTCTTCGAGCTGAGCTCTGTTAATTTTTTTCTAAATTTTGCCCACCCCACGAAATAGTTCACAGAAGGAGGACTGACTGGATAGTGACGGCGACGAAAGAGCCAGGAAAGCTGAGCCCATGATGCGCGAGTGGTGACAAAGGAGGCCAGCGACCGAGAGCTGGAGAGCAGGAGTGCGAGAGCGCGAGAGCGGGAGCGAGTGAGAGAGGCTAGGTGTTTTATTGTCGCTTTCGTCGCACTTAAATTTTGAATTTGGCATTGCTCCATTTCCCATTCTCCATTGCCACATTGGATGCCACATCGGCGACGTAGCGAATGTAGCGAAGAAACGACGTAGAAGTAGCATTACTCTATAAATAATAATCATCTTACATAAATGTAAGGATAAAATTTATAAAGAAAACTACATATAAATGTCAATATCTCCTATAGAATTTGCTCAAGATCAAAATCTATATCGTCTAATTGATCATTAGGATCATCAACTATAGGAGAAACTGGACGCGATAGAGCAGCAATAGGCTGAGCTATGGTTGAAACTGATGCACCATGCGGAGCTACAAATGGGGCTGCAATAGGAGCTGTGCAAGGGGCTATTGAAGCAGTAGGTGGAGAAGCTATAGGAGGACCAGTAGTTTGCATCAAACATCGCTAATAGCACAAATATGAGAGAATTAACTTGCCATTCAATCGTCAACATTCTTATCCTGAGCTTGTAATTCTCCGTCTTTAGATATTGTGGGTTGTAGACACCTAATATAGGGTGATCAAAATAAATAAAATAAAAATAGAAATAAATAAAATGATAATAATATTAGTAATAAAATAACACATAAAGAAAATCAAAATAGATAAAGAAAAAAGGCAAGTGAGAAAGAAGAAAAAGAAAATAATTCTGAAGAAAGTGAAAACAAGAAATAAAAAAAAAGGAAAAAATTGAAAATGATAGAAACAACATTTTAAAATAGAAAGGGAAATAGAAAATGGAAAGGAAAAATAAAAATAAAAAAGCATAAAATCAATAAAGGGCAAAGAGGATGGCTAAATATCAAAAAAGAAGAAAATAAAACAGTAAAAGGAAATAAGTAAAAGAAAAGGGAAATATAAAGGTTAAAATAAAATAAAATAGCTAAAATAGCTAAAATGAAAAGAAATAAGAGAACAGGAAGAGAAGGACAGCTAAATAGCTATAAAAAGAGAGGAAAAAAGACAAGAATGAGGGAGGCTCCATTTCAGTTTCTCTCACACTCATACACACATCTTGAGAGGTGAGGGAGCTAGAGAGGCATGATGAGAGGAAAAGAAGAGGGAAGAGGAAGCCAATTTTATAGAAAAGAGGGAGAGAGGCATGAAGAGAAGAAGAGAGGGAGAGAAGAGTGAGGGCGAAGAAGGAGAAAGAAGCTCATCCTCACACTAGGTAAGCCTTAAATCCTTTTAATACTTTTGATTTTGGTTGAAATTCTATGATCTAATTGCTAAGCTATAGCTTGATTTCACTTTTGTAAACCAATGCATGAGAGTTGTCCCCAGACAAAATGTTAAGTAGAAAATCTACTATTGTGATCATTCTTAACTATTTTGTGGGTTGTTTGGAGTTAATTGGAGAAACAAATTATCTTTATTTTTAGTGAATTTTTACGGAAATGATATTCCATCATATTTTAGTAGAACTTTCGAGACATTTGGAGTTCATTTGATATGGAATTTGAAATTGTTTTCATAAATTATCTTGAGCTGAAGTATTAGTGAATGTGCTGATTGTTAGACCTTGTTTAAATATCTAAATGAACTCTAATTTTTATGAATTTTTGTAAGCAAGATCTATCATCCCTAGAAAATTTGAAAGCATTCTGAGTTCATTTGATATGGATTTCAAATTTGCTTTCATAGACTATCTTATGCTAGTGCATCAGTGAATGCACCTTTGATTTGCACTCATTTAAATATTCAAATTAACTCCAATCAATGTAAAACTGTGCAAACATTATCTTAGATGTGTTATTATGCTCCTATAAAAGTTTCAATCATTTTGGGCTGATTTGCTATGATTTCTAAATTTTTCCTTTCCGACTGCCCTATGTTGATGTTCATTCTGTATAGTCCTAGGATTTAATTGATTTTTGATAGCCAATGAGTTTTGAATAATGTGAAATTTTCTCAAGTTGGTATTTCATGTGCCATCGTATGCATGTAAAAATGTCAAATTATTCTAGGCTAGATTGCTATGGTTTTTAAATTTTCCTTCCCCACTGTCCTGTGTTGATATACATTCTGTACACCCCTAGGATTTAATTGATTTGGATAGTAAATGAGTTCTAAACAATTTGAAATTTTGTCCTTGATATGTCATGTGCTATCACATGCATGTAAAAATTTGAAGTCATTCTAGGCTAGTTTGCTATGGGTTCTAAATTTTCCTTCCTGGTTATCCTGTGTTTATGTGCATTTTGTACAGCCCTAGGATTTAATTGATTTGAGGTAGCATGAGATCAAAATAATGTGAAAATTTGTGGGCTTGATGTTCATATGTTAGAACATGTATGTAAAATTTTGAAGTCTGGCTTCTGAATTTTCTCTCCTGGCTGTCCGGCATTGGAGCTCATTTTAAATAGCTCCATAGTTAATGCAATTTGAACTTGCAAATGAGGTAAGAATGATGTAAAATTCTATAGATTTGATGAATTATGTGTTAGCTTGCATATGTAAAATATCCAAGTTAATCCAAATTACTTCATCATAAGATTTGGTCCCCTGATTGTATGATCCCTAATCTTGTGGACTCTCCCTTTGCTTTATGGAGCACTTTAGACTTTGTTGATGTTGTGAGATATAAGAGGCACTAATATATTGTTGACATTTACTCCTTATTGTATGATCCCTATTCTTATGGACTCTCTTCTTTCTTTGGTGCAGAGTATCATTATTAAATGTTTATCAGGTTGGAGCATGGCAAATCTTGAATTTTCCAAGTTGTTTAAAAAATAAAATTGTCCTTTGCACATTGGCAAAAAAAACCAAAGGAAAGAGATTTATGCCTACCCTCCCCTCCTTGGCTTCATGAAGTCATCCTTTCAAATCTCAATTCTCCCCAAATGAAGGATGATAGGAAGGTTGTTAGTTAACTGGCTGCTTTTCCATCATCCTGAGGGTAATCATGTTATGGGTCTAATCAATTAACAAGCATGGTTCCTCTAACATTATTACAAAAAATCACAACCTACATTTCACCTTTACTAGTCATTGTTTGATCTTTCAAACTTAGATTCCCTAAATAAAGGATGATAGGAGGGTTATCAATTAACTTGCCACTTTCCCATTGTCCCAAGGGTAATCACATTATGGGTTTAGTCAATTAACTGACGTGATTCCTTTGGTGTGATTACAAAGAATCTTGCCACCACAAAATCCCTTGATCTTGTTCTATCCAAACAATCTCTTTCAAGCCTTAATTCTCCACAAATGAAGGATGATAGGAGGGTTGTCAATTAACTAGTTGCTTCCTTATTGTCTTAGGGGTAATCCTGTTATGAGCTTAGTTAATCAACTAGCATGGTCCCTCTGATGTGATTATGAAGAATCATAATCTCCTTCAAACTTCTTGACCATGGCCTTGCTACTTCTCAAAACTGATGTTCTTCCTAATAATGTATAAAGGGGGTTGCCAATAAAATACCCACTATTTAACTATCTTGAGGGAAATTGCGTTACAAACTTAGTTAATCAACTACCATGGTTACTCTAACATGATTAATAAGAATCACCACCATACCTAAAAACTTAAAAACACTTGTGAAAACCTTAGTCAAGCTAGGAACCCTTTTTCAAACTCATGCAAACTAATCAATATCTATTTCAATGTAAGCCTTGGATGAACCAGGTATCAAATCCTTTCTTTCTATAGGAATGGCTAAAAGCCACTCACTAATAGTATTAATTATGGAACATGCTTGATCACATGTGAAACTAGCAATGGGACAAATAAAAACCCGAAACAAGAATAAATTTGTTTTGCAAAATAAATAGCACAATTCTAAAACTAAGAAGCGACAAAAGACCAATGTGGTACCAAAAGGATTTTGTAGGGGTACCAATACCTACCCTACACATAACCAACTCCCAAACTTGTTTTTTGTTACACAAGTTTCTTCAATGTCTGACTTCACCATTTTAATATAAATTAGTGGTGACTCCATTTTTTCTTCTCCTAAATTCATTTTAAACTTGTTCATTTTTTTGTTTGCCACTCTGCGTCGCATGTCAACATGGGTCAAACATGGTAGATGAATCAGTGAAGGTGGACTATATGATATTACCTATGTTACCAAGTCCATAAAGTCTCCCCTTCTTGTTCTTACCTCTAATAACCATTAAGAGGAGACTAGACTCATCCACTAATGTTTACTCCCCATCTGTATGAGCACTGCACTTAATAGTAGACTGAGTTAAAGAAGCAACATCCTTCATCTGTTAGACTTTATCCTACAAAAAATAAATGTTCAAATCAATGCTTTAGTATAAAAATCTTAATATTTAATTAAAAATTAAATAACAATTGAATTCAAAACTTACAACCAACTACTAAGAGTGGGCGTCCACCCACTAGCCGACATCCTTCCATCTATGTGTCTTCACATATACATGCTACTCCCCCTATGGCACACCCTCCTTATGCTCTTGTACCAAATTTGAGTCATAAATATGTTGACATTATTTTTACTAACTAATATGAAAGAACTTACCAATATTCTCCTGACCTCAAGGAATGTAATGGAACCACCTATGTGTAATGGAACTTACCAAATTTGTGTCTTTGCATAATTTTTTTTTTTTTTTGGCTATCTTGAACTTAGGAGAATCCCAATAGCTACACATCTTGTCCCATACAACTGTGTCTATGAACCATGGCTTCTTAGGACACTTCTCCCTGATATGTTGCATCATTTGATGGAGTGATGTAGCATATTGAATTCTCCAATTCTTCTGTATTTGGTGATCATGGGCCTCCAAACACTTGAAATGTCTCTACAAAAATTTCAAACCAACATAATAGGCATTAGAAGGATAATATAATTAAATTAAAAGAAAATAAAATTTTAGATAACTAACCTACCACTCATTAGACAAAACTTTGCGGATCCCTTTGTTGATGTCCTTCCAAGTGTAGTATTTGCCATCAAACTTCATCTGTATAGCTTCGAACATGCAACGAGGAGGGTCTACAATAGGATAAAACCTGCAAAACAAACATAAAAAAATCATGTTATCGATTAAAACAAAGAAAAAAATCATAAATATTAATAGTTTAATCACTTAGCCAATCCCCTAAGGATATATTCATGTCTTCCCACTAGATGCATTAATACCCTTAGGCAACTCATTGTTATCAAGTCCTAGGTGGGAATGGTGAGGAGGTCGGGATGAATTTGGAGGCTGTGAAGGTCTTGCCTCAGTTCCATTGTCCTATGATGGCTGTGAAAAGCCTGCCTTAGTCCTTATCTCTAGTGGTAGTAGTGAATGCCTAGGCTAGGAATCGGCTACCTATGTCTATGGAAAAAAAAAAAAAAAACCTAGGAGGATTGGGGTGTGAACTGTATATGTGGTATCCCAGTCAAAAAAATGAACTAGGGTATACCATGAGTGGATGAAGGATAATAGGGTACGGCATATTGGGTAAGAAAAAATGAGGTACGGAAAAGGGGAAAAAAGGAAGGGAAGTAATCTAAGGTGAAGCAAGTAGGGAGTGTCTTGACGTATGAGACTGCTAGGTAGCTTCAGTCATGGAAGCTCCAGATGAAGAAGTAGAAGGTGAGGCCCACATGTGGAGAAGGGGGATAGGACCCCTAAGCATGTGATCATCCACCTCGTCCTCATCCATGGGTGTGGTGACTAGCTGACATCATCCATTAGGACCTACTCTGCGTAGAGTTTTTACTTTTATCTGCCATATGAAAAATTAAAAAATTTAATATAATATATATTTTATACAAACAAAGTTAGTATGTACACATAAAAATAATGACACACTAATTAATTATTTATACTTGACTCAATCATCATATTGGCTATAATCCTTTGGGGCGTCCTCTTCAATTTCAATGTTACTAGAACTAAGTTCTTCTTCTCCATCATCACTTATCCTAACTTGATTTTTAGATTTTGAACCGATGACATCCTCAACATTGTCATTAGCAGAACTATCATCCTTTGCACCTTCATCGTTGAGATAGCACCCTTCAATCCTTATGCAAGCACATCTATGCATATTTATTAGTAAAATGTGTACTCCAATTACTAGATGCTAGTTCCAACCCTAATATGGTCCCACAAATAAGAATGATGATTGCTTGAAGAAGACTTTCTTCACATGTATATGGCATGGTGCATGTTAATGGCAACAATAATAGTAAGAGGTAACTAACAATAATGACTGCTATGTCCATGCCATAATTTTCTATCCTCTAAGGATAAACAACTTCAATGTATCCACACATGGTTAAATAGTTTTATTTTCTTAAATTTCCTAGATTTTTTTACGATAGTAATTCAAACTAACTTTTTTAGTATATTTACAAAATAAGGGTAATAGATAAACATAAATCTAATGATGTTTTGCTTCTAGTCTGGTTTAACAAAATTTTGAGAGCACCTAAAGAAGTACATGATGGACATAGACTAGGGGATAAATTAAGTAATTGATTGTAATAGTAAATAGGAAATTGATCAAGTACACAACTACCTTTGTAGAAATTTCAATTAAAATAACCAATGGATTTTACCCATATTCTAAATATGTATTAAAGATGTGTATTATTTTTAAAACAAACCCTTAATGACTTCGAATAGAAAATGGCACACCACAAAATATAAGATCTGCTTGTTCCAACCATAACTCTTATCCCATTCACCTATAGTGATGCATCTTTCCCACTCCCCTTAAAAGTAATCTCATGTAGCAAAATAGATAACACCTAAAATGTGGCTAACTATTTCTAAATTTTCTAACTTGCATTCAAAAAAATTTCTTGGGGATCTAGTGTTTCACTATCCATACCCTATTGTGACACATGCACCAATATGGAAATGAAAAAAGTTCTAGTAAATATCTGTTTATTTTGGCTAGGACTTTTTGTATGACTTTAGTGCATGATTTTCATTACATTAGAGGTGAAAGTCAAAGCATTAAATGACTGAATTCAAAATAGATTAAATCTACATCACTAAATGCTTGATAATGCTGCTGACAAGATCTCAATAATAGTTTTTCTCAAATTAAACCAAAAAGATGTCTTTTCACTCAATAAAGAGGGAGCAAGATAACTCAGCCATGTAACCACAAAGAATCAGAATAAAAGTTTACACCCAAGAGTAGCCCCCCATGAAGTAGTGGTGTATGCAACTCTTCACAGAAGATAGTTTACTCAAATCATATATACATTCAAAAAGCAATAACTCTTAAATTGCTTGGTGTTTATCTTTCAAACATGGATAGCTCAGTTAGATCAAGTAGCAATATATGTTGACCCATGAAGAAAAGTATGAGAAGGCTTAGGGTTCATGCAATGACCTTTTTAACTTTTCACTACAAATTTTCTTCACTATTAAAATGGCTTTAGAATCTACTACTGTAAGTTATCTTAGTAAAAATTTTGCATGTTTTGTCTTCTCTCTAAAGAGATAGTTTTTTACTAATGGATTCATCTCCTTCAGCTATAGTATTGATAAGGTTGTAGTAGTTTGAAATGTGAGGTGGGTGAGAGGGAATTTTTTAATGTCCTCTCATACGAAAGCAAGCTATTTATAGGGGTAAGGTTCAAACAAATAAATAAATCATCATAATGTCTCTTTAATCCTCCTGAACGCCTTGTGTTCTCCACACATTTTTTACATGTCTCAAATAATTTCAATGTAGACAAAGGAATAAAGTCATAAATGCCTTGTCTTCTTTACAATTTTCATATGTCTCAAAGCATATGAATCTTTTCCTTCAATTGGATCCATTTGGGCCTTTTGAGCTTGGGCTTCTCATCCTCTTTTTTTTCTTACTTTTTGTTTTTTTTTTTTAGGGGGTAATGCTTGTTAGAGCAAAGCAAAATAAAAAGGACAAAACATGGACTAAAATTAAAAACAAAAAACTTACAAAATAAAATTAAAAAAGAATAGTTGTACCCAGCATAATGTAGTGTCTATACAATTAATAATCACTTGTGAACCAATCTTTAAGCTCCTTTACAAGAACCATGATACTAAATGGGATGATACCTATCAAGAGCCATTTGATAAGATTAAGCAATGCCTCCAAAGCCCACCAATTTTGATTCCACCAGTGACAAGAAAGCTACTACTCATGTATTTAACTATTCACAAAGATTAATGGGTTGCATGCTAGGGCAAAACAATGAAACTGAAAGGAAGAAATAAGTAATCTAGTACTTGAATGAGAAATTTACTAATTATGAGTTGAAATACTCAATGCTAGAAAAACTTGTCGCACCCTAGAGTTGGTAGCTCATTTACTTAAGCAATATATGTTGTGCCATACAACCTAGCTAATCTCAAAGATAGATCTAATCAAGTATATATTTGAAAAGCTTGCCTTGTCTAGGAGAATTGTGATGGGTTTTCTGCTTTTATTAGAACATAACATCCAATATCTCTCACAAAAGGTAATAAAAGAAAGCGTGATTGCCAAACACCTTGCAAATAATTTGATTTTGGAATATGAACTTGTTCGATTTGAATTCCCATATGAAAACATCATGGCTTTGTCTACCAAAAATGAAGTTTATGGAGAAGAAAGATGGCCATTAATGTTCGATGACACATCAAATGCATGGGGCATGGGATTGGCATAATTTTGGTATCCCCTAATGGGAAGCATTACCTATGACTACTAAGTTGTGCTTTGAATGCACAAATAATATAGCAGAATATAAGGCTTGCACTTTGGCGATCATAGCAGCTTTAAGCTATAAATTGATCCCTTGGATGTATATGGAGACTTGGCATTGGTAATTTGCCAATCAAAAGGAGAATGGGAGACCAAAGATCCCAAGTTGATTCCTACCAAAACACATATACAAGTTAGCAAAGTAATTCAAGGATATTACCTTCAACCACATAGCCAAAGAGGAAAACTAGATGGCAGAGGCCCTGGCAAAACTATCATTCATGTACTTTATGATGGACATAAATATTCTTCCCAAAATCAAAATGTGTAAGCCCAATTCCTTGACTAATTGTTCATTTGTTGAGGCAGAATTAAATGGAAAGGCATGGTAGGAGGACATTAAGCAGCTAATCAAATCTAGAGAATATCCGATGGGTGCATTGAAAAATGATATAAGGACACTAAAGAGGTCAGCAATGGGATTCCTCCTTAGTAGGGAAATGTTGTACAAAAGGAATTAGGACACTATTCTCAGGCCAAGGAAGCATATGTATTCATGCAAGAGGTATGCAAAGGGATGTGTGGGACCCACATCAATGATCATGGCATGGCAAAAAAAGTCCTAAGAGTAGGTTATTACTTGTCCACTATTGAATCTAATTGTATTAACTACATTAAGAAATGCCATAAGTGCCAAATCTATGCTGACAAGATTCATGCTTCTCCCTTGGCACTCAATGTATTAATGTTACCATGGCCATTTGCCATGTAGATCATGGATGTGATTGGGCTCATTGAACCCAATGCCTGAAATGGTCATCACTTCATCTTGGTAGCAATTAATTATTTTACAAAGTAGGTAGAAGCTACTTCATATGCAAGTGTGACAAAGATAGAGGTCCTTAAATTCATCAAAAGAGAAATCACATGTAGATATGGTCTTTCAGAAAAGATCATCACCAATAATATGGTAACCTCAACAGTAAAATGATTAAAGAATTGTATGAATAGTTCAAGATAGTTCACCATAAGTCTACCTCATATCATCCCAAGATGAATGGAGTAGTAAAAGCAACAAATAAGAATAATAAGAAAATCATAAACGAAATGTTAGTCATTTACAGAGATTAGATTGAATTATTACCTTTTGCCCTCCATGGTTACCCAACATTGGTGAGAACCTTGACTAGAGCAACCCCATTCTGTCTTGTATATGGGATGGAGGTTGTCCCCATATTTAAAGTGGAAATATAGTCATTGAGAGTGTTGATGGAATCCCAACTTGATGGAGTTCAATTGAGAAAAAAAGCCTTGCAACCTAATCTCATAGATAGCTCTATCAAAAGAGGATGATTAGGGTGCATGACAAGAAAGTTCACTCGAGGCAATTATATGAGCTAGACTTAGTGTTGAGGAAGATTCTACCAATTGAAAAAGATAATCAAGGTAAATGGTCCCCAAACTATAAAGGGCTTTATGTGGTGAAAAATGCATACTCAAGATGAGAGTTCATAGCTAGAAGGGAAAAGAGAACTCTTCAACGGAGAAAGGGTGGAGAAAGCTCAAGACATAGCTAAAAAGGGAGAGGTTGAGAGGCTCTTGGAAAGAAAAAGGGAGGAGATACTCTTGCGATGCTTCTAGAGGAGAAGCAAGAAGACTTGCACAAAGCACAGCACATGCATTCATCTCATTGAAGGACTCACATGAAGAGAGAGAGAGCTTAATAGAGGAGAGTGTGGCAAGAGAAAAGGGAGCTTGCACTAAAGCTTTACCTTGTGTTTTTTAGGGCAGTGCTTTGTCTCTCCTTACATCTCTTACTTGTAGTAGTGTTGTCCCTATAGTCCTCCAATTAAGCTTCTTGTTTTGTTTCTTGGGTGGATTTAGTAAAGTTGAGATCTTACATGCAAAGAGAGGGCAAGAGACAGTAAGAAAAAGAAAAACAAGTGGAGAAACCAGCCCTTTTCTATTAATTTGGGGGCCAGGATTGTTGGTGATGGTTAGGGCCACCAATGGTTAGAATAGCCTCGACCTATGGCCAAGGCCGAGGAAAAGGGAGCCCCTTCAAACACCTTCTCTAGGGGTGCCACACACCATAGCAAAACTCATGCCAAAATAAATAAAAACTATTTTTATTTGAAAAAAAAATGAAATTTAAATTATGACTGAGTTCAAAATTTTTCACAAAAATTATAGTATTTTTGGTATTTACATTTGATAAAAGCATGCAATTTAAGAATATCTTTTGCATTAAAATTTTATTTATTTTAGTTAAATTTCTTTAAAAAATAAATAGAAATAAAAGTTTGAAACTTTAAATATAAGAGGTGTTGAGCCTAGGGCTAGTCTAGGCCATGTTTGGCCCAGACTGAGCCCTTCATTAATTTGTATGTTTATAATCCATACCATTTTATTAAAATAATTGTTTAAAAGCAAAATCTTGAGCCATGGATTAAAGCCCAAATCTTGGGTGCATATCTAACCAAGTGGGCTTTGGGCCTTGAACTAAAATAAAACAAAGATGAAATATGGACTTTTGTTTGTGTGCTTGGGATGAAATAGTTTAGATTGATAAAAATATTAATTCTTGTGCATAAATTAATATCTCTATTGTTTTGCTTTATTAATCCCTTGTGAATATGAATTAATTTTGGATGTTTGGACTTAAATGTTTCAAGTGTGGATTCTTGCTTGTATTTTTTTATTATCTCAATTAATTTATTTATTGATCCATCTTAAACATGAAAAATTTTAAAATTTCAAAATTTTCTTATTTAAATTTTCAAAATAAAAATATCATTTTGAAATTCACTAGATTCACATTAGAACTTAAGGAAAGGATTAAGCCTTCAAATGATTCTCCACAAATCACCCTACCCACATCTTTAAACATCGAGATCTTTCCCAATGATGTTAATTAGTTGGGGTTTAGTGAAACTATCGCAGCTATGTTTTCTAAAGACAATCATATTATGGGTCTCAACAAGAGATTGACAAGACCCTCTAACATGATAATAAAGAATCTTGGTGCTCCTCAACTCTTTTTTATTAATCCAAATCCTAAAATTGCCTAATTTTCTTAACAACAATTATTAGTTGGGCTCTAATAAAATGACCATGGCTAATGATTCTAAGGATGGCTACATTATGGACCTCACCAAGATATTGATGGGATCCCTCTGGTGCGATCATTAGAAAACTCAAAATCCAAAATTATCCTCAAAACCCTAGTCAAGTTGGGTACTATTTTTACACCCAATTTTAGTTGAGTGAAATCCTACTCAAGCTAAGCATTTTATATAAATAAAAAGCCTTGGTCAAGTTAGGTATCCAATTTCATTGTAAGTCCTAAGCAAACTAGGCATCAAATTTTTTGCTTTCCATAAGAATGGCTAAACACCACCTATTAGTGGTATTAATCACAGATTACACTCAATCACATGCAAAATCTACAATGAACCAAATAAAAATCAAAGATAAGATACATTTGTTTCGGCAATACCAAAGCACAATTTTGATGACAAAAAGCAACAGACCATATTTTTTTGTCCAATCTCACCATTTAAAATTAAATCTATAGTGACTCCAAATTTCTAGAATTTTCACATATTTTCTAAAGCTCATTTTCAAATTCATTTTTTAATTCATTTTTCAGTCATTGCTTCATATCACAATGTCAATAGTTACCAAATTTATCAAGCCTTTGCTAACAATTCAAAGAACACTACACTACAAGATGATGCAGAATCTCAAGCATTATCATTGATAAATGATAAAAGCAACCAACTCACTGGCTTTCTTAACTTGTCATTGCACACTCAAGCTCACAGCACTCAAGAATCTTTGTTGAACCTTTCTATTTCTGCTACTAATGGTAACCCATGCTTCTTCTCTTTAATTTTAATATTAACCTTTCTTCAAAACTTTCGATAATTTTTTGGATTATAGACATAGGAGCTACCTATCATGTCTATTGTAATAGTCATCTCTTTCAATCCTTAAAACTTGTTACCAATCTATTGATTGCTCTTCTAATAGCCCAACAAATCCCTATAAAAGGAATTAGTACTATTAGTCTTGCCTCTAAATTGGTGCTTTATGAAGTTCTCAATGTCCCAAGTTTTGCCTTCAACTTGATCTTTATCAAGGCATTAACCTTATCATATCAATATTTAGTTAATTTTTCTTCTCATGAACATATAATCCAGAACCTTACATAGGACCTGAGGACTAGGATGCTAACAGAAAGGGCAACCTATACATTTTGACAGCAAGTGAACAAGATATTAGAAATCTCACTACCATTCCTATTTTTCTTGTAATTCTCCAAATATGTCCTAGCTTTGGCATTCTAGAATGAGGCATCATACTCATGTAAAACTCAAGTCAATTGAATCAAGGTGCAATGAGAATTCATCCCTATCTCCATATCAGAATTGTCCTATATGCCTATTGGCAAAACAAAAATGACTTCCCTTTGTATCACATAATTCGATTGTCATCAAAGCCATTTGATTTAGTTCACTTTGATATATTGGGTCCTTTTAATACCCTAAACACAGAAGCCTACAAACACTTTTTCACAATTATAGATGATGCCACTAGATATGCATAGACCTATTTTTTTGCATGCTAAGTCTAAAGCTCCTACTCATGTTCAAAAATTGTTTACCCTTATATAGAACCAATTTCAAACTTGCATCAAAAGTGTAAGAAAAGACAATGCTCTTAAACTAGTTCTTCAATCTTTATTTGCCCCAAAAGGAATCAATTATCAATAATCTTGTGTCGAGAGACCACAGCAAAATAGTGTTGTAGAAAGAAAACACCATGTCCTTAATATAGCTCCATCCTTATAGTTCCAATCCCACGTTGCTTTACCCTATTGGAGTAACTATGTTGCCACTACCACTTACATCATTAATAGAAGTCCATCTCTTCTTTTGAAAAATCAAAACCCATTTGAGCTCCTTTTCAATAAATCTCCTAATTACTCTTGCATGAAAGTCTTTGGATGTCTATGTTATGCCCCTACACTACTTAGCATGAGACCAAGTTTTCTCCAAGGCAATCAAGTTGTTTTCCTAGGATAACCCAATGATTTAAAAGGGCACAAGCTCCTAAATCTTCAGACTAACTCCACCTTTGTGTCTAGAGATGTTATCTTCTATGAAAATATCTTCCCCTTTTCTCTCCTACCCTCTCTCCTACCCTCCAAACCAAAACTTGATACCTTTACTAATAAAGTGTTACCATGCTTACCAGCTCCACAAATTACCAATTCTCTAACTAAAAATCAAAATCCAAAACCATTCACCCTTTATCCTACCTCAAAGATATCATTGTGGTTCTATCTTACATTCAATCACTCAACATACCTATCCTATGTCTGATATACTTACCTATATATGACAAACTCTCTTCTTCTTACAAGAATCTCATTGTTAGTATTTTCCCTAATTTTTAAGCCATATCCTACACTAAGTAGTTAAGTAACCGGAGTGGCAAGATGTAATGAGTGCAAAACTGCAAGCTTTGGAAAGAAACAAGACTTGGTCATTGGTACCTCTACCTTCTAGAAACCAAACCATTGGCTCAAAATGGGTATACAAGATTAAATATAGAGCAAATGGCTCTATTGAGAGGTATAAGGCATGTTTGGTGGCAAAGAGATTCACAAAAAGGTAAGGGGTCGATTACTTAGAAACATTTTCACAAGTTGCTAAACATAACTAATGTTAAATTTTTTTATGTCTTGTTGTTGTTCATGGTGGTATTCAATGCAAGTAGATGGAAAATGCCTTTCTACATGGAGAACTTGATCAAGAAGTATATATGTCTCTTCCACATGGTTTTCTTAAGAAAGGACAAAAGCTTCCTCCTAACACAATCTATAAATTGGAAAAGTCTTTATATTAAGCAAGCCTCAAGGCAATGGTTTGCCAAACTTTCTCAAACATTACTTGCTTTTGGTTTTAGTCAATCCACTATTGATCCATCCTTATTTGTCATAAAGAATAATAATTCTTTCCAAGCCTCATTGATCTATGTACATGATATTGTGGAGGCAGGAACTGACAAAGAAGAAATTGACTAATTTAAATAGTCTCTTGATGATCAATTTAACTTGAAAGACCTTGGAGACTTGAAGTACTTCTTAGGCATTGAATTGCCAAGATCAACCGAGGGAATTTTCCTAAGCTAATGCCACTACACACTCCAACTCTTATCTCACACCATAACCTTGCAGTGAAGCCAAGGAACACACTTGTGGAAATAAATACCAAGTTAAGCTTACCTAATGGTACCCCCTTGGAAGATCCTACCTCATATCAAAGACTCATTGGAAAACTACTCTATCTCACCATAACATGACCAGAATTAGCCTTCATTATTAACTCCTTAAGCCAATTTTTGGCAAATCCAAGAACTTCTCACATGCAAGCTGCCAAGAGAGTTCTTCTATACTTGAAATTACTAGTTGGTTGAGGCCTTTTCTTTCCCTAAAGTCATCACTTCAAATAAAGGCTTTTGTAGAATATGAAGCCCTAGCAACAAATGACTTTTTTAGTGGTTATTGCTTATTCCTTGGTGACTTACTTGTCCTGTGGAAACCAAAGAAAAAACAAACAGTATCAAGTTCTTCAGCACAAGCAAAGTATAAATCAATGGCTAACAGCAGTTGTGAGATCATTTGGATTTTATGCTTGGTCAAAGATCTGCACATATCTCATATGAGCCTAGCCCTCTTATTTTGTGGTAGTCAAGCAACACTGCACATTGCTGCTAATCCTATTTTTCACAAAAGAACTAAAAATATTGAAATTGATTATGACATTGTAAGAGAGAAGTTGCAAGCTATCATCATCAAAACACTACGTGTCTCCTTAAAAAACTAGGTTGTTGACTTGCTAACAAAGACCATGTACCCCACTAAGTTCTTAATTTTCTTGGCAAGATAGGAATTCTTAATGTTCAAGCTCCATCTTGAGGGGAACTATTAAAATTAGTTCAGTTCAAGCTGCATCAGTTTCAAATTCTGTTGTGTTGATTATTTTTTTGTTTAAGTTAGTTGACTACACACTTGTATATAAAGAAAGTTTAGTGATCAATGAGAAATCATTCAAGTTTTCTACACCTTGTTCATCTTGTGAAACATGTAAAGATATAGTGATTAACAAATTTGGGTGCCCCCTTCTCGATCTCAACATAAAAAAATTGCTCTTGCATAATAAATGTTTTTATAAGAAACTCCCTTGAAGATATCAAAGTGCATCCTCTTCCTTAGTAGATAATCTACTTATATAGAAGGATTGTTATTAAAGATGTGTTTCATATTTTTTATACAAAATATGAGGCACAACAAAAAATCTAATCATACAAGCTATCAAACACTTGAGTTCCAAGTGTGTGTATAGGCACGTCATCTCACTTTTTGCCTTATAGAGGGTTAAATAAAACATTTTGATCAAGTGTTAAATTAGGAAGTGTTTAATTGAGGGGTGCCACTTCAGTGCTCCTCTAATCAACAGTGCAAAATTGTGAATTGAAATCACCATTTTGACAATGAAGATTTGCACATCTTTTAAGACTAACCCTAAAACTCCAAAACCAATAATATTAAACTCTAAAATCTAAAACCCTAGGCTTAAGCCCTAAATCACAAACCATAATTCATAAATCATAACTCTAAAACCTAAATCTTAAAATACTAAACCCTAAATTCTAAATCCCTAAACTCTAAATCCTTGACCTTTAACCTTAAATTCCTAACCCTATAAACCCTAAAGCCCTAAACCCAAAAAAACTAAACTCTTAACCCTAAACTCAAAAGTCCTAAACCCTAAAATACTAGATCATAAAATTGTAAACCCTAAACAATAATATTAAAACACTAATGAGTTTAAGTTTTAAGGGTGATTCAGGGTTTGGGATCTAGGATTTGCCAATTATAGTTTATGATTTAGGGTTTTAACATTTAAGATTTATAGTCTTAGGGTTTAAGGATTTGAATTGTGGTTTATAGTTTATGGTTAGGGTTTTGGCATTTAGGTCTTATTGTAATGAATTTTAGTTTCAAGGGTGGTTAAGGGTATAATATCTAGGGTATGTGAATTACAATTTTTGGTTTATGGTTTAGTGTTTTTGGCCAAGGTGTGCATGAGTTGGGTTCAAGTTGAATTTGTATGAAAATTTAATTACGTCATTCATTTCTAGTTCGAATTAAAATGTGATTTGAAACCCAATCAACCATTGTTACATATGAACCATAACTCAATTATGATGATAGGCCATGGCGGGTTGTATATATCTTAAACACTAGTACTGCAATTAAATTTGGGTCAGGTCAAGTTAGTCAACAACGTACTCACTCAAAAACTGACAAAAATGAAATGGGTTGAGAAAAATTAACCCAATACTCAACCAATTATTAATAAACTTTAGACCTTAACCTAATTAGATTTATCAGCTAGTTGGATTCGAGTTATTTGATTAAAGTCTAAGATTTTAAGGTTTAAGATTTTAGAATTTTGTTTTAAAGGTTTTAAGATTTTAAATTTTAAAATTTAGTACTTTAGGATTTTAACACCTCTAATATTTAGCACTAACATTTTTGAATATAATGTTAGTGCTAACTAATATTGAAAATGGTGAGGATCTTAAGCCTAAGTTTGTTGAAGAATGTAGACACAAAAGTGATTGCCCAAAAGAGAAAGACACAATTCAAGCTGAATTGAATTCACTTACAAAACGAGGTTTTTGGACCTATAGCCCAAATAGTACAAAAGGGTATTTACATGAAAATGCCATGAGAATAATGAAGTTGTGAGACACAAAGTATGCCTCATCGCACAAGGCTTCTCAAAAGGCCTGGTGTTGACTGTGAAAAAACCTATTCTCTTGTGCTGGCACTACAAGAAAATTGCATTGCAGCGTCGGTCATTTCACAACGATTATAAAAAACCACCGCTAAGTAGGCCAAATTACAACAGTGTCATAACTGACATTAATTAGATATAATTTTGCGGCGATTTTATAACTTAACGGCAATTTTAACCGTCATTACATTTGCCAAGTTGTATTTTGTAGCCTCTTTTAGGTTGGAAATAAAAGGAAAATAGGTAAAAATTTTAACGGTGATTATTAACCGCCATAATCATTAGTGAGGTTAATTTGAAGATAAAAATAAATCGAACATAATTATTAAGGACGGTTAAGAGACTGTCATAATATTTATCACAAAAACTTTGTAACTTGAAAATAATAGTAAATTAGGAAATAATTTTAATGGCAGTTAGACATCGCTGTAATCATTAGTAATGATAAATTGGAAATAGAAATAAATTGAAAATGATTATTAAGGGTGGTTGCGTAACCACCGTAATATTTATTGCCAAATTTTGTAAATTTTTAAGTTGAAAAAAAAAAGAAGATTAGGGAAAATGTTTAACGGTTGTTATTAACTGCCGTAATATTTGTTGCAAAATTATGTATAACAATTTTTTACTTTGTAAATAAAAAATAAATTAGGATAAAATTGTAAAAGATGTTCTTAAACCGTCATAATCTTTTATTGAGAATAATATTTGCTATTTTTTAATTTAATGTAATAATAAAATAAAATAATTAATAAAGGTGATTGACGAACGTCGTAATATTTATTTGAGAATAATTTAAAATATAAATAAATAAAAGAAAAAATATTAAAGGCTGTTTTATAACCGCCGCAATACTAAAAAAATATCTAAAAATTCGCACAGTCACGCGGCTAATTTTTGGTTGGAAAAACTTTTAATATTTTTAAATTTCTCCAAAAAAATCACAAAACCGCTTCCACTTTCTCTGAGACCCTCGTCTCTGCTATTCTCCCCAAGCCCTTGATTAAAACTTAAAGCCGCTTCGTCTAACACCTAAACAGTTCGACCCTCGCCGAAGTGTCACCGTTCAACCATCGTCGTTCAAAGCCACCGTCGTGCCGTCCAAACTTCGCCACTGCCATTGGAGCTTAATCGGTGAAACCGCTCCAGAGAAACCCATTTTCCACGTCGCATAGCCCAAGAGAATTCAACCGCGCATTGGAGTCCAACTCGGGTGGATCGTAGCGTGTAGCCGCCGCAACCCGCCCCCAAGAAGCCTGTCGGCGCCGGTGGCCACCATCCACGACGCCACTACCGTCACGCTGCTGAAGCAGTGCCTATCACCATTCGAACCTCCCCAATTTGAACCCATTGGCCCTCTGAGAATCGATTGAAGAAGGTGACGTTCCTATCTAGATTGTTTAGGTTCTAATGTTTACAACACAGTGCTTAAAGTATATTTTTGAATGTTCACTACACAGTTCTGAATGAATCAAAAGTGTCAAATAATTCTATTTTACCCTTCTTGAGTTATCAACAGTATCTTGTAAAGTTTTAAAGTCTGAGATCAATTTGTGCTTGTAGGATTTTAGTTATTAGCGTCACAAGCTTGCCCTTGTAACAGTAAGAACACCAATGTCAAGTGGGAACGTTAGAAACTATAGAGCCCTCTCTATAGAACCAAAATTCAACTCAGAAATAATGGAAGAAGAGATTAAGCCATAAGAGCTCAAGATATAGAAAGAACAATTATATGTGCTGATGAGCATATGTAATCTGCTAACTGTAGTTTACTTTCAATTAATCATGTTTTGTATAATATTAGGAGAAAAAGAAAATCTGATTTGTGAGATGCTTTGAGAACTTTAGTGACAGTTTGGATGTGCTTCTGCAATGCGTAGTTGAGAAAAAAAAATATAAATATATTGATTATTAGAGAGAAGAAAATGGTTTGCAATGGTATGTTATTAAGTGGTGGGAGGCTTAGGGGGAAGTCAGCATGTGCATGTGCAATTGTGGTGTCAGTTTGCTTTTAGCCCTTTAGCATATCTTATTATTAGTGCGGGCAACCTTATCAAGAAGAAGCCCGTAAGATGTTTTTCATGATCAGGCATTCATTATTTGCTTAGGCAATAGTCATCCAGGCTCGACATGGCCGAGTACAAAAATTACCCCATTCTAATCCTAATGTATTTCAATCACTATAATTTCACAAATAAATTTGTTCAATCTTGAGTATTAAATTATAGGATTTAAGAAGTTTAATCCTACACACTATTTCTTGAGAAATTTTTATGAAAATGTTGGTGGGAATAGCTTTCACAAAATATTTACTTGATTTTGCTTCAGTTTTTGTTTAAAGATTAAATAGTTTAGAAACAAATTGCAAAAACAAAAAGGAATACAAAACAAAGGAATCAAAACCTTAGGTTTCGGTTTCATATTTGTAGCATGGTTTAATTGAAAATGAAAGCCACACAATTGGAAACTTGAGTACTTGCCAACTAGTCTACCACCTTTGAGTTTGATTCTTGTTTGATTTTGAAGGAAGGGTATACTTGTATTTGTCAGTTATTCAGTGCAAACGCACTCTAAGTTGGGATTCTATGATTCCAAACACATATCATTTTGACTGCAACTGTGACCACTTGATAATACATTCAAGTAAACAGAATACAGCAAAATGATTTACATTCATTACTTAATTCTCATGTCATAAAGTCATATAGCATTTGAGTGCCACAAAACACATTGCTTATCTTCCTTAAATACATTCCCTCATACATGGGATGTCTTTTGGGGTCTGTCTCATGAAACGCAGGCACCAGGAACTTGGAAATGAATCCCAGCATTTTCTTCTATTCACATAACAAACCCATTAAACTGTCAAATTGCATTTCACCCCACAATTCAAACAACAAAACAGATTGGGGTTAGCATTATATATAAGAGGAAGTGTGTATTAGTAAGCAAATAGTATAGTAGCATATGATAAACATAAGAGGAAGTAGATTATGTATAGGAGGCTACTAAATATATCTAATTTAGAAGATCTTTGGAATATCTGACACTGAGTAGAGGCAAAAAGAGGCCCATTGGCTAGAGGATATGTGAGGAAAGCAAATACACACATATGACTTGCAAAACTCTTCATCCATGTATTAAAAGATGTAGAGAAGGGGGGTTAGTTCTAATCAATTAAGTTGTATGCAGCAGTAACACACAAATGATTTATTTACACTAGAGATGATTATATTTATTTACATGATCATGCGATGTCTAGAATCAAATGGTAAAACATATTTCACCCAAAAAAAAAAAATGGTAAATCATAACTTAGTAGCTTATCTTAAAATTTGTTATGTGAAATGTCTTAATATTGAGACTAGGGATGTCAAAATAGATTAGGCTCAGCAGGCCAACCCACCCGCTCCTCATAAGAGGCTAATTGGGTTACTATATAGTAAACTCGTTAATTTGCAGGTAAATTAACTCGCGGGTTAATGTGGGTTTGGCCAACCCGCAAGTTGTCGACCTGCACAATATTACAATGCAAATGGCGTCATTTTATGGTAAACCTAATTACCTAAACGCACAGGCACAGCCTCGCCTCCTACTTGCTTCTTGAATCCTCAGTTCCTCGTCTCTATCGCTCTGCGTCTCGAATCCTTGTCTTTGCTAGACTCTCGATCTGCTTCACCTCGTCTAAGTCGTCTCTAATTCTCGATTTTGCATCCAAGCGACAGCTGCGGTGAGTTCTACAAAGGCAACGCCCCTAGGAGCAGTCATTTTCAAACGTTTGTAATGAGTGAACTGCGCTTTTCTTCCTTATCAGGGCAATCTATTACAACTTTCACAAGATTGAAGGAGAAATTGAGTGGATTATAGTTGCATGTATTTCAAAGATGGCCTTCAGTATGTCAATCCTCTACCTATATTACTCACTCAATACTAGGGATGAACTCAAGATTGTGTTTCAAAGACATTTGGTTAATAACTTTTACTAGACTACAACTATGTTAATATTTGTTCTTTTAAAACATTAAGAAAATTCTTCCCACTTAGATTATACTTGGATGCTCCTTATGTGGAACTCAGTTTTTGTTTCATTCCCTTTTCTGCTTCTTTTGAGGATAATTTGACAACATTTAATTGATTCAGTCAAAAGCAATGTGTTACTGAATCAAGGTTTTCTGCCTCTTGTACCAGATGCTCCCTACGATTCTTGAGTTGCTGCAATTGCTTCTTCATGCTAATCTTATGTTTTTCTACTTTGAAGGTAATACTGTGCTAATCTTTCTGTAAATGGAGCATGTTGTTAGGCATTCTACTTACCATGACAAGGAATAATAATTTTTAGGACAAAGTATTATAGTTTTTTCACATTATTCAAATGTTTGGGTAAGATTTAGAATATTAGGGATTAAAATTTAATATTTTAGGATTTACGGATTTATAATTTAAGATATAGGATGTGAAGTTTTTGGGATTTATGGATTAAAAGGCTTATGATTTTAGGTTTATCGTTTTTGTCATTTCATTTCTTCCTATTGTATATCAGTGTTTTGCTCTTTTTATGATTCGTTCTTTGAATTTTGCATGGTTGGCTTTCACGTTTCACTTTCTCAATTGGTTACCCTCCAAGGAACGCCAATCCATTAGGAATGCTGCTTTATCATCCACACAAATGAGGGGTGGGTTGGGAGATTTTGTTTTGGACACTTCAGAAACAGCGCTGCGGATTTGGATGTACTGTCTTTATTTTTTTTTTATTTTGGTTTTATTATCTTTTTTTTTGTCTATATGAAATATATTTTAAGAATTTTATATTTTTTACTTATTTTTTCCTAATTTTTATTTTTTTTTAATTTTTCTCTACTCTGCATCCTTCAAAGAATCCTTATCCCACTCATGGAAGGACAGCCTAGTATTGCAGATTTTGCTCTTTATACTATTTGAATATTATTAAATATTTATTTAAAAAATTTTAAATTATAAAATTTATTAAATTTCATGAATTAAATTAAATAATCAAGAATTGATTGATGAGGTTGTTTGCTGCAAATAATTTTGTCAGTGCCTCAGTGGATCAGTAGTGAGTAAATAGGACCCATATGCTGGCTATAGAAGTTTAAGTTCAAGCTCTATGAGTGGATTTCTTGTCTATTACCCAAAAAATGACCTGTTTCATATCAACTTAAAATAGTTATTACTCTAAGATTGAATAGTTATGATTGATTATAAGGTCACTTCTGCAACGCAAAATACATATTATTTTGTACTAGTGGAATATATGTTCATATTGATATTTGATCTTGAAATTTGGTCAAATTAAATAAAGATCCAGATTAATGTGCTAATTCATGGGCTGATCTGAATGTCCTTCATAGAAATCTCTGTCTGTGTTCTCATTGACTTATTTTAGTTTGCTTTCTTAATGACGCATACATGGGGGGCCTTTGGTGGCCCTATATTGTTGTTTGACCCCACCACCAAGTACAAGCATCTAATAAGTCTATTTTTAATCTAGATGTTTTAAATTTAGAATATTAGCTCTTTCTAATTTGACTTTTGTGCAGATACCAAATTCTGAGAGTATTTCTACTGATTCAACTTTGTATAATTGCTATTAAAGGGCTGCGTCGAAGTACTTATTTATGTCATTTGAAAATTTCCTTATCTTTTGTTTATTTATTGTTCATTTTGTTTTTAACAAATTATAGGAGAGTTAGTATTATATTTCTTTTATTGCTTATGTTTTACTTTTTATACTATTCTTGTTAGATAAGACAATTGGGTTTCGGACCTTGGTGGCTGAATTTGATTTGATTGAGTCATGAAATCTATTAATTTGGATGATGATGTCTTAGTTGAAGAGTCCATGTTAGATAAATCTGAAGGTGAAACAAAGAAAAGGAGTAGACAACAAATCTTTAAAGTGTGAAATTTCTTTACAAGATTAGGGATTGGGAAAGATGGAATTGAAAGGATACAATGGAATGCATATAAAGCTGAATATAAGATTGGTAGTCACAAATATGGGACTTCCACATTGAAACGTCATTTCCAAAAGTGCAAGATGGTTAAGTTTCATGATGTAGAACAAATGATTATAAATGATGATATGAAATCAAGGTGTAGGAAAATAGATCAAAAAATTCAACGTGAATTATGTGCTGCTGCCATCATCTAACATGATTTGCCTTTTTCATTTGTTGAATATGTTGGGATTAGAGCTTGGGTGAAGTATATAAATCCTTATTTCATTTTTGTTTCTAAAAATAATGTGCTTTCTGATATCAATAAAATTTATAAGAGGGAGAAAGAGCAACTCAAGCAAATTTTGGCTAAGATTCCTAATAGAATTTGTTTAACTTTAGATGTGTGAACTACTTGCACTAGTGAAGGCTATATTGCTTGACTGCTCATTTTGTTGATGATAATTGAAAATTGAATAGCAAAATACTTAATTTTGCTCATATGCCTCCTCCACACACTGCAGAAGAATTAGCTACCAAGTTGTATGATTTTTTAAAGGAATGGAGAATTGAGAAAAAAGTTTTCTCTCACTTTGGATAATGCCTCAAATATTAATAGTATTAAGGATATTCTGAGAGAATAATTGTGTTTGCATAATAGCTTATTATGTGATGGTGAATTGTTTCATGTTCATTGTTTTGCTCGTATATTGAATCTCATTGTTTAAGAAGGGTTGAAAATAGCTAGTGAAACTTTAAAAAAAATTAGAGAATCTGTGAAGTATGTGAAAAGTTCTAAGAGTAGGATTTTAAAATTTGAAAAATATATGCAACAAGTTAGTGATATTGACACTAATGTTGGCTTACGTTTGGATGTGTCCACTCATTGGAATTCAATATATATGATGTTAGATAGTGCCATCAAATATAAAAAGGTTTTGGTTTCTCTTAAAATAGTTGATAAAAATTATAAAAATTGTCCTGCATCTAAGAAGTGGAAAAGAGGAGAGAAGATATGTGAATTTTTAGAGCCATTCTATGAGATTATCAACTTGATTTTCGGTTCTTTTTATCCTACTTCTAATTTGTATTTTATGCAAGTTCAAAAGATTGAATATTTGTTGTTGGAAAATGAAGATTTGACAATCAGTGACATGTGTCAAAAGATAAAAGAAAATTTTGATAAATACTAGAGTGATTATAGCATTGTTTTTGCACTTGGGGCTATTCTTGATCCACGCATGAAGCTTACGATGCTAAAGTATTTTTATTCAAAAGTTGATACTTCTACTTGTCAAGAGAAGATTAAAAATGTGAGGATAATGTTATACAAGTTTTTGAACAATATGCCAACTCTTCTAGTGCACCAAGTTCTTTCAATCTCAATCTTCTATTTCACTTACACCAAGATAAAGTGAGGGAGGAAGGTTGAATAAAAGTAAGAAAATTCTTGATATAAGTTTTTAGTTTTTTTTTTTTAAGTAATCTCTTTACTATTTTTTGCACATATTATATATTTATATATCTAATTTGTTTATTATTTGTCTTGACCTTCATTTAATGTATGAAAGTTTATATGTTTGAAAGTCAAATTGTGAAAAATACTGAAAAATCTCAATTAGATATCTATTTAGAGGCGCCAAACCTTGAATGTCATTTTTTTGAAAATTTAGATGTATTAGAATATTGGAAGATGAATAAGCATCATTTTTCAATCTTATCAGTAATGGCTTGTGATGTATTGGCTATTCTTATTATTACAATTGTGTCAAAATCAACTTTCTCTATTGGTGTTCATGTGGGTAACAAATATAAAAGCCTTATCCTTCCTAAAAAAGTTAAAGTTCTCATTTGTACACGTAACTAGTTGCATGATTTTTGTTTCAATGATAATATTGTTTTGTTTATAACTTGTTCATTATTTAATTCAAGGCTTTAAGACAATGTTATAATCACTTCAACTATTTATTTGGTTGTAGATGATGAAGATGTAATAAAGTTTAAAATAATATTATCAAAAGAAAGTTCTAATGCTTCTTATAAACTACTTAATGAAAATTAAGAATAAAACAATGAAGATAATATAGGTTATTATTTTTTTTATTTATGATAGTTATTATATTAATATTATATTTTAATTACTATATTAATGTGTATATATAATTTGGTGATGTTGGTAAATCTAATTAACGAGAGTTAGAAAGTAATTATGAATTATTATTAATATTATAGAGTTAAAATTTGATTTTAAAATTAAATATTTTAATGATAGTTTATAATTTATGATTTAATTTCAGATTTAATTAAAATTTAAATTGTTATTTTTAATTTAAAATATTATGTTTGAACTATAATTTTATTTAATAAAATATTTAATTTAAATTAATTATTATTTTTAATTATTGATAGGTTGACTTGTTTAATCTATAATTCGTCATAAAACGGGTTACGTTAAGATTTTTTAGTCCCTTTGTTATGCGGATTGGTTTGGCTTGACCCGCGTAAATCCTAACTGAGACATTTTCTGAAACTTTTCACTAGAATTAAAGATGCAGAAACTATTTATTTAATTATGAAATAACAGTACGCTGCAACTGCAATTTAGGTCTCTGTTTTAGCTCTATAACAATGGTGTTTCTGTTTTGATAACAAATTCCAGATTTTGTGTGTATGTAATTGGAGAGCTGGTAAGCTGCCGTATTCTTAATTATTCTTTTCCTTTTTTCTCATATTCCTGTTTGAGGGTTCTGTTGCAGCAATCATACTTCACTTTGGCCCATATTTTTGTTTAATAATTTGATGATTCTGTTGCTGCAATCATACACTCTTCTAACAAGAAAGGTAACTAACGGGAATTAATTTTAAGCTATGTAAAAGTTTAACGTGAGTTTGTCACAGGTTTATTAGTTTTTCACAGCTACTTTAACATTATAGACAAATAGGTATGTGATAGCAGCACGTTGAATTTGGTTGACAGCTAATAATAGTAGTTGCTGCTTTGAAAATATCCTTCATTTGCCGTCCGTTAGTTGCAGATTTGTTGAAGAGCGCTCTACTTGCCACTATCCGCCTGACATTCAATTCCCCTTATGTATTACATTTCCTTGGATAGTATACTGCAAACCATGACTTCTTCAGTTGAAAGGTCTTCTAGGCACTGAGATATTACATTCCCTTTGAAATTGACCTCGAGGCTGTGAATTGCATTGCACCACCTCTTTGTTGGGGAAGTTACTACACTTACACTGGGAATGCGCTTCTTGCCAATTGTTTACTCCCCATATCAAATATCAAATTGTTTATTTACTTCCACTTTGAATATTTCTTGCCTGGCATAAAATTTTCATCAATACCTCTTGCTCAGAATTAACATTCTGCTTGAACACCCTATCATTTCTCATTTATATTATATAATGTTTAATCTATGATTGAACTAAGCTTATATTATATAATATGTGACAAATGGTGACTTAACATCTTGTTGCTTTTTTTTTTTTCTCAGCAAACGGTCGAAGTTTAATGTTTCATCTTCACGCTTTTCATCTCTAGGCCCAAGTCTTCATGACAATTCGGTATTAAATTAGATTTGTACAACTTTTAAAACCTTGTAAATATATTAAATACTTATGAATTTAGAAACTGATTTAGTTATGCATTTGTAGGTAATATTTTGCACTCGTAGATATATGAATTACTTTAAATTGTAATTTGTGTGTAAAGTATTTGGTTGAATTTTAATCAAAAATTAGTTTATCGTGGATACTTGAATTGATTTTACCAATAATGATATGATTAATGTGTTTTGGATATAATTATTTTAATTCTTTGGTTATAAAAAACAAGATTTCTTCAGTTAAGTGGTTGATTGCATTTAGGCAAAACTAAAAAAAAAAAAAAATTATAACATTTTTCGTTATGATTTTAACTGTTGTTAAATTTCAAAAATTTTAATTATTAAAATAGAGCAGCGGTTTAAACTACTATTAAATTTAATTTAATGTTTGTTTCTTAAATTATGTCGGTAGTTTTAACCATTGTAAATATAAATTGATTATGTTATTAAAAATATAACATCAAGTTTAATTGTCGTAATAAATTAAAAATAATTCTTAAAATATAGAGATGGTTAAAATTGCATCTATCAATGTTTAATACTATTGCGAAATTTTGCAGTGGCTGTTTCTACGACTGGTAAATAACCACCCTTAAAGTATTAGCGACTATCATTTCACAAGCGATTTTATAATTGTTGTTGAAATATTTAATTGTCGGTAAATTTCTATTTCTTTGTAGTGTGGATGCATTTACATTTTATTATCATAATAGTTTTGTAATATATGAAGGGCTTGGTATGTGCCTAAGGGATATTGTTATAGCATACTTATATGGTTCACTTAATAGTGATATCTTTATGAAAACCTATAAAAGATTTGAAATGCTTGAAGCATATAATTCAAGTTCCTCGAAAAATTATTCAAATAAGTTACACAAATTATTATGTAGATTGAAATAATTTGGGCACATGTGGTATAATCATCTCAGTGAATACTTTATAAAAGAAGGTTCTAAAAAGATCCCATCTCCTAGTATGTTTTTTATAAAGAAATCAAGATCAAATTTTGTTATTATTATTGTCTATATTGATTACTTGAACATAATTGAAACTCCTAAAGAGATTTACAAGGCAGCCAATCACTTAAAAAAAGAGCTTGAGATGAAAGACCTTGAAAAAACAATAATTTTCCTTGACTTGTAAATTGATCATTTAACTAATGGAATATTTGTTCACCAATCAAACTATATAGAAAAAATTTTGAAGTGTTTTTATATGGATAAATCACACCCATTGATTGAGTATTCGGATGGTTGTAAGCCCCTTAATGTGAATCAAGATCCTTTTTGGCCTTGAGAAAAGAGTGAAAAAATACTTGGTCCTAAAATACCCTACCTCAATTCAATTGGTGCACTAATGTATCTTGCTAATAATACAAGACCAAACATTGCATTTTATGTTAGTTTATTAAGAAGATATTGTTCTTTTCCAACGTGGAAGCATTGGAATGGAGTTAAACATATTTTTAAATAACTTTGAGGAACAATTTATACGAGTTTATTTTATATAAAAAGATCTAATTCATAATGAATTAGTTATGCATATGCGAGTCATGCTTTTGATCCAAACAAAGCTAGATCTCAAAGACAATATTTGTTCACTCATAGTGATACAGTTATATCTTGGCATTCTATAAAATAATTAGTTGTTGTTACTTCTTCAAATTATACAAAAATAATAGTAATGCATGAGACAAGCCAACAATTTGTTTGGCTAAGATCAATGACGCAACATATCTAAGAAAAGGAAATTCCAATTATGTTGTATGAAGATAATACTATTTGCATAGCACAATTGGAAGGTAGATATATCAAAGGAGATAGCAAAAAACATATTCCACCAAAATTTTTCTTTGCACATGATTAAAAAAAAATGGTAATGTTGATATTCAACAAATTCAATCAAGTGATAACTAATAGATTTGTTCACTAAAGCATTACCTACTACAATTTGTAAGAAGTTGGCACATAAGATTAAAATGTATCGCCTTGAAGATTTCAAATGATGCTGTAAATAAAGGAAAATAACTTTCATGGTACTATTTTTTCTTGACCAAGGTTTTGTCACAAAGTTTTCTTAATAAGGCTTTTAATAATGCAAATTTTATGTTATGTAATAATGTACTCTTTTTTCCATTACTAGAATTTTTGTCCCATTGAATTTTTTTTTTAATAATGAGGTATATTCCTTACATGATAGACACCTAATGGAGAGTGTTATAAATATTTTACTATTTATGTGGATATCTATAGAATATCCTAGGTTTTAAAACGTCCATATGAATACTCTAACCTCGAAAATACCAATTTTATAATCTTAAATATTTCTATTGGTTTGTATTCAATCATTATGTAACTCATGGGATAATGACCATAAAAATAGAAACAATAAGGAGCATGTCATGATATAGAAAAATACAAAAATACTCTCTTTATATTTTTTTTTTCTCCTCTCATCTTGCCAAATTTTTGTAGTTATATAACATTAAAAGAATTTTTAATAAAATTTAATTTTGCCTGTTAGATTTCTTACAAAGAATCACACTGTTTTTTTTCATAAAAAAATTAAAATCTATTTCATCAGCAAAAAATTAGAATCTATTAAAATAAAAAAAAAGGAAAAGAGAAAATGGTTAGTACCTAATTCATCGAAATCACAGGCACGTGT
The DNA here is from genome assembly GCA_037013595.1 of Dicorynia guianensis. Lineage (NCBI taxonomy): Eukaryota > Viridiplantae > Streptophyta > Magnoliopsida > Fabales > Fabaceae > Dicorynia > Dicorynia guianensis. The sequence continues at coordinate 6,799,912 of JASUAB010000010.1, forward strand.
CTTCCAATGACCTCTTTTTTTAATTTACTGTTACGTGTCATTCAACTGAAGCGCCAGCGCTACTTGTGTCGCGCCCCACTGTCTTCCACCAGACCGAGGGCGGCATTTTCTTTTCTTCAAAAGCCCGAAACCGCTTTTGTCATTCACTGTTTGTTGTTTAATACTTTGCACTTTACAGCATTACACATACTCCCATTCTCATCTTCCTTTCTAGTCCTTTCTTCCTCACTGCTGAAAAAATTGAATTGAGGTAGAAGGAAAATGGTGTCTTCTCATGGTACTATCCGCCGTGGCAGCAACCCGATCCGGAAACTACTCGGTTTGGGGTATTGGGTACAAGGATTCAGGTGCTTTCCTTGGCTGGCAGTGAACTTCTTCCTCAAAGATGGCCTCAATGTGGACCCTTCCACTCTCCAGCTCCTTCAGAATTCTGCCAATCTTCCCATGATCGGTAAGCCTCTTTATGGCCTTGTTTCCGACGCCGTCTACATCTCCGGTCAGCATCGTGTCCCCTACATCGCTCTCGGAGGTAAGATCAATTTACTCTCTCTCCATACCCTTTTACTTTAAACCTCAATTTATTCAAACGAAGTTGAATTCTGCAATTTAATTGTCTTTCAAGAATTGGATGTGGTGGAATTTAAATTCTTCTAAAAGCTAGATTGTCGTGGCGATGTACTTCCATGATTTTGGGATTTTGTTATTTGCTTCATTTGTTATGTGTTAGCAAATGTTGGTAGTTGATACATAGATGCGTATGGTGTTATTCTGAATGAATCCAATGAAACACCCTCCTTGAATGTGAGCATTTGTGGGTTTCTTTGAAAAAGCAAAATGGAAAAAGTGCAAAAGCAGTAGATTCCAGAATTTGAAAAAGAAAAAAAATGAGTACACTTCTTTTTACTTTTTATAGAATTTAGTTTGTAAGCTGTCTGAACATCTGCAAGAATTCGGTTTGTCTCTCTGTATTACACCATATGTTGTAACACAAGATTTTGTGATCTTAAGAGGAAAAAATTAAAAATACTGACATGGTTTGGAAACTTAGAATTGTTTAGGTTCTATAAATTAATTTAATTTCTTTTTTAGTATTGTAAAATTTTCTTAGTTACTTTCTTGTCTATTAGTCCATGAGAAATTGATTCACTTTTATTAAAAGAGAAGCCATTTTAAAACCGCAAACTTTTCAGGTTAACACATTATATCATCTAATTTTTCATTGCATCTAGTAAAAGTTTACTAGCCATAGGATTCAAGTGCATAAAATCTTGCTGACTTCTCAGCTAGTTGAGATTTCCTAGAATTTCAGTTATTTGAAGATTTAAGCATCATGACGAGAATGTGCAAGCATGAGGCTTGTGATTGACTTTACATCACTTAATTACAGGAAAAGAGCTTCACATCTCTTAAGAATTGTCAAATTAAGTGTTTTCCTTTACAAGTGTACATTATTGACTTTACATCACTTAATTTCTTTTATAATTGAACTGCTATTTTTTTAAGTTTTGCCTGTGCATTGGTGATTATTGAACTGCAACTCAGTCCGGGCTGATAAGGATTCTGAATTGGAAATTGTGTATAACTATATATAAATACTAAGGATTGAACTTTACGGCTTGACTGTGCCTATAAGACATGATAATTTAGAAACTACTTAAATATGCTTTGTTGCATGAAAGTTTAGAAAACATTAATAATGTAAGTAGTTCAGCTTTCTTGCTAAGGAAATGTGAAGAATAACAATTCGTAATTAGCAATATAGGATTTGGAAAGTTTGACCTAGTAGCCTATACAAACAGTATGCCTTTTACTGTGGAAGAAGCAAGACTGATAATAAAGATTTTGCCTTTTCATGATTTAATTTATGTGGAATCATTAAATAAATGTTTGGCATGGTTTCCAAGAGCACAGCAAATTATATTTGGTATTTGGAAGGTAGAAACTAGAGTATCCTTTATCCTGATCAGTCTATTTGTTTACAAGGTTTCTTTTCACTGTAGCAACTAGTTAACAAAGCCTCACTATCTAGGTCTGTTATTCCCTGATGAATCTTTTTGATTGAAAAATTATGTCGACTATAATTATTGACTCATAATCTGTATCTAACAAGATTTTAATAAATTGAAGAAGTTTGTTATGAAAAAGAAAAATTCATAGAGCGATGACAGGGAACCCTCCTAAAACATCCACAACAAAAAAAAGCAAAAGCCCAAAATCAACTCTGTTCGGTTAGGTATGTGAAGGAAGAAATCTGTGACTAGAATCTGTCATGTTAAACCCCAACCTGAACACCACAAACCTAAAAATCGGTTTATGTAATACTGTGTCTGAAAGTTTAGTCCACTACTTGATTGTATGTTCATTTCCTGCCATATTAGACCTAGAAAGGCTTCATGGATGAACAAAGAGAGCAGGTTTCTCTATTAAATTTAATAGGTTCAGAGCCAAAATAGATTTGTATTTTGGTATCTTCCAATTGATATCATTACATCATCGCATTCCATTTATGACTAAGACATACCGTAATTGAAAAAGGACCAGTTGAACCACTGAGCCTTGACACTTACTCGTTACTGGTTTAATAACTGGTTCAGAAAGTACCAAAAATGGAAACAAATGATTTTTCAAAATATTCATTGTGTATGTCCCCAAGAAATTAAATAGAGGAAAAAGCATAAAGGAAACTACGCTTGGCAATTGGATGGTAGCAAGGGTGCACATGCTGGGATAATTTTCAAAATATGCAGCTTATATTTTACTGAAATACAACTTACCCTTTAAAATCCCTCAAAATGAAATGTTAAAATATACTCTGAGTCATGTTTACTTATCTATGTCTTCATTAAGGTTTTAAAAACTGGATGGGACTAGTCAGTTCAACCGGAAGACTGACCAGTTCTGCAGTTTGGCTGTAGCCTATAAAAAACTGATGTATGCAAACAATGATCAAATTGGGCAATACTGACCAGATGGTATTCATGTTAAGCTGGTATGAAAAGAGCCAGATTCTACTAAATCTGAGTAGTTTTCAAAGTTTTTCCAGACCTTCTTTCTCATGAAGGCTTTTTGGCCAATTTTTTTACAATTGACACATGCATCAACCTGTTTTTGGTGAATGTTCATCAACTTTTCATTATCTGATGATAAAAGTATAATACCTCAGTACCTTGTACTATAGAGAAAAATACCCCCCCCCCCCACTTGGTTATTTCTCAATTTTATAAATGTATGTTATATTTTATATAAATTATACTCTTATGTCCATGTCATAAGTGTTATTTCTTTATCTTATACAACTTATTCATTCCTACTATTTAAGTTGTCTTAATTGGCTATTATGTGTGATTATCATACAAATATTGAAACCACTTAAAATCATTTGGACATTCTTTATTATTTTTATTGTAGTTTTTGGTTAATTTATCAATTTTATCAATTAAATGAAATATCTGAATTTATTTTGACACAGATTAAATTAAAATATAAATTTAAAACCCAGGTTTGATTGTCATTCAACCCTAAACCTTTAATGGTTTGTATTATATTGATCTTTATATACAGAGCATCTAACTTGAAACTTTTATGAAATATAAAGTACTTGTATTTCTAAACAAATTAAAGAAAAATGCAACAAGTGTGATATTTTTCATGCAGTTGTTTTCTCTAATATATGAATTTTTAAAATAATAATAACATTTCAGAGTTATTAAATAATGAATTAAAATATTTAGCAGTAAAAAGATGAAGTCTACTAGCCAAAATTTTAAGTATCTGACAAAAATTCAATTAAAGTGATTTGAGCATGTGTAAAAAAAAATACTAGAAGCCTTAGTGAGCAAAGTTGATCAAGTAATATTTAATCCAATGAAAAAGGACAGAGGATGACCAAAGAACATATTTGGAAAGATTATTAAAAGGAATTTTATCCTAAATGATATATCAGAGAATCTAATTTTTGATCAAACCTAATGGGATTATTTGATTCATGTAACTAGCACTGCCTCATGGGATAAGACTTTATTATTATTGTTATTTGCTTTTCATACAAATGATTAAAGTATATTGATAGATAGTCATTTTAAAGCATGAGTTACTTATCCATGCTCAAATTTATGTTCAAAGCCTTTGAAAATTTTATTCTATACAAACAATGAAAGGCATAAATGTTGTAAAATGGCATACTTTTACTTCCTTCGCTCAGCTTCCGATTATGAGCATAAAATTTTCCCCAAGCAGAATCCTATAATCTTTCATTTCAAATATATGTATGTATGGTGCTGGATTCCTATCTTGTGGAGTTCCTTAAGTCTTCTTTTGTTTTTTCCTCTACCTTCTGCAGGGGAAGATGGAGCCTCCTTAGAACTAAAATTACTTTTTAGTTAATAATCACTAATCAACTCTTCTACCAAAAAATAATAATAATCATTAATCAACATAATTAGCTGAAAATTTCCTCTCTCCCTGCATCTTATATTTGTAATAAATCTACCAAAAAGTTAGGAGAACCACCTTCTCCATATATTCAGCAGTTCTTCCATTTTATTCAATTTCATTCCATTTTAACTATATACCAATGATATGATTGTTCTAAGAGATCTTTTTTACATCTAATTGTGCAGCTTTCTTGCAGGCACTTTCATGGCTCGCTATAGCAAGCTCCCCATCGTCCATTTCAATTTTCACGATCTCCATATACCTCCTTCTCAGTAACCTAGGTGCTTCAATAGCTGAGGTAGCAAATGATGCCATTGTAGCAGAGATGGGTAAACAGCCACCTTCTTCAACCAAACAATCCCAACCATCTTCCTCTGGCAGTCTCCAATCATTTGTTTGGATAGCTTCCTCTATAGGAGGAGTACTTGGCAACCTTCTTGGTGGCATTGCCATTGATCGGTTCTCCCCGCCGAGTATGTTTTTGTTTTTTGGTCTTCTTGTTGCTCTCCAACTTTTCCTAACCATTTGTGTTCGTGAGAGCTCTCTCGGGCTTCCAAAGATTCCTCCCGTTGGGATAAGAAAGCGGCTTTCTGAGCTATTAATTGCTTTAAAAAGACCTGAGATCGCATACTCAGTGTCATGGTTTGCAGCATCTTATGCGATCATTCCAGCACTTACTGGCACCATGTTCTTTTACCAGACACAGTATTTAAAAATCAACTCATCAGTATTGGGTATCTCGAAGGTGTTTGGCCAGGCAGCAATGCTTTTGTGGGGCGTCATTTATAATAAATATCTGAAATGTGTCCCACCCAGGAAACTGATATCAGCCATCCAAAGTATCATGGCAGTCTTAATGTTTTCAGATTTCTTGTTTGTGAGAGGATTTTATCGGCAAATGGGCGTGCCAGACTCACTTTATGTTGTGATTTTGTCGGGATTCTTAGAGGTTCTGTTTTTCTTTAAGATTCTACCATTCAGTATCTTGATAGCGCAGCTCTGTCCACCAGGATGTGAAGGATCTATAATGGCATTTCTCATGTCTGCTGTAGCCCTTGCATTCATTGTGAGCGGATACCTTGGTGTTGCACTTGCATCATACATCAAGGTAACGGCAAGTGATTTTTCAGGTCTTCCACTTGCACTTCTAATACAAGCTGCGTGCACACTATTGCCAATCTATTGGTCATCATGCATACCTGATGATGTAAAAATCAAAAACAAAGCGCAGTGATTAACATGTTATCTTTCGAAATTAATGTTACATAGGGTTAGTGGTGCTTAGTCGAAGTTATTGATTTCATGTGTTCAACTTTATTACGGTATTAGGAAGCAAATTCAAGCCATAATAGTCTGTCAACGTATGTATGCATGAAAGTGATAGATTGTATAGGTATGATATATCCAGTGTGATTTATATAGACATTCAAAAGCGTAGGACTCCAAAGAGGTTTTTCAGAATCTTATTTGTGTAATATACTTTTTAGCTAAACATATTAGCGCAAGTATTGAGCATCATTTATGACGAGCTGGATGATCCGAATGCAAGCTGGGCATATACATTTATCCTTAAAACTGTGTGGATACAAATATGAACCAACTATGACAAAGTGAGGAGAATATTTTAATCTCGTTAATCCATACTAGATTGTGATTGTTTGCAGGCTTCTATTTTTTGCCTTATGTGGATCAAATTTAGACCTCTACAATAATCTCACTTCTTGTCATGTAAAGTCATGCCTGAGTGCCAAGATAGCACCAATCCATACTAAAAAATCAAAACTGCCTCTTCCACTACCCTCAAGTTCGCCTGTTTATTGCCTCTTAACAATTCCTTTTGGTACGAGCGGATGGGTGGCAAAGAAGGGCAAGAATAGAAATGCATTGATTAGTGAAAAAAAAATCTTTTGAAAGATTTGTAAGTCGGATAATAGGATGGCAACTATACTTCCTTGACCTTTCAAATATTAGGAAATAGTGTCCTCTCTTGCATCCAAACAATTAGGGGTGTACAATGATCGAGTTTGGATCACGTGTGTACAAAATGTTAGTTGAATTACATAATATTGGATTGAAGAACTTTTCACCCGATATTGACCGAAAATAGAGTTAGCTAAAAACTTTTAGGTTAAATCAATTTGCAATCAAATTATAATTAGGTGGACAGATTGAATAATTGTCAAGAACTCATCAAAGAGCTCCTCATTGTGGAGGTAAAGGCTAAACCTTAAATTGAAAAAATCACAGAGAACTTTATTTGTAAAATCATTCGAGTGGAGATTGAGGATTTAGTAGTTGAGTGAGAGATTGATTGTAGTAGGCAGAACACAAGCCCAACACCAACAAGATAAAGAAAATAAACAAAGGGATGTGCAACTTTGCTTTGTGTGTGTAGCTTTAGAAATGAAAGCAAGGAGACCTTGCTTCTCTTGAGTAGGCTCATGTCAACTCATCCATTCAGTTCACTAATTGCAGGAGCTAAATGAAACGCCATAGAAGAGGGAAATTGAGAGAGTAGCTATTTGAGAGGGTAATTTTGAAGGAACTAAAGTGCGGCATTCCAACAAAATGCCATAGGAAAGTGAAATTCTGAGAGAGAGAAATAGGAGCATAGAGTAGTAGTAATGGGAATTGTGTGCAAGAAATTATCAGAGTTCTTCATTTATTCGGTTTTAGGCCACGGCATCCGATCTACTGTAGAGATCTTCACTCCTTCTAGAAAGATGCCGCCCAAACACACCTTAGCAATACTATGATGATCTGACATAGTCACATGAGTGGGAGAGAGATTTGGGTGGGAAAGAGCTTTTACTAACATGGAATGATGTCATATGGGTCGAAAAGTGATAAAAATGAAGTTTGAATAAGTTTGACACTGAACATATAAATCGTGAGTTGAGTTATTTTTGAGTTTGTATTCATTAACTCATAACCTAACCATAAAAATTTGGGTTAAAAAAATTGAACCCAAACCTATACAAATTTATTCCTTATTTAAATTATAACCTACTTATATAATTCAAGTTAAGTCGAGTTTGATCGAGTTACAATTTAATTACACATCTTTACAAATAATAGAAAGACGTGTACACTCTAATCTAATCTAATCTAAATACAGCCTAAAGTTATCCACTAATCCCCCGAAATTCAGTCTCCTGCATGGATATTACTTTGTAAAACCAATATTCTGCTATGATGCGAATTATTTTGTACGGCAAGTGTAAACTAATACGTTACAAAAATTTGGAAAATTTTCACTTGCCTAATTTACATTTATTATTGATAAAATTCACAAAACAAATAATATGAAGATGCTAAAAATTCGTGACATGTTTTGCAAAAGTTCAAGAAAAATTCCCACTTATATATTTTACATTATTGTTATAAAATTTACAAAATAAATAGTAAGAAAATTCTAAATTTAATATTTTAGACCCTGCATACTGACGATTTTGAATTTATTTTGTTCGGTACAGACATTTTATAAATACATCAATTAACTTAACGTGCGGAGAATACATAACCTAATTTTATCTATCATTCAACATTGCAAACCCCAAATTCCCCCACCTCCTTTAGGAAAGAAAGGATTTGCAATCCCTTAAGCAGCATAAAAATAAGTTATAACTAATAGAACAATGCTATTCATACATATTTATATTTATAACTTTCACTTACACTTCTCATCTCTTTTATTTAATTTTTAATTTTATTTTTTAAATTAAACTTTTAACAAATCACGCTGCAACCACGTAAGAGACATGGCTCCAACGATGTATACCAAGCATTTCCGTAACTAATATTAGAACAAAGTAACACCAATGCCACATACAACAATCTAAGACGCATCAGAAGAGTTTCTTATAACCATTTTAGGAGTATCTTGCTGGGAGAAAAAAAAGTTCCCAGAACAGCTTGAAGAGTAATGGAATCAAATAGTACTCCATCTGCACGTTATCTTTCGGAAAACCCAAAGCAAAACGAACTTATCAGCCATCACATTAAGTACATAATTACATAAAATTTGAGTCTTTCTATTACTGCAACTTTATACTTACAATACAGAATAACTATTAAATAACAAAAGAATTGTGGGAATATCTACCTTCATAAATCTTTACCATTTGTTCACAAACTATTGCAAATTTCACCAACATCGCATCAAAATAATAATTGACATACGCAGACTTCAAAGTGGGAGACCCCAAACACTAAATTGACGGATAAGTAAAGCTTAGCCATTATACCTAATATATATAAAAGTCAAGCAATCCCATCTTTCAGAAACATTGTTGAACACTTGAAAAAAAATTAAGTATCATGACAAGAGGTTCTGCATAAGGTAAAAAGCATCCACACCCCTGACCCTCAACTACAACAGATTCCTAGAGAACAAATTAAATCATTCATATTACCAAACGGATCGGATGAGAACTTAGGATGAGAACTTAAGTCAATTATTTACTAAAATAATGAAAACAGAAGATTAGCCCCTGACACAAATCAAATAAGCAACAGGGAAGAAGTTTCTATACAGTTACACAACCGACGATCACAACAACACACTTACTCCAAACTGGATACTCTATACTTGCAGATTCAGCACACATTAAGCACAAATTAAAATATAACAATCATTATCAACTTGGACCAAGTAGAAGAAATTTCTACTTTGATCAGAAACATATTTAAATCACATAACGTACGGGCAGGCAAAAACAACACAATAAAAAGCTGATGCTTTTTCTATTTTTCTACACCAATGTAAACACCTCACCTAATGTTACAGGTAGATTTTGACACAACTTTCTATATACGACTATCCCACAAGCACTCTGCCTGAATTTTGCCACTTTTTAGAAGTCTCTCAATGTCCTCAGGTGGCTTTAAACCCAGATTATGAGCACGCTCCCACCGAGCTAGTCTGGTCATTCCAAGACATGGCCCATATGCCATGTTCATGTCAAATTGACGCAACATCTCCTCATACTCGTTGTAATCATCTATCAAACAAAGAAGATTCAAGCAAATTGGATTACATAATACATGTCAGACAAGCATAGCTACTCAACCGCAACATCCCTCTCAAAGCTTATACCATATACCACTAATCTTCCATAAATTTGGCGAGAGAGAACTGGAAATCAGTTAAAATTTCAAAATAAGAAAAATACAACGCAACAGAGAATCTTGGTAATATATTTCATGCACCACTATTGTCACTAACCATCTTGTGAATCCATGTCATTAAAAATATAGGAAGCAAACACATTATCAGAGACTTCTCCCTTTTACTATTTCTTTCATTTTGTGTTTTGAAAATTTACCACAGCCATGAACCAAAAGGAAGGTTGGCTTGTTATAATTATTTGCAATAATTGATAAAAGTTTTACACCTATTGTGTTTGTTGCAGGCGATTTCATCAGTCCAAAACACAGACATGCCCTCACTTCATTTTACTTGTAATCCCATTGTCTAATTTAAACCCGATAGAGAGATCAGGAGAAAAAAAACAATGATGAATCATTTATTGTTGTAAAGAAATATTTTTACATTTATGAGAACAAACTAAAAGATAAAAGGAAAAGCAAAGAAATTGAAATCAAGATTTGCACAGAACAATAACATTTCAAACCCCAGCGAAGAATAACCTGTCTCAGTAGAAAACAAACGAAACCTAATACGATGAAACTCTTCCAACAATAAGTTAACCCAATATTGCATAGCCAGTTAATGAAACAACTTAGGCTTAAGGTGTAAAAGGAGAGAGACCTTTGAGGTCAGAGTTGCCGCCATGGCAGATGAGGGCCGATGGTTGCGTCCAATCGGAACCGAAAGCCGGAGCATTAATTGGCGATTTCTTGGTAGAAGTTGAAGATTTCGACGACTTAGTGGTGGATTTGGAGTTTTTCCTCTGCCTGTAGAAGCCCTTCATGTCGCCTGACACACACGCCATTTTGCCCTCTGTTTCTCTCTCTTGAAATTTTGAATTTGAATTTTGATTCTCGCTGTTTGCCGCTCGGCTACCGCAATCCTTTTATCCTTGGCTGCCATCTCTATTTAAGGTAAATTAATAATTTAATCATAAAAATAAAAACTTAGATTCAAGATTATTTTGTATTTATATTTTGAGATAATTTTTTTTATTTGACATGAAGTTTAAATGAACAATAATTTCTTTTCGGCAAAAGTATACTTTTTATTATTTAATTTTAATTTCATCCTTTATTTTTATATTTTAATTTTATCATCTAAGTTTTAACATTTAAACAAATATTTACTTTCACTTACTCCATCGAAGACACTAAAACAAATGTCTTACACGGTATCAGATAAGGGTGGGTATTGAGCGAGGTAGTTTGGATTGAGGTAAAATTTTCTCAATCTAGTTGAACTCAATCTCTCATTTAGTTGGTGCAACCCCAACCAAAATAATAATTCAAACTAAGATTTTGGGCTTGGAATGGCTCGGTTTCATTTGAGTGGGTTAATTTGGGTTAGGATAGGTCAAGGAGTGGAGGCCTAGGGATAACCGAACATAAGGTGAGCGAGGGCAAGCTAGTAAGGTTCGGTCAATTATTGAGAATTCAAAGTCTCAAAGTGTGACAACTAGACGAGAGAGAGACTAAGACAGCTCAAACGAGGTAAGGGGAGGTTATGGGGTCAACGTTGACTGTCAGAGACGATGAGACAACAGACGAGACTCGTCGCTCAGGAGAAAGGGGGTCGAGGGACAAGGGAGGACCAAAGAGCGACACTGGAGTTGTGGAGCTGCCTAGGGAAGATTTAGGACAAGTTACGAAACGATGTTATTTTGTAGCATCACAAAATAAACATATATTATCTATAAAATGATATCGTTTGTAGTAGCAAGAAAAAAATATATATATATGTAATTTCACGGCAATCCAATGGAAAGGGGACAAAAATTCAGTCCCATCCAATTTACTCCATCTTAAACTAAAATATTACATTATATTTATTTTACCCCATTTTAACCTAATTCAAATTTCTTTTTTTACGATTTGGGATAAGTTAAAATAGTTTGACCTAAGTCGAAGCCTACCCCTAGTATCAGAGGTCATAGTTGTTAACAAAATATCTCTCCCTTAAAGTAGAAATGACTGTGTTGCATCTCTTGTTGAAAATTTTGAAATAGAAATTTGGGAAACTCTGAAAGGAAAATGGTGTAGGAATGTGTTTACTAGCAAAGTCCGTAATTGCTAAAGTTTGATTATGCTAAGTAGTGGCAAGTTAGATGAAGGCAAGGGTGAGCCCCGCCTTTCTTAAACTTTCAAGAATTCTATATATATCATAAAAATTTTATATTTAGTCTCTCAAAAAATTTTTAAAATTTTATATATTACTTATAATAGTTTTAAAATGATCTTTAAACCTTTAAAATTTTATATAAAACCTTACCTCTTCCAAATTAATAGAGCCGTCAAGTTTAAACCAAATTATCAAATCAAATCAGAATTGCCTTCAAAAATCAAGCATTAGTTTAAATTTTTTTTTTTTTTTGCTTAAATCAAATTGGTCTGAGATTGTATAGAGTTAGCCCATTTGGTCTTGGGTCAACCCACAACCCACATTTTTTTTTTTGCTGAAATTTTACTTTAATCTTTCAATTTTTACCCAAATGCTTTAAACACTCATTAAAATAAGAAAGTCTTCTTCATTAAAACCTTCAACTTGTATGCTTATTAAAACAACTATGTCTTTCTCATTACAACTCATATGTTTATTAGAATTATGAGAATCCTTTCTTAGAGGATATATTAGAATAATAAGAGAAAAACATAAACTCAACCTCTCACATCACTCTTGAGGATGATATTCCTAAGATATATGATTAGAAGGAGTAACCTTAAGTCTAGTTAGGTGTATAAAAGAAATTTTTTATGATTGTAATAATATGTTTCCTTTAATCATAATTAATATGACTAGTGCTCTATCATGCATGTATTTATTATATTCCATATTAATTTATTGAGAATGAAATCTCAAAATGTTAGATATAATTATATATGTATATATACTATATTAATAAAATAATTTTATAAAATTATGACTCATTTTGTTTATAAGTTTGAATTTTAGAAATTTAAAATGCAAAATGTAAAGACTTACAATTTAATTAAAATGAGTAGGTTTAAAATGTAAAAGTTTATAATTTATAATTTAAGTCTAGATTTAGGTTTAGGGTTATGATTAGGTTTAAATTTAATTTTATTTAAAATTAGATTCAAGGCTAACTTGCAAAGTTAGCTCACAAAATTAGCCTATCTGGACTTGTAACCTATAGCATTAGGTTTAGATTTTGCCTAAAACCAAGCATTTTTTGAGTTTTGCTCTCAGAGAATTGGGTCCGTATAAAATAACATAGACCCTATACGTGTGAGTATGAGATAGTAACCAAGTTTAGTAGGATTCCTCATTTCAATAGCAGTCCTTCTTTTCAAATTGCTAAGCCCCTTTCTAAATGGCTAAGCCAGCTGGCTGCTAGCCAAGTTATATTATTTAAAAAAGTTAAATTTTTTTTCACTCTTCAACAACAAAGCAACTTCTCTTACGTGTCTCCCGTTTTGATATTGAAGTGTAGAGGTCCCCTATTTGGCTAACCAGGTTATCTCAATTAAAAATTTAAAAATATTTTTTTATTGTATTCTTCAACAATAAAGCATATTTCAGTTATTTAAATATTTGAGTAAAGGGCTGGTCCTCACCTTGTGTTCAATAACAAACCTAAAACTACTAAGTAAAAGTACATAGTGAAATAAGCGTAGTGCTGCCATATTTCTCCCTTTCTCATTGAGTTTTTTCTATTATTCTCATCAAATAAGGTGTGATGGAAAGTGAAAAGTTAGAGTTATTTTTATGGATGAAAGATGATTCTAATTTTGATAGTAATGAGTTTGAATCAGATGAAGATCTTGGAGGTGAATTTCAAGACAAAGGAATTGAACATGCAGATTCCTCCAAAGATGATTACAACAACAAAGGCAATGATAAAGTGGATATTGAGAAGGATGAACAAGAACACATTAATATTGAACAAGATGTAGACGATCATATTGAGAATAATAAAAATGATAATGATCAAGTAGATTTGGAATCTGCATAGTACGATTTGAGCAACATTGCATATGATATTCCAAAACCATATGTTGGTATGATATTTGAATTTGAAACTGCTGCATATAAATATTATAATAGTTATACAAGGCAAGTTGGATTTAGTGTACAGAAAGGACCCATAAGAAAATCAATGAAAGACAATATTATTATTAGTTGCAAGCTCTTTCGTTCAAGGAAGCATTTAAAAATAAAAATTTAAAAAGAATGAATGTAAGAGAAAAAGAAGTCATGGGAGGACATGTTGGATGTCATGCTAGACTCTTTGTAAATAAATCTGAGGATGGATGGTGGATAACTTCTCTTTTTGAAGAAAATCATAATCATGAGTGTGACTCCAAAAAAAAAAAATCCCATTTACTACTTTCACAAAGAAATATCATTAAAAGTCAATGTAATATGGTACAAAAAATGAATAAAGCAAGGGTTAGGACAAATTTGAAGATGAAATTTTTTGCTGGTGAAACTCATGGAAGACAAAATTTTGGCTTCACTGGAAAAGATGCCAGAAACTTTTTTGCACAGTAGGAGAATTAAAGAATTCTCTATGGGAGACTCTCAAAATTTGTTGAACTACTTGAATGATATGTAAGTAAAAAATTAGCAAAACAAGATCCTTGAATGTGCTGTTTGCTTATGTAGTGCATTCATTTATGACTTCCTTTTAGTATTTCTATAAATGTCTAAATGCTCCTCTAATTATTACCACTTAATTCTTCTTAGTAAATACCTCTGTCTTTGCAATATAACTCATTGTTGTTATGCAGCCTAGATGATTTGCATGTCTCCTCTTGTGCCTGTAGAGCCTTTTCCTTTTAGTTACTTATTTCTTTTCTTTATATTGTTGCCAAATATAAGTAAATTTGATTTTCATTCGAACTTCACTTCATATGCATGGTGGTAAAAATTGACTAATTTGTTGAATTACTTGAATGATATGCAGGTAAAAAATCATCATTTTTTTATGCAATTCAACTTGTTGTCAATGGAAAAATGACTAATTTTTTTTTGGGTTAATGCAAGATCAAGATTAGAATATAATTATTTTAGAGATGTGGTATGCTTTGATCCAACTTATGGGACTAATAAATATGGTATGCCTTTTATTCCTATCGTGAGTGTAGACCACCAATTACAAACAATTGTATTTGGTTGTACTCTAATCTTAGATGAAACTAAGGCTTCATTTGTTTGGGTGCTTGAAATGTGGACGAAAGCAATGCAAGGAAACCATCCAAAGGTAATTCTTACTTATCAAGACTCAGCTATCATTGGTGCAATTGCACATGTTTTACCTACTACAATTCATCACATTTGTTTATGGCATGTATTCCAAAATACTAAAAAGTATTTAGGTCATCTGTTTCATAGACATTGCAATTTTGGCAAAGATTTTTCTAAATGTGTTAGGGGCTTTGGGATAGTTGAAGACTTTGAAGTTAGTTGGGAGATCTTATTGAATAAATACAATTTGCAAGAAAATGATCAGATGAAATGATAGCATAGTAAGAGGCAAAAATGAGTTCTTGTGTATTCAAGTGATTTCTTTTGTGCAAATATGTCAACAACTCAACGAAGTGAGATATAAACAAGTTCTATAAGGGATTTTTGAACATAAACATGCTTCTTTTGGACTTTGTTAATAGTGTTGATAAAGTAGTCACTAGTTGACGTGGGAAAGAAGTAGAAGCTGATTTTCATATGAATCAAGTGGTGCCTACTTTAGTAGTAAATATGAATATTGAGGATGATGTAGCTCATTTGTACAAACCAGCTGTGTTGCAAAAGTTTCAAGAAGAGTTAGTTGGTAGTTTACATTATAAGTATGAAAAATTTGAAGAGGAAGAAAATTTAATTTCTTACAAATGTTGGATAGATGAACGATAAGCGAAACCTCACATTGTAAAAGTTTCTTTAGTTGAATGTACTGTTAAATGCAGTTGTTACAAGTTTGAAGTTACAAGACCTTTATATAGGCACATTTTGAAGGTGTTCATCATAACCAATGTCCAAAATTTGCAAAAGCACTATCTTCTCAAGCATTGGACAAGAGATGCTAAAGTTGGAGAAGTTATTGATGAAAAGCGTAAACAAATACAAGAAAATTGTGAATGTCATTTAACACAACAATATAGTACCCTTTGTCATGAAGTAATAGAGGTTGCAACAAGAGGCTCTTCATAATTGGAAACATATAAAGTAGCTTTACATTGGTTAAGAAAAGCTAAAAAGGAGATTCGGATTGCAATGAAAAAAACAATGTGGCAAAGTTTCTCAAAATGAAGGTAAAAAAGTGATAACTCATGTATTAATTTGTGATAGCCAAATAAATGCAGCAAGCCAAATATAATTAAGGATCCAATTATCAAACAAGGCAAAGGGCGACCAGGTAGCAAAAAAATTATTTATAGAGAAAAAGCATCCTAAAAAGCAAAGTCATAAAGGAAGATCAGGTAAACACTTTTTTAATAAGCAATTTTGCTTTTTACATCTAAAATTTCATCATTATTATTTGCATATAATTTATATATGCTACATTTTTTATATTAAATTTTATTTTATAGAACAGGAATGTGTGCAAGTACTGATTTTTATGAACCTATAACAAATATTGGAGATGAAATACTAAGATGATTCACTGTAAGTGAACAAAATTTTTATTTTCATTTCAAACTTCATATTCCAAACTGCAAGCTTCCTTATTATTACTTCCATATATTTTATAAATTGTAGGATTGTTTCTACTAATGAAAATGTTCTCTCTTATTCAAATAGGAGTCAATCTCAATATGGTTTAGCTTATTGTCACTATCACAAACATACACCATTTTTAGATCTACTCAATGGTGTTCAAAATCAGGTAAAAATATATATTTATGTGTATGTATGCATATGTAAGTTAATTAATTGATTAATTAAATTATGTGAGTACTTATTAATCCCCAACAAATTATAGGTACTATCCTTTGAGAAAGCATTTGTTTCTAGTCCAAGCACTTTTGTAGAAGATATTTGTCAAAAATCAAAGCAGGCACATGATGTGTAAAATTTGTATGTTATAAAGTTTTTACTTATGTTTATACAGATTATTGTATATTCTTAATTATTTGTTAAATATGTGTAAGTATATCAAGTTGAGGGCATAGAAGAAGAAACACCACAAGACTTCTTGAATCAAAAACTTTGAAGAACCTGTATCAATATTTTTAACTCAAACCAAATGAGCTATACTTTTTTTTTTGGTACAAAGTATACTTTATGGTAATATACTATACTAAATAGTGGTTATCTTAAAATGAAAGTTTTCATATTCATAACGTGTGCTCATATGTGCTCTATTAAAAGCATTTAAATAAAATTTATAAATATTTGTGTATGGTGCCGTATAAGCATTATAATTAGTATCAATAACAATAGTTGTAATCACTGAAAAAAAAAAGTACTTATGAGGATAAGTCTCCACCTACATAGGTAAATCTTAATTAATGTTTATATCTTTTGATGTGAATTTCTAAATTTATTAAATTTTACGATTTAATTTGTGAGACATAATAAATTTAATAATTTAAATTTTATATAATAAGAGTTAAATAAAAATAAAATTATAAAAATAATGAGATGCTCTAGTTATAATAGAAATTATAGTTAACTTACTCATACATTTTTATTTTACAAAATAATAGAATTAAATAAAAATATGTAATTGTTTAATGCTGTTTATTGTTTTGTCTATCCCTATTTCCCTCAACATTGAAAGAATTAATTGTAAATTTATACTAGATTAATAAAAATAATAAATTTACTAAATATTATACAATCAATAAAATTATAAATTACTTATTTTAATTTATTTGGTCCTCTATATCAATAAAACAGTTGTAATCACACCAAAAAAAAAGTTATGAGAATAACATTACTCTTCCTAAACAGTTAAATCTTACTTAATATTTGTGTTTTGGTATAAATTTTTAAATTTATTAAGTCTTATAATTTAATTTATAAGATTTAATAATTTAAATTTTATATTATAAAGATTAAATAAATATAAAATTATGAAAGTAATAAGATTATAATTGTAATAGGAATTATAGTTACTCATGAATTTTTTATTTTCTAAAATAATAAAGTTAAATAAAAGTATAAAAATATAAAATTATTTAATATTATATAATATATTTCTATCATAAAATCACAATTTACAGAGTTACTAAATTAAAAAACAACACAATAATTTTAAAATGAGAACTGCTTTTATTGTTAAAGACAAAAAAAAAACATTTTAATTAATATATCCTAGCCAACTAGCCATATATCAGCCAGCTAGCTTAACAATTTAAATGGAAGAGTACTACTTCAATTACTAAAACAAAGGATCCTGTTAAAATCCCATACGTCTTATGCTTACACGAATAAGATTTGTGTTATTTTGCATAGATCTAAATTCATAAGAGCAAGACTCGCATTTTTTTACCTAAATTATTTTGACTTGAAATCAAATCGAGTCAACTTGCTTCACAGCTCTATAAATCAACAAAAGAAGTTGCATAGATAAATAACTCATCTAAAAAAATAGTCACTCAAAAGTCAATAAATTACTCAGCCTACTCAAAACTTCACTTAACAATTCATATGTAATACACTTTATACATAAAGACGAGTTTCCAAATTTGACCCTGAAATTTCGTTTTAATTTACTCAAAATTCATTCACAAAACCCATTCTGGTACTGCACATACATAGAGACACGTAATCTCAGCTCCCTAAAAACATTCTTAGCTCCACCCTGGATGCTAAGGGAAGAAGAATTCAGCGAATTTCACATTGCTTGCAGAAATTCAAAGGTGCATGAATATGATTGTGGTCTTTGATCTTTGTTATGGGTGTTTCCTCCATTTTATGTGATACATAAGCGTGTGTAAATTGGGATTAAAGTGTGGGTGTTATGCTATATTGTATCAGTGCATGTTGAGGGTAATAAGTGACACTGGCACCCAAGTTTTGTCGTCAAGTTGATGCTTGTGATCCCCTTATGATCCCCTTCTGTAATTTTGTGTCGGTGCTTGTTCTTATATAATTGATTTAGATTAATTTCTACATGTTTTCTATTATATTGATCAATAAAATGAAAAAAGAGTACAATATTGCATTTCTTTGGTTCCTTCAAGTCCTAGTATTGGTGGGACCTAGTTTAAAAATGATATTTAAAAGGATGCAGCGGGTGCAATAAAAAAAAAAAAAAACCTTTTCATAGATGAGAATTTATCCCTTTTGGCCAACAAGTATAAATCTTAGATCATGAGAGCTCATAATGCAGAATCCTCTCTTAACTAAGTGGGGGAATGGCGTGAATGGAAGTGTGTAAGAATAATGAGGTTTAATTTTACATCAATAAAGATACTCCCACATCCTTTCATTTACACTATTTTTACACTTTTAAATGGGAACTGTCCCACACCATTCAATATCTCTCACTTAAAAGTGTGAAAACAATTTGAGTGAAAAGGTGTGAAATACTAAAAGTAGTGGAGTTCATCTTATATTGTATACATGCCACTGCCTACATATATTTAAAATCAAAATGATTACATGTACAAAGAAAAAATAATTAAGAATTAATAAAGTTGACAAATAGTTAAATCTTTTTTAAGTATATTATCTTGAGTTTAATCTAATTTATGTATATAAAAAAAACTTTGATGAGAGAGATAAAATTTACTTCTGCGATCTCTATATTTTAAAAAAGATTAATTTTTGATTTTTGACTGATAGATATTTTTTAGATTTACAAAAGAAAATAATAATTATGAGAAAGAAGAAGAAGAAAAAGAAAAAGATTATGAAAGATTATATAATTAATATACAAAATTTGTATATACATATATTATTACTCATTTAAAATGAGAAGATAATTCAAAGTAAAGAGTGAAGAATCATGAAGGATTGTAGAGATCATCATTGGAATTCCACACTTAGATGGGCAGGTTATGCAAGTTCTGTATTTTTTTTTTTTTGGTGCTGCAAGTTCTGTATTTCTTCTAGGTTATGAGAGATTCTGGATTGTAGTCATGGACAATTAATGTTCTTTATGATAATGAGTCACTTACATAAATGTATAGGATCGTATAGATTTAGGATTAGCAGCTATTTGGCAACAACTATATAGCAAGCAAGTAAAAAATTAAAAGAAAAACGTGACTTGGAGTGTTTAAGTTGCTTATCCAATTATTAATGGCATCAAGCACCTCTGATTTTTCTTGTGTTTTAATGATATGGATTGGAGTGTCTAAGCATCTGAATTTCATAGTTTTGCAAACCCCTGACTAATGAAATAGATACTATTCTTTGTTCATCCAAAAAAAAATACTATTCCTTTTCTCTGGGTTTTAATTAACTATACTGATTCTCAATAAGGCATAACAATATATACAATTTGATACACTCGAAAGGAATGGTCTTCTGCATTACGAGAAGATTAAAATGAACACACCTTCTTAAACATCAAGGAGTAGAATTCTGCTTTGCTCCATTCTTATTTCCAATTTGCTGCAAATAGCAACATACCAGCCTTATCAACACATATCAAGCATAAAGCTTGGCAAGTTGGCATTCTGATTCAGTCAGCCATGCATGAGTTTAAAATTCTTGTAAAAATTACTTGCATAAAATGGATTTAATTACTTTACAATCAACACTAAAAAGTTTATTTAAAAGCAACAATAATAAGAAAAATAGTTAGTATAAAGCATGCTAATATTTTTTATAGTAATAGGCATAGAAAATACTCCCATAAGGATAGAAAATATTTATCCGTTTCGTTCCCCCCTACCAACAGAAGGTTTTTGGCAGAGTTAAAGCAATAAAATTAACGAATTTTGATCAAACGTTTTCCTTTTAGAGAAATATTGTATTCAAAAGATCCTCCATTTCTGCTCCAAGGCCTCACATATCAGCCCCAGGCAGTATTTTGATGCGAGTGGATAATCAGAAACTGCAATAGAAACAATAGAGGTTAGCTAAACAGCACATCTCTCCAAGCTTATTCAGTCCAGTCAGAAATGGCTATAAAGGAAAGCAGGACAAATTAACTTCTTTGTTTCCTTCTCTTTTCCATTTTTAAATTCGTTTGATCATCAGG
This sequence comes from Dicorynia guianensis, assembly GCA_037013595.1. NCBI lineage: Eukaryota > Viridiplantae > Streptophyta > Magnoliopsida > Fabales > Fabaceae > Dicorynia > Dicorynia guianensis. The sequence goes on from JASUAB010000010.1 coordinate 6,820,620, forward strand.
CTAGGCAGATCAAGCAGGAAAACTAAATTAAAATTCATCGTGTTTGGTATGCAAATCTGTCAGTAAATGTCATCCATTGTCAGTTTTTATCTCTACCTCTCATTTGTGTTCCCCTCTTTTCAAATGAAGTCAACATAAGAGTCATGTTTTTCATTTGTTGTTTCTTATCCAAAGAGATAATCTCACTAATTTACTCATTGCTCAGCATATACCTTATTAGAGACCCAGAATGTCATGTATATGCCTTAATCTTAATCTACATGTTGAATTATTCATTCCACATAACCTATCACTTGTTTTCTTATTTTTGGAGGAAAACCAAAACGAATTTCATTGAAGTAAATGCTGTGAAGAAAAAGCAGAGAACAAGACAGGCTCCAGTTTCATTAGAACATAAAATAAGAACAAAGATAATGAAGGCAAAGACAAGTAACTGCTACAAGGTCCTCCCATCCCTGTGACGTGCGAACATTTAACAAGGGAACTTTTTCAAAACAACCAGTGGTTAATGATAGGACTCAAGAACTTAAAGAAATTTTATATCTATTAATCAGCAAATACAAACAGAGAGCAACAAGCTGCTCTCCCAAGGATTTCTCCTTCTCTTAGAGTTACTCCCCTGAGCCCAAAGCCAATGCTCCGAAACAAATAACAACCAAATTCTTGCATGCCCACTCTCTTCATTTCACTCCTCCTATAAACAATTCTCCTTTCCCCTCAGTGTGGTCCCCAAGTCTGTAGTTGACTATTGCCAGCTGTCCCTTTGCTGGCTTGGGATGACATTGGGGCCCTATGGGCTTTTGGAACTCACTACTAGCACTCTTGGCCCATAGGTTCCCAACAATACCTCCCCCTTTTGTAACAGCCTTGTCCTAAAGGCTGATTGTGGGAAATTGCCTTCGGATCATGATCTCATCTTTCCTTGTAACTTCTTCAGGATTATCACTATAGAGCATCTGGATTAGATGTAGCATAGAATTCTGCTCCTCTTTGTAATCATCCTCTTCCCCCTCCTCAATAAATCCATCGGAATCCTTAGCAATCCTTTTTTTTAATTCCAACATTGCTTCAACTTTGTCTGAAGTAGATATGCTTGTTCTATTTCTTATAATGCTTTGGATAATAATTGCTGCTGAGAACATATTTCTTGAAATATCAATGTATTCCATGTCTCGGAAATTATTTGAAAGCTTCAAGACAGCCACAATATCATGACATTTCTCAAGTGGAACGTGTAAGAGAGAGACAATATGCCTGGTTCCCCCATTATCCTCAACCTTCCCTTTGCTAGAGGGGTTTTTTTTTTTTACACATGTTCCTAAAACTTGAGCTGCATAACCAAGTGAATCAGAATGGCCTTGAAGAGTAAAGGTGAGAAGCGATAAATATAAAGTTACAACTCTATCAGTGGCCATGTATGGCTGCGCTTCTATCACTTTGCCAATGGCATTGCTAAAATTGGAAAATGCTTCAACTAGTAAGAACTGTGGTAACTCCTCTGCACTTGAAGCAGCATAATTTGACAGCCTTTCCTTTAATTGGAATGGCACTGTCTTACTCACAATAGATGGTTGAAGCTGCTCTAGTACTGTAGGAAGCATAACCTCTCTGTACATATCAAGCTTGACACCCTCTATTTGACTGAGAATGTGTAGAATCTTCCAAATAAGATCACACAGTTCATTCCTATCTTTCTCCTGGTTCTCCTCCTGAGTAGGCCGGATGTTGCTTCTGATAGTAGCAATAGCCGAATCTCCCACATGAACATCTTCATCACATAACAAGTCATAGGCAATTAATTGTCCCTCAAGACCAAATTCAAATTTCTCTCCAAGTCTCTGTAGTGTTGCAACAGCCAGTGTAGTTTCACCCCTCCAAAACAAGTTATGGCCAATAGCTCTATCCAAGTCACAAACATTAGTAAAAGAGTCATGAGATTCTTTGTCAGCAAACCAACCTTCCCAAAGATGATGATGCAATTGAGGAACTGCCAAAAAGAGACAACCTAATGCGGAAACAGTTGCAAAAATTTTCTATCGGCTACTCAAAGACACCAAACCTGATGGAAGAACTGAAAATTCATATTTCTCTAGCGAAATGTTTGCATTTATTAAAGACATTTTGTCTCCACAATCAGCCCATCCTTGATTGGCTCCTTGGAGTTTAGGCTCAAGTCAACATTGAAGGTTTTGGATGATCTTTGAAAAAGAAGCTATCTCATGAAGTAGCGGAGCAATTCCTCCTCTGGTCTGGAGTTGATTAAGCTCTGTTGGTGCGAGAGAGTGTATGCTATTCTTGTCAAATCTCTCCCCTATGGGTGTGGCCCTCTTAAATTGTAGCTCCTCATATTTATGCCACCTCTTGGTTGCAAAGGAATTAGCCAGAAAACGCTGTGCAATAACCCACTTGGCAGAGTCATTCCCGCTGAACCCAGTTATTCCATTGCCCAACGCACTTGATACCACTGAGCTTTCATACTAAGAGTGAATACTATCATACAAGTGTGTAGTGGATTCCTCCACATCCACAATTGTTGGGTTAAGCTAGATTGTAAGGGTTTGGGTCAGCAAGAGGGGCTGTTCGGCCTAACTCAAAAGTCTTAGCAGAGGGTTACAAAGCCCACTTGCGTCAAGCTGGGGCTGCTGGTCAGAGCGAAGGAGGCACACATCTATGATTGTCTCCAGACAGGGAAGAGTGAAATTTCTCCTTGCTTCTTGCCGACACTTGATCCCAAGGTCTCTATGTCGACGCCAATCCTCTCTCAATATGCAGAAAGTGTCCTTTCTTGAATCCACCACGATTATGCTAGGATTCCATGATTTCCATCCTGTGTTTACCAAGGTTGGGCACCTCTTTTTTTCTATCGGTGTACCCCAATCTTCCTCAACACCTAGTGCTGACCTTAGTGAACCTAATTCCACGAAGAAATTAGATAACTTGCTGGACGAGACTGAGCTTATGCTCACTTTGCTGCTGTGAAGAATAAAAACTTGGGTTTCCACTCTTGACCCGAGATCCGACTTGGCAACCGTAGTTGCACCCATCAATGAAAACCCATTCTCATTTGTTTTTCTCCCTTTTTCCTGAGACTCTCCTTCGATGTTTTTAGCCAGGTCAATGGTTGGAATAATTTCCATTGGATTGTGTGTGCCCCTGAAATCCTGGGTTCCTCTTTTGTGATTGCACATGAGATGCTCCGTTTTGATGGTAGGCATGATTACGCTCTTTCCTTGTCATCCATCAGTAGCGTGGCTAATTCCATTGCCCCCATGGAGTCACCTTCAAGGTCCACTTCAACAATTTCTTCCATCAATTGTTCTTCATCACTGTTGGCATTGTCCACCTCTAGGGTTTCATTTTCCACTGTTGCGGATAGCTCTGTTGTGGACGTCTTTGTAGAGCACATCATGTCCAATAGCAAAAGTATCTTCAAAATGAGTTGCCACTCCTTTAGCTTATCAAATTTCCAATTGGTAGCCTTCAAAATTTCTACGATTGGCCTCGTCTCAAGACCTCGTTCCATCGTTTCTGCTCTAAGGTGTTCCGCTTCCTTCTCTAACTCCGCAAATCTTGAGTCCCTCGCTGTCTCCATCATCCGATAGGTCAAACCAATTGATAGGACTCAAGAACTTAAAGAAATTTTATATCTATTAATCAACAAATACAAACAGAGAGCAACAAGTTGCTCTCCCAAGGATTTCTCCTTCTCTCAGAGTTACTCCCTTGAGCCCAAAGCCAATGCTCCGAAACAAATGACAACCAAATTCTTGCATGCACCCTCTCTTCATTTCACTCCTCCTATAAACAATTCTCCTTTCCCCTCAGTGTGGTCCCTAAGTCTGTAGTTGACTAGTGCTAGCTGTCCCTTTGCGGCCTTGGGCTGACATTGGGGACCTATGGGCTTTTGGAACTCACTACTAGCACTCTTGGCCCATAGGTTCCTAACAGTTAAGCACCAAGACTATCACAAAACTCAGTCTCAAAAGTATCCCAAAAAAGCCAAGGATCTATGCTGAGTTTTTGACTAAACTCACCAAATCTTGGCATACAAGGTACATCAACAAAAATATTATTACTATCTAAACTTGTCTTAAGCACAGTTCCATAATCTCAAGGCAACAGAAAGATTTAAGAAGTTCATGGCAAATACTTCAAGCTAGCATACAGTGTAAAAACAATAGCTGCCAATGAGGCAGAAACACTGAAATTGAGTAAGGAGCAAATGAAGCACCTCCTTAAGCTGCTAAAGGTCAATCCCTCTTCTACTGCTCCTAATGGATCTATGGAACATTCTGGTATACACGCTCTAGCCCTCTCTACCACTTTAAGTTCCACTCCCTGGATAATTGATTTGGGAGCAACACATCACATGACTTCAAGTCCCAATTAGTTCTTATCTTATACCCCTAGTCCTGGAACTGATAAAATGAAGGTTGCTGATGGATTTTTTTTCTTCTATTGCTGGTCAAGGCTATGTCAAGCTATCTGAGTACATTTCTCTTAACAATATTCTTCATGTACCAAGTTTAACTTGTAATTTATTGTTGATCAGCCAATTTGTTAAGGATTCTCACCGTGTTGTCACCTTCTTTGATTCCCATTTTGTGTTTTAGGACATGAGCTCAAGGATGATGATTGGTAGTGCTAGATAGATAGATGGGTTATATTACCTGGATGAGCCTTCTCCTGGTGAACCAAAAGCTCAAGGATATAGAGGCATCAATTCAACCCCTGCTCTTCAAGAAATTCAAGAAATCATGAAGTGACATCTTAGATTAGGACACCCTAGTTTCCCTTATTTACAACATGTTTCCAAACTTATTTAAAGGAATAAATAGTTCTTTGCTTCAATGTGAAGTGTGTCATTTATCTAAAGATCATCGTGATACTTTTTCTTCAAAATCTTATAGTCCCTTTAAACCATTCTATTTAATTCATAATGATGTATGGGGACCTTCTAAGGTTAATACATCATCTGAAAAACGATGGTATGTAACTTTTAGAGATGACCACACAAGATTATGCTGGGTATATTTAATGACCAAAAAATCTGTGGTAGAAAAGGCTGTTCAAGGAATTCTATGCCATGATTGAAACTCAATTTAAGACAAAAATCTCCATTCTTAGGACTGATAATGGGACACAGTTTGTAAATGATTGTTTAGGTAATTTCTTAAAAGAAAAAAGAATTATACATTAATCAACATGCTGAGAAACCCCGCAACAAAATGGAATTGTGGATTGTAAGAATAGGCACCTACTTGAGGTAGCTAGAAGTCTTATGTTTTCCATTAATGTACCTAAGTTCCTACGGGGAGAAGCTGTCTTAACTGCCTCATATTTGATTAACACGATGCCCACAAGAATTTTGAACTATCAAACTCCAATAGGCACCCTTAACTGCCTCAAAATTTTTGGCTGTTCATGCCTTGTCTACATTCCTCCAAACTTGAGAACAAAGTTGGACCCTAAATCCGATAAGTGTATCTTCATAGGGTATGCCCCAAATAAATGTCGGTATAGGTGCTTTAATCCTAGGACAAAAAAGGTATATATTAGTATGGATGTCACCTTCCATGAAAATCAGCTATATTACCCCAAAAATTTTCTTCAATGGGAGAAGGAAGCAGAAGATAATTTTTGGCAGCAAGAATCTGCCCCAGAAACTGTTCCGTTTAGACAAGTAACTGAACCCCTACCTAAGTTAATTCTGTCCCAAAGTTCCTTTGAAAATTCAGCTCAAACAGATAATAATTTAATGCAACAAAATTGTAGAGGAACAGAATTGCAAACAGGGGGAGAATCACTACATAAGAAGCCTGAGTTATTAGTTTACACCAGGAGAAGACAGAAAAAGAATAAAAAATCAGAATCATCTATATCTCCAGTTATTGCAGAATCTTCCAATCCGAGGGAATGTACTGAACAAATTCAGGTGAGTCCTAACTCTCTTCCTCCATCTCCAAATCCTTTGAATTCAGAATCTGTATCAGTTGATCTTTTAAATTCAGAACCAAAATCTGACTTAGATCTTCCCATTGCTGTTAGGAAAAGAAAGAGATCATGCATTAAACATCCAATAGCTAAATATCTTTCCTATCATAGACTGTCCAGCAATCATAAATCTTTCTTGTCAAAAATATCTGATTTGCTTGTGCCTAGAAATATTCAGGAAGTTTTAGAAGATCTGCGAGGAGATGAATGCTCTTTAAAAAAACCAAACATGGGAGATGGTAGAATTGCCAAGAGGAAAGACCACTGTGGGTTGTAAGTGGATCTTCACTATAAAAACTAGAGCAGATGGAAGTGTGGAGAGATATAAGGCTAGACTTGTAGCCCAAACCCACAGGTTGGACTACCAAAAAACATTTGCATCTGTTGCAAAGATTAACTCAATTCAAGTATTACTATCATTAGCAGTTACGTAGAGCAGGCCTTTACATCAACTAGATGTAAAGAATGCTTTCCTTAATGGGGACTTAGATGAAGAAGTGTTTATGGACCCCCCTCCTGGATTTGAAAAAAACCTTGGTACAAGCCGGGTGTGTAAGCTAAAAAAATCTCTATGTAGGCTTAAGCAATCACTTAGAGCCTGGTTTGAAAGGTTTGGAAAAGTGATGAGAGGCTATGGAGTTTGCTAGATCTAACATTGGAATATTTTTGAATCAATGGAAATACATCCTTGACTTATTGGAGGAAACAGGGTTACTTGGGTTTAAAGTTGTTGAAACAGGTACAAAACCAAACCTAAAACTTCAACCAGCCGAAGAAAAAATAGTAGAAAGATTGGGACAATACCAAAGGCTGGTTGGGAAGTTAATTTACTGATCCTACACTCGACCAGACATTGCCTTCGCAGTCAGTGTAGTGAGCCAATACATGCATGCTCTAGAACCTGAACATTTTGAAGCTACGTATTGAGTCCTTAGATATCTTAAAGGAACTCATGGAAGAGGGTTATTATTCAAAAATCATGGACACTCACTTACAGAAGCCTATACTGATGCAGATTGGGCTGGAAATGTTGATAGAAGGTCAATCACTGGTAACTGCACCTTTGTGGGAGGTAATTTGGTAACTTGGAGAAGTGAAAAACAAAATGTAGTTGCCAAAAGTGGTGCGAAGGCAGAGTATAGGGCAAAAGACCATGGTATATGTGAGGTGATGTGTATAAAGAGACAGTTAGATGAACTGAATGTTCAAAGTGCAAGTCCAATTAGAGTTTACAGTGACAACAAGTCATCAATAGCCATCTCACACAATCCAGTACTCCATGATAGAACTAAACATGTTGAAGTGGATAAGCATTTCATTAAGGAAAAAATCAATCAGGGAATCATTTGCATGTCTTACATTCCTTCGTGTGATCAAGTGGCTGATGTATTGACTAAAGGTTTGCATAAAAGGCAGTTTGAGGTTCTAGTAAACAAGCTGGCCATGGAAGACATTTCAAGCCAGCTTGAGGGGGAGTGTTGAGATATTTGGATAAAAGCATTATCTGGATAAGGAAATAAGATAAAGTTGCAGAGCACTATAAGATAGAGTTGTTATCTGTTTACTGGAAAAAGAAGTGTAAATAGGATAGAAGTCATTTACCTAGTTTTTGTAGATAAGCATGACTCCTTTGTATATTAAGTCTCTATAAATAGGAGACTCTGTATTACTTGTATTTTTCAGATTGCAGATTAATAAAACTTCTATTTCTTCTGCACTTTCACTCACGGTTCAGACTCTTTCACATACATCAGAAGGATGAAGATTGATATGACAATGATAGGTACATAGAATAATCTGAAATTTAGGCACACAGAATTGGTATTCTCTGATTTATTATTAATTGGAGTATAACAGCAATCTCACTTTCAGTCTTGGTGGAATCTGCAGAATTGAATACATAACATATATTAATTTTACTAGAAACTACCTTGGCATTCTGAGACGCCAGATCTCTCCCCACAAGTTCCCAGTTTTGAATCTGGACCACCCCCACAAACTGCCAAATATAAAAGAAAACAGAACAGATAGTAAACTGTCATTTGACAGTTGTTGACTAATTTTCATTATTCTGACCAGCCCTCCTATTTTTATGAAAATACACCCTAGATACAAAAGGTCTGATCCTAACATTACCCTCCCCCCTCCCCCCCAACTGAAATGTTGAAATTCTGGAAACAGCTTCCGAATGTCAGTAAATGACAGGAATTTTCAGAATCAGGAAGATCTTTCCACTTCAAAAGCACCTCCAATTGTCCTTGATCTGGATATCTGTGAGAAAGAACATCTTCTGGTTCCACAGTCAGCTCAACATCACTAGAAAGGTAATGGTTGAACTGTCACAGCAACCCCGACCTTTTTCTTAATTTGAGAAACATGGAAAGTATGGTGGATTTTGGCCATATCCAGAAGATTCAAACAGTAAGCAACCTAACCAACTCTTTCCAAAACTTCAAATGGATCATAATAAACAGGGACTTAATTTTTCATTAGGCCAAGAAGCCAAAGAATGAAAATTATAATGCTGGACTTTTAGAAGACCTTATCCCTAACTACATAAACAACCTCCCTTTGGTGTAGATCAGCATTCTTTTTCATCTAGGATTGAGCTTGAGACAGATTTCCTTTAAGCTCATCCAAAATCAAATTCCAGTCAAAAATAACTTGATTGACCTCCTCAACATTTGAAGGCTCATCAACAAACTGAAACAATTGTAGGAGGATCCCTCCCATAGACTGGCCAGAAAGGAGTCATACCAGCTGCACGCACCATGGAAAGAGGTGTTGTACCAATACTCAACCCATGCCAACCACTTAGGCCACTGTTTAGGTTGATGGCCACAAAAGCACCTGAGATAAGTGTCAACACTTCTATTGACCACATTGTACATCAATCTGACGATGGTATGATGATCTGAATTTCAGAGATGTGCCAGACAATTTAAATAATTCAGTCCAAAACTTACTAAGGAACACCTGGTCTTTAACAGACCCAATGGTTTTGGAAAAACCATGCAATCTAACTATCTCCTTGGAGAATATTTCAGCAACATCTTTACCAGTAAAAGGAGGACAAAGACCAAAACAATGGCCATATTTGGACAATCTGTCCATAACCACAAGAAGTGTCCATCCTTTTAGTTTTTGGCAACCTCATTATGAAATCTATAGAAACATCACTTTGACAGTTATTAACTAATTATCATTGTTCTGATCATCCCTCCTAATTCCACAAAATACACCTAAAATACAAGAGATCTGGTCCTAAGAGACAACAAGGCCTATCAGTCTTATTAGGCTTTAGTAGTCAACATATTTATTATATTAAGAAAAAGAAAAGCAATACGCCATGGTACACACAAAAGTTTGGATGTTGAAGAGAAAATCATCATTGGGTGGCTTTAGGAGAAGATAAGTGGGATCCATTCCTCCATCTAATGCCCAACTACCCATGGAGTGCATTCACATAGGAGGCCAAGCCCCAGTGATTCACAATTTTGCCATCAACAAAAAGCAAAACTACAATTGCCAATGTTGGCACACCCAACTAGGACAAAGAAGAACCACTATGTCCAGTCTCCATCCCTTTCCTTTAACACACATGCAACACTTGCCAATTTCTGAAGCTATCCGAAGTTGTGGGAATTTGATTCAATCCCACCAAGCACTTGGCACTAAATCCTTCTAAAACCCAATTCTTACATCAACTAATAGAATTAGCCTTCAAATGCAGGATGGGCCAACCAACACTCCTATTTGTTAATCAACACTCTCACAGTCCCACTTAGTGCAATACTATATGGTAGTGAGTGTCGAATAGTGAAATGCCAACAAGAGCAAAGAATGGGAGTAGTTGAGATAAGAATGCTGAACTGTATAAGTGGACATTCAATAAAAAGATAAAATTAGGAATAAATATATATAAGAGAAAGTTGGCATGGCAAGAAAAAATGACAAAAACTCATCTAAAGTGGTTTGATCATGTAAGAAGAAGACCAATTAAAAGGGCTAGAGGAAAGTCATCTTGAAGAAGACCTTAGACACTTGTGAAACTATTGAAAGAGGTTTTCTTTAAAACAAAATTTCTAGAGATTTGGTTTTTAATAGAATTCAATGGTGCCTTTTGATTTATATAGTTGACTTTACCTATAGAATAAACTTTTGTTTATTGTTATTGTATAGATTTTACCTATATTAAACAAGAAAAATATGGGCAAAAAGTTGTTCATAACTTCTTAAATTAAAAAAAATAGTAAATAGTTTTCTAATAATTGTAACAACAACAACAAACAAAGCTTGATCCCACTAGGCGAAATCGGTTATATGGATTAAACACTGGTATAAAGTTTTATCTGAAACTAAGTTTTCGAAAGTATCATTTAATCGAAGGCTTATTTTCATAACATCTCTAAGTGTCCTTTTTGGTCTTCCTCTACGTCTCTTCATTGGGTTAAAAACCATTTGAACAATCTTTTTCACTAAAGCCTCTTGCAATCTTTTTTGCACATACCCAAACCATCTTAACTGAATTTTCTAACAACTACATAAAAAAATAATAATTTTACAATTACTTACATAATTTTTCATTGTAACAGAAATTTTTAATAAGAAGTAAATAGAAATTCTTTTAGAACATTGATACGATTCAAAAATAATTTTAGACCTACAAACTTTGAAATGACTCCATGCATTGTGGCCTTGCAATGCTACCTTTTGAAATGACTCCTCCTTAATAAACCCTTCACTGCTGAACTTAGCTTTTTGTAGGCACTATAATTATATACTATATGAGCCTCTGCTTAGCTTATTGGCAATTTTATCAACATATAATACCACATTTGTAAAGGCAGGGCACTGATTTGCATCAAATATCTTTTGAGAATCAATACCACTTGAGAGCGAGTGGAAAAAAAAAAAGTCTGTTGCCTTGGATGTGAAGTGTGAAAGATGTCAAAGAGAACAATATCAGGGAGAGTTACTTCAACTCATAAGTTTAAGTGGGAGTCTATTTAGACAAACAGGCATAGGAGTGCTAATAACCTGACCCTTAAAAACATCCAAGATATAGCTTCTAAAATACTAGAGTAGTGCTTACTCCTACAGCCCATTTGAAAGGTAAATTTATAGAATACTCCGGATATATGAATTCTACATACCCTCAATGGTTGGGATTACCTTAGGATGTGTGAAATCCACATCCCAAGGGAATCTCAGCCATTGGCAATACTATTCTAAGAGTAACCAATAATTTACCATTTGAAAGAATTTTGACTTATCCAAGAATATTTTTGTTTCTCAATGCAGAATGTGGGTAAAAGAATTGTGTTAGGAGCCAAAAGTACATGTAAAACTGTTGAATCTTTATGACATAGATCAACAATATAATTATGTTATTGCTAAGTTGTTATCCATAAGGGAAAATTCAAAAGAGGCTTTTGAACTCTCTAAGATACCAGAATTATAATCAGGAGCATTAAGTAATTCCAAACAAGCCTTCAAACCCTCCAAGGAATACCCACAACTCCACAACCCATTTCTTGGTCCCTCAATAGAAGGGAAATCACAAATAAATATTACAACTGTGTAGAAGAAAAAGAACAACAAACTAATCTGGTCTAAGGAAAAGGAGAAGGGAAACAGTCTTCTGGTTCACCAGCATAGTTATGCTATTCCTTGAATTAGATTGGCTCTTACAATCATGTAAGTCATACTAAGACAATGAAAACCAACGCATTGATAAATAAAAACCATACATCCATAGTCATAAGAAAATTTTTAACTTATCATCTGACCAATCTTTTTGGCTGTAAAGATATGCAAATGCAAACATTAAGCAAATTAGTGCCCAATATTTAAAACAAATAATAACACACCATATTTTAAAAGTAATAACCTGAAATAAAATCATGAGTATAGTCACTTTTTACTTTCCCATTCACCATTGCACCCACCTGAAAAATACAAAAGTATCTGTCATGAAAATTTAAACCTACATTTCACATGTGAACATCCAGCTTCTTCATGCTGATACTTACCACAAAAACAGGACTCAAGTCATCACTCATAACTGAGACATAGTCCTCTATATCAACCAGCTTTTGTGAACAATAAGAGAGGCCTGAATCTCCCAAAATCACATGCCTAAATCAATCCACCAGCGGGACAATACAAAAAGATGACTAAAAAAGCTCAGAAAATGTCAAGCAGTTTTACAACCCACCTACTATGTAAGAGTTAGCAGGTAAATTATGTGTTACGGGGTCTTCTAGGAGACGAAGGAGTACTTCATTTGTATCTTTGGCATGCACATAAGATTTTTGAAGCAATTCCACTGCAATGTATAAGAGCAAAATATTTATAAAGTTTCAAAAATATATATATATTTTTTTTGAAAATAGAAGAAACAAGGAAGAAAAATCATAAAGTACACTTACTTATGACACCACAGAATCGCTTGCATGTTCGTGGTATACGAACATGTGGCTTGATTTCAAATAGAGTTCTCTGATCAATGTTAACATATATAGCTCCTATCATGCCAGCTTTATTAAGTGGGCTATCTAGAATGGTGCAGAGTGCCTGAAGATGACAAACAATTCAATTATAATTTTGAAAGATGTTTATGTTGATATGGCAAACAGGCATGTATGTAAAACAGTTTCTACAAGAAGTAGCATGATACATAGTGCTTATTAATTTATCAATGGGGCATGAGAAGCATCCTCTGTTAATGTAAATTGATGTGTTATTCTTTTCTGGTGAAGTTTCCCTGATGTGCACTAAGTGCTATCTACTTTATCCAATAACATTCAGTTCTGTTGAAGAAATTGATCATAAACAATTTGCAATAAAGAAAGAGTATGCTCACGAGATATGAGAATGAGTACAAACCTCATGAATTATGTCAGGCCGATAATCATTAAGATTCTTATTTTGCTTCAGCAGAAACTTGGCATCATCATCTGAATTTATAATTTTCCACTTCTAAACAATACATTGCAAAATCACAAAAGAATAAAAAAGCATGTGACACAATCAAAGCCTTATAGATTTCAATAATTCTGCACACATTGATATAAACTAAGACCATTTTTCAGGACTATGATGTAACACTAGTCTGTATCATACCTTTTTAACAAGACCCTTTTTCAAAGAAGCATTGTCAAGGATGAATATGGCACGGGACTTCAAATTCTGTGGAGGATGGATCAATGGAGTAGCTATCAGCCCTTTGTTTGCAACAATTTCTTCCTTTTCCATTGCTGCAGAAGTGGAAGTTGTTTGAGCATCTAGCGTTTCATCTTTTTCATTCATTGCATAATGGACATGGGTTTGTCTGTCTACTCTCGTCCGCTTCAGCCTACTCTTTACACAAGGACTACGCATCTCTGTTAAGCAACAAATCAAATTGAAGAATTAAGCGTGTGCTCATTGCAGAGCTGCAGATGACTGATGTAAAAGGGGTCAGAACCAATGTTATGAAATCTTGACCAGTATTGAACTAGTGGAGGTAGGTACAGGTGTTCGTGGGTTGGGGGAAAATTTTTACAGCCCAACTCACCAATTCCAACCCGACCATTGGTGGGATTGGTAGTGTATTACCTCATAAGAAATTTTAAAAAATTCGTTAATTTAAATCACAAGTAATTATCCCAATTTCAAATTATAAATTATATGATCACAAAGTCCAAATCACAAACCATAAGTCAACAACAAAGACCAAATCATAAGGACATAAACCATGATAAAACCATATAAAGTCTAGTGTCTACCAAAGTCATAAATCTAACAACAAAAGTGGCATATGAAACATATGGCAGTCCTACCATACAGTTTTTTCACACCATTAATCTTTCCCAAATTGCATCCTTAGAAGGTTTGACCATCATTTTACCACTAAACCATTTGTGAATTGATATCCATCGTTTTTTTTCAGCTTTTAGTCTATTCTTGAATATTGTACTGTTAACCTCCAAAAATGATAATCAAATTACACAGTTCTGTTTCTTAGATCTTGAGTGCTAGCATGTACAAAGTTTTTGTCCAATTTACTATCCTCCTATATCCACTCATAGAAGTAGGAGGCATAATAAATTCAAGAGTCAATCTGCTTCTTTCAAATTTAAGATTCTTTTTGAACTCTTAATTAAGCCTTATAGTCAATTTCCTTTCATGAAATTTCAATTTTCCACCACACGGACTAAGTATCTCCTAAGCAAAGAATCATGTAATAATAATCCTGTAAGTATGTGTAGTCCTACTTGTTTGTAACAATGAGTAATGCCAAATTTCAATATGAACCAACAGCTATTAATTCTAACTTTATAAACATTGAAATACTTCAATCAGCATGTCACAAGCATATTGAGTAATGGCCACAGATATACAGGAAAGAAAAACAATTGAACACTCATAAAAATGATTCCAATACAAAATGGCTGAACAAATATTCTGCACAAAATGAATTGACACCCTGAGACCCTCCTATCACCATCACTTTCACTAAACATATACGCAAGGAAAAATAAAGATTACTCAAGACATTACACGTTAAAATAGTTCATTATAGATTGCTAATATGGGTATCAACTTTGATGCTCAGCCATGAACCACAATCAGCAACACAAAATGAAACTTTTTAGAATACAATTTTACGCATTTTCTGTTTGATAAAAGCAACAAAATTCAGAGTGATCCCATATCAAATCACGTCATTTCTCACACCAAGTTCTAAGGGTAAGAAAATATGCCTGTATATCCAAATCAGTTTGGCCACTCTACTGCATACATGCTTGGTGATAACAAAAGAAATAAGAATTCAATATCAGGCTAGTGCCACCAATAAATTTCATCTAATAGGCACTAAGAAACTATGATCTAGTACACTTTCTACTTCACCTCAAGCTAGTTTGAGATTTTCCACAGCCAAGAGTAGGACTAAAAAGAAACTGCATCTAAAATCTCTCATAAACGAAAATTCTATGTAATTAAAATAAAGCTTATTATCTCATCCTTGATAATGATAAGGACGCCTTTATTTTTCGCATTAAAGCCAATGAAAACATGTGTATGAACTTGGGGTAATGCCAACGTCAGCTGCAGCTATCTAAGAAGAAGATTCGATCAATCTGCAACTCACCTTCGATTTGGGTACGTGAAGATGAAGACGCTGGACGTTGCAGTAGTGGTTCAGCCAATAGAGCAGGTGGTGACGCCGGCAATGATTATTGACAATGGTTGCAATCAGAGAAAGAGACAAAGCTGCGGATTAGGGCTTCGGAACATGAGAGAAGTGCGAAGGCGAAAGAGTCTTGACGTTGTTCGATTTTCTGAAGAGCAAGAGCTAAACAGGTAGGAGTCCTATGGCACAGAACAATTTATATTATATTAAATACTTAAAAACTCTTTCTAAAAAACATTTAAAAACAAATTAAAAATTTTATAAAATTAAGAAAATAAATTGAACTTTTAATTATATGAAAGGAAATTTAATCTATACCGTTATATTTATTTTTTTTGGCACAATAAAGAAAAGAAACAGAACTTACATTAGAGGACCTTGCATGTGATCCTGCATGTCAAAACTTAAAATACTACTGAGTTCTACTAGTGCAACTTTCACTCTTTGCATGTGGACTCCGAGATTCTTCCCCAGCATCGCCAACTTATTAGCTACTTAGTTCGCCTCTCGAGGGATGTCTAACCTTAATCTACCTAGGACTCTGAATCCTTTTCTGGATTTCCTCAACTAGTTGATGTTC
This sequence comes from Dicorynia guianensis, assembly GCA_037013595.1. Taxonomy (NCBI): domain Eukaryota; kingdom Viridiplantae; phylum Streptophyta; class Magnoliopsida; order Fabales; family Fabaceae; genus Dicorynia; species Dicorynia guianensis. The sequence continues at coordinate 6,836,375 of JASUAB010000010.1, forward strand.
TATGTTTTGAAGTTGGTTGCACTAACCCCACCGCGTCCCCCGAATCTGACTCCAGAATTGCTTTCCTGATGCCCAATTCCCAGGCTAACTCCAATGTTTTGAGCATTGTCATGAGCTCCATTTTTATGACTGAACCACGGCGAAACGTCCCAATGCATCCTTTTATAAATACTCCCTTGTTATCTCTAATTATACCTCCGTAGGAAGCCAATCCTGAACGAGTACACCAAGCACCATCTACGTTGATCTTATACCAATCTTTCTGAGAAGGAGTTCAGTGCTGTTGGTGGGCCTTCTTTATTCTCCCCTTCGTCTGCAATTCTTCATGTCTAGCTCGCTCCATTTCTTTAGCCCGGATAATAATTTGCATCACATTATCCAGAACCCTCGGGTCCTTTTGCTAGAAAACTACCTCATTTCTGGCAGTCCAAAATTGGTGGACTGCTATACCAAATAGAATACCCTAGTCAATAAACTCCTGTCGCCCTCCTTGCACAGTCAAGTTCCATTGAATCCATTCCTGCATTGGTAAATTAAAGAATGCGTTCCAGTGTCTCGTATATATAAGTCTTTTCCAGGCATTGGCAATCATGTGGCAGTCCCTCATCGCATGGAGATTTGATTCCTCATAATTTTTGCAAATAGGGAGTCAGGATTTGAAGTCAAATTTAACCGGAATCTCCTCAAATTTGTTAAGACTTATTCCTTGGCCAATACCAGAGAGGAGTCTTTTTTTCTCTCTGGGCCCTTGTATCTCCAAATCGCCTTCCAAATGTTTTGTTTTGGATAAGATGGTTTCCTCTCAGCCAATGATAGGCCGATCCTAACGTAAAACAAACCGAATTCCTGAATCGTGGCATTGATCTTCACAACTCCTGGGAGACGGTGGGGTTATTGCAGCTATTTTGTTACATACGTCGTGAGGATGATATCTCCTAATTATACTTCAGTTCCACTAACCTTCATTATCCGCAAACTCTATCACCTTCTAAGATCTCATGTTCTCTTCTAGAGGAGTTATAACGTAGTGCTCTAACTCCTCCAGACCTTGCACCCGGATATCAACACAAAATAGAATCCCAGTTCCCGTTCCCACCTTCCAACATAGACCCTTTGATGGTTACTTGTGGAAAGTCTGAGTGGCCACTTTTATATTTCTCCCAAAGAACTCTAGCCCACAGCGAATTTCTTGTTGTTACCATCTCTTAACATATCTTCATTAAAAACGCATTATTAACCTGCTTCAAATTCCTCAAACCAAGCCCTCCCATATTTTTTTGGGATGCACACCCATCCCATTTTACTAAATGAATCTTCCTAGAATCATAGTTGGAATCCCATACAAAACTCCTACTCTTCTTTTTTATCTGATCACATATACTCATTAGCAGCCAATTAGATTGCATGATATAGCTTGCTAAATTTTCTTAAACTACCTTAGTAATTGTAGATATTTAATTTTGTTCAAATCTTAAAAAATTAAAAGAGATTCATGTGTGGGTTTTAAAATTATCCTACATGAATATATATATTTTTCTAAAAATAAATTAAATAAAAATAAAATATTTTAAAATATTTTTCAATCTCAAATGTGAATAATATTATTAAAAAAATAAAAAAATCAAAAATTAATAAAGAAGAAAGGGAAAAAAGGAGAAAAAAAAAGAATGAGTGTTGGCAATGGCAAGCCAAAAATGGAGAAAAAGAGAAAAAAAGAGGAAAGTGGCGAAACATGTGGGAAACTACTGAGTTAAACTCTATACAAGGGCTTATGCTTAAAGCAAAGGAGGAAGAAACGTAGAGAAAAAAAGAAGAAGAAGGAAACCGAGAGAGGTAAGATACTTGAGAGTGAAAAAGTAAGATTTGGAGTTAAGAAAGAGAAGACTAAAGAATAGAGGGGGAGAGAAGAGAGCAACGTAGAGAAAAAAAAAAGATAAAAAAAGGGAAATGAGAGAAGAAGGAAGAGGAAGCCGTGAAGAAGAGGAGAACTATTTGGAAAAAGGGAGGGCACACATCTCAATTTCTTCAAGAGATTCTCACCCAGTGGAGTGCTCCCTCTCCATTCTCACTCACTAAGTTGAACTCATGAACTCTTTCTTTCCTTCCCTGGGATTCTGATATAGATACACCTACTCGAGAGAAAGGGAATGGAAATCATGGTAGAGGTTCATAGATTCAAGAGTTCTTCCTATCATAGACCCAACTTACATTCTCTCTAGTACTCTTACTCACTTAACAACTCACACTCACGCTAGACAGAAAAGTAGGAAGGAGTTGAAGTTCATTAGGGAAGAAGGATCACCATTTCCATTCAATTAGACTCACAGATTTGCAAAGGTAAAATTCTCCCAATCCTTGCTGTTTTCTCCTTAGATTTGGTTTCAGGTTCCTCTGTACTGATGTAATGCCTGAGAGTTGTAACAAAGTTGCTATTTACATTAATTTCTGCTGCTGTTTGCATTAATTTTTATTGCTAATTGTTGTACGTTATGTTTAGCTTTTGTCTGCATACATGACCGCTGTACCTTCTGTGTTTTGTTGCTATCTATGTGCTTCTGTTTAAATCTTGTGTTGTATTGCTATCTACATATGTTTACCACTGTATCCTTTGTAACTCACTACAACCAGTTGCTATATACTGTTTTCTAGCTGAAAACTTCTGCAGTCATGCGGTTTTCTGCTGCTGTTTACTGTAATCCGCTGCTGTATTCTATTATAACTAATTGCTGTATGCTGCTAATACTGCTGTATGTTGCTGTTTGCAAATGTGATGCCCCTGTATACTTGCTGTTTACTGTTATCTCAATATTCTGCTTGCTATAATCAGTTGATGTATGCTAATTCCTTGCTCTAAAAAAGTGCTCTACCTGTAATTAAGTTGCTGTATTGCTGTAAGTTGCTGTATTACTGTAACGCTGTAATTATGCTGCTGTATTGTTGTAATTAAGTGGCTGTATTGCTATAACCTTGTAATTAAGCTACTGTATTGCTGTAATATTATAATTAAGGTGCTAAGCTGTTGTATTGCTATGATTAAGTGACGTGTTGCTATAATTTTGCAATTCTGATGCTGTAATGTTGAATTCTATAATTAAGCCCTCACATCAACACACACTGCACAGTCAGCATTTCATGCCATCACGACATGTCAGTTCACACTGTACAGTCAGTATACCATGTCATCGTGCCATGTTAGCACACACATACACATTCAGCATTCCATGTCATCATGCCACATTAGCAAACCTTGCATAGTTAGCATACCATGTCATCCTGGCACGTTAGCTATTCTTGTACAGTCAGCATGCCATGTCAGTGTTGACCGTAGCTCTGACCATTGACTTTGACTATTGACTTTGGTTCAGATCATTTTTCTAATATTTTTTGTCTTACTGATCCCGTTTTTGGGCTTCGTTTTGCCATTTGAGTACTCTAGACATAGTGAAAATCTCGACTATGGATAAAGAAGGTTGTTAGTGAACTGGCCACTATCAAACTATTTTAAAGGAAAATTAGGTTATGAACTTAATCAGTTAACTGTCATGATTCCATTACTGCATTTATAAAAAAAAAAATGGATCTCGATGATAGATAAAGAAAGTCACCAGTAAACTGGCTACTATCAAACTATTTTAAAGGAAAATTAGGTTATGAACTTAGTCAGTTAACTGTCATGATTCCATTACTGCATTTATTAAAAAAAAATGGATCTCGATGATAGATAAAGAAAGTCACTAGTAAACTGGTCACTATCTAACTATCCTGAGAAAAAATTAGGTTATAAATCTAGTCAGTTAATTGGTATAGTTCTATTAATGCATTTAAAAAAAAAGGATCTCAATGATGGATAAAGAGGATTGTCAATTAACTGGCTGTTATCTAATTATCCTAAGGAAAATTGCATCATGAACTTAGCCAGTCAATTGGCATGGTATCATTGATGCATTAAAAAATACACTCCTAGTTTTTCAAAAGTCTTAGTCGAACTATACAAACTTTGTTAAACCTAGGCACACCATTTTTTTTAAAGAACAAAAGCAACAAATACCTACATGGTACTGAAAGGGTGTTGTAGGGGTGCTGATACCTTTCCTGTGCATAATCAACTCCAAAATCTATTTTTTTGTAACGCAAACCTAAATTTTAGTAACCGATCTCACCATTTAAAATTAGATTAGTGGCGATTCCAAACGTTTAGAATTTTCACAATATTTTCCAAAGACCTTGTATTTCCCAAAACTCATCTTTTTTAAGTTGTCACTCCCCGTTGCGATGTCAACAGTAAGAGTTAATCTACCAACTAGAGATAGAGTCATCTCTTTCCACATGGTCAGTCTATTATTCAACTTTTCAATGATAAAATCACAATTACTCTTCCTTTTACCTTCATGTATAATGGGCACTCCCAAGTATTTCCCTAAATTGGAGGTTGAACCAAAACCCAAAAAATCAGATAGTTCCCTCCTCACTATGTGATGGACATTTTTGGAGAAATAAATTTTTGTTCTATTATTGTACCTTTGCCCTAAAGCACTCTAAAAACTACCAAACATTTTTTAATAATTTCAGCCTAGTGCAAGGAAATTTCTACAAAAAGAAGAATATTATCGACAAAAAATAAGTAGAAAATATGCAGTCCTTTTTTTGTAACTGGAAATGGTCTCCATCTCTTTTGATTCAACTCTCTATGAATAAGATGGCCTAACCCTTCTATAAAGTAACAAATAAATATGGGGTTATAGGATTCCCCTATAGTAATCCCTTTATAGGAAAGAAATCTTCTGTTTTCCTACCATTCTAGAGAACATTCATTGAAGCAGTAGAATGCAATAGCATATGATTGTGATAAGATTATGATTTAAGCCAAGATCTATTAATGTCTCTTTAACAAACTTTGAATCCAGCCTATCATGGGCCTTTTCTAAGTCTATTTTAATCATCATGTATTCCTTTTTTCTTCTCATTTTTCTCATGCTATGAATAATCTCATGGGCCATAATGAGATCATCTCTTCCTTGTTTGCCTGGAATAAAACTACTCTAATACCTATCCAAAAAAGGTTTCAGTCTGTGATTTTAGTTACAGCCTTATAGATAACATTACATAAGTTGATTGGTCTGAAGTAAGTGATTCTTTCATTACCTTCAATTTTAGGAATCAAGACCAATAGAGTTTAATTGGATTGTCTGATTTTCTCTAGTTGTTAAAAAATTTCTTTTTTGGATATGCAAACCTCCTCAGTTACTATTTCCCACTGAGACTAAAAAAAATAAAGCATGCAATCCATTCATAGAAAAGAGAACATATTTATTTTCACCATCATCCACTACAAAAGTCATTTGAATAAATTCTTGATCATCAAGACTACGAAATTCTTCCATTAAACATTTTTCCTTCTCTCTATTTTGATCATTTGATAGAGACTTTTAAAATAATGAATAGCCAACTATCTGAGATTCTCTGGCTGCCATATCCAATTCCCCTCATCCTCTTTCAATGCCTCCACTTTATTTTTCCTTCTTCTAGTTATGGTTGTAGTATGAAAAAATTTTGTATTTTTATCTCCTAGGTTTATCTAGTTCACCCTTGATATCTTATACCAAAAGATTTCTTCTTACAATATCTACTTATATTCTCTCCACAATTGATTTTTTAATATGGAAGTTATTGTCCCCTCATTTGGATTGGCTCCCCTATCTAATGCTTTGATTTTCCCAAACACTGCCTTTTTGCGCTTGAAGATATTTTTTTAGCTTTGAACTCCCACAATTTTGCTTTTTAAGTCATCATAATTCGACCAAGCTATTTGAAATTTATTTGAAAGCTCTTCATGTAACATCCAAGCTACAAGGAACGTAAATGGTTTCTCACCAAGCTCCTCCTCACTTCAAAAGACATTTCTATCAAAATGTGGTTAAGGTCAGATTTTAGCTTTGGCAAATGCCGCACTGAAGCCACAAGATGTAATGTTCTCCATTCAATATTTGCTACCGCCCTAATAGATATTGTTCTATTGCCAAGTATATTGATTCCCATGAAAGCCTAGATCCTCCACACCACAGAAGTCTAGCACCTCCTTGAATTGCTTGCAGTCGTGAAATGTTATTTGGGTTTCCCCTCTTTTCTCCAAAGGGGAAAGTTAAAATCCCCAAAACTAGCCAAGGTATAGGCTAGTTCGAGGAGTTTTTAATAGCCCTCAATTCGTCCTATACCTTATCACATTCAGTTTTTCATGGGCTTGCATAAACAACTGTCAAAAGCCAAGTTGACTTATTTTTTAGCTTCACTTGTAAATGCAGAAATTATTTATGAATTATGATAGGTTCTGCCTCCCATTTTTTCTTACCCATATACACCACACTCCTCCTGAGAAGCCCTTCACTTCACTCAATACAAAACTATCTTAACTCATTTTGGAGATTATTCTTTGGCACCGAGTACCATTTATCCTTGGTTCAAGAAGAGCCATAAATCCACAATCATATTCCATTTGCAAATTTTTAATAATTCTTGGAAATGGTGGGGATCCAACTCCCCTACAATTCCATGCTATAATATTCATATTAAAATATGGAATTGCAAAATACCTGCTACAGGTGAAATTCTAAGCCGATAATGGACCATCAATGTCCATCTCTGCTTGCTGCTCCTTATCTTTGCTCAAATGAAACTAGGTCTCCAAAACATATCTGTACTTGGGCCAACATTAACCCAATGAATTTTTTTACGAGTTTGGCAGTTTTGGTTGCTCCAGATGAAAGCTTCCTTCTACCTTTTGCAAACTGGGCCCAGCTACCACTTTAGCATTTTGGTTCATAGTGATTTCATTTTCCACCACCTCAAATATTTGGTCTAAAATTAGGAACAAATTAAAAATGGATTGGACAAAATTAGGTGTTTGCAGTCAACACACACAAGAAGTGCAATAGGAATGGTAAGAAAGAATTTCTTTGGCTTGTAGGAAGCTAGAAAAGGACAATTTAGGGCCACTGTCACGTCTAATGGCCTTGATGATTTTGCTAAATTGGTCCGTCAAAAATTTAGGAAAGATAGTAAGGACTTCAGACTTGGTCCTAAGGAAGAAGACCCAAGTGAATCTAGAGTGATCATCAACAATGGTTAGAAAATAATGATATCCCTTAGTGCTTATTGTGGGAAAGGGACCCCACACATTAAGGTGAAGCAAATCAAATGTTGAATTAAATAAATGGTTCTCAGAGATAAAAGGTAATCTTCTTTGTTTAGCCAAAGCACAAATAATACAACCTTTAGGAATTACAGAATTGGAAAAAAGATTCAGTTTATTGCAAATGTATTGAACTTTTACAAAAGAAGGGTGAACAAGCGATATCAGAAGCAACTGAAGAAGAAAATTTTCTCTTATTAAGAAGAAGAAAATGATACAGCAGAGAGCTCTTTATATGGAGCTTAATCATGCCTAGGGCTCATATTAATAGAACTAACCACCTAATTAACTGACCGAACTGAACTAACATGATACATCAGCATCTAGCTACTAATTATACCTCTAATAGGTGTAATTATATATACATTGTACGTTTCATTTTACCAATACATACAATCATTTGTTTCCACAATAAACTAGTGCAGAATATGATTTACCATGCCACTGATATTGTCGAAGAGCGTTGAGTCCTGTTGGTTCCAAATAGGGGTGGGCATTGGGTGGGGCAGTTTGGGTTGGGGCAAAATTCTCTCAACCTAGTTAAACCCAATCTTTTATTAACTTAGTCTAACTCCAACCAAAAAATTCTTCAAACCAGCATTCTTGGGTTGAAATGGTTCGGTTTCACTTGGGTGGGTTAGTTTGGGTTAGGATGGAGACGAACGAATGTGAGGTGAGCGGTGGAACGAGGATGAGGTTCGATCAACTATTGAGAACCCAAAGTGTCAAAATGTGATGATTAGACAAGAGATGAGCTAAAATGAGAAGAGGCGAGTCAAGACAAGGTGGGAGGAGGTAAGGAATTAGCGTTTACTGTTGGAAATAACAAGACAACGAACGAGACTTGTAGCTCGTGAGAGAGGAAGTCGAGGGACCGAGAGTTCGAGACGAGGGAGGGAGGAGTGGTGTTGGTTTGCTGAAGTTGAGCTGCCTCTTGCCTGCTTATGCTTGTAGAAGTTTTAGGGCAAGCTAGAAAATGACATCGTTTTGTAAAATGACGCAATTTTATAATATTAGAATTCATAATATATATATATATCATAAGAATTAAAAATATATATATGTAAATTTTGTTGGGTACCCGCGGCAACCCAATGGAGAGAGAACAAAAATCCAGTCCCACCCAATTTACTCCATCTTATGCCAAAATATTATATAATATTTATTTTACTTCATTTTAACCTAGTCTAAATTTTTTTTTTTTTACGATTTGGGACAGGTTGAAACGATTTGACCCATTCCAATGCCCACCCCTAGTTCCAAAGGGACAAGCATATATGGGACTTCAAAGGTGAGTTGCCATGAATCCTTAGAACTCCATGCAGAGTTCTTAGACAGGTTTTGTCTGACCCAACCATCATGATTGTTCTGGTAATTGTCATGAGTCTAAGAGCCTGATTTTGAGTAATGTAAACACTAGGTTTACTAGTACTGTCAGTGTAAGTAGTCAACTTTGAAGCTTGAAATTTGAAAAGGGCATCATAATCAGCCATAGTTATAGGCGCTAATGAGATGCTCGGAGCTGGGACTAAGATTGTATTACTCTAGAAAACATTAGGAGTACGTATAATACTAGTTGATGGAGCAATTAGTTGTAGACACCTCTATATTTGTCTGGGCTCTTAAATCAGACTTCAATTAGTCATAGTAAATTAAGGATAATGAAAATTAAAAAATATAACTAATCACGATAATAAAAATAAAAGGAGGAAAAATAAATAAATAAAAAAGGAGAAGATAGAAAAAAGGAAAATAAATAGTGAAGATTTAGGAGAGATAAAACAGAGTGTGGAAAATGAAAATTCTTTTTACATAATTCCCATCACCCATTAGCACTTATTCATCATACTTCATTCAAATTTTTATTTCAAAAAAATAATAAAATGTAATAAAAATTAGAAGACAACTTGGAAATGAGAAGAGGGGCAGGGGTCTTTTAGTCATTTCATATCCACCTAAGCGACATGTGTTACCAGCTGGATGTATCATATTTTATGATAACCCAAATTTTACTTTATCAAGAATAAGTGGCTTGACATGTCAGTTAAACCACATAAGCTAAGTATGTGCCGTGGCAATTAGGTATTGTATAAATTAAAGTAATACAAATAACGAACAATCTAAATTTCACCCTCCCCACATACGGCAAACATTTCCGGTGGCAATTTAAGTGGGCTACATTGGCAGTTTGACAGGCAAGAAAGAGCAGATATACGAGCCAAGAGTCTTTGGCTCGTTAGCATATGGTGTAGACAAAACCTGCAGCACTGCAGGTTCCAATCCCCATTTCTCTCTCCTCACTGAGTCCCATATCACAACAAAAAAAAAACAGATATACGGTGAGTTGGTCAGAAGGCGGCAAGCTGTTAGAGAACGCTATGGTGATCTGGCAGTTATGGTGAGTTGGCAGTGAGCTGGCAGCGGTTGCAAGCAAGGGAACGTGGAGCGAGTCGGTTATAAATTCAGGGTGCTCTGCGGGGAAGAAATTGCAAGAATTTCAAGAGAGTAACTCACAGAGAGAGAAGGGTAGAGAGAAGCGAGAATCCAATTGGAGAGATTGCCTCAGAGCTGAATGATTAGAATCGTGTGCTGCAGAGTGTTGATTTTCGTTGAAGCTCGAATTGGAGTTGAAGAGGTTGGAGGATCTTGCAAAGTCGATCAGGTACTGATCTGAACCTTGAAGCTCATAGCCAAGCTCATTGCTTCTCTGCGTATGCAAAGATTGAATGCGAAGAACTTGTTTTGGCTAGTAGAACAAAAATTTAAGGAGATTCCAGTACCTTCAATGTCTTTAGATCCTGCGAGGTTTGATCCATAGTAGGCAATTGGAATCGCACTTTCTTTAATTATGAATTGCTACTGCAGAATTGCTTGATTTAGTCTCAGGAGTTTGATATTCGTTCGAAATTTTGAGAGGAAGAATGTTACATGATCATGTACTGTTTGCTTGATTGTCACTGATACTGCATTCTCGGATTTTTTTTTTTTTTAAGTACTGAAATATTCTAATATAGGATTAAATTCTCTGATTAGTTAATCCTGAAGGTTATTGTTTGATTCTGCACTCTAATGAATTTAGAATTTCGTAACCATATTCTATGTGACCTGTTCATGTTTGTGACCTTGTGTTGATATCTATCTGCTGGGACTGTGAGGGGAGTAACTTGATCTCTCAATTTGAAATTCTGAATAAAGAGGCTTGTATCGGAATTAATGGATCTATTATAATGTGTGTGACTGAGTTACATTTGATTCTTAATGATCAATATGTGAAAATGCAAGGAAAATAACTCAGTAATGGCCTACAGCTTCACTACTCTACTTTGAGCAGACCTTATTTCTTTGCATGCATTATGAGTACGTTCTGTTGTGGTAATTGTGCGAGTATCTTTTCTAAAGTAAAGAGGACAGTGAATTGGTTCTGTCGTGAAAGGAAGCCAACATGTTTCTCAGGTAGTGGTCCAACGCGAATCTGCAGAATCATATTTCAATATTCTGACTTTGTTAGTCTAGCAATAAAAGGCTTAGCATATTTGAGTGTGTTTTAGGGAAACTCTGGTTTGTTGCTTGAATGTTCTAAATGAGGTAATTCAGCTATGAGTATCAGAGAGATTCTTATTGTAATTCCTGAAGTTTTGATCGGTGTTATTGACTCTCATCTGCATTACGTGCTGTGTGAATATCTGTTGGGTAATCATTGTTCTGATTCAAGCCTAAACAAAGTTAAAGTGATTTCGATTTGTGCATGGGTTGATAGAGACGGTAGTTGTCATAAGGCTGCACCAGAACTGTAGTTAAGCTAGCTGGCCAAATCCTTTATTTTTTGTCTGTCTTAGATTTTTATGATCTTGGTTGCCGTGCCCGTAGGAAGAAGATCATTACGCGCCTAAGTCTAATTCCGATCTTTATGCCTTGCATACATGTAAGAATTTTTATTTACATTTCATATCCAATCAACCGTGTTATAGAAAATTATTCATAGGAATTGTTTGATAAAACTAATTCTTTGCATTTAGGTATTTAGTTTTTCATAGTCTTTATGCTTATTTTGACCCTTCAATAATTTAATAAATATGAACAAAATATAGTTTTCTTAAACTGATGTGTGGTTCATTTTATTTCAATCTTATTTATTATTATTTCCATTGGTGCAACACCCATTCACTAATTACCGTGACTATACGGCTAAACCCAATCACTAACTAATTACTAATCAAAATAAAATAGCCGAATGCAAAAGTATAAATAAGTGAAAGTATAAATAAGTTAGTATTAAGGGTTCGACTAGATAGTAAAAATAAGATGAATTTAACTTTTGAATTAAAACAATAATTTAATAAAGAATTAAAAACAATTAAACTAATTAGAAAGACGCCAAAATGACAAATTTAAATAAAGACAGTCTCACCCTTTGGATAGCAGCAACTAAAAGTTTGTTTATTCATATTTTTATTTGACTTCATTTATTTTGTAGTTGACGAGCTGTGTATAAACGATTTTACAAGGACCGTCACTATCTCTTCCCATAGCAAGAAGCAAGCTGGTAGACGTGGGTCCTAGCAACTAGAAGATGTCCACAGCCATTGAGGAATCGGCTAAAGGACAAGTCCTAGAACATGGATCCCCTCGGGTCCACCCAGGACCGATCGTTTTCTTGCTCAATAACCTTCCATTTGACCCCGAAGATGATGCACCAGGGGTAGGACATTTTATCCTCTGTCTTTTCTTTGTAATAATAACTTGTGCTTCAAAAGTTCCTCTGTTTTGGGTATAGTTTGCGTGTATAACACGTTTTATAATCATTGCAATGTGCTCATATGCAGACTCAGCCCAACCTCCCATATCGCCCTGAAAATCTTGCTGCAACTTATATCTTGGTTTGGTGAAATTAAACCTTTACTTTTTACTTCAAAATAATACCTAGCACCGATTCGTTAATATGTAAATTAATAAATAAAACAATTAATCAATCTGTGATAAATTTTATTTAGCTAGAATCTTGCAGATTGTTATTTTACATGAATACCTTTACAAGTTAGCCAAACTGGTTATGTTTTCAGCCGTTGGAACAAATTTTGTCCAGCAACCTTAATGCTTCTGGTCTTATAAGTGCTATATATCTCAACTTTGGACCTTGGGGTTACTATGGGCTGAATCCTAATACCAAGCCCATTACTCGACCAGCTGCTTTTGAAGCTATGTTAGGTACATTTGACCTTTATCTATCAAAGAACACATGAATGGATTATTGCATTGGATGATCCGAGTTCAAGAGTGCTTTTCCTTCGTCGTGGTTGAGTGTCATTAATAAATTTTTGCATCCCTTAGGTCACTTATTCCAAATTGGAACAATATTGAATCCTGAGACCAATGAAATGCTTTGGCATAAAGTCACTGATTTGTCAAGTTTAATGTCCAAATTACCTGCTGACTCTCGCAAAATAGGTGAGCAATGTTTAACATTGCTAGCATTTTCCTTAAGGTTATTACCTTCGGCTTAAGTAACTGCTATATATGAGTTTAGGCTGCTTGCATGGAGCTGGTTCCAGAGGTTCAATCAGCCTTCAAGACTATATTAGAAATGCTTCTGATGAACAGATTTATGTTTTTGTGGTGCGCTAAGAATTGACTCATTTTTGTTTTTCATGTTAGATGATGCATATGAATTTCATTTTTTGATGCTGAGATTTAAAACAAGCAAGATGCCAAAATAATGCATTCAGGTTGGCCAAATTGCTGAACAAGAGATTGAGACATACATTGATGAATTTGTGAAAGGTAAACTAATAATTCTACCCTCTATATTCGTCTTGTTTTCTGCCTCTCAAAGCATTTTTATATTCTTCAAATTTGCAAATGAGAATGGCTGGTTATGTGCTAGAAGAGCTTCGAATTATATGTTCGTAGTTTCTTGGTGCTAGTTACATCAAACAAACTTGCAGATCAAAATATATAGGATTATTAGCTTGATTAGAATCTGTTAAACTTTTAATTTTGAAACTGAATTATTATCATTAGTTCTACACACTCGTGTTAGATTGTTTTGTATTCTGCTATATTTTACTATATACTCAGAAGTGACAAATCATGGATTCATTCAGTACATCCCAGACTTGTTTTTGATAAATGGATAGTGACCTAGAAGTGATTGCTGTTCCTTGTACAATACTGACTAATATATTTGCCTCTTATGAAGTAATTTCATCCCCATTCTTTCCCTGTACAAGGTTCTTTATGTAGAGATGTGCAGGTGACTTATAGAACCTCTGGGATGAAATTCTTAGATTAATTTTTTTGTGCCACAGTACAATTGGTAGAACTTATGTCCTCATGATGACATATTAGTCATTCTATTCAGCAGATTTCTTGGATTATCATCCATATATAAAAAGAGTAACCAAATTCTCGATTAACTAATCTGCCTATATCTCTGATTCATTAGTATTGTTTGCTTTCAGTTTCTGAAACAGAGCTGGTTGCGTCTTATTGCTTGGCCCGTGTTATCTCTGCGATAGAGACCAAATGTGGAATTTAAATGAAGCTAACTGATGCTTGTAGTAATATTGTTGGAGAATTCAGATGCTCTTTACAAATTTTTGTTCTGGTTAATGAACAGTTTGTTTTCAGTATAGTTGATTTGGCAGCATAGCAAATTATGTTAACACGGTTGTAGTGATATACTTGGTGTATTTGCATTTGAAACATTGAATTTGTCTCTGGCTGGTTGATGACTGCGTGTACGAATTCCAGTGAATAGTAGTCCTTGAATACTCTGCCTGCTCTTGGACACTGTTGATTTCTAATTTTCTTTGTGATTGTTTTCCAAATTAGTGTTCTATTATTTTCAAATGCACCCTATTTTATTTCCTCCAAAATTATGAATAACTTGTCAAAACAAATGTCCTTTTGCTACATTGCGCACACTACGTAAATTGTTCTTTTTGTATGGACTCATTATGTCACTTTATTGTAACTTCTTCACATTATGTGCAGGTTATTTTAAAATGATTTGACGGGGATATTCAGCTTGTGTAATTGATATAGAATAGTGGGGAGGGATTGATATAGAGAAAAAAAATGCTTGAGAAACTTCCAGTTAACTTTAAAATCAAGGAATAACTAAACCTGTTATTGGAAGTTGAGATATTGTAAGATGCAAAATGACAGTTGGCTTTGTGTTTATGACCGTTGGAAAATATATAATCTGTGGCTCTTATCATAAATTTTCTTATAGATCAAAATCTCATTTATGTTACGATTTACTTATGCCATTTAGTCACCTACGAGATTTGCTGCTATGATCTACTAATCATAAACTCAGTAACATAGCCACCATTGGAATCACAACATGGACAGTCAAATCACGAGCATGGCAATTAGATCACAAACACAAATGTTACTCCTCCCATGATTATAGAGATGCTACTATGACCTTTCAAATATACATGTTTCAAATCCCAAAATATAATATGGTATCATCAAAAAAATATTTATAGAGAGAGTTGGGAAAATTGAGAGTTAAAAAAATTTTTTGTACATGAAATCTTTTTCTATTAAGTGCGTAGCCTTTTCTCAGGGCTCTTAATCTTTTTTAAATATTCACTACTAGTTAAAAATTTATTTTACTTAGGACTCCTCATAATTAGAGTTGAACTTTAATTAGGAGTCTTATATCTTAGAATGGAGTCCTATCTTTTAAGATTAAATCAATTAAAACTCAAATTGACTAAGATAATTAATTATAAAAGAATAAATCAACTCATTTATTTTACGCTTTAATCAGTACTTGTTTAATCAATTATCTTTAATAGATATTCTTTAATTAATTTCATCTTATTGCATGTCCATGTGAATGCACCATGTGGCTCCCTACAATATCTCCTACTTATACACATTGGACATACCAAACAAAATATCAGTCTCATAGAATATATATATATATATATATATATATATTTAGTTACATAGGAAAATAAAATGTACAACCACACAAGAAGAGGTACTAATGTGTGATTATTATATTAACCTACCTTCAAACAAATATAACATCACTCAAAATCTCATTACACCCTAAATCATTTCATTCTCACATCAGACCTCTTGCATCTCTAATCCAATAGCTCCATGCAAAGATCACTATATGTATTTGTATTCATGGTTATGCTAGGTACTAAAGCAAGCATAAATGCCAAGGCAATGAATTACAAATCATAGGTGGATATGAAAATGCTTTTTTCCTTGGAATACTCATGCTAGTTCATCCAAGTTTAGCTACTTTCCTAAACATGTTTCACTAGACCATTTCTTTCTTGATCTTTGGAGTGCATGCTAAAGTAGTAACACTAACCTAAAATTTCATGATATAGTTGTAAGCCATAAAGGGTACTTTGGCTAGGATTCATAATCCTATATGAGGCTCATACAATGATGAAATAGGGATCTATTCATTAATTCCCTTTTTGGTTGACTTATGCACATACAACATGAATTGCATGCTATGGTGGAGCTTCCACTTAGGGTTTGTCATGCTCTAATAAACACCATACGGAACATGGTTAGTCAAATCACAAAGAGCCTAACTTGAATTACCTCATATTCAATTTTGGCTTCTATTAGGCTTTGTAAAGTCAATTATCTCAATGTATCAACTCTTAAAGTCTCATCTTAGCCATATGCTACTGATTATTTTTAACATAAGACCTTTTTTTCCACAAAAATAATAAGGGGATCATCCATATCATGGTATCTAATATCATTTAAGCCTCATTCTACTCGTTACTTAGGCATTAGGGCAATATTTTCTTGTGAAAAAGAAAATCTTTTAAGCTAGTTGACAACTGAGATATGTGCTATCAATTAAACTAACCAATTATACTCAAACAAAAAGGAGGTTCTTTTATTAATATATAAAAAATGAATACAAAAGGCATATCAAATCTTCAATAACCCTAAACCCCTAATGCATGTGAAAAGTATCTCTAACAATGGGTATAGTAAAGGGATTAGCAAGCATATCACTTATGGGAATATACTTTAATTCAACTAACTTTTGTACAATTATGTCTCTAATAAAATGGTAGTGGGTGTCAATGTGTTTAGATTTTCCATGGTACTTAAAATCCTTGGCGTAGGCTAAAACAATTGTATTGTCACAATAAATAGTGATAGCCTCTCATGGGTACCCTCCTATGCTCAAGCTACGTGGGAACCTCAAGCCACATATTCTAACTCTATAGTGGATAGAAAAACACATGTTTTCTTCTTGCCACTCCAAGAAATGGCTCCACCACCATGTATGAATTCATATCTTCATGTGTTATGCTTGTATTTGTCTATTGACCCATCAACATAACTAAAACTAAGTTTAGACTCTTACCTTGATAGCACAAAGCCAAATTTGTAGTTTCTTTTAGATATTTAAGTATCCTTTTAACTATAGTTTAATTGGCAGTCCTAGGGTTACTTCGATATCTACCAACCATGCCTATTGCAAAATATATGTCATGTCGAGTACATAATATAGCATATATTAAACTTTTGACCGCCTTAGCATATTGCACTTTTGACATAAAGTGAGAAAATCACAATATTATTCTTATTTCTTTTGACATACACATAACGGTCTTCTTCTATCATTGAGAATCCCATAAAGGGAATTACTCGATAAAAGCAAACATACCAAGGCTCACGTGTAAGAAGATTAACTTTTGCAAGAAGGCCCAATAGCCCTTTTGAAACTAATCTAGCCATTCATTCTTAACTAATATGTCCTAATCTTGAATGTCATTATGTCTAACATGAACAAATTATGTTTAACATGTCTATGATCATATATAGTATTTTAAGATAAAATGATAAACCATTATTCTTCAAATTAAATCTAAATCCTATGTTTAATAATGTATAGACTGATAGTTGATTACATTGGAAAGAGAACACATGTAAAACATCATGTAGAAGTAATTTGCATCCATTGTGCAATGTGGTTGATAAGTACCAACTCCAACACCTTCTTCTATGAGTGAAAGTGGGTAAAAGACATATGTAAACTTTAATTGTTGTAAGTATATATGGAGTCATTCCCAAATTTAATGTTCGGGTTATTTCTTTTGTATTGTGATTAGATTAGGATATGCTGATGTAACCAATACAATGGAAAGTTTGTCTTGTTATTTTTTTTAATAATGTTTTTTTGCTTCTATCAGTTGTTACAGTACAACCTTTAACAAAGTATGCTCTTTTTATTCTGTGTGCATTTAGTTATCTAACCATAATTTGGCTTCACTAACTCTTGTTGTGAGACTTGGGACAGTACAAGTAAAAAAAACAGTTGGGCATAAGGAGGTTCAGACTTGTTTGTTTGCTTGCAATTGAAATCACTTGTCTTTCTCTCTATCAAGTTGGCAGGAAGTGTCAGGAATGTGCATTCTGCGGTTAAAACTGTTCACACTCTATTGCTCTGCCCCAGTAAACATGCTCTACTCCTTTATTGCTCCACACCTAACCGAGCCTGTAACTCATTTAATCAAAAAATTTCCTGAATTACATTTTCTTTGAGCCCATCTGTTTCCATACTGGGCACTGTTAGCTTTCCTTGTAAAGCATTTTCTGGCTGATCATATGAAGGTTCACAGTAAGGTCTGAGGCTCACCTGAGAATTTTTTTTTTTTTTTTGTTTTGGTACATACACCTGCGAATTTTTTATTTTAATTTTTTCTGACTGGAATCAGACTGGTCTTCTATGCAGTTATTAACTTGTATGTTTTATTTAACAATGTATTATGAGCTGGGTTCGGGCAAAATCATCCCTTTATACCTATGTAACATTTGCAGGATATATACTTATGGTCAATGTATTTAAATTTTATGTGATTTAAAATAGCAAACTAAGCAGCACCGAAACGCCAAAATCCCAACCATCCCCGTCTTGGAGACGCAGACACATGCCGGACGGCAACCTACGTCTCTTGCGCGTTTCTCTTTTGTTTTTTAAAAAAATTTTTTAGATACGTCTTTGACTCTTCAGCCGCAGAGTTCCCCTCTTCGAACCTCGATGCCCTTTGCTTCTCCAGTGTCATGGCATCCATTTCCGACCTTAGATCAGTTGTCTCCGATAGGAGGTGGTGGGTTGTGTTAGTCTTCAGCCACAAATCGCTGCTTCCATTTGCAGATCACGGCCTCCATGCTAAGCCTCTGTTTTGAGGGTAGCCTCTGAGTCCCTCTCTTCCGGTGGACGGTGGCTTCCTTCCCCTCTCTTTGTCGAAGCTCCCATCTCTCCCCGCTGTTTGTTGTTCTGCCGTGCCCCAGTTGTTTTATTTTTTAGAGCCATGACCCTATTGTGTTTTGTTGGGGATTGAGCACAACCGCGTCCGTATTGTGGTTCTGCCGTTATTTATGAATTGTGAATTATTTAAAATGAATTTTGTTAATTAAAATCTTGTGGTTTCTTTTTATGGTGAATATTAAGGAAGTAATATTATATTAATATTTTTATATTTATAATTTTATTTATAATTATTTTTTTGATTTATTTGTTTTAATTTTAATTTTTAATTTTTAATTTTTTTAATTTTATATTATTTTATGACGTAAAAATAATATTATTTAAATTAAAATATTATATTTTGTGATCACAAATTTTATTTTTTATTATAATATATATTTTGATTATAAATTATTTTTTTTCTAATATTATCATATATACTAATTTTTTTATTAATTTTTATATATAATATATTATTGTATCTGTAATCTTATTTTTTTAAAAAAAATTACTATTTGTGTAACATAAATAATAAATTAATATCAGTAAATTGTGTGAATAAATTAATATTTTAAATTATATTTTAAGTGGGTGACCAGCCAAACCCAAACCATTAAATACCCCAAATTCAGCCCACGAACACCCTTCCCTAAACACTTGCGTTTCCCCCTCCCAGGCTTCCTGCCTCTCTCTATTCACTGACGCGGCGTCACCACCGCTAAGCACTGCACCAGAGAACGCCGTTGACCGCGGCCACAATTCTACGGACAATGAAGCCTAAAATCGAAGGTGAGCTGCCACTCTTTCTTTCTCTTGGCTGATTTTCTTTTGCTTTCTATTCCGTACGACTCTTCCATGGTTCTGAGTCAACCCAACCTGAATGGGAAGAAAAGGGTCAGCCAAACAGCTGTCCACTTTGTACATTTGCTAAGGCAGACTAATCCACCGTTGTAGAAAAGGGAAGAGAACTTCTCACTGACGTAGGCAGTAGGAATGAAGGAGGCAGGAAGCCACCGCTTCTAGAGTGCAAGCTTATCCTTTACTTTTCTATGCTGGGATAATGTTCTACCGCTTTTTTGAATGGGATTTGCTAGTTGATTAATGTTTGAGATTTGATGAAGTAGTGCATGGTTTTTCGAGTTAATTAGAAAAATCTGTCATCTGTTTTGCTTTGGTACCCTTTGGTAGTTGTTTTAACTCTGAAAAGTATCATTGTGGTGAGAACTTTTGTCTGTCTGATAGCATCAAACCCCAATTATGTTAGTCTGGTTTAGTTTGACAGAGTTTATCCATGTAGCTAGTCAAATTTACGCTAGTCTCTTCTTGATTCTGCTATGTGTTCATCTAGAACAAGTGGATATCTTAAGCTGCACTTGTAATTTGTCTGATACTGATATTAGAGTGCGAAATTGCAAGTTTGATTCTGCTATGCTAGTCTCTTGTTGATCCTGCCGTTTGATTTGCATATGGATATGTGCAGAAAAGTTATAATTGTGATTTTTGTGATTGCTAATATATGTATGGACAGTTTTTAACTCAAGTCAAAGATCCTCTTAACAATTCTCTTACTAACTACTAATAATCATTTTCACATGGTTTCTTTTTGGCATGGGATTGGAGAGTTTTATTGTATTTATGCTTGTTTTCCTTTGTGGTTGCTATGTTGTTTTAAGTTGGAGAGTGCCTCATCCACTTCCTTTTAGATTTCTTCTTTTCTTCTTGTTGTTATCATTATTATTAAATTATATCTTGTCCACTTTCTACTAATATGACACTTCCTTTTTTTCATTCCATTGGTTGCTATGTTGGTAATCTGTTTTACTTGTCTTTGTTGGTGGGCTGCAAGAACAAGAGGAGGTAGTGCCTTGGTTGGTCTTGTAATGTGCGAACTGTTTTGTGCTTTATTATCATTTTTTACTTGCCTTATAAGTTATAATTTGCAAACTGAGTTGGACTTTATTCTTGACTTATCGAATGGTTTAATTTTTATGATTTGGACCATCTCTGTGTAATCTGAAAATTGATATATGGACAATTATAACAAATTCAATTTTTTTGTTAAAAAAAAAACATAGTTGGCTAACCTAACTCCCCGACCCACCAATTGTCCAGTTAGGTTGGTTCAGGTTGAAAAATTATTTTCCCCTAACCCAACCCAACCCAACCCATGAACATCCCTACCCTTTTACATAACTCATTGTCCGGTTAGGTTGGTTCAGGTTGAAAAATTATTTTCCCCTAATCCAACCCAACCCATGAACATCCCTACCCTTTTACATAACTCATTGTCCGGTTAGGTTGGTTCAGGTTGAAAAATTATTTTCCCCTAACCCAACCCAACCCATGAACATCCCTACCCTTTTACATAACTCATCTGCAGCTCCGTAATCAGCACACACTTAATTCTTCAATTTGATTTCTTGCTTAACAGGGATGCTTAGTCCTTGCGCAAAGAGTAGGCTGAAGCGGAAGAGAGTAAACAAACAAACTCATACCCATTATGTGACGATTGAAAATAATGAAAAGCAAGATGTTCAGATGACTTCACCTTCAACAGTAACAGAAAAGGAAAACATTGCTGCAAACAATGGGCTGGTAGCTACTGCTTTGGTCCATCCTCCACAGACTGTGAAGTCTCGTGCCACATTCATCCTTGACAACGCTTCTCTGAAAAAGGGTCTTGTTAAAAAGGTATGATACAGGCCAGTGTTATATCATAGTCCTAAATGGGTCTTATTTAACATTGATAGGTGTAGAATTATTGAAATATATCAAGCTCTAATTATGTCACACGTTTCTTATTCTTTTGTGATGTTGCAATGTATTGTTTTGAAGTGGAAAATTATAAATTCAGATGATGATGCCAAGTCTCTGTTGAAGCAAAATAAGAATCTTAATGATTATCGGCCCGACATAATTCATGAGTTTTGTACTCAATCTCATATCTCCTTAGCATACTCTTTTAATATCTTAAGTGGCTTGTGATCAATTTTCTTCAACAGAACTGTATGTTATTGGATAAGTTAGATACTAGTTACTGCACATCAGTGAAACTTCACCAGAAAAGTATAACAAATCCTTTCATGTTAACAGAGGATGCTCCTCATGTCCCATTGATAAATTACTAATTACTAAGTATTATATATGTCATGCAAGTATGCTACTTCTTGTAGAAACTGTTTTAAGTACATGTACATAGCTACAAAAACACCTTTCATAATTATAATTTAATCGTCTGTCTTCTTCAGGCACTTCGTGCCATTCTGGATAGTCCACTTAATAAAGCTGGCATGGTTGGAGCTATATATGTTAAAATTGATCAAGGAGCTCTATTTGAAATCAAGCCACATGTTCGTATCCCACGAACATGCAAGCGATTCTGTGGTGTCATAAGTAAGATTAATTTATGATTTTCCTCTTCTATTTTTTCTATTTTCAAACCAGCTTTTATTCTGGAAACTTTATAAATATTTTGCTCTTATACATTACTGCAGTGGAATTGCTTCAAAAATCTTATGTGTGTGCCAAAGATACAAATGAAGTACTCCTTCGTCTCCTTGAAGAACCCATAACACGGCATTTACCTGCCAACTCTTACATAGTAGGTGGGTTGTAAAAGTGCTTGACACTCTGAGTTTTAGTCATTTTTTTGGTCTGCTGGTGGATTGATTCAGGCATGTTATTTTGGGAGATGCAGGCCTCTCTTATAATTCAGAAAAGCTGGTTGATATAGAGGACTATGTCTCAGTTATGAGTGATGACTTGAGTCCTGTTTTTGTGGTAAGTATCAACATGAAGAAGTTGGATGTTCAAATGTGAAGTGTAGGTTTCAATCATCATGACAGATTCTTTTGTATTTTTCAGGTGGGTGCTATGGTGAATGGGAAAGTAAAAAGTGACTATACTGATGATTTCATTTCAGGTTATTACTTTTAAAAATATGGCATGTTATTATTTGATTTAAGTATTGGGCACTAATTGGATTAATGTTTGCACTTACATATCTTTACAGCCAAAAAAAAATTGGTAAGATCATAAGTCAAAAATTTTCATATAACCATAAATGATGCATGGCTTTTTATGGATGTGTTGGTTTTCACTGTCTTATTATGATTTACATGTTTGTAAGAGGCAATCTGATTCAAGGAATAGCATAACTGTGCAGGTGAACCAGATGATTCCCTTCTCCTTTTCCATAGATTAGATGAGTTTCAGATGCTTTTCCTTCTGCACAGTTGTAATAATTATATGTAATTTCCCTTTTAGACTAAAATGGGGTTTGTGGCCTTGTGGGTATCCCTTGGAGGGTTTCAAAGCCTGTTTGGAATTACATAATGCTCCTGATTCTTGTTCTGGTACCCTAGAGAGTTCAAAAGCCTTTTTAGAATTTTCACTCTTTCTGCATTTTCAATAATGGATAGATTGATGATATTCTCTTACTCCTTTAAAGTCTTTGGTACTGTACCTCTTTCTGATTTGTTGAGACAGTAAAGTTTGGTTCCCTGGATAAATTGGTTTCTTTCACCTCTAAATTTTTATCTGTTTGCTTTTCTCTTTTCAATAACCAATATCCCTATTTTTCTACTCGTTATATTTTTGGGAAGTGTAAGGCTACTTTAAAGATTTTGGCTAATTCTTTGATATATGGTACATAATATGCTCAATGTTAATAACTAACTACCATATAGCATTGTTGAGTGGGACTGTGGGAATGTTGATTAACAAACAGGAGTGCTGGTATGTCCATCGTGCATTTGAAGGCTTATTCTATTAGTTGATGTAAGGAGTGGGTTTTAGATCAGGAGAGCTTGCAGAAATCGGTAAGTGCTGCATGATTGTTAAAGGAATGGTATGGAGACTGGACGTTGTGGTTCTTCTCTGTCTTAGCAGGGTGCGCCACATCATTGGCAATTCTAGTTTTCCTGAATGTTTGTTGATGGCAAGATTGTGTATCACTGGGGGTCGGCCACCTCTGTTCTCCATGGGTAATTGCACATTAGATGGAGGCATGGAGCCCACTTATCTTCTGCTAAAGCCATCCAAGGATGTTTTTCTCTTGAACATCCCAATTTTTGTGTGTATATTGGATATCACTTCTCTTTTTGTTAGTAAAATAAATATGTTGACAACTAAAGCCTGGTAAGATTGACAAGCCATGTTGTCATATCAATCTTTAACCTTCTAATGTGTGCATCATATGTTTAGAAGCAACGCCAGAGGGCATGGCAGCTATTTGTTATTACACTGTATGCTAGCTTAAAATATTTCCCATGAACTTTCATTTCTCTCAGTTGCCTTGAGATAATGGAACAGTGCTTGTTAAGATAAGTTCAGATAGTAGTAATATTTTTTGATGATGCACCTTGTATACCAGGATTTGGTGAATTTTGTTAGAAACTCAGCAGGATGCAAGGACCTTATAGCATTTACCTGTCTTTGCCTTTTGTATTATTGTTCTTATATACATTCTGATGAAACTGGAGGACTTATCGTTCTCTGCTTCTGCTTGATCTCATTCTGTTATTTCAAATGAAATTTGTTTTTCTCCACAAATATGAAAATAACTGATGGGTCATGTGGCATGAATAATTCAACATGTAGGTTTAAGATAAAGACATGTACATGATATGTTGGGTCTCTATTAAAGTAAGGGAAAAGAAAGTCCCACTAAATTTGGGCTGCTTACATTTCACCAACTATTTTATAGGCTGCTAGATTTGTTAGGCTCATAGTTCAATTTGTGGGATTCTATAAATTTAATGGTCTAAATTTTTTCTAATGAGTTTTTAGTAAGATTCAGTTTGTAGAAATATTAAGACTGTTAAAAATATATGGGGAGAAATGAGTAAATTAGTGACATTATCTCTGTGGATAAGAAACAACAAAAGGAAAACTTGAGTCTTATGTGGACTTAAAATTAAAAACTGGGGAAACCCAAATGAAAGGTAGAGATAAAAACTGATATTGGATGACATTTCCTGACAGATTTGCATGCCAAACACAATAAATTTTCATTTAGTTTTCCGGCTTGATCTGCCTAGCCTGATGAGCATATGAATTTAAACAAGAAAAAGAGAAGGAAACATATAAATTAACATTTTCTTGCTTTCCCTTTTGGCCATTTCTATTGGACTGAATAGGCTTGGAGAGATGTGATATATAGCTAACCTCTGTTGTTTCTATTGCAGTTTCTGATTATCCACTTGCATCTAAATATTGCGTGGGGCTGATATGTGAGGCTCTGGAGCATAAATGGAAGATCTTTTGAATACAGTAATTCTTCTGCCAGTTGATCAGTGAAATGAATACACTAAAATGGAAAGGGACTACGCATATTTTTTACCATATTTTTTACTTCTATCTGTCAAAGTTCCTTAGTTTTATTGCTTGTACTCTGCCAAAAACCTCCTGTCGGTTGGGGAGTGATGAAACGGAAGGATTTCTCTTGGTCTTTGGTCCTGCCTTGTTAGAGCCCACTTTGGATGTGGGAGAGGGTCTAAGGACGGTCGGCTGTCTTTAGAACCTTTTCTGGTCATGTAAATAGTTTTCTTTCGAACAATTGTAAGAAAATATAAAATATATAATTATATGGAGAAGCCTTTTTATGATTTCAAGTGCCGAATTTTGTGTTGGTTTGAAGGCTTAATTTTGGAAGCTTATAACTGGGAGATAGAGAGAGACCGTTTTGCCGCCAGCTTTCTTTTTGTCATTTTATTTCCTTTTTTAAAAAAACCCTATCTTCTGTGGCCCAAATATGTGGATTTTGATTCCTAGAAGCAATAAGTAGGCACTTTGTAATAAGTGCAATTCTAATCTTCTGAACATTGACTCGTTTAATTTAATTCATTTTCTTTGATCATTTAATAAGTTTACTTGAATTTGTGTGATAAAGGAATAGCAAAATTTCCCACCTTTGAGGATTGCGTAGGGATTGCCTTGGTGGGGAGTGCGAATGGGGAAGTTTAGATTACACCCTTGCACTATAGCGTTTGTTATGCACTACAGTCTATACGATTATACACAGACTTTTAATCTCTTTATGATAAAATATGCCTTAGAAAATCCTAAGTGGTGGTTAGTAGGTAGCTATTTTTATTCTTAGTTTCTTTTTTTTCTTAAATTTAAAAATTGAGAAAGAGAATTGATACACATCTAGTAGTTTTTCCAACCCATACACATCATAGAATTATTTAATTTATTTTCTTAGTCTCTCAACTTTTAGTTGTTTATACTTTCATAATTTTTTATTTTGGGTTGATATACTGAAAATTAATTGTTTATGTAATAATAATAAAAATAATAATAATTATTATTATTATATGACAAATAGTGAGATTAATCAAATCAGTTGAAAATGTGATTTTTTTATAACAAGAATTGGGTTTAGTCAAATGAGATTAAGATCCTCTAAAGGACATGATGCACTTGAGAGTAAAGTGTATGTGTATGACTATTGATAAAAAAAATAAATAGTGTTGATTAACTCAAGTTCATAAATTATGATTCATTTGTTTGTAATTTATAATAATTTACATCATTAATTTTTTCATAAATTATTATTTACTTACACTTTACTTTCGATGATACACTTTGCACTTTAAAGAATTTACGTCCTATTCAAATAAGGTCCATTTCACCCCGATAGGCTTTTTTTAAAAAAATATTTTTTTAAATGGTGTTGTTTTAAAAGTATTTTCCAATTGAGAGCAAATGTAGCTATGTAAAATGCCACATGTGCAAGAGCTAATTTCTATGAAACCGTAGGTTAAAGCCACAATTTCAAGTTGCAAGAAAGCATGGGTTTGACCCACGGTTTCATGAAAGCCTGAGTTAAACCACTTTCCTGCAACATGAAATCATGGGTCTTTATAACCCACCCCATTGGTCCCCTCAATCACCAATTGCAAACTAAAATAGTGGCAAACAACTCTCTCCAATGTGTTGCAACAGCTAATCATCTCTTTAGCAGTTTTATCAAAATTTTTCACTATTTTGACTCCAAAAGAGGTACATGCAATCATTTATTATTGTATTTTTGTCTTTGTTTAATAATGCTTAATGTGTATTGTGGAATCCTTTAGCTTTAGTTTCTCTCTGTAAGATAGAAAAACTCTTATTTCATGTAAAATTTGAGGAAAATGTTGTGATTTAATGGTGTGATTTTGTTCTAAGATGGTTATAAGCACAAATATATTGTATTACATTATGATTTCTAGATAAATGTGGATGAAATTGGAAACCCTAAAAGGGTAATTTCTCTTTCTAGAATTTAAAAGAGTTATTCAAAATTTTGATAAAATATGACAATGTTGTGGTATATTTATTCTCTTTAATTTAGTATGAACACATTTTTTACTACATTTTAGTAAATTAAAAACCTAAAAATAATTTCTCTCTTTAGAATTTATGAGAGTTAGTTTAAAATTGTTGATAAAACATGATAATGCAGTGGATAGTTATTCTCTCTACCGAGTACTACACTTTTGTAAATTCATATTTTTGGCTAACATATATGGGTGAAATAAGAAACCCCAAAATAGTTTCTCTCTCTAGAATTTAAAAGAGTTGATATAAATTGATTTAAAATATAACAATGTAGTGATACAATTATTCTCTTCAATTTTAGTATGAATGCAATCTTTACTACATTTCATTTTGGTTTGAAATGTAAATGATACTGTCAATACCTATTTTAATTTAACAATACTTTTGATTTATGAAGGTATCTAAATAGTGGAGCATTTGCAAATTTGTATTTAAATGGCAATATCAAACAAGGTATTGATGGGGATATATCTAATGGTCTAGAAGTTGTAATGGTGGTCATTCCACTTGAAAGCGAGCTACAAGAACTAAAGGAAATTTTGTGTCAAGAGTTAAAAATTTTGAGTAATCAAGAAGTAGGGATCATGAAATGTAGATGTCTTGTAATTGTTGGCAACACCATGAAATATAAAGCCACAATGCTAAGAAATGATAGACATGTGCAATGTATGTTGTTGATATATACTTGGTATTCATATTGAATTATCATTAGTTTGTGTGGAGACTAGATATCATTACATTGAATATGATAGGGCACAATAGTCTCAACATGGAGTGGATCCAAATATACATAGCATACCTATGCAGCAATTTTGCACACCATCACCTCACTCTAAAAGTACTTATAAAAATGGTTGACAATATGCTTTTTCAAGACAAATTCCTCTTAAACTCTGCCAGTGCTTTACATAGTCGGACCTAAGCTTAGATAAAAAAGGAGGGTCATGTAAGATCCCCATTGGGTGGATGGTAAACCATTCTAAAACCTAAGATCAAGAAAAAATCTTATATCATTTTATATCTATATTAGGTGGACAATAACCTTTTTGAAAACTTAAGAATAAAAAAAAATTCTAAGTCATTTTAAATTCCTATTGAATAGATGGTAACCCTTCTGAAACTTAAGACTAAGAAGAAATCTTAGGTCATTTTAGATTCTTGTTGGGTGGATGATAACCCTTCTAAAACCTAGGATTAAAAGAAAATCCTAAATTATTTTAAATTCCCATTGGATGGATAATAAGCTTTCCGAAACCTAAGAGTAAGAGAAAATCCTAGATCATTTTAAATCTCCATTTGCTAGATGGTAACCTTTCTGAAACCTAACACTAAAAGGAAATCCTAGATTATTTTAAATCCTCATTAGGTAAATGGTAACACTTCTAAAAACTCAGGAATATGAGAAAATCTTAAGTCGATTTAAATCTCGTTGGGTAGATGATAACCCATCTGAAGCTTAAGAGTAGGAGAAAATATTAGGTTATTTTAGATCTTCATTAAACGGATGAAAACATTTTCAAAACCTAGGATTAAGAGAAAATCCTAAGTCATTTTAGATTTTATTGGGTGGACGATAACTCATCATGTTATATTCTAGTCCAAACAAACTAATATCTTTCTACTTTTGTTAGTCTTCTAAATTTTTTGAAGACCGACAAAGGGAGCCAATATGTAGATATCATATTTTGTTTAGTCCACTTTCCACTTTAATTTTAAAATTTAACCCAAAATTGCAAGCCAAATCTAAAAAATCCAAATCAAAAATCAAAAAATAAAGTTAACACAAAAATAAAATTAACCCAAATTTAAAATTAAAATTGAACCCAAAGATAAATAATTAAAGATAATGATAACAAAAACAAGAAGTAAATTCAAGAGAAAATAAATGAATAATAATAAAAAAATAGATAGTAAGATAAAACAAGTCTAAGAGATAACAATAAAAAGAAAAGCAAATAATAAAAGACATAATAACAAAAAAATAAAAATAAAACAAGATAAGGTACCAATCAAAGATAGATAAAAGAATGCGATAAGAGGATAAGAGAAAAAATAAATTCCAAAGCTAAGAATGCGATAGGCATTAAGTTCATGTGTTAAGCTAGGGAACTCTTACCACACTACTAGTTGCACACTCAAGTACTATTATTCAAAGTAGTTTCTGATGAATAGAATACTAAAAGGTGAAATTTGCTCAGGTTAATTTGTAAGATCCTTTATTGTTTTATTTTATATTTGACATGAAGTATTTTTTGTTGATTGTGTGACTATGTGAATATGTAAAATTTGTATGGTAGGCAACTTCTACAGTGCATGAGAGAAATCTTGTATAGGTTAGGTTTAAAAGAATGTTTGGGTCTATAAAGATTTCAAAAGTAATTAAATTAAAGATATAGTAAAAAAATAATAAATAATAATAGTCTCAAAAAAATAAGAATTATTTTATAGATAAATTTTAAATTTTTCTGCTTAATTATGAGTCTTTTATGAGTTGAGTTTGATAACAATTAGAGTATCTAAGAGTAATTTTTTGGATATGATAAGTTTTTATCCTAAGATTTTAAAATTAAAATATATATAGTGACTAAGAAACAAAAGTAAAATTGCGTGCATCCTTCTTTATTTTTTTAATTTTTTTCTAACAAAAGAGAGATTTTAAAGTTAAAAAAATATTTTTTTCAAATTATTTTTGTGAAAACCCTTCCTAAAAAGGAATAAGGAATTTTTAAAAGGAAATTAGTTTGCTAAATCAAAAAGTCAATTTTTATAAAACCTCTCTTAAAAGGAGTGAGAAATTTTTTTAAGAAAATTATTCTTAAAAGATACAAAAATCTTGATTTGAAATGGACAGAAATTTTTTTTTTAAATTATTTTTTTATCCAAAACTTTGATATGAAATGGGTAAGAAATTTTTTTAAATTATTATTTTTTTAAAATTTTAATTTAGAATCAACAATAATTATTTTTAAATAAAATTATTTTTTTAAAATTAAAAAATTTCAAACTAATATAAAATATAAGTAAAGTAAATAAATTAAATTATTTTGATAATAAAAGAGTATATAAGGATACTAAAATTTTTTACACGTAATTAACTATCAAACTTAATCTTTAAAGATATTCTTTGAATAAATATCTAATCTCACATTCAAAAAATAAAATCAATAATAATTTTTTAAAATAAATCTATTTTTTCCTTAAAAAATAAAAAAATATATATATAATTAACTCTCAAATTCAATCTTTAGGATATTCCTTGAATAGATATCTGATTTCACTCTTGAAAAAGTAGGCCAATAACAACTTTTTTTAAGAAAATCTATTTTTTCCTTAAAATATAAGAGATAACTTCGTTGTAACTTCAAGAGCCTGAACTGATTGCAAATGCATGATAAACTGACACACTTCGGGTTATTTGGGTTGGACAATCCTCGGGCAATTTTAATCGGATGAAAGAATTCGCTCATTGCTAAGTTTGCTCAGGCTCACTTCCTGCATTCTGTGGTCTTGATGGAAGAGTACACTAGAGTGCAAGGCTTGGCCTAAGGCGGCGACGTCATTTTGAACTTGCCAAAGAGGGATTCAAGTTATTCAAATCTACGAGTTGAAGGAAGAAAATGCAGAAAATTAACCCAGGCAAAGCTCATCCTAGTGTCTGTCATCTTGCAAAGTTTAACACAACTAAATTATGAAGTAATATAGTAAAATTACAAATATAAAAAAAAATGGGTATAGACCATTGAGCTGTTTGGGGTAGGTTGATTTCATGAAAAGAATAAAAATTTTGTTTAGAATTCATGAAAAGGTCGCTGCATCACAATTCTTAAGGGAAAATTGGGATAACGTCATAGTGGGCTAACGATGGAAACGGGCGGAGATGGCAAAAGATGCTTTTCAGACACAATTCAATAAAGAATACCAATCCACTGCGAAAGTGATAAGGAGACTAAATGAGTGCTACTGGTTGGTAGGATGGGCTTTGATTTAAATTGGGTACGGAAGCCTTCCACTGACTACACCCGCCTATGGCAAGAGATATTAAAATGAGTAAGGCTAGTCAAATTAGCATCTCGTCTTTTTAAGATGTGAGGTAAGTTTATATTTTTTTATTTAAATTAATTTAATTTATTTTATTTTATTTATAATTTTTAGTGATATAAGACGAGTCAGTATATTTATGTCTAAAAATATATTAACTCTCCAAATTATCTTCCTTCATTGAAGAGGCAAAATAAATTAAATTTTTAAGTTTACTAGAATTGTTAGTCAATTTATCTTATCTAATTTAATTATAAGTTATCTTACTTTAACACTTCTTTTGTTATAATAAAAAAGCCTTAATAGACTATTGAGAGAAAAGGAGAGATAGGGCCGGTGGGCATTTAGCCCAATTGGCACCTATGATCAGCAGCTTCGAGCCGTTGTATGGGTTCGAATCCTACTACCCCCTCCCCTTAGGAAGCCTGTCTATATGGCTCATGTCTGTAACCAAAAAAAAAAAAGAAAAGGAGAGATAGGAATCAAACATTTACATAAGTTTAAAAAATAACATCATTTGTATCAAGTGAGCTAACACTTACCGGCTTAACATCATCTTTGTCTGCACATGTTTTCAACTGTTTTTACTTGAAAACCCGACCCGACCATTCTGACATTTTAGTCACGATTTGGGGTAGTGTGGGTCTCTGTGCTTGGCTTTATACTTGGGGATCCCAGTGAAGTGGGGACTCGTCCCCTTACCAATAGCATTTGTAGTGGTGATCCTCTTAGGTTTTGACGTTGTCCCACTAGTATTTGAGTTATTTTGTCTAAGGTGGTATTGTGTACACAAAAACTATAATTGTAAACACCAAGTATACGGGGTTCTTAAGTCTCATACTCATATGACATAATTAGCATAGATACCTTTAATTTAGATTTGCCATTTGCTGATAGCCTTTCCATGATATCAAACTAGGTACCTCATTTCCCCATTTGCTACACTTAATGGCACCATGCCTTCTTATAAGCTTGTATGGTGTTGGAGTAGGTGTTGTCCTAGCCACATAGATGGATCATTTGTGGTCTTTCTTTCTCCAATCTGTTTTGTGTCCTAGGACAAACTGGTCCTTGAAACCTATTAATTTTTTCCTTATACTTAGCCATCTTGTTTATGAGGTACAACTTTAGCCATTGAAACCATCGACTTATCTCTGAATGTAAGGATTTTAGCATTGAATTGTTCACGTATATTGTTGGTTAGTTTGTCATTCCAAGAAACCTCTCTTACATGCTTCTAAGCAAATGTACAGCTTGTCAGACGCAGGTGAAAGTTCTAGTTTCTCTCAATGAACTTGTGCTTGGATGTTAGAGCTAGTATTACTCCATATCAACCCATTGCATAGTCCTAAAGTCCACCATACTATTCCTTCTCTGATCCAACTTTATCTTATCCTTAGTAAGTTTAATATTACTATACAACTTGGCAATAGGAATCTCTACCTTTATATCCTTTCTAGAAAACTTGCACACATTAGGAGGTGATAAGTCCAACTTTTGCCTAAGCCTAGGCACAAGCTTTGCCACTAACCACTAGGAAATATAGCTCGCTTTTTTCGTAGCTCCTACTCCAAATGTGCTTCTCATAAAAAGTGACTTGGTAGTTGTTTGACTCATTCAAGCTACAATATATCTTCCAAGGGCAACCATCTATGCACTTGGTCATGATCTTGAATTTGTTATTCTTATGCTTGCTTAAATACATTACGATTGCAGGATTCCATACGAAGTTCAAATTTTATGAGACCAAGCATATTGGGTTTTCAGGTCAAATTTTGGAAATTTAGGTGATTTGGTTTTGTGCTCCTCTGCTCGTGTTGGCATTTTCCCTCTTCCTCGTCTTTTTCACTGGGCTTCTCAGTACTAGCATATCCTTTAAAGGTAGACTCATCTTCACCTTCGAATGAATTTTCTCAATCCCAACCAAATGAAGGCCACACACTTCTCAGCCCACTTCCTCAACTTGTAGTCCCATTAGATGTAGCTTCATAAGTTGGAGGCCCATTTGGTGCTGGTTTGTGGGGTTAGGCTACTAAATTGATATATTAAACTCAATAATAGTTTTCTTAAATTTTTGTTCATTAACCGAGATATCTTCTTTTTTTATTTTTTATTTTTTTTTTAGCTTCCTCTCAATTTGACGTTCAATGGGGCCAAGTAGACTAACGGCACATTCATCCTTCAGGAAATTTTGAGTTAGTGAAGGACATTTGCCCCTCTATGTAATATGGGGATCGACTCCTCAGCTCAATTGTGCTACATATATAATGAATTTACCAGTCGCTTTTCTGAACAAGCTTTTCTTTCTTTCTCCTCTCTCACTTATTTCTCCCTGTCATGTTTCACAGAGGGGGTCTAATTGGTAAGAAAATAAATAAATAAATAAAAGGCAAAAGAATGATATGTATTGGTTAGCACCATTCTCGTAGAACTGGTAAATCAGAAGTAGATGTTATTACCTATTCCGTTGTTCCTTCACAAAATGGAGGCCATTTGTGTAGCACTCAACAAATTAAAGCAAAGGCAAACTAGGTGAGAACCGAGTAGTTAACGTAGGGGAATTCTAACAGTTACGTAGTGTAGCAGTGATCGCTGTTGCAGAAACCTTTGATGTTTAACGACCTTTTAGCCTTTGATCAATTCGTTTTGGCATCCCCCTTAGGATGCATACATAATACAAGGAAAGGAATATTTCACCTTCTATTTTATGCAAGCCCTTACGATGTAAACATCTAGTAACTAGTGAGCTTATTGGCACAAGTAGGAGAGAATCGGTAAGGTTGAAGCAGAGGACCTGTATTGATAAAAGCAAATCTGTATGAGGTACAGGAGACCCAAACTGGATTCATACCTTAGTCTATAGGCAGAGCAAATGAAACAATATACTTTGGTTCATTTGCCAGTACCTATGGGGGGACTTTGGGGATCGACTCTCTAGTGCTCCAAGGAACACAGACTGTTGTAATTTTACTTATATCAATTATACCTCTAGACTGTTCAACCTTTTATTTTCTTTCTTTACTACAAGCAACATCGCATGTGGGGGATTTGGGCATGCCGCCCTATTTGAGGGAAAACAAAAAGGGTAGATATTCATCCTAGGAAGAGCAATCGTCATGTGCTCCTATATTCTTCTTAGATCATGTAGATGAACATTTCTTCACTCTTGCCAAGCAATTGTCCATAGGCCTGGTATGCGGCAAGTATCTCACTGGGCCTTTAGGATTGACTTGTTCAAGCCTGCGGCAGCCGAAAATAACGTTAAAAATCATTAACATAATGCCATAGCTTTAGTAACTTGTATAATATTGAAAGAAGAAAGATAAAATCCAACAGTTAAGAAAATTGTGGAGTTTCCTCCGAGAACAATCACTCCTGACGGCATTTGTTATTTCAGTCTAGTGATGTATGTTGATTGTGAGTAAATGCTAGAAAATTAGTTCAACTCAATTCCAGTTGTAGATAAAAGGGAGTACTTTTACAACAAGGATAGTGGACTTGGGTTTAATCATTGAACTTACAAAACAAGGATAAGAATATTGTCTGGCAATGGAGAAAAGGAGAAAAAGATTGCAAGTGCAGCATGAACAGGAAGAATTGGTTAGGTTACTCACCGGTAATTAAGAAGAAAATGATGAAGGAAAACTGAGATTTCCAGCTTAGCAAGATCATTTCCGGGACACAATCTAGTTCCTGCTCCAAAGGGAAGGAATTCTCCCGCCTTGCGTGGGGTCTGTTAGGCATAAGCACCAACCAAAATGAAAAGTTGGAACATGGAAAACATGGAAGTTCATAAGACATGATTCACCCATTTGTTCACATCAGATATAAAATTATCCGAGAGGTATGAAACATACATTCCATCTTGAAGGATTATACACCGTAGGGTCAGGATATATTTCAGGATCAAGGTGAACACTCCGGAACCAGGTAAGAACTTTCCAGCCTTTTGGAATGATGTAACCTGGCCAGTCAAAGGGTATCAGTAAATTGAAAATACAAGCTTGGCCAAAGTGAGAAGAGAAATGGATTCAGTTTTCTGTACATCTTGCAAGAAGGTTATACTGATAGCTAACCAACAACGAAATAACAAGATAATGAACATACCATTGATACTGACATCTGCTTTTGCCTCCCGAAAGACCATCAATGAGAATGTAACCAGCCTCATTGTTTCATCAATTACCTATGCCGTGTCAATAAGGTAAAACCATGTAATCACAGCATGATCAACTAACAATTTGCATGAATCTAAAATCAACAATGATCTACCTTGGAAAGATATTCCATCTGACGAACTTCCTTGAGTGTCAACCCCTTCTGTGTTGGTGGCCTCTTCCTTATGATTTCTTCCTGTTCTGCCTGCTCAACGATGAGATAACTTAGGAAGTAAAAATTATGCGGTTTGGGGGAGGAGTACACTACTCAAGACAACGTGATAATCGAAAGTATGTATTATTGGTTGCTAACTTTAGATTTGTATGGACCACCATTAAATGAGAAAATTTCTCACCTTAGCCTTTTGAAAATATTCTGGGTTGTCCTGCAAGAAAACAGTAGTCCACATGGTGATGTGGCCAGAAGACTCGTGACCAGCGTTCAAGTACATCAGCAAAACATCAATGATTTCTTCGTTAGTCAGTTTTCTTCCATTTTCATCTTCACAATCCAACAGAGCATCCATCATGTCTTTTGCTTTTCCGGGCTCATTATTTTCCCTCCGTTTTCTTCGTTCATTCACAACAGAGTTAAAAAGAGCCACCAGATTTTTTCTGGCCTGTAATGAGAAACATATCATATTAAAGAGTAAGTATTCCTGTAATGAGAAACATATCATATTATAATATTTATCTACTTTTTTTTTCTGTTCTTCGGACTAAGATAAAGTGCTTGTCTGAAACATAAATTCTGTTTTTTGTCTCATAAATAATATGGTTTTGCTATTCAATTAAAAGAATTTACGCTTTTAAAATTTTTGAATTGTTTTGTTTGCCATTTGTAAGAGTTTACTAGTACATCATTTATTGAGACTACATTTTTCCTGAATAATAAGATCATCAATAAGCATTAATTTCCCCATGTAATGGCAAGCAACTTTGACAGATCATATGCAATTAATCTCTTTCTAGAAAGTTCTTAATATCCAGTATCAAATTTTAATTTCAAAATCAACACTTTCGCATTTCATTCAAACTCTTAGCGAACAAATGCTATAAAAATTATTCTTTTCTAAATTTCCAAAATTGAAAGCCTTAAGAAAATCAATTGATACTTCAAACTTACCTTGAAGGCTTTATGGTATGCAAACCCAGGAAGATTAATTCTCATGGCTCTAACCCCAAGATTAAGCGTTGTGTACTCCTTTTCCAGACCTTGCATGATAGTTTCACTCTCGGCGCACAGGAAAATATGCATAATGATCTTGAAAGTGAACCTCCGGAGTTCGGTTAAAAACTCGATTTCTCCCATGGTGGTCCATTTCTCCAATGAACTGATGGCTACTTCTTCAATATACTTCAAATACAAGGACAACGCTTCCAGACCATTAATTGAAGCAGATGTCAACCGCCTAAGACGTTTATGTTCTTCGTCAGAAATCCCAATGAAAGATTTCCTCCCCATGAGCTCTACTGTAGAACGAGGCCAGCCAACTGTAAATTTATCATCATCTGTCAGAACCTTTTTGCATGCTTCAGGGGTTGTCACAATAACACTGGGCTGCCCAAACATAAGGGCCTTGTATATTCCAGTATGCCCATATCTGCATTGTTGATCAAATTAGCAAAGCAGTGTCATTACCGAAATTTTACAATCCAAAAGTACTACCACTAAGAAATCATTTGCTTTTGTAAGATGAAATGGTGTCTCCACCATCTTTATAATAGGTCCACAGTGTCTCCACCACCTTAGAAAAGTTTCCATTAAAAGTTAATATTCCCTAATCTTAAATCCCCATCTCTCCAGTGTTCAAAATAATGCCACAAATGATCCTAACTAGGTTTCTAAGGGGACATTGGACCATCCTAGTAACATGTGAGGCCCACGATGATATGGACTCCACATTATGACGTACATGTCCCGAGATTAACACTATCAGCAACAAAACACCGTTGTCCACTACTTTTGATTAGAAAACACGATTGTAGAAAACAAAGCTAAGTGTGTATGCAACAAAGCGCTACAAGACAGAGCAACCATGGTGGAAGTTGGAGTATCCTATTGTACATTAATGCCACAGTACCACATTGTTAGAAACACTGAGTGGTGCTGCAATTACGTGTTTGACCATTAAGATGACAAACAAAAGGAACCCAGCATGCGCTGCTCCAAGCTAGAGCATTCTGGTAATTTCACTCGGACTATTGTTTTGTTTTACCAAATTGGCTTAAAGTACTTCAATAATTTTACAGTTCTAGGACCACAAAACCTGTAAGCACCTTAGAGAGAGAGTGTGTGTGTGTTGAACATTTCACCTGGTAACAAACGAGGAGATGAAGGAATCAGGGTCATTGGACTTGAATGCTCTGAGGAATGACCACATGTTGCCAATGAAGGGCCATCCCAAGTCTCCTGGAGGCAAAGAGTACTGTACATCTCCCAATTGGGACTCATAGAGCCACCAATTTGCTTTCTTGAGCAAGAACTTCAGGATCATAAGAGCAAAGAAAATGGTCACCAGGAAAACCCATGTGGAACCCATTCCCACCTCCATCATCGTCATCATCAAAGGGCTAGCTAGCTATCTGGGTGAACTCAATGACAAAATCCCTCGAGTCCCTTTCTGGGTATTTATAGGCAGACTCATAAATGTGAGAGTTGGTAAGAGAGAGAGAGAGTGTGTAGGAGAGAGAGAGAGGGGAATATTTAATTAGGGGGTTGGAGGAAAAAAATTGAAGAGAAATTTAAAATTGGAATTGATTCTTTGATATAATGGTTGTATGCAGTGTGAGATGAATGGCGAAAAGCAAGTAGTGAAGATAGAGTTGGCCGGCCTGACTGGCTTCTTTATCCGTTATTATGCTTTTGTTGTTACAGAATCTATTAAATACCACAACGTATGGATAAGCGTAGGCGTATTTATTGCCATAAAGATACACATTTACTCCGTATATTATTCTGCAGCGAAGGGAAAACCCGAACTACAACAAAGTTTGGCTGCAGCAGAGAATCCAGGTCCCAAAGCCTAGCGGCAGTGAATTCCGAGAAAGGGAAAAGAATCCCCCGACTGTAATCTGGGGACTTGGAGTAACGTTTTTGTTCCCAGGAAAGCAAAAGCTTCGCCACATGAAGTGACCAGCGACGGAAAACGGTGGTGTGGACGCGTAGCAAAAGACAAACAAGGAAAGAGAAACTGTAGAGTGCATACGTGTCATCTTTGCATGTAAACTTATCAAATGCTGTCACTTTAGCATAATTTGTGTATAATTAATGATTAATTTGGATAATTTATTTTTTAATTTTAATAATTTTTTTATAATTTAATATATAATTCTTTTTTTTTTATATTTTAATTTTATATCTCTCTTTTACTTAAAACAAAAAATCTCAATCCAATTAATGATAGAATAATGCTATGTTTGTATAAAGTATGTAATAAATTACATTTATTTGCGGGATATGTATATAGTATTATTCTTAATATTTTTATAGTTACTAATTAATTGCATTTTATGAAAGATACATGATAATTAAGAAAATAATTAAATTATCATGATATTAAAATTTTTGATATTTTTTTATCAATTTACCTTTTACATTGGAAAACTCAATTACTAAAAATCAATTAAATAAAATAGTATTTGTATTTTACTTAATAGAGATCTGAGAATTAATTGAACATTTTTGTCATAAGTGAGTTAAGTAGGTAGGTAGTTATGGGTTGAATTGGAGGGGGGGGGGGGGGGGGGGAGGGGTTTGGGGATATTTAAGACCCAACCTAACAACCTTTATGAGGTAAAACTTTTTCAAAGTCGAACCAACTAAAAAGAGTTAATTTTAAGATTTTAAAAAGTCTATATTTTAAATCATAAATCATATAAACTATAATCAAAGTAATTAATAGTTAACAACATATGTGACAAGCCATTAAGTCTTACACATATGCAATAAGTCCTTAAGTCTAGTGTTTGAATGGGCAAGGATAATGTTGTTACATGCTCCACGTCTTATAACATAACAAAAGTAATTACTTAAAAAATGAGAAAGAGATAGGGTAGTATCCAACTAATGTCATTTCATCCACATCCTTAACTATCTTAAAAAATTACACTTTTTATTTTAATTGATAAAAGAATCTAGACAATAAAAAAAGTTGACTTGATTTACATTATAAAAGTTTAAATATTTTAAGTATATATATAATAAGCAGAAGAAAAAAATAGCCGGAATCTCCAAACTCAATTGTCTGACCAAATCCGATTAATTGACCAAACCCACCAAAATGTGTTTGGTTTGGAATAGGTTTATCAGATTTGTGGGTCAGCTCAATCCAATGAACACCCTACAAGTAGGGATAGAGGTAAAAAATATTGATGAATCTTAAATTTAAGAAAGTGACAATTAAAATAGAATAAAGAAGAATTTCTAAAATGAAAGCTACTCAATCGTAGAGGGAGTAATGTTTAAGAATTGAAATTTTATAGGATTTGGTAACCTACACTCTAATTAAATAGAAAAAAGATATTTTCATAATAATTGTATTACATAATTCTTATAATTGAATGATGCAGTATATTGATGTTCGTGAAATCCAATAATTTAGTTTAAATTCTATGTTTTGAAGATTATATGAGAATAAAATTGTGAGAATAATAAGATCAATTAAATACCATTTGCTTATAAAAACAAAAAAGGCCATTTACTAAAAAAATAATAGTTGCAAAATAATTCATATTATTAGGACATAAAATGAAGAAATGCAATAAATTTAATAATTTAATTTTATATTTTAAGTATTAATAGAAATAAAATCTTAAATATAAAAATACCCAATTAAATACCATTTACTCACAAAAACAACAAAAATGACCATTTACTAAAAAGAAATAATAGCTACACAATAACTCCTACCATTAAGACCATTTATGTAGAGGTTGATGGATATTTACACAAGAATCAGTCCATTGTTAGCTTTTGTATTAAATAACTTTAATAACTTTATTATTTCTACAATTGGGTACTCTCTTTATTTCTGATTAATTGCCTTTTTAGATTTTTTTTTAATTGTAACTTTTCAGAACTGCCTACTTTGCATGTGAAATAATCAAAGGTTGTCGCATTATCATAATTTGTGTACAATTAATGGTGTATCATAATTCAAACATTATAGAAGGAACATACACTGTAATTAAAGACCATTTACTTAAAAAAAATGATACTTTCAGAACAATTATCATTTTAGATTTTCTTTACTTCCTTAAAATTAAGAGTTCATTAATATTATTTTAACTATATCTCTATTTGAGGCAATCCCCACCAAATGTTCAACTAAAAAAATGCTCTCTCTTACCTCAGTTATAATAAATGACTCCTACATCTCTTTGTAAGTGTTCCCTCCTTTTCTTTTATTTATTTTAGAATTATGTCTTGTTCTTTTTTAATGTCACTTTTT
Organism: Dicorynia guianensis; assembly: GCA_037013595.1. NCBI lineage: Eukaryota > Viridiplantae > Streptophyta > Magnoliopsida > Fabales > Fabaceae > Dicorynia > Dicorynia guianensis. The sequence continues at coordinate 6,876,797 of JASUAB010000010.1, forward strand.
TAAAATTAAGATAGTACTAATGTTTCTTTTCTATTTATATTCTCATTCATTATCTTCATTAAATGCAACAATAACTACACCTAAAGAAAAGGAATTTCTTTTTTCTAATATCAAAATAATTCAATTATTTTCTTAATTCTTGTATATTTTTTAAAAGATAAATATTTCAAAATAAAAAGAGTGGTATTTATCTTATTGACATTTAATATTTAAAATTTTTTATGAGAAGAACATTTTAATAAAAATGCAATATTTTTAATATAAGATAATTTAATAATTTTCTTAATTTCTAAGCATCTTTTTCAAATGACAATTATTCAGAAAGAAAGAGTAGCCGCAGAAAATCTCCTACCATTATGACCATTTATGTAGAGGTTCATGCACATTTACACAAGAGTCAATCCATTGTTGACTTTTGTATTAATAAATAGCTTTAATAATCTCAACTAATAGGTATAGTTAGTGAAAATTAATCCCATTTATAGTTCTCTTTATAGTTATTATTCCCTTTCTTCCTTTTTAAATTTCGTATGACAATATGTTCTTATTTCTTTTCAAGTCTCTTTTCTTAAAATCAAGGTTAAATTATTTTTTTTTTCAATTTTATTCTTATTTGATTATTTATTTCTATTCAATAAATATCTAAATATTTTCTCTCTAAACTAAAAAAAGCTACCAATTAGCTATATTTACTTTGTTGACTTTTAATATTTAAATTTTTCTATAAGAAGGATATTTTGATAAGAGAAAGAAATTAATTTTAATATCACAATCTTTAATGACTTTCTTAATTTATGTGCATTTACCTTAAAGACAAATAAAAGGAATAAAGGGATAGTAAATTACAAATAAAACAAATATAATCTAAAAATACTATCTTTATGGTTATTTATTTAGGTATGTTCAAAACACTGAACTCATCCCACTGAACCGAACTTATCCAAACCAATTTAAGTAAAACCGACCAAACATTTTTTTTAATTGAATAGATTGTATGAGATTTTGAAAATTTTTTATTAGATTGGATTGCTTGTCGGATCTAAATTTTCTAAAACCAATTTCAACCGAACTGAACCGATTTTCTTATCAATAAATTTTTTTATTTATTATATTATACAACATACATATATGAATATTTTTTTTGAAGAAATATATGAATAGTTGTTTTACAGAATAGATCACTTTCGTATACTTTGTACCTCTCTCTCTCTCTCTCTCTCTCTCTCTCTCTCTCTCTCTCTCTCTCTCTCTCTCTCTACATATATATATATATTAGTATATTTACACATATCAGTTTTATTAATTGCACCATATATGAATAGTTATTTCTTGTTCACATGTTGTCGTGCTCTTAGCCTACACCTACCACTTTCATTTTACTTACATAAATTTTTTTATTTTGGTCATCTGTTATAGTTGATGAGTAGAAATATAGAATTTATTATCATTTATGGATTATAGTATAAAGTTTCAGTTTAGATCTCTGAGACCATTTACAAGAATTTTAAGTTGTCATCAAGTAGGAAAAAAGTTTAATTTTCTTGTAGAAACCGAACCAATCCAATTCATAGGTAGGATTATATCATTTTGCTTATCAACCAATTATATCAGTTTGGTTGGTTGAAGGAGACAAACCGATCCAAACCGAATTAACACCCCTATGTATTTAAACACAAACTGTGCACAATCTTATTCAAAATGAGAGAAAAAAAATTACAAAAGTAAAGTGAGAAAATGATAATAGCTTACTTAGCAAAACGAAGTTGTTTAAGGTTATTTATAAGTTATGAACAAATGATTATGGCTGCATCTTTACTCATTTCTTTAGGTATAGTTACGTAAAAGTTATTAATAATGTACAAATCAATGTTGTAAAAGTCAACACAAACACGAGTTTTTGTTGGTAGTCTTTTGGTAAGTTTGTGACCCCAATTTATGCCAAAAGTTCTATGAAATTCATGAAATAAAAATTAAAACAATATTGTACAAACATGTTAGTACGTGAATATAATACTCTACTTCATTTTCATTAAAAATGTACTTTGCATCCCGAATGATCAATCTAATTGTATCAATACAATTTATATAGACGTTGATGAAATATTCACAAAATTATATTGAATAAAATAATTTAATCTCATTTTTACTCAAAAAATTGTACTAAGACTTTGTTGACCACTTAGACTAACTAAAATGTGTAACTAAAATATTGACAAATTGTTAGATTTTAACCAAACAACCACATTCATTGTAAGATGTGAGCAGTGTAAAACAGAGGCAAATCTTAAGAGTGAATTTAGTATGGTATGTGATTGTGAAAATATTTAATATGTCTCTTGTTCTATTTAAATTTGAATCTTTATCTTAACAATTAAAATTGTATTTAAAAAAAAATATGTTGGCTTCTGCATTAGATCATCAACAAATTATATTTGCTAGCCTTTAAACACACTTGGCAATCAAAAATTTGGTAGAAAATGAGAACAAAAAATAATTGAATTGGTGGCATTTTCGATGGACACATGCGAAGATTTTACTCAAAGGATGACTCATGGTGAAGCAGCCCCAAACTTTTTTTTTGATAAATTTTACCTAATGAAAAAGCCAATAGTAAAATTATGAGTTATTTTACTTGTGGTTGTCCCGCTAACAAAAATGAATGATATTAACTTATAAGTAACCTCAAAGGTCAAATAACAAATTATTGGGTAGTACTAATCGTCAATAATAATATAACCATACATGAATCATTCTGCATCAATATAACCAAGCAATAGAATTTCTTTTTACCAGTCGTTTGCTGCTAGTAATCTATATATGAATCACAACAACTGATATATCATTATAGCCCACCATTTTATTTTACTGGCAGAGTAACCATCGATAATAACAGAATCGTACATGAATCTTTCCACATTGAGATAGCTAATTGGTTTGATTTCATTTTACCGGTAGTTAGCTGCTGGTAATATTAAATCAATACATGAATCAAAGGGGCCAATGCTTCAGCACAAATAACCAAATTGTTTTATTGACAACATTATTGCTAGTAATAATAGAATCGTACATGAATCATAGGGATTGATGCATTGAAAGAGGCAACCAATTAATTTTATTAGCAGCGTTATCACCATTTATATTATAGGTATTCATGAATCACAATGCTTAGTGCATCAAAACACCTAATAGGGTGCATCAACATTTTACAAAAATGGTGCCAAGGTGTATTAAATTTGAAATTTATTTTATTTTATTGGCGAATTAGGCCACTGGTAAAGTAACTATATATATAAATTTGAACACTTCCCCCTCATTCCTACACCCACTCTATTTTCCTTTCTTTCTCTTTTTTCTCTCCCTCTATCACTTCACTATCATCCTCACCATTGACTATTTTTGACCATCGTGGGAATATCCAACATGAGCTCCAACTACCGTTACTTAGGTAAGCCTCTCTCCCCCTCCTTCACTTTTATTTTATATCTATGTCTCATATGGTCCTCATTTCTATTTCTATTCTCTTCTTCCCTTATGATTGTAGGGTAGAAAACTTAATCAAATTGTTATGATTATAGGGTAAATGATATATAATTTTATAAGATATGGATTATTGATGCTGATCATAGAGATTGTATTAGTTTTAGTCTATTCTAATTTAATAGTTGAGTTGCACCTTATGTATTTGAATGCACATGACATTGCTTTTATATAATAAGGACTAATGGATGTGTCAAAAAATTTGTTATACTATAAGTGTATTGTTGTCATTAATGAGGTAATTACCTCAAAAGTGATTAAGAAATTTAAAGAAAAATGGTAGACAATCTGCCTATCATTTTTCCTAAAATTTCTCTACTTTTTGAGGCAATTATTTCAATAGTACCAATAATGCAGTAATTGGATATATAATTTTTTTCATCAGTTTGCATTATATCAAAGTAGTGTGTAATCAAATATGTAGGGCATGGTTATTTAGTCTATCTATTTATAATACAATTATTTGTTATTTTGCAAGTTTAAACAAACCTATGAAGGTGATAGAGATTTTCAATCTCACACATTTTTTTTGCTAATCTCTTGTGAGATAATTATTCCAACAATGTAATTATTTCAAGATTCATAAAAGTGAATTTTTTGAATTGAAAATCTTTGTCACTTTTGTCGATTCTTTTGAAAAATGCATAAATATTTTTGGCGGTTTATGTCGTTGATATAATTGACACATTTTTTTCGATAGATATGTCAATTGGTTAAATTCAGTTGTGTTGTGTATATTAATTATAGTAAATTTTATTAGGGTTTTAGCTACTGATGTTGGTAAAATATATTTTTAATTGTAATTTTTGGAGAATATTAGCCATCAGTAAAATGTTAAATGTTAAATGTAAAAAAAAATTAATCAATTTATCATCTGACATTTTTTTAATGGCAGTTATTAGCTATTAGTATTAAATAGTATTATCGGTAGATGTAGATACCAACCGTAAAATATTACTCGTGAAATTTTTTTCAACTGACAAATATTTGCTAGTAAATCTATTAGAAATGGATTTTACTATTGGAAATTCATTTTTATCAACAATATTTGGCTATCATCGAAAAATTTTCTATAGTGACACATGCATTGCTTGCAAATTTGAAAAAGATTTTATAACTTTCTAGGAAAAAATTATATTAAATGCCTAATAAAATAGTGAGTATTAAAAATATAAAAATTGAGTTTATTTTTTAATGTGACATAACATTTATATTGATAATAAAAACATTCATTTATGAAAATTGAGTTTGATTTAATAAAATATTTTAAATTTTAAGATAATCTAAAGTTATAATAAAATCTTATTTTAGTAATAAATTGGGGGTATTTTAGGCAAAAATGTTTCTGTCTTGCAAATGCTTATATATAATATAAATTACATATAAGAATAAAAATTGTTTAATTTTAATAATTATAATAAAATTAGAAAAGTTTTTGGAATCTCAAAATTTGTACAAACTAGAGTGTAATGCTTGGTTATTGTGAATATTCTATTAATATTTATTTTTATTCTATTAGTTAAACTAGATCATTGAAATGGAGTGCAAATTTTAAGTGAAAATTTGGTAGAGTATCATAAACCACCAGACAATTATTTTAACAGGCATTTATGTTAGTATTTAATAATAATTGTAGACACTTAGTTTTATCTAGACCTTGAAAAATTAAAGTGAATCTATGTGTAAGTTTTAAAATTATTTTTTTTAAGTATATGTTTTTGTGAAAATTAATTGGATGAGAATGAGAAAATTGAGAGATATTTTTGGGTCTTAAATATAATAATATTATCTTTTAAAATTAAAAATTAAAAAAAGAAAAAGAAAAAAAAGATAAAAGAGAGACAAAGAGGAAAAGAAAAAAAAAGTGTCGGCAAAAAGAAGGAGAAATTATGAAATAAAGACAATGGACGAAGTAGAGTAGGAAGACAATGAGCTCGCCAAAATCCAACTATGCCACCTTCATTTAATGTACTTGAAGACCGAAGAAAACACAATAATGGGTGTTGGAGATATTTTCAACTGAAGTGAAAAGGGCGGGAATGGAGAGAATGAAGAGGGACTGAGAGCTCTATTTAAAGGGCTTCTTGATTTGTTTTGAAAGAGCAGAGGGGAAAGAATGGGAAGCTAAGGTGAAATATTGAGTTAGTGATGCAAAAGCTAAGAAAATAGAGAGAGCCAAGAGAAGTAAAACACTTGATAGTGAAAAAGCGAAATAGAGAGTTAGAGAAAATGAAGAACAGAGAGTGAAGTAACATTTAAGACTAAGAGCAACTAGAGTAGGAGAGGAAGTATAGGAGCGAAGGTTCAGGAGAGAAGCAGAGAGTGTATGATTAAGGTACATACACTTCCTACTAAATCTCTAGCCATTCTTTGGTGAGTCTCTTAACTCCCTATTTTTCCTTATGCATGTCTCTATTATAGTTTGTATTCCTAGATTGATCTTGTTATACTATTATGAGGCATGGGAGAGTCTTGACTAAAGTTTTAAACTTAGCTTGCATAGGAATGTTGGAAAAGGGTGTCATAACAGAGAGGAATTAATGTTCCTCTCTTATTGCGTTACGGCACTGCCACCGAGCAGTGTCGTCACTGCCACCGAGCAGTGTCGTCACTGCCTTTGAGTCACCTATGATGGCAAAAGCCATTGTAGGTTGGAGTGGCTCCAGCTATATCAGAGCCATGAAGCCATACGAGAGAATGACGCACCCAATACTTGCCCACCCAAAATAAATTAAAAAAGAAACAGTATTTTAGAAAAATAAAATAAAATATGTAGTTGAAACTAGAATTTTTTTATCATAATTTTTGGTATTGGTTTAAAAAATTTTTGATGAAAATTATAAAATTTAACTGTATTATTTCTATCATTTCTTTCTGTTTCAAGAAAATATAGAAAAAAATTCATAAGGTAAAAAATCATTTCAATTTCACAATTTAATCTAACAAAATCAATATTACTTTTCAAAAAATTTGGCAGTCCAACAAAAAAGGATCATAAAGTTTAATAGTACCACTTTTTAAATACATTATTAATTAACTTAAAAAAAGGGGTGAATGTGGCTCTTCTCATGGAGATTACCACGGCTTAAACCGAAGGCCGAAATCGTGGCTACTCCTTATCTTCATACACACACACGCACACACACACACACACACATATATATATATATATATATATATATATATAAAAGGTTGTCTTGGAATGAACTAAGAAGGCCTCAGTTTGAGCTTGTTGAACCATTGCCTCTTCTTGTATTGGTCTTTAGTCAAGCCCTATTTTTTTTTAAAATAAATAAATAAATAAATGGATAATGGATTTTTGCATGAATTAAATTTAACTTGATTTGGTTTAATATTCATGCTTTATTGATCTCACCTTTATTTTAATTATTTTCTTGGTTTGTTAAATTTAATATTGAAACATTTGTGTTTATGTTTCATTTGATTTTATTACTTAATTGGGTTGTTGTTAAAACTTTTTTTATCAAATTGAACTAGAGAAATTTGGGAAATTTTCAAGCTCTTGGAAATGATTTTTTTTAATAAGAAATAATATTTTGAGAGCTACAAATTTTTCCAAAATTCAAGAAAGGGACTATCATTTCAAATTAGCTCAAATTTGAGTCCTTGATTACTCCAGATGATAGATGTTAGTTTGGGGTCTAATAAAATGATTACAACTAATTATTCTAAGGGTGATAACGTTATGAGTCTCGCTAAAAGATTAGTGGGAGTCCTCCAGCATGATCATTAAGTGTCTGAGTATTTCTTTAACTCCTTCAATAGTCCAAATTCCATATTCCAAGATTATTAGTTGGGACATAGCAAAATGACCGCTAATAATTATCCTAAAAGGTAATTATGTTAAGAGTCTCACTAAGAGATTGATAGGACTCTTTTGGTGTAATAAAGGCACCTAAACTTCTTTTAACCACTCTACCATTCTAAATTTCAAATCCCAAGATCATTTTTGATGATGGTTGTTAGTTTGGGGTCTAGTAAAATAATTGCTACTAATTATCTTGATGAGCAATTATGCTACAAGCCTTGCAAGAGATTGATGGGGCCTACTAGTATGGTTATTGACACCCAGTATTTGTGCCCCTCAAAATCCAAAAGTATTTTTGAAAACCCTAGTCAAGTTAGGTACTTTCTTAAAATCCTAATTCAGTTGGGTTAAGCCCTAATCAAACTAGGTAGTCAATCTCGATGTGAATCTTGAATGAATTAGGCATCAAATTCACCCTTTCCATAGCAATGGTTAAGCACCACTTACTAGCAGTATTAATCACAGATCATGCTTGATCATTTACCAAACCCATAGTGAGATAAACAAAAATTAAAAAATAAATAAGTTTGTTTTATGTAAGGTTAAAGCATAGTTTGAAATTAAAAAGTAATAAAAACTTATGTACTACTAAAAGAGCATTGTATGGTGCTAATATCTTCTAGACACGTAACCAACCCCCAAACCTGATTTTTATGATGCAAACCTAAATTTTGGTATCCAATCTCACTTTTTAAAATTAGATCGGTGGCAACTTTAAAAATTTAGAATTTTCGTAATATTTTTCAAAAACTCATTTTTCTTACACCTATTTTTTTTATTTTTTTCTGGTCACAGTTTTGCATTACGATGTCAACAATAATCAATCCATAAAAACTAAATACAATTGTTATCTAAGGAGAATGTGTCCCTTGGCACACATGTCCTCAAAAATTAGTTGCTAGAAGATATATGGCCCATCAGTGGAGAAGCCAATGGAAGCACCGCTTGCAATAAAATGACTATCTGTTGGTAATAAATTCATTATTGACTAAATCGATCCTTGTGTTATAGTATTTATTATGAATGGCATAATATGTTTATCGAGTGCCTGAACCATGATAAAAGTTCTATATGTCAATGGATTAATCCCATGATACTAATAAATAATTACCATGGGTTATATACTGAAGGACTATTCCATAGCATAAAAAAAAGAAAAATGATATGTTTACATTGAGGATGATATACATTTTTTATGTCATCTTATAAAACATATAATATTCATCCTTAAACTTGAATAAAATTACAAACTTGTCAATAAAATTTATTTATTTTTTATTGTGCATAGCTCAATACATAGCTTTAAGAACGTAGATATAACATAATTCTAAAAGCACATACCTACTAGCAACATTATTGAGGGTTAATCTATCAGTATAAGAAACTATTGTGCTTCTTTTACTGAGAGATAAGCGGTCAGTAACATTTAAATGATGCTGAGTAAATTATATCGTGGGGGTAATTCCTTGGTAAAAAAATATAATGTTTACTTTGTTTTAGAAATTTGTTTACTTTTTTAATTGTGATGTAATTATGTATTAAATTTTGTTTATGTGGATCAATTATTGAATATACGCAATAATAAATAACAGGTGAACTTTGTGCTTTTGTTTTAATGATTTTACTGGGGGTGTTGCCACCAATAAAATTAATAAATTCTATGATAAAATCATATTTTATTTATTTTATCGAGTAAATTAGCCATCAATACAATTAATTATTAAGCGTTGTGAGAGAAATTTAATTGATTTATCATCCTATTTTAATTAATTTATTAGTGGTTATTCATTGGTAATATGAATTGATTATCGATAGATATTGTTTTCAGCCACAAAAATTTTACTTAAGACACTTGTATCTACTAATACATATTAGCCAAGAAAATCTACTAGAAATGAATTTTACTGGCTGATTTGTTAAATTTTTGGTGGACTATGGCTGCCAAAAATTGAAGTTTTTTTGGTAGTGTTGGATGTACGGATTGAATTCTTCAACACACAAAACTAATTTAACATTTTGGGGGTCACGAGGAAACCTAAAATAAATCCTATCAAAGTGCTTCCACATTTTTTCATTTAATGAGTGGCTTAGCATAGCTTTAGCTTACTTGTTCTTATAATGCCCTCTCATGTGCATGGTTAAACTCATGGAAGCATACAACCTTTGCAATCATGGAATTAGTGGCATATAATGCATTCTTGGTGCCAATACTTCTTTCTCTCTATCTCTTAGGCTTGGCTTGTACTTGGAATATCTACAAAATTTGCATTCCCTCTCATATGCATCACTTTTGTAGTATAACATGCCAACAGTCAATTTTTTCTAGATATTAACTTCTTGGCCTTATAAAAATATATGGCATCAGATTGGGTTGAGAAATGCATTCCTTCATAAATTTTGCCCACATATCAAAGGTGTATGAACTTTGATTTTAATTTGATTTTATGCTGAACATTTTCATTGCCATTGATATTTCCAAGTACTCTTTGCAGCCATACCACAATGGTTGTTTAGAAGCACATAACAAATCATAAAATTGTTGGGCCTTGAAATTTGGAGATTCTTCCAAATTCTCCTTGCAGTATCGTTCAAATTGAGCCCCAACAGCATTAAAATCCATACACTAATGATGATTCAAATTATTATCATAACCCACATAAACATTACTAAAAGTACTCGTAGTATGGCATTATACTGAAATCTGGTCTAAACTAGTGTTTCTTGCTCACCATACTCTATCAAATACCAATTGTTAGGTCTAAAACCACAACTGTGTAGATGAACCTTTACTGTTTCAAGACTTAAGAGTATCGCACTTTTACATTTATTACAAGGATACTTGAGAGTTCTATTAGATATATATATATATATAAGGTGGCAACTAACAAGTATAGCCAATAGAACCATTGACAAACTCTTGCCTTATCCTATTCAATCTAGCTAATTCTTGTTATACATCGATCTACAGAGATATCAAATTTTCATTGTCTCTCATAAAAACCAATATCCACCTCTAACTATATATCCACACAATAACTAAGAATCTCAAATGTGCAATCTTTATCTCTCCACACAATTACTGAAATGAACAAAACATATACATGTAATATATATAATCAAACATATATCAATAAAAAATATAAACTACATTATCAAACCATATGCATAATGAAAATGTGATTACAAATTTTTGTATTGCAAAATAAGTAATATATTGAGAGGTAAAATTAATGAAATTAACTGCTTATCTTCTACCTGAGTTATAACAATTAGCAAATCAATTGTCTAAAGGTAGAAATAGTGGTTTTTTTGTCAAAATTTTAAAGAGATGTGGAAGATAGGGTACAAGCTTAAAGGAAAATGAGAAGGAATTGTGGTACTAGGCTTAGAAAAGAAGTTTACCATTAGATTATTTTGAATTCAACAAATAACACAAGGAAAGTGAAATGTTTTTAATTTTCCAAGGATTTACTAGTGGTAGCTATTGGAATCTCAAAAGTGTTGTTAGATTTGTTGGTGGTAGACCCATCGGTAAATTTGACAATAATTTTTTGACATTGCCTAGTGGACAAATTACATTGTTAGAGTTACTCATGGATGTCCCTATTTGTTGGTACCAGACATTATTACTAGCAAAGAAAATTTGCCAGTACTAGTAGAATTTCTTATAATGAATTTACTATAGGTTTGTGGTTTGAATTTTGGGTTTAGGGTAAATTACACATCCACATTATGGTTTGCTCAAGTTCCACAACATCATGCTTCACCTTGAGGGTTTTACAACCTCAACATAGATTCTATGGTACAGCCATATGGGGAGTGTTGTATGGGGATGATACTTCAAAATGAGGAGAACCTCATCATGGTAGCTAGGGTTCAACATATTGAAGAACTATGGATGTTAGAATAGTAGAGGTTCTTGTACTGATCGAGATTTGGCTTGCAACTAACAAGAGAAATGGGTTTCTTCCATAATATCATGGCTGAAACAAAATGTGTTGAAGTTGTCAATGCTCTCAATAGTTAGGGCAATCCATACTCCTACTTTGACACCTTGATGGATGGTTGTAGGAGCCTAGCAGACTCATTTAGTTCTTTTTCTTGTTCTTGTGTTTAGAAGAGCACACAGTGCGGCTCATGATTTAGCTAATATTGCATTCCCTTTGCTTGATATTGTATAAGTAAAAGATGCTTTAGCATCTATTATAAACTTGGCTTACTAGGATACTTTAGATTGCCCATTGTTTAAATGCAGTTCCATGTTTACATTGAGAAAAAGAAAATTTAAATGGATAGTTTACATTCCAAGAACAAATTTTATTTTATTACACATAACAATGGATGATAATATTAATACTTGTTAAGCCAAATTTTCCCAAAATATTATCCCGCTATACAAAGAAATGTTAATAAAAAGTTGAGTTTGTTTAAATATGTGATATGAAACTCTCTAATTTAATTTTTTTGAAATGTGTTTAGAAATGAGTTTTAATTTGTATTTGCTTAAAATGAAATTATCTTAAAAGTTAATTCATTTATAAACCATTTTTTTGGGTGAAAATTTATAAACCATAATGCGCATTCATAATGTTTAACAATTAAAAATTATATTAGTGGCGGCACAATTTCTAAAATAATTTTAATTTGAAATAACATTTTCAATTCTATAATTAAAAAAATAATCTAAATTAAGAAAAAAAATTCTAACATAATATATAAAGTGAAGATCTTAGGGGAGAAATGTTTGTTTGTCAAATAACTAAGAGTCTGAGTCCTCTCAAACTTCTTCTGAACTTTTGTATGATTACCATAAACAAAAATTTTTAAATTTAAAATTTTAAATGCAAATAAATAAATTCCAAATTTGAGTCTCCATCATTTAAAAGTTTTCTTTACCATAACAAAATCTCTCAATTTTTAACTATGTTTAAAGTTTTTTTTATTGTAATTGAAAGTGTCCACAGTTGAAAGGATTTCATCCCTATATCAAACAGTCTGACAAACCCATTGTAATAGGCTCTTCTTAATTGATCATTTTAATTGATCTTCAAAATGTGGATACTTGAGACATTCAATATATTCTTGATCAATATTCACTTTATTTTAGAAAATTCAAAAGGTACATTTATTCCAACATTTATGAATTATTTTATAAAATTCTATGTGATCACAAGCTTAACTCTCCTTCTTTTGAAATAACTTGCGGGTGTAGATAGATTCAAACTTTCATCAATGTCTCTTATCTCTTGATATTTGATTTTTTAAAAGGGCATCAACTTAAAAGATATCTACAACGTTTAGAAAAATATTTGTTGTGGTGCCTTTATTTTATTTTATTTTAAAAATTAGAGTTTATATTTAGTTTTTGTAAGGCTATCCTCATAAAGGCAAGTTATAATTAATGTCATAAAAATTAAATAATACTTTTAAATAATTTTTTGTAAAGTTATCTTGTGAACCTAAGGTATTCTCCAACCAAAAGTTGGAGACTAATCTCCTTTAAAGTATAGAAATCACCAAAATAAATTTTACTTCTTCTAACAAAGTCTTTTTCATATACATGGCGTCTTATCTCTTGACATTTGATTTTCTAAAAGGGCATCAACTTAAAAGGTAACCACCACCTTTAAGAAAAATATTTCTTTGGTGCTTTTATTTTATTTTATTTTAAGAATTAGAATTTATATTTAGTTTTTGAAATGCGATCCTCCTAAAGGCAAGTTATAACTAATGTCATAAAATTAAATAATACTTTTAAATAAATTTTTATAAAAATTATTTTTTTATTTTTTATAAATATAGGCATCTTCTAACCAGAAGTTAGAAATTAATTTCTTTTAAGGTGTAAAGATCGTCAAAATGGACTTTACCTCTCCTAACAAAATCTTTTTCATACATATGACTTGACTCAAACCTAGACATAATTAAAACACTCAGTTATTAACCAACTAAGCTAGATTTTATTTCATTGTGAACTATCCAAGCAATACTTAAGTACTAATTACGACAAAGTCTACATAGTAGGATATTGCTATTAGTATGTAAAACATTTATATAATTATAGTATAATCTTTTACATTTAAATAATAATCATATATTTCATTTAAAAGTTTTGTAAAACAATGTGAGAGAGCATACACTCTAACATACCACGAGCATTGATAAGATAAAATTGGTACCAATTGTCTTGGAGCGGGATCATCCTTTTTGGATCAACTGATCACTTTTTTATTGGCCATATCCAGCTTACAATTGTTATGTTAGATTTATTGGACATTCACATATATATATATATATATTAATTATATGTAAACTTGCTATTATAAAAGGTTTAGCCCAAATTAAAAGTGATCTAATTGTGTTAGATGGGCCTAAGTTACCTCATAAAGTATGGGTCCATTTATGTAGATGTTCTATGTGTAATTTCTAATTTTATGATGGGTCAAATTAGAAATAAGGAGAATATGTGCAATTATAAAAGTATTATGATCCCCAAATTATATGTATAATTATTTTCTAACATCCTATCATTAGAAAAGTAAGAACTCCTTCTTTGAAAACTATACGTACTAATTTGGAAGATCAAGAACTTAAATCTAAAACTACTAGACTGAAGGTTTTTGATGATATTCTTGGATTCATGTATGCTTCTGTATCTAGTCTATTTTTCTTAATAATTTAACATGTAGATCTTAGCTTGATGATGGTTTTCATATGAATCAAGAATTTCCCCAAACAAGTGGTATCAGAGTCACTTATGTTGAATCATTGAGAAAAGAATTTAGAATGATTGAGAAATGAATTATATTTGGTTGATTGTTGGCATATTTGGATTAAGGATTTATATTCAATGTCGTTTGTGAATATTTATGAAATACATGCTTGTTTTCTATGGAATATAATCCATTTATGCCTTTTGTTTTGGATTCATGAGCCATTTTGAACCATCTAGTATGTTGAATATGTTCTGGGTTTAAAAGATTCAGCATTCTTTATTGCTATGAATATGTCTAAGATTCAATTTGTAGCAAAACCATTTTATTCTTAAGGTGGCTGTACATTGAAAGATTAAGAAACATTAGAAAAGGTCAATGCTATTAAGGCTAGGGTTTATTTTTTATTTATCTGATAGACATCAGCCCATAAGAATTGGGTTGGGCTTGCAACAAACAAGCCTACAACATAAAAAAAAAAGGTGGCCTTTAGACCATATGAAATGCCACAAAGCCCAAGTGGGCTTGAAGGCACAAGGGAGCAGGTGGGTGGGTTACCTATTGGTGACCCGATGGTTGACCTAACCCAGTCAGCCTACCATAGTTGACTTTTTTTAATGATTTTTGGTTGCAATTTTAATTTGAATATTGGTATATTTTATATATTTTGGGATAAACTAAATGAAGCAATATGTCACCAAAGTGACCCCTTTTATGGAAATTAATTTGTCTTAAAATATAAATGGTTATGTACATGTAACTTTAGTAAATATTAACCGATCCAAAAGAAGGTTTATATTTTACAGAATTACATGTGCACTTGTCGTAATAAACTTGTGATAATTATTTAGTTTTTGACATGTGAGCAATAAATCAGCCCAAAGGAAGACTTATTATTTGACATGTTATTTTATTGTCAGTGTTTAATTACTACACCAAGGTATCACTTACAAGTTAATATTTTTGTTCAAAGACTAAATATTATGTTGTGCTCGATATCTTGTGATGGACCTTGCCTTCATTTTTAAATTAATTTTGCATACTTTAGTACTTATGTGAGTTTGTTTTTGTTTGGTTTGTTCTTTGTTCAATTTCAAGTTCTATTGCAAATATCTCAACTAGCATAAATTCAATTTTTATACTCAATGGTACTAATTTCTAGGCATGGCAAGAGAACATCATGATCATTCTTGGAGTCATGGACCTAGACTTTACTTTACAGGTTGAACAACCTGCTGCACTCACTGATAAGAGTATTTCTGATGAAAAGAAGGAGATTGAAAAGTGGAAATGATCAAATTGTATAAGTTTGATGGTCATGAGATTCCAGAAGCTTTTCTGGTCACTATGTCCAGTAAGGTTACTACGGCTAAGAGTTTCTTTAAGGAATTAGAGAAAAGTTTTGCTAAGAATGAGAAGGCTAAAACTAGTACACTTTTGGCAAACTTATCTCAATGAGATATAAAGGAAATAGAAACATAAGGGAGTAAATTATGAAAATGTCTCACATTGCTTCAAAACTTAAGGCACTCAAGTTAGATTTATCTGAAGATTTGTTAGTGTATCTAGTTTTGATATGTCTTCCAGCATAATTTAGCTAGTACAAGGTGAGCTATAATTGCCAAAGGGACTCTTGGTCCCTTAATGAGCTCATCTCATACTGTGTGCAAGAAGAGGAAAGGTTGAAGCATGAGAAGGTAGAAAGTGCTCACTTAGCCACTACCTTTAAGGACAAGAAGAAGAACAATAAGAGAAAGAAGAATAAGGAAGCTGCGAATACAACAACATAGAAGAAACAACATAAGGAACCAAATAAAGATGGTTGTTTCTTTTCCGGGGCTGTAGGTCATAAGAAGAAGGAGTGTACCAACTATCTCGCATGGCATGCAAAGAAAGGTATGCTTCTTAACTTTGTTTTTTCTAAGGTTACTTTGATTATGGTACCTAGACACACGTGGTGGATAAATTCCAGTGCAACAACTCACATCAATGTGTCTATGCAGGGTTACTTGAATTGTTGAAAGCCTAATGATGGTGAAAGATACATCTATGTTAGTGATGGCAAGTTGGTGAAGGTCGAAACAATTAGGACATTTAGATTATTCTTAAGAACTAGTTTTTATTTGGATTTGATTGAGACTTTTATTGTACCATCTTTTAGACAGAATTTGATTTCTATTTCAGCATTGGACAAGTTTGGTTATTGTTGTTTGTTTGGAAATAAAATATTTAATCTCTTTTAGAATTCAAATTTGGTTGGTTTCAGTTCTTTATCAAGTTATGATAATCTATATTTCTTTGACATGATCACTTTATTCAATGAATACTTGCATGTTAACATAATAGGTAAAAAACAATTTAACCAGTGAGACTTTAGCTTCATTATGGCATAAGAGATTAGGTTATATCTCCAAAAAAAGAATTGAGAGACTTGTGTCTGATGGCATTCTTGATCCCCTTGAATTTTCAGATTTTGATATGCATGTGAATCATATTAAGGGGAAATAAATAAATGTAAGAAGATTTGGTGCCAATAGGAAATTAGACGTCTTAGAACTAATACACATAGATATGGTGATATGGCAACCTTTATCTCATTCGTGAGAAATCGCAATTACTGGATGTGTTCAAAAGTTGTAAGGTTGAAGTTGAGAACCAACTTAGCAAAAGAACCAAAAGTGTTAGATCTGACTATGGTGATGAGTACTATGGCAGATGTGATGAATCAGGTGAACAACATTCAAGACCATTTGTGAAATCCCTAGAGGAAAGTGGTATTGTCCCACAGTACACTATGCTAAGTTCACCCACTATGAGTGGTGTTGCTGAAAGACAAAATAGAACACTTAAGGACATGGTGAGGAGTATGATTAGTCATTCCACCTTACCAAAATCACTCTTGGGAGAGGCATTAAAGACTGCAGCATATATACTCAATAGAGTTTCAACTAAGGCAACTAAAAAGACTCCTTATGAGCTTTAGACAGGCAAGAAGCCTAGTTTAAAGCATTTGCATATTTGGGGATATCTAGCTAAGGCAAGACCTTATAAGGCAAATGAAAAAAAACTAACCTAAGAACTATTAGTTGTTATTTCATTGGATACTCTGAAAGGTCCAAGGGTTACAAATTTTATGATCCCATGACTAAATCTATTTCGAGATAGTTAATGCCCAGTTCTTTGAGGACGTCAAGTTTGTGAGGGGAGAAAGAGTTAGGGACTTTGTCTTTGAAGAGAAATATGTTGATATTCCTTCAATTGCCATTGATAATGATTGAGAACAGCCTCTTATACCTAACAATGTTCAAGAAGCAACACCGAATCAAGACCATGTCATTGAACTCCCATTCAAGTTCAAGAAGTTATTTCAGAAGAACAAACTCTATCACTTCAAGAACCTATGCCATTAAGGAGATCCACTAGAGAGAGAAGAAGTACAGTGCTAGATGATTACATTGTGTTTCTCCAGGAACATGAGGTTAACATTAGAGTGATGGAAGATGATCCAATCAACTTCTATCAAGCCATAGAAAGTTCTAACTCTCAAAAGTGGATTGATGCCATGAATGAAGAGATTAAGTCCATGAAGGACAATGACATATGGGACCTTGTCCCATTGCCTAAAGGTGCGAAACCCATTAGTTGCAAATGGATATTTAAAACCAAGAAGGATTCGAAGGGCAATATGGAGAGCTATAAGGCATGTCTTGTTGCTAAGGGCTTCACACAAAAGGAAGGCATCGATTATAAAGAGACTTTCTCTTCAATTTCATCAAAAGACTCTTTCAGGATTATAATAGCTTTAGTGGCACACTTTGATCTTGAGTTACATCAGATGGATATCAAGACTGCATTTCTTAATGGCAACATTGATGAGACAATTTATATGGTGCAACCAGAATACTATGTGTCGAGTGATACAAAGTCAATTGTTTGCAAATTAAAGAAATCCATCTATGGATTTAAGCAGGCGTCTCGTCAATGGTATTATAAATTTTACCAAGTCATTATCTCATTCAGTTTTGAGATGAATGTGGTTGATGATTCTATATACCACAAGTTCAATAAGAGTAAGCACATTTTTTTGGTTTAATATTTCAATGACATACTAGTTGGCAGCCATGATATAGGCTTGTTGCATGAAACTAAGAGATTTCTAGCATTGCATGAAACCAAGAGATTTCTTGCAAGAAATTTTGAGATGAAAGATCTTGGTGATGCAACTTTTGTTTTAGGAATTTAGATACCTCGAGATTGTTCTCGAGGTATCCTTGGATTATGATAAAAGGCCAACATCGAAAAGGTTCTCAAGAGATATGGCATGTAGGATTGCAAACTAGGTGATACCCCTGTGGCAAAAGGAGACAAGTTTAGTCTTAAATAGTACCCCAATCTCGAGGTATCCTTAGATTTTCATAAAAGGCTTACATTGAAAAGGTTCTCAAGAGATATGGCATGTAGGATTGCAAACCAGGTGATACCCCTATGGCAAAAGGAGACAAGTTTAGTCTTGAATAGTGCCCCAAGAATGCTTTTGAGGAAAAGGAAATGCAGAAGATTCCTTATGCGTCAGCGGTAGGGAGTCTAATGTATGCTCAGGTTTGTACACGTTTGGATATTGCTTACATTGTTGGAATGTTAGGCAAATATTTGAGCAATCTAGGAATGGATTATTGGAAAGTAGCCAAACGAGTCATGCGGTATCTATAGAGAATAAAACATTACATGCTCACATATAGGAGGTCGGATAAGCTAGAGATCATTGGGTATTCAGACTCCGACTTTGCTGGATGCCAAGATAGTATGAAATCTACATTGAGCTATATCTACCTGCTAGCAAGAGGTGCTTTCTCCTGCAAGAGTGCTAAACAGTCTTTTATAGCCTCTTCTATTATGGCAATAAAGTTCATAGCATGTTATAAGGCATCCAATCATGGAATATGGCTACAAAACTTTGTCACTAGGCTGTGAATTATGGATGGAATTGAAAGACCACTTAAGTTATTTTGTGACAATAAGTCAACAGTCTTATATTCCAATAGCAACAGGAACTCCACGAAGTCAAAGCACATAGACATTAAGTTCTTGATTGTTAAACAAAGAGTTTAGAGTGGTCAGATGTCTATAGAGCATATTGGTACAAACTCCATCCTTGCGGATTCGTTTACTAAGGGACTACCACCCAAGGTCTTTTTGAGCACACTGCTTATATGGGTGTCATGTCATTTAAGGATATTTAGTTTTAGTAGGAGTTTGTAATTTTTGGAAGCTTTTCTTTTATAAACACATTTTTAGTTATTTCAATTTATGGATATTTTGAGGTTATTTTCTACAGAAATAAAGTCTCTTTTGGTTTATTCACACATTGATTTTGGTATGGTTTGATCTCACTAAGGTTTAAGGTGGACCAGTTGGAAATAGGCATGTTTAGATCACATCACATGTGATTTTCATGTTACACATCCATACTTGATCTATGTCATTTGGTTATGTTGATATACATGATTAGGGATGGATTTAGTTACGATATATATGTAATAAAAGTCACCCTAGTTCTATGTTGACATAACTTATGGACAAGATTATTTGAAAATGTCTTCAGTTATAATAGCAAAGATTTTAAGTTTATAAGGTATATTGTAACATACAATTATAAGGTAACATATATATATATATATATATATATGTAGTCTAAGTAAGAGATTGTTAGATTTATTGAACACTCACATATATATATATATATTAATAATAATTATATGTAAACTTACTATTATAAAAGGTTTGGCTCAAATTAAAAGTGATCTAATTGTATTAAATGGGTCTAAGTTAACTTATAAAGTATGGGTTCATATGTGTAAATACTTTATTTGTAATTTCTAATTTCATGATGAGTTAAATTAGAAATAAGAAGATTATGTATAATTGTAAAAGGGTTATGGTTCCCAAATTATACAAATGATTCTTTTTTGACATCTCATCATAAAAAAAGTGAGAATTCACTTTCTAAAAATTATATGTACTAATTTAAAAGATCAAGAACTTAGATTTAGAACCATCAGACTGAAGATTTTCAACATTATTCATGAATTTAAGTATATTTCTGCATCTAATCTATTTTTTTTTTTTTTATAATTTAACATTATATGTAGGTCACCACTTCACTCCTTTAAAAAGCCACTCCTCAAACACTATCTTTTAAGTAACAAATTCTATTTTCTCTTACATGATTTTTTTATTTTAAAAAGATCTTAAGGTAAAATAAAAAAAAGTAAAAGAGAAATAAATATAAAATAAAAAATATATTTAAAAAAAATATATTTTAATATAAATTTAAAAAATAAATAAATAATTACTAAAATAAAAAAATAATAAAGGTATAGCATCAAATTCCATTTTATCCTCTCAAAATCCGGTAGACCAGCAAAGGGTGACGCTAAACACTTGCGTTCAAGATTAAAAGCTTTGTAGGCCATCCAACCAAAAAAAAAAAAAATAATAATTGTAGGCCAAAATTTAAAAGAAGAAAAGGAAAATGGAAAGCTTGGAAAACAGTGCAACACATGGCTGACATGCAAGCACTACTTTTTGGTAATGGGTTTTTAATCATTCTGAAAAATGCTTATTTACATGTTATTTTATAATACAATACATTAATAATTATTTATTATAATATATATAATATTTTCAAAATATAAAAAATAAAAAATTAATTTAATCAAATGATATGAAAAAATTATTACCTCAACAAAATATTTATTTAAGAAAAACTATATGTGCATACTATGATCAAAAACTTTTGAATAGTCATAAAACATTTAAATAATTGTAAAATTTTTAAATCACATAATTTAGTTTGTGTATTTAATGAAATAAAAAAAAATTTAAATATTTCTTATTTAAGTTGATTTGACAATCATAAAAATTATACATAATATGTGAATTATATAAAAATGTTATATAAATAACACAACTCTTGTATGAGTGGATGTAAGATAATTAGAACAAACTAATAAAGGGCCCAACGAGATTTGAGAGGCACATAATTGTCAACTTGTGTTCCCCAAAGTGAAAACACATAAATGGGTTGGTGGTCGTTCAACTCCGGTCCTAATTATGCCTGTCCTTTGGGTACACAATAGTGAAACACAATAATTAACTAGGACTTGCTTAAAAATAGCAATCACCGCAAAAGTTGCGGCATTGAAATGGCAAACGTGGACCATAAAAGAAGCAACTATAAAAAGATAGCTATGAAATACAGTTGATTGACGATTAGATGTGTTTTTGGTCTTAATGCAACATTTTAGTAGTTGTAAAAATAGTAAAATACATATATAGATAATTTTTTTACACTCTTAATTTTACATTTTTTTTTTCTTATTCTAAATATTTCTCTATAAAAATGTGAGGAGAGTATAACTTTCCCATGTACATAAATCAATTTCCTGCAAAACAATTTCCCATGAAATAATTATTATGGCAAGAATTGGCCTTTTTTATATAATAAAAGTAGTTTTGATCGCCTGAAAGAAAATGAAAATAAAAAACTTTCAATAAATATGCAAACTAAATGTTGATAAAATTTGAAATATATTATTATCTATTAAATTTTATAATTTAATTTAATAAAATTTAATAAATTTAATAATATAAATTCTTTTACATTTATTTTATAAAATAGTAAAATAAAAAAGTGATAGTAAAAGATGTATAATTTAATTGGTTAAAATTACACTATCCCTACAAATTGGTCGACGTAACACTAGCCCTAAAAGTTTTAGTTCCGCCTGTGCAGAGTGTGTCAGTCAAACAAACCAAATTTCTTAATAAAAGGGAAGCCACGTTTTGTTTCTAATAAATCCATCTTCCACGCCATTGATTACCCAAATCCATGTTCATGAAATAGACATCTCTACTTCATCTTTTCTTTTCTTGCTTATTCAATCTCCTCCATCGTCTTTTTGGAAAGATAAGCGCAAATTATCGAACTTTGATTAAATTAATTTGTTTGAATTGGCATTCATACAAAAAACTTTGTTTGAATTGAATGAGCATAAGTGAGAGTCACCCCTGCATGAGAAGCAAGCGCCACCTAATGCTCTAAGCGCATTTCTTGGTTAAGACCGAAATGGAGACCCTAATTGTGAGGATTACAGTTCTGACAAATGTAGCATATAGCTCGTGGCATTGGTTCCTCACTGATTGAAAAGCAATGGCCTGTTTTATATATAAGAAAAGATACTCTCATAAATCAATTTTGACAAATGTAGCATATAGCTCCTGGTATGTAAAATGACAAATTTATTTTTTCTTATAATTCAGAATATAAAATTTAATAGTTAAAATTATCTTAAATGAAATTTTTATAAATTTAAGTTTCTAAAAATAGATGGACTGTTTAGAGATACATACTAATGAAAATTGGGGAAAAATTTTGGAGCCCAATGATTAGTTAGCTGTTTGTTCATCGACCATATTAATGCATACTATAGGTTTTACTGTGTTAGTATAAATTGTCAAATTTTAAAGTGCTAAAGTGTAATTTATCCCATATAATTTGCTGTTAACATTAATCATAAGATGGCCAAGAACACTTTTGATTTGATAAAAAAAAAAAAAAAAGGATGAAAACAAAATACTCACAAATTCATCTATTGGTAAAACTATGTTGCACTCACGGATTTGGATCAATTACAGTCACTTAGCAACTGCATGCAGTAACTTAAGAAAGAGATTGGAAGAAATTCAAAAGAGTTATGAAGTGTATGAAAGAAAATATTGAGATGCACATTAAAAAAATTAGCTAATGTTATCAACTGTATAAGATCCAATTGTAAGAAATCTAATCCCACACTCACTAATCACTCAATATATGGCCCTACTCCGAAAGTATATATAGATATATCCTCCACTTTCAATCTCTTTCCCTCAAAAAAATAATAAAAAGCACATAGACAACCCTATTCTGGGCAAAGTGAATAAATTAATTAAAAATTAGTATGGCTACAGTGCATGCACATTGGTGATGTTTATTTCTGTGCATTGAAGTTGAGAGGTTTGATGACTTCATCTTCTAATTAATCCCCATCTTTGATAAAAAGTGGTTGCTTAAAAGTTCTTATGAACAGTATAAAAGATAAGCCGTGATCAATTTATTCTTTTTGTTCTTTCAAAAGTCCATATGTTGGCTGTATCATTCATATTCCTGTTTTTGCTTGTCAAGTTTCTGTATATTCTTCGTTGAACAATATAATACAGCCAACTAGAATGGCATATATATGGATACTGTTGATAGTGAAGATTGTCGATTACAAAGCTTCTAGAATGGCATAATAAAATCAACACATACGTTGAAGAAGAAGGTCGGCCTTGAACTTAATGTTGCTAGTGCATAATTGCAAATATCACCAAAGTGGGAAAGTGGCAAAGGGGTCCAATATTTATAGAAAATTATGAATAAAAAAGCTCTACCTTTGACTGTATGATATGTCTATTCATGAATTTCAGTGGAGATGAATACTAAAGGAAGAGAAGAGGCTTTTTGTCCCCTAGTACAAATTTAGAAGTAATTTACTTAAATGGGTCAAATTTAAAGTTATTTTTCAAAGGTAAGCATTGTTGACTTTGGATAAGTTTATGGTGCCACAGGTGGCGTTAATACCACAAGCAAAATGTAAAATATGAGCCATCTCTATATTAATGTATAGATCCATGGGCACTACTTAACTAAAGTTAGCTTGAAAGGTGAATTAAGGTTTGTGTTTTAAAAATCATATCGATATGCAAATCATTTTTGAAGGTGATCACAGTTAGATTGGTACAATATTTGAAATTAGTAGTCAAACTAAATATGTCATAAATTATAAATCCTTAATTTAGTCTGGAATCTAAAAAAAGAAATAAAATAATAATAAAACCCAAAAATAAAAATGAAACCATAATTAGGCTTTAAAATTTTTCTACTTAATTAAAAAATTTTCAGGATTTAGAATTAGTAGAAGTTAAAGGATCTAAGAATATTTTTGGGGTCGTCTGGATTTAATTTTTTTTGTTTTTATTACTATTTTTGTTAAAAATTAAATAAAATAGAAGAAAAACAAAAATGGTGAAAAAATGAAAAAAAAAAATCCTGTAGAAGATAGGATGAGGGACCAATTCCCCTTCATGTAAAAAAAGAAACGCACTCCCAACACACAGAAAAAAGGACACACTGTGAGCAAAGAGGGAGGCATCAAAGGGAGAAGAAAAACATGATAGTGAAGAAAGAGAGGGTGAGGGAGGGGAAACTCACTTTGAAAAGAAAGCACACACACAGTGAGGAAAAAAAAATAAAAAATGCTCACTACAAAGAAGGGAGAAAAACACGAGTGTAGAGAAGTTTCCTAAGAGTGGGACGCGCACTAATAGCAGAGAGAGGCACACAAGGAGTGAAGGGAGCTTAGAGAGTGCATGCATACAGTGTAAGGGTGTACATGGGTCAGGTTTGGACTATGTTAAAGAAATAATTTTAATCAGGTTGAAAAAATTTGAGTTTGAAATTTTTTATTTGAATCTAACTAAAAATATGTATGGGTTGAGTTCGGGTTGGTCGGATCTTGGTTGAGTTGTCAAGTTCATGTGTGTTTTTGCTAGTTAATTTGGGTTTGGGTTGGGTTTGATAGAGAAAACATAACCCATTATTGATTGAAATATGTTGTCATGGGTCAAGGGTTGGGTTTAGGTTGCTTTAGATCAGGACCCCCGCTAGAATATGACACCCTGAATATTGTCTTCCGCCACTCGGTTCCACCATAATCTAGTGTCTCTAGAGGTCCCAACATTGCCACTGTGACATTAGAGCCAACGATTCAAGCATTGTACATCGAGTAACCCATTGCTAGTTTGTCCCCATTTGGTGTTCGCATAAGTGGACCTGTTCTCCACACACTGCTGTGACTTGTGACTAAGGTAATGTAGACATCATATTTTATCTGATTTACTTTTTAATTTAATTTAAATAAAAGTTAAACTAAATCCGAAATCCAAACCCAAAAATCAAGAAAGAAAATAAAATTTAAACTCAAAATTAAAAATAAACCCAAAAACAAAATAAAATTAAACCTAAAAATGAAATGAGCCCAAATCAAAATTAAAACCAAAACCCCAAAATAAGCTAAAAAAAAAAAGTCTTAAAATAAAAATTAGAAAAATAAAAATAATATGAAAACCAAAAGATAATTAAAAGAATGTGAAGAGAAGAGATAAAATAAATTCAAGATCTGATAGAGATAACACTTAATCATCAAAGATAAAAGACAATAAAAGATAAAAAATAATAAAAGATATAGGAAAATATTAAGAGAGAGAAAAAAAAAGAGACAAGAAAGATAATAAAAATAAAGAAATAAAAAAATAGAAGATAATTAAAAGTAAAGAGTTAGAATTTAGGTAGGAAAATAACCCAAAACACCACTATAAATACACATATAGAATTTTCATAAAAGGGGCCTTCAACTTTTTAGCCTTATACTTAGGCATTAAGCTCATATATTGAATCAAGGAATCTCCATCATACACTACTAGCTACATGTTTAAGCACTGTTGTTCAAAGTATTTTCACGTGAAGTAGAAGATCAAGAGGTAAAATTTGCTTAGGTGAGTTTATAAGACTCTTTATTGTTTTATTTTATCTTTAACATGACATATTTTTTGTTAATTGTATAACTATTTGAATATATAAAATTTGCATAGTGCACAGCCTGTGTGGTGAGAGGGAGAAATATAATATAGGTTGAGTTAGAAGGAATATTTAGATTCTTAAGGTTTTCTCTTTTTTCTTTTTTAAAGTAGTTAGATTGAAGATGTAGAAAAAAGAAATAATAGCGGTCTCAAAAAAATAAAAATTATTTCATAGATGAATTCTAGATTTTTCACAATTATAAGTTTTTTATGAGTTAGATTTAATAAAAGTAGATGAATCTAAGACTATTTTTTTTATATGATAAATTTTTGTTCTAAAATTTTTAAATGTAAAAAATATAAATAAGAAACAAAGAGGTCAAATGACTGGTTACTTTTTTTTTGGCTTCTCATTTTTTATTATTTTTTATTTCCTCTTTTGTACTTAAGGCCATCATTTCTTTCTTTTTTATGCTTTTTTTTTAGTAAAAGAGAAATTTTAAAGGTAAAAAAAAAATTTTCAATTATTTTTATGAAAATTTCTCTTGAAAGGAGTAGAAAATTTTTCAAGGAAATTATTTTTTAAAAAATATAAAAACTCCAATTTAGAATAGGAAATAAATTTTTTTTAAAATTATTATTTTAAAACTCTAATCTAAAATAAGAAAGAAATTTTTTTCAAATTTGTTTTAAACTTCAATCTAGAAGAGGAATAAGATTTTTCTTAAAAGTTATTTTAAAAATTTGATCTAGAATAGAAAGAAAATTTTTTAAAAATTATTATTTTTAAAACTTTGATTTGGAATGGATCGAAAATTTTCTTCCAAATTATTTTAATCTAAAATCTTAATTTAAAATAGGCAGGATTATTTTCAAGATCTTGATTTTTAAAATTTTTTTAAATCAATATAAATTAAATATGATAAATTAATTAAATTATTTTTTTAATAATAAAAAAGTGTTTAGAATGTAATACTTTTTTTAAAATGTAACTAACTCTCGTACCTAATTTTTAAAATATAAATAATTTTTAATTAAATATCCAATATCACCTTAAGTAATTTAAATTAGTAGTAATTCTAATTTAAAAAGGAGGGTTGATAGGTATGTACCCCAATCTCGCCCGTATCGCCGTGCAAAGAAAATGTGAATCCTAGTTTATGGTTGGGTTCTAAGTATGGTACTGAATCTTAGAATGTGTATGTGGCATGATTGAGTACAACATGTATGTATCTATCTCTATGTATTTTGTGACTTATCGTTTTTGGAAGGAGAAAGAGAGCATCATGCTCTCTTTGTTCTGCAGCATTGTCAGATTCTGGCGATGCTGTGATGGTCGTCGCTGTACAGTATTTTTTTTGGTTTTTAATAAAGAGAAAAAACTTTTTAAAAAACAAATAAATAAAATAAAATAAAAAATAACCCATGAATGAACTCAAAAACTTTTCTACTTATTTATGAATTTTTCAAATATGAAAATGGTAAAAGTATGAAGATTCAAAGGTATTTCTTAGATATTGTGTTGGTAATTTTTTTTTATTATCATCATTCTTGTTTCTAAAAATATAAAAAAGAATTATTTTCAAACAATGGGGTGCAATGCTGGTTTGGGCTCCCAGTATATACTTTTGTTTCTTTAAAATGGAGAGTTTTAAGGGAAGAAAGGATATCAAGTTTGGGCTCAGTTGGGCTCAACTAAGGCCAATCCAAGAGTGACTTTTTTTTCAGACAAACAAAATGCCTTTAGAAAAGAGAATGAAGGAGGCCCAAACAAATAAAAAAGTCTTATTTGCAAAATAAAAGAGGATGGGTAGGTCCAAATCATAATACATTTTAAAATAAAAGGTTTTTTAAAGAAAAAAGAAGTGTGCTGTTTGAAAGAAGAAATGAAAGAGAGAGAATTTTTTAAAATAAAAATGAGAAAAAACTCTTATAGAAAAAAGAGGAGTTTTAAAATAGGAAAAGTGTGGGATTAATTTAATTGGGCTTTTTGCTGGGCTTGATTTGATTTGTGATGGGGTTTGATGTTAAGAATTGAAAATGAGATTTTAGTGCACATTACTTTATCTCAATTTATTCCTTTGGGTTAATTTCTTTTATCATGACTTGATATGAAAAATATTGAATTGCCCCAAAATTTTTAGAAATGAATTTTGGAAATAAAGAAAATGTCCTTTTTCACTTGAAATTACAAGATTAATTAAAATTCAAGGAAGGGGTTGAAAAATTGCAATTAATAATTTTGATAATTTCCATTATTTTGTCCCCTCTCAAAATCATATGATTCTTCCCGATGATGATTTTTGGGAATAGTTAATGAATACAACTATTTTTCAATTATTTTAAGAATGATTACATTATGTATCTTCCAAGAAATTGATGGGTCCCGTTGATGTGATCGTTAGGAATCACCATCTTCCAAGATTTTCTTAAATCTTAATAAATTGCCAAAGTGGTTTTTGAAAATAGTTGTTGAATACAACGATTTCTCAATTATCCTTAAGGTGATCATGTTATGGGTCCTACAAAGAGATAGATGGGGTCCCACTAATGTGATTAATAAAATTCATCATTCTCACCTAACAAAAATCCAAAATACCCTGGAAAATCCTAGTCAAGCCAGGTGCCTATTTTAGATTCAATCTAGTTGAACAAAGCTTAGTGAAGAGAGGTTTCCTTTTTTTAAAAAGAACTTAATCTAGTTGAGTAAATTGTAGTCAAGCTAGGTATTCTCTTTTTAATCCTAAAGGTCCTAGTCAAGCTAGACATTAAGATTTCCCTTTCTAGAATAATGGTTGCAAACACCACTTACTAATGGCGTCAATCATGGATTACCCTAGATCACGTGACAGACCAACTATGGAATATAACAAAATGAAAAAAATATTTTACAAGGTTGGAAACATAGTTTGAAATTATAAAGAAACAAAACACAAATATGCTATTGAAAGGGTATTGTAGGGTGCCAACACTTCCCCTATGCACAATCAACCCTAACCTTGTTTTTTGTAACATTGACATAATTTTTTGGTGTCTAATCTCATCATTTCACTCTATTGGCGATTCCTTGGTTTTTCAAAAATCCTTATTCTCAAAATTGCACTTTTTATTGTCTCTTCGTATCGTGATATTAACAACTTGGTGACTTCGTTAGAGAATTTAGAAGGTTTGGCCATACAAATTGATATTTGCTGCTATTTCATTTCATTTTTGTGTTTGGGTGAAATGTATGGCTTATTTGTGCTTTTATATGCTTGCCATTGTGATGTTATCTGAGGTCTATTGACTTATTTTTTCTTGCAATATTATCTTTACATATATGGGTTGATTGGCTAGATGATTGTTTTGCAAGTTGTGAGTGAGCGTTTTGTTTTATGTGCATATCTTAGAAAAGGGGAGGTCATGACCCTTGAGGTTTGCATCCAAGCTCCATAGGAACTCTTAGGCTAGAAAGGGCATAATAGGGTTAGCCTTTGTAAGATCTTTAGTCCCCATGTAGATGCTTGAAATACCCTCACTCAAATTGGTCCTCTCAAAGGACAATTTGGAAATGGAGAAATGAACTTAGGATTTACCCTAATCTAAGCACAATGGAAAATTTTTTGTACTCTTTATTTGGCATTGCATATTTTATATTTTGCATCTACATTCTCAACATTTTTTAGGTGAGGAACCTCTCATTACACTTACCACAATTGCATGCATAAGCACTCAATTTGAGCTTTTCTTTCCTCTAGGGTAACTTTGGTTTTAGTTTGACTTTGCCAATGTTAGTTCTCCACTTTTGCATCTCATGCATTGCATCCTTGCATGACACCATAGCATAACACTATTGCATTATCATTTGCTTCAAGTAATTAACTCTTTTCGAATTTTGCTTCCATATCGTAGAAAGCTCAACAGTGATAAGTCATGGATGAACAACAACTTAAGGAAACTATTAGCAAGGTGCAACAAGAGATTAACAAGATGAAAGGTTAGATGTCTACGGTTTTGGGTTTCTGCCATCTATGGCTATCCTTGTCAACACTTTGCAAACTCCTTCCTATGGTAAAGGGATTAGGAGTGCCATTGCAAATTTCTTGCACTTAGCCATTGTAGGAGAAGAGGTTGGGAATAGCAATCGAGACTAGATGATTAATCAATCTAGTGATTAAGAATCCCCCTCTTAAAGAGCATACCATATGCCAAAAAGAAGTAGAGGTTCATGTAGGGCAGCATGGCAAAAAGTTGAAAGGAAAAACTAGGAATAAAAGGGGCATAAACCTACTTTTGAACCACCTTACCAAATACCGTGAGGGAACATAACCTTCCAAGTGCCACTTGCACAATTTAATCAACCACAATGTTGTCGACTAGTCTAGCTTACATACCCACCACTACCTAGGCAATCACCATCAAACTACCACCCATCTTTCCACTACCAAATGCAAAATGAGAATAAGGCCAAGTCCTTTCTTCACAATATCAATAAGTTGCTTAATAAGTGCCCTAGTACTAGTCATTGACTCTTAAACTACAAGTACCACCCCAATATCAGCAATAAGTGTTGCTCCTATACCAATCACATCACTCACCAAATGTACAATGTAACAATTAAGGAAAGAAATCTCCTCATTTTGATCCTAATCCCATTTCCTATTCTAAGCTCTTATCCTATATTTTGCAAGGGAATATGATATCTTTAATTCTACTATAGTCTTTTTAATCTCCCTAGCTAGAGAGGTGTGATAAAAGTGTCCACTTGTGCATATTATGTTTGGACAAAGGAGCATACAATGGAGGATTTCAATGCTTTCAAGAAGAAGTTCCAAGGTTTAATTCATGTGAAACGGTTAAACTTTGGGTTAGTAGTGGGGGCACCGATTACAAGTCCTAGCCTACCACTAAACCAAGAGCTTGGGATTGGAGAGTAGTAATTGGTTTGAGATAATGAGTGGCTATAACTATGCACCACCTACTATAAGCTAGACGATTGAAGTGTTTCCTATTTTTCTTTTTGTTTTATTTTATGTAGTCTCATGGCATTTGCTAATGGCTTAACCCAAGGCTTTAGCAAGGACTTTGTATGGGCTTACTTTTGAATTCAATAAAATGCCAGCATAATAAATGCATTGCCTTTCATCCCATCTCTATCCTTGTTTTTTTATTTTATGTTTTTATCACTTGTATTAAGGATAAAGTTTCTCTATAAAACAATGAGTAAGTAATAAGTGATGGACCCCAAAATGAGCAGTATCATTGACCTCAATGAACCAATATTGGGGCAATTTGGATTATTTTTATTCTATTTGTAATTTCATTGTTGATGCCAAAGAGCAGTAAACTAATGAAAGGATTTCTTAATTTTATCTTGGTTAAATCCAATTGCCAATTATAAAATTGTTTGCCTGGCAAAATACTCAATTCTCTTGGATGACTGAGTGTATTTGGTGGGAGGGTGAGCTAGCTCATAATTGTGTTGTAAGGAAGTAGATAACCTGAAACTTGTTTGAATACATCTCAATGCAATTTTTTAGGCACCACATCAACTAAATAAGTGATTTAAGCTATCTTTGGATTATATGGGTCTTTTAAGACAATCCTAACATCAAAACTTTTTGTAATCACTTACTTGAGCTTAAAGAGGATGGCAGGACCACTATTAAACTTCCTTTCTTTGACCCTTGTCAACTTTAACTTTTTAGCCTAGAAAACCATGATTTTACCCCTAGTGAGAGCTAAAAGGAACACTTAAGTTGTCAAGGACAAGGAATGCTATTAGGTTGAGAGGAAGGATCAAGAATCTTCTTCCTATTGGTCAAGCCCTAGCCACATAAGAGGCAAAGTATAATTATGAGAAATTTAGGAAAAAAGACTCGATAAACCATGGAAAAGAGAAAAGAGGAAAAGGGGATAGCCCAAAAAGAAAAGAAAAAAGAAAGAAAAAGAAATGGGCAAAAAGAAAAAGGAACTAGATCTCTCCCTAAGCGAACAAGATCCTTAAAGTCCTAAAAGGGAAAGAGAAAAATGAGACATCATGTGCTCAAAACATTGTGATCTCCTTATCTACTAAACTTTTATTCCTTTCATTCTAAGTCATTACTTAAGCCTTATATTATTTTGGATAATAAAGAGAATGAATTCAGGAAAACTCTTTCAACATTTCTTTGCTCGAGGGTAATTGAAATTCAAACTAGGGCAATAACTAAGAGGTAAACCTAAATATGAAAGACACATCTCTAAAGAGTTGGGAGATAAAAAAAAAAAAGAGTTACAGAAGTAACTTTGATCCCACAACGATAGTGATGATAAGTTACCAAATCCTAGGTTTTAAACGTACCACTCCCAAGGTGTGTGACACTTTGATTCGCTCATAGTTGGGGCAACTAGTCATAAGTCCACCTATTGTTCCCACCTCTAAATGATTAAAGTACTTAGTTTCATATCCTTCTCCTTAGTTTTTCTTCTTGCTATTTTCCTAAAATACATTCTTGTGCAAAGCAAAGGGTGTCAGGTGTCTATAAAGGATGTTAATCAAGCAAGTACTTCTTAGAGACCAAGATATGAGTTCAAGAGTTGGCAAACCTTTGGCGAAATGGGAAAAGAATGGTTTAGAGTCGTGTTTCCCTCACTTGATGAATGAAATGTGTCATGAGTGAAGGTTGAAAGTGTCACACACTTAATTCCTAGAAAGTAGAGGGATATCGAGCTTGTTTAAGGGGTGTATTAAAAGAGGTTAACCTAGCTATGTGAATAGAGAAAAAGAAAAGCAAAGGATGGTGTCCTTGTGAATAAGAAGTGGAAATTGAGGCAAAGATTACATCAAGGATTTTGTGATGCTAGGGGTAATTTTCCTTGATTAAAGGAGTAAGCCAAAACAGATTCAAGAGTGATAAAGCTGGCTTATCCATAATTTAGCCTCAAGAACTTCTAGAGGTTATGGGAGCAACATTAATAAAGGTTTTTACACAAACCCATGGAGATTCATCATACCTCCTTATATGTCAGCTTGCCACATCATGATAGTATTGCATTACATCTTTGGCATCAAAGTCAATTTTGTTTCAATGCATTGACCTAACATGAAATCCATCATATGCCAAGCAGATTATCATTTTGTGATTTTCAATCAATTAAAATCGACTTATGTTAAGTGTATCATTGATTTTCAAGGAATCATATGTCTAGCATATTATTAATTTTCAAAAAAAATTGAAACTCTTTTGCATGTCAAGCATGCCATTTCAAAATTTTCATGTGTCAAGCACATTGCTTTTGGTTTTCAAGAAATCAAAATTTTTGCATGTCAAGCATGCCACTTTGATTCTTAAGAAATCAAAATTTTTATGTGTCAAGCACATTTTCAAGACATCAACTTTTCATGTATGGGACAAATTACATTGATTTAAAAAAAATCAAAATTTTTGCATGTCAAGCATATTGACCAACGATTCTCAAGAAATCAAATTAATTATATCAAGCATGTTACTCTAATTTTAAGACATCAAAATTTTTATGCATCAAGTCTACTATAGGATTTTTAAAAATTAACCCTTTGCAAGTCATGCATGCCACCTTAGTATTTTCAAGAAACCAACTTTTTTATGTCAAGCATGTTATCATTTCAAGATAGAATGTTTCACACACCATGTGCATTATCATGTCAAGCATGTCATCAAAATCAAATCTTCATATGTCAAGCATGTCATGATTTTCTAGAATTCAAACAAGTGGTGTATAAGTATTCATGGCCTTCAACATCTCATGCATGATTAACATCTCATTATGTTAGGAGATGCCCTGCACCAAACCTCACCTTCCAAGTAAACCCCTCCCCACATTCCAATGGGACAAATATTTTCAAATTTGGCCCACAACTAGGCAAATTCTCTAATGCGGCCAGCATCATTCAAGACATATTTACCAAGTCCTTAAACCCTAATTTCTAAAAGTCAAACTTTAAAACCCAAGTTTTCTTAGGTTATCGAACTTTGATACCTTCAAGGTTAACCCCTTTGTGTCAAGCACATTAGGATGTCAAACATACTATTTTAGGTCAAGCCCTTTTGCATTTAGCACATTAGCATATCAAGCATGTCATTTTAGGTTAAGCTTTTTTGTGTCAAGCACGTTAACTTATTAAGCATGTTATGTTAGGTCAAGTCTTTTTGTGTTAAGAACATTAGCATGTCTGTTTAGGTCAAGCCCTTTTGTTTCAGACATATTAGCACATCAAGCATGTTAGTTTAGGTTAGGACTTTTGTGTCAAGCACATTAACATCCATATCATTTTAGGTCTAACCTTTCATATGTCAAACACATTATTAGTTCAAGCATGTTGTACAACCCAACAACTCAACATCTAGATTGACTTTGTTTGCATTTGCAACCAAAAAACCTTGAAAGGGAGATTTTCTAGTCCTCAGTGAAGCTTTAAATCTTCATGGCAGGTATGGTCCTTGTTTGGTTAAATTGATCACGTAGTGTTGCAAGTTAAGTCTAGGATCAACCTTGGGCCATTTTTGTAGACATCCCAGTTGGTAGATGATTTCTATTTGGTTTAAATTGATCTTGCAGTGTTGTGAGTCAAGCCTAGGATTAACCCGAGGTCATTTTTGTAGACATCCAGTTGGGTGATGATCTTTATTTTTTAAATCAAACTCGTAGTGTTGCAAGTTAAGCCTAGGATCGACCTTAGGTCATTTTCATAAACATCTAGTTAGGTGGATGATGTTTATTTGGTTAAATAGATCTCATAGTGTTGCGAGTTGAGCCTGTGAGCAACCCTAAGTCATTTTCATAAACATCCAAGTTGGTTGATATCTGTTTGATTAAATTGATCTCTTAGTGTCACAATTTGAGCTTAAGGTAAGCCTAAGGCAAGCTTTAGGTTGTTCTATGGACATCTTGAGTGAATGTTCTTTCCCTTAAATTAAATCAATCTCATAGTGTCACAAAGTGAGAGTGGGGTGAAACCCACGTTACAGTGTCAAAGTCCTGATCCCATAAGAGCAAGTACATTCCTCGTCAAATAAATCTTGAATTTTGGATTCGTACCTAGCGGTAGAATCCAAGTAGTCTTGTACTTTGGTACTGGCCAACTTAGTGTTTATTTACCTTTGTCCATCTTCCTATTCTTAGAAAATGAGCAAATGTAGTAATCGTAGACCCCTTATTTAATCCATAACCTAAAAAATGTAATAAAATAATAATGAACCCCAAAATAAAAAAGAACCCATAATTGGCTTTGAAAATTTTTCTACTTAATTAATAAATTTTTAGGGTTTAAAACTAGTAAAAGTAAAAGGGTTTAGAGGTATTTTTGGGTCCTTTAAAGGTAAGGGTTTTCTTTTTATTATATTCTTGTTAAAAAAATAAAAGATAGAAGAAAAATGAAAATGATAGTGAAAGGAAAAAAAAAGTAAAAAATCCCATAGAAGATGGATAAGGAACCTATCCCCCTTCATGAAAAAATGGAAATTTACTACCAACACAAAGAAAGGAACACACATTGAGAGCAGAGAGAGGAGGCATCTATGGGGAAAACAAAACACAACAGAGAAAAAAGAGATGGTGAGGGAAGGGAAACTCACTTTGAAAAGAAAGAACATACACATTGAGGAAAAAAGAAATGCTCACTTAATAGAAGGGAGAAACATACAAGTGCATAGAAGTTTCCTAAGAGAAGTACACACACTAAGAGTAGGGAGAGACACATAGGGAGTGATGGGAGCTTGAAGATTGCATGCACATAGTGGGATGTTGAAGAGAAGGACCCTTGCTAGACTGTGATACCCCAAATATCGTCTCTTGTCACTTGGTTCCACTATAACCAAATGTCATAAGAGGTTCTAGCATCACCACTAAGCCATTAAAACCAATCACTGAGGCTCTTTAGACTGAGCAAGCCATTGTTGATTCATCCTTGTTCATGCAAGTGAAGCTGTTCTCCATGTACTGTTGTGACTTGTGACTAAAAGGTAGGTACCTTGATCTCACCCCATAGTGCTATGCAACAAAAGTGTGATGCCTCAGTTTATGGTTGGGTTTTGAGTATGGTACTAAGTCTTAAGATGTCTAGTGGTATGATTAACTACATGTATGTATCTTTTTCTCTGCACTTGGTGGCTTTTTTGCCTATTTCAAAAGGATTTTGGCAACACTATGATGGTCGTTGCCACCAGTGGAGTTGCATGCAGTGACATGAATCACTGCTGGCCTATGAATCTTTGTTGCAAAGACAAAACTTTGTCTTAGTTATAGAAACAAAATATACAATATTTTTCATTTGTAATAAGAAAGAATCTTTTTTAAAAAAATAAATAATTAGTTTGTGAATGAATTCAAAATATTTTCTACATAATTATGAATTTTTCAAAGACTACAATTCATATGTTGGTAAGTTTTTTCCTATTGTCATCATTTTTGTTTTTTTAAAGAAAGTTATTTTTTTCAAATAATGGGGTGCAACACCTGTTTGGGCTCCATGAGCCTAAACTAGTATATACATTTGTTTCTTTAAAAAGGAAAAAGAGTTTTAAGGGAGGAAAGGATTATGAGGTAGTTGAGCCCAAACTGAAAGTGATTTTTGTAAAAAATAGAAAGGGCTTTAGAAAAGAGTATGGAGGAGGTCCAACCAAAGAGAAAAAGGTCTTATTTCAGAAAAAAGGGATGGAGTAGGCTCTAAACAAAATGCATTTTAAAATAAAAGGTTTTCTAAGGGAAAAAAAATGGTGTTGTTTAAAAGAAAAAAAGAAAGAGAGAGAATTTTAAAAAAAAAAAATTAGAAAAGAACTTCTATAAAAAAGAGGAGTTTTTAAAATAGGCAAAACGTGGGAGCAATTTAATTGGGCTCTGGTTGGGCTTGATTTGATTTGTGATAGGCTGGATGTAAATACTTGAAAATGAGATTCTTGTGGACATTGCTTTATCTCAATTTATTTCTTTCCTTGCTAATTTGCTAATTTCCTTTAATGTGACTAAATGTGGAAATTCTTGAATTGCCTTAAAATTTTAGAAATAAAAAGTATCCTTTTTCACTTCAAATTGCAAGGTTTATTCAAATTCAAGAAAGAGATTCCAAATTTGCAATTAATCATTTTGATAATTCACATTACTTTGTCTACTCTCAAAATTAAAAGATTCTTCTTAACAATGATTTTTTGGAATAGTTAGTCAACACAACTACTTCTAAATTATCTTGAAGGTGATCATATTATAGATCTCACCAAGAGTTTGATGGGGTCTCATTGACGTGATTATTAGGAATCACCATATCTCAAGATTTTCTTAAATCTTAATGAATTCCCAATGATGAATTTTGAGAATAGTTAGTGAATATGACAATTTCTCAATTATCCTGAAGGTGATCACATTATGCATCTTAGTAAGAGATTGTGGGGCCTTGCAAATGTGATTATTAAAATTTTTCATTCTCACCTCATGGAGATCCAAAATACCTTCGGAAATCTTACTCAAGCTAGGTGCACTTTTTTAAATCAATCTAGTTAAATGAGCCCTAGTCATGATAGGTT
The DNA here is from genome assembly GCA_037013595.1 of Dicorynia guianensis. Taxonomy (NCBI): domain Eukaryota; kingdom Viridiplantae; phylum Streptophyta; class Magnoliopsida; order Fabales; family Fabaceae; genus Dicorynia; species Dicorynia guianensis. The sequence goes on from JASUAB010000010.1 coordinate 6,914,050, forward strand.
TCCATTTTAAAAAGATCAAACTCAATCTAATTAAATAAATCTTAGTCAAGATGTGTATTCTCTTTTTAATATAAAAGGTCCTTGTCAAGCTAGATATGAAGATTCTCCTTTCATGAATAATGACTTTAAACACTAGTTACTAATGGCATTAATCACGAATTGCCTTAAATCACATGAAAGACCAATAGTAGGGAAAAACAAAATAAAAATCATTTGCAAGACATAAAACACAATTTGAAACCAATAAGTAACAAAACACGAATGTGATACCAAAAAGTCACTATAGAAGGCTAACACCTTCCCTATGTGTAACTAACCCTAAAACCCATTTTCTATAGAGCAGACTATAATTTGTCTTATGTTTGATCGCATCATTTCACTTTAGATAGGTGGCAACTCCTTTTTTCTTTCATGAAATCTTATTTACAAAACTACTTGTTTTTTATTCACTTAGTTAAAAAATTATAAAATGTCATTAAAGAACTTATTGATTTACCCTTGTCAAATTAAGGTGAATTTGAATACAATCAAGTGTGTGCTTTACAAAAATTATGGATTTGATGGTCATTTTTATAACTATCTTTTGTGTTCTCTTCTTTTTCCACCCACCATTGGCCATATGTGTGACTTGGATAATAAAATTTCTAGTTGTGTTGTGGTGAACTGGTTGGGTTGGATTGAGATCGGTACTGGTTTTGACTGATTCAACCAGTTTATTGGATTTAAGTACCAATCTAAACTATTCTTTGGTCAATCATCAGTTGATTTGTCAAACTAGTTAGTCTAGTTCGATTTTAAAACATTGATTACAATTTCACCTTGTTTTATTTAATATTTTGATCCCACAACTCATTATATATATTTTTTTATAAAAACTAAATTAGAAGTCCTAATTTGAAAACATAAACAAAATGGCTTAATTTTTTTATTTATCTAGTGAGAAATTTTTTTTCCATTTGTAGAGTTTTATTATGAAACAAAAAATAAAGTGCAAAAATAAATTGTCTTCAATTTGTATTAAAAGATTTTATCATTTGAAAATCTTATTGGGTGGATTATAACCCTTTGTTGTAAATCCTAAGTAGGTTTTAGGTATCATTGTTGGGTAGATTATAACTTTTTGCAGTAAATCCTAAATCATTTTAGGTATTCTTTTTGGGTGAATTATAACCCTCCTAAGTTTGATCCCTAATAGGTGGTCAATAACCCATTTGATTAATGCCATTCTTTGGTTTCAGCCCAAATTAGTATCTGTCAACCTTTATCCATCCTCTAATACTTACAGAATAAGCAAAGGGGGATAATTTGTAAACATCACATTATGTCTGGTACACCTTTTTTTTTTTAATTTGTAGTCCAAGTTTTGTTAGCCCAATTAGCCATTCTCATGTCCTTTTTATTTTGCTTTGCTCTAACAAGTCTTAGCTCAACCAAAAAAAAAGCAAGAAAAAAAGAGAGGAAGAAAAGCCTAAAAGGCCCAAATAAATCCAATTGAAGGAAAAGATTCACATACTTTGAGACATGTGAAAATTGTGAAAAAGACAAGGCATTTAAGTGTTTTATGAATTTTTATTCCTTTGTCTACATTGAAGTCATTTGAGACACGTCAAAACTATGTGAAAAATACAAGGCATTTAGGAGGATGAAAGAGCCATTATGACTAATTATGCATTTGTTTGAACCTCACCCGTATAAATAGCATGTTCTCATTCAAGGAGGACACAAAAAATTCCCTTTCTTCCATCTCTTGCTAGTTCATTCTCTTCCATAGAACACACTAGCTTTTTCTTCTAAATCTCCTTCAAGGACTACATAAGGAATTAAGCCCTTCATTTCTTGTGGCTAGGAGGTTGGTAGCGTAATCAAGCCAAATTCTCCCTAAAAATTTCAACCTCTTCTTTTTTCTCTCTTGTTGGCTTGTTCTTTTTAATAGAACAAGACTAGCCTTTGTTTTCTAAACTCCAACAAGGCTATGGAAGGGTATACATAAGGTATGTGAGTTCTTCTTCTCCCTCTTCACTTCTTCTACATCCTCTTCAACTATGTAGGAATTATAGTTGTAATCCTAGTTAAGTTAGGATCACATTTTAATTTGTGTTTACATCATGCAATCTTTTCTTTCCCTTCTCTTTTACATGTGATTTGTAGTTTGCATACTCATTAGCATGTCCAAATCTTGTACATAATTGCATATTAATTTTTTGGCATATCACCATATTTAAAATTTAATTTCTTACGACCTCAATTTGGAATAATAGGGGCCCATTTCAAAAATTATTACAACCCTAATTTGAAAAAAGATGGCCAATTTTTAAATTACTTTCTAAATCTCCAATTTGGAATAGAAGGGATTCATTTTAAAATTTATTTTCTAAATCCCCAATTTGGAAGAAGTGTGGTCTATTTTAAAAATTATTTTCTTAATCCCCAATTTGGAAGAGCAAGGGTCATTTAAAAATTATTTTCAAAATATCCAAGTTGGAAGAAGATGGGTTTATTTTTAAAATCCAAAGAGGGGTTCATTTTAAAAATTATTTTCTAAATCCCTAATTCAAAAGGAAAGGGGACATCTCAAAAGCAAAAATGCTTTTAAATCTCTCATTCTTAAGCTAGAATTTAAACAAATTACCCTTAAATTCAAACAATAGCAAGATCAAATAACTAGATCACTGAGGTATTGAAAGGGTGTGTAGGGTTGCTAATACATTTCCAACATATAATCAAACCCTGAATCTATTTCTTTTAAAGGTAAACCATTATTCCATTGTTTGACCTTACCATTTTACATAGATTGGTGGCAACTTAACTTTTTTTTTTTTATTATTATGATTTTAACCTTCCCTAAACTTTCATCTTAGAGACTTTTAGGTTCATCGCATGTCGACAATAGGCAATGCAAATTTTATGGCCCTACTAGATATAAACCAAGGCAAAGGGATAGGAGAATTATACAAAAGTGCCCATGAGGAGAATGCATTATTGCCTCTTAGGCTTAGGCTATAAATGTTATATGCTTCCATGAGTTCAACTCCTCATATGAGATGGAATTATTGAAATAGATGAGAAGAGAGTGCATTGACCTACTTGTCAAATAAAGAAGCATAGAAACACTTTGATAGAACTTACCTTGATTTTTCTAATAACCCACAGAATGTTACGTTTGGTTTGTATACCAACGGGTCCACCACTCATAGCCAATTTGCATTGTCATACGATTGTTAGCTAGTTATAGTTACTCTTTACAATCTCCTTCCTAAGTTATTGATGACTACTCCATACATAATCTTGACGTATCTTATTCCTAGTGTCAATTGTCCCAAAGCCAAGATTTATTTTTTCTATTAGCCCTTGATCAATGAGTTGTAGTACTTGTGTCAGAAAGGTATGTTGACATATGATAACTCCACAGAACAAAATCTCATAATGTGGACTACATTAATGTGGAACACTAATAATTTTCCTGTAAATTAACTGTTGTCAAGGTGGATGAAAATAGGTAAACTAGGTTATTCAATTTGGTTAGAGAAAATAAATGCAATCAACCTAAAACATGAAAGAACTCATGGTTCAATTTGCATTGGCAATTTGTAGTCCTGAATATTAGGTATAACAAAATAATATTCAAGTGGAATAAAATTAAGAATAACAAGCCATTAATGAGGTTAATAGGGGAGCATGTTTAGGAGAACATGAGTCATATGCCAAAAATAACTATACATGAGGCATTGTTAAAGTCCAATAGTATAAGGTTAGTCACAAATAGATCAAACGAAACATCTTCTATGATTTACCTTTCAAAAAGATAATTTGACTTAACATAATTTAGATGTTAAACAAATAAAGAACAATGTCTTTGACAAAGTTTTTAATACCACAATGGAAAGTTTGCCAAGTTTAAGGAGACCGATAAGTTGACATTGGAGTGAAGACAAGTTATATGCAAATTGGTAAAAGAGATAAAACAATAGTTTTGGGTTAGAGGAATTGGTGCACAAGGTGATTCTGATTATTATAGCATTCTAATTGAAGTGCTAGAACTAGAGTATCTTGGATAACTGACTAAAAGATTTGTCTGGTATTCATTGTGATTGGTTTCACCTTAGGAGACCTCAAGGCACTAGAATTAATAATCATTATAAGATTGTTGAAATAAATCACACCTATAGATATGAAAATTTTGATCCACAATAAGCTAGTCAAGCTTATTTACCCACGTGCAAATGGAGGTAGAGGTGGCAATCATGTAGTTATCAAGACCAAATCAAGGGGAAGGGTGGAAATTGATAATTACATGGCATTGCCTTATAAAGTTGATGCATCACACCAATGTTAGATCATGTTTGACACTAAGACAACTAGTTCCTTGTAGGAGAACTTGAGAGGTTTTGAAGAAGTTGAAATTCAAAAACTAATTCATCACATGCATGGTGTGAAGGTGAAATTGAATGTACTACTAGTTTTGACAATATTGAAGAATCAGACCTATCCCATGCCAATGATTTTGCCAGTGATGTCATGTGTTAATATTGTTTATATATTAAAATAAATATAAATAGCTAATACTATAAGTATCAGTTTATAATTCTTGTTTATGCAATTAAAACAAATTGTGTTCTATAGTTAATTTAATGATGTTTAGTTCATGTACATATTATTATTATTATAGATATAGTGTAAGTATTGTTATCAAGTTAAATGTGGTATGAGAAAAATATTTTTTAGGGATTAGTGATAGATTATTTGTTAGCAATTTAAAATGCAATGTTTGGTTTGTGAAGGTTAAGAAACTAACAAAAATTTTGACTTTCTAAATTACTAACATACTATACGTGAGAAATTGAAATGCAATGTTTCTTTTGATAACATTTGACTTTACCAATAGATCACAAGTTGGTAAATCCATCACAAAAACTAAAAGGTGTTGTAATTGGCTAAAACGACAGAGTATTTAATGAATTTTTTGACTTTTTAAGTTATTGATGGATTTTTCATTGATCATGCAAATGCTCTTATTTTAATAACAATCAATTTTGGTAAATTTGATTAATCATTATCATGTGAACTTTTCCCTCTTCTCTACATTAGTTGTTATTCTCCTCTTGGCACATACTATCTCTACCAAAACAGGCATTAGTACAAAAATCCTAACACACCCTTAATCAATAGACCAAAGCCCATAGTCAAATTTCAAAGGCCTATTTGGATGGGCTTTAAATAAAAAAGGACTCATAATGTACTAGGATTTTTATTAAAAGTAAAAACTATTTTACATTTGGATACAGTAATTGGGAAGAACTTTTAAGATAAAAAATCATTTGGATGTACAAATAAAAAAAAACTTTTGACTAAAAAATTATTGAAAAGGATGTACAAAATCACTTTTTTTTTTTTTACTAATTTGGATAAAATAGCTCATTGGTGATAAAATTTTAAAAATTATATTAATTTCAAAAGGGTTTGAAAAGAAGATTATATTATAAGAACTTTTTCAACATATGCAAGAAATATACATTAAAATAAAGTTCTGGATTCTACATAAATCTAGATTTAATAACAAATTCCCTTTTTTTATTCTACTATTTTGTCATATGGTACAAATAACATGACCATTTATTTAGCAAACAACATGGCTGAATATTAGCTTTCTTTCAAATTGTAAGGCCAAACAACATTGCCATTTCCACTCCGTATTTGCTAAGCAATAAATTGTTAAGTCGTATTAGTAAGATGTGTAGAGTCAAAGAACATATTTTTCACTAGGATTCTCACAAAGCTCATATCCTTCATTCCTAGTCTACCTATACAACTAAACAAATCCCCTATAGTATTTACTACCATAGCATGACATAACCCCTTCTTTGAAACCTTTTCAACTAATGCATCAAACTTTAATTATGAGAATAGAATTAAGATGAGAAAAAAAGTAAATTGTACATTATTGTATACAAAAAAATATGTACCACAGCTGCTAAAAGGAACCCCAGTAGCAAAGAAGTGTTGAGAGGTTAATTTTTCTCAGAAAGAGGTGATAGATTCTAAGTTTGCTGGGAAAAATAGATCAACAGCTTAACAATAAGTAGAAACAGCTCAATATCACTTTTTTTCCATTGTGCAAATAAATTATGCACAATAAAATTCAAGTAAAAAAATAAATATAAGAGGTACAAAATTTTAATATGGAAAACCCTCCATTATTGAGGGAAAAATCACAGGATGAGCTCCGAGAAAATATTTCACTATAATAAGGATAATTACAAATATCTTCACAACATACTCTAATCTATTTCAAGTGATACTAAAATTATAGTGGCACTCAGTGAGACCCTGTAGAGATGAAACATAATATTTTTCAGTGTAAACCCATACCCATACTCAATTGGGAATTATTCAGTCTCTCTTTTTATCTCACAATTAGAGACACTTGTCTCTCGCTCTAAAGCATTGACTTTCTTGCCTTTGCTTGCTCTTAACTCTCTTGCTTCTACCTTTCTCAGCTTTGTTTTGCTTGGTTTTGCTCACTTTTAGTTTGCCTTCTCTCTACTTGTTCTTGGCTAAAGGAAAGCACCTCTATTTATAGAGGTTCATGCCGTGAAAGAGAGAACATTTTTTGGTTGCACAAACCTTTGCAACTGCTAACCACTTCTCCTTTAATCTTTTTCTAATTTTGCATTGAAGGATTGTTGAAGTACTACTCCATCATCCTCTGTTCAAGCCACCATCTTGTCCCCTTTTGTTTTGTTGTTCCTACACAGATAGGTTGAACTTCTTCCAATTACTCTATCTTATTTTATTTTTTTTCTCATGTGTTGGAACCCAACAATTCTCCCCCTCCAACTCATGAAGAAGGAGAATAATTTTGGAGGCAATCAAATAAAGTCCATACTAGCCAACCTAGCATAAAGTTGAAGCTTTTTTTGAGTTACGACTTTGGTCATCATATCAGTAGGATTTTTATTAGTGTGAATCTTTTCTTGCCTGAACAATTGTTCTTATACTACTAACCGCAGCTAATGATATCTTTCATTAACATGCTTTGTATGTAAGTGGTACATCGCATTTTTGTTCAAATCTAGAGCATTTTGATTGTCACAATAAATCACAAACCTTTGCTACTTCATTTCTAATTGTTGGAGAAATCTAGTTAACCAAACAATTTCTTTTCCTACTTCAGTCATGGCAATGTATTTTTTCTCAGTTGTAGATAGGACAACACACTTCTGCATTTTAAATTGCCATGACATAGTTCTCCCTGCAAAAGTAAACAAGAATCCTAAAGTAGATTGCCTACTATCTAGGTCACTTGCCATATCTACATCTGTATAACCCTTCAAAATTGGTTTTGACCCTCTAAAACACAAGTGCATTTTTGAACTACCTCTAAGATATCTCAAGTTACACTTTACAACTTCCTAATAGTCTTTGCTTAAGTTAGAAAGAAATCTGCTATCTACTCCTACTGTGTGAGCAATATCTAGATGGGTATAGACCATGGCGTACATCAAACTCTTGACTATAAAGAAGTAAAAAATCTTAGCCATGTCATGTTTTTCTTCTTCACTAGTAGGATAATTCTTTTTATTGAGTTTAAAGTGATTGGCCAATGGTGTGTTAATTGGCTTAGCACTCTACATGTTGAATCTTTCTAGGACTTGCCCCACATACTTTTCCTATGACAACCATAGTTTTTTAGGTTTTTGGTCTCACAAAATTTGCATTCCCAAAATTTGTCTTGCTAGTCTAGGATCTTTTATGTCAAACATTTTTGACAACTCCTTTTTTAGATCACCAATCATTTTTGTGTCCTGGCCCACAATCAACATGTTATCTACATATAATAAGAGAATAATAAATTTGTTATTGAAAAATGTTTTAAGATATATATAATGATATGCATTAGTTCTAGTATAACCATGACTCATCATGAAAGAGTCAAATTTCTTATACCATTACCTTGGAACCTACTTTAATCCATATAGGCTCTTCTTTAGTCTATAAACCATGTGTTCCTTCCCTTTCTCCTCAAACCCTTCTAGTTGAATCATTTAAATCTCTTCCTCCAAATCACTATAGAGAAATGTAATCTTCACATCTAGTTACTCAAGCTCCAAATTCAAGCTAGCTGTTAAACCTAATATGGCTCTAATTGAGCTGATCTTAACAACTGGAGAGAAATTTTTGTCAAAATCAATCCCTTGCTTTTGTCCAAAACCTTTCATTACGATGCAAGTTTTATACTTCACTAGCTTGTTATAATCTTTCTTAAGCTTGAACACCCACTTGTTCTTTAAGGTCTTTTTACCTTCTGGAAGCTCCAAAAGCTCATAAGTGTCATTTTTCTACAAGGAATCCATCTCATCTTACATAGCTGTCATCCACTAGATTTTATCCTTATAAGTTTGTGCTTCTTTAAAATTCTATGGCACCCCCTCATTAATAAAAAGGATATACTTTGAACTAGGATACCTAGTGAATGAATGCCGCTCTTTTTCTATTCTTCTGAGTGATGGTGGAAGGGGTCACTCCCCTTGCTCAACAACTTTATCATCATCTCTAGCATTATTTGTCCTTAGCTAGTCATTAATCTATTCCTTACCTTGAGTACCATTGTTGATTGGGTCAAGCAAGTTCACCATAGGAATTGGATCTAGCTTAACCAAGCCTTTGTTGCCATAGACACTTTCCTTTTAACTTTCTCTATATCATTGATGGTTTGATTTTTATTGAATGCTACATCATGGCTTTTAATTAGTTTCCTCTCAATTGACTCATACAATCTTTCATCAAGACCATAACCGATAAAGATGCATTGTCATGTCTTAGTATCAAGCTTGGACCTCTCATCCTTTGGAATATGAACAAATGCCTTACATATAAAAACTTGCAAGTGATCATAAGAAACTTTTTTGCCATGCCAGACTCTGTTAGGGACATCACCATTTAGAGTAATTGCTGGAGATAGATTGATAACATATACTATTGTGAGCAACGCCTCCCCACAAAAGTATTTTGGCAACTTTGCTTCTGAAAGCAAATATTTGACTCTCTCTAGTAAGGTCTCATTCATTCTTTTAGCTAGACCATTTAATTGTGGAGTCTTTGGAGGCATTTTCTAATGTTTAATTCCCGACTATTTACAGTACTCATCAAAAGGACCACAGTACTCACCATCATTGTTAGTGCTAATACACTTCAATTTTTGTCTAGTTTCCCTCTCAATAGATACATGAAACTATTTGAAAACATCAAGGACTTGATCTTTAATATTTAAAACATAAGTCCAAAGTTTCCTTGAATAATCATCAATGAATGTCACAAAATAAATTTCACTGCCAAAGAACTTTACCTTCAAGAGACTACAAACATTGAAGTACACCAATTCTAGCATATTTGATTGCCTTGAAAGAAAGTGACTCTTGAAGGCAACTCTATTCTACCTTTCAGCCATGCAATGCACACATTTCTTCAAGCTCATGCTCTTTACACCTGAGAGTAGGTTCTTCTTGGCCAAGCAATTAAGTCTCTTTTCACTAATATGGCTAAGTCTCCTATGCTATATCTTGGCTATGTTCTCATCATTCATTGCATTGATGAAGTCACTTGAAATTTTAGCCTGTGTCAAATACAAGCTTGGACTTTTCTCCCTAAGCTATAACCAATAATCATTTAGTAAGCTTCCATTGCCCATTACCAAAGGCGTTGCAATAGCCTTTATCATCAAGTTTTCTTACTAAGATCAAATTGAATTGAATATCAAGCACATATTTAACATCCTTGAGAATCAACTATGCTCCTTTATTGGTCTCTAAGTGGATATCCCCCATGGTGCAATATTTGAAAATCCATTATTACCCATCTTTAACACCCCAAAATTATTGGGTGTATAGGATGAAAAGAGTTCTCTATTTGATGTAACATGTAAAGAGGCTCCACTATCAATGACCTAACTTGTCTCTTGACAGGCAAAATTAATTACCTCCTCATCACAGACAATGACAAGTTCGATAACAGCAACCGTATCATGATCTTTCTTCTCTTCTTTAATGTTGCCATTTTCTTATCTTTCTTGTATATGAAACGCATTCTTTTTAACGTGTCCTATCTTGCCACAATAATGGCACTAAATTTTTGGATCTGGGCTTAGACTTGCTCTAGCTTTTGTTTCTACCTTTTGGACCTCTACTTTTACTTCTCTCCTATCATTGGTGACAAGAACATTAGACTATGAAGATGACGCTTGAGATCTTCTCCTTATTTCTTTGTTCAAATAGTGCTTTTAACAAATTCCATCATCACTACGCCATTAGGAGTGGAGTTGCAATATGACATTATAAATGTCTCTTACGAGTCTGGTAGAGTACTGAGTAGTCAAAGAGCATGAATCTCAACATCAAACTTTACACCCATGGAACACAACTGCTGTAGGACTCCTTGAAATTCATTTATGTGATCGGAGATAAAGCTATCTTTCTTGTAATGTAATTTTATCACCTTCTTAATCAAGAAGAACTTGTTGTTACTGGTCTTCTGAGCATGTAGAGATTCAACTTTCTTCCATAATGTCTTGGCATTCATTTCATCATTAATATGATTGAGTACATTGTCATCTATCCATTGCCAAATAAAACCACACTAGCAAATGCTAACTTTTCACATAAATAAGATCTTTCATTTTTTTTCCCTCTATATGTGATAATTGGTGCTGTTCAAACTAATTATTCTGCTTATATTAACCTCTATTAGGTATGAACTAGGCAATTAATGAGGCAAATAAAATAGGAAATAAAACTAGCAATTATTGAGAAAAATAAATTTGGTGGCTTAGCTAGACCAAAGACAGTATAACTAGCTAATATAAATTATAAAATAAGTTTTAACAATATAAATAGGCTCTGATATCACTTGTTAGAAAAAATAGATTAGAAACTTGATAATAAGCGAAAGTATCTTAAGATAACTTTTTTCATTATGCAAATAAATTATGCATAATAAAATTTAAGTAAAAAAATAAATACAAGAGGTACAAATTTTTAACATGCAAAACCCTCAAATATTAAGAGAAAAATCATGAGATAAGTTTCTAGAAAATATTCTACTATAATAAGTATAATTATAAATATCTTCATAACACACTGTACTCTACTTCAAATGATACTAAAATTATGTTGACACTCAGTGAGACTCTAGAAATAATACCCAATATTTTTTTTGGTGTAAACTCGTAATTTAAAATTACTCAGACTTTCTTTTTATCTCACAATTAGAGATACTTGTCTCTCACTCAAAGCGTTGGCTTTCTTGCCTTTGCTTGCTCTCAACTCTCTTGCTTTTACCTTTCTCAGCTTTGTTTTGCTTGGTTTTGCTCACTCTTAGTTTGCCTTCTCTCCACTTGTTCCTGGCTAAAGGAAAGCACCTCTATTTATAAAGGTTCATGTAGTGAAAGAAAGAAAATTTTCTGGTTGCCCAAACCTTACCAATTGCCAACCACTTCTCCTTTAATCTTTTTCTAGTTTTGCATTTAAAGATTGTTGAAGTATTACTGCATTGTCCTTGTTCAAGCCACCATCTTGTCCCCTTTTGTTTTCTTGTTCCTACGCACAAAGGTTGAACTTCTTCTAACTACTCTATCTTACTTTATTTATTTTTTCATGTGCTAGAACCCAACAAATTTTCCTGCCACAATTATATACGAAGAAAATGAGAAAACTCAGCACATCCGAGAGTCTAATGAGTATGAACATGAGCAAAACTCTACTTGAAAGCAAGGAATTGAGGCATTCAACTAGCGTTCAATGGTAGCAAGCTCCTCGGATAGTGTCTTTGTAGAATCATCTTCGACGGACACCAAATCATCTTTGGCATCTTGCACATGCTGAGATTCATCATCCACATGAGCAGAAGGAATGGATGAGAGTCTTGGCACCCTGTTCACCCCATGCAAGATCTGAATAGTCAAATGAATTACTCGCCTGATCTGAATAGTGATTTGAGCACACTCTCCTTCTTCGTTCTTCTCTTCTTCTTTTCTATGACTGTTGGGTTTGTAGGCTCTGTGATCCAGAGAGAATTTTAGAGTCCGGCTTTATAGGAGGCGTTGGCTCTGGTTTAAGGCATACTTCAGGGTGCTTGTCTCTGTCAACAACGATAGTATCACCTTTGTAAGTCACATGGCCTAAAATAGTTAGTTAGCTATATGCCCAATAGATATTAGTTATTTAGCATTGATCTTATATTTTGTAACTGAAATCTCTACTATAAATAAGTATCAATAATAAGAGAAGAGTACTGATTGATTTGTGATTGTAGATTTTGTGTGATTTCCTTTGCTTTGTGTAACAGTTTAAGTTAGGATCCTGATAAATAGAGAGAGCAATGCAAGTAATTTGGAAAAGAGAGATGAAGAGGATGATAGTTAGATCTTACATTGAGGAGAATTGCAGAGAGAAAACGCTATTGGAAATAAGAAGCAGCAGGTTGGGGAAGATGGGAGTGGATAGTCGTTGTCATTTTAAGACCATGTTAACGATAAATTTGTCCAAAAAGAATTATAAATGAAAGTCAATCAATTTCTCTTTCTTCTATCATATTTGCTTTTACAAGAAGTCAAACAATTTAGCTTCTAAAAAAAGCCTAATTTTAACTATATCTACTATTTCTTGTTTTTTTCAATAGTCAATCCAAATATCTATATTATTGTTAGAAGTACTTTCTTTCTTTTAAAAAAATGTTTTTTTTCTTGAGAATAAACTCATAAAAACGGGTTCTAAAGAGATTACTTACAAAGGAATCAATTAATCAGGATATACATGTAACTGATTTTGTAAAACTAAAATGAACTAATCCATAACAGCCTAATTCAAGAATCATTGTAACGAGAAGACATCCTATGTTCTATATGAGTAACAAAACTGACGGGACGACATTGGACTATGCAACAAGTTTCAGTTTTCTTGTTCGGTTGAATTCTTGGACATGAAGTCTCCCATAGATCCACAAGAAGTATAAATTTGATGAGTTAATCAATGGACAGGTCAAAGAGATTTGATCCCTACATCCACTATATTTAATCCATCGTAACACCTTTTATACATCATAAATTACACTTTGTTTTCCTGAATAATTATAGGTCCATTTGCTAATGCTTTCTTTAATAGAAGAGAGATGGAAAGGAAAAAATGGAATGTAACAATTTTAGGAGTCTAGATACGTTTTTTCTCCTTCCATTTTTCCGTCTACCAACAAACGTAGCAGCAATACATTTCTGTAGTCAATAATTAGTCACACACTGGAGGAAACTTATTTTGATTTTTTGGCCTCAGCTTTTTTGGATTTTTCAATTTCACGGAATGCTAGCAATTACTATTTGTTTTTTTCCTTTTGTTTCCTTTTTGTTACTTTGATCTCCAAACAATTGTGATGTGTGCAGTTGATTTTCAAATGACGCCCAAGAACAGTTACCGCCATACCAGGCCTCCTCCACATTTAAATTAGTTTCATTTGCCAACCGCTTGAAATCTATGCTTAGAACGTCCATTTGTATCCTCAAAACTAACCTGTCCATGGCTGCCAATTCTGTAACTTCCTATCTCTTATTTCCTATAATTTTATTCTTATCCTTATCCCCTGTAACTCTGTCAGGAACATTGGTAGAAGATCTCAAAAACTTGCATCCACCTCCAGATTTTAACTCTACAATCATGACTAACTGTCACAAGAACCCATCTCTTAGGTACTGCACTTCCGTTCCTATGAATCTTGATGAAGTATTCAAGTTTACCATTGTTTCTAGCCATCTCTGCAATGAATCAAAGAATCCCAATTGCGTGGAATTGTTCTCCAAAATTGATCTGAGAAGCTGCCCCAATGTTGCTCCACTTTATTTGTCATTTGATTTCTTTTGGAAGTATTGCCCCTTGAGCATTATGTCCATTGATTTGTCAAACAATTCTTTAAAGGGTGGTTTTCCAAGTGCCGTGTTTTGTTGCACCCAAATCACGGCTCTCGATTTAAGCCTCAATGAACTCTCTGGTGACTTTCCAATTCAAAGTTTCAATGCCCTTACCAACCTCACCTATCTCAACCTATCCTACAACTGCTTTTCTGAGAGTGATAAACTTTCTGATTCTCAGTTCTTTAAACGATTCAATTCTTCTAGTTTTCTTCATTCTGGTCTTCTCCTGGATCAGAAACGGTTCACAGTAAAGGCTATCATTCTATTAGTTGGCTTCCCACTTCTTGTGGTTATTACGGTGATTTTCTTGGGTTGGCTCTGTTTACAAAGGCCTGATTTCCTACCTGGAATGCTTCAGAGAAAGAAGAGATTTACACCAGCAGTTCTGAAGGCTGCAACTGCTGGATTTTCGAATAAGAATTTGGTGGGGAAAAGTGATGTAGTTGATATTTACAGAGGGATCTTGAGAGATGGTACCAAGGTGAGAATTGAGATATACCGGGATCATATATCAAGGGTTCACTACCGTAAATTTGTTAAAGAATGTCAGGTTCTTGCCCAGTTACGCCATAAGAACCTTGTTCGCGTGCTGGGATGGTGCAAGAGCAGAAGATTAAGGGCTGTTGTTACAGAATGGAGTGAAGGTGAAAATGCTGGAACGTGGCTTTCAAGATCAGCTCCACCATGGAATCGCAGATTGAAAGTGTTAAGGGGAGTTGCAGAGTGCATGTACTATCTGCAAGAGGAGTGGCCTGAAGTTGACTATGACCTCAGGACAAGTAGTATTTTATTGTCTGACAATCTGGAGCCATTAATTTCTAGATTCCAAGTTGTAGATCAGAATAGTATTCCAAGACGTAAGACTAATCAACAATCTAGCATACATAATTATCTTATCTCTCCTTTTGGTATTCCTTTAATTTTTTTCGAAATGTTTGGTGATTGCATTTCCTTTGCCACTGTAGAGATACACAAGTTTGGAGTATTTCTCTTGGAGATGATTGTAACAAGGAGGGCCAAAGACGAGCTTGATGGGGGTGAAGATTCATTCATTAGGTACATCAGAATGCATAATAATTCTGCGAACTTTGAGCAGGTGATTGATGAGAGAATGGAACTTACTGAAATTACACTTTCTCAAGTGAAACAGGCTTTAACCTTAGCTTTATTGTGCACAGACCAGTCAAGAAGTCGACAGCCAAGCTTAGCTTTGATCTGTAATATTATAGCTAGAGTTTACAAGACTAACCTAGCTCTCCCAACTGCTAACCATAGAATAGTTCATAGCGATAGTTATAGGGGACACAAGCGCATTCAGACCAGATAAGTTGTCAGATCTACAAAATTTTCATTAGGAGGAATTCTTCAGCAACTTTTGACTGTTCTGACCTGTTTGTTTGGTTTTGCTTTGTTCAATGCAATAGTAGTGCTAGGTATATAATGTTATCAAATGTAAAGACAGTAGGTGGGACTTGAACTTGGTTAAGAAGCAGAATTCAGGCTTGTTCTTCTCCTTTTTTGGGATCGATTTTTAGATTATAACATTGTCAGTACTCAAATATATATATATATATATAACCATTAGGTATAATTTATTAGTGTGGGAATTGAGTAATTTGTAGGAGCTGAGATCATGTAGTGTCATTGCAGCTCCTAAAGTGAACATGAAGTCTTATCGTTCTTGCTTAAATTTTAACCAACTGATTAGAATTGCTTGAGCATCAATTGTGCTATAATCATTTAATATTTAATTAGTGAAAAAAATATGCTATTACTTCGTGCTTAAATTACAGTGATAAACGATCACTATGTCGCTAAGTATTAAATAATCATGTGATATATTAATGTTTTACCAAATCTTGTGTTATAATGTATAAAACCATTTCCTCTGATACGGTGTAGAGTAATCTTTTTTTGTTCCTTTTAATGTATATCACTCTCTCGTGTAAACTAAAAATAAAAAAGCTTCACAGTTATTTTGAATTTTATTCCACAACCATTTGACCAAAGGTGAAATTTTATGTGTCTGGTCAAACTAAATCAACCGGAATAAAATAGGAGCGTATGATAGAATATCTTCCTTTTAAGAATTGAGGTCAACTAAAAATGAACCCAATTACTTTATTTTTATAAATTAAAATTCATAAAAATTTTTAAACTCCACTTATTAAATTATAAAATTCAACATATTTAATGGCCACCTCACATTTTGTTAGAGTTGTCTAACAGGCTGGTTTGAGTTAAAAAAAGTCTAAATTCTTTTAGGTTAAAAAAATTTAAACTTAATCTGAATCTTATAAAATTAGTGGTTAAATAAATTGACTTTACAAATTAGCCCTACAGGCTGGACCTACAAGTTAGCCTTGTGGTTGGCCTTAAACTTAAATCTAAATTTGAATTTAAATTATAAATTAATATATATTTTTACATTTAAAAATTTTAAATTATTAAAATAATTATAAATTTATAAAATTTTTATTCTTTAAGAATAATTTTTATTATGTTATTTTGATTTTAATTCCAATATTACATAATAATTATTATTCTTTATTTTCAAATTTTTGATTCTTTTTTGTTAATAACTTCATTTTATTTTTTTATACTAAGAGTTACAAACTTTTTTTCTTTATTAATTAATTACTACTCAACTTTAAGTAAATAAAACATATTTAAGTTAATAAAAGATATAATTTTGAGTAAAGAAAATATATTATATTTAAGTAAATAAAACATATTTAAGTTATGAAGATTACCTCATATGGAATAAAGAAATTGGGTTGGGTCTTGGGAAGGTTGTTATAATTGAATTGGGTCATAGGTGGGTTACTATAGTAGGTTGGAAGTATAAAAGTTGAAAGTAAAAAAGCAAAGAACAAAAAGGGGCAGGCCGCTCGGAATTAGCTAGGCCAACTCAATTGAATCTTGGGCCAGGCCAAAAAAGTCTAAAGTTTTTTGAGCTAAAAGTTCGCAATTCTAACCCTTAAAATTTCCTAGCAGCTTTGGGCGGACCAAGTGATCTAAGCCAAATATGATAGCTCAACATTTTGTAATATTTTGTAGCCCACATTAAGTTGGACTAGATTTTTCCAATTGTATCACTACTTTATATTAGTATTTAAGAAAACTTTTCTCCCACTTAAAAGGAAGAAATTAAACTATCACAAATTTTTAGGGGAGTTGTTAAATCTCGTAATCTTACAATTTAGTCTGTAAAGTACAATAAATTTAATGTTCTAATTTTTTATGTAAATATTTAAGATTTAGTTAGTGAGAATAATGAAGTATTTAAAGTTACCTATTAAGAATCATGTAGTATCAAAGTTAATTTTATTATTTTTATAAATTAAATATTACTAAAAACTTACTTCAAAAACTTAAACTATTAAAACTCAACAAATCTAACAACTTATAACTTCGTAATTAAGTATTTATTATCCTCCTTTTAGTGAACATTTCTTTTTCATTTAAGATAATTGTTCAAGAAATTCTTGTGAAAACTAAGCATAATAGGCCTATCATGCCTGTTTGGATTCACTTCTACCACACTTAAATTAATTCGTCACAGTAAAAAATATATATGGTCTCATATTTTCTTCTAAAAATTCTTTTATCATTCTTTTTATTAAATAGATCCTGCATATTTCATACTTTTTTAATAACTTTATTTAAAATAAATTCTACTCAACTAATTTAGAGATTATGCTTTTCTTTGTCCAACCTGGGTTTGTGACAATTGCAGCTTCTACCATCGTATACATCGCGAACAGGAAACCCATTTTCTCTAACCTTTTAGATTGCTTTGTGCAGATAAAGTTATGTTATTCTAATAGATTTAATTTTATTAAATATTTATTTAAAAAATTAAAATATTAATTTTACTATATATCATAAATTAAATAAGATCCACCAAATTAATGATTCCCTGCAAATTTGGTGAGGATCTGCTAACTTTTCCTATGCAACTAATGCTTTCAGTGCTTCAGTAAATTGAGAGATGGCGCTAGAGTTGAGTTGTTGTCTTTGGCCAGGCCTCAGGAGTAAACTAAAATCGAATTATGTAGTCTTGGCTGTACATTGAAAGGAAGGGACTACTGCCTTCTACGCAGCCCCTTGTGTTTCTAAGAGAAATTAATACATCCCGAATTTATACTGGCAGGAAAATTGTGTAGAAAGCGATAGTACAGCTGTATAACTCCATCTCGTAGAACAATAACATTTATTTTAGAAATTAAAATGATGCCATTAACAAAAATAAGTGTTACCAAACTCATTATAAATTTGTTTGTTCATTCAATTATAACTAATCGCGAATTTTGCAAACTTTATAGTTTAAAATATTTATGATTATTCTGAAAGAAATTTGATAATATATCAGTAATTTGACAGCTCACTAATAAAATGTTGTCTCCTTCTAGAATTTTTTTCTTTTAATTTTTTACAAAAGCAAAATGACAAAACGATAGCATGAGTACTTCTTTCAATAGATTGAGACTATTGATCCTGTGTCGTTTATTGTAAACTCACTATATAGTGTTTTAAAAAGTTTTTATTACCAAATATTCTTTCTTGGCTTTTGGAGATATGAGTGTGGCCAAACATAGATGACTAATGAATGAAACTAGAGTAGAATAGGCAGGCAAAGAAGTTTTTAAACCATTGCTTAGTATATATAATAGGGTAGGGATATTGATTGTTATTTTGCTAATACTTGCTGAGTTAAGAGCGAGGAATTACTTCATTTCATACATAAGAGTGAACTAGGCTAAATATGCAGGTTATGATGATAGCTATAGCAACCAGCTTTGCTTGCATTACATATGCTGACAAAGAGACAGCCACCTTCTATGGTCCCCCATACGTTCGTGAGTGTATTTGTTTCTCTACTTTTAGTTTCACTTTGTTTATTTCTAATTGCGGTTCACTTGTTAATTCTAATCTGTGAAATGATTTTGTAAATGGAAATACCCTAAAATTACAGTTACAAATCTGCATAGTAAATGCACAGAGGAATATCCTTTTCTGAATTTGAAACCTCTCAGAATCGCGATTTTCACTTTTTATTAAGTGAAGCGATGTACATATTATATAGATGGTATTTGTACAGCTTTTCATATGGGTCTCATTTGCATAAATCTATCTCCATGAATTTCGTCACTTGATACTAACTACTAAAAATTTTAATTTAATTAAAAGAGTCTTTTTCCAATATTCTATAAAGATTGCTCTATGCATTGAAGGGATTTACTTCTTTTTTTTTTTTAATTTCAATATATCATCATTGATTCTGTTTATTAGGAAAGGATAATGGACTAGATGGATGTACAAAAAAAAATTAGATTAAGTGTTATAGGCACCCAATTTGTTCAGAACCCAAATAGGTCAATTTTACGAAGTTTCCTAATACGGTTAAACCCCAAGCAAACCCAAGAAACCTTAGAATTATTAGCAGCTCAAAACCCTCCCTTCTTCGGCCAACAAAGCCGTTTTCTTCCCAAAATTTTCAAAATAACAAGTTAAGGTTAGAACCCTCTTAATTGGGAAAGTTCTCAAATGACCAGTTTCTATCCTTGGTTGATCCTACACTATGACACTAAGGGCCACTCTGAGAATAGTGGTTACATCCTAGCCAACCCCCACATTTAGTCGACCTTGTAAAAAATAATAGTTCAGTCCACAATCATGCTTTCTAGCAATTAAGGTCCCTAGGTGTCTCAAAGATATAGGAACAACTTCATAAGCCTCTAAATAGGTCTAGCCTCTGAAGAGTAACTTTTAAACCACTTTGTAAGAGGGGTTCAAATAAGAAATAGTCCCCTTAAAACTTTCCTTATTTAGAATTGGCCCACCAAAAAACCCTAAGGATCAAAATGCCTCTAACGAGCCTCTTTTGCCCAAAGTAGTGGTTAAGCACATTGAACTCCCCAAGACCTATCAAAGTGTCACAAGAATCCTCAAGGCCTAAGTCAAGGCACATTAAGCCAAACCAAGGTCCTCAAGTGGACCTAGTCCTACTAACCTTCAACAAGTCCCTTTGAAACCTTAAAACAAGCCAAAGTCCCAAACTTCATCTAGAACATCTAAAGTAACCACAAAAAGCCCAAACCATGCTTTATGGTCCTTGCCTTAGATTCATGAAACTCAACCATGTGGCCCAAGAACTTTCTAGAAGTTCCCGAGGTCAAACACCTCATAAACTTTCCAAAATAGCTCCTATAATCCTCTTTCATTAAAGTCAACCTCAAAACTCATAATCAACCTAAATCACCACCTTTGACCATGGTCAACTCTATGATGACTACCTAGAGGCCACATAAGGTGCAACATGGCAGCATCCCAAAAGCATTTATGCCATATCAGCCTTCCACCTCACTCCTTTTTCCACATAAGCTCCATTAAGCCTAATGATGCCCAATACAGCACCTTTGACCCTTGACCACCTCATGATCTTTCTTGGAACAACCATGACATGGCCCAACCCCCTTTTTCTCATTAAGTGGTGGCACAAGACAGCCCAAATCTCCCTCCTACCCAATTTTACAAGAAAACTCCATTGAACTCACTCTTTCCCTTAAGATTCACCTAGTCAAACTTATATTTTTGACCCATAACCCCCTTAATCATGGCTTGGACCAATCATGGCCAACCATGGACTATCATCCTCAACCATGACTTCCAGAAGCCCAAATCCCCACTCAAGCCCTTTTAACTTATTGCAAGTAAAACCTGGTTTTTCTTGGAAATTAAGTTAACTTCCTTATCTATGACTAGTTTAACCCTATCCCTTTGGCCTTGGATTTGGGCCAAAATACCCTAACCATGTTCCCACCATCAAAATCATGCATGGCCTATCATCACAATCCATGCCACCACTCACCATAATCCAACAAGGATTCGCATTAAATTTCCCTTTATTCCACATTTTGACCTAATCTGTTTTGGAAAACTTTTTCCTCACTTGCAAGAAAACCTATGGGGCAGCACTCATTCTCATTGGGCTACATCCTAACACTGTTTTAACCTCAAATAATAGCCCAAGTCCAATTGTATTGTGGCCCACAATAATTAAGGAGAAATGTATAGAATTTCTTAGCAATTAATGGATTTCCCTCTTAATTTCACTTGGACCCACTTGTATAGCCTTGGAACAATTGGGTTAATTAAGAAATTAGTCTAAGTGATCTTTCTTAGTAAATATCTCTACGATATGAACTAGGGTTAATTAAGAAATTCTCCATAACTTAACTAGGGTTAGTTAATTATCTTAAGGATAACTTAACTAAACCTACAATTTCGCTCTCATAATTGAATCTTAGACTATTTTACCAAATCTCTTAAGGGTACAATGTTAGTCTAAATTGGACCTATATAGGTCAAACTTAAGTTGATTGGTCAAATCTCTGTCTCCACTTTGCATGTTACTTGTTTGATGGTTATAGCTTTTCATATAAAATATGGAGTTGCCAAGACATCATGTTAGAATTGTGGCCTCTAGTGTTTGTATGTTTATAGCTATTCCTATAAATTAGGGATGTAGGACCCTAGTTAATAAAAAAATTTCTCCCTCTAATCAATTAGACTTTGGAGCTATAGAGCCTAATTTCATTTATTCCTCCTTAATTAATTAGTTTAGGAATTATAGAGTCTAGTTTAATTAATTCCCTTAATTTAGGAATTACATAGCCTAATTTGATTAATTCCCCCTTTAATTGAATTTAGGAGCTACCATGCCTAAGTTCCCTTTCTTAATTGAAATAGGAGCCATAGAGCCTAGTTGAATTCACCTTGCCCTTAAAATACATAACTAATTTATGGTCCCCTAGAGTTCACCCTTGCCTTAAGGATCAAGTCCCAAGGGTAAGTCCACCATAACTGTAGCAAGCCTTCCAAACCATTTGAGGAAACTAGAAGCTAGGCTAGGTACCGTTGGGTTCCAACAGGCATTTTATTAGTGCTAATGCCTTCTCTAAGCATAATCATCCCCCAAACTTTGATTCTTGTTCTAAACACCATATCTTTTATCTTTCTTTTTGTAGTGGTCAATCACATCAATTTAAAAATATCGGTGACAACTTCAAATTTTACCTAATAGAATTTAAGATCCTTCCCACATACTTCCCCATTTTACTTCTTAGGCATATTATTGCATGCTTGATTGCAACAAGTATAATCTTTAAAATACATATAAGCAAAGTGAATGAACTCAAAACCATAAGTAATTAAGACTTTACTCTTAGAACACATTAGAATCCGATTTCATTTGAATATTGGTCTCAAATTGTCTTATGTATATTTGTGACAAAACTAATATAAATTAAAATTTTATCTTGTAAATGAGTTCTCTCTACAAATTCTTGAATCTCTTTGTGACTTTGTCCTCTTGGGCATATATTTAAATACACTTTGAGCAAATAATTAATTTTTATTTGTTATGATTGTTGTCTATTGTAGCCTTAGCATGTTATGGTTATGAAAGGAAGGGTGTATTTATAGCTGCTGCAAGTGAAAGCATATGGAATAACAGAAAAGATGTGGAGAATTTTACTTAGTGCAATGCCTTGGAGGCCCTAAAACATCCCCGATTCCTTGTCGTAACTACCATGCAATTACTATCCAAATCGTGCACTATTGTCCACGTTGCCATTCTACAATTAATCTTTCATGGGACGCATTCTCAGCTATTGCCAATCCAGATGCTGGATGGATGTATATCACATATAAAAAGATTGGTGAGTAAATTGTATTATGTGCTTGATGGGATTTTTATAAAAATTTTGAAGGACCTCATTTCACTACCAACCTTCTCTTACATTAGAATTTATACTAGTAGGAAAATTGTGTAGAAAGCAACTCGGCAATATAACATTATCTCAAGGATATTATCTCACAAGTTTGACAATTTACTAATAAAATGTTTTCTCTTTTAATTTTTTTTAATTTTCATAGAAGCGATATGACAAAAATATTGCTTGAGTAGTATTTTCAAGAGATTGAGACTATTGATCCTTTGTTCATTGTAAACCCCCATATGGTTATTAAAAAAAACTAGTTTTACCAAATTCTTGCTTTGCTTTTGGTGATCAACATATTATTTCTACAAATTAAATCCTACCATATACTTATTTAAAAGAATATAGATTATCAAATGTATTGAATCCCACAAAACTAAATTAATTATAGGATATCTACACATCTAAAAGATGCTAATAGAATTTTGTTAATATTTAGTAAAGATCCACTCATATGTCCTTACTTTCTGTTTGGTGATAAGCTTGTGGTGAAACATAGATTACTGATAAATGAAACTAGAATAGATTAGGCTGGCAATGAAGTTTCCAAACCATTGTTTAAATATATATAATAAGGTAAAGATATTGATTGTTATTTTGCTAATACTTCTTAGGTTAGAGTTGAGCAATTGCTTCATTGCATATGTAAGTGTGAACAAGATAGCAATGCTAAATATGGAAATTCTTATTATGATAGCTATAGCAGTTCCAGCCCTGCTCAACCGTATATGCTATGGAAAAAGGGACAGCCACCTTCTATGGGCCCCCATATGTTTGTGAGTGTATTTGTTCACATCCCTCAACTTTTACATTATTTATTTCTAACTACCATGTACTTTCTAATTATAATCTGTGAACTAATTTTTCAAATCGAAATACCAAAAATAATGCAAATCCTCTATTCTCATAAAATTTTACTTAACAATATCTGAAATACTAAAAAATTAAAAATTTCTTCTAATTCCATACAATTCACAAATAGCAGAATCTCAATTATTACATTTATTGAATTTTATAATTTGAATTTTGGGATTTAATTAATCTAATGTCTCCCACTTAATAGTGTGAATCTTTTGTTGATTTCCAAAAAAAAAAAAAAAAACCTTTTATGAAATTAAACTTTCAAATCTAAATAGTAAGTGTAGATAGAGGGAAATGCTTTTCCAAATTTGGTTTTTGTTAAACTTTTTTACTTGTATTATTATCTACACTTACTGTATATATGTACCTTACTGAGAGTAATGAAACTCAAGGCTTTCAATTCCATTCTTGTGTAAACTCTTTTATGGTATTAGAGTCTCAATTTTGTTAATCAAGATTATCATCAAATTTTTAGTCAAATGGCTAAAGTTGATGAAACAAACTCTTCACTCAATGCAAAGAACACCACCATGACACAAACAACCCAGCCAAGTATTAGCAATCAATGTTAGTACACAACTTCCACTCATACTATCCGAACTCAATTACCCATCTTAGAGAGTTCAATTTTTATCCTTTCTATTCAGTTATGACCTTGAGGGCTACATTAATGGGCCTTATCCATGCTCATCTCAAACTATGACCATCTCAGGAAATACAGTCCTTGCACCCAACCCTACATATTATCTTTAGCGTAGGCAATAGTTTGATCCTTCATATCATTTTACAATCTATTTCTAATTAATACTATAGTTCCTCTTATTACTTCTATAGGAACAATAATAGAAGGTTGGAGTTGTCTAGAAAAGACTCATGTTAGCAAGTCTCACACTCGAATCATGGTCCTTCAAGAAATTCTTGCTCACTCCACAATTGAAGACAATAGTATTGTTGAGTATATGCAGACAATAAAGACTTTATCAAAGATGTTAGTCTTAGTAAGATCGACAATGACTAAGACTAAATTAATTTATACTACTCTTAAAGATCATGGACTTGAGTTCAAAGACATTACTATAGTAATTTGAATAAGAGATTCTCTCATCTCCTTCGAAGGGCTTCATGAACTAATCATGAACTCATAGTTAAGAGAAACAGTACCAAGCAAACTAGTGCACTAGTAACAACTCTAGTAATAAGGACAAACATCAAACAATAGTAAAGGTATGTAGTCTCATCTTCATAATTACAAGTTCTCATCTCAAGGGCATTGACCTTATCAAAGCAATGGTCACTCTTTTAGCAATCAATATGGGGATCCTTCTCATAATAATCACCAACCACAAATTATATGCCAAATATTGATGAACTAGGACATGGTACCATGACATGCAAGCTTCAAAATTCTCAGAATCCTCAAGTGAATTACACACAATCTCTATCTAGGAATAATGATGGCAATAATAATTGGATATTTGGCTCAAGTGACTCCCATCATGTTAGTTTTAACATGCAAAAGTTGACTGCTCACTCTGAATATAGTTGTAATAATGAAGTATCTACTGGTAACAGTAACGTAGTTCCTATAGTTCATATTGGATCTACTAGTCTTGCTACACCCACTTCTACTTTCAAATTAAATAATGTCCTGTGTGCCCCAAAATTACAAAAGTTTATTATTTGTTTCTCAGTTTTGCAGTTAAAATCACAACTCAATTGAATTTTTTCCTATTGTTGTGAAAGATCCAAAAATAGGGGCAGCATGAGGCTTGATCAAATGACGAGTCTATGAATGGATGCCCCATTCTTCAAATCCCCATGTGCATTCTTTTTATACCATACTCAAAACAATAGTAACTTAGTAGCATCTTCATATTGGTCAACCATCCTCCAAAAATTTTACTTCAAGTTGTGAATGTTGCCCTTTTAACTATCTTAAAGGTGTCTATTAAGTCTTGTAACTTCAATTTTTGTAATAAAATCAATAACCTCCTATTTGTAGTCTTTACTATTTCATGTGATAAACCTTTGCAAGTTGTATTTATTGATGTTTGGCCCTATTGAATCATTTGATAATTATCAATTACATTGTGCTTGTTGATTATTTCTACTATGATTCTTGTCTATATCTTATGAAATGCAAATCTGAGGTCACATTTATCTTTGAT
Organism: Dicorynia guianensis; assembly: GCA_037013595.1. Taxonomy (NCBI): domain Eukaryota; kingdom Viridiplantae; phylum Streptophyta; class Magnoliopsida; order Fabales; family Fabaceae; genus Dicorynia; species Dicorynia guianensis. The sequence goes on from JASUAB010000010.1 coordinate 6,939,813, forward strand.
AAATCAAGGTTGTAGTTGACAATTTTACTCACACTACAATTCTTACTATTTATTGTAATTGAGGTCATGAATATCAAGGTCTTAAACCATTGCTTCTCAAACATGGTATTCAACATTTCAAATCTCCATCATATAAACCTAACTTAGTTACTACTACAAAGAGACACCGCCATTACATTGTAGAGATAGGACTTACTCTTTTTCATCATGCAATTATGCCTCTTATTCATTGGTCTACTGTATTCTAAACAACCGACTTCTAACTCCAGTTCTTTAGTTTCAATCCCCATTCTAGAAACTGTTAAATCACTCCCCCAATTTTCTTTAAGTATATATTTGTGGGTGTCTCTGTTATTCCTAGTTTTGTACTTATAATTCAAACAAACATTGACCTTAATCATGCCCTTGTGTCTTCATTAGTTTTTCTTTTAAGCATAATTTGTATAGATATCTTGATACCCAAACCAATTATGCCTATGTTTCCTATCATGTCATGTTTATTAAGGACTCTTTGCCATACACTATTCAATCTATCTCACATCCTCCTTTCACCAATATCAACATATCTTAATAGGCACTACTAGATTCTCCCACTTATTACATTGTGCTTTCTTTAGCTGATAATGTGTAGGTTTTATCAAGCCCTCTAGCTTCTAATGCTCCTTTCATCAATTTTGCTATTGCACCACCATCCAATCAGATATGCCCCACCTCCAGCCTCCACCACCCTATACTCACCCCATGTGCACTTGTTAAAAAAATTAGTATTAAACCCAACCCTCTAAATATTGTTTCACAACTACCATGTCAACCTATACTGAACCCTCCACCAGCCATGAAGGAGAAATATGATATCCTCATCAAAAATCATAGCTAGTCCTTGGTTACTCCTTAAATATTCTAATTGGCTGTATAAGATTGAATGTAATTGTAATGGGTCCATCTCTAGGTTTATGGCTCATTTGGTTGCCAAAGAGTTTTAGTAATGACCTGGTATTGATTATCATGATACTTTTACCCCAATTGTTAAGCCCTTACAATTTAGACCATGTTCACCATTGCTATTTCTTATAGCCAGCTCATTCGCCAACTTGATATAAATAATGCCTTTCTCTAAGGGACATTGACATATGATGTTTCAACAACCTTCAAGGTTCACTAATTCGAATCATCCCACACATCAATGTAAATTAAATAATGCCCTATATGGCCTTTGTCAAGCCCTATGCACATGGTCCAATGAACTGAAAAGTTTCTTTACTACATAAGGTTTTGTTAACTCTCATGCAAATACATCACTGCTTACTATTTTTAACAATTTTTTTGTTACATTCTTCTTATTGGTTTACATTAATGAGGTTCTTTCCTAGGAAGATGTAATACTTAGGTATTAAGCAATAGTCATCTAGATCGGATGCTTAGTTTGTATTTGTAAAGCCAGTTAAGGTGAGTATTGGCGATGGTTGCAATAGTAATCCATAATCCAAAGTACCATTAACATACCTCAATGCTCTTTTTATAGCTTTTAAATGCGTGTCCAATGTTCAATGCATAAATTAGGATAACTTACTAACATTATATGATATATTTGGTTGTGTAACTATTAGACACTATAGGGCACCCACAACACTTCTATACCCTATTAAATCTTCATATGAGGAGCCAAGATGAGTTAAGAGTTTCTTATTACTAACTAAGGGAGTTGGCTGTGGATTTGCTTCATGCATGGTAAATATGGTCAAGAGACCCTTTGCATATTTTGACTGAGTTAAGAAAAGTCCAGAAGCTATATGTTTAACTTCAATGCCAAGGAAAATTTGAGATTACCAAGATCTTTTAGTGGGAAGACTAATCTAGGTGCCTATTATAATGAAATCATTAGCATATGCTAGTAGACAGGAGAAAATTAGGATTATCAAGATCTAGGCACCTTTTATGGCAACATTGTCAACATACACTAGTAGATAGGTTTTTTAGTTATTGGCAATTTGAATGAAGAGTGATTAATCTTATCTCGAGCATTTGAACCCTAACGAGTAAAGGAACTATTGTTCTCAAACTAGGCTCTAGGTGTCTATTTAAGGTCAAATAGAGCTTTTTAAAGCTTGCACACCATTAGAACTATGGGACTCAAAATTTCAAAGCCAGATGACTATAACATATACACTTCTTCTATTAGAGAGCCATTTAGAAAGGCAGTACCAACCTATCTAAGACTCAATCCATTGGACAATGCTAGTGTGAGAATAATTCAAATTGTTAAAGGCTTTATTATAGGGTTAAAAGTTTCCCCAAAATCAATTCCTAATTGTTGCAAATATCCCTTACCAACTAACTTGGCATTGTATCTTATTATTATGCCATCAAGATCCCTCTTTAATTTGAAGGCTTACAGCCCATAGGACCTATATTTGGTGGCAGTGGCACCAAGGTCCACCTTTGTTTTTTTTCTATTTTTTTAAGTGCATTGTACACTGTATTAATCACTTCTCCGACTTCTTATGAGTCAATCACTTGAACTTGGTTCATGCTCATTTAAATCAATAGAATATGCCATTGGTTTGAATATATTTTTCTTGGATTGAGTTCTCATTAGATGTGAGTTGATGGTTAGTTTGTTAGGCTGAGATTAAGGATTGGTTTATGGTTAAAACAATTAAGGATTTTGCAATGGTTTTGGTAAAGGATTTGATTATGGTTCTGGGTGTGGTTGAATTTGTTTCTAAAGTTCAGGTCATGGATAGACAATTGGTGGCAAAGGCATTTGGAAAGAGTGATTTGGTGTGTTTGTAAGTGTTTAGTTGGACAACAAGTTCTAGTGAGGAAATTATGTTTCATAAAAAATAACATGTCTAGATATATATATATATATATATATATCTTACCAAATTGTGACAAGCACTTGTGTCCCTTATGAATGTCACTATATCCAATGAATAGGCATAATTTTGATCTAAAATTGAGTTTATGGTTTTGATATGACCTAATATATGGGTATCAAAGGCACTAGAATGTCTTTAGCAGGTTTTAGTTGGGTTTTGTGGGCTTATTATTCTATTTATGAGAAACTCTACAATAGAGAAGGATTGAGACCAAAAGGAGAATGGCATGGCAGCCTGGGATAGAAGTGTAAGCTGTAATTCAACTACATGTCTATGTTTTCTTTCCATGATACATTTTATTGGGATGTATAGGGACAAGGGTGCCTAAAAATTTACCCTATCGAATTAAGGTATACCTAAAAACTTAGAAATTCATTGCTAGTCTGTTTGAAATGTTTTGAGAGGAAACCTAATTTGTTTTTCAGCTTGCTTGTGAAAATGAGTAAAACACTTGAGTGCTTGGAACTTGGTTTATAAGAAGTGTATCCATGTATATTTGAAATATACATCTACAAAGCTTTAGTAATATTTGAACCGATCACCAAAAGGTGTACTTGTAAGTCCTTATCAATCTGAAACCATAAGTTTTAGAGGTGATGGTTAAGATATTTTCATAGTTTCTACCATTAATTCTTAGAGTTTATTGGTGCATTTTAAGTACTTTCTTAGATTTTTAATGTTTTCTTGAATGCATCATGTTAGTTATGTATGTTTTTGATTGATTTAATTGAATCTTGTGAAGTAGAGCAAGAAAAGAAGAGTAAAGCTTAACTTGACTTTTTTGGGCAATAGTTAAAGATAAGTGCATATCTAGAGTTCCTAATATCCAACTGAGGAGAATTTTGATTTCTAGGAATTTAAACATCTCAAGCTTTAAATTGACTACTCATGTGCCTTGTTTGAATATGGATAAGATGGTCAAATCAGTGGCAAAATTTGGAGCAGTTTGGTTTCTACCTATTTTGAATAGTCTGTAAAAAAATGGGTCATATCATGGGCTACACAACTTGAATGGAAAAATTTCTTTTCCCATGTGAAACTACATATGCAGAACTTTTTAATGAGTATTCATGGACCGTAGAGGATAAGATATGGTAATTTTGAGGAAAGTTGAAGTCTATTGGATGCACAAAATTACAAAGTTGCCTTAGCCCAATTAAGCCTAATACCTCATAAGTTGATCCAAGACTTCAATAAAGCAAATGAGGGGTGTGATAAAGGGCCCATTCTTCATAATTAAGTGGATGCCCAAGAGTTGTAAGGTGAGTCAACATGGAAAAGGAGCCAGAGTTCCAGATCAAATTAGATTTTAGCTAAATCTCCAAGAACTAAACCTCCACCTATTGAGAACCCAAGAAAGGCCCAAAATCCACCTTTCCATTCTTGGGTAAAGTCTTAATCAAAATTTAGAGAGTGACTAAGCATGATTTGTGGGTGAGATAATAAACAAAGGCCAAGATTGCACAAGAACTTACTAGAAGACCCAATCTGTATTCTTTGGAATCTTTCTGAAGTCCTGGCTAGTTTGCATCCAAAACTTTCCAAGATTCTCCAAATCCAACCTAAGAAGGCTATGAAAAGGTTTGAACTCAATCCTAAAGTGGGTTATCACATTTTGAGGGCTACATGGGATACTAATGTACCTAGGAAACTCAAGAAAGAAGGAAAAGAACCTAATTTAAAGGTGTAGTATAGCTTGTAAATTTCTCTTTCCAGTCTTTTCTTGGGGAAGAGCTTTCTTGGAGCATTCTTGGCTAAGGGAGTGTTGCATCTTGAAGAGTTAGAGGATCCATTCATTTCAAATCTGCCTAGCATCTTCTTCAACTTCTTCTTCCCCTATTCTTATGCTTTCTTTAATTCTTTTTGTCATGGACATGATTAGCATTAGTTAGATTTAATTATAAGGGAATATAATAAAGTTGTAATGAATCTTTTGCTAATTCTGGTTTAAATCCTTTGATCTTTATTATGCATGGATATTTTCTTTAATTTTGGTCATACTGCTGAGTTAATCTACTAATAAACTAAAGATCTAAAAGAATTAATTAATTCTTGACAAAGATAAGTTGATTCTAGGTTCAATTGGATTAAAGAACATTAGATACTAGCATGGACACATAGCATAGATCCGGTGCAATCAATAAAAGGATGCTTACTCTTAATGCTTTTCTTGAATTTCTAATTGAGCAGAAACATGTAGCCTTTAGGTTCAAGAATTAGACTTATTTGACTAGAGACATCTACATCTAAATACAATTTTGCATCTAGTTGAGTGTAAACACAATTAGTTCAAGAATTAAAATCTACTTTAAAAGAAAGATAAGTCTTATCTTAGCTTTTGATAATGGAAAAGCCATGAGTGGAATTATAATGAATTTGTATGACCCTAGGCTTTATTAATATTTGGTATTCTCCTTACTCTAATTTGTATACCCAGCACTATTTTCTTTTTAAGTTTTATCATTAAGTGTCATTGCAATCTAATTGATCTATCAAATAACGTAGAGGGTAGTATTGCGGGTTAATAGTTGATAATCCAATTCTATATGGGAACAATAATTTTCTTTTACCCTTGAGATGCTTGCTAGTGTTACATTGATGGTGTATTCTTGTACTTAGCCCTAATCAAGAGGATTTTTATAAACTATAGTGGAAGACTAAAAAGGAAGTTTATGAGATTTGCCTTTTTGCCCATGAGAACACACAAAGTTTTTATTGATTTTTGCTAAAACATTACAAGAATTCAACATAGTAGATACAGACTATGATGTCTTAAGTGTCTATGCCAAAGTACAAAAGGGTCTAAGAATTTTTCATCAAGGTGAGACTATAGTGTTTCTCTTTTGTTAGGCTCCTTAGAGGGTATTAAGGCTTTTGTTAGTCTAAATTTGTAAAACCCTTTATCCAAAACTCCCTTGAGTAGTAGTGTTTAGGTCCAAATGTCCTTCACAAGGCAATAATGGACATGAAACTCAAAGAAAACACGGTTATCTTTGTAAAATTGTGAAACTAAGATAATATTTTTTGTAATAAGGCACAGGCATTATGTAATTTGAAAAGTGATTAGGGATTTGAGGGTGTTGTAATAGTGGAATTTCCAATTTACAATATATCAATACCAAAATTGCAATGATCTTCATCCATTGGGGAGGGTGTGACAACCATTATAGCCATATTATTGTTCATTTGATTGAGCCTTTGTGTTTAATATCTAGATGGTTCACCTAAATCTGAATTAAAGGAAAGATAAAGCCTGTAATAACATTTGAGTGTTGTGTGTCCCTATTTTCCACATATCTAACATTGAGGTTTTGACTACTTCAATATTAACTTCTTGAACATCCTGTACCTTGAATAATGGACCATAGCCTTGGCCTCTATCAAACATAAAACCATGAATTTGTCATTCTTCCATAAAGCCTCTGCCTCTACCATAATTCTCACTAATTGACTTATTCACCACAAGATTTGCAGAATATGAATTTTCCATCAATCCCATGTTCATCAAGGTTCTTGCTTCAAAAACAAGAAGGTATGCTAAAGTGGATTTCCACAATAGCAACTCTTTCTATGTTGTTAATCTGTAACTACTACACTATATTCTAGCCTAAGACCAATTAATACTATGTGAATGAGATCGTCTTCCTTCATGCTATTGCCACAACACTGGAGCACTTCCTAAATTGATTTAATTCAAGTGAGGTAGTCTTTCATTGATAGGTTTCCCTTCTTGATCATTTGCAATTGATAGTAGTACTGCATGACTTTAGCTAAATATTAGGACAAAAAATACTCCTTGATTGTGTCTCAGATTTCTTTGGTAGTTTCACACCCTACCAAGTTTGGGAGAATAGAAACGCTTATGTAGGATAACATTCACGAAATAAGTAATTGATCTTGACAATTGTACTTATTGAATTCTTGGCCATCTTTGTTCTGGGTCTCAAGTACATTCAATATAACATTCAAGATCATGACCTTTTAGAGTAGCCAAATCTATTGACACCATAGTATATGGTTTCCATCTTCTAGCTTCACTGTAATACTTTGGGATCCTTGGTTTATTGGAGGGTTGGTAAGGTTTTGGGGGTGGATCATGGTAAGTGTTTGCTAAATTGTTCTGATGCCATGAAGGAATCTTAAGACCTATTTTGACTGCATGATGATGGCTTCAACAAGCAGCCTTGTTTTGACTGTAATTGCTAAGGAGGGGAGTTGGTGGGTGCCCTTAGAAGATGAGAGGGACAAGAAGACAGCCACCTTCTTTAATCTTCCATGCGCTTCTGAGTGTATTTATGTCACCATGAGAATTCTACATTGTACATTCAAATGAGTACTTTTCAATTACAATCTATGTCACAATTGAAATAGATTTGTTTGTAGAGTTAATTTTCCTTTTCTTTTTGAAAAAATATGTATAGCCTTTTTTTCATATATATTCAAGGGCTCTCATGAATGTGAAGATTTTAAGAGAATTATTTACTTATTACTGTCTATGCTGAGATTTCTTTTTTTAATTTATGGTTAAAAAAATAATTAATATGCCTGCCAATAAATTTATTAAATCATTAATATCATTTTTTTTGTCACAATATCTTATAAGTCCATATTGATTATTAAATAAGTACTAATCATAAAAGAACAATAACTACGTTTAAGTAATCATGCAAGGGATCTTAGTTAGGTTCAATTCTCCCACCACGTAAAGAAATAGTTATTTCAAACAAAGTATTTGTGGCAACAAGGACCAACAACCACTAGTGTTTGCATGCAATAGGTTCCCACAATTTATTTTCTACAAAAAACTTATACATCATTGAATTATGCTTTATGATAATTAAGTGAAAATAATAAGACTATATGAAGTCGTACCTTAAATTTGCTGTTTAAAAAGAAATAATAAGTTGAAGAAGATTGGAAATTTTCAAATTATGGCAGTTGGAATGTCTACAAAAAAAATGCAAAACATATTCTTTCAAACATGGTTGTACGTTGTCCTTAATTGTTTGAGACCCCACTAGCTGCTCCAAAGTATTTGCCTATTTATTTTTAAGATTTATTTATACACTTAGAGATTTATGACAAACAATTTCTTGAAACTTCCCTAGAAAATTTTGAATCATTGTGTCTATAGGAATAGTTATTTTATTGTAAAAGACTTTATGGCTTGAAAGAACACTAATGTTTTAAAAGACAAACAAACACACATCTTAAAATTGTTGTCTCTATGCATATAGTTGTCTCTCTTTTAAAAGACATGACTGTTTAAAAGAATATATTTTTTTTTTCATTTGAATCAAATTGACACATTTTTTTAGTAGAGCATTTACAATTAATGACATTCATAACTATCAATAAGTCTAGTTTAATAGTTCGAAAAAATAAACCGTGAATCAAGTAATGTTGGGACTGTAGTTTTACAAATTAATCAAATAAATTTTGGCAAAAAAAATTGGGAATGATTTTCAATTTTAATCATCAGTAGAATAAATACCTTAAATTCTTGACAAAGTTATTGGTAGCTACAAAGTGAAGAAGCACAATTTCTTATGGTAAGATTGAAAATATCAAACAAAAATCCTATAATGGTTTTAAAATTGTTCAATGACAAATTTTGCACTCGTATCCCTATGTGCTACAACATAATTTTTGTCTTGACTCAAGAACCAAGGCCATGACTGGTGTATAACTTAAACTAGCCCAAGGCCTGACCTATTTAACTTAGCAAGCCTAACCCAACAAACATAAAAAGACCTAACAAAGGTTTTAAAACACAATAACATATTTTGAAATTTTGACAAAATTTCCTCTAAAATATGGACATTTTTAAAATATAATAGTACTAATAACTAAAATATTTTAATGTAGAAAATATTTAAACTATACTTATGAACCATTACACTCAAAAGCAAACATAATGGTTTACAAAAGAACACAATAAAGAAGACACTCCCTAGGCTACAAAACCTAGAAGTCCAAGGCTAAACGGAAAATTTGAATTGAGGAATCACCAACGAGAGTTTGAATCATAGCACCCTAGAAGATTAGTCAACAAGATGCTTTCTATTTGTAAAAATTTTAAACAAAAAGAGTATGAATGATCATACAACTTAGTGAATGAATATGTACAAAGTGACAAAGATGGGAAACAAGTGTGTTGTGCGATGTATGACTTCAAAAATCATAAATGAATTTAAATAAATAAAAGAGATTACAAATCATTTATTCACAATTCCTTTCATAAAAATTTCAAGACAAGTAATGAAAGTGGATACTTCACCATTTATAAGAAGTTTATACAACATCTTGTAAAGAATTATTATACAAATTCCTAAACCCATGCTCTGTGAGTATGTTTATAAAAATATAATTTAAAAGAATAATAGAAGATAGACAATTTGTAATCCAGTCATGATTCATAAAAGTGATCTTTTGAAAATAATTTGGATCAAGAAAGTATAACTATGAGGAAACAAATATAACACCTAAGTAGAGTATACACTAGATCATTCCTCGTGAGGATTAATATTTGAGATTTTATAGAGTATATACTAAATCATTCTTTGGAATCTCAAAAGACACCTATAGAGTTTACACTAAATCATTATTCGGAGTCTCAAAGGACACTTATGGTATATATACTAAATCATTCCTCAATGGGCTCCATTTTTACTATGACACCACTATGGAGTTTGCACCAAATCATTCCACATTGGGCCTAAAAAGACCATATTTATAAATTGATCCATTCCTGAAACCATATTTATATCAATAACTATCTCCATAACTATAACCAAGCCACTTATGGAGTATATATTAAATCATTCCCCATAGGACCCATCGTTACCTCCATATGCACATAGGCCATTAACCCACTAATGGCAATACGTTATCTGCACAATACTTTCCATAACTTTAGAAATCCAACCAAAATCTAAAGATATAATTTCACCAATATCCATTGAAAGAATTTTTTATCAATAAGATCGATTTCTAGAACTAAATTGCATTTGCAATTTCAAAATTCCCAAATCACAAGTGCAAAGTAAATCTAATACAACATAAGAACTTATGGGAATAAAGATTGTAACTCCAACATTTTCTAACATAACACTACCTTTAAATGAAAAATTTATGAAAATGGTTTAGTTAAAGGACTTGTTTCCCCCAAAATGATGAAATCATAATTAATGTGAGAATAACTACGTAAGATGAAATTACTTAAATCATATATACACTTGTTGTAGAATAATAAAATAGTAATGTGAATGAGTAATTTTCAAAGTGTATGAAAATCATGCATGAAGAATTATTTTGAAGATGAAAAAGATGCCACAATGTCCATATACACTCACAAAATGGCTAAGAAATCCCAATTCACCTCCAATGACTCAAGTGGGTAGGGGTTGAGTTGCTTGTAATGAATCTATCAAAATAAAAAAATTGAATAGCACATGAAACTATGCTAAAGAGAACTAACATAACTACAATACTACTAAGGAGGGTGCATCTATCACAATGGGATGCCAATCAAAGTGAGATTTCTGACTAAAATCTAGGACTTATATCCCAATGTGAAGCTTTAAGAATATACTAAGTGCTCAAAAGGCATTACCCAAACTTCAATGATAATTTTCATGTCCCTAATAGTATGCAAACTCTTAACCTACCCATGAAACATTCAACCCATAACCATAACTACTCAAGAAAAATTTTATTAAATCATAAAGCAAGTTAAAAATAATTTAAGAAGCATATAACAAGGTATTGAAGTAATGGGTATTAAAGAAAGAAAGCTTAGAAAGAGAAAATCCTTTTGAGGTTAGGGTTTCGTGAAAATATTTAAAACTACAAAAAACTAAGAAAGATTTAACTTACCTACTAGGAAAATAAGAAGACAACACTCTCAAAGTCACCAAGAAGCTCTCAATCATGCCTCAAAGCCATCAGAAAATCCAATTGTTATAATGGTTGTCCCATGGTTAAAAGGCAAATAAAATTTGAGGTTTTAGAAATTTTAAATAATGGGAAACTTGAAGTTTGGGTGCATTGGGTCTTTGGTGGAAATCAGAAAAGAAGGAAGAATGAAGTGGGGAGGACAAGAGGGGAGTTGTATCAAACTAGAAGAAGAATGGAAAGAAAAATGAAAAGGAGAGAGGGTTGTCTGTAGACACCCAATTTTGTCCGGCCCACAATGTAAAACTTTAAATAATAAAACCCAATTTTTAAGAAAAAAGCCCAAATAAAAATCACAAACCCAAAATTAAAACATAATCCAAAAATGAAAATAAATTCAAAAATCAGAAAAATCAAATAAATCTAAGATAATTCAAAAATTCTAAGATAATGAAGATAATTCCAAGAAAAAATCAGAAAAATTAAATAAATCTAAGATAATTCCAAGAAAAATAAGAAAACAAAGATAAATCCAAAAAAGATAACAAAGATAAAAATAAGAAGATAAAACATAAAATTCTAAGATAAAAAAAGATGAAAGATAAAAGACAAAATCTAACTAAAACTAAGAATGAAGAATTTAACTAGAAAACAAACTCTCAATTTCCATAATTATAAAGGACTTTCACGAAAATTTGAGAAGCCTACGGAAACAAGAAAAGAACCCCTCACAGTTTTTCACCTTCCAAAATCCCACAACCATCCACCAGCAAAACTAAAAAACTGCACCCTCACACGAGATCAACCGGCACCCTCACAGAAGCAACTCCGTTTCCCAGCCCTTCTCTCCCATTTGCGCTTTTCCACTGTACGTTTCTCATCCTACACTCCAACGCCTCCTTCAACACACTCCCCGCCACGAAAAGCACACAGCTCCCACTCCCGGAACAGAACCAGAATCGCACAACCAGCCACTCAACGCCCCCCGCTTACGGCACAAGGAGGAACTCTTACGGCACAAAGAAAAAAAACTCTCACTGCACCATTCTCAGCCGCAAACACACCACCCCCCACTCACGGAAAGAACGAGAATCCTCTGCACTCCACAACCAGCAACTCTCGTCCATCCGCAACGCTCACTCTGCACTTCACAATACCCTCGTCTTGACTCCACCCAGCAACGCCCGCACCTAAACACTTCACGCCACCTGCACTTTGGAACCTCCCACCATTGACGGAACCAAGCCCATCACACGCAACCAGCCACAATACGAAAGAAACACTCACTGCACTCGGATACATGCACGCAGGGAAAAAACCAAGAAACCTGCACTTCTCGACAGTAACCCACGACTTGAACTTCACACTCCCGTAACCGAACATACATACACTTCACTCTCCATCAGCCAGCACTCTCAAGCCGGCGAAACCCAGCACCGCACACTCCCAGCCGACGCTCTTTGGAGATAAGCTAGTCTGACCGACGCGTCCACTGCGCCTGGGCTTCGGCTTCACCACTGCACCGTCGAGTTTCAGCTCGCCATTCTTGTTGTCCAGCTCCCGGTTTGCTCTACTCGGCTCCTTTCCCGTCGTTGCTCCAGCTTGCTCGGTCGCTGTTTAGTCTTCTTCACGCTGCAAGGCACGTCGGCTGTTCAAGCTTGCCCGGTTGGTTCGGCTCCCTCCACGTCGACTGTTGCTGCTTGCTTTCCAACAGTTGACGTAGCAAGCTCTATTGGAATTGCTCCAAGCATTATTTCTATAAGTGGAAAAGGTATGGTTACTAAGTTCATGAAACTTGTTTCTATCCTTTTAGTTTGAGTGTCACGTGTTTAGAAAGCTTTGAAATTTATGCAGTTTTTAATTCCTAATTTGGGCGTGTGCTATATTGGTTCATGCGGTGGTGTCTTTGGGTTTGGAACTTCAAGGTGCAAAATGTAAAAAGGGACGTGAATTTGATTTAGAAAAACAGTTTGGATGTTGCATTTCCTTGTTTTCCTTGGACTTTAAGTCTTTAGAAGGAGATAAGGAAAATAAAAATAAGTTATTAGTTGAGTTTATTATTTTCTCTACATAGGTGTTGTAATTATTATTTTTTTTTGTTTAAAAAAAAATCCTGGACTGGAATAGGAAGGGGATTTTTTTCGAAAATATTTTAAAACCCTGGACTGGAATAGGAAGGGGATTTTTTCTTAAAATTATTTTTAAAAACCCTGGACTGGAATAGGAAGGGGATTTTTCTCGAAAATATTTTAAAACCCTGGACTGGAATAGGAAGGGGATTTTTCTCTAAACTATTTTTAAAATCCTGGACTGGAATAGGAAGGGAGTTTTTCTCAAAATCAATTTCATCCCAATCCGGAATGGGCAGGGATTCTTTTTAGAAATATTTTTTTTAAAAAACCAACATAAACTAATTAAGATAAATTAATAAGATCATTTTTGGTACCGAAAGGGCGTTTAGGGTGCTAACACCTTCCCTAAAACGTAACCAATTCCCGAACCTAATCTCTGAAACGTAGACCATTTTTAAATTAGGTGTCCGATCTCACCTTTAAATAATTTAGATCGGTGGCGACTCCAAAACCAAAATTTTTAGGGGTCAACATTGTCGTGACAGAGAAGAGGAAAGGGAGAGGAATTTTTTTTTAATTGTTACTAAAAATTATAAAAATGCCATAATTTTAAAAATTTAGAAAATTGACCATAACAATTTTCATGAACATTTTTCGAATAAAACCCATAAATTTCATGACTTTTATTATGCCTCTCTTATATATCATAATTTTTGCATGATACACTAATTATTTATTCTAGTGTTCCCAACCATGTGCTAATAACTTATTTTTATTGATTGAACTTAATTATTTATATTTAAATTTCACATTATGTAGCTCCACAATCCTTTAGACATAATAGAGGTACTTGATCACTTTGATATCATATTATTTTCCTAAAAAATCACTATATTTTTTTTATAAAAAATTTAGCTTTTTGTTTGGGATCTATTGATGATTTACTACAAGAAAATAATTGGGTTCAAAACGGAATTCGTGATGACCACATATCCAATCTCAATTTGGAAAGGATTTGTGACAGAATTGTATGGTAAATGTTTTAAGTCCAAGTTGGCAAATTTGGAATGGACTTAGTATGTTTTATTGCAAATCTGTCTCTAAATATGGTATCATATTTGTTCCAAAATTAAGAAAAAAAAATTGAACAAATTTATAATGAAAAATGAAAAACTTAACAAAAGTGAAAAAAATATGATACAAATCTGTCACAACTCATGGTTGGGTCAAATCAGTGATGAACATGGAATTGCTTTTCATTTTTGTAGAAAATAAAAAATTGTGATAGACTTTGATATCGTCAATCCACTGAAAATGTTTAAATAATTAAAATTAGCCTTGTAAATTAAATACCAATTATGAGAAAAGTTTAATCTATCACAGATGCATTTCAAATATGTAAATTATTTTATGCCTTCTCCTTAACATGGAACATAATTTCTCTCTCTTTTACGTCCTTGGCACAGTGTGGCATCGGTGGATTTCAGCATAGAATTGTTTTTTTTTTTTAATGTTTTAGAAGTTTTGCCAACAAAATAACAATATAAAACCTTATTTATCTAAAATTTCTTCGTGTTGCACATTTGTACGTTTTGATGTGTAGGAATTATCCTTTTTTTGGGATCTACAATGGTATAAACAGAAAGATGAAAAACTAAACTCTAACTACCTTCGGAAACAAAGCCCCTACCAAATCACGAAGAGCAATATAAGCACTCCCATTTAGAGAATGGAAATAGAAATGAACTCCCCTAATATGCCCATGCGCATGCATTGCCGTCCAATCCGCCCTGTCTTTTGCTTCTGGATAACAGTGTGACACCTCAACTTCCCATGGCCTACCTATAATCTCTTGAGCATGAGTAATCAATGCACAATAAGGATGAAAGCGAGAGAAACCCGTCCTGATTAGATTAATTGCTACCGATGAATTGGTTTCCACCTTTAGGTGTCGCACTCCATGCCACCATGCCAAGCCTATCACAAAAGCCCATAACTCAGCCGAGAGAGCACTACCACCAACCAGCTGGTATGCGAAACCGATCAACCACTACCCTACCGAGTCCTTAAACAAACCACCGCAAGTGGCACTATGCCAACCACGCAAGCAAGATCCATCAATATTCAGCTTGCAGCACGAGAACGGTGGAGGTTGCCAACTCAAAGCAACTATTGCTTTGGAGCCAAGGGGAAATTATGCTATTGAAGCAAGCCTAAAGAAGTCTCGATGTTTGTAACCATGGAAGTCACCCATCGAAGGAGATAGTCACCATTGCAGGGTTGCGCTCCGAAAACTACCTCATTCCGGTTCACCCAAGGCACCAACAAACAACCCTAAAACCCAGTTGCCAATCCCGCATTCTGAGCCTACCATAATGTTTTTTTCGATTCTGTCGCACCCAACCTTACAAAGATTATGTGAAGAACTCGTCCGACTTGTTAGATGGCAATAATCACTCCCAAATTTGTCTAGACTACAGGTAATCTCTTACCTTGTGCATACAATCCTCCATTGAATTGGCACAACGAGTATAAATAGAGGAATCACTTAAATGGCGTTGCGCCCTCTGTTGATTAATGAGTAATTTCTCCTAAATGAGAAACCAAAGAAAAATCCTTACCTTCCGTGGACCACCCCACTTCCACACCACCTCCCACTTGGTTGAATTAATGCTCCGGTGATCACACAATAGGTTATACGCAGACTTCACTAAGAAACAACCATCCTGCGTTAATCTCCACTTGGGTCCTAAATAGCCTTGGTGATGTAGGGTGTATATTTGTGATTTGCATGACTTCTTACGTAGGCGAGAAACCCTTAAACAATTGGCAATTCCACATACCATCAGGCGTGATGCAATCTGCTACTCAGCAGTCTAGTAACTCAGATGGAATCGGGGCTATGACCAAGCGGAACAGTGTTGGAACCCATATGTCTAAGGAGAAGGAGCAATTTTACCCATTTCCAATGAGAATTCGTGTACAAGATAAGACACGGCCAAAACCTCAACCAACCTACCAAAAAAATTTGATGCATTTGGCCTTGGCCGTAAATCCAGAATGAGATGCTGGCCTAACTTATTCTTACTTCGTAAAACATGAGCACAAACAGCCTCCCGATTAGTCATAAGTCCATGACCCACTTTCATGAGGAAGGCCATATTAGTGTTTTGTAAATGTCAAATCCTAAGGCCTCCCAAAGCCTTTCGATGACACACATCATGCGATGGCAACAAATGAGGCTTCCGGGCACCATGAGCACTACCACATAGGAAAGATTGATGAGTGACTTGCCACGGTCAGAGGCTTATCTCGTGGCCGTAAGGAAGAGGGATTGTTCTCACCCATGTCTGTTGACCAACCATGAGAAATTGATTAGATTTCATTATTGGGCTGGGCCCACCTTTACATGTGCTAGGCTTTTTAATCTGCAGTGCTGTTATTGCCACATTGTCATAGTTAGGTTTGACCACAATTCAATGACGTAGTTAATTTTAAGACACATCCTAACTCAATTTAAGAAAAAAAAAACACAATTCAACTATGTTAGAAGACATGGCTGAATTGTGGGTATTCTAATATAAGGATATCATTTTCCTTTAATCTATGCTACGGGATCCGTAGTAGTAGCTATGTTGCCTTTAGCTTGAACAATATTATTATACTCATATTTTTATATTTATAATTTTATTTATAATTTTTATCTCTATCGTTTAAATTTTTTTATTTTTTATATATTTTTTAAATATAAAAAATTAAATCATGCTAATAAGGAGAATTACAAACGTAACCTTATCATTCTCAGTTATCTTCAATTAACTTGCTGTGCTGATTGGAAATGGCGACTATAAGAAGTCCACTCATTAATTTTTTCTTTATCATAATTTTATTTTTATTTTTTACTAAAGTTATCCCAAACTTCCAAAATTAAAAGTTGACAATCCCAATCCGAGTTTAAGTAATCGTGCGGGAGATGTTGTCAGTTAGACCAATTCTCCTGCTGGCTGCCGCCATCTCCTAAAATTTTTTTTCAAAAAACAATATTTACCGCGAAGAAACAACAATTCCTGGTGCTTAATTAGGCCCCATTTAACTTTCCATCTGCTTTCTTCCTTTCCTTTTTGTATCTTCAATGATAGCAAAAGATTTGCTCCTTAAGATAAAAGTAGATAATGAGAGCAACGCGGCAGTGGTATAATAATCTTGTCTTGTATCATAAATTTGCAGTTTAAAAAGAAAAAGAATGCAAGATTTCATCATACCGGAAATTTTCAAATTACAGCTAACATTACAATTTCATTTGACAAAATAAAACTGGGTTACCAAGGAATTTCCTGACCATCCCAGGCAAAGAACTTGCCATTGTCATGGCTCTTCACATTGTTTATGATACTCAAGAGCCTTTGTACCGAAAACTCCTTCGTGAAGAGCTTGTTCTGAGGAACATTTCTTTGAAATGGCCTGGAGAGATCTGTGTCAACTGTCCCAGGATGCAATAAAATGCAAACAATAGGATCCTTCTTCCTTGCAAATTCTACTGAGACAGTCTTTGTCACTGAAATTAATCATGAAAACTTGTCATAGAAAAGACAATTACAAATAATTAACACAAATTATAATTTTATTTTGAATTATACGTGATCGACACAGCTGGTCAAAGCACATTTAATGTTGACAACTTAGAGCTTTATTATTATTAGCTTTTGCATCTAAATAGTACATTTGTTAGAAAGTACCGATAATTGATTGGTTCCATTAACACAGAACAAGTGAACAACCATTTCAGAGATGCCTTCTTACCTGAGAAATGGATCAATGAAGATACAAAAGTGTGTCCTTGTCATACCCCGATCAGAGAGGTGAATGTTAGGAGGTTTAGGGGTGCTCACGCTGGAACGGCCCAATTAATCAGGCTGTCTAGAATCTGAGAGACATTTCTCTAGATGGCCACATGGCAGGGGAGAACTGGACAATCAGACCATTCTGTTAACATTTGGTTATAAGTAGGAAATAAAGGGGTGTGGGAGGTATGGAAGAACTGAGTAGTGAGGGAGAGATTGACCTCTCGAATGCTAGAGGGCTACTTTGTTCTCAGAGTAGAGGTTACAATTCTATTTGTTATGTGCACTTTCTCAAACGGCAGTTCATATAAGCTTCGATTGCTTCTGTAATTTCTATTTTCTTTGTCGAATCCAATCAAATTGGTATCAGAGCCGGTGAGATCCTTAGACATGGATGATTTCAGAATGTTGAAAATATTAGAGAAGCTGGAGAGGTTGGTGGATGATTTCAGTTTGTTGAAAATATTAAAGAAGATGGAGAGGTTAGTGGATTCAATGAGACGCAATTTACCAATGATAAGTCAGAAATTGACAAACATGGAGGTGCATTTGCGTGCTCTGAAAGAAGACTTGAAAGGGATGAAGATTCTAAAGAATTGATGGAACTGGAAATACCAAAGGAGGCCTCAGCGGAGCAAAAACAATCTCATTTCCAATCGCAGAACCTTGGATTGGTGCGATTGAAGTACATAACAAAGAGCATCTAGGAAGCATGAGCTCCGATCTCTAGTTGCAGTGAGCTCCGTAAACGGCAAACACGAACCAAACCTCTTTCATTACCGTGGGGTTACTACAAAAGACCCCCATGGCCAATGAATGGGGCTAGGTCTTGTATAGAAGTTTCCACTGGGTCCATGGCAGTTCAAACAGGTTCCAATATGTGAGATGATTCTGAACTTGCAAAAGGGACGCCGAACCTGCTTGAAAAAATTCGTCACTCAGGGAAGTGCTTGACCGACTTGACAGGTTGGGGAAAAAGGTATGGGTTGAGCTCTGAGCACGGTAAACCCATTCCGGGGGCATGCATAGTTGATGTCGGGGTCGACAGAGGCATCACGGCTAACCAAGAGGCTGAAACTGCCGACCATCCTGATTACGTTCTTCGGGCTGCTAGGATCGTTGTCAGAGATGGCCACAATTATGTGCAATTATTTCGGGGAAAGAACTGGACTGAAGGCTCTTGCTTGATGCCAATGTCTTTGAGACTATCATGGAAAATGCTACTAACACCAAAGAAATAATGGAAGTCTTTTGGTACCGATTGGAAGCAGAAAATAACGGGGCCCAACGTTAGTAATCCAGTTCCCTTTGTGGTTACGTATAGAGCGTGGTGTGACAGCAGGGTGTTTTGTACTAATGATGCCACGCCCTTTACACCTATCCACTCTGGCGACCCAAACTTCAAGGTAGCCTCACTTCGATTTTCTGGTGGTATGGCACGTGTTGGTTCTTACTCTTTGCTACTTGCTCCTAACCCCATCGATTGTCCTAGCTCAAACGATTGTGATAGTCCACCAAATTGTTCAGCTATTTTGTATCTGAAACTGGTGTATGGTCAAGACCAACATGGCAATAATTACTCTAACTCAGTAGGCTATTGAATTTATCTGTCTGTCAAGATATATGTTTCAGGACTTGTTCTTGCATGAGAGTTCTCTATAAAAACTCGTATGATCCTTGCTATGTGCTTGAAAGAGCTGGCAATGCAGAACTACAAGCATGTTTAAGTAAATCTTCGGAGTTCTGTGTATGGGCAACTTACCAAGGGTAGATTATAGCCAGGACAGATCGTAGCAACATGAATTATGGGTGGGCTTTAATGCTACTGAACTTTAGGGACAAAAAACCATTAGGAATTGGTGTTGCTCTCAAGACAACTTCAGTACAATTCTCATGACACATCTACTACCTATGGTCTGGAAATTGGAAAAATTTTCTTAGATTCCAAGACGGACTTGGAGACTCTGCTGAAAGAAATGCCAGCTTGAATTATTTTCATCACAGTCCAGAGTGCAAAAGAGACAAAACCAGCTTTTGTTTCTGTGGAATATGCATATGAGGACAGTCATCATGTCAATTTTTGAGGATGTAGAGGGTTGTGCCACTTTTGACAAGCGGTGGACGCCTCAAGACTGCTGCGCATATAAAACCATAGTTATTTTTTAACAAGTGAATCAGGTTATTGGAGTCAATTTGTTAACCCAATCTTTGCTACCAGTTATTGTTGACTGTGCTGAGGATAGGAATTGGTGGGTTTGGCTTGCAATAATAGAGTATATGCCCCTGGTGGCGAGTCAGTTGGGCATGGGGTTTCCTGAGAATCATCACACTGCTTCCCGTGGGTTTGGTAGTCCTCAGGGTATGTTCATTGTTGAAAATTGGATTCAGAGGATTACCATGGACCCGAAGCAAAGTCAAGAAGAGACAACAGAGATTACAGAGATTAATTTTCAAGGTATCAGATCTCATTTGCTTTATGGACAGCAGCTTCAACACCGCACATTAGCCCAGCTATGGGATGAATTTAAGCTATCCCATGAAATTTCTAAGGCTTATGAAGAAGTTGACCTATTTAATTATCACAACCAGTGGAGGAAGCATGGAATTGGTATGGTTCCAACGAGTTTGGCAATGCTCACACCGGAAAGGGCCCAATTAATCAGGCTATTTAGAAATCTGAGTAACAATTATCTAGAAGGCCACATGGTACGACAGAATTGAAGAATCAGACCATTCTGTTAGCATTCAGTTACAAGCAGGGAAATAGAGGAATGTGGGAGGTCAGGAAGAAATGAGTAGTGTGAGAAAGAGACTTGCCTCTCAAATGCCAGAGGTCTACCTTGTTCTTAGAGTAGAGGCTATCTTTTCATTTTCTTATCTGCACTTTCTCAATTGGTAGTTCATCTAAGCTCTGGTTGCTTATGTAATTTCTGTTTTCTTTCTGGAATCCTATCAGTCCTATACAGTACAAAATCTACAGTTTCACATTATGAAGTATACCAGGTTACCAACCCAGGTAGATGTTCAAACCACAAAGCAATATTGTAAACAATCATTTCTTAGTTTCAAATGATGGAATAGGGTGTGCATCAAAAGGGCTATGAGCAAAAGTCAACAAGAGATTGATATATTCAGAAAATTGTTGAGAGCATTTGAGTATATTTTCTCATACAACATTTAGAAATGTTTAAGCACAATAAGAGTAAGAGATAATCTGGAAGACGCCAATATGAACAACTTCGCTTAAATCCCATGAAACTACAGAATTTTTTTATAGCTATGTTATTAGGAAAATATAACAAGTTCAAAAATTGATGTGCAAGCACTATCATAAAACAATCAGAAGAGTAAGCAGCAAGTCAAATATTAACCATGAAGCAGCAAGTATGAATTTATGTACTGATGGCATCTATAGCATTGAAAATTCAAAAACCTAGACCATAAAGAAAGTCATACATTGATTCAGAGCAGCCTTTGAAGATCTATAAGAGTGCCAACCTCCAAGATGATTATCACCAATAGATCCTACCCTTGCACTCAAACTAGCCACAACTGCGACACTCCTTTCAGTCCCAAAGCCTCCACCAACTTTTAATAGAGGCCACATGTGCTGATTTCAATATTCAGAACAGAAACTTCTGAAGTTAATAGTAGTTTACATTATCAAAAAATATTCATAATATGGAAAGGAAAAGAAAACATAAATAAAATTCTAAAAAAAAAATTAGAAGAGTTATATATATTAACATTTAAATAAATAACAGTATAGAAGTAGATCGGCAATAGAAGCATGAAGAAGTATTTCAGGAAACTAATTCTAACTTAATCAGAGGGGAGTGAGAATAGGCAAAGGGGACTGCCAATAACCCCCACCATGTTTTCATTTCATTAACACAAGCCAAAAGCAAATTTATTGCTGAGAGGTGAAGTAAGCATTGTATTTACAGGATAAGATATACTCATCTGACAACTGCCAAAGATAATATACAAAAAAGAAAAAGCTGAAGAATTATTACAATAGCATAAATTGCACCAAGGAAACCCTCTGAAGAAATATACTGTTTTACACCAAAGAGATGCCTAGTACAAAATGCTATATCGAAAGAAAACCACGGTTTAAGCTTATACTTAATAAATTCTCCAAAATCATTTATATCCAATTGATAAAATTTGATTCAAATATCAAAGACAATCTAAACTACATACAAAATTTCAAATAACCTATTAAAGATAAAGGTAGGTTACTGGCCAATGTATAAAAAAATGAGTAGCCATCTTGGGTTGTTGCAACCCATAATACCATTTCACCAAAGAAAGTGCTTTGTGTTGCCTTCAATTATGTAAGAAGTCATTTCCATTGATATTGTTGCTCTGTCCTAATGAAAGATGTAACAGTTGTTGGAACTTTGGATTTCCAGATGAAGATGTTGCAAAGAAATCTTATTCTAGATGAACAACAAGTAAGATACTGAAAGAAGTGTTAGCAAGAATCAACTAAAGTCCAAATCCTCTTTGTCAGGAGTCTTCCCAGCCAGAAGTAGAAGACGAGGGTGCTGGCCAAGTATATAAACAGGGATTACAGTAGTTTTCTGATTTCGAAAACCATTTGCATCGATTTACTGTCTTCAACATACTAAGCAATGCTTCCCTGTTTTTGTAATCATGCACTGACTTTCATACTAAATGAGTATGCCTTCTGACAATTGGCCAAGTGATGTGTACAGATGACATCATCAAATACGATAAATACTCAAAAACAACTTAACTAATTGACTATGTAAAATTCAACCAAATGAAACTGAATTGAGTTATAATAATTCCAAACATAAGCATTGATTTGTAACAAAGATTCTTTAGGAGGCACTGAAGTATGCAAACAAAATGTTTATAGAATAAAATAACAACAATCAACACTAAAGAATTAACCAATAACCACTAACAGACATGCATATGCATGTTTGTTCTTTGCGAAACCCCTGAAAACCCAAAGAATGTTCACATATTGTTTAAGAAGTAAAAACTATGTTGCTCTTAGGATCTTTCTCATTCTCATCTTCCCCTCCACCATTGCCCCAACTCCCTCCAAAATAACAAAATTAAAAAAAAAAAAAGCACATGCTATTTAGTATCTGGTAAATAACAGCTAGACATAAACATACCCAGGATTTACTTTTAAAGTTATCATATATAGATTATGAGTATGCTCAACAATGGAAATTATATTGATCTTACCTTAATTACTAATATAGGTCCAACAGCATTAACCTCATAAGAAAGCATTAAAGATGACTTCTCCACTTTGCTCAGTGTTGTTTCTGTATAGGAAACAAAAGTAATATGATCAATTGCCTCACCTTGGTAAGGAAGATAAACTCAAATCCAGACATGACAGTTTTAGGTCACAGTCAAATATCAACAGCCCTTCACAGAACACTCCTTCCTATACTGGAGCAAGGCCTTTTCTTACATGGATATGCTATAACCTTATTTTCAGTACCATTCAATTGTTCTCTTCACTCATTGTAGTTTTCAAAAACTTGTGAATAATATACAGTTGAGGGTAAAATCTTTTGGGCAGCATGGTACAGATGACAGGGGACATTTTAAGTCCATTACCAAGGGATGGAAAAACATCTTTACCTGGTTGCAACTCTTCAGGTATAGAAAGAATGCCAGATGAATTAATAAGAAGGTTTAGATGGCCATATCTATCTTTAACTGACTTTGCTGATGCCTGAAATATGATGAATAAACACAAAGCTTAACAATCTATTGAGTTTGGAGTCATGTATCAGCAGTGTACCATCTTAGTGCCTCTATGCGTGTGCGCGCATGTGTGTGTGTGTGTGCATTTCATGATTTCTTTCCAAATTCAAATAGGCGTAAGGCTAGAACAATATATATCCTTTATCTATATTCACTTGCCTACATACTCCTACATGCACAGTATTAGTGCCTCATAAGTAACTTAAGTGTTAAAATA
This sequence comes from Dicorynia guianensis, assembly GCA_037013595.1. Taxonomy (NCBI): domain Eukaryota; kingdom Viridiplantae; phylum Streptophyta; class Magnoliopsida; order Fabales; family Fabaceae; genus Dicorynia; species Dicorynia guianensis. Next base: position 6,963,487 of record JASUAB010000010.1, read on the forward strand.
GGGAACATATAATTTTATTGATTAAAATTAAATTAGTAAGCAACTCAAAATAGAACATAAGCAAATTGTTGTTGGAAAAGAATAACTTGGGGTAAGACAAAATATGTGTCCGCTAAGTCTGGATGCTTGCCAATTTGGATTACACTGCTTACACTGATATTAAAAAAGGTCAATGGTGAAGGAAAGAAAGGCAGAACAAAAAAAATTTACCAAGCCCCTTTTTGGTGTCTGATCGCATGCCTCAGTGTGTGTAAATGACAAAGAGAGAAGAAGCACAATCAAGGGAAAAGCATAACCTCTATTGAACTTTCATTGGTCAAATCCAATTGTAAAATTCTTAGCCGATCAGAAAATTTATCTTTCAAATGGTGAAGCCCAGTTGACCCATCAGGATTCCGGCAGGTTGCAATAACATGCCCACTATCATTGCTTTCTAAGAGCTGCTTTACCTGTACAAGACAGTCAATAAAAGCAAGGAAACTCTGTATCAGTAAAGATTAATTGATCTAGTGAGCCACTGAAACTAACTATTCCTTCAATAATAAAATAAGATATTGCACTGCTTTGGTATTTGGACAAAGCCACTAGAGATTCAGATGAAAAAGGGTGACTATACTTCATATTGGAATAGATAACACGGTGCACAAATTAATTTCTGAAAAGATGTGGCAGACGCAAAGTGTAAAAAAGGCAAACAGAAAGTAGTTCTAGTGACAACAAATACAGCCATATTGCCCACAACTTCACTATATATAAGGGTTGTTTTATTTTGAAGAATAATTGATATCACCAACAAAGAAAAGGCCATAAGAGAAATTTTCAACAAGAGAAATTTGCTTCTGTCATCTTTTAACTATAACCAGCCTTGCATCTTTTATGTTTTACAGAGCCAATTAAGAAACCTAGGATCGACAATGGAAAGCTAACACTATTGATTCATTCATCTTAAGGCATGAGTCAAGAAGATAATTCTGCAAACTGAAAGAATTCTGATTTCACTCTTGAAACACACTAAAATGTTATCATTGTACTGTCTCTGCACATTCAAGAAGAAAAAGAAGTAAACACACCACAAAGAAAAACCTCAGAAATAGTTGGCAAATACTGATAAATTTAAACTTCTGTACAACATAACTTATGCGTAATTTATAGAAATGGCATTCTGCTGTGTCTGACATTGGCCTCTTACAATCAGAATGGCTTGGTGCTGCTGTTCAGGTACAAGGCCTATAATAAATTTTGTAGAAATTATCAAGGTGAACAATATTAGCTTGCATCTTCTCACAATTAGAAACTGTGATGTTATTAGCGTAGAAAGTTTTAATCCTGCATCATTCACCACTCCCTTTTATTATTGTTATTTTGGGAAATTTAAGGGTGGAACCTACTGATGGTGATATTTATTAACGTATGAGTCACCGGGTTCATTAATTTAGCTTGGAAGTGGGTAATCAGTGGGTCATTTAGTCTTAGCAAGTCACACCCTCAATTTCCCCTTTTATGTTTAGATTTTGCTTGCTGAATCAATATCAACGCTTCTTCTAGAGTCTGATTCAATCAAATGCAAAAAGCTGACTGGTGTTATAAATGGAGGTGTTACATCATAACAAGTCTTCGCCGGACAATTTACCCCCGCAGTGCATAAGAGCGAGAGGCAATAATGCTGTTACGTGAAGGAAAAAAAAATGTAAAACGACATCAAAGAAACGGAATTATGGAACAAAACAATATGAGGAAATTGAAGAAAAAAATCATAGCCCTGCAACACAAGCAGCAGGCCAGCAGCAACTGGGTGGAGACAAGATTCAGGCAGAACATTCAGGAGGATTTACAAAGGGTACAGCATTAAACCAAAAAAGAAGAAAGAAAGAAAGAGAGCAAAAACTCACAAATTCAAGGCCGATTCCCCTGGAAGCTCCTTGAACCATGGATACCCCACCTTCAAATTTCAAAGCAGCAGTCGCAGAACAGAAAGCCCGTCTGGTCACTGATAAGAGTCTCACTGGCTTTGCCATCAAAGCGACTTGGCACAGCATCAAAAGCCCTAATTCGGCACACAATTTCAATGACGCAACAGAATAAAATTTCTATGTGGTAATGTAGCTCAGTAAGATTTCCCAATCCCCAATTGTATGTTGCAATTTGCATATAGTTTAGGAGCTACCGGTGTGCCCCTTTATTTTCATTCATTTTGGAAGCAATGTGCTGATGATAGAAACAGCGGTTAGTTAATGCCTAAAGCGAGAATTGGGTGGATCGCTATACCATTATTTAATATAGCTTAAAGAAGGAAACTAGGCTGTGATTCAGCCACTTTTAGGCTCGGTAATGGAAAAGCATGTTCAATGGCGAACCAAAATTGGCATTCACGTGGTTCTCAGCTGCTTTGGGCTGTTTCAGAAGACGAATTGTCCCTGCTTGAAGCTTACGCCTTTCAGAAAATAGTTTGTTTTATGGCTCTCGGATGCCAACTATTGGAATAAAGACAAACATCATGTAACGCAGAGTTAATCAGCAGGCAAGATTGAAGAATGAGAGCAATGTAGCAGCTCTCTCCAAATTCTGCCTCGTCGCTGAGAAACAGGGGACGTCGGGTTCTCAAAGTTGCCTGCAGGATTTCGTCTATGGGTACCATCCCGCCACGTTATTATGTGTTCACAGACGAGAAATAAGATAAAATTAATAATAATTATTCGATTAATTAATTAAAAATATTTTTTAAAAATAATCAATTAGATAAATTCAAATTAAATTGAGAAATAAATTTATTTTTTATTTTTATTTATTTAAAAATATAATCTAATTGATTATCTAAGTCAATTTAAGTTTAAACTTTTTCAATCATAAGAAATAAAATTTTTAATTAAAGTTAATTTTATCTATAAGAAATTTTAGTTAAAATAGGTTTCTAACAAATGATGAATATTTAAAAAAATTAAGAGTTTAGAAACAAGCAAAGACACTTAATAGAGAAAATTTTTACATATAAAAGATTTTTTTATATCTCAATTCTTCTTAGTCTCTTTACAATATTTTCTTAAAAGTACATCTTATACCTTTGAGATTTAGAATGTTTATACTTGATGGGCTCTATTAGCATTTCCATATCCATAAGATGAGCAATAGTTATGTTCATGATCCAATTGGCGTATTCATGATTTGATAGCTAGTAGCTTTGTTCATGTTGTGATTCTAACAATAGCTATTTTGTCAAGTTCATGATTAATAGATAGCAGCAATAGATCCTATACATGAATAAGAAGCACAAGTAAATTATAAAGTAAGTGACATCTTAGTCTATGAAAAAATTTAAAACCCACTATGTATATATTTTCCAACAATTGTATCAGAGCCTCTTTATGCCTGCTTTCATCTCTGTGTTTCTTGTGTGTACTTTGTGCCATACATGATTTAAATTGCATATTTTGAAGTAATTTTTGTGCTTATTGACAAACCTACTTTTGAGCTATTTACGGCAAATATTTTGTCAAGTTCGTGATCAATAAATAGCAACAATAGAACTTGTACGTGAATGAAAAGCACGAGTAAATTATAAAGCAAGCGAAATCTTAGTCTGTGAAAAAATTTAAGACCCATTATGTATATATTTTTCAATAGTTGTATTAGAGCCTCGTTATGTCTGCTTTCATCTTTGTGTTTCTTATGTGTGATTTGTGTCATACATGATTTAAATTACAAACTTTGAAGTAATTTTTGTGCTTACTTACATGCCTATTTTTGTGCTATGTTTTAGAGTCTAAATGGGCATATTTTTTGAAATTTTTAGGACAAACTTGAAAGTTTCAACTATTTTTAGGTGATCAAATGAGATTTGTTCTGAATGAATCATATATCATTGTATTCTACAAAGCTTTTTTTTTTTTTCACAATGGTATAAAGATAACACCAAAACAACCTGAAACAAAGGAGATATGAGGCTTGAAATTAGGCTAGCCATTAAAAAACTCATAAACTTATAGTTCTTAAGGTTATTTGGAAGAAAATAATTCGTTAAAAAAATTATTTTTTAGAAATAAATTTTTACATTAATCACACTTTTCCAAATTACGGCACACTTTCTATAATTATATATTTATTATATTATTTCTCACGTATTTGTTAAATGATGAATTATGTGTGAATATGTGAAATTTATGTGTATTAGTGCAGTGATATTTTGTTGAATGCTCATGAGATTGTATGACATTTGTTTTCTTCAAAATAATGGAATATATACGAAAGTTGTGCAGCATCCCTATCATATCAAGTAGATTGATGTAATTGAAAATAATTCATATGTAATTATTTTTTGAACAAATATATTTATTATTTGAGATCATGTAAAGGGAGGTGTTTGTGTACTTAATTTGTATATCTTTTATTGTTTCGATTATAGACACCAAAATATCAATAGAGTTCCTTAGTTGAACTCATTAATTAAATATGCAATATATTTGTATTATATTAGATAAATGTTCCAACAACAATTATCATAAATTGAGTAGGAGTTGTTCTTACTTAGGTTATATAAAATTAAATGCTTACTTGTATCTATATTATAAGAGATGATTATTAACACTTGTACAAAATTTTTTATCAAGTGATGTAGGTGAAAATATGTAGATTAATTTTAAATAGCAATAGTTAGATATATACCTAATCAAATTTGTGTAATGATGTAGCAAATTGGCTTCCAAGAATATTATTGTTGAATTAATTAAGGGGGGCAAGTTGGATAGTAAGAGCCATGACTTGTGACATAGAAAGGTTTAGTACTTTCCTAATGAGCAAGAGTTGTTTGACCATCTAACTAATATCCTGAACCAACTTGCTAAGGACAATAGTGTTGTGACTAAGAAGCCGATAACACTTTGTTTAATAGAGATGGAAGTGCATGCTTGTTAAGCTGCATGCATGATGATCTCATTAGAGAGTTTGAAAACTTTCTAATTGCAAAGGAAATATGGGATTATTGAGGCTCAAATATGGTGGAACCACTGCCATAAGACTTTGTGCCTTGACTTGGAGGTTCAACCAATATATGATGGACCCAAAACATTCAATGGCTGAACATTTAATAACAGGTCTTGGTAATCATTAGTGGAACATAGAGCTACAAACCATAGTGTTGCATTAGTGGAATAAGTTGGACAGTGCAATGGTAAGTCTCTACACAAAGGAAAAATAAGGGAATAATCAAAACCAAGGACTAAAAGGTAGTAAGATTACTAAGTGCCCTAAAGGCAAACATGGTGGTGAAAAAGATAAATTTAAGCTCAAATGCTATACCTATGGCAAGAAGGGACATTTTGCTCTTTAGTGTCATGAGCAACAAAAGGTTTGTCCTTATTCTATCCCTTTTAGTAATTTTGTTTGTACTTATCTATTTGTATATCACTTTCTTCTTAGTTAGATTGTAGACTCTAAAGCAAGAAAGCACATAACTTGCAATCATGCAAGGTTTGTAGATTACCATCGAGAATAGTGGGCAAACACTTCGTGACTGTGGGCAACACAGTTAAAGAAGAACTTGTTAGAGTTGGTACTTACTAATTCACATTGCATAATGAAAACAAACTACTTTTACATGATGTTTTACATGCGCCCACTTTCTAATGTAATCTACTATCAATTTATGCATTATTGAACTTAGGATTTAGATTTAATTTTGAGAATAATTATTGTCTTTTTATCTTGAAAAAACTTTATATGGTCATGGACATGTTGAACATGGTTTGTTCATATTGGACTTAGATGATGGTTTTAATAATGTTGCCGATGTTACTTCTACTTCCAATGTGGTACCCAATTTCGTATTGTGGCATTCAAGATTAGGACTACTAGCTCAGAAAGAATGGCAAGATTGACTCGAGAAAGGCTATTGAATCATCTCACAAGTTAGTATTCCTACATGTGATCCTTGCCTTGTGGGTAAAACTACTAGAAAGCCTTTTAGTAAGGCTACGAAAGCATCTTAACTTCTAAAATTAATTCATTCAGATATATGTGGACCCATAAATGTGAAAACTAAACATGGCGATCCTACTTCATCATATTCATTGATAATTACTCATGATATAACTCCATCTTTTTGTTGTCTCATCATTCTGAAGTTTTTGATTGTTTCAAACACGTCATAGTAGAGGTTGAGAATCAAAAAGAGAAGAGTATAAAGACTATTGAACTGATAGGAGCTAAGAATACTTACTTGATTAGTTCAGAAAGTTTGTGAATATAAAGGAATATGCAAATAGTTTATGATACCAAGAACTCCACAACAAAATGTTGATGCGGAGAGAAGGAATTGTGTGTTGTTAGACATGGTTATATCAATGATGGTTATATCAATGATGGCTCAGGCCAACCTCCCAATAAAGTTTTGGGGGAATGCACCTTTGACAGCTACATACATTCTTAACTGTGTGCCTTCAAAATCTGTTGTTACCACTCCATATAAGTTATGAAATGGTATTAAGCCAAATTTAGAAGGCTTACATCCATGGGGATTAGTAAGGTATATTCACAATGCTTTTCATAAATTTTAGAAGTTAAGCCTTAGAGCTATTAAATGTTTTTATAAAAACTCTAAGGGCTGCGTTATGTGTGGTATACATGCTAATGGAGGACCTAGAGAGACCAAGTTCCATCATGTTGATTTTCTAGAAGATGATTTTTCTACTATTAGGGATGCAAAGAGAGGTTTGGAATGCTATGAGTTTGAGGAATTCAAGAATAATGCACCCCAATCTATTAGCATGGAAATAGATACATAATCCATTCCAAAGAATATTGATGATGGTTGGAGTGTGGAAGAACAAATCCCTTAAGATGCACAGTTACACCAAAGTGTGCAAGAAAAAGCTCCCTGCTAGCACTTTCAAATAGAGGGAATGTCCCTCTTTAGCATTTCTGTGGATGCTAGTAAGCCTTCATCATATGAAGAGACTTTACATTCACCAGACTTAAACAAATGAATCGCTGCCATGCAAGAGGAAATCAATTCTATGGCTAAGAATAATGTATGGGAATTAATGACCTTTCACCTAGGCATAAAACCATTGGAAACAAATGGATTTTAAAAATAAAATGTAGTGGTGAAAGGCTACACCTAAAACAAGGGAGTGGAATATGAATAGACATTTTCTCCTGCTATGAGATTTTTGTCTATTGACCTAATCCTAGCTATTGTCATAAAGTTAGATTTGGAATTGTTCCAAATGGATGTGAAGACACTATTTCTTAATGGAAGACTAGACAAGGAAATCTACATGGATCAACTTATTGGTTCTCAAGTCAAGGGATAGGAACGCAAGGTATGTCACTTGAAACATTCCAACTATAGTCTAAAATAATCGTCTAGGCAATAGTATATTCGCTTTCATTGAGCAATTGCTTATGTGTGATTCTCAATAATAAAAGAAGACCATAGTGTGTATATCAAAAGAGATAAAAATAAGATTTTGATTCTCTCACTTTATATGGATGAAATACTCTTAGCTGATAGTGACATGAAGTTGATAGTCACTACTTAAAAGTGATTATTCTCCACTTTCGAGATAAAAGACATGGAAAAAACAAATTATGTACTTAGTATGTCTCAAGAAACTTATATCAAAAAGGTCTTGAAACATTTTAGAATGCATAACTATAAACCCTTGGATACTCCTATGGAAAAGGGTTTGTATCTTAGCATAAAATAGTGTCCTAAAATAAAGGATGAGAAGAGGGAAATGGTAAAAGTGCCATATGCTAGTGTAGTCTAATGTATGCTATGTTGTGTACTCAATCCGACATATATTTTACAATGTGCATAGTTAGTAAATATTAAAGTAACTTTGGGATTGCCCATTGGGTTATAGTTAAAAATATACTTAAATATTTAAAAGGAACCACAAATTTGGCTTTGTGCTATCTGGGTGGGAGTCTAAACTTGGTTGGTTTTAGCAATGCCAATAGGTCAACAATTACAACCACCATTGCACAGAGGCCAGTTGAATTAAAGCATATTCTCACTAGTGATATGCTTATTGATCCCTTTACTAAACCCATTGCTAAAGATGTATTTTGCATGCAAGCTTAGGGTTTAGGGTTATTGAGGATTTGATATGATTTTTGTATATATTTTTATACATTAATAAAAAAAGGCTCCCTTTTATTTGAATATACTTGGTTAGTTTAATTGATGGCACATGTCTAAGTTGTCACCAACCTTAAAAGATTTTCTCTATCACATGAGAAAATTGCCTCAATGCTTAAGTAGTTAGTGGGATGAGATTTAAATGATCATCAAGTAATATGATGTGGATGATTCCCTTATTGCTCTTGTGGCAAAAGAGTCTTATGTTAAAAATAGTCACCTTAGAATATGACTAAGATTAGACTTTATGATTGACGCGGAGAGATTATTGACTTCACAGAGCTTAATGATAGCTGGATTTGAAAATAAGGTGATTCAAGTTAATCTCTTTGTGATTTGACTAACTATGTTTCATATGGCATTTATTAGAGCATGACAAACCCTAAGTGGGAGCTTCACCATAGCATACAATTCATACTGCATGCACATAAGTTGACCAAAAAGGTGAGTAATTGAATAGATCCTTATTCCTCACGATGTGAGCCCCATATAGGATTACAAATCCTAGCCTGAATACCTTTTGTGACTTAGGACTATGTCGTGAAGTTTAAGTTTAGTGTGGCTACTTTAGCATGTACTCAAAGATTCAAGAAATAAATGGTCAAGCAGAACATGTCTAGGAAAGCAGCTAAATTTGGATGATTTGGTATGCCTATCTAAGGAAAAATCATTTTTATATCTACCTTTGATTTGTGACTCATTACCCAAGCAGTCATGCTTGCTTTAGTTACTAGCATAGCCATGAGTACAAATGCATGAAGTGATCTTTACAAGGCTTTAAAGGATCAAAGTTGCAAGAGGTTTGGTGTAAGAATGAAATGATTTGGGAAGCAATGAGATTTTAAGTGATGTTATGATAGTTTGACGGTAGCTTAATTTAACAATCACTTACTGGTTTCTTTTTCTCGTGTGGTCACACATTCCATTTTCCCATATGACTGGGTATATATTCAATGAAATTGAGATTTTATTTAGTATGTCCAATATGTACGAGTAAGAAATGTTGCATGGGGGCCATGTGGTGTGTCCACATCGACACGCAATAGGATGGAATTTATAATAGTTAGTTGATTAATTAATTAAAGAATATTTCTTAAGGATAATTGATTAGATGAGTTCTAATTAAATTGTGAGACAAATTCATTGATTCATTTTTAATTTGTTTAAAAATATAATCTAACTAATTACCTTAATCAGTTCAAGTTTAAACTACCTTAATCCTAATAGATAAGACTCTTAATTAGGGTTCAACTCCACCTATGAGGAGTCCTAGTTAAAATAGGTTCTTAACTAGTGGTAAATATTTAAAAAGAGTAAGAGCCTAGAAAAAAAGGAAAGACACTTAATAGAGAAAAATACTACATACAAGAAATTTTTTTAGCTCTTAATTCTCCCTACTCTCTCTAGAATATTTTCCTAAAGGTATCATCTTGCACCTTTGGGATTTGGCATGTGTGTACTTGGAAGACTCTAGTAGCATTTCCAAAACCACAAGAAGAGTAGTAGCTATGTTCATGATGCAATTACTATGTTCGTTATCTAATAACTAATAGATGTATCTGTGCTCTGATTAAATGGTGTCATGTTTGATCAAAATACTACTCCTAAGGCTCAATGATGTCATGTTTTTATGTGATTTACTCTTGAGTGAGGATGCTTATCCATGATGCCATCTTTACAACATATAATTGAGCTTAAAATGGTAAACAAGCTTAAGAGTGTATAGTGACTGCAAGATTATTGCTAGAAATGAATTTCAACTTTCTACAATTTATTGAATATGTATGTAGTTTGAACAATTATTTGTATCAAGTTGTCTTATTAAAAAAATAAAATTATTACAATCACTTCTTGGGTTAATATATTGGAAAGGAAATATACATTTTATTTATTGTGAGTCTAAAGTCTTATCAATATTAGTAAGATATTTTAAATTTGGCTAAAATACACAAACCCCCCCTAAACTTTAGGTCAATTTTAAAAAATCTTCTTAAACTTTAAAAGTTTTCAAATAACAACTATGAAAAATTTTCAAAAAGGTACATCCGTCAAGTTTTCCATTAGGATATGGACGACCAAAATAAAATGATAAAAATAACCTTTGGTGCAAGGGACAAAACCCACCCACCCATGACCATTCAATTTGTCGCCACTATGTAAATTCCAATGTCATAGACGTTTCAACCAATGGTGGAGATTGAAAACGGCAATGGCACTAAAATCAAATTTGAAAGAATTGGGATGGGATCTCACTTCCAAACATTTCAGTTTAGGAGGATGGTGTGCCGAAGGGAAAAGGAGTGTTTACTTAGTCAAATGGAAGTACCTCTACTGGGAATTGGGGGACAGAGTTCAAAAACAAGAACAATTTTCAAATGATAGCAAGGAAGAGATCATCGGTGGATGGGTGCAAGAGTGTGAGTTTCCCGTGGATTTGCATTTGGGAACTCGATGGAGAAACTAGTGATATTACTTATGATATCATTGGCAGTGTGGAGGCCACTATGTTCTACAAGGATGGTAGCAAATCTGAAAGTGGAGAAGAAATAGCTGAAAAGTTGCAAAAGAGTCCATGTTCTTCTGTTGATGGCAAAGTAAAGAAACCAGTCAAACTGTGTCTAAGGGGCATAAGAACTACGATTTAATGCATAATCTACAACTAGGTATGAACTATTTTAGCCTTCCTCTTCAGATTTATGGGTTAACCTCTTATCTTATCCACATTGCCATCTGCAGTTATTTGTGATCATACATTTTAAGAATTTTCATTTTTCTTGGGAATTTTTGAGTTGTTTTTAATATAGATACTCTGTTGGGAAGCATGCTTTGGTGCTACGAGAGCTTAGGCTAAGAGATTTTGATCCAAAGGAGAAATTTTGGACGAGATTTCCTCCAGAAGAAGATGTTGAGGAAGATTTCATGGAGATGCTAGGTCACCGACCATCATGGAGACCAAAGAAGAGGACCAGAACCTGTGCAGAAGCAATTAGATTTTAGTCAATTTCCTGGCATTGTGTTTGTTTACAAGGGAAATTCAATTTATTTCTGGCTCTTGTGTTTATGGTGGAGTATGAAAATTTATATACATTTTAAGGGCATTTTAGTCTTTTTTCCTTAGTCAAATTAGGGTTTGACTAAATAACATCCAAAATTTGATGAAAAACTTGATGAACGTACCTTTTTAAAAATTTTTCATAGTTTAAAAGAGTTATTTGAAAACTTTTAAAGTTTAGGAAAATTTTCAAAATCGACCTAAAGTTCATACGAGTTTTATATATTTTAGCCTTTAAATTTTAATAAACTTCTTAATCGTCTCCCATTATTAATTCTTTATCTATTTATTGGGCTTAAACTTATTAAATTTTTCCTATAATGTTGCAGATTAATAGCTAATAGCTAATAGCTAATCTTTTTGAGTAAGATAGTTTTGGCACCTTTGTAGAGGAGACCGAACCACCGAACCAAAGTTAGAGACTTATTCTTTTAGATTTGAACTTCTAAAATAAAGAGTGTACTTTATAAAATAAAGTACAAGTCGATAATCTTTGATAAAAAAATTAACGGTATAAATTATTTAAATTTCATGAATTATTATTCATTTACTTGTATATTATAATATTTTTCACTATTAATTTTTCATCTATAATCATCTATTTATACTTTATTATGTAAATATGCCCCTCACTTTAGAGATTTTGGTGTTATTTTATTTTTATAGTCATACAATTTGTACAAAGATATTCACAACCCTCAACTCCCTGATTAGCAAGTGGAGCTAGATGGCACCCAACCTCTTTAGATATTGCCACAAGGCCCACGGGAAGGAACAAGAAGCGTTGGTCCAATGGAAAGCCCAACCACTAGAGGAAACATCGTGGGAAGATTTACATCAGTTCCAGCGCATGTACCCAGGATTCTACCATCCTTGAGTGAAACTTGTACGACATTGTAACTAATTCTACGTTGTGCTTTGCTGGCAATCAAGGTGGTCGGCCACATGTAATGAGAGTCATGGCCTATGTGTGTAAATAAGTAATAAGAAAGAAGAAAAGGGGAATCTGTATAATATAGTACACTTTTGTCTTCAATCTCTTAAGCATTCTGTCAATTTCATTCCGCAGTCATAGCTCGACGAAGTCGGAGTTGTGGAGTAGACGCCGGAGCTAAATCCTTGTAACAAACTACCAAGCTGTCCAACAACATCCGGAACTCTCGTTCGTCCCTTGATCAGATAAACACGCGTGTCCTTTTCATTCATTAGAAACCTTCGTAGCATGTCCCAGTGGGTCATTCCAGGGACAAGTATAACGCGGGCTTCAAATTGTTTTGGGTGATCTTTATTAGTACCTTCCCAATCAAAAGCAACCTTGCCCTCAAGGTTAAGGCTATGAAAATTTGTTTGTAAGGTCTCCCATTCCTCCCATATGGATTCTTAGGGTGTCAAGCCATCTCATTGCTCCAGAACTTGTTTGGACACTAGCATGAGGCAATGATTGCAAGATGAAGGATCACAGGCTGCTAGTTGTGTGCAACGGTAGGTAAGGGAGTGCCTTTGGGAATGTTAGCGCCTTTATATGGTTTCAACAAGGAAATATGAAACAAAATACGATTTTTTTTTTTCTTTGGTATATATATGGGGAGAGATTGAACCTTGGGAGGAGGGGGGACAAATCTCAAGTCAGAGGGAAGACAAATCTCAGGTCGACCATTGAGCCAAAAGCTCAACCCAACACATTACGAATTCTGCTTGCAAGTGGTGGTCCTACTTATATACTACCCATCCCGGTTCCACCTTTTGTAATATTTGGGATGGGCCAAAATAATGCCTTCCTAACTTTTGATTAATTATATAGAAAGGGAAGTCCCACGCTACTAACACCTAAGTAGTAAATGTGGGGTATTGAATTTTTAGATCTTATAGATTAATTTGTGAAATTTTTAAATTTAATTAACAGTTTAAATTTTTTAAGTCAATATTTAATAAGATATAATTTATAATAATAATAGAACTGTTAAGTCTATTGACCACAATTGTTTGATGATAAGGCTTTAAATCGATTAGAACAAGAGCGATTTTATCACTTACAAAGTGCTCTATAATCCCAATGAATTATTACACTTAAAGTTTTAAATAAAGCTCAGGCATTTTCAGCCAAGTTTATGTGTAGTTTTGCATTCCATCTGTAAGGGGAGGCTTGTCCGTCCTGAACCTATATAAATGAGGCAAGTTATAAAAGCCTACTAATAATTAAGTCATATACATCGAAACCCATCTCACATTTTAAGTAAGATAGAATGGACCAATTCAATGAGCCCAATACAATTTGACAGGCCTAACTGCCTGCAATTTTATAAAATAAACGTGACTTAAGTAAAATATTAAAATATTTGCACCAAAAATGTTAGTCACATTTTTTGAAGAACAATTATAATGTGATAATTATCTGCTTTTTTAAGCATCTAACTTGAAATTTTTAGATTAAAAAAAAAAAAGAGAAAGAGTATGTAGAAGTGATGAAACAGTGCCAGCAACTTGCTAATAAAAATTAAAAAAGTTGTTTTCACAAAATATTAATATCTAATAATGTAAATTTTTGAATATTTGATTTTATTATATAATTTATAAAATTTAATATTTATATTTTATTTAATAAAAATTGTGTAAAAATAGATGAAGTAAAACAAAAAATTAGTTCAAAATCAATGATTTGTTTTGGCCATCCAATATCTATGATGGCTTCTTTGCTTGAGTTCTCTGAAGAATATATAATTATCATATTTTCATCACTTTCTCTCCAATAATACATCCACCAGGTATAAATTAAAGTCAGAGAAAGCTTTAACCTAACCAATGAATATCAACTGCTGGCAATGATGCAAATCCACTCAATTAGGATTATTATTTGACCAGTTTTTTTTACCTTTTGGCCCCAATGTATGACCAAATTCAAACAATGTGATGTTTGATATGTAAATCATCTTAAGATTGATGAAAAAAAAAGTAAAGTCATTAATAAAGTGTTGGTACAATAATAATTAATTATTTTTCAAAAATTTGAAACATTTTGCTAATATGAATTTAAATTTTAAATTGTTTTTTTAAGAGAAATTTTATGTTTATAATTTTTATTTCAAAAGAAATTAATTTTATACTTAAAGAATAAAAAATACCTTAAAAAATTTTAAAAAAAGAAAAAGAAAAAGTTAAGTCAGTCATCAAAAGCTAAGAAGACATTAATCATGTCCAAGCATTTCACAGGAAAGAGCACGGAGGACTAGCTAGTTGTGAAGCTTTTTATGTGTCATCAATTGACGAAACCCATATCTTTCTTTTCAAAATCATGAACTACAGTCACTCCCACAAATTCAGTTGCATCTACATTCCTTCAAATACATAATGACTCTTACTCATCAATCAACTCATTCAACTGACTAGCAGAGAAAAAGCCCTTTGAGCTATAGCTCTAAACACTGTAGTTTTCCCTCTCCATTGAAGTGACTTCATTTATTGTAATTAAGATCATGAGAATAAAATTTCAGAGTGTTTGTGGATTTGACAGGACTTAAAGTTACTATAGTTTCCAATAACTTGACATTGAGTAAAAAAGTTGTTTCCATTACCAAGAGAGATATGTGGCGTTGAATGTCTCAAGGGGCAATCTGTGACATTGGCAGAAACCCCACCATAGATTGACACATATCTGGTGCTAAATATGACATGCATTGGACACAAATATGCGCCTTAGCTAGCTAGCTGTTTACTCGAAGGTATGAATAAGATATAAGCAAATCTATTTTTGAACAAGCAAAGCATAGGAACTTGAACAGAAAAGAACAAACCGCAAAGTCCAGTTGGAAGCAAAGATGTCTACATCAGATAATTTCTGCAGTTCCGTGAGTTAACCCCATGAAATTATATGCATATGGAACAATGTCATTTCTCTAAAGGCTTTCTGTAAAAAGTTTTGTCACTAGGTACTTAATGACAAATATAAATCAGTGAAGTCCCAAAGTGGATTAGATTATCTTAAAAGATGTGTACTCATCAGTGAATCAATTGGTGAAAGTTTTTATTGCGATGAGTGCAGTGATCTGAGATCAAATTTATTGTTACTAAAAGCAAAAATGTTTAAAGAGAGATTAGCTTTGACTGTAGCCCAAATTTTAGAAACCCTTCGAACATTATCAACCAAAGTTATGCTTTATGAGATGATTTTAGATGATTTATTGGAAATTATTCGGATCTTCATGCCGTTATTTATATATTGATGCCAAAATAACATAATATATAACTTATAAGATCATTGGTTAGTATGAAAATGATAAATATTGTGTGTTCAGACAAAGTAACGCTTTTCTAGCTACTCAATAAATTCATTTAATATTATTGGTGGCCATTAAAGAAGCACCAAAGGAAGAATGGACATTTTAAATTCTTAGCTGTTGCAAACTAGTTAGTTTATGATTTTATCTCCGATCCTTCATCGTTGCCAATGCTCCAATGCTGAAGCGTTTTGACCAATAATTGTTCATCAAGACATATAAAAAAAAATAAAAGAACAGATGCTATTCAAAGATAATTATATATATCTACCGATAGAGGAATCTGTATATACAAGGATGCATGCACAAATAGGCGAGCATGCACATGCAAAATGATTAAATGCCAACCTCGTTTTGCTGGACTTGGTTATCTACAGACGTAATACCGATACTATCAGATAAGACTCAATATAAATCTTTTCCTTTGTGATAAAAATAGCATCAAGTAACAATCATCCATTAAACAAAAAACAAAAATAAACACAAGTTGGTGGATATTAGAAGAAACAGAAAGCCGAGGAACCAAAGGATGCATTTTCCCTCATGTCACACATCCCTAGAGAAGACTGATGAGAAAAGTGAAGCTTTTATATTGTAATATACTAAACTTTCTTTCAACCCTATATATTCTTTGTCATCTTTCACAATTTCATCTGACCAAGGTAAATTTTAGAACCCCATATTTTGGATCGTTCTTTATTTTTTTTATTTTATTCTTTCTTTTTGGAATAACCCCACATGACCAAGAGGATGGCTTCAAATAATTTCCCCCACTTCAAAAGATGAAAGGGCTAGTCTTATGTTTTTTTTTTTTTTTTATCATCAATCTACTCACTGAGCTTTCGAGTCATGTCTCTAGTGAATGTACTTGTTATAACTGTTGCAGCCTTCTGTTCCTCAGCTTTCTGTCCCATCCACCAATATTCCCAAAGGAATGTGGGACTTATCGGGCTTGCTTCCAATCAACCAGCACTCTCTATTTTTTCACTCTCCTAATTTATCTCTCCGACTGTTCTGGTAAATAACAAAGAAAAAAAAGTAGTAAGAAGTAGCAAGAAATCTCTCCAATCTCCTGCAAATGACACACTTCATTTCAGACCAGACGAGATAGATCATAACAAGACCTTGAATAATGCTTCACCACCGGAAGATTAAGGTCTTTGGGGATGTAGTTAGTTTCCTCAAGGTCTTGTTATAAACCTCTCCTAGGTTCTTCAAATGTGGTGGCGGTGTTGCTGTTGTTGTTGTCTCCTGACCAGTCGAAGAGATGGAATGGATCTAATGCCTTGGATTCTCTCTGTTCAGGATTGGCAGCTGGGTTAAAACCTTGAGTAGTAGTAAACAACAGGTTTAGTGGGTCAGCTTCAATTTCTCCCAATTCCGCAAAGAAGTCCTCAGATTGGTTGCACTCTGGTATGGATGGCTTATAAGGGAGACCATCATTGAATTCGCCATCATCCATCTGAAGCTGCTTCTCCACGCCTTCCATCTCTTCCTTCACAAATGCACTGTTTGCTGAGTTACCGGCTGCAACATTGCTTTCAGTGGTGCTCTCTTGCTGCTCTTCCTTTGCCCGTGACGTGCCCTTTTGACTCTGTGAGCTGTCTGAAATATTGCTTTTTGAACCAGAATTGTTCCTCGATGGCTGAGACCTGGTTGAGCCAGCCAGAGCATTCCTTTGAGTTGGCCATGGATGGTTGTGCTCTGAAGTGTATGTAATCACCAGCATGTTTGGATCTGTTCTGCTCCTCTCAACTTGCTTTCTAGCAGAGCAACCCTTTGAACTGCTGCATCTATAATAGCCCCTGGATGCATATGGAATTAAAACAAATGAATAATTAACAAACGAGTTACAAAATCTCCCAAATATAAATTAATGCAAAGACTAATTACAGAAGTAAAACAACAGTAAATAAAACACTCTGAGTACACTTTCTGGGATAATAACTCTTTTCCTAACTAATTTGTTTCTTAAAACTGAGAGCCTGACTGAACTGGTGTCACAGGTCTAGAAATATGGAAATTTTCTATACATAAGAAAATGAGAAATGGAACTATCAGAGGAGAGTTTCAAAAATTTGTTTGCACCTTTGCGCGTAGTTTATATCCTAAATATTATTACCCTTTATCTTGAACGAGAAGAGAATGATCTTAGCATATCATCCGAGTCTAACACAAACTAACTTACCTGGGATAGGGAGAACCTTTAATGGGTTTCTGACCGTATTTTCTCCAAGCCCACAAATCTGAAGGAACCACCTCTCCACTTGACCTACTGTTTGCTGCTGCAGGTGCAGGAATGCACACCACCTTCTTTGCCTGGCTCTTTCTGCAATTGCACAAACAAAATAACACATAATTAATTTCCTGTAAGAGCATATGTTATAGTAAATTAGTGATATGTAGATCAATCTTTGAAAATATTTTAATTTCTGCTAAATTGATTCCTTTATTAATTTGGCTTTGCACAGTGTACCTTTTCTTCAGTCCTATTTGAGGCTTATGTATAGTAACTGTCATAAGGATCAAATGTATGGCTAGGACTTTTCGGTTGCGTTAGAGAAGAAAAGAAGTTTGAGATAAACTGCCTTGAAAGCTCAGTGTGTGACCACTATTGTGACACCCAGTTAGCTCTACTGCTCAGGTGAGTTAAAGCTACGCAAAGTAAAACTATGTTTAGTCTTGACAATGAACTATTTCTCACTTGAAACTGTACATAATCTTCTCAGGGACCATATACAGTCAACATAACGTATTTGAAAAGCCAGAAAGAGAGGAAAATGTAGCTAACTTATGCCAAACCCTACTTTCTCTTGACCTCGTCAGTCACCATGATTTTATGGGAAAATTCAAGTTACAGAAAAGACTTGTACATGAATATTAATTCTTCTGTCAATTTATGATGCTAACATGAAATTAATCAACAATTATAAAATGCTTTCAATTAATTTTATCTCATGATCTTGGAAGCATCTATCTCTCCATTAAATTGCGATATCGTTAATTAATGTTATAATCATTTTATATTTCTCACCTTCTCTTAAGACCCGGATTCCTTGGAGATGAGATCTGCACTCCTGTGTTGTCCACCAAGCAATCCTTAGAGCTGTTTGCATTAATCATGTTGCCTGAAACCATAGCAGAAGGTTTAATTCCCTGCGGTGAAGCAGCCATCACCGGCGAATCACACGGCGAGACCGGCAACTTTGCATTGGGAGAGATCTGAATCATGTTTGAGAATATGTTAGCGTTGTTAGAGGGCTTCACTCTCATCACATCCTCGTGATGACCAAGATTAATCTTGTGTGCCAAACTAGAACTAGCAGTACCACTACCATTGAAACCTGCAGCAGCAGCAGCATCTTTTGCACATAAAACACCAGAACTGATGAGTTCAGCAGAATTATTGGTGCCAATATAGTAGGCGGCGGCGGCAGAACCTGAAGAAGGTATTATATCAAGCTCGTGTAAAAGGGGATCTCTCATGTTTGTGAATGGATCACCAAAATTGCCCCTGGGCTGCTGATCTTCTAAAACGCAAGACAAATTCATGGGATCAGAATTACTAAAGCGCCACTCGTGAGAGAAATTTGAGGCTACAGCGTCAGAGGATGAAGAAGAAGGGCCAGTGCTGCAGCTGCTGCCATATGCACCACCACTAGCACGGACTATGTCAGTTAAATCACCTTGGTAATTGTCCATTATTGGAGCAAAGATGCTGCACATGCTTTTTTTTTTTCCTTAGGGAAAAAGCTTCAAACAAGAGGAAGGCAGTCTCATAGTTTAAAGCATGTAGATTAAAGCTTGGAATGTCTAAATAGACCTAAAAAACATGCAATTCCAGCAAGGAATTTGGTTGTTGAATTGAAGCTATATGTGGGTACGATGGGTTTGATTAAACTTTCTGCTGGTGAGGTGGGTTTTTGGCTGTAAAGAAGCAAGAAAGCAAAGGAACAGGTTTTTGATGGACGAAACTGATTGTTCTTCAATAACAAACAAAAGGGATGGGTTGAGAGAGAGACGCTGACTTTTCACACAAAACAGCTCCATTCCATACGCAACAACAGCAGAGAGAAGAGAAGAAGAGGAGAGAGGCCAAGGAGAGAGATTTTTTTTTAATTTAAATTATATAAAATGATGAGTTAGTAATAGAATAAGAAGGGTTGAGCTGAGAGATTTATCAAACTCCATCAAAGGGTCAAATTTATGGCACTGTTATTGTAAATTATTGCTCACTCCTCTATCTGTTAGGTTAAAACAGGAAGCATCCCTCGAAAACAAGAGGAAAAAAAAAAAGCAAAGAGGCGGCAAGCAGCCGCATTTCTCGGAGGAACGTTTCGGACCTTTTAATCAAATTAACCTTCCCGTTTTTCTCCACAAAGAATGCTTTTAGCTTGAAGCTATGCATGTTTTTTTAGTGCTCCATAAGGTATTGGTGAGATTAATTTTTGAAGCTTAGCACTAAACGGTTTTACTTTTGACTATGATTTTTAAAATTTGAACTCAAATATTTAACTTAACACAACTAACTTATTTTACATCAACATGTTATTGATCGAACCTATCACTATAAAAAAATATTAGTATTACCAATGAATAAATTTTTTGATAAAAATAAATTTTTTATTAATAAATTTATAATTTTTATATAAAAATTAATCCCTAAAAAATATACATGTTTCTTCATCATAAAAATTTCAGACACTAACCATGAGATTCATCCCACTCACTAGCGGATCAACTTTTTGACCAGAAACTTGTAAAGATAACAAAGTAAAATTTTGACGAGAGTTTGCTTAATTAAGTAATTAAAGACGAAGGTTGAACTAGAGACTAGGACACCATGTATATAACTATTTTGGCATAATTTATATAAAATTATAATTATATTTATATTTATAATATAACTACATATTCCCTTTTTATAAATTCTTTCTATCAACTACTAGATGTACTAATAAAACTTAGATATTTTACGTTTTAAAATATTCACATCTTACACGTATATGACCTACAAATCATTATAGATATTACATATATCAATGTAGATAGTGTAAGAAGATATTATATATATACATAATACTCATATATATACGCTTTTGAGGTATAATTAGAAAGAGAAAGTATTGAGTCAAATATTTGACTTTTTACTTTTCTTTTAAGTTGTACAAAGAGTGTAAGTTTATCTTTTATATATATAAATATATATATATATATAGTACATTTACTAAAATCCTAACACACGCTACAAATTAATAATTTAAGAATTAAGAACAAGATGCTTACTTTTGATGTTACTTGATAACAAATGTTTACTAAATAAATAGTGCCAGAAAAAGATTCAAACACGCAAAACAAGTACTCTGAGTTTTGAGTCTTTATTATCTTTTTCCTAATTTATGTAATAATTGATAAATCTAATTAATAGGGAAGACTTTTTTAAGATAGGAAACATCATTATTATAAAACCTTCATTGTAACTCACCCATCATAGGCTATAACAATACACTCTACACACATAATTACTTTACACTTCTCAATAATTAGGCCTAAGCTCAAGATGTTAAACAACTTGATCACTTTTAATATAATAGATATTAATTAATTAGGTTACATGTTTGAACCAGTTTTACAAAAAAAAAAATACAATTAATTCATTGCCAAAAAAAAATACAATTAATGGCAGCTTATAATTTAAAATTTTTCTTGCAGTTAGATCTTTTTATTTATGTTCCATGATGTGGGTTGCACATTGGGAAATAATCAAAGACCAAAAGTTATCTATACATAAAATCTATATATGTGTGTGTGTGTGGATACTTTTATTGATGTAGTAGCACTATTTGTTGTGTCAGCTTATCACTTCTTCTATTACTAATGTTACCCAAAAAATGTATAATACATATATCTAGTCATCTATCCTAAACCTTGTGTGCATTATGATCCCTTAATTTCCTGATGAAAACAAAATTTAACTCTAACTGTTCATTTACTTCAAAGATCTATACCCCACTGAAGTAACTATAAGGCTTTCTGTTGAGCGGTACTTCAATTTTTTCCTTTCCATAAAACAAATAATAATAATAATAATAATAATAGTCACATCACTGAAAAAGGAGCAGTGCAATAATTCAAAGAAATTGTATATGCTATGAAGCATTTATCAAAGTTATAATTTTCTTTCTTTTAAGAATGGTATATATAGAAAGATTTTAATTTAGAAAAACTATCAAAACCCCAACTACTAACCTGTGCTTAATACCCTACTTTTATTAATTATCTGATTTTATTGTAACGAATATATTTTAAAAATTGTAGACGTTACTATTATAGAATAACGAAACAACGATTTTTTCAAACTTCGTAATATTTGATGAACTCTATAAGACCCTGTTTGGAATACCAAATTTTAAGAAAATACGACCATTTTCATTTCTCATATATTATTTTTTTTCTTAAGACATTTTCTTATAATTATTTAATAAAAAATTAATCTCTATTTAATGTAAAAATTATATAATTAAATTTTTTATAAAAAATAACTTTAAATTTAAATATTTAACTCAAAATTAGTACGAAATTAACTTTCGATGTTCCTTACATATCATTGGACTAAAGTTATGCATCTTTTCATAAAAAGAAAGTAATATCTCTGAGCCCCATGGAAAAGATTGATATGTACATATGCTATCTGTCATGTATGAGTAAAGCATCTGGATTTGATGGACTTGTGAAAAGATGTCATATTTCCATTTATAATAATAAGAATGTGGACCTATATATATCAACTCACATGATATAAAAGTTCGAATTATTTACTACATTAAATTATTTAACTCCAGCCCCAACAGAAAAGAGGTCAGAAATGACTAGACTGATGATGCACGTCATATATGTGAAGGGACGTCTGAAAATTGTCTATTTTTCTAGCCTACTTGTAAAAATTTTATAAATTTTTAAGAAATCATGCAAACATCACATTTAAATTCGCTATATTATATAATAAATTCGTATCTTTATTATTATAAGTTGAATATGATAAATTTTATTAAAAAAATTTAAATTATTAAATTTATAAATTAAGATATAAATAACTTTATGTGATTTCAAACTCCGACTTTTCTAAATAAATTTTGATTTATAAAACTAGAAAGATGGTGAGATGAACAGTAACTAGTGTAAAACTTGTTACACTTACGCCACTTTTAATGTGAACATTATAGTTTTATAATTAAATTGTTTGTAGTTTATAACAGTTCTAAACATATATATTACATTCATTTAAAAAATTGTTACTAAGGTAGCAAATAATTTTAATTAATGTGAAAACTTAGGAGCATGATATGCATGATGTAAACTTTAAATCCAACAAAAGACTTTGTGAATCTTCACTCCTGTAAAAAAGTTATTTATTAGTGTAATTTTAATATTAATTTACATGAGTGTTAATGGAGCCTAGCCCATATACATATTAACATGCAAAAAAAAAAAAAACTTCTACCTTGTATAGTCATACATATATTGTATATAAAGTTTTTACAAAAACATAAAAATCTAACCTTTTCCTTTTTGAAATTTTATAGTATTTAATCTCATTATGGCTTGGTTTTTTTTTTCATGGAAGTACCATTTCCACTTCTACTCATACTAGAAAGTTTAGTCTCAACCAATAACTAGTTGGCACATTAGCAACTTATTATATTTTAAGTTATTTTAAAAAAGATTATATATTCAAAGTTTAATTTTAGAGTTACTCTTATTAAAATTAAAAGAGGTTTATTATTCGATTTTCATTTAAAGCAGAAATTAAGCCAACCCAAAAGGTAGAAATCTCAAAAAGAAAAAAAAGGGTTTAATCCTACAAACAGTTTGAAACTAAATTTGTTTAACTTAAGAATTTAGTCTTTGAAATCTACAAAATTTAAATATCAAGATTTTATTAAATAAAAGTTAGAGTAAATTACACTAACCTCCCTTGAGGTATTTGATTATGATACTCCACCTCATTCTTACTTAAATATGATACTCTACCTCATTTACTCAAATATTAATTAAAAAAATATACTTAATATTAATAAAATATTCACAAAAAGAATATTAAATCAATATTTTAGTCTAATTTTATTTAAAAATTATACTTTAATTCAATTAACCATTTTAAATAATTAATATTTTGATAAATTGTATTTTTGTAATCAAATAATTATATTTATTACAAAGTATAAATTTAACAATATGTATTATTATAAAAAAAATTAATACAAATATAGAAGTATCTTAGGGTGAGTTTAGTTAGTAAAAAATAAGATTAATTATACTCTACACTTTTTTCTTAACTAAACTTACCCCAAGATGCTTCTATATTTGTACTAAATATTTTTTCATAATCATACATATTGTTAAATTTATACTTTGTAATAAATATAATTATTTGATTAAAAAATATAATTCATCAAAATATTAATTATTTAAAATGATTAACTAAGTTAAAATATAATTTTAAGTAAAACTAGAGTAAAATTTGATTTAATATTTTTTTTGTGAATATTTTATTAATATTTAGGTATATTCTTTTCATTAATATTTAAATAAATGGGGTGAAGTGTTATATTTAAGTAAAAATGGGGTGGGGTGTCATAATCAAATACTTCAAGAGAGGTTAATGTAATTTATTCTAAAAGTTAATTGTGAAAATGGTTCTACCATTTTCATAAATATTGGTTGAACATGTCTCTTTCAAAAAGTTTATAGACAATAAAAAACCTCATTGAAATATACAGATACATTGAAGACATCATCATTGTTAATGAATTTACCAAGTGCTACATATGAAGCCTGCATACATACGTAAAGTGATCATCTACCGCATCTTGAATTACTATAAGAGTGAGTTTAGCCAAGTACGGCATTAATTTGGCTTTTGAACAATTTTGTATTCTAGTTACTGTCGTTTCCTTTCGGTGGTCCTTTTCTAAACTCATTAAGATATTTATACAAAGGAGAGATTTGAATACTTAATTTTAATTTAGAACCGATTTGCAATTTTCTATAATGTCGTTTTCACAAATGCATTCGTTTAATCACCAAAGAATATATCAGGCGGCCTGATAGTGTCCCCTTGGGTCTCCACTCATTCATATCTTGACTATACTTCCGTTAAATTTATATATAAATAGAATGATGGCATGAAACAAATCAGCTGTAGATGTGAAAGGATATGTTTCTTTAGATTCCAATAACTATAAGGGATCGAGAACCCATTATGTTTTAATAAGAAGAAATTTTAAAAGGGTGAAAATAAGGTAACTTTATTATTTTATAAGGGTATCGGTATTTAGGGTGTTAGGATTTATTTTGAACCATCTAATTTAAAAAGTACAATAATAATTGTGCATTAAAAAATCAATTATTTACGAAATTGGTTTATGTAAATTAGAGATGTAAAAATAAAAAAAAAAAGATATGAGGATACGTATTAAAAGAGAAAAAAAAGAAGAAAAATAAGACAATGGAATATGAGTCAAATAAAAAGGAAAAAAAAAATAGGGATACATATCAAAAAAGGAAAAAAACATTAAAATATATGTCAATGATGATTCATATAATTACATGTATTGGGATCCATGTAGATTGACTTATTACATGCTACATGTCACAATTTGCTATAGATTCGCTTCTTGAGTACTATTACCTAGAAACTAAAATAAGATACGGCAGTGTTATATTTACTTATTTTTATTTGTGTTTTTTCTATATATATCATATATATCTCATTCTTAAAGGTAGTTTCACTTTTTTTTTTTTTTTGCAACTTTGTTTGCCTTCCACATAAGGCACAAGTCCAAAATGTTGTTATAAAAACATTTACATATCATTTCTGAATAAGATTACTATAGTGTGGTCGTTTTAAAAATTACTTTTGCATTTCAAATTTTTTATTGTTTTAAAAAATACATAAAAATTAAGGATATAATTAAATTATCTTAATCTTAATAAAGATTTATTTTTTAACCAAAATACCTTTTGTATATAATAACTCAAATATTAAAAGTCCATAAAATAATAAAAAATTAAGATTTAGTTGGACATTTAATGGAGAATGAATCAACTAAGAATAAAATTAAAATAAATTAACAAAGCTTAATTAAAACAAGAAAAATTTCTAAAACCAGAAGACAAGTGAAAGAGACAAAAGCCCCCGGGGGAGGGGGGGGGGGGGGGGGCAATGAAGATGAAGCATATGCTACAATTTCAGTCAATCAGTTCTTGCTATTGAACTCATTTCTCTTTTTCATTTTGAAATGCTTGGAGAAAAAGATACTTCTTAAAAAAACAATTTATGACTTAACTTTCTCTTCTTTTTTCATTTTGCTATATATATATATATATATATATATATATATATATTCAGCTAACATGTTCTTATTGTGCAATTCAAACCAATCAAACCGAAAAGAGATCATCTAGACATCAATATATACATATATATATATATATTTAGCAAAAAGAAAAAACAAAATGGGTTAAATCTGCATATGATTATTTATGACTTAACTATCATATTTAAAGTATTTAGTTTGGTCTGCGATCAATAATATATATAAAGCATT
The DNA here is from genome assembly GCA_037013595.1 of Dicorynia guianensis. Taxonomy (NCBI): domain Eukaryota; kingdom Viridiplantae; phylum Streptophyta; class Magnoliopsida; order Fabales; family Fabaceae; genus Dicorynia; species Dicorynia guianensis. The sequence goes on from JASUAB010000010.1 coordinate 6,989,557, forward strand.
ATAGATTCACCAGCGAGGCTATTTACTGTTTTTTGCCTCCCTATAAACCTTTAGTTATCTACATTTTGCTGTACTAATTATCACAATACTAATTTGAACATAATTATGGCCACTGCAAATATAAACAAAGAACCAAGTACAAAAAAAATAAATAATTCGTATGTCAAATTAAACGATGTCCTTTAAAATTATGGTTTTCTTGGTTTTATTTTGGGTATGGCTATGGAACCCTGAAATTTAGTTAGGGTACTAATACTTTAATGAAACATCAAAATTTGCACGACCAATTTTTCTTTAAATGTATCTTAAATATTTTGATGACAAAGATCGAAACACCTTATAAATATACTGATACCCTCTCTCTCTTTCTAAGTATCATAGTCATACCATTTCATTTTTCACACCATCTACATATCCGTTGAAAGCAACAAGCTTTAAAATTGAAAATATAAAATTTGAATAATTTTAAAATTCTTATTTCACGTTTGTATCTATAAAAATATGAGTTTAACTACACTCTTAGATCCTTTTAGCATTTAAATTATTTCAATTTTATTGTGCGTGTTTTAAGTAATTAGGCTAATTTTTTTTTTTAGTATTTAAATTGATTCGATTTCATTTTTCTTGTTTCAATTCACCAATATAATTTTTTAGTATTTAAATTATTTCAATTCCATGAGCTTTGTTTCAATGCTACCAATTTGGTTCTTATAGTATTTAAATTGATTCAATTCTGTCATTCTTATTTTAATTGCACCAATTTAATCCCTAAAATAATCATAATTAATTTTATGTTTCTATATGATAATATATTACATAATAATATGAATTCAAGAGGTTTAAAGTTTTTTAGGGTTTAGTATTTATATTTTAAAATTTAATAATAATAATAATAATCATTATGATTTTTTATTCTATAAATTTAAATTTCATTATTATTGTATGCGGGACTCAATTAATTAGTAATTGATGAAATTGAAACAAATCGTAGAGGTGTCGAAATTCAAGTAATTTTGATATTATATGGATCAAATAGGCACAATTAAAGCAAAGGACATGAAATTGAAGCAATTTTTGTACCAGAGGCACTGAATTAAAGCAATATAAATACTAAAGAGATCAAAAGTATACTTCGCCCACCAATTTAATTAAACCTATTATAACTTGCTCAAAAAAAATAAATCTTCTGAATTTATCGGACATATTATATATTTATCCATTTCTAAGGGTCATGTCACAAGAATTTTTCCCCAAAATTTCTAGTTCTAGTGTGGATGACTAGCTTTTGATTGGATTAAGAAGGTCCAGTACTTGAGAATCATGCAAATTGACTAACTATAATAATGATGACTATGATTATCCTAATAATAATAATGGTAATTTAATATTTATCTATTTTGTTTAGTTATTTATTATATTAAATTATTTTTTGGGTTTCAAATTTTTGCTTTTGTGCAAAATCAAAAGGGAGAATAAAGCAATCTTTAAGAAGAACCATGAATAATTTGTTTTATTTTGTCTAAATTTTTACCCTTTTTGAAATAAATTGAGCATGTTAAAATCAATAATTTCCAATTATATTAGCAGTACTATACTTAATTATATTAAAGTATTTTTTTAATGAAATATAAATAATAAACCATTGAGTAAAACGACAATCTACAACGTCCAATCAATGCATAAGATTTTAATCCTATCAGATTACCAGATTGTCGTTCTAGGAAACCTAGGCTATATGGTATAGTGTTCTTTTGACTAAAGATTTGTGCTAATGAAAATGTAGTTTGTGAATGTGATTCTTTAGATGCAGTGCCCTTGTCTAATAAGATAGACGTAACGTTCCATCAATACGGATCAATTATAAGGGATGCTAGAGTTCTACTTGTCTAGATTAATTGCTCTTTCAATTCTATTTTTCGAGAATTTAATTATTATGCAGATCAATTTTAGTTAATACGAATCCTGTATATATATTTTTCAGTAATCAATGTGAATTCTATATGTTGCATCAAGACCCCTTATGATAAACTTAAATTTTAAACAATAAAGATATTAGCTTAGTGATAATTGTCTACATCTTAAATTCAGCAACTTGAAATTAAACACCTGAGTTCGAGCCTTAGAATTGTTTTTGCTGAGAGAGCTTAAATTAACCTGTTTCAAATATAAATTAGTTTTGTATCTAATAAAAATTTGGAATAACACGTGGAGAAATAAAAAAAGTAAAACTTAAATTTGTTAATTCAATAAAAATTATAGAAATTCTATTATGGTAGTCATGCATGTGTAAAGAAGATTACTAGAGGCTTTGATGAGAAAAGTTAATTGAATAATTTGTAGTTCAATGAAAAAAGGTAAAAAAATATTAAAAAGAATAATTAAAAAAGTTATTAAAAAAATCTTTAATTAAATAATATTTTAAAAAATTTAATTTCAAATAAAATTTAATTATATAATTTGATTTATGTAACTAATTTTATCTAATTGAATACAACTCTGTTTATTATTATTGTTGTTAAATTGGTTAATGTCTAATTCCCTATGCTATTATTTAATTTGATTATGATCCATCTAAGTTTTGTAGGCGGAATGCTAGCCGTTGCCAATATTATAAGCATCGTTGATGCCCCAACAAGTATTCTTATGATTCCTACTACTCTAATATTTGTTAGAAGCTAATATTTTTGTTGTGCGTAAGTAAAATTAATATATATAAATTTAAATAAAATTATTAAATTATATAAAAATATAAAATTTACTTGATAAAAAATAATATAATATTTTTTAAAAATAGTGGAATCTATATAGTTTTTATTATTAAAATTCATTTTAAGTATGCAATATTAATTATGAAGAAAATCCAAACGGATATAAATTCTTTTAACTTTTCATCTGTAACTACCCAAAAGCAAACCATGGCTGTTAATCATTTAATGTACTGAAAAGGCATAGCCCTTAGACCCAAGCTTTAAGCTTAAGTGGTCATTCCGTGATCCTTAATTTTTAAACTTACGGGTTCAATTCTTCACTCCCTTTACCCTATCAAAGTCTTTAGGCTCCTCATGTAACCCAAAAAAAGCATAGCCCTTAAAATGTGTAGGTCAATATTTCCCCAAGTCAACAAAGTAATGACTCTGATGGATCAAATCGAAGCTAGAAGATGAAGACAACTCTGATATGTCCGCGGATTTTGAATTTCTATTGTTGAAGTCATGCAGATGATCGAGGTCTAATAATAATAAGAAGAAGAAGAAGTATTTACGAATAGTTCCCAATTTTACAGAAACATTTGATTAAAAAGAATGTATTACACCAAAAATTCAAATATATATATATATATATATATATATATATATATATTGATTGAAAAAATGGATAAGCATGGGCAGTCCCAATATAGATACGTCAAGGAGTATTAAACCCATACCAAACCTGAATGGTACTAACCCACATCGATTGAGCATATACTCTATGTGGAGTCCGTAGACTTAACTAGTATACCAGAATTTTTACCCTCTAACCAGAAAAGCGGTACATATATTTAGTTCCACAGAGTGCCTGTGAAGATTTGAAACTAAGCATTGATGGTGAAACATCCGAATGCTCCACAACTAAACCACAAGGCTCAGTGGTAAAATTCAATTATATATTACCTTAAAACTAACCTGGCATTGCCAAAAAAAACTTCGGTGTGACTTGTCACATTAATTATAATAAGTAAGATGTGTTGTTAATGGGAGTTCTCAATTAGGAAGGTTTGAAATATTCGTTTGTAAAGCTTAGGTAATTCGAATTCTGCTACCAGTAGTCTCTTTTGATATTTATTCTGTAAATACCACTGTAAACCTTTGAATTGTGACATGTTCTACCTTTGAAATGACTAATCCTCCCATTCCCTTAAACTTCTAGTTACAAAGAAAAAAAATATTTAGTAGAATGTGTTGTACTCACAACGATCTAAGAATGTTTCAAGTTTTGATTTTCAATCCTTCCATCCTCAAATTAAAATTTAGAAAATATTACTTAAAAAAATTTAAATAATTAATTTTATAAAACTTCATAAATTAAACTATAAAATGTATTAAATCTAACAATTCTCATAATTATTTGTGGGGACCACTTGTATTCCCATTTTAATTCTGTAGAAGCTAGGTTTAAGAGTATTGTTAATATTAATGAACTGTTTGTATTTCCATTTTAGTGGGGATAGATTTTGCTTTGATTTTTCACTGAGAGGAAGCGTGTGTTTGAGAACATCATGGTCCACTTACTCCATTCAAAGTCAAAATGAGCTTACTTCACAGGCCAGAAAGAAGGTGCATTTGCATTTTCTTGTGGCTGAGACTCTTTCTTCCTTTGTAAAGCAACTACATTCAGAAGCCACTTTCAATGCCATGGGGACTAGCTAGCTAGTTGGAAACACGCCCACTTTTCATCATCCTCTGAGGTCACCACTATGTAGCATATGTATGTCTGTCTGTCTACATAGGCAGGTGTTTTGGGATTATAATTAACTTTGAGAGCCAAAACAAAGTTTTTTTTTATTAAAGAACTGCTTAAGGACGGCTGGCTCTTTTTAAGGATAATCACACTTCTAAAAGTGATTATCATGATTCAGATTGTGGGATGCAATTAATAGCAACTAATATATGTATGCACTATAATAATATGTCGGAATGAGAAAGAAAACCTAATCTATATATGTTATATTATATAAATATTAGGGTTAGTATCTTCCTTTAAAGGGTCATATGGTCGTCTTCTCCGCCTTCAGTTTTGTGCCAAAAGTTGAGTCAGGTTTAGGTAGCCTAGCGAGCACGTTCAAAGAAGATCAACGAAGAATCATCTTCTTGGTAAAATGGCACAATCTTGATAAGACAGTCTTGGGGTTAATTTGAATCTTCCTCATGGCAAAGAGAGATTTCGAAACGTTTCTCTGTTCATGTATCTCCCACTTAATTTTCCAACATGATGTGGGCATGCATGTTGTGGGGATAAGGAGGTGGCTTTCTTGTTCGTAATTCGAGAGGTTCAAGTTTTCAAAGGGCCAATGATGATGCAGAGAATCACCGACCTCCATTGTTTGATGAGACATTTTGAGAATCTACTATATTTGTAGGTAACACAACTATGACTATAACCCTAGCTAGCTCCCTATCTTTCTCCCTCTTCTCAAGAGCCTTTGGTTACATTGATTTTTTGGGATTTTTGTACATATCATATATATGCTCCAAAAGAGGCACTATTACGCCAACTACAACTTCTACTATTCAACCCCCATGCTCTTAAGCTAGGTGATTACGCTTCAAATCAATGTCTTCTTGATTCCACATGGCAATCATGAGTTCCCCCCATCAATATTTGTTATATATATTAAAGATATGAATTCTACATATATGTTTAACAGTGTCTTCTTATTTCTATAAATTAAATTATATAAATATTTTATTTAAAAATTTTAAAATACTAAATTTATTAAATTTAAAAAAACTCAAATTCAATAATGGATCTCTTATTCTATGAGAGTTTTGTCCACTCAAATACCCCAAGCATGGTCTACCTTCATTAAAGAATTTTAACATTACTAGTAAAAAGTTACTCAAATAATTTTTAATTTAATAAAAAATAATAAATGAAGATAAAAAATAATATTTAAAGAAATTATTAAATAAAATTTTTTAATAAGTAATATTTTTAAAATTTTAATTTTTTAATAAAATTTTATAATATTATTTAATTTATATACTCAATTTTATCTAATAAAATAAGATTTTATATATTATTATTGTATTTTATATTAATTGCAAAGAGGTTTAGATATAATTTATAAGGGAGCACAAATCTTTATTAACTAGTTTTTGAGATAAGAAATGCTCAAAAATACGCAACACAATTAATATTAAGTAACGACCTCATCGATATTAGGATGGGAGACATAAAAGATGGGAATTTGGGAATGAACTTGCACCATCTGATATTGAACCTAACATATAGTACATTATATCTCCACTCACTAGGATAATATATAGTTCTACTTGTACCTAGAACCACCATTGATCCTAATATGACAAAAATACCAAAATATTATCCTGTTTCAATGTTTTATATTCAAAAATCGATTTTACATCATAAAAAGAGGCAAAAAAAAAAAAAGTATGTAATATAATTACGATGTCCAGCCCATGTCGGTATTGGCTTCTTCAGGCAAGTCAAGAGTCGTGCGACGTGCGATATTGCGAAAGGATGCATTCACCCAAAAAAACAAAAAAAGACGTATATAACCTAATTTAGTTTATAAAATTATACACGTTACTTTGCCGAGAAAAAATGAAGTCGTCGGTCAGATTTTGTACTATTTAATAATAGATCATGTGTACGACAAAGCTCCTGTTGCTGGCCGCTACTTGCTGGAGGTGCCCCTACTTGAGGTACCTTCCAACCACATGCACCATATATTTTATACCACTTGCTTTTCAAACTATACTTTTTATATAACAATAACTCTCTGGTAAGGACCATGCCCATAGGGATTCTGAAAACCAAGGCACTGCAATGCCTATAACTTTATAGTGCATTTAAATATATTTATTTTTATATAATTATGTTTTAATAAAATTTAAATTATTTAATTTATCATATATTATAAAAAATTTTAAAATTTAACTAATTTAATAACTCATGTATCATTAAATGTGACAATGGTGCGAAAGGACTTCTTTTTCTGTGTTCAAAACCCTGCTTTAGATGGTACCTGCAAAATCAATTGTCCTGGATTGGCTTCGGACAAACACTTGCCCCACGTTCCTGCATGACAAGCCAATCACACACCCCATAACCGAACAAAATTGAACTAGGATTCTTTCAGCAATATTCTAACAGGGAATTTTGTCTTCCCTTTATGAATCATAGGGTTCTTTAACACGGCCATCCCACCACGTGAAGCAGGCCTTCTAATTAATTTAACTATATACACTAACATATGTATATTGAACAATGACTCATAGGGTTCTTCAAATGCCAACCCTTCAAGATCGCTGGTCACTGCCAGTTTTGATTAAACTAATCAAACAAAACTATTATGTTTAAATTTAAACCCCAAATCTATTAGAATAATCTTCTTGACATTTTTTTTTGAATGGATCTGACTTTTTTATTTTTATTATTTTTTAATTTTAATAAAATTTATTTATCTCTTTTTTATTTATATTAAAATATTTTATAAATCTTATTTTTTTTACTAACTTATTTTTGCTTTAATTTTTTATATATTTTTCTTTAATATCATTTTTTTAAAATTTTTTAAAAACGAAAAATTAATTTTTAAATTTTTATCTATTTTTTTTTATAAAAAAACATATTGACACTTTATGAAAGGTATTACCATTTCTTTGCCAAACACTTGCCCATCGAACCCGTGACACATCATGACATCAGCAACTACCGGAGCTTGCGGTCACGATAATCAGAGCCGTTGAAATGGTTCACATGTGTACGGCTGCGATTAATCAAGCATGCCAGCTGTTGTTTGTTTAAATATAATTATTAATTAATAATTAATTAATGAACAGATTGTAATGAACCACTTAAACAAGGTCAAAGTAGGGGTCCAGTTGAAGATTTTTGAATCAATTTTCCGCTCGGTGGTGTTGAGCTTGCGTTTTGGTGGATCATGTGGCACGGGTGTTCCCAATTTTTGAATTAGAGAATTAGTCAGCTGCGTTATCCTGTTTTCTTCTTTAAAGAATAACAAACAGACCAATTGCAAGAGGACAAATTGACTTTTATGGAAAGCGTCTCAAGGGAAGTGGGGTTCTCGCTTCCCACCACCAGCCACAGTGCCTATTTAGTAGCTAGGCTTAGCTGTGCAATTTTCTGTCATTTGCAGGATCGGGACCATATCTACGTACATTATTTTTTTCTTTTATTTTTATATCTTTATTTATATAATTTAATTTATTTAATTTATTTAATTAATTAAAATTTAAAATTAAACTATAAATTTAATTAATTTAATAGTTTATATATATTAAATATAAATAATTTATTTACACATAAATATCCAAATAACTTTTTCTTGTTTTAAAAGTTACAACAAAATTTTTTTATTTGTTAAATATAATATTTTTTATTTTTTATAATTTAATATATAACTTTTATTATTATTATTATTATTTTAATTATATATATATATTTTTTTTACTTTTTTCTAAATTTTACCCAGACAATCTGGTGCGCCTTATTGTACATATTTACATCACACGATTAAAGATTGTAGCAGAAAGTAAATTTGCCATACCAATTGTGCACCCCCCAAAATGGTTGAACTAATACAACTTACAAAAGAATTGATCTCAATCTAAAAGTCGCCTTTTACTGAAGTGGTTTGGCGACCACATCAAGTTGCTCAAGTTGTGTGTAATTGCAAAGACTTTATATCTCATGAGAAACTAAAATAATAATAATATATTCTTTTTAAATCATAGAAAATTTTTATATAAATAAAAAAATTTTAATTCTATTAAAAAAATAGATAACTGAATATTTTAAGACCGAAAAAGATAAATATATATTCTTCAATTATATATAATAATAAATTTCTAATTACAAATTGTTAATATAAATATTATAGTTATCATTAAAGCATTGTTATTTTTACTTTTTAATTTTAACTCAGAATTTTCGCATTTTTATTCATAAATATTAATTTATGAAACATAATTATACATCAATAATTATAGATAAAAATATAAAAATTTTATATTATTTATTTTATTTTATATTTTAAGTTAAGTGCAATTAATTACTAGAGTGTGAGAATTGCTTATTAAAATATTATAATGTTTTGACATAGTCATTTATTAGAGGGAGATAAATAAGAAAAAAGAAAATACATGTAAAATTTATATAATTTTAATTTATACAAATATCAACACTTAAATAAAATTTACATATAAAATTACGCGTTAAAAGTTTAAAAAACTAAGATCATTTGCTTTTGCAATTCTTCGCTAGATTTATAAAACGTTGTTACTCTTGCAATGTTGCAACTATACAAGGCGTACAACCTAATAAAGAACTTAGCCGAAATGTATTATTTCAATTAAGTTTTTAATTTAAGTTGTACAAATTACGTAATCACAATCTGTGTAACAATAAAATTTCTCTAGTTTTTATATCTTCATGCTCAAATTTCCCTCAACTGAAGTAAAGTTCTTGGGTGACGAGCCATGAACTTATCTCTTTCCCATGTGGCATAAATGGCTTCACTTTCCAGGGGCAGAACTAAGAATCATTTGGCCATTATTTGGGGGATCACTTGGCGATCCCATCCCAGACAGCTTTTCATGTGCATCTCAGGTCCAAGAAAAGCCGTATGTAGTCTTTGCGTTCTTATATATCCTTTTTTTTTTTTTTTTTTCTATAACCAAGTAAAAGAATTTAGACCTTGCAATACACTTAAATTGAGAACCTCTGTTGGTGCCTGACAAGACTTCAGTTGGGTTTTGTCCGGACAAAATCAATATCGAAGAGTTTTACTGATCATTAAGTGTCTCCCCCATTAACAACTTCTTAAATCTGTTCGACGGAAGCAGCACATCCGCACCTAAATGCACGATAGCTTGGGAGATGTGAGAGAAGCTAATTTGGGTAAGCTAGGATATTGAAAGAGTGAAAGAAATCTTGCCAAAAAAATATATGGCAGAGTCAGGGAAAGATAATATATATAGTATTCTAATAAAGGATAGCAAATTATAATTTATAATCATTTTGCAATTTAAGCAATAGCTCAAGTGTGTTCAACCGATTCCATTGTCACATCAAAATTCTCATTTAAAGCTACTGCTTTTGTTGGCTTCTTATTATATCTACCATTAAAAATATAAATTACGAGAATAAATTTCTGTGGCATAAATTTTAAGACCTTTTAGTCAAACTTTTACATTTCTGAAATGATAATACAGATATTTACATTTAATACTTTTTTTTTCTTTTACACAAATTATCTAAACTCTATTACTAAACTACTTAAAGATATATATCTTGAGAGACGCAACTGTTTCTTCTTCTTCAAATTTTCACCAAAAACTTTGATACATGTACAGGCATAATTTGTCTGGATATTTTTATAATTTGACCTTTGCCAAAGTCTTTGCTTCTTTCTTAGCATTTTGCCAAGTCTCGGATTCCTGTCTCCTTTGCCTTCTTCCCAATTGATGCAAGTTGATCAGAAAAGGGAACAAAATTTTGGAACCAAGGAGCACGCTGGCTACCCCAATGAAAGATACAACCATAAGGCCTCCAATATAAACAAAAATAACAACCCAAACAGAATTCAACCCCTGGCCAACAGAACGACACTTAACGGAAAGAAAAGTACCAAAAATACAACGCAGCACTCCTATGCCTCTATGACGCCATTCCTGTCTTCACTAATCCCACCTTTAAAGCAACAACACCGTTTTCCTTCATTCCTTCTTCCTTCATCCTTCCTTCACAGACTTGACAGTCTTTCCCAATCCACTTGCAACAATAAAATGTTCCTTGTCTTCAAGGATCAATTGATGAGCATCTACCCAGCTGGACTCTTCCGGTCCAAGCAGCTGTCCCTATACTAAAACATCAGTCACTACCCTCGCCCCTTTCTTCTTAATCCTTGTATCAATACTGGCACTTGGTACCAAGGAAGGCACAATACTCCCTCCTGAATCAGCCCTTTGCATATAGTACACCACCAAAGCTGAATCGTCATCAATTGAAATTGTAATATCCCAAGTATAAAAAATAATTCATCACCCTTTCAAGCTTAACCCCACAAATTTTCAAGAGGTTCAGCACAGAGATTATGTCATGCTCCTGACCATCTTCCTCAATTAGTTGTGACAAAAACCATGTGGAAAGTCTTGCCCTACGTCTATTTTCATTGGATGTTAACTTTGCAAGCGTCTGTACATTTATAGTTTGCTCATAATAGCCATCGACCAGGATGTTAGTCCCTTCTGAGCTATAGCTTCTGCTGAATTTCTGAGCCTGATGATAGAATAAGTTGATGATATTCTCTTGAAGACACAGCAACTTCAATGATACCCAATGAATTCTTGCAAGAGTTAAACCCCATCCATCTTCATTTATAAGAGGGAATAAATTCCCTTTCAGCTTCTTTAGTGTGGAGAATTTGGTTGCTCATCTTGCCAGAACCTTTTGTTGGTTATTGGTTTTGGTCATTAGAAACTTTTTCTTGGTAGACTGGTGATTAATTAGAAACTTTTATTAAGCGATTTTGGACTGTAAGAGACTGATTATTATTGTGTATTTCAACTATCCATACATCAAAAGATAAAACTAAAACTAATGTTACAAATCATGAAAGTAAACTGAAAAATCCTAAAATTAAAATCATCAAAAACTAAATCGAACAACAGACATTATCCACCTACAATGGAGAGCAAAGGAAAAAGAATCATAAAAAAAAAATAGGAAAAACTTAAATTCTTTTCGTTTTTTTAATAATACTAGTCCATGGTTGCAATATGAATCCAAATTTCAGAATAAATTAAGCATAAATGAAGCCTAAAAGATTTGCCCAAAAATTGAATCTGGTTCACCTCAAAGAAAATTTGTTTTTTTGTTCACTTTTTCTCTTTCAACAAATCCTAAATTAGGCTTGGATTTAAAATCGAGGCCCAAATTTGCAAAATGGCCCTTGCTAACCTATCCAGAAAAAATGGCCAAATATGGAGGTTTCTTTTTGGTGAAATAAGCTGCGGGTTTGGATTGTGGCACCCAGTAGCCCGACTAGAACAAGCTTAACATTTTAATTTTTTCTAAATTAATCTGAAAAATAAAAAAAATTTATAAATGAAACGAAGACCCATCGTCTTCTTCGCATACGTGAATAAGACAAACCAGAAAGAATTCTAGTTCAAGTGCAGTAAAGCCGCACCAACTGGACATGGGTAGCGGGTATGCTGTCATCGGCGTCACAACGTAGTGCGCCATCGCCTACGACGGTTACGGAACCAAAAAGAAACTATGGGCTACAAAAGAAGGAGATGGATTTTGTACACAACCATTCTCACCAAACTTTTAAATTTTGGAACATGAAGTTCAAGCCAGCAAATATCAACTCGAAAATGATAGGAGAGAGAAATAAAAATTTAATGGTTAACACTTAAAACAAATGCCAAAATCCAATTTAGATTTTGAACAACATTATCAGTTTGAGCACGAATTGGAGCTTTAACAAAAATTACCTTGCAACAAGATGGATAGCATGATCCTCTTTAGGCCCTCAACTTCAATTTCTGCGAGGATTCCCTTAGCTGCTCCTGGTGCCTTGGTTCTCGACCAGCAACAGTGCAGGATTCCGTGAATTGGCTTCTGACAGTGACGCTAAGATGTGGGTGATGAGTGCCCTGGCTCAATACATGAGCTGTGCCTAAGTGGTTTTGTGATTGTGACTATGGAGATGATTTTTTGGGGAGAGGCTGTGAATCAAATTCCTAAAGGTGAACGGGAGTTTTTCAGTGAAACAGATGGAAAAAAAAATGGGCAAGAGATGTGTCTGTGTCAAATGAAAGGCCGGAATATTGCAGTGTGTTTCGTAGGAGAAGGTAAGAGTCTGAGAATTGTGTTTTCATTTGAAAAGGGCGATCAATCTCGCCAAAAAACACAGGCTCCCTTTTTGTCTGAGAGAGTTGCGATTTACGATGAACCTAAGTTAGATGGAGTTGATTGCCATAAAAATGAGGAGGAATAAATGGGTAATTTTGAGGAAAATGGAGACGGACAGAGGACCAAAAATAGAGGCGAATTGGCATAGACCCAATTTGTTTGCTGGAGAATTGGTTACTAATTAAGAGGAAAAGAGCGAATGATGGATGAAGAGGTTTTAGTGGGTGTTAAGAAATCATGGGTCTTTGTGGACCATTTTACATAAATAATGTTTTTTTTAAATTATTTACATAAATGATATAGTTTGAAGAGTATTGACAATTTGGAGGCAAATTTGCCACATATGCCTAACAACTCAGCTTATATCATGCCACATCATTGCTGGTCATTACTAACGGTATTCACTCTGTTTCTTGCTCACTTCCTCTTTCCCCTATCGCACCTCCTTGCTCTTTGCCTATCAGAACTGCCCATCAAGCTGTTGGCCCTCACTCTTTTGCTCTTACGCTGTGCCCTTTCTTCACTCCATTTCTCCTCTCTTTCGTCACAGCAGTTGCTGCTCCCTCCTTCCCTCTCTTGGCCAGTCTTGACTCATGCTCCTCTTTGTGTTCTATTCTCTTGCTCTCCTGAAAGGTAAACCCTTTTCACCCAATTTTACAGTTCTTTATCTGAATCATTGCCTTTGTTTTTAAATTTTTTTCATTGATATCTAATTAACCTGGAGATTTAATATTAAAGCCCTACTTTTTTCATGTGGATTGTTTAATGAAAATCCCATGTATGTTCACTCTATCCATCTCTTTTCTTGATCTTGTTGAATCTATATTTCTCTCTTGTTTGTTTGCTTTTATTTTTTTCCTGAATTTTTATTTGGTTGATTATGGGATGTTTTATTACAAGCTCTATTTTATATCCAGGTTAGGATTTTGGATTAATTTCAGCTTTTTACTGGAGTTAGATTTGCCATCTTATAGGATCGTTTTTCCTTTTTTTTTAAAAATAATTTATGGGGTTGTGTTTTGGGTTCTATGTGTTTCTCGTGTTTCATCTAGTTTTGGATGTAAGCAGAGTGAAAAAGACCTTTCTCAGTAAGAACACAACAAGTTGTGGAGAAATTTAAGTTTTTTTTTCTCTATATTTTTTGAAGCTCACTTTGGAAAAACTAGAGCTTAGATGCTTGTGGTGGATTTTGGACCAAAAATTTTGTTGTACATTATGTGTTTAACTTGTAGTGTTCTTAGATCTACGTTCTCTGCCAATATATGTTCTTAAAAATCAATCTGGAATTTATGTCAAAGTCGGTTAGTTTTATGGTGGAACCAGAATTTCTTTTTGCCTTTTCATTTAAGTTGTTGGGGTGTACTATTTATTGTGTATAGGACTCTACTTTTCAGTTATAGCCTTTGCTTGATAGAATTGGTTGTTCAGTTGGTGCCATTTCTCAAATAATGAAGTTTGACATTCTTGTGGTTAGGATTTAGGTAGTAACTAACTAGTTAGTAGTTACTTTGATTGCTTTTGGAGGTTAGCAAAGCAAGGAATTTTTTAAAAGTTAATTGACTAATTATGTTTCGATTAGCATGGTTGATTTGTGTGGATGTTTCTATGAACATTTGATTTCTTGAATATTTGCCATGCCTATTCTCAACTATTTTTACTGCAATTTAGCTGGATATAAAGGATAAATTTAACTTAGATTTTTTAAAATTTTGGCTATGGCCAGTTGGACAAAATTTTAGCTCAGCCATCGGATTGGTTAGATTTTCTCATGTTGGCTTTGCCCTTTGTCCATTTAATGGCAAATAGAATGTACCATTAAACGGTTAACAAGTAAAACTTGTTTGGTAAACTTAAAAGAAAATAAAGATGTTTTCATCATAACTATTTCAGATTCAAAGTTTGAATTAGTTCACACTTTAAATAATTTTAGATGTCATTGGTAGGTCTTTTTGGACCACTTATTTCCGCCCCACCTCAAAAAAGAAAGTTTTTTAGACTGCTCAATTCCTCCCCACCACAAAATAGAAATTGGAAAACTCTCTAATTTTAAGTTAACCATTAGATATTTATATGTAGTTTCTGTATTAAAAGTCTAAGGTTAGAAACAATTAAAAATCAGTCTTAAAACTTAAAAGACTATATATATCCTAGAAATGTAGAAGTTACATTCAATTGCTTTGTACCCTTACTTTTTTAAAAGCTTAGATGCCTTAACTATGTGCATACAAACAAATAAATAAATTCAGATATTTTTAACTAGTTTAAGTTATAAATAAATCCAGATATCCTAAAAATGTAGAAGTTACTTTCAGTTGCTTTGCACCCTTACTCTTGGGATGTATGGTTTGTATGCCATATGTTGCTGAAATATTTATGGTTTGAGTTATTTGATGCTGTTATCTATGATTTTGTGACCAAGTTCCTTATGTACAATTTGGATGGGACAATGGTTGTTTGTAATTTGAGTTCAAGAGTATTACCATTTTCTTTTTTGAGGAAGATTTATAACCCTTAGAAAATGACTTGTGCATCTTAGGACGGTGGTTTGCATTGGCTTTGGATTTTGTTAATACTTGGTGTTGTTTGTTTTAACTAATTGGCATCCCATTGACTTGGCATTGGACTGTGTGAGGAGACTTTTGTGTGTATCCAATATTGCAACTTGCTTTTTATAAATGGAGCAAAGAATCTCTGTCTTTCTTTCCCCTTATACCCATTCCATCATCTGCCACTTTCTTTGCCAAGCATTCCTCTTTGAGATTCAAACCAGTTACTCACTAAATTGAAATTGGTCATACGTGACTCCTGTGATGTCAGAGAAAGAGAATGACAAGCTATTTTCATATACAACCCTTTTTTAAATATACAATAAGATTCAGAGCTTCAGTATGCCATAACCTGTAGCATGTTCTAGTGATGATTATTATATTACTATAATTCTAATTATTATAAAGGGCCTTCTGCTTTGCAAAGGAGCGTTTGTAGGCGTGGCACTATTTTCTGGAGTTAATATACCTGAAACAAGTAACAGAGAAGATCCAAATGTAAACTGGTAGGATAAACAATGTTTGCTGGAGTTAACAGAAGTGAATGGACTATAAGTAACAAGTTCTTCTTGAGAGAGTAGTATTATCTTTTGCGTAATTTGATTGCCCATGATGCATTAGAAAATCTCTTCGCATGCAGACCTTAAATGTAAATCTGATGCAAGGTTAATAAAATTCTAGCCATTTCATGTTTTCCCCCCATCCCTTTTGTTGCCAAGGGATGTATTTCATTTAAAGTGTCGTTAGTCACATAACATTATGATCTACAATTATGCACAGCTATGGTAAAAACATCATTTTGAGTTAAAGTGGTATCATTTTAGTTGAATTTCATACTGTTTCAAATTTAGATTATGGTTAAACATTTGGGTAGCTGTGCACAATTTTGTATGTTAATTGTTTAGTTACTTTTTCTCTGATTTCAATGTCTCTGGTATCCTTTTTAAGGAAATAATGTTATGTGTACAATCAATGCACTTAAGTAGATTTAGAAAAACAAGTATAATAATAAATAAATAAATAAGCAAAATATTTCTAAATCTATTTAAGTATATTATAATGTATTAATTGTGAACATTATTTTATCGACACAGCAACTAGATTCCATTCAAGCGTATACATTACATGCGACTTTGGTGTAACTTTTAATGGGTTGCGTGGGTATATGGCCATTTTACCTCTGCAGTGTAATTAGGAAAAAAATTTACTTCAATGGTACTGTTTTCAAAGGGGTAAAAGCACCACATAAGACTCCCACATCAGTAGCACAATAATGCCACATCAGAAGTGTTAAATGACTCCGTCTGTGGCTCCTTCAGCTGCTGCTTCCATAGTTCTGTTTCTCTCTATCTTGTTATGCCCTTGCCTTCCTGCTGCTTCTCCGATTGTGGCTTCTTCACTGCTGCTTCCATAGTTCCATTTCTCTCTATCTTGTTGTGCCCTTGCCCTCTTGCTACTTCAGTCTGAAGCTTTCATAACTGTTGATTGCTTCAACTCATAGGTCGGAAGTCTCTTCAAGTGCTTTCGCTCCCGCTCGTGCTCTTACCTGAGTAGACATCGTCGTCCTTCTAATTCGAAACCTGCCACCCAGGTCGGTGAACATCCTTTCCTCGTTCATTTTTCTCTTTGTTTTGGTCAGTTGATTTTGGCTTTTGAACAATGTGATGTTCTGATTTCTGATGAGAAAGAGCTTTTAAATATAAGAATATTTAGTTGAAATCCCAGTTACAGATAATGTATGCTTTTTCTTCAAGATTATTACAAATTCTAAGTTTCTGTTGTTATATTTCTTCATATGTCCCCAAAACTTGCACACTTGTTTCACCTATACACATATATGAAACTAGCACTCACCCAATATGATGTTGAAGTATGACTTCAATAGTTGTTTGAAATATGCTTGTTCTCCTCCAAAGCCCTGATTACAACCATGTTGAATAACCTTGATATGCAATTTCTAAATTTTTCCTTACCTTAAAACGCCATGGACTGCACTATGATCAATGGTAGGCATCTTCTTTGTGAAGATTTATCTCTTTTATTGAAACAGAATTCTCACATATTGATTGAGTGAACACAGAAAAATTGTTTCTTTGTGTTGGTTCTACTTAATTTGCATTCAAATCAATAAGCCATAAGGCATAAATTGAGACAGTACTAGGATTTTTGTTTTCTTTCTCTGGCTAGAAATATAACCTTTTCTACCAAAAGCATTTAGAGTTATGCAGCAATATATAACATTTTATTGGCAAAACTGAGACAGTATATAGTTCATGGTATATCTAGTTTAGTAGTTTGCAGCTCCCAAACATGATTTTGGAGAACCATGTAGGGTGACCAGTGGTTCCAATAAGCAATTTTACTTCTATAGTGCAATTTAAAAAAAACTTTTAGAAGGTTTTACCTTGTACTATGAAAATAAGAAATGTTGCATTTCATTTGATTGTCCTAAGAACACAAAACCCCAGAAAACTTCAAAGTCCTTTATCTGAATCTTCCCCCACCATGCCTCTTACCCCATCATTTCTTTCTGACTTTACTTACAGTCAGACATGAGTTGCACTCATCATTAGTAGTAGTGCATCCCTTTGTCTTCTGTCTTTCTTTCCTCAACATTGATAAACCTATTATTATTACTGCTACTGCTACTAATCAGTTACTTAATATCCTCAAGATAATAATCCATGAAGGAAGTTTGGGCCATTTGACTTGTACAGTGCATATAAAAAAATATTCCTCAAATAGAATTGTTTGAAAAGATTTACTTGAGGAGGTCAATTATGCCATGTAAGATTGTCAACTCAGTTTATACAAGACCACATCATTGCTGGCATCTTAACAGAATTTGTGAGTCTGTTATTACACAGCATTTGTGGGTCCAAACCACAAATTCTACACATAAACTTGGGCTCCCCCCCTCCCAAGCCTACCAGCATCCAGCATCCTGAAAGCACAGATATCAGAATTCGTGGTTTGGAACCACAATTTCTATTATAGTCAGTACACCACAATGTATGGTCACTCCACATGGTCAACCTGGCGGTTAATAGGGTGCCTGGGCGCCCAAGACGAAGTTCCCAAGCATTTCGCCTTTGCCAACTTGGCGCCTGGGCAGAAAAGTATCAACGCCCAGGCGCCCAATTAGCAGAGGCCATACGCTTGGGCACCCAAGATGAAGCGCCCAGGCGTCTTGCCTCTGCCAATTGGGTGCCTAAGAACTACCGCCCAGGCACTGATCTGGGCACTTACAACCTAAGAATTGTTGTTATTATATCCCATGTAGTCCTCCCTCACTTCATAGAACCCTTTCACTCTCAGCAGACATTGCAGCGACTTTTCGTCCCGTTTGTCCCAACTGCTCTTCACTCCGTTTCTTCGTCACTCTTTCTCTATTAGTTGTTATAAATTAGAATTTTTAATTTTAATGTTGGGATATGAATCAATAAATCATGGCATACATATGTTGGAGTTTGTCTACTGATGTGGAAAGCAAATTTTATGGTCTGGATCTGTATGTAATGACTATTCCTGAACTTGCATGTGACAGTAACATGAGGTATAGACCCGTCACTCCAATACTTTTTTGATAGTAGAATGAGTACCCTGCAACATATTGACTTACAAAAAATGTTTTGTTAAATCTTGAATGATAACAGAGCGATAGATAGGGTAGGGCAAGCATTTTGTATATTTGTGTGGTTCTACAAAATGCTACATTGGACTGTTTAGCCCTTACCTAACTTGTAAAAATGGCAACATACAATGATATATCATTGATGACATGATCATAGACTATTTTAATCATCTAAGATCTGGATTCTTATAGTTACATGTCAAGTTTAGGGAAATGATCAATGCCTTGTTTCTTTTCATTCTTGTCAAATGCGACTATGCATTATGTTTAGCTACATGTTACCTTCATGATAACCACCATAACTATATGTTCAATGTACTAACAGTTTTTCACTTTTGTGTAGATAGACATTATTCAATATGGCTTTGGCATGATAGATGGCTGATAATCTACATCTTGGCCCTTTAGATGATAGTCTACTTTTTTTACAAACAAAACACTGTTCAGAGGTAGTCTGGCAAGAATTACCTGACCGGGTCTTGAGGATACGAAGGACAACTACAATTGGTCATACACCCACAACAGATCCAAGATTATTAGGATACTTGGAGCAAGTCGGATTTGTTGGGGTTGCCAAGCTAGGTTTTATGCAAGTGAACTGGCATCTCATTTTGGCATTGGTGGAGAGGTGGAGACCAGAAACACATATATTCCATTTCTCTACAGGGGAGGCCACGATCACCCTCCAAGATGTTGAGATATTGTTGGGTTTGTCAGTTGATGGGAAGCTAGTCACAGGTTACACCAGTGGTGAATGGGGGAATATTTGTGGCCAATTACTTGGTATTGTTCCATCAGAAAAGGATATTAGGGGTCAAATGTTATCAGTAAAGTAGTTACATAATCAGTTTCTTGTACTAGAAGATGAGGCTGATGACCTAACAATACAACGGCATGCGCGGGTCTATATTTTAGGATTAATGGCTGGCACCATTTTCCTTAACAAGACGAATGCCCTTGTTCATTTGATGTTCTTGCCATTGTTGCAAGATCTTGCAGCAGCTGGTGACTATTCTTAGGGTAGTGCTTGCTTGGTGTGGCTCTATCGGAAATTATGTCGTGCAACCGATTATCATAGCCATGACATTGTTGGGTCCCTAGTACTAGTCCAGCTTTGGGCATGGGATCGATTACCTATGTTAGCCCCTATTTGTTGGGGTCCTCAGCCTCATAATATTCAGGATGGGCCTCTTGGTTGTCGGTGAGTTTTGTGATTACTGCATTTAAGAGCACAAATAATTATCGCATAAATATTATGTGCCTTTTTATTAAAGTGAACCTTCATATTGAATGACAGGTGGAGGGATGACAAAACCATTACCCATGTCCCCACACATGTCCTCAGTGAGTATAGAATTCTCTTGGATTGCCAGCAGCCTGATCAGGTATGTGTACATACAGTTTTATTATCTATCAACTACATTAATATAACAATACTGCAATTGATTGTTGGTATTTTAGATGTTATGGGTTCCATATACAGATGGGATAATGGCTGCTCTTCCATATTATTGCACATGAGGATGTGCAATTTGGCAATCGGTAGTGCCATTAATAGTATTTCATATCATTGAGTGGCATCATCTTGACAGAGTTATGCGGCAATTTGGCATGTTGCAACATATACCTACTCGCCCCTTACAGGATGATAGCTTGCATACACTTGACTTAAGGGGAAAGTTTAAGGGTACATGGGAACACAGACATGCCACTTATGTTGAATTGTGGGGACAACGTGCAACTCGTGTACTCACTGCCCAAAAAGCACAAGGTCCACTATCAGAATATATGCAGTGGTACAGAAGAGTAACTAGGCGGTGGGTTAGCAAACGTGGCACTACCTGAAGGATTGTGGTATACTATGTTTTATTGGAATCTTCGCATTTGGTGTAATTCTTTATTTGAAATTTTAGATTGCTTGTTAGTATAATAATTTAATGCTTGTTGATATAAGTATCTTATTGATTGATATAAATGATGACTTTTAGGTTGACGGTCTAGAGATACTTTTTCACTAAGTGGTGAACAATGACAGATTAGGGAGATTTTGTTGAAGTTTATGAATGAGGAAAGGTAGATTGATGCAGACATGTTGATGAAGCACCTTCTGCAGTACAGCTTCCACCTATGCCTTGTACTCAACCCCAAATCAGGAGAAGGACAGGAATGCCTGCTAGTCTTAGAAATAAGCGGGTTTCATTGCGTCAAAATGACTATATTCGAGGATCGATTCCTATTGAATATATTCCCCACTCATCTCGTGCCGACCGACGAACAGGACCCAATGTGGGTAGCACATCAAATGTGGATCAAGTGACAACAAATGTTAACCATGCAATGCCCTTGGTTTTTCCTGATTCTTCACTTTTGGTCACAAATCCTTCATGTGCGCCACTCGGCATCCAAGCAGGCACCATATCAGATGTAGATATACCTGGCCCATCATGTACACTGATTGAATGCGGCCATTCTTCACCACCTTGCATGACACCCTTATCGACGATCCCACGTGGAGATGAGGTAGTGGTTGTTGTTGCTGATATTAGTAATTGTTTAACATCTTTTGCTATGTGCTATGTTTTTTCTTTTTTTATTATCTTCTCTTCAATTGATTGGTAAATGTAATTGTTACTGTGCTGATGGCTACTATTAAATTTTCTGGATGGGCATGCATGCACAGCGTTGACCCCTATTAGGCCTGCATCTGAGGTTAGAGATCCTTCTTCAACATTTGATGTGATTCAGCAGCCAACATCACCTCACCCAAATGTTCTTCAAAAGGAAAAAAAACAATGTGTATATGTCAAACGTATTCTCCCACCACGAAATAGGAGGCATCCCAGATGTGGGACTGAGTAAGTGTTGGTATGTGCAAAATAATTTCACAAACATAATCTATTTCGGTTGACATGTTTTGGTTGGTCTTAAAGCAATTTAATAGTATACATATTCTATCCTTCACCAGGCAATTGAGGCTTTGGATCAAAGTCTGAATCTACAGTGAATATTGGGATTCCCAACATTTCTCCTGGTCTCAAGGGTAGATTCCACAAGCTTCTGAAGATAATGAAAATAATGGAAACTTGTAGGAGCTATTTGAGGAGATTAATGGTCAAGGAGTATCGAGGAGTAAGCCCATGCCTGTTGGAGTCATGCTGTACTGAGAAGCCTATTTAAGAAGGCCAATGCGGAAGAATTGAAGGCATTATACAGCATTATAATTGACAGTAGAGAAGTGTCTGACTGGAGATGGATTGCACAATATCTAAACATTCATTTTAGTAAGGAGACTTTTTTTTAAGGTCTGGCTAGAAAATGAACCAAAATAGTGAGGAGAGTGAAAAGATAGTGATCGGAACGGAAATGTTTGATAAATAAGGAAATCAACAGTTTTTTTACAATGCCTTAAGGTTTACATGCTATACTGATAATTGGTTATATGTAAGCACTTGAACGGTAGAGTGAGAATGCCTTCAGGGTTTTCTTCTATAAAACAGAAAGAGGATATACTATATTCTGGATTTTTTTTGTTTTCAAGTTTTTAATGATGGTTCTGTGTGAATATCCCCTTAAAAGATAATTGAATCCATTAAAAATTTATCATCAAATATAGACCATCACTTTGTAATTAATCATTTTCGTTAACAAAGAAAAAGAGTAGCAATGGTATTGATTTCAATGATTAATAGTAGTTGAAAAATGTGACAAAGGTTCAGTATTTTAGATCAATAGGAGTACTTATTTTTGTTCTTTCTTGTTAATAGTAGCAATGGTACTTATTTTGATTATATCAAATCATTTCACTTCTTAGCTTCTTTGGTCCCCTCTTTAGTCCACTGGGTGCCTGGGCGCTTAAAAATTAGTGCCCAGGTGCCCAATTGTGCCCGAACAAGTTGGACTCTCTGTCCAGTCAACACCTGGGCGGCAAATTCTTAGCGCCCGGGCGCCCGTCGAGACGAAATTCATGCCTTGGACCCACGAATTGTGTGCACTACCGCCTGGGCACGAAATAATCAGCGCCCAGGTGCCCTTTAGCCATTCAGCAAAATTCGTGTATAAGTGTGTGGTGTGTCATAATTCATGTCCTGAACACACGATTTGTGTGCTACAATGACCGCTTGGACGCTCATGAATCAGCGCCCAGGCGCCTAAGTGTGCCATAAGAGATGGACTCTCTGACCACTCAATGCTTGGGCGGCTAATATTCAGCGCTCAGGCGCCCAAGTGTGCCATAAGAGATGGACTCTTTGCCCGCTCAGCGCTTGGGTGGCAAATATTCAGTGCCCAGGCACCCTTTAGCCATTTAGCAGAATTCGTGTATGAGTGTGTGGTGTGTTATAATTCATGTCTTGAACACACAATTTGTGTGCAATGACTGCTTGGGCACTAATGAATTAGTGCCCAGGCGCCGTAGTGTGCCATAAGAGAGGGACTCTCTATCCACTCAGCGCCTGGGCGGCTAATATTCAGCGTCCAGGTGCTAGTTAGCCATTCAGCAAAATTTGTGCTCATAATTCATGTCCTGAACCCACGATTTGTGTGCTGCAATGACCGCTTGGGCCCTCATGAATGAGCGCCCAGGTGTGCCATAAGAGATGGACTCTCTGTCCACTCAGCGCCCAGGCGTGCACTGTGCCCAGAAAATATTGACTCTCTGCCCTTACAGCGCCTAGGCGGCCAAGTTGTAGCGCCCGAGCGCCCATTTTAAATAATACAAAACTCAACATATGGGTTGTGAAAAAATATGCAGGTCCTCATACTTGTGTTGCACCCAGCATGTCACAGGATCATCGGCAATTGACTTCAAACATTATCGCCTCTTCTATAGAAGGGATGCTTGGTGCTAATCCTAGAGAAACTGTTGCTGGAATTATTGCTGTAATTAGCATGAAATATCATTGCACGGTTAGTTACAAAAAAGCTTAGTGTGCAAAGCTAAAAGCCATTAGGAAGCTGTATGGTAATTGGGATAGTTCATACAATTTACTACCTAAATGGATGGTTGCAATGGTTCAATTGAACCTAGGTAGTGTCTATCACTTCATTACCATTGATGTTAATAATGTGCATGCTGATGAAGCACTTGTAACATTTAAGCGTGTGTTTTGGTCCTTTAAGCCATGCATAGAGGGTTTTAAATTTTGTAAGCCAGTATTGCAAATTGATGGAACCCACTTGTATGGAAAGTATCGTGGGACATTTTTAGTTGCAACAGGCCAAGATGAAGGCAATAGAATTTTTCCACTAACATTTGCTGTGGTTGAAGGCGAAAATACAGACAGTTGGAGATGATTTTTAAGATGTATTCAACATTTTGTTACTGATCGGCAACAGCTATGCGTGATATCAGATAGGCATGCTACAATAAAGGTTGCAGTGCAAACAGAACCTGCATAATGGATGCAACCCTTGCATATCATTGTTATTGCCTCCGGCATATTCAAAGTAACTTCAACACGGAGTTCAATAATAAGACGTTAAAAAAATTGATTTACAAAGCAGGTATGCCATTACGTTCTATCGATTCTATTGTATATGCGATTTGGGTTTGTTAGGTGTGCATGCAAAATTAGTAATTGTTCATAGCTATTGTTGAATCCATTTTTCAGGTGCACAAAGTCAACAACAAAAGTATTTGAAGGTTATGGAGGAAATTAGGGGTGTAAATGAACAGGCTACAGTTTGGTGTGAAAGAATCCTTAGGCGACAGTGGACCCTGGCATTTGATGAACATGGTAGACGATGGGGCCACATGACAACAAATTTGAGTGAGTGCATTAATGGTGTCTTTAAGGGAGTTAGAGGTCTTCCTATAACTACTCTTATGCATCTTCCTATAACTACTCTTATGCATCATACTTTCATGAGATGCGTTGCTTATTGGAAATCCCGCAAACAAAAGGCATTGGCAATGCAACAGGTGCAACACATATTCACTAACACCATTACATCGAAGATGGTAGACAATGGCATCAAGGCAAACACACATGTCGTAATGGAATTCAATAGGGAGCAGGGAGTTTTTGAAGTGACAACTGACCGAAACCATGTCATAGGGGGAGGAGGTAACTATCACAGTGTCAATTTGCAAGAAAGAACATGCTCTTGTGAAAAATTTTAACATTTTAGGTATCCTTGCTCCCATGTGGTTGCAGCATGTGCACACATTGCCATAAGTCCTCATGAGTTTGTTGATCAAATGTATAGGGTGAAAAACTTGTTGAGCACATATAATTATCCTTTTTATCCATTGGGCCATAAAGATTATTGGCCACCAGTTGATGGACCAATGTTAATTCCAACTTGTTTGGCCTAAAGGAAGACCTAAATCGACTCGCATCCATAATGAGATGGATTGGAGAGAAAACACTTAACAATCAAGATGCACTTTGTGTCACACTCCAGGTCATAATAAGAAGACATGTCCCAATAAACAGATATCACGAGCTCACTTTCACAAGGGAGGACCATCTCATTAGAACCATTGTCCCAATAATCTATGACATTGTTCCATAGCAATGCAATCATGCCTTGGATAAGCTGCAGTTTGTATGTGCTACAGAGCCAAGCCATCTGAAGGATGCAGTTGATTTCAATGTTGAAATTCAAGGTGATACAGGCAATGGGATCATCAGTATTACGCAACTTCAAATACCATGTTTGATCATTAGATATTGTAATGCAATCGTAATAACAACTTACATCCCATGCAAAGCATACTAATAGTTGATCAATACATATTGTATATTGATGTTCTCACCTTCTACGCAACACTTCTTGTAGACCAGGATCTATCAAGTTATGGTGGACTTCATGAGCTTTTTTGCATATGTTAATTCGCAACTGACACTTGGTTGCCTGCGCACATAGTACTAGTTGCCATCAAACGCATGTGGGCCTCATGCATGCCTGCGCCTGTGGCCACCTGCGAAGATGGGAAATTGTGGCATATGCATAGGTGCCTGGGCATTGGTTCATGGGCGTTAGGGCACCCATGAGGGGAAATTTGTGGCAAAGCATGGGTGCCTAGGCGCTTTTATTTTGGCGCTCAGGCGCCCATCTGGCAAGGCTTGGACGTTGGGCAGTTGTACTTTGGCGCTTGGGCTCCCTTGTCCATCCGTCAGCCAAATTAGCGCCTGGGCGCTAAAAATTTAGTGCCCAGGTGCCAAGCCTCTGCCAGTATGGCACCTAGGCGCTAACAATTCAGCGCCCAGGTGCCAATCCTCTGCCAGTATGGCGCCTGGGCACTAAAAATTTAGCGCCCAAGCGTGTGACCTCTATCAAATTGGCACCTGAGCGCTTAGGCGCCCACGAGCCAGTGGCCAGGTGCCCAACCTTGGCCCATTGGACGCCTGGGCGCCAAAACAAAACCGCCTAGGCGTCCTTCTGGAAACTGAATTAATTGGTCCAAAACACAATTTCTGCACAACTCTGATCCAACCAAGCTAACCAGCATCCAGCATGGATTCCAAAACAGTATTTGTGGTCTGGAACCATGAATTATGGGGTCCAAACCACGATTTGTGGTCATTACAATCACTCCACCGAGTGCCAACTGACTACCTGGGCATCCAACATACATCGCCCAGGCGTCCTACCTTTGCCAACCCGATGCTTAAGCGTCCAAAATGAAGTGCCCAGGCGCCATACCTCTGACAACTAGGCGCCTAGGCGCGTGATCTTTATTGCCTAGGCTGCCTTTGGGACACTTAAATTCGTGGGTTGAACCCACGAATTGTTTGCTTGCCATTTAGCTCATATTAATTTGTAACTTACAGGTGCTCATTTCTAAAGATGTGATGCATTAAATTTATTGGTAAAGTTGAAAGCTGCAAGTGACTCTTGGGTTCAAATTGATAGTAAAAGTTATGCATTTTGTTTTGGATCACACCAATTTTACCTACACTTTACATCGTCAAATTCATTTGTCACAAATATCAGTGAAATCAAAAACCCAAAGTGGTGACCCTCTCTAGAATTTTAAAAACGTCAACATTTACATTTTAGAAAACTCTCTACAATAGGCAAATTGTTTGCCTTCATTCTGCACGGTTATCATGGCTGAATCTATTAGGCTTCTGCAGAACCATTGTGCTCTTTTTCTTTTAAACATAGAAGAGTAGCTGGGCATCTTTAATATATTCAACTATCAAGAATATGATCTTGGAGCTATAAAACATGATAGAAGCTCAGCAGCATGAGGAGGAAGGATATTGCCTAATGTAGATATAGTAGCTGCTGATCTATCCTTAAAAATGCCAACCTGCCCATCAGATAGTATGCATCCCAGTTTCAAAGTAATATCCCCAAATCTGCTTCCAACCTAGAAGAATCAAAGGATTATAAGTACATTCAAAACTATTTCAAGCAACCATGTCATAAATGAACTTAGATTTGATAGATGAAAAATAAATGAACTTAGATTTGATAGATGAAAAATCAGCATGATGATGAATGCAATTAAGACAACAAACATATAAACTATAAATGAGCATAAATAATACAAAACTCACTTCTTTTAGTTGCTGCACTCCTAAAAACTACTACTTTGAATTGAATGCAGAGGTTTCATCTTCTTTCACTGCAGATTTTTTTTCCCTTTGTTTGAAAGTTTTTTTTCCCTTACATACAAAGCTTTCAACTAAATATACAAAATCAAATAAACTAAAGTAATATAAGAACTCATATACAAGCTAAAAATTTCATAGTCAAATTCTTTTGAATTGCTGCAAGCCATCAGTCTTCGTCTTCATTGTGTTCTTCTTCTTCCTCCTTTTCATCAAAATTTATGTTAGCCAAAGGAAGGCCTCCCAAGGAATCAGGGTCTAACTCGAGTTGAGTGGCCAAATTCCTCAGCATACTTTCCAGGGCATACAGATTGTCGAAAAGACTTCTAAAAACCTGCCTCTGTTGCCGTTGCTGTTGCCGGTGCAGTTCCTGCTGCTGTCTTTCAATTCTTTTTAACCTTTCTGCAACACTCAACTGCCTTCTTAGCCTTCTTTGTTGAGGTGGATGAGGGGCTTCTCCTTCTTGGGGCTGCTCTTGATAGTATCTTGATATTACAACAGCATTGATAGGAGGAGCAACACCAATGGGCACATCTCCGTTCATACCACTAACACCAGCCTTGAAGCATAATCTTGTAATAGTGACGGGTAAACCAAGCTTCCAAACTTTTCTTGTGCAACTGTGTGAATATTATCGGCAATGAGCCTACCTATATCCACAGTTTGTTCCATGACAATTGCATAAATTAATAAAACCCGTTTGACCGTCACTTTAGAATGATTAGAGGAAGGAAGTAAATTTGCCTGTACAAAAGTATACCAGGCCTTTGGGATGGGTAGTAAATTAGCTTTTTTTAGATGTTTAGGAGCATTTCTTGCATCTAAAACCCATTCAGCTCCTAGTCAGCAGAGACATTGAAGGACTTGTTGTACTTGTAATTGCCTGGAAATCAACTCTGAATATGCACACTGTCCAGGGTAACTATATTTCAGATCAAAGTATTTATTCAGCTTCCTTCTTGAAAAATCAATAGAAACTCCCCTGACATAAGACTTAAATTTATCGTCCTCTTTGTTTACTAAGAATGCATTGGAATAAAATTCTTGAACAATAGTTTGATTTTCTGGTACGGGAATTGAGCAAAGGTTTTCCCATTTTCTTTGCATGATTTGGGTTTGGATGACTTCATACTCATTTTCCTCCAAATCAAACCCTCTCTCCTGAACCATGCTCTTTCTTAGCACAACATAATTATACCTTTTTTCATGCGTTAATGACAAAAATTTACGTTCATCAAATTGGGCATTACTTGATCCTGCACAGGACACATTTCTTCTTTTCTTTGGTGCCATAGTATCAAATGCATAAACAAAATCCTGTTGAACAACATCAAGTACAATCAATCAAACCTCAATGAGGGAACATAAGTTCATTGAAAATGCAAATGTAACAAATTTCTACTCAAAACAGTCATATACAAAACTTCACTAAAAGGTTCAACATTGATGAAATCATTTCCTGTCATGTTTCAATCAATCACTTGTGCGATTCATACAAAATCTGGTATCTCAAATTTTGGGTTTTATAATTTCCACAAAATATATTACAACTCTTGTATTTGAAACTAGCTAGCAAGCCATCACAAGTACACAATGGAACTTTTCAAAAGCACAGTCTTCATGCATCAAAGTGTGGGGATGCTTAATTGATTTTCAAGAAAATCATTGAAATTCCTCACATGATGGAACATGTATTTACATTATCATCTTCCAAAGCAGAAGTTAGTTCCACAAAAGGATTTAGTAGAGGCACCATTCAGAGAATTGAAGAAGAGAGAATTGGTTTGAACTTTTTACTAGAACAAAACTTTAATTTTGGTTTGATAGTCTAAATCTAGAAATCATGTAGATATTTGATATACAACACATCTATATATGCAATAACATGAAGTTGCTTGGTGGCATCTTTCCTTCTGCACATGAATAAATACTTGACACGATTCTAATGAAGTACAGATAGCCTATAATGTTATAGCTTACAAGGATAATCCACGCTTGCGGGCTGCCCTAGAAATGCTAAAAACTACTCAAGAAATAGAGCGGCGTTTGGAAGAAGTATGCTTATCTTCTAACTTGTCTTCCCTTTGTTCTTAAATATAGTAATATACTACATCTCTATTTTTATGCTTGGCCTTGAGAATAATAGACATTTTAAACCCCAATTTATTAAGAACAGATTGCAGAAGTAGTGTTTGTTAGGAGTGTTCTTTGTAAAAAAAAAAAAAATCCATGTGGTCTTTGTCATGGCTAATTCAGGCTTTATGGGCTTTGTTATTAGTTGATCTCATAAAATATGGATATTGTGGATAATTAGCATTGAAAATGCAACAGTGTTAGAATACTAATAAGTTAATAGCCACTGTACGGGGTGCATAAAGCAAGCCCTTGGTGGGTTCATGAAGGAAGCTACGTTTTAGGTGTGTCACATGTGTATTGTCTCTCTTCATTCTATCTTGTATTCTTTTTTTGTTCATTTTGGATGCTTTTGCCCATGATTGCAAATATTTAGTACAAATAAACCATGATTACAAATGCTTTTGCCCACAAATATTATTTTGTGTCATCACAAATTTTTCAAATTAAAATGAGACTTAACCCCCACTTTTCCCCAACAATGACACAAAAATTAAATTTTGGTCTAATGTTAGGAATAAACAACATTGTATTGAAATAATGTTATACCATATATGAATTTTAAAAAGACTTTGCCTTTTTTTAAAATTTTTGCAATTCTGAATTCTCCTAAATAAGCCAATTCTCTTTCAACTCTTACTAGTAAGAGGTAAAGTGATCTTTATTTGCATAAATGTGTCTAATAACAGTAGATTCTACCACTCAATCTTTCACATTGGTGGCCAAAATTAATTTGAGAAATAACTACAATACCAATTGTTTCATCTCCTTTAGTTAACTCTACTTTTAGCTTTGAAGGATTGTCATTTCTCACTCTCTTAAAAAATGGGGTTATGGCTTTAGGCTTACAATCAATATTGTTTATATCAAATGAAAAGTCATTGTATCTCTTGTTATACGAGTTAACTTGTACCAAAATAACATTTAAAAAATAGTTTTACTTTTTGTCATTAGTGCCTCCTTCTCATCATTCATCTTTTATTGTCAATAGTTTTCAAGACAAATTTTTGTTTGCTAGCATGTCTAGCAATATGTTTCATGATAATGGATTCCAGATTTTTTGATTTCTCACAACCACAATAAGCATGAAACAAATTGTTAAATAAAATATTTAAAATAATATGACAACAAATACACAACAAAATTTGAATTAAATCATTGTCAAGAAACTTATATGTGTCAAATATGTGGTATGAGAGAAGGCAACAGTAATGGTGATAACAGTGACAATAGCATAGTGTTGTTAAAATAGCAAAAGTGATAATTCTTAATATTGTTGAAGAAGTACCTAGATTCTAAGTTCATAGTGTTTAGGTGCAAAGGGTGTTGAATTAGGTCTAAGATTTAACAGACTCTTTTAATTGTATTAGAAGACAAGTTCATTGTAATTGGTTTGATAAGATATAGGTAGCAAACCAGCGAAGAGGCTAGAATTTTACCACAACACACTCCTACTACTTATACATAAAATAATTTTATAGGAGAAAGAGAGATTGCTTTAACACAAAATATTTTCACACCTCCTTCACATCAAATTTAAGTAGCTTTTACATAGGAGAAAAAAACAATTAGTTATTAGAATTATCAAAAGAGATGTTGGCGGTATTAACTAAGAGAACTGTACCAAAAAAAAGTATTAACTAAGAGAATAAATTTAGCTCTTATGGAAAAAATAAAAAGTAGCCCCTGGCAATTAATAGGAGAACTTAATAAGTTAATAATAAATATGAATATTATAAGCAATAAATAAATAAGGAGAAAGTTATAAGAAATAGTTGTATAAGAATAAGTTTTAACATTTGTAATGAACAACAATGTAGTTGTTGAGAAAACTAGTACATAGCCATTAACAATAAGCTTGTAAGTGTGATCTCAGTTATGGCTTTTATAAAGTAATAATAATAAATTAATTTAAAGAATATACATGGGTGTTATAACCATTAATATAAAACGTTACCGTTTTTAGGAAATAAATAAAGATTAGTACACAAGTAACGCCTAAATTAATAATTTGTAGTAGAAAACTATTTTTAGCCCAAAAGAATATGAAATCTTTTTAAAATATCTTACAAAATACAAAATGCTACTGTGAATATGAAATATGGGTTTGTTCTGGATGCCACAAAGTACCAAGTAGGAACCACTAAGACAATTGTGGGTAGAATTCAACTTTGCAAGTGCAGGAATGCCGATGATCACATTGTCGTTCCCAGCAAAGCAATGTTCCAACCAGCATTTGCTAACTGAAGTGAGGCAGAGGAGTCAGGAAGAGAGGATTTACTGCCAAGGACGTGGATTAGGTTGGTTACTAAATTTTTATTTTTAAAGTGTTTACTTTGTAATTCTAAAATTTGAATCAATAATCAGCTAAATTGTTAATACTGTCTTACTAATTTACATGTTGATCACTTTATTCCCTTTTACGTGGAGATAGATTCTTTGACTTAAAATTAAATGAAATTAAGAGATAGGTTACGATAAAATTAAAAAATAATAAATAAAAAAAATAAAATTTATATATTAAATTATAAAAAATATAAAAATTAAAAAATCTCGTACAATTACTTATATGAATTAAAAAGTATCAATCAATTCATTATTATATAATATATACGATATGAAAGGAAAATATTTGGTTGGTCTGGTCATCCGTGTAAGTACATCTTCCTCTCATATATTATAATATTAAGTTATTTATATATTATTGAATTTTTATGCTACTAATGGTTAAACTAGTAATTCAAGGGTAATTCTAATAATGCAAAAAGAATAGTGTATAACAAATGTAAAAATAGAAATAGTAATTTGGAGGAGAGAAAAGCAAAAGACAGAGACTATGAGAGATTCTATAGAATTTGTACTACTTCAGTTAATAAGGATACTTTTGGTTCATATATTTTGTTTGAAAGAGTAATTTAATTTTTTAATTTTTAAATTAAATAATTTAATCTCTTTATAATTATATTTAAAATAATTTAATCTCTTTATAAATATAATTGTGGTAATTTATTTTCTTATTCATACGATTTTTTCTTCTTACATGATATTGTTAATTCATAGTAACCTAAAGTTCATTTTTGTTATAAAAATTTTAATACCTTTATCTTACGTAAAATCTTAAGCTTTTTTATCAAACCTTAAGTTCTAATTTTATGCATCTTTATAATTTTTAAATTAAAAAAATTTACATAATAATCACATTATATTATAATAAAAAAATAAATTTAAATAATTATTAATAAACCATATCATATTAAGAAAAAAGAATTTAACAGATTAAATTATTTAACTTAAAAATTGAGAGATTAAATTATATTTTTAAAATAGTAAAAGAATCAAACATGTTCTTACTCCAAATAAATATCGGTACTCTAATTCAATAATCTAATAATCTTGTAGTGCATTCAAAAACACTACACAAAAGCTATCAAACAGCCAACCCAAATTGGGCGCAAGTCAATTTGAACCTAAATATAACTTTGAACTTAAGCTAAATTGGAACTTAATCTTGAATCTAAATTTAAAAACCTAAATCTAACTTTAAATTTAAACTTAAATTTAAATTATAAATTAACAAAAATATTTTATAAATTTAATCTTATTAAATATTTATTTTTTAAAAAATTTATATTATTAAATTTATTTAATTTAATAATTTAATATGTAAATCTCAAACATTAAACTATTTTTAAATTATTTACAAAAATTTAACTATATGAAATTTAAGATATTACAACTTTCCTTTTAGAAATGTGAGATGCTGATCCTCACAAGAACTTCAAATGACTAATAAATACACATTCTGCGTAGAGAGGCCTAAGATGGTTTGGTTGCACAAAGAGGTATAAGGTGGTTTAATCCTTTTAATTTAGTTGAGAGAAGGAATAGAGAAAGAGTTCGGTTACAGGTATGTTAGATTTAGAAGCAAAACATAAAGGTGAGTTAGCCCAAAACTAATAAGGTCAGGCAAAAAATGGCCTAATTATTTTTAGGTTGAATTTAATTTTTCTTTTAACAATTTCAATAGAACCAATTAGATCGGGCCAAACTTAACCGCTCCTCTTTGGTGAAGGCCCTCGAGGCTTGAACCCACGCCCAGACCTGCAGCCAAAATGCCCAGGACAGCAGGCCCAGTCGAGCAAATTACGAGCAAACCCCTCGCTCTTTTCCCAAACAAGAATTTCCACAAGGCAGAACAGCAGTAGAGGCTTCTCTGCATTGTGAGACACAGACGAAGAAAACCCAGAAATCTGCAGAAGCTTCGGGAGAAGAATAGGCAAACACAGCGGAGGCACTTCCTTCTCCTCCAATGGTCGACAATAAAGAAATTTTTCCACCAAAGTACGACCTGGATGCCAAATGGGACGCTTGCCTTGATCTTACCGTGCGCCGCTTTGTTTACTCTTCGTTGGCTGGTGCATTCGGTGGTCTCCTATTTTTCAGTTAGCCCCTTCTCTCTCTCTCTCTCTCTTCTTTGGTTCTCTTTTTGCTTTCGATTTCCTTGTGCGTAATTGATGTGGTAACTTATAGAGTGTGTATCAGAAATTCTGAATCTGTTGATGTTTGTCTCGGTGGGTATAAATCGGATATATTACAGATTACAGACTAGTGTAAGCATACATTACCGATATCTCATTTTCTTTTCTTCTTTTGGGTGTTTGTGTGGTGTAATAAGGAATTGAATGATGGGTAATTTGTATTTAAAACTTACAACAAGGATTCTTCTGAAATTGTTGTTTGATAATTTGGTTTCTTTCTGTCTTGCATTATTTATTTCCCCTTACACTTGACGTGAGTTTCTTTAGGCTTATGTTCCGATGATTTTTGTCCACTCATTTCAGCTATAAAAGTAACTTTTGGAAGTTGAGAAAGAAAACACGTGAAATTTGTGTTGATTGTCTTCCTTGATTTGCTCCTGCAAAGTTAAAGCCTGCAAATTAGAGTTGGATAAGTTACTGTTCATGCAATGCCTGTATATGGTCTATGCGTGCTTGCTTTTGGGGAATTGCAATTAAATTGAGCTTGGCTGGTCAAACGTAAACATTTTATCTTCTTCTAAAGGAGAAGAAGTAAATGTTTATCTTGGTTGAATTGGTTGATAAGATATGCTCTCGCAAGGCAAATGTGAATAAGACAAAAATATCGGCATCAATAGAACTAGCAAGCAAACATCATATTGCTAAATAATTTGTAATATTTATGAGGAGAAGCCAATGTAACTTTTCCTACATTTTGCCATGCTTCAGTAAAATTAGTTAAAATCAAGTGCAATACATCAAAGTGTAGGCACAAATCATGTTGCAAGGAATTTAATCTCATTTCTATCGTTCCTTTTTTATTATTTTTAAGGAATTGAGCCACTCAATATGGATCAGAATTGAACCAAATCTTTCCTAATTTTGCAGCTTGCTGACTCACTCCTCACTCCCAGAGGTAGGGGTATTGCACAACAGTGACTAATGCTGGGATTTTCATATGGGGAAATATTTCTGTTGCTTGGGGCCACTGCTGCTCTCATTGGTATTCTTTTACATTCTGTTGTATAGAAAATTTGTTTGCTTAAGTTGGAAGTTAGATTATTTATGGGGAAACTGGATGTGTAATAGGCCCAAGGGATTTGCCAATCATTGCCAGAACAGTAGGGAGGCTAGCTGGCCGATCCATTGGGTACGTTCAATTGGCTCGAGGGAAGTTCGAAACTATTATTCAGCAGTCTCAAGCTCAACAGGTACTCATATTTCTCGGTTTCTCCATGCCAATTTGATGGGGATTAATTTGAATATTTTTTAGAGACATTTTCACAACATAGATTGCCATGTGTTTTGTTTTATTGCTTAGTAGGGAATATACAACAAAATGGCTATTTGACTGAAATATCCTCGAATCTCTTTGCGAGGAGCTGGGGTCTCTTTATTTCAATAGAGAGAAAAGAAACTTTATATATAGACATTTATGCAACCTAGAATCTCAAGTGCATGTGATTTCATTTGAATTTTTAGATGATAATCTCACAGAAAGAATCTGAAAATTGGAAACGTGTGTTTCTATTCCATCAAAGGATTTCCCTTGTTCATACCAGAACTTAATATAATGGCATTTTCCTATCAAAAATTAAATTCTTCAGTTTCAGTATTCACCCATTTTGTCATTTCAGGTTCATAAGGAACTGCGGGACACCATGGCTCAGCTAGATGCCATTCGTCATGAGATTCGAAGCATATCAATGATAAATCTTGGTCCTTTGACCCGGAGGCTTGTGGACAATCTTGACCATATAACTGTCTCAAATGGTATTTGTTATTCAATACTTTTGGAACATGGTTGAATATTCTAAATTTCTACAGATATTGTGGCTGCGTTTTTGTACACTGGTGTAATTTTCTGCTCATGATTTAGATAACATAAAACTAAAGGACATTGGTGGAGAGAATAACCCTCTACCCTTTGTTACCAAGGTTTGTTGACCATGTTTGTGCAGCTTAAGAGTTTTTTGTGCTGATTTAGCACCTGAGTTTACTTATATGTCTCATAATTTATAGGATTATGCTTCACTGGCTACACCTTCATGCGATATGCATTGTCAAGCAAGTATGTATGCGAAATTGGCAGAGTCCCCATCCGTAAAGAACAGTCTATTGGATAGTAATATTGAAGCAGATAAGATCAATGATGAATTACAGTTTACAGTCATACCGGTGTCTGCTGAAAACACTGAACTACTACCAAATCGTAGGGGTAATGATGATTAAAGTTGTATAGTTGGCTGTCATCAATATGGCTATCTAATATTTGTGTTTGTGTCATTTTGCCACTTGTGCATAATATATTGCTGTGTCTGATAGTTTTGAACTATGTATGTTGTGCACATGGTTTTATATATATATATATGTACGTAAGTATGTATGTAT
This sequence comes from Dicorynia guianensis, assembly GCA_037013595.1. NCBI lineage: Eukaryota > Viridiplantae > Streptophyta > Magnoliopsida > Fabales > Fabaceae > Dicorynia > Dicorynia guianensis. Next base: position 7,026,017 of record JASUAB010000010.1, read on the forward strand.
GTTTCATTACACACATTTTAATTATGGTAATCTACATGTTTCAAAACTTTTGGTATCTGTCTGAACGTGTATGATTGTATGATATAATCACTCATAGCTGAGTGCCTTATTCCTTTACTGACTTTGTGAAGTTTAAAGCTTTATATTGAATTACTCTTCTTTGTTCTAGAATATTATTTGAAACATTCTGTGGTTGTGTTGGCAGCTGATGTTAATGGATCTGACATAGTTTTGGAAGCAATTGTGGAGGCAGACGTGGCTCATAATGCAAAGCAATTCTTTTTGCAGGCCCAAAAACAAATACGAATGATATGATATAGTGGTAGTACTTAACTTACTTTTTAATGTTTGTGCGATGGATTGTAGCGTCTGTAAATACAATATCGTGCCTAATTAGTATATGTTCACAATGAAGGTATTCAATCACGAATTGACTTTTTCTTTTCTAGTGGATGATAGTTTTTGTTGCAGAAAGATCCTAATGATGATTTTGAAACATGGAAAAGAGCATTTTTTTTCCATATGGTCAGGTTAGAATAAGTCTAGGACTGTGTGGCCTTAAAAGTTTTGATTGTTCTGATGTGAACCTTCTCAACCCCTTTCTTGAGAAGATAATCTCAGGCTTATCTCTTTGGTGACGTAATTATGTAGCAGTCATTTATTTGTTCAAATTAAGTTGTGTTGTCTTCCAAAGAATTTTATGCAATGGTAACACCAGACGTTGGAATTAGACAAGTTTATGACTCTCACATCCTTTTTTGGGTTTGGGTTGGTCTATGTTGATCAAGATGGAACACCAGACATGCAAATTCGTACTGGTTATGGTGGGCAGAAGCTGAGGGACATAATGCTAGATGCCAATATTTTTTTGTATGGACCATATGTAAGTTTTACAATTTGAGCCAATACAGGAGACCTGCTGCAGCGTGCAACATAAGTTTCCTAGCAGCAATGTATGGACAGAACTCTTTCTCACTACCCCAACCTTTTGCGGCCAATTTTACTACAGTTCATTGTTGGCAGAGGTGTCATTAGGCAAGCATGGGCCTTGCTCTACCTCTATGTTATGACTATAAGTGACCCATACTTGTTTTTTCTGGCTTCTATCGCTAGGACTCTTGCATTCTAAGACTAATAATTCTCTCTTGCAGGGCCATAAAAGCACCTTTTAGGCATATTGAACAAACATAATGGCATAAGGCATCCCCTTTCCACCCTCAGCACTGTGCTGAAGCTTTGCATTTGGCAGAGATTTCTTTTGCCTACCTGTCACTAGGATTCCCATCCCTAAACTAGATATTCATGGGCCACTTTTACGCATTTCAAGTTCCTTTATATCAATCAGTGGATGATTTGTATTTTTTTTCCCTCTGTTTTACCTAAACTACTAAAAAGACAAACTTTTTTCTAATCAAACTTTTTGGGTATTGCATATTCTTTTTCTTTTCTTTTTTTCATTTTTCTCCTTCTTTCAGGATGTAGACAATGCCTGTAGGTTTCTTTTTTGTATTTTTTTTTTGTATCTCTTATCCTACTTTATTCTTCTCCAATTTCATTTTCCTACATTACAGCATCAATAATATATTAGTTACAAGGCACTGGCACACTAGTCCTTCTATGGTTCAAATAAAAAGGATAGCCAAAAAAGTAAACCTTAGATAGAAAACACTACTGCACATCACCAATCTTTTAAATTCTTACACAACAACAATTGACTTCAGCAAGCTTTACAATTAAAGCAAAGTCAAAAAAAGGAAGCAAAGTAAGAAAAGAAAGAAAGGTATGTTTTTCCTCCTTTTATTAATCTCAATTAAATCAAAATTCACTAGACAAAGGTGCACGTTCTGAGTGCATGAATACATTGCCATAGATGAGACTAGTCAAGCCACCACTAATCAAAGAACATTTTTTACATAGTCTCTTCTTCTCTTGAGCTGTCACCTCACTCCATCAGGTATTCCTACTTCCCATCCAATTGAATGGCAAGAAGGAGTCTAAGTCCAAATACTCAAGCTAAAGCATTAACAAGGAGAATTAAGTAAACGCCCCTTGATTCAGCCAAATCTCAAACTAAATGAGGAAACAGTAACATGTAAATTCATTTGTAATATGTACTCATTTTAGAATAGTTACATACCTAAATGCTTAGATCAAAGATCAAAATGTATTAAAAAAAATACAAACCCAAAAATTGAAAGGATCGAGGAAAACACACTACTCGAACCACATACTCGCCAGTGAAATATCAAATAGCAACATAAGAGCCTAGTATGATATCCAACGCCCACAATTATTTCAATGTGGGCTGGATCAAAATTTATATTTTTTTGAATATTAATTAGATATTTTAAAGTAGTGTAAAAATCAGTGAAATATCAGATAGCAACATAAGAGCCTAGTATGACCTCCAACCCAACCCTTAATTCAATATGGGCTGGATCAAAATCTATATTTTTTCGAATATTAATTAGATATTTTAAACCGTGGTTTTGCTTGGTAGCTAGAACTGAGAGTACAGATAGGATAGTATTAAAGACTGATTATTTTTGTGCAATGGAATGGATGAAGTAAAGATGATGAATCCAAATTTGTGCGAAATATTTTCACCAGGGTCAGTACACCTATCATCACATAAACGGCATGAAAAGCTAATAAATTTAGTGCTAAATCCTACCTCAACATACTTCAACATATAATGTGTTAACTGCAATGAAAAAGGTCATAGGCCATAGTGTTTAAGTTGAACCTAAACTTTTCTTTTATCATCAACGACCAAGAGCATCCAACAAAACACGTTGAGTTGATTATATTTTCCCCTTTTTCTACCTCGAATTACCCTAAGCTGCCAATGGAGCAGGACAATCAAATTTAGAAATTTTGGGGATAAACAAGCTGAGTTCTTTGATATTAATCTTCATGTACATCACAAGTTTGATGGGCAAACAACAAGTATAAAGAATCCCATCAGATGCAGGGATGAACCTAAATCCAACCAAGCTAATAAACGAAGCTAAAGTAAGCACAAAAAAATAAAGAAAAAAGAACTAGATCAAACACTGATGAATGGAAAATTTTTATGCCATGCAAAATTGTATAACCGAGCAAATTGCTCCATTGCGAAAATCCAACAGAAACACAAACTCAAACTGATCTCACTAATATCCCTGATTGCAATGAAAACAAAGCAGACTCAGTTTTAGGCTTACCTTTGGAGGTTCGCGCTTGAGAGATCTGGCACCACAAATGAGAGAGAGACACAATCGATGAAGACCAAGTGTGCGACTGGGAGCGGGAGCTTGGCCAGCAGCGGCACTGCGAGCGGGAGCGACAGGACTGGAAGAGAAACGGACAGTTGCGAACTACTAGCAGGAGGCCGATTGACCGAGGACAGAAATGGAGTTATGGGACGAAACTGCAGCACCAGTTAGGGTAGAGGGAAAAACTGTAGTGGTGTTGGAGCTGTTGAGTTGAGTGCAGAGCAAGTGGCCAGACGAAAAGGGGGAAAAGGGTTTACCTTTTAGGAGAGCAAGAGAATAGAACACAAAGAGGAGCGTGAGTCAAGACTAGCCGAGAGAGGGAACGAGGGAGCAGCAGCTACTGTGGCGAAAGAGAGGAGAAATGGAGTGAAGAAAGGGTACAGCGCGAGAGCAAAAGAGTGAGGGCCAACAGCTTGATGGGCAGTTCTAATAGGCAAAGAGCAAGGAGGCGTGATAGGGGAAAGAGGAAGCGTGAGCAAGAAACAGAGTGAATACCGTTAGTAATGACCAGCAATGATGTGGCATGATATAAGCTGAGTTGTTAGGCATATGTGGCAAATTTGCCCCCAATTTGTCAATACTCTTCCAATTATACCATTCATGTAAATAATTTTTAAAAAAATATTATTTATGTAAAATGGTCAGTTTTTGTGGGGAATAAATATGGGAAAATTTCTTTCTTGCAATGCCCCCTTTTTTTTGTATTTAGAAACCCAAAGTGGGCCAATCCAATGAGCCCAGATCAAGTTGCCCCATGGTCTGTATAATAGATCTTATATTTCTTTTAATTTTTATTTTATATTTTTGGGGCCAAAAATATAAAAGATTATAAGGAGATTAAAATCAAATTAAAAATAAAGTATAATAAGTTTTAGAAAATATTAAACTAATTAAAATTTAAATAAGGTAATTTTGATTTTTCTATTTTTTAACAAAAATAATTTAATTTCTCAACTTTTAACTTAGACAATTTAATTTATTTATAATTATAACTAGAGCAATTTAATTTTTCACTCACTAAATTTCTTTTTTTTGGTGTAATATGAGTCATTCATGATGATTTAGATTTTATTTTTTTATTATAATATGACATAATTATTATATATATATATATATTCATTTTTTGATTAAAATAATCCTTGAGATATATAGCGTTAGGGCTTAAAATTTGACAAAAAAAAAAGAAGATAACTTAATGGCAAGAGGAAGAGTATTAAAATTTTTAGAACAAAAATAAAGTCTAAGTGATGATTGGCTAACCATGTCATATTAAAAATAGAAAATCCAATAGATGAAGGACTAAATTATTCTAATTATACTTATAGAGTGACTAAATGGCCTAACTGTACTTATAAATGAAATAATTTACTCTAATTACAATTATATAAGGACTAAATTACTTTCAAAAAAGTAGTTGAATGAAAAATGTTCTTACTCTAATTAAAATTGTATTTAGAACAAAATAAAATACCTATGACGCAAATGAAAACCCTCACAATGATCATTTAACTTTGAATGGGTATTTTTTTTTGGGGTACATTTGAATGTGTATTTTATTTTGGATCTTGTATATGTCTAATGCCCATTGAATCACGGCTTGCAATTATGGCTATATATATTAATTCTTTTGGCACTTTAGAGTAATAGGTGTAGGAGACTTGTCTTGCTTTCGGCATGGGGTTTTTGTTCAGTTTGAATGTGTCTTTTAGATGACCAAGATCTTGATTTAACAATAATAAAAATACATAAAAATAAATTACCATTTCCTAAGTTTCGTTCTATATTTAATGTTGCCGATGTATACTTTTATGCACTTTATGCCCACTTATATCCCCACATAACGTTCCCATGAGTTCATTTGAAATAAACCAAGGTCATATGTGTTAAGAGTGATAGGACCTTAGTATTCAAAGGGAGCTTCGTGATAGTTTCCGTTTTTGGTTTTTTGAATGGGTTAGAGCAGACTCTAGTAGACTTGAGCTTAGTCTTACTATTTACGGTCTAGAATTTTAGATTTTTGGGCAACATTCATGTAATTCCCTGTTATTACAAATGTTATAACTTCATATTACAATGTCCATAGAAATATGAGAAACAGCAAGTAAAAGAGGACCAAAATGTTATTTTATTTTATTTTGCTCAACTCTAGTTCAAACGGTGCATTTTTTTTTGTGGCTTTCACTATTTACATTTTATTTGGTGACTTGTACCTCTTGTTTTAATTATATGTTTTTCACTATTTAAATTTCATCTACATTCCTTTATTTTAGTTTGGTCGTTTTCTTTTATTTATATTTTATTTGGTTTCCTTGGCTTCCATTATCAACAAAAATATTATTTTGAGAATATTCCAATGACAGAACAATTAAGGAAGTTTTTATAATAATATTGCTATTTTGGTGTTCCCGATGACTGCAAAATTTTCTTATATTACTCTAATATGGCTGAGGTTCAAGATAATGTTGTAAAAAATTTCTTCATCCTGTTTTAATTTCTATATAAAATTTTTAATTTCTAACCACAGAATAATTAAGAGAGGTTTCACAATAATGATGCTTCCTTGATGTTTTTTAGGGTTACAAAATCTCATTGGGCGACTCTTGAAATATGGTTGAGATTAATGGTAGTATTGTAAGAAACTTTCTCATCTTCCTATTGTAACATTGCAATGTAGGGCAGTAATTCATGGACAAAAGTTGAGTTTTTGTAAAAGGATAAAGGAGTTTTGAAAGAAAAAGAGGAGTTGTGTTTTAATTTTTAGGTGAAATTAAACATAGAAAAGAAAAGATTTATGCTTAAGAGTTTGGATTTAAAGATTGGTTACATATAAGAAAAGTATTAGATTTCGGTGCTATGCTTCAAAAAGTATTATTTTAGGAAATTTCATGAAAAAAGAGTTAATTTGATTGGAAAAATGTGATCTTTTTTGAGAAATTTTTGGGCTTTAATAATGACTAATTGTGACATGATTATTGAGCTGATTTTTGGGCAGAATTTTAGTGAAAAAAAAGTGCCTAAATACGTCCTAAATCAAAGGTTTAGTTTTAGGTAAATTTTATGTTAGGAAAATTACATGAAATGTGAATTAATTGAGTTAAAAAGAGAATTTCCTTGTGGGAGAGACAAAGGTAGCGGCATGAGCTTGCCTTGAGTAGCCTATGCCATGTCTAAGGAAGTCCAAGGGCTAGCTAGAAGCTAGCCATAGTGAGCAAAGGTTGGATCAAGTGTTAAAGAGGACTATTTTGGCAAGTTTTTCAATTAGGAGAGTGAATTTATGGGTAAATAGGTAAAATTTCTAAGAGGAAAAGGTATATAGGAAGGCTTGCACATGGAGAAGGAGCCATGACCCGCTCATATAAGGTGGGTTAGGTTTGCTTAAGGCCCAATGGAGGTGGTCTAAGTCCATCCAAGATAGTTTAGGTCAAATTAAGCACAAATTTAACTAAAATGGAAAACTCTTGAATTTTTCATATTCATTAATCTGGGTAAAACCTAAGGGGTATTGGTTTGGTTGCCCTCTAAGGTGGCTTGATCATAGGGAGAATGTTTCCTAAAATTTCTATCTCAAAATGTTGACCAAGTGTAGAATTGGAAACCTTTTGTGAAAAAGAGGTGTAAGACTACTTGCACTTGCTTTGAGAACCCAAGCATTTTTTAGACAGTAAGGAAGGGTTTGGACCTCAATTAGATCAAGTCAATATCCAATGGATGAGGTTTGACTAAGTTAATTTTAAGAAATTAACTTAACCTTCAAGAAAATGGTCTTTTATTGAGTATTAAGTCAAAATTGATCTAAAAGAGGCCAAGGGTTGAATGAGGCCATGAGAGGGACTCACATTGGCAGCCCATGGTGACCCGAATAGTTATGATTAGGCCTTGACTAAGGTCTTATTAGGAAGTGGACTCTAGGCAAAGAGGGGCAACATGCCTACGAAGGATGCTGCCCTTTTCCTTTTTACACGTAAAGGTCCATGTGGCCTTTATGTGAAGTGAAAAGGTGATATGGCCCAATAAGCCGAGGTGGCATGAGAAGGCTACCATGTGGTGCAATATGGGACCTTAAGGGAGTTGACCAAGGGTCAAACAAGGTCAAGGATGGGGATTTAAGGGTGGAGTCTAAAGTTTGAGAGTTGATTTTAGGAAAAAAGGTTCACTAGGGTGACTTTTGAAAGTTTAGGGGTGTTTGACCATAGAAACTTCTAGAAAGTCCTTGAGCCATGTGGTCAAGCTTGGTGGGCCTAAGATAATGACAATAAAGCATGGTTTGAAGTTTTTGAGTAATTTGGAGTCTTTTAGAGAAAGTTGAGGACATCATGCACTTTAGGGTTTCAAAGCCGCCTATCAAAGGCTAGCGAGCCTTAGCCTAGCTTAATGAGCCTTGGCTTTTACCCATGAAAGTTAAAGGACAAACGAGAGATCTTAGGAAAGTTTAATGGGATTGACTGTTCACTTTGAGGAAAGCAAGGCTTATCGAAGGTGTTTTGGACCTTAAGGTTTCTTAAAATGCCCACTTTGAATAAGGAAAATTTTAAGAAGCCTAATTTCTCTCTCTTTGAAAGGGTAGTTTCGAGGTTGCTATTTATAGACATGACCTAGTTAGAGGCTTTTGAAGTTGTTCCATGGTCATTGGGTTACCTGAGGAACTAAATCATTCAAAGGTAGGCATAAGGGCCTAAACTGCTATTTTGATTAGTTTTGCCAAAGTGGGTCATTAGCCTTAATTTTCCATTTTAGGAAATCTTCTAAAAATGCTTTTGTATTTTTTCTAGACAAATTTGTATTCTACAATCACTTGACTTATGTGGTAAAATAAACTAGCCTTTCTCTTCAATTCTAGGTCCAACCTTTGAGAAAATGAGGCTTCTAATCAAATTAACAACCAATAATAAAAAAAAAAAAAACCTCCATACAACAATAAAATTAGAACCAAAAACACTAGTATCTACAATAAAGTACACATGTGGTCTATGTCCCTTGTATAGCGTCTAAGTGGCTAGTTATGAAGAACTTTATGGTGCACAAGCACCTCAACATTAATGTTAGCTGTCTTAGGATGTAATCAACAATCCTTCTTAGCCATAGTCCCTTTTATGGCTTTGTATATCTTCCACCCAACCAAAATGACAGTGTGGTTTTTTCACATGTCACAAGTTACATAGTTGGAAGAGACCATCATGGTCCATATGTATCCCAAGCAAAGAGTCATGAGTGTACACACAGAGTGTATGTTGTATCTTGACAGATTGTCATGCAAAAACTCCATAATAAATAGAGCAAAATAATCCTTGAGGTTAGTGTTATATGCACAACTTAGACATATTTCAGAATTTGTACTTACCATTAAGTGATATTATAGGGCACATTCTTCATCCTAAACCAAATGGTATAAACTCAAAATGGTGTGTTTTGTTGTCTTGCAAGTTTACCTCCAAGAACATTTCTAACTTGAACAATAATGGGTCATTCCACACTTTTGGGTCCCATCTAATTCCCTAAACATTCACAAGAATTTGTCTCATTGGGTATATGATAGCTTAACATCTTGCAAGATTCCATGGCCTTGGGAGGCACCAAGAATTTATCTTATTGCTTTGAGGGAGGGAAGGTTTTTAATGTCATTCTCTTCAAGCTTCCTATTAAGGCTTACTTTGCTCCTCAGGTTGGCTTGTAATTTATTTAGCATTTTTGGGTTTTGTGAGAGCCTTGTAATCACCCACTCTAGTGTGCTTGTTGTCAAATCAATCTCCGCTATTAAAATTTCCTATAATTAAAATGTCATCATTATATAAGCCAAGTGTCATTTTGCAGTACAAAACTACATAGTAGATGTCTTGATTCTTAACTAACAAGTGATAGACACTCATGTCTTATTTTAATAATTTCTACACCATTTATTAAGAAGCAAATTCTTCTAATTGCTATAACCGTTGATAGATATTAATGTTTGTTAGACTTATGGCATATGAGTGTCACATTTGTTGTCAACTACTTTACATAAGGCTTTTGCAATCCATTATTTGAAATATGGATAAGTATTTGTGATTTATATTAGCAAATTCAATTAAAAAAGGATTGGGTAACCCACCATCTAATCCATTAGACAGCTTGGGCTTGGAAAAATTTCTCCTAAACCCAAACCAACTAAGGGTTGTTTAGAGGGTAGCATAATTATTGATGATTGTGTTAGACATATGCCTCAAACAATTTTCATAATCTCTACTTATCAACAAGTGGCACTATAGGATGCATTCATTGTCCAGAACCAAATGGTATAAATTCAAAATGGTGCACTTTATAGTCCACCATAGTTTCCTCCAAGAACCTTTTGGCTTGAAAATAAATTGTTCATTCCACACTTTTGGATGCCATTCAATTGTTGAACTATTCACAAGATTTTGTGTCTTATTTGATACATCATAGACTAGCATTTTGTAGGAGTCCATGGCCATGTAAGGTACCAAGAAATGAAGAGGTAGCTAAAGACTCAATGTTTCTTGATTACTGCTTTGAGGTAGGGAAGGATTTCTATTTCCTTTTCTTCTAACTTCTTATTAAGGTCTACTTTTCTCCTTAGCCTAGCCTATAATTTCTTTAGTGTTTTAAGGTTTTTGAGAGTGCTACCATTGCCTACTTTAGTGTGCTTGTTATTGTGTGTGTTGCAATAGTGAACATTTTGTACAATCAAAACATATCAATATATAAGCCAAGTTTCATTGATTTACAGTCCAAAATTTAGCTAAATATTAAGAGAAAACAAAAGGCTTATGATGACAATGAGACTAATAAGTCTTGAAGAAAATCTAAAGGGGCCCATTGACACCTTTCACACAAAATTCTAGTAAAACATCTAAGAAACCCTTTCTCTTCCCTTCAGTATGTTCATTTTCTCTTCAAATGTCCATTCTTTGTTGATGAAACACTTGGCCAACATGGAATTAGGTTTTACTGCTTACTCTTTGAGGGTTAAACCACCTTAAAATTGGCCAAAAATCAGCCATATTGAGCTTCCAAGCTAACTCTATATATAACCTAACCAACATGGTAAAAAAAATCTAGTTCCTTTCTTCAATTCTAAGTCCAACAAGTCCTTTGAGAAAATGAGGTGACCAATAAGATTAAAACCCCTTAAGAAAAAATAAAAAAAACCCCACACATCAATAGCACTAGAACCTAAAGCATCAGCTTCTTCAATGAAGCACACCATGTAGTCTATGCACCTTGCATTCACTCCTTGCATTGTGTTTAAGCAACTAGTGACAAAGGACTTGGTGGCATACAAATGTCTCAGTATTCACTAGTGTGAGTTTTATTAGGACATAATCAACAAGCCTTCATGACCATAGTCTGCTTTTATAGCCTTATATATCTTCCTCTAAGTGAAAAATGACGTGGTTTTTAAATATGTCATAATCTACTTTGCTAGTAGAGACCACCACATTGCAATTGGACCCTAGCCAAAGGACATGTCTAGAGGGTCTGTTCTATTCATCCTAGGAAATTTTACACTAAAGAGAACAGAATAATCCTTAAGGACAATGTTATACACATGCCTCAATAATCATGAAGATAGTGTTGCATCCTTAGGAATTGCCACACTAACACTCGGCATTGACAAGAGCAAAATAATGCTTGAGGATGGTGCTATACACATGCCTCAAAGAATTTTCATAATCCGTACTTACCAACATTTGGCACAGCATGGCACATTCTTCATGATTTATTATTTTCTACATAGGTAAATATGTGGTCACCTTTTCTAAAGGCAAGTGCTTCTTATAATTGCTTTGGATTGCATTGTTTGAAATTCTTATCTTTATTATCTATAAGCGAAGAAGTCAGAAACATTTAGTGGACTATAATACACTTCATAATTTTGGTTCTTATAAGTTTTTTAATTTTTATAGAATTAATTTTCCTAATTACAATATTATTTAGCTTTTGCATTCTAATAAAACAAGTTTTGCTAATTATAATTAGTTTTTGAATTCTAATAGAATTAGTTAATATTTTGTTAAGTTTTTTCTTCTATCAAATGTGGCAAGATTAATTATGCTTGGAACTGCTAATTCTAATTAATTTTGTTAATTTTGCTCCCTTTTTTGAAATATTTTCAGCAAACTATTAAAGAGATGTTTCAGTGAAAAGAAAAATAAAAAGAAGAAGCACAAAGAAATACTATACAAATATATGCTATTACTACCAAAGGTTTACAATTAATATTGCATAGCAAAATATTTGCTCGTATTTTATGATCTTTTTCTTCAATGTAGCATTTACTATTTTGTCTTAGCAAAAAGTATTCGTTTATTCTATAAATGGATAAATATTGTAAATATAATGGAGGAAAAGGACTTAATATATATATATACATACATACATACATACAAACGTACATGTACACATACATACATACATACATACATACATGTATGTATGTATGTATATGAAAGTCATTATTTTCAATAAATAAGAGAACGGTCAGAGCTTTGACAACAACATATAAAGATGAAAATATATGAAATATAGATTATATAGTCATTCTTAATTATATTGTACCAATTTATTATGTTATTCTTTTAATTAGTGAACTACTTAGAAAATTGATAATAATATCTTTAATATATTGAAGCCAATATTAATCTCAAAATATTATTTAATTTTGATGTGTAAAGACTTAAAATATTTTACTTATTTCTAAAATATATTTTAACTAAATAATAAAATAATATTACATACGTTCAAATCATTTGTAAAGTAGGTGATACAAGCTTGTTTCATAAATACGCCAAATCCCATGAGGACAACGTTTCATAGGGGTCCATGCACATGTTTATTATTGATGTCAATCGTATATTACCTACACAAAATTAAGAATGATATAATCCAATTTAGCCTGTTGTTAATGATAAAGATATAGGCAATATAATATACTCTTAATTAGGTGGTCCATAAATTATTAAAATGCGCATTAGACTTCATAGGATTTGGGAATTAGTGAAATACTATAATGTAATATGGGTATGAGGTTAAAAGTGAGGCTATTATGGATGCCACTCTTTAGTATTTAATGATGATGGCATCTCCACAATGAGGTCATTGTTGTACAAATCAAGTTAATAATATCCGCACGATTTATCTTTCACAGCATACGGTGTCGTATTGCAAAATGAAGAGGCTCCTGTCATGTTCCTCGATTGGTAGAGTGAGACCCTCCATAATCCAAGCTAAGCTAGATTTAGTATTTTCATTAGAAATCCTTTTTTTTTTGGATACTCATTAGAAATTCTTTTGGCAACTAGATTTGTGATTTTTTGGCGTATGAATATTTTGAGGCCCATGCATGTAGAGCTCATAGCTATTTTTTATGTTATTCTTATTGCTAGGGAAACTTGATCTTCATAAAACTCTTCGAGTTTGATTTATGACATTGGGTCTCTTATGTCATTCAACCCTACTACTCTTTGTTTCTTACCGTAGCCTAAAAATTCTAAATTATTACAGAAAATGTATTTTCGTACACATCAATATATTTCTGTCCCAATCAAGGATAATTTTATTAACATTAATTCCTTAGGGTAAATTTCTACCCTATATTGTATTAATAAACATTTATAATAATGATAAGTAGTGTAATCAAGCGCCATCGAGGACCACATGAGAGAAGCATATGAATTGAGGACCACTTTATGTGTTTTTCTTGGACTACATTATTTGCGACGATGACATAAAGCTTATGAATTTGCCATCAATAATGACACCATTCTTATACAAAACATTTGTCCATTAATTTGGTACAGGCACCAACTTGAAATAAACATTGACATTCATTCAATTAAAAGTTTGACATTTATTCAATTAAAAGTTCCTTTCCATAATCTAGAAAAGTTCTAAGAGTTCTTTTTGATAAAATTGACGCTAAATTTAGGAACAAATTTTCAATGTAATTGTAATAATAAGGTGTTGTTACAATAAAAGTTAATTATATTTTTAATTAAAATTTAAATTAAATGTATAGTTTAAATATTAAAAATTATCTTTAATAAAAGAAATAAAATTATTTAATTTTAAAGTCTCAATGAGGATTAAATATAGTGAAATTTTACTTTTATTTAAATAAAAATATTTATATAATTTTATCAATATTTATTTTTATTTTTATATTAAAAAATATGCTTATTTTAAATTTTCATTTAAGGAGATACCTAGTGTTCAATATCTTCACCGAATGATAAGATATTTTTCTTTTAAAAATCTAGTAAACCTGAGAATTGCCAATGTATTATATAAATTATAAACATTCTTTATCTATTTAATTTAAGTTATATCTGACGTATCTGATTAGTGTAACAATTAAGCTACAGATCATCGTTTCAATCAATGATAGGATAGTCATAGATGGACATTATCTGACTTTCCTTTAAAAAAGTAAATAGTCTTTTCCTTACAAAAGGTCAGAGAAGGCCAAATAAAATAAATATTAGCTTTTCTCTTATCTTTTGTAAAAGAAAGGCTGTCTGAATTCCTAGTGAGGGAAATGCTATCTGACATACCTATTAGCACCATGGAAGAGAAAACCATGAATGCAAAATTTATGAATTGGTAAGGTTCTAGATGAGAAATGTTTTTAGTATGCTGTATAAGGGTACAAGCAGCGTACTAACTGAAACAAGCTCTCCAATGGAAAACAGCTCGTTGCACTTTTCAGTTTCACATTGAACCTTTAGAGTACACAAAATTTGCATACGAATAACAGCTCTCCTTCTAGATTACTTTACTTTCATTAACTGCTGGTACATCAAAAAAATTGTTATAATCTGCCCACCATGTATCGTCTTTGACATTAAATATACGAGTTCCAACTCTGGCTATTTATTTTAAAAACAGGACGGATACCTTATGTGGGAAATTGCTAATTGTATGTGAAGGAAGGTATTCTTTTCTCAATGAAGAAATATAATTTTTGAGGTTAAAAAAGTTAAAAAGAGAATATAAAAATTTATACAGTTAACATGTAAAATTTATTTATACATATAACAGTGCTTCTTCATATATAGATAGTTTTAAATAAACCATATTCAACATGTTTACAAATTTTTTATTCATAATGAAAGTGAAAATTGATGATAAAGTCTTTACTTTAGCCTTCCACTCGCTAATGAGATTAGTTTAATCAATAAAATTTAAAGTATTTTATTTATAAAGTTTAAGCTCTTTATAAATGTGACTAGAATATGTCTTAATTTTTATGTAAGATAGATTTTTCTCACCCTAAGATTTTTAAACTTCAAAAAAAATAAAGAAAACCTCCCACTCAGTCCGTCAAAGCCATGAAAGAATTCAATGGATGTATTTCAATCATATTCGACATGATTGGCAATTTTGATGATCTCAAATTCAAAATCCATACATTTTCATTTTTCAATGACCTAAAAGTTTCCATGAACTAAGTTAGATTAGATAAATAAAATTTTGAAAAAACTATTGATTTCATTTGTAAAAGATATATTATTTATCAATTTCAAAACTCAATGATTAAATTTTTTTTAATCTCATTTTGTAAGGTAGGTCTGAAATGGATTTGAATTTTTTGATTTTTTCATTAATTTTGGTTTTTTATTTTTTATAATATAATATATAAATCTCAAGTTTTTTTTGTTATTTTTTTATCCCATTTAATTTTATATTTATTTCTATTTTACTGTATACCTGAATATCCTGAAAAGAAGTTAAGTACTCAAGTCTGATTGAAATTGTGTTGTATGTGAGATTTGAATAAAAAAAAAAATTAAGAAGATAAATATGCAGCAGAGAAATTCCTCTTTTCTAGAAAAAATAAATGCTATTTATATTAAATAACTCACAAAAGAGTCAATATTAAAATTTAATAAAAATATGTATTAAATGATTAAAAAATTAGCCAATATTAAACTTTTATAAAAGTACAATTTCATTTCTAATTAAAAAAACTGATATTATTATTTACTAAGTATATATTTAATGGAAAAAGTAAATATCAAAAAATTATTAAAAAAGAGACAAATGCTTAGAAAATTATAGTTTGACTTTCAATAAAAATATTTTTATAAATTCTTTTTCAATGATATAATAACTTATGTTATATTAAATACTTAATAAATAGGTAAATATTAAAAATTATTAAATTAAGTTTAAACTTTTAATATGAAATAACAATTAGAATAAAGAAAACAATTTATAAAAGATCAGTTTAATTTTTTATATTATTTTTTACATTTGATATAATTTGAACTTCTAATAAATCATATTTTAATAAGTATTTTGAAAATAGTATTATAAGCAAATATATGTTTTTAAGTTCTACACTTTTATATAATAATTTTTACCTTGGGTTTTGTATATATTTTTTATTATTTAATTAAAATACATTTTCTAAATGAATAGAAGTGATTAAAATACTTTAACCATTACAATACATATAATATATGAAAATTTTAGCCTCAATATATTAAAAATGTTATTGTCAATTATATGAATAGCTCACAAATGATATGTGATATTTGTATTACAAATTTTTATAATATAATTAAAAATTATGATATAATGTATTTTTGTTTGTTTCAATATTTATGTATTACTGATAAAGTTTTGATCTTAAACTATTTGATTAAAAAAGTAATTCAACTAAAATTGAAAAATTAAATATAATGATAAAAACTAATTCATTTGGAATTAGAAAATTTAAACAAAAAGAAAGAAATTTCATCTGTGTTAAAATTATATAATATAAAATAAAATTTAAAAAATTTTAAAAGTTATAATAGCTCACTAAATATTTTTTTTTAATAATGAATACACAACCCTTAACATTTAGATCGTTTTATAAAGATACTCCTTAATAATAAAAGTCAATAATTATATATTTTTAATTATTAAAATAATATAAATATATTATTTCTGTTTATTTGCTATTAAATGTTAAGAGCCATGTAACTTTTACGGAATTATTTATACACATGGTATTTTTTTATTGATTATTTATATGAACTCAACAACAATAATAAATAAAGTGTGATGATGTATAGATGAAATAAAATGAAAGATTTATATAAATAAAACAAAAGAAAAAACAAATAGTTACAAAATGCTATTATTTTGAACCAAAATCTTAACCTACCAATTAGCAGAAGTAACTCATTTGCTCAATTTAATAAAATAGCATTGCAACCACAAAAAGCAAATATAAAACAATTCAACTATCTCTTGCATGAAATTTCACATTAATATATCAGCGCCTAAATGTTAAAAGGAGAGAGAGAAACTTAAATAGATGAAGTGTGAAAAAAACTCATAAGTTATGAATTTTAAGAGATTATGAAAAACATATTAGAAAAATGACAGATGTGTTTGTGTGGTATGAGTAACTAAGATTCTTAGAGTTCTTTGACTTTTTTCTATTCCATGTAAGTTTTCTTATTTGAGTTCATATAAATAATTAATAAAAAGACACTATAAGTATTAATAATTAAGTGTAAGTCACGTAATTATTAATATTTAATAATAGATATATAAAATGGATGTGTTTAAATTATTTAGATAGCTAAAGGAACATATTTATATTGTTTTAACTGTTGAAATGTTGTATTTACAAAATTTTATAATTGAAAGTATATATTTACAAACAATTTAGAATTAAAGGAGATATATATACATTTCTCCAATAAATAATAGTCAGCTAACTAATCAGTTCCTAAGATAATTGGAAGAGTGAAATCACTACAAATTAAAAAGATGAACGACTAAATACATACAATTGATCTTTGAAAATCAAAATTAATAAGCAATGAATAGTGAATTACAATGATAGTTTTCTCGAATTATTATACA
Source organism: Dicorynia guianensis (assembly GCA_037013595.1). Taxonomy (NCBI): domain Eukaryota; kingdom Viridiplantae; phylum Streptophyta; class Magnoliopsida; order Fabales; family Fabaceae; genus Dicorynia; species Dicorynia guianensis. The sequence continues at coordinate 7,043,137 of JASUAB010000010.1, forward strand.
CAATAATAAATTATTATATTGAAGTAGGACAAACTTACAATCATATTGTACAATGGATTGAAATTTTTTAAAATGTATGAAGTATTTTATAGAGTAAAATATAAGTAAATTATAATTGATAAAAAATTAATTATATAAATTATTTAGATTAAAGAAATATTATTTATTTACTTGTGTTTTATAATAATTTGTACTATTAACTTTTTTAACAATTATTCACATATATTTTATTATATAAAATATATTTTAACTTTAAAATATGTAACTCAGATAGCATCATTCCTTCAAATAACAAATAAATTAAAAATGCTAAAGAAAACCGCAGTCCACTTTTCAATAGTAATATTGTGGTCACTATATAAGAAGAAGAATTCCTGAAGTAATGTTGTCCACGATAAGACATATTCCAACATTATGGCTGATTTTGGTTACTATTTTGAAGTGCTGCTCATCTTGCTGGCCTCTGCTTTGTTGATAGGAGCTCTCTTCACTAAGTCTGGCACCAAAGCACGCCTCCCACCAAGCCCACGAGCCATTCCGATCATAGGGCACCTCCACCTCCTTAGCCGACTCCCTCACCAAGCTTTCCACAAAATCTCAACACGTTATGGCCCTTTGGTGTACCTCTTGTTTGGCTCCAAAGCTTGTGTTCTTGTTTCCTCCCCCGCAATGGTGATGGAATGTCTCAAAACCCATGAAGCCTGTTTCCTAAACCGTCCCAAGAGAACCAACCTCCATTATATCACATACGGTTCAGCAGATTTTGTCTTGGCTCCCTATGGACCTTATTGGAAGTTCATGAAAAAGCTTTGCATGACTCAACTCCTCGGGGGTCCAATTCTCCAACAGCACCGTCCTATTAGAGCTGAAGAAATCAAGCTGTTTTTGCACAACATGCTGAGAAACGCTGAGTTGGGAAAGGAAGTGAATGTTGGAGAGGAGCTAGCAAGGTTGTCATATAACATAATCACAAGGATGGCTTTGAGAAGAAGGTGCTCAGATGTTGAAGGGGAAGGGCACCAGCTGATTGAGCTGGTGAAAGAGATGATTGAGCTTGGTGGAAAGTTCAACTTAGGAGATATGATGTGGTTTGCAAAGAAGTTGGATTTGCAGGGGTTTAGAAAAAAGCTTGAAACTGTTCGAAGTAGGTACGACACTATAATGGAGAGGATTATGAAGGAGCATGAAGAGGAAAGGAGGAAGAAGAAGGAAATGGGTGAGGAAGATGAAGCAGTGAGGGACCTGCTTGATATTTTACTTGATATCTATGATGATCAAAGCTCAGAGGTTAGATTAAGCAGAGAAAACATCAAGGCCTTCATTATGGTAATAATTTTCTTTATGATGGGCATCCAAATCAAAGCACATCATTTCTCCTTAAATTGAAATTAGAGCAAATTAATTTACTTTTGATGCTAAGTTTTTGCAAAATTAGAGGAAAAGAGGAAAGTAACTTTAAGTTGATTAAGTGTTTTGCAGAATATATTTGGTGCTGGGACTGAGACATCAGCGATTACAATAGAATGGGCACTCGCAGAGCTTCTCAATCATCCAGAAATGATGGCAAAAGCAAGGCAAGAGATTGATTCCGTAGTTAGTAAGAGTAGATTGGTGGAGGAATCAGATATTCCTAACCTTCCCTATGTCCAATCCATAATAAAGGAAACCATGAGGCTTCACCCCACTGGACCCTTGATAGTGAGACAATCGACAGAAGATTGTAATGTCAATGGGTATTACATTCCAGCAATGACCACTTTGTTTGTGAATGTGTGGTCTATTGGTAGGGACCCAAATTACTGGGAAAACCCACTTGAGTTCCAACCAGAGAGATTTCTTAACAAAGAGGGAAACAGTGAATTGGATTTGAAGGGGCAGCATTTTCAACTGTTGTCCTTTGGGGCTGGAAGAAGAAGCTGCCCTGGTGCTTCACTAGCTTTACAGATTATTCCCACAACCATGGCTGCTATGATTCAGTGTTTTGAATGGAAAGTTGGTGAAGAAGACAATGGAATTGTTGACATGGAGGAGGGACCTGGGATGGCTCTTCCGAGGGCACATGCCCTGCTATGCATCCCTGTTGCTAGGATCAATCCCTTTCCAACAGTACTCTGATTTACTATTGTGACTAAACCCTCTTTTGAGTGCTAGATCTAGTATTGTTTTCGTTGGTAAAATGTGTGAAGCTGTTAAATAATCTGTACCTAGTGAAAATTAAAGTGCAGAAAAAATAGTTACATATCCATCTGATTTTTCTGGTGCATTAATATTTTCCTCGAACACCCCCCCCCCCCCCCACAAAAAAAAAAAAGAAAAAAGAGAATGGGATGCATCACCAATGCTGTAAACTCCCTCCCCCACACAAAACAAAGAAAAATTCAAACTCGTCTGGCTTGAGGATTTTAATGATTGCTATGATACATGCAAGCAAGGACGAGGAAGATTAGACATATATATATATATATATATATATATATATATTTACAGTTATAACTCCATCAGGTCCTTCAATATTCATGGACCACCAATAATGGCTTCACATTAATTCATATAAGCAATAATTATAAAACTCTAGTTAAAATCTTATCTTCAATTAATCGTTTATATTTTTTACACAGGTGATTGTTTATGTCTGGGACAGATTTGGTTTATTCGAGATATATTATATCTTGAAAAGGTTTAGTTTTGATTATCTATACAAGCATATAATGTGACACCCAAATTTTTTTTTTTTTTTTCACAATATCAATATCAGAAATTTCAGATTACCGACATAGGCCAGTAATCAATTAACATTGGTCTGTAACTATCAATTAACATTTAGCTTTCGCATTATAATAAAATAAGTTTTGCTAATTATAACTGGTTTCTGAATTCTAATAGAATTAGTTTGTATTTTTCTTCCAAGTTTTTTCTTCTATCAAATATAACAAGATTAATTAATTTTGTTAATTTTGCTCCTTTTGTTTTTCTAAATATTTTCAGCAAAATGTCAAAGAGATGTTTCGGAAAAAAGAAAAAAAGAACAAGAAGAAGCACACAGAAATACTATACAAATATATGCTATTACGACCAAAGGTTTACAATTAATATTGGATAGCAAAATATTTCCTCATATTTTATGATCTTTTTCTTCAATTTAGCATTTACTATTTTGTCTTAGCAAAAAGTATTCATTTATTATATAAATGGATAAATATTGTAAATATAATGGAGGAAAAGAACTTAATATATATTTATATATATTTATACACATACTAACATACATATACATATACATATATATATATATATATATATGAAAGTCATTAATTTCAATAAACAAGAGAAAGGTCAATGCTTTGACAACAACATATAAAGATGAAAGCAGACGAAATATAGATTATATACTCATTCTTAATTATATTGTACCAATTTATTATGTTATTCTTTTAATTAGTGAATTACTCATAAAATTAATAATAATATCTTTATATATTAAAGCCAATATTAATTTCGAAATATTATTTAATTTTGATGTGTAAAGACTTAAAATATTTTATTCATTTCTAAAATATATTTTAACTAACTATTAAAATAATATTACATACATTCAAATCATTTGCAAAGTAGGTGATAAAAACTTGTTTCATAAATATGCCAAATCGAATGAGGACGATGTGTCATAGGGGTCCATGTACATGTTTATTATTGATGTCAATTGTATATTGCGTACACAAAATTAAGAATGATATAATCCAATTTAGCCCGTTATTAATATAAAGATATGGGCAATATAATATACTCTTAATTAGGTGGTCCATAAATTATTTAAATGCGCATTAGACTTCATAGCATTTGGGAATTAGTGAAATACTATAATGTAATATGGCTACGAGGTCAAAAGTGAGGCTATTACGGGAGCCACTCTTTAGTATTTAATGATGATGGCATCTCCACAATGAGGTTATTTTTGTACAAATCAAGTTAATAATATCAGCGCGACTTATCTTTTGCAGCATATGGTGTCGTATTGCGAACGCTAGTTTTTTTTTTCCAATGAAGAGGTTTCTGTCGTGTTCTCCGATTTGGTATTTTCATTAGAGATTCTTTTGGCAACTAGAGTTGTGGTTTTTTGTCATATGAATATTTTTGAGGCCCATCCATGCAGAGCTTTTAGCTATTTTTTAAGGTATTCATATTGCTTGAGAACTTGGCCTTGATAGAGTCCTTTGAGTTTGATTTATGATATTAGGTCTCTTGTGTCATTGAGTCTAATTATTTTATAAATTAAATTTTATTAAATATTTAAAATAATTTAAATCATTAAATTTAACAAATTTTATAATTTAATTGAATTTCTTAACTTGTCAGTCCCACATAAAATGTGAAACTAACTTTTGGCTATCTCATTAGGGGTTTTTTTTTTATTTTTTTAAAAAAAGTAAAAACCAAACTTTTATTAAGATGGCAGATCAACAACAGGGCAAATAATCTACACATTAAAAATTTGCCACGCCCAAATCAGCCTGTGTAGCCAAACAATGAGCTACAATGTCGTGGAATAAAACGAAAGCTAAAAAAAGGAAAATATTTAGCAACCCATTTGCTCTCTTCAACCAGGGACCCAAAGCTACTGACTATCGGCACTCTATTCTGGAAGGCAAGAACAATTTCTAGACAATCTGATTCCACTTCCAGTTGGAAAGGGCCAAAAAGACCAAGCACTTCACGAATGCCATGAGAAACGGCCTGGATTTCCTCAACTCTAACCTCCACCCGCGGATGGATCACTTTATTTCCAGCTGTCTTCACAGCACCCACATGATTTCGCTGCACGCAGCCCAGTTTGCACCATCCAGACGAGTCTACCGAAGCTTCAGTGTTGAGCTTTACACAATTCTCAGGTGGAAGGCGCCAGCGTCAAGGATGAACTAATCTCTCCCTCTGCGAACTTCTAAACACTCCAGTACATGTATAATCTCGTTGGGTTTTGTAAACTAGTTGATGAACATCCTCTTGAGAGAAAGATTCACCCTGAAAAACGAGATGGTTCCGTGCAAACCATACAGCCCACAATAAGATTGCCACCCAATCCAATTGATCACCCTGAACCAGCCTTGACAGCTCTTGCCACCATATAGACACATGAGGCGCAGTAAAACAGTTAGCCCGCAAAACTATGAGAGCCAAACCATACCCTTGGTACCCACCAACATTCTTTAAAAATGTGAATTTCAGACTCCTCACTCGGCCCACATCTTGGGCACATTGTGTCAGTTATCACCCCTCTTTCAGCAATATGTTTCCTTGTTGGTAACCGACCCTTCATTGCTGTCCAGAGAAAGATTTTAATTTTCTGCGCCACCCTCAATTTCCAAATCCCATTCCAATTAAAAGCATCAGTACCTCTGGAGCTACCGCCAACCCTTGGTTTATTGTTTGCCATGATGAAATGATAGCCAGGGTTAACAGCATAATGCCCATTTTTTGTTCCCCCAATGCTACCAAGTTACACCGATACAACCCTGTCAAAGGAATATTCAAAATCTGATCAGATTCAAAAGGCATAAAGAGTGGCCACACAGGACCATGGTTTCAATCTCTCATCTCTGGGTCAATTAAATCCCTGACCAACTCCACTGATTGTGACTTTGCTGACCACGGTTTGCCTCCACTTTGACTTGGCAACCACCTATCCTCCCATATACGAATGGATGCACCATCTCCTACTACCCACCTACAGCCTTCTTGAAAAATCCATTTGCTCCGCAAATACTCCGCCACGTGTAACTTGGTTTAAATCCAACAGAGGATTGTTAATAACCAGTCCTAGGGAAATATCTACCACCAATAATTTTCCCCATTAAAGACTCTTGTTTATGTTAAGAGTCATTAAATGTAAAGAAATTTCTAAAGCCCATTCCACCATTCTTTTTTGTCCAACACATATTCTCCCAACTCACCCAATGAATTTATCTATCCTGCCCCTTACTTCCCCACCAAAAATTAGCAATCATCCTCTCTATGTTTTGACAAATAGAAAGTGGAATTTTAAAACACCCCATGATGTATGTAGGGATTGATTGGGCAACAACTTTAATAAGAACTTCCTTACCTACCTTGGACAGAGCTCTCTCCTTCCACCCTTTGAGTTTCTTCCATACCCTGTCTTGGACAAAGTTAAATACCTAGGTTTTGGATTTCTCTACAAAAGTGTCATTAAATTTAGAAGGATCTTACCATCATTCGGAACCTAAAGCATGTCTCAATCACTAAGTCTCCCACTATAGCCTGGAATTTTTGGCAAAAAATGCAAGGAAACCTACTTTGTTTTCCTTCTTCTGATTTGAATCCTTTGCTTTTCCTCCTTTATTCCGCCCTCAAAACTAACTGGAAGTTGTCACTGTTAGTTTTGTTCTTAGGTTGCTAAAGTTTTGAAGTGATCATGGTTTGGTCAATACATCTGCAATTTGCTCATATGCTGGTACATGGTTAACAGAAATATCTTGTTTACAACATTATCCTGTATAAGGAACTTATCAATCTCCATATGTTTTGTTCGAAAATGTTGAGTGGGATTTGCAAGTAGTGAAATTGTAGACATATTGTCACACTAAATTTGAGGTCTCTATGGCAAATAGTATCCAATTTCAATGAGTAGTGACTTTATCCAACCAAACTTTGAAACTTATCTTTGGTGCTAGATATTGAAACCATAGACTGCTTCTTCAAGCTCCAAGAGATAATGTTCTTCCTCAATAATACATAATACCTTAAAATTGATCTTTTATCATCAAGGTCTATGGCCCAATTAGCATTTGTGTACCCAGTTAAATTGAGAACTTGAGATAGTTGGATGTAAATGCCTTGTTCTAGAGTACCCTTCAAATATTTGAAAATTCATTTGATAGCTCTCCAGTGTGTCTCAAGTGGCGTGTGCATATATTGTGAGACTTTGCTTATGCTGAAGCATAGGTCTAGCCGAATAATGGTCATGATTGGAGTGCCCTTACTACACTTCGTACACTTGAGGATCTGACCCATTTGTTTTAGACAGCTTCAATCTACTCACCATTAGTGCAGGTAATGGCTTGGCATTTGCCATATGAAATTTGTTTAGTAATTCCTTGGCATATTTACTTTGAGTCAACAATATGCCTTCACTTTGCTATTTAACTTCTATTCCAAAAATGAAATTCAAATCCCCTCAGTCCTTTAGAGCGAATTTATTATTCAACTTTGTAATTAAATTTCTATCTCTACATTTGAGCTACCAATCATTATGATGTTGTCCACATAAATAAGTACAAAGGTACTAAAGGTAAAAGACCTTCTTATGAAAAATGAGTGATCTACTTTCGAGTTGCTAAACCCTTTGTGCATCAATGACTACTATAGATGTTCAAACCAAGCCCTTGGGGATTGTTTAAGGCCATAGATTGCCTTTTGCAATTTGCACAATGTTTGGATTGATCATTGTTGAATTTTGAATCCTGGGGACTGTAACATATACACTTCCTCCTTTAGAAACCCATTCAAAAATGCATTATTAATATCAATTTGTCTCAGCCTCCATCCTCTAGAAACCACCCAGGTTAATATGGTTCTAATCATTGTTTATTTACTATGGGGCTGAATGTCTTCTAGTAGCTGAATCCAAGTTGTTGAAGATAACCATTGGCAACTAATTGTGCTTATATCTAGTGATTAAACCATTGGGGATTCTCTATAGTTTAAATAGCCATTTACATCCCACTGGCTTTCTATTTGATGGAAGAGGTACTAATGTCCATGTGTTGTTCTTTAATAGTGCTTGGTATTCATCCTGGATAGCTTGTCTCAAATTATCATGGGCGATGGCTTGCTCAATGCTAGTTGGTTCACAGTGATTTAGTGAAGAGTTAAAGACTTGAGGCTTGAAGTTATTATTTTTGGACCTTGTAGTCATAGGATGTTGGTTGGTAGAAGGTTGATAATTGAGGTTGTTGGAAGTAAGGCAAGAGTGTACTGAAGGTGGGTTGGGTCATGGGTTGTATCTATAGTTGATGATTTGAGAGAGTAATTTGAAGAGTGGTTGGTGTCCATTTGTGATTATTGAGGAATCTGTGTTACTACTATTTATGGATGAGGAATTATATACTATTCTAGGCATGGACTAGACTATTTGGTGAACATGGTAGGATATGGGAAGTTGGTTTCATCAAACATGAACATCCATGCACCATTAACCTTTGTGATATGGATTGTAACCTAGGAAAAGACATGGGGTTGATTTGTAACTAAATTTGTTAGTATTATAAGGCCTGAGACATGGAAAACAAAGGCAACCAAAAGTTTTGAGAAATGTGTAATCTGGAGATACTTGGAGCAATCTTTCCAATGGAGTTTTGGAGCAGAGGACTACATTTGGAAACTTGTTTATCAAGTATATAGCTAATGAAAAAGCATAGAACCAATATTTGTGAGGCAAGGTTGCTTGGCATAGCATGGCTAGTCCAATTTCTGCAATCTATCTATGTCTTCTCTCAACCATTCCATTTTGTTCTGAAGTATGTGGGCAAGAATGTCTACATAAGATTCCCTTAGACTTTAGGTAAAAGGTTAGAGGTCTGAATTCCTTGCCCCAGTCAATTTGTTGTGACTAAATCTTGGTTCTAAGTTGGTTTTGGACTTGCTTTCTTAATTGAATAAAGGCCTAAAGTGTTTCATATTTGGTTTTGAGAAAATAGATCTAACTATATCTGGAATATGCATTAATGAAAGATAGGTAATAACAATATCCTTATCCAAATTCAATTGGGGCTAGACCTCATAAATCAACTTGTATGAGTTGGAGGGGTGTACTATATATTGTAGTGGATAATGAGAAAGGTAATTTATGACTCTTGGCCTTATGATAGTGATCACAAAGAGACATCTTATTACTAATTGCTTTGATATTACAAGACGACAAAATTTGAGATACAGTAGAGGCATTAGGGTGTCTAAGTCTTCTATGCCATGGCAGGAATGTATTTACATGTGTTGTACTTTGGGATTCTCAGCTGACTTGGTAAGGAGAGCATATAGTGTTGTGGTTGAGTATTTTGTACTATTTTGAGTCTTCAATGTTGCCAAGTTGAATCTATATCCAAGTTTCCTTTATAAAAATTGCTTTGGTTTTTTCATCCTTTACAAGACAATAATTGGTGAAGAATTCAATTGAGACATGATTATCTCTACAAAATTGAGATACAGATAAAAGATTGTTGGCAATATTTGGGACATGTAGAATGACCTATATGAGAAATGTTAAGGCCCTGGCCATTGCCCATATAAACTTTACCTATACCTTGACATTGTGATCCAACATTGAGATTATTCAAATCATTGGTTATGTGATGAGTTGCACCTGAGTATACATACTAGTAGGTATCTTCCAGTGTTTTTAGAGGTGCCATCATTTCTATAACATTGGCATAGTCCTCAGATCTCAAGGTTTTCCTACAACTTGGATTTCTTTCTAATTTAGTACTATTTTTCATGGCTACCATGTGTGCACTGCTCTTATTTCCTCCTACTAAATAGTTACTAAACAGCATTTGTGCTCTAGGTTTTGCATTATATGATATGTCAAATCTGTGATGACATTTAAGTGTTATATGGCCAATCTTGCCATAGAGTTGGCATTTTAATTTATCTTCTTTTATTTTTATTTTTATCCTTTATGATTTATCTTTTGTTATCTCTTAGGTTTATTTTGTTTTTTTTTTTTCTTTTCCTTCATTATTTACTTATATTTTTTATTGTCTTTCAAATATTATTGTTATCTCTTTAATATATCTGTTGTTTTCTTAGCTTTTGAGTTTATTTTTATCTCTTATCTTGTTATTACCTTTTTCTTTTAATTCTTTTATTTATCTTTGCTTATTACCTTTTATTTTATTTCTTATTTTTGCTATCTTTTATCTTCATTTATTATCTTTTAGGATCAATATTAATCTTTGAATTTTAATTTTAATTCTGAAGTTTAATTTTAATTTTGGGTTTCTTATTTTAAGTTGGGCTTAACTTTGATTTTAGGTTTGGTTTTAATTTGATTTAATTTTCTTATTTTTATTTTTAGTCTGGACTTTGAATTTATGCTCACAATTTTGCGCTAAAGTTTCAAGTCGAGAAGTGGGCTGAATAAAATATGTTGTCTACAAATAACCCCCCTTTACTAGTCTTTTAGGAATTTAGAAGACTAGCAAAGGTAGAAAGATACTAGTTTGTCTAGACTAGAATATAATGTAAAGGGTTACCGTCCACCTAACTAGAACATCTAATTGCCTAGGGTTTTCTCCTATACTTATGTTTAGCTACGACATAGGATTCATTTAAGGCAAGGGATTACCATCCACCCAACGGAAATCTAAATTGATTTAGGATTTCCTTTCATTCTTAAGTTTTGAAAGGGTTACCATCCATCCAATGAGAATCTAAAATGACTTAGAATTTCTTTTGATTCGTAAGTTTTGGAAGGGTTACAATCCATCCAATGAGGATCTAAATGATTTAGTATTTCTTTTTAGTCTTGGGGGTTACTATAATGGGGATATAAAATAATCTAAGATTTCTTCTTAGCCTTAGTTTTGGAAGGGCTACTATCCACCCAATGGGAATCTAAAATAGTCTAGAATTTCCTTTTAGTCCTAAGTTTCATAAGGGTTATCATCCACCCATCAGGGATTTAAAACAATCTATGTTTAATCTTAGGTTTCAAAAAGGTTACTATCCAACCAATGGGGATCCAAAATGATTTAAGATTTCCTCTTATGCTTAAGTTTCAGAAGGGTTACCATCCACCCAATGAGGATCTAAAATGACTTAGGGTTTTCTCTTATTCCTATGTTTTGGAAGGATTACCATCCATCCAGTAAGGATCTAAAATAACTTAGAATTTCTTTTTATTCCTAAGTTTCGAAAAGGTTACCATTTACCTAGCAACGATCTAAGTTTTGGAAAAGTTACCATCCAACTAACAAGGATTTAAAATGACCTAAAATTTTCCCTTATTCCTAAGTTTCCATAACTTCACTGGGAAGCTTACTATTTTCAAAAAGAAAATTTTAGGTAGAATCGAATATGTTAACTTTCATTTTTTTTCTTGACTTCAGTGATTTTCTCTCCACCTCTCTCTTCATTCATATTTGCAGGTTCCATTTTTTTCTCTTACGAATTTTATCTCTCTTAATTTTGTCTTTGTCCCTCTCTTACCACACATCATTACTAATCTACATATGAATGTGCTAGACTCTTGTAAGGTTAGATCTCATGCTAGACATGATAATTTGCTGGATGTATGATGGGCTAGGACTATGCTGGATATAAGAGTTGGATAACATTCTTGACATATGAAAAATCAATTTCTTTTTAAAAACTGATTTAGATGCAAATGAAAATTTATATTTATGTTGCTCCCATATTCTCTGGGAATTCTTACAATGGAATCATGGATGACTTAGCTCCTGGATTCTCCAGCTTACCCACTCAATCAAGGGTAGTTGCCCCAGTGTTGTAGAATCCTTGATGCAATACTTGCCCTAGTTTTCTATTCATAAAGATGTCATTGTTTGCTTTACCTTTTGACATACCCCTTAAGCAAGCCTGGTTTCTTTCTCCTCTTTAAGAAATTAAGGATGTAAAACTATCAATATTTACTCAAGATACTTTCCATTCATCATGTATGTAAAACATAACTTAAAATTGTTCTTCACTCATTACTGTAAATTTTGCCAATTTTTGAACCCATATCTTGTCCTTTTAAGCAGTACCTGCTTGATCAACATCCTTGGTGGCCCTTAACATTTTTTGGTTCACATGAGGATGGTTTACATACAAAGGATACAAAACTAGGTGCGTTGGCCTTTTAAAGTAGAGATCAACAAGTGGGTTAATGACCCATTGCCTTAGTCTGAGTGAATTAAAGTGTTGGAAAGTTTAGGAGTAATATCTTTAGGGATCGAGTTTGATTCTTTTAAATGAGTTAGAACCTTTCTCCATTCTTTAAAGGTTGATATGGGTTTTACCCTTAATTGCCCCAATTTGAATTTAAATTGCCTACAAGTAAAAAAATTTTGGAAAGGTTTCTCGTAACTCATTTTCTTTTATTATCTAAGGTGATGCCGCAATGAAATGCATACAATAATTACTCAATTGTTCGGAATCCAAAGTGCTCTATTATGAGCTTACTCTAATTTCTCTAAATTGCTTGTACTTTAGAACAAGTGTTTACTCTAATTACTCTCAAGTGTTTGCACTCTTTGGCATGTGTTTATAGCCGCAGATACCTCATAAGCTCATTTTATGTCTCTCTTCACTTTGGTTAGTTCACCACATCAGTCAAGATTACTAAGACTTCACTTGTAATGTAAGGCATAACCAATGGCAAGAAATGAAAAGATCAGGATTTAGCAAATAAGGAGAGCATTAAGTTTTGAGCACATGATGTCTTACTTTTCAATTTTCCTTCTTGGGATAACCTTGTCAACTTAAGGTGAGATCTATTTCCTTTCTCCTTTTGGCCAATTTCTTTTTATTTTGTTTATTTTGTTCTTATTCTTTTTCTAGCATGGCTATTTTTCCTTTTTTAAAATTTTTGTTGAGCTTTTCTTTCCTCAAGATTTTGTATTTCTTCTTTTCTTCTTTATTCTCCTTTTTTTTTTTGTGCTTTTTATATTGTTTTGGAAGAAGATAGTTAATCTCTTCCCTTAAGTTGTAAATTTTTACTTATAGTATTTTCCTTTTTTGATAGCTTAGGTGCTCTTTTTAGCTCTCCTTCAAGGTAAGATGGTAGTTTTTCAGGATAATAGATAAAAGTTGGCATGGGTAAGAAAAAGAAAGTCGAATGGTAGTCTTGCCATCTTTTGATAGGCTTAAGTGGGTGACTATGGGAGTTTTGATAATAGTGTTGGCCTAAACAGTCCAAAGATGGCATAGATCATTTCTTAAGTAATGTGATATCTAACAAATCACCTCATGGGATACTTAGACAAGTTCTAGGGTTCCTCATAATAAGCACACCCTCACTATAGGCTTTCTTTTATCTTTTTTCTTTAATTAGAAGATACTCAGTCATTCAGAAGAACTGAGTATTCAAGTAAAACAATTTTATCATTGGCAATTAGATTTATCGAGAAAAAAAATTAAGAAAAATCTTTCTTCATTTTAATACTTTTGAGTATCAGTCATTGGGATTACAAATAAACCAGATTGACCTAGTGTTGGTTTAGTTTAATAAGCAAAAGAAATGGGATAAAAAGTAATGTATTCATCATGCTAAGCATTTTATTAAATTGAAAGATGTGCCCACACAAAATCCTTGTTAAGGCCTTAGGCAAAGCTATCAACAAATGCCATAAAATAAAAATTTAAAAAGACATAAAATAAAAAAAAAACAAGAAATAGTCCAACTTGTAGTAGGTGGTGTAAGAACGTACCCACTATCTCAAACCAATTTTTTCTCTCTAATCATAGGATCTTGGTTTTACCCTTGCTATTCTAGTGGTAAACTAAAACTTGTAGTTGGTACTTGTGCCTTAGTCATTGTATACTTAATGGTTAATGGCTTTAAAGGAGCTCTGATTTTTTACTACTTCACCAAGTTCACATTCTCCAATTCAACCCTTACCTATAAGATACTGTAGACACCTAATTTTATCCGGTTTACTTTTTAAAACTTTAACCTGAATTACAAACCTAAACTTAAATTGAAAATAAAATTAAGTCCAAAATAAAATTAAACTCAAAAATAATAAGCCCACAACAAACCAAAACCAATCCTAATCCTAATAACAAAACCAAAAATTAGAAAAACAAAATAATAAGATAAAACATAATTTAAGAGATAAATTCAAGAAATAAAACTCATAAAAAATAAAATTAAAAATAATAACACGAGATAAATAAAAGAATTAAAAGTAAAGTGATAAGAGGATAAATAAAAAATAATAAAGATAAAAAAAATAAAGATAAAAGATAATGAGAAGTAGGAAGATCTAAATATAAGATAAAAATTTAAAAAATAATAAGATAAATAAAAAGATTAAAGGATAAGAAAATAAATCAAAAGACAAAAATATAAGATAAAAGATAAGAAATAAAATACAAATAAAACTAGGATACCAAAGTTTGTTTAGAAAATAAATTCTAATTCAACAATTATAAAAACCCATCACACACACACAAGAAGAGGGGGGAGGAACCTAAAATAGATTTCAGAAATTTTGCAGCCTAACCCATCCCTTTAGCAACCAGCACCTAAATTGAACTAGAGGCAAATTTCATTGACCACTTCAATTATACCTTTCTTGGCCAACTATTCCCAAACCAAAAAGGAATAAGAACATTGGTTAAACCTAAAAAAAAAGAAAGAGTTTGCCTTCTTCACCTACGCTGACCAACCAACACTTGGAACGCTTTCTTCCTCCACCAAAAAAATTTTCAACAACCAGGTCAACTAGCGCATCAAGACAACCCTTCCCTCTCACTAACGCATGCCATTCCTGCCCCCAAAAGTTGTTGTTCTGACTCTCTACATCATTGTTCCTCTTCACTTGACATCCTGAATCTAGGATGTCATGAAGTTGTAGTTCAACCACTTGAAGGACCAATTGTGTTTACCTTCAAGGTCCAACCACAAGAGAATCACGCTGCCATTGTCAGTCCAGTATTGCGCTGCCTTGCTCGCTGCTAGAAGCCGTCATGTTGCTGTGCAGAAAGGCAACCGTCATCCCTCGTTAGTCAAGGAAGCCACTGGCCACTCACACAACCACCAACAAGCCCGAGTAAACCCAACCTTGGCAGAACCACTGCCCAAAAGTGTTGTTCGTCCTAGTTTATTCTGGCTACAGATCACGCTGCTAGGGAACAGCGCTGTGCTTAGCCATCCTCTTTTCACTTTGGAACAGCCAAGTAATGCTTCCATCTAGCCTTCTGTTTGATTGCTTTGGAAGAAATCTGACTGAGCTTAAATGGTCACCAGCACTTAGTTTGAATTTTCATGTGTATATTACTTTTTGACAAGAATGGTTTCTCATAGGACTATGAATTTCTAGCTTAAGTCCTGTTATGATAACAATCCCAGACTTAGTTCCTAATTTCTTGATTAAAATTGGTTTGGTTTTAGAATGGTTTATTTCATGAATTTTGATGGTGTTGTTAGCTTTTAAGGAGAGAGTTTCTTCAAAGAATTTTTTTTTGAATTTTTATCAAAAGACCCCAATCTAGAATAGGATGGACACTTTTTTAAAATTACTGTTTAAAAACTCCGGTTTGGAATAGAAATGAAATTTTTTTTCAATTATTTTTTTGTAAAACTCTGGACTGGAATAGAAAAATTTTTTTTTATAAATTATTTTAAAAACTTGACTTGAAATAGAACAGAGATTTTTTGTAAATTATTTTAAAACCTTAGACTAGAATAGGAAGAGAATTTTTTTTAAATTATTTTAAAACCCTGGCCTAGAATAGAAAGGAAATTTTTTCTCAAAATCATTTTTATCCTAATCTGGAATGGGTAGGAATTTTTTTTTGAAAATCTTTTAAAACTAACATAAATTAAATCAAAATAAATTAATTAGATCATTTTTGGTATCAAAAGAGAGTTTAGGGTGCTAATACCTTCTCTAAAACATAATTAACCCTCGAACCTAATCTCTGAAACATAAATTATTTTCAATTAGGTATTCGATCTCATCTGAGATAATTTAGGTCGGTGGTGACTCCAAAATAAAATTTTAGGGTCAACAGATACCACTGTCCATCAACTTTTGTAGTATATCCATGAAAGCCTCACATCTTTTTACATTGTGGTTAGCTTCTTCCCCAATATGCTCATACCTAACTCCTCAAGTTTCTTCCTTCTGCAGCTTGACCATCTTACAATTTGCCAAAGTCTTGAAGACAGTCTTTAAAGGGGTCTTAATTTTAGATGCAACCTTCTTTAGGACTAATTGTGTCCCTACAATTATGTTATTGACCCTTTGATTTTCATGGTTAGGCAAGGGATTTTCATACACATCTAGTCTTAGTTGCATAGGGTCAAAACTCAATCACTTAGCATCAATCAATCTTTGAACCCTTCTTTTAAATGTAAGACAGTTATTAATAGAGTGGGCTTTTGCCCTAGCATGATAAGTACAAATAAGTTTCTCATCATAACATGATGGGTATGGGGATTGAAAGGGAGGCAATAAAACCAAAGACACTAAATTGTTTTATAATAATTATGGTTAGAGCTAAGAATAAGGTATTAAGATAGGATTAAAGTTTTCTACTTTCTTATTGAATTGCTACCTATGTTGATTCTATTGGTATTATGGGATTGTTGTTGAATAGGCTAAGCAACTAATGCTTACAGAGTCAGTGCAATAATGTTCACAATAAGGGTACAGAGTTAGTGCAATAATGTTCACAATAAGGGTATAGGCTAATGTATAAGAAGTGGCTTGATATTGCTTGCCTTTTCACTTTCCTTTCTTTTTTTATTCGACCTAATGCACTTCTTCCTTTTCCATGTTATACCAAAATTTCTTTTGATTTTTAGCTACATGTTTTCCCATCTTTCTTATTGTAACTTCTTTTTCTACCCTCCCACCAATAACAACCAAGTCAGTAAAATTAGTGGAAATGTGTGCTACTATTGTTGCATAGTGAGGATCATCTAGAGTATTCATACAAAGAGTGATAATTTTCTTGTTAGATACAGGTGATTGCACTCAAATGGCTACATTTCTTCACCTTTGGGCATAATCCTTAAATGACTTATCCCCTTTTTTCATGTCTCATAATTGAAACCTATCAGGGGCCATGTTCTTATTGTACTTGTATTGCCTAAAAAAGGCCTCAACTAAGTCCTTCTAAGTGTGAATAGAGTGGCATTCAAGGTTTAAGTACCATTCTGTCACCTTGTCGATTAGACTATCTTGAAAACATGCATCATTAGAAAATGAGCCTTTGGACAAGATGTTCCATTATACTTGGTAAATTTGGGGACTTTGAACTCTAGTGTTAAGATCACATCAGGAAGTAGTCTTACTTCAAAGAGATCCAACATATCATTACTATTTGTGAATCTTTCGATTTTCCTCATCTTAGCTTCCGTAATCTCATACCTCTCTTAAGCCTTGGCTTCCTTAGCAGGTTTCCTTAGTTTCTCCTATTCTACTGTGTCATCAAAGTTTTGGATGATTTAGCCTTTTGTAGTCTTTTCTTGGTAATTATTTTGCGCTTACTTATCTTTATGCTGCTTATGATTGTGAGGATCTCCTAGTCCCTTACAGTTATTCTAAGCATGCTGTTCTTAATTGTAGGGGTCCTTTAACCCCTGATAGCTATTTTGAGCTTGTTGTTCCATCATTTCTATCACTTTGCCAACTAACCATTGAGTTAGTTGATCTTGCACTGTATTTCTTTCATTGTCTTTTCTTGCTTAGGGTTTTCCTAGCCTAAGCTTCCATTTGCCTACTTCGAGAACATATCATTAGAGATGTGATTACTTTTTATCCTTTTGAGTAGAAAATGAATTATTGATATGCAAATGAGAATTTATGCATATGAATGTTGTGATGCCATGCATAAAACAAAAATGGGCAACTAATGCAAAAGAGGACACGTGTTAATGAAGAATGCTCGCTATTTTGAGTAGATTTCTCTTGTGACCCATATCTATGCATGTTGGTAAGGATTTACATTTTCTAAATAAGTTCTTAAACTATCCCTTATTGTAATTTATCTTGCCAAAGAAAGAGATTTAGAGGTCTCAAAAGGCTAGCCTTATTTTGCCCCTGTTTATTCTAAGGGGAAATAAACCTTAAGCTTTGGACCTTCATGCATATAGAAGTAAAATGTATATGGTAGAGGACTTGTCTATAAAACATAATTATAAACGTATGATGAGATATAGGAAATATAATAATAAAATGTTCCCCATAGTGCCTAGATTAAGGTAAGTCCTAAGTCCTTGTTCATTTCTAAAGGTATAGGCCAAATTTCTTGAAAATGGTGACTCTAAGGCTACTATTAATATGGAGGTAGGTTCTAAATTTTCTATACTAGGTCTACAAATTGCCCACAAGAGATCAATTTAAGTAGAATACTTTAGGCACTTGTGTAAAGACTGAAGATTTTTTAAAGGTTAACCTTACTACACCCCTTTATCCTATAAAGTATTCTATATGACCCGAGTATAGGGCACAAAAGTCATGATAGTCTAGTGTGTAGTGAAAGTAATAGTTTGTGCATGGAACAAGTACCCAATGTGTGCAAAAGAACATCACAATATATAGGAGAATAAAATAAATAAACAAATAAAATTATGAAATTAAAACAAATACAACATTAGGAGGCAGAAAGCATACCTTGTACTTTATCTTCACAATAGTAGAAAAATCAAACCAACACATGAAAATAAATATTGCAAAACATATTAACAAGATCACTTTTATTGGCCTATCCTCTAATATCTCTAGCAGAGTTGCCAAGTTGTCATAACATCACAACGTGAAGCAGTGATCCCACACAAAACTCTCTTTGTTGTTTTAGAGTGAGGGGAAAATGGGTTTTTAAAATGGAGTCGCCATTAACCTGATTTTTTTTTGTGAGATTATACACCTAATTGAAGATGATTTACATTTCAAATAATTGATTTGAAGATTGGTTACTTATACAGAAGGTATTAGTATCATATATGCCCTTTTAGTACTTATATGATCTAATTAATTCATCTTACTTTAATATGGTATTGGTTTGACAAATCTACAAAAGAAAATTTTAAAAATAATCCTTACCCATTTCAAATTAAAATTTTAGATAAAAACAATTTTCAAAAAAAAATCTCTTACCCATTCCAAATTAAGGTTTTAGAAAATATTCAAAAAAATTCCATGCTCATTTCATATAAGGGTTTGTGAAAATTATTTTGAAAATATTATTTTTTTACTTTTGAAATCTCACTTTTGCTAAGAAGAAAAAAGAAATTAAAAATAAAAAAAAAGAATGGCTCAAAGTTCAAAAGAGAAATCAAAAAATAAAAAATAAAAAGCAATAAAAAATGACCAATGTCACCCATGTGATCCCTTCTGTTTCTTATTTACATTTTTTAACATTTAAAAAATTTTACGACAAAAGCTTACTATACTAAAAAAAATCTCATTCATCTATTTTTATCAAATCTAAACTTTAAAAATTTCTTAATCAAGAAGAAAAAAGACTAAACTCAATTAATGATTTATTTTTATTTTCACTTACCATTAATTTTCTTACATTAAATTTAAAGAAAAAAGAATAATTCGCTAATAACAAGACGTACAAAGTCTATTCGTACATCCCAAGGCATCTAGAAGGTTTCAAGCTTGCCTTTTCTTAGTTTCAAGTGTCCACGCTGCAAGCTCATCTCCTAGGTTTTCAGCATCTTCTCACTGTGGTGCTTCACTCCGTTTGTTAGGTCCTTTGTTCAGAAGAAGATCACAACGCAGCTCTGCTTTTGCTACTGTGAACAGTGGTGTAATGTCTACAAGCTGCCGCTCTACTTCCCGTTGCCATGAACGGGGTACAATGTTTTCAAACCGAAGCAATTCTTACCTAGTGCAAGCTTGGAGTGGTGATAACAAGTCAGTGTTTTGATTTTCTTTGTTTCTCTATTGATTCTTCTCCATTCCCCCATTTTTGTGTTGTCTTGTATCCTATTGTAGTATTTTAGGTTCCTATTTTAGTCAAATTCTACTTCATTATTTTATCCCTTAATTTTATTTATCTTCTATTTTCTTTTATATCTTTATCTTTTATCTTTCTTTATATCAAACCTTTTATTTTTTTTTACTTTTTAGTATTTTCTTTTATGCTTTATGCTTTATTATTTATCTTTTATTTTTTAACCTTTTGATTATTTAAATTTTTATTAATATTCTTTATCTTTTGCCTTTTAATCTTTTAATTCATCTTTTTGTATCTTTTATCTTTTAATGTGTTTATCTCTTCCTTTCTTTTTAATTTATCATCTTCTATTCTTATTTTTATCCTCTATAATTTATCTTTGTTATTTCTTGAGTTTAATTTATCTTTTCTTTTTCTTCATTATTTATTTATATTTATTTATTATTTTTCATCTTTTATTGTTATCTCTTTAACTTATCTTTTTTTTTTCAATTTTTAAATTTATTTTTATCTTTTATCTTCTTATTATTTTTTTAATTCTTTTATTTATCTTTAATTATTACTTTTCAATTTATTTTTTATTTTTATTATCTTTTATTTTCATTTATTATCTTTTGGGAGCAATTTTAATTTTCAAATTTTAATTTTAATTTTGAAGTTTAATTTTAATTTTAAATTTCTTATTTTGTGTTAGGTTTAATTTTGATTTTAAACCTAAATTTAATTTTGAGTTTAATTTTAATTTAATTTATTTTTAATTTAAACTTTAAATTTAAGGTTAAAATTTTTAATTAAAAAATGAGTCAGATAAAATATAATGTTTATTGATACTGGTTGGGTAACTCCTTTAACAGTAATGATGTAGTGAATATGATACAAAGTTTTGCAAGAAAAATCAAATGCAGAATGAAACAAAAAAAGTGTATTGTTGTTGAAGTTATTACTAATCTTTTAATGATTTTTTAGAATTATTTTTATATTATGATTAAATATAAAATCAATTCTTATTTAAAAAATTATAGACAATATTCTTTCCATAATAAAAATTTAGTTAAAATATACAGAATTTTTTAAATTTTAAGTTAATTTTAAAAAAAATTTAATTTTAAAAATTTTCAAATGATTTTTTAAAATTATAAAATTTTTTTAAAATAACACATTTCGTCAAGTTTTTCATCAAAATTTAAATATTTTTTAGTCAAAACTCTAATTTGACCCAATAAAAAGACTAAAATATCTTTGGAATGCATATAAATTTTTAAAATCTGCTATAAATATAAAAGAAAAAGACCTAAACTATTAAGATTGAAATATACAAATAAATAGTAAAATAAAATAAACTAAGATTAAAATATACATTAAATGAGTAATTTGGTGATGAATGGCTAGTAAATTAAGATTATAAACTTATAAAAAATTAGGTTGATAATCATTCCACCTACCATAGCTACCTTTCTTATTTATCTTGGTATTAAAGGAGGAAGCAAGAACTCTAGTGTAGATTTGTAGCTTTATTTTTAGTGTAAAAACTTCATCTTTTGAGTTAAATTCATAAGTGTAGCAAAAATATAACCCAAACTAAATAACAAATAAAATATAGCATAAAAAACATTAACGTCCAATGTTAAGACTCCAAAAATTTTATTGTTCACGATCCTCTTCGATTTTTCAATTCTACAATAAATATCATTTTTATTATTTTTTTAAATTTTGATAAAAAAATTGATGAAAGAGATTATTTAAAAATTTTTTATAATTTAAAAAAATTATTTAAAAATTTTTAAAATTTAAAAGAAATTTTTTAAATTAACTTAAAATTAAAGAAAATTTTATACATTTTAACTTAAAAATTTTTTTAAAACTTAAATTTGTTATACTTATTTGTAAAATTCGAATACGGTTGGATGCATTAACGCTAGTATAATAAAATATATTCTTTAAATAATAAAACAAATTTACGTGCAATTCATGCGTGGATTTCAATGGTGTTGAACGGGTTGACTCTTTTTTTGACTGAACCCTGCGTATTTAAAACACAAATTATAGGAGAGAATCCATTTTAAGTAAAAGATTTATAGGGCTTTATTATTTAAAAGCTATTCGTTAATATTTTCTAAAAATACTAATTAGAAAAACTACATAAATCTATTTAGAGAGAGAGAAAAAATTGGTTAAAGCGGATGTGACGAAACATATTGAAGACCTTAGGAGACTGAGAGACAGAAAGACTGACAGAAGAGCCTCGCCAGAAGGGACGCCGAGAGCCACTGGGCCCAGTGTCACCGGCGCTCTAAGCCGCGTCCAATTCCAGAACCTGTAATTTCTTGGATCTTCTATTTCTTGTTCAATCGTACTTTGTTCACTTGTTTTCATCATGACATTTTGCTTGTTTTCTCCTTGGCTT
The DNA here is from genome assembly GCA_037013595.1 of Dicorynia guianensis. NCBI lineage: Eukaryota > Viridiplantae > Streptophyta > Magnoliopsida > Fabales > Fabaceae > Dicorynia > Dicorynia guianensis. The sequence goes on from JASUAB010000010.1 coordinate 7,065,197, forward strand.
TAGAACTTCGTTTTGAACTGAGAGCTTGTTTGATGGATCAGGTTAGTGAAAATGTACATGTTTTTGTATCTGAGATTGAATTTCTCTTAGAATATCTACCAGTTCTTTCTGTGTTTTTTGAATTTTCCAGTACGAGAAAGTAGAGAAGATAGGTGAAGGAACCTATGGTGTGGTTTACAAGGCTCGTGACCGGGTCACGAATGAGACTATAGCATTGAAGAAAATTCGACTGGAGCAGGAAGATGAGGGGGTGCCAAGCACTGCGATTCGAGAGATTTCCCTCTTGAAAGAAATGCAGCATAGGAACATTGTTAGGTATATTTACATTTCTGGTTCATGATTACGGGAATTCTGATTGGCTGATATGGGTTCTTTCATTAATTAGTACATGTATAGTATTTGGGGACTGAATTGATTGATTTGCTGAGCTATAATACTCTGCCTTCAGGCATCAAAACTGGGACACTTAATGTTCATTGTGGGCCTGGATTCTTTCTGTGGTATCACTGGTGAATCTCCTTTTCTGCTTTTGGGAATTTAACCAGTGCATGTATAATATTTGATCTCCGTAGAATATCCATCTTTAGCTGCTTTAGCATCTAATTTAATTAAAAAAATGGCAAAAGGTTATTTGATATACCTTGGTAGAGAATAGGAAATTATTCCTGTTTTGCTGGCACTTGTGTATGTCTATGTTGCTGAAAATTTATGTTTTCTAATGAAACACATCCCAATATATCTTACGTGGTACACTTTTACCCTTAAACACTGTTTACAGATAATGTTGTTGGCATAATGTTAATGCATAATCTTCAACTCCTGTCTTCATCATCTGACATGAACCTGTTTTTGATACTTTTAACCCATTTAATTAATATCATTGAAGTCCCTACTGTTGTGAATCATCCATCTATGTGTCACTTGGATGCATCAAGAATTATGCAAACAGCTGAACATTTTCTTGTCATGCTGTTGATCTTCATACATTTACCATTTTGTTGTTGAAATGCTTTTCTAATTCCCGGCATAATGACCTGAATAAAATTAATTCTATTCAGAATGTTATAACTTGTAAAGGCTTTAAAGAAGAAAGACTTGTTGTCTATTATGTTATGCTCTCAAACATTGGAGAGCATGACCTGTGAAAACAGTTTGACGTCAAACTTTCTGGTGGCTGTGAATTGCTTTTAATGTATTACCTCACTGAGTTGCTTCCTAAGGTTGCTCTGTCTCTATCCATTTCCTTATTGAGGTATGCTTGTGATTGTGATTGCTGTGTGTATGCCAGGTTACAGGATGTAGTGCACAGTGAGAAGCGTTTGTATCTGGTTTTTGAGTTCCTGGACTTAGATCTAAAGAAGCACATGGATTCATCTCCAGAATTTTCAAAAGATCCACGGCAAGTAAAAGTGAGTAACTGCACTCTTTTTTATTCTTTCATTTTTGGGGAGATTTTGATCTTTATACAACAAAAACTATAATAATCATAGGTATGGTTTGGATTACATTAGACAAGAAAATGAATCTGTTGAAGGAATTAATAAAGTCGTGACACAGTCAGTAGTTATGTCTTTTTCTTTTTTTTTTTCCTTGTCTTTCATTAGATAAGATGAAGCGAAAATGAGAGTAAATATTGATAGATGACTCTTGCTGTTGGCAGCATGCATCTTTGCTTGTCAAAAAGCAAATTCTTCCATATTCCACATGCCTCATGAATCATGAGTTCTTTTACGAATGGCATTGTTAAATAAATGAAAGCTGGTTGGTATTAATTTGTTCGTAAGTAGTTTTTAGTTTCCGGGGATGAGTTATAGATTGATTATGTTTGGTTGTTAACATTTTGATTGAAATTTTCCAGTGAGTTTTTGATTCCATGAAGTGTCATTTTCCGTCCTGAAAAAGTGATCAGGCTGAGCTAGTAGCAGATTAGTCATTTCTTATTTGTCAAATATGAGTTTGGTAAAATGTTGTTCTAGTATATCTCATGGAGTTTATTCAAAGAAGTGTACAATGTTGGTCCACTTTGAGGTCTCAGCTGCATGACATGGAAATTGTCATTCTGGGTCTTCTGGTTTACATGTCCTAGCTTAGCATGGCAGTTTGCATTTACTTGAAGTAGAAAATAATATGATGTTGAAACTTATTTTGATGTTTCATCTGTGATCTAAACATTTCTACCTTAGCATGCTTCACTAGTATGAAATTTTAAATTGTCAATGACTCAAAAAATAAATAAGCTAATTTCTGTAAAAGGAAAAGAAAATAAAAAAAGAAAAGAATGATGCTAACCATGTTGAAAAGAAGCCCCTTAATTGGAATTTGAATGAGTTAGTTATTCTTTCTGCAGATGTTCCTTTATCAAATTCTCTGTGGCATTGCTTACTGTCATTCGCACAGAGTTCTTCATCGGGACTTGAAACCGCAGAATTTATTGATAGATCGCCGCACTAATGCACTGAAGCTTGCTGATTTTGGATTGGCCAGGGCATTTGGTATTCCTGTCAGGACATTTACGCATGAGGTTTGAATATGTGCTACATTCTTTTTGCTTCCTTCTTTTATCGATATAATAAAATGTTCTAAACGGATGCGCACTCCATACAAGAATTGAATATAACTTGGTAGAAAATAAGGATGAGGATGTGTTGAGGTTGATGTTTACCTTTATGGACTCATTAACCACTTGATTTTAGTTAATTTAGTTAAGGAGTGGGTAATGAGTTAGCCACTTAAGAACTAAATTAACCGAATGAGTCCTTGAGAATGAAAATTACCCTGAAAGTTTCCTACCCAAAATTTTCCCTGTAACTTATGCTGCAATGCTAAATTGCATCCTCAAGAATTCCAAACACAGTTGTAAAACTTATAAATTTGTTACCGTCAGATGATGAAGAGCTGTGTTAGTTCTGCACCTTTAGTCTAGTGATTTGAACTATTTTATTAATTTCCACTGCTCTAAAATGTCAATTTGTGCGTTCTGTTTTCTTCTCTTTGCATAGTAATGATCTTTTATTTATTAGATTGTAAATTGTTTATATAACATTTGGTTCTAGAGATAATCTAAATTAAACATGGGATTGTAATATGAGTTGTAAGACATGGATGTTACAATGAATGCTGCACAATAAGAATCATAAATTGATTTCTTAGGAACTTCGGAAATGGTTGGTCACTTTTACATTATCCGGTTAAGGATGAGAGAGCAATAGTAATGTAAGCTGGACTAATAAAAAAGGTCTTGCTTTTGTGCACAAATAATTGGTTCACTATCCTTTTTAGCCAAAAGAAGGAAAAAAAACAAAAAAAAAAAAATACAAAAACAAAAACTAGAGCAGGATGGGGGAAGGGAGAGGCAATGACAAAAGAAAAGGTTGGTTCTTGGTCCTCCTGTGATTTGGTGTTTACATATTCTGGCCTTCCTCATTAACTTGAATATTTGAAATGCATGACATGGTAGCATGTATGCTGCTACTTAAACCGGGTAGAAAAAGAATAAGCTAGAACAATTGTTTGTTTTGACTTTTTATACTTGTTTGCATATACCAACATTCTACGAATATACAGTTTTTATGAATGAAAGAAAAATGTGATTTTATTATATTGGTTAATTTAGTTGATTGACAGAAGTAGATTGTTTAAGCAACATAAATAATTGTATGGAAATAATATTATGGTAGATGGACCATATGATTTTATTATGTTTTTGTAGGTGGTGACTCTGTGGTACAGAGCTCCAGAAATATTGCTTGGATCTCGCCATTATTCAACCCCTGTTGATGTCTGGTCGGTGGGCTGTATATTTGCCGAGATGGTAAACCAACGGCCACTATTTCCTGGAGACTCTGAGATTGATGAATTGTTTAAAATATTCAGGTGATTAGCATTTTTGCCATGTCTATTGAATTCCACTGCAAATGTCTATAACATTCTTCTGTCAAGAACTTGGCAAATGGTGCCCCACAATTAACATGCCATAATCATCCATTAATACCCTCTAGACTTTAAGTGGCCCATATATCTACTGAAACATCCCAATACTTGAAAAAACTGAATGATTAACTGCCTGATATTGTTGTTTGGTCTTGGTGTTTTGTGTCATGATATGGATTCTGATTGAAACATTTAAACCCTAGACGGTACTGGAACTCTTTTTCCTCTTGAACCTGTTTTAATTTCCTTATTTTATAAGTATAAACCAAATAAATCTTTACATGCTTACAATGTTTTGAACTCCATGCTTCTTTAAAATTTGAGGCATGAGTTAGTTTGTAGCACATTAATGGTTTCATACCAGTAATCATTACATGCTTCCTTTTTGTGTCAATCATAGTTATGCAGCTTTTAAGTTTTATATTATTTAAGAATTCAAACAAATGGCTGCCTTACCCTCCAAGGTCATTGGGGAGCACCTCAAAGGATACAACTTACATTTACAGATATTGACTGGCGACCAAACATTGCTGATCTTCTAGGGATTGGCTTGAATGGCTAGTTAATACTAAATGATAAGCACCTTGGAAATTTTAGATAAAACATTGTAAAGTTTTTTGACAATACCTTTTGGGCATTGAGATTTAAGTGGTAGCTAATTCAGGGTATGAGTAAGAGCTTGACTGGGGCAGTTGCAGGTGGATGAGAGACAAATTGGGCACAAGCTAGTGCATCAATGTCTAGCAAGGAAATAAAATATAGTAATATGCTATTTTATATGATATCATCATGATTTATAAGATTAATATTTTAAATATTCAGTTATTATTTATGCCACAAAATTTTCAGTAATTCCTTATAGCATGGGCCATAATTTTTTAAGTTGCTTTTACGATTGGATCATCTACTCAAGCGATGAGTAATAATATTGTAGTACAGAAAGTGATCAGCCATTGCTTTATTGCATGGTTACTCTGCAACTGTTCTTTTCCACTTGATATTCTTAAGTTTCCTAATTTATTTATTTATTGAAGTCCAAATCAACCTAGTATTTAATAGGTTGTGTGTATAAGACCTTTAAACTGTAGGGAATTGCAGTTGTCGCTCATGTGATCTCTTATTGCACATCACAAAATAGCATCTCAACAAGATTTAGTTGAGTGAATATGAAATTTTAAAGCTCGATATTATTTTCCCGTATTCATTCCGTACCCACATGTGCTCCAGCATCAGGGTATGTTAGACTGCAGACTTGCATGTGCCTGGGTTTGGGACAAAGCCTAACACATCCAGGTCAGCCTAAAAAGCAGGAGAGTAAGAAAGAGTTTAGAAGCTAAAATAAATCAGTGCTAAGTGATGTATCAATTTATGTACACTTGCTCTGATGTTTAACAAAGTATTAGAGCCATTGAAAGTTTGAGTTATTCAGTCCTATCTGTGTATTATTTATTCATACATGTTTTTGTCATTTTTATTCCGTTATGCCGGACTTAACTTCATAATTTGGTTGAAAAGTATTCTGTGTCAACAGCATAGATGATGAAGTTGAATAATTAAAATTTGGCCAAACAAGTTTCTGTAGTCTTTTGATTTTATATTTATCATCTTAACCATTTAATAGGGAACTAAAAAGTGCTTGATTGACATAATATGAGAAGATTAGCGTGATGATTTCATATTCTTTTGCTTTCTTTTGTCATATGATCTCATTGACTATAGTTTGACTTTCACATGATACAGCCCTTTTCATTTGAAACCAGAAACATGGTTTTTATTTCTGGATTTAAATATTAGGAAAAAAACTTAAACATTTGCAACTGTGCTTCTTTGCCTGAATGAGATTTTGTATATTCTAGAATTAACGCTGTTGGAAATTGGCATTGCTACAAGAATTTTATAATCTCATTTCTTATGAAATCTCTTTTTGGAAAAGAAATAGAGAAATTAGGATTTTTTATTTGTTTGACAAGAGAAGGGAGAGAGAGGGGGGAGGGGAAAGGCGTTGAGACTAAACCAACTCTAATAGCAATTTTTATATTACTTGCTTTTCCTTTTGGGTTCAATTTTAGTTGGCCGGATTTGTTAAGAATTTTTATTTACTTCTGTAAGATTAATTAAATATATCTGAACAATGGTGAAAGGAGTCAGAAAGAGATTTTGCTTCCAAATTGTCATGTAACAAATAAGTAAACAAATAAGGATATGTAATATATGCTTCTTTATTTACATATTGTTCCTTATGAAGAATCTTGGGGACGCCAAATGAAGATATATGGCCTGGAGTTACTTCATTGCCTGATTTTAAATCAGCCTTTCCCAAGTGGCCTGCTAAGGTAATTAAATTGTTTGTGTGGCAGTCTGTGTAGGATATACATGAGATCTGCATTATGGTGAAAATTATTTAATCTTGTACTTTGCAGGATCTAGCAACTGTTGTTCCAAATCTTGAGCCAGCTGGTCTTGATCTTCTTTCAGTAAGTGCACCGTTCAGATATTGTAATACTTTTTTGGGCCATTATTCAGTTGTAGTAATTTACTCCGCATTTTGGCTAATAAGAACCAAAGCTTTTATGTTTTTTTAATGAAGAGTTAAAGCATGCAGTGTTCTGCATAGAAATGATCTTTAAATAAAAGAAATGTGGTATGAAACAAAATCATAAGGCATAAGTAAAGGGTTGTAGTCTTTATGTGAGCACAGCCAATATGGGGTATGGTGATAATTGATTGACTTCTAGCATGATCTGTTCGAAGGATGACAATGCATGAATGAGTTATAATCTTCAAGGTATCCTTTGTCATTTCTATTTATAATATATTTTGTTAGTTGTGCTTCATCCAGTTTTACATTAGTAGTTTGTTACAAGCCAATGGGTACAGAAAGAAAATGGTTTAAGTTTCTAAAGGAATTCAAAGTTCTATTGAAATTCGGAATAGTATGCAACATTCATGATGATTACAACTCAAGCACTATAGAGTTTTTATAATTGAGACTAAGTATTACACATGGCCTGACTGATTTGCTGATTAGTTCTAATTTTCTAAGTAATTATTATTATTTATACCTTTCTCATTCCAACAGATTTTAGTACTTTGCTATTTCTATCCATGACAAGTGTCCCCCCATTGCATCATCCTCGTCCTCAAGCATGGGGTTAAGGTTGAGCACTCCTTTGCACCCGTTTGCTCCACTGTATCACTCAAAGAAACCCCCGCGGCAGCTCTAGCAGCTAAGTAGGCACAAGCCTTGAAGACTTCTTCATACAACTTTGACCATTCCGCTAATCTTGAGTTTATACACTTGGATCTAAGAAAATCAGCCCACAATGACATGATCCTTCCTTTGTAAGGTGGAAAACCCATGTTCGTGACAGCTGAAATGTCAAGATCTGCTGCTTTGATTGCAGTATCTTCGTCAAGGACCCAACAACCTCATTCACCACAAGAAAACAAATTATCTCTTTGACACCAGACTGTATACCAGAGACAATGACAATGCCAAAGTCAACCAAGGCAGCTAATCTAAAAGAACCCATGGGCATTCAAATTTTGGTAATTAATCAGATAGATATTTTAACCATGTTCAACAACTGAATTGCCATATGATCCAGGTGCCCATTTCCTTTCAGTAACATAAAAGTCTCCTTTTATCTTTCTTACCCATTTAGCATCCTTTACATTATGCAAAGTTACCACATTACCTTTCTTACCCAAAATACCGAATACACCATTCCAAGCTCCTGCGTATGCCCTCCCACCGCAAGAACTAAATCCAATTAAGCACACAGAGTTCTTCTCACATATGTAGTTGTCTTGTAGGAAATCCAAAAAACAACCAAATGTTTAATTGGGTTATATTCAAGAAGCTTGCTTTCGGAGTCCATCAACTTATATTCATTAAAACTCACTTTCTTCCAAATAATCTCGACCAGAATTGGCATTTTTATTATCTTCCCTTGCAATTGTACTCAATACCAGCTTGCCTTGAATCCCAGCATTGAGGAGGATCTCAAAAGCCTCTTGATGACCTTCATCCATAGCAAAATTGTCAGCGAATTGGTTGGAAGGAGAAAGAGCATTCCAAGGAGCACCAGAAGTGAGAAGGATCTTGATCACCTTGGCGTGGCCTAGCTAGTCTATCAAAGCTCTCACCTTTTCAGTGTCACCATTCTTCGCAGCTTCACATTGTTGCCCTTCTTTTTGGTTCAATTTTGTGCTCTGGAGTGTCACACCGATACACTTCCTCAATATGGAGTGGCTGGTCTTTGTATCACAATCGTTTTCCTTAATCTTTCCTTTGATCTTTCTAAAGAGTTTATTGTCAAATTTCTTGGGCCTAGAAATTATGAAACCTGTATAGACTTTCTCTTGACAGTGGTAGTTGAACCACTTGAAATTTGTTTTGAAATCATCTCAAAGTTCATAGTTGTTGCCGATATAACCTTGCTGAACTCTCCATCCCATTTTCCACCTTCACCACTGGAGGGGACGGAAGCTGAGACTATAAGGTCTCATCTACCTGAGAGCCCATCAACGGTGCAGTGACAGATCTGGAGGGGACAGAAGCTGAGACTACAAGGTCTCATCTACCTGAGAACCCATCAACGGTGCAGTGACAGATCGCGGTGATTCTCCCTTTGACTGTGATAGTCATGCAACCTCTTCAAACTGCTTCAACATCTTCTCATGACCTAGGCTCAATGATGTTACCAATTTCGTCAGCTTGTTCAGACTGGCTGTCACCACCTGAAACTGTTGCTTGATGCAACTAATCCTCTGTTCAGTGCCCATGGTGGCACACAGCTCTGGCACCAAATGTTACAAGCCAAAGGGTATAGAATGAAAATGGTGCAAGTTTCCAAAGGAATTTGAAGTTCTACTGAAATTCAGAATAGTATTCAAATGATTACAACCCAAGCACTCTAGAGTTTTTATAGTTGAGGCTAAGTATTACACATGGCCTAACTTATTTACTGATCAGCTCTAACTTCCTAACTAATTATTATTTATTTATGCGTATAACGGTATAACCTTCTCCTTCTAATAGACTTAAATACTTTGCTATGTCTATCCATGGCTATCTTCAACTCAATTAAGTTTTAAACTGAAAGTGGTGGACAGAGTGTGAGAGAATGAGAGATTATCCTTTATTTTTTGTCAATTATTTAAAAGGAAGCTCCTGGTCAATGACCCTTTAATGAGTAATCAATTTGATTTTTTTTGAACATTAGTTGTTCCCTTGTGGTGTTTCAACTGTCCCAACGTTGACTTCTGTACTGTGGAGTTAGTCATTAGTAACTTACAACATCTTAGTTTACTTCTTCATTCATATTTTCTATACCAATCGATATGTTGCATCTAGGTTTTTTTTTTTTTTTGGTTCATTTAAGATACTAAAATTTAATAGTTGTTTTCTTTGCTATATTTATTGAACTTTCTATGACAATTACCTGAAGTGTATGTCTATTGTTTGTCAGAATATGCTTTGCCTGGACCCCAGTAGAAGAATTACTGCCAGGAGTGCTCTTGAGCATGAATACTTCAAAGACATTAAATTTGTACCCTGATTGCTTTCCTTCATGGCAGAGAGGTGTCTATAGTATTATATGTAGCATTCTATGGGTTTTGGTTGTGCCAGAAATGTGTGCTATCTTTCTTTGCGATCTTTTTTCTATGTTCATTTCTTTGTTCTTACAGATATTCAGATTCAACCTGAGTGTGATCATATTGCCTAATACCTTCTCATTTCTAAAGGTTACTGACAGGAGGCAAATTCTCGGTTTGCTTGTATTTGATAGTGCTGCATGTTTCATGAAGAATAGATGGGAGTTCCAACTGGAATGGAACATGTAAATTTTATTTTGAACAGTTTGGTGGGATCTTGTTACACTCTTGCGAGAGAATTGAGGCCTGTGAGTAGTTTGCTATTTTACTTTGCCGCTTCTGTGGTGCAAAATGCACATTGTGTTGTACCCAATGCAATCTCTTAGCTGGCTTATGCTTTGTCGCTGGTTATGGCAATGCTTTTGGGAAGAAAGTGGAGGATGGTTCAGTGGCAGGAAACATACTTGATGGATACGGACACCTGCAGCTATACTTGACTAGCGTTTTTCCATTTTTGGCTTCTTGTATTTCAAAATTTACACTTGATTGAAAGAAACCCAAAAAGCAAACGAAAGTAGTATACTACTTGGAATTTTAGAAAATAAATAATTATTAGAAATTATAGTAAAACAAGTTATATTAATTTTGAAAATTAGTTCTCAGATAGTCATAATTTTAATATAATAATATTAAAATTATATATTTATATTTATATTTTTTATATAATACCTGATTTGATATTAATTTTTTATTATGTAAAATTTGATAGTTTATTTAAGATGATTTCAAATTGTATGTTATATCAAAAGTGCAGTCGTAAATGCATAACTTTAACATTGCTCTTCTTAATAAGAGGTGGAAATGCAATACCAAAAGGTGATGTTATAAACTTAATAAGAAAAATACATTTACTATAATTAAATGTGAAAATGAGTTAAGTTACTACTTACTAGCATTCAACTTGCATCCCTCTCCCTTTGCTTCTGACGTTTTGCTTTCTTAACGTTTTTGAATCTAGCATGTTCTAACAATCTTTAACAAATAAAATGAGAAAAGAGAATAAATAGCATGTTCTTGAAATTATTTCATTTGTTGAAAAAATAAAGCGTAAACTTGTCTAAATATTTTAATATTATAAAATATAATGTTAAAAAATATTGCAAATTTGGAATTTATTTTTTAATAAGACACATCATTTATAATAAATATAAAAACAATTAATTTGGTCGTGCTCATCGAATGGCAGTAGAATGGAAGGAGAAGCCGTAGGTTAATTGAATGGGCGTTTAAGGTAAAGGATATGAATGATGATGCCTGTAATGAGCTTCAAATTTCCTTTTTTTTTTGGGAGGAACTTGGGACGTTTATTTGATTTGACATGGTTGGAGCCCAATGTCGAATACGCCTTGGCCTTGAAAAGTTATTGGAGAGTGCAATACAGGTGGAAAAACTGAAGGAAAACGTGGCCACTTAAGAGAAGGAAAAGGCGACGCTGACCACTGTTCAGGTTATTGCGGAGGCAGATTTTGCATTAGCTAAAAGAGAATTGGCTAAAGCAGCAGAAGGCTTCGAAGAGAGGTATATTGGGGGGAGGGGGGGGGGGGGGGTGTTGTGGTGGGGAACCTTAGAATTGTTGGGATTTGGAAAGTCTAGTGCTGTTTGTGCCCATATGCTACAAATTTGCTTGGTGTATGTGTGAATGCATGGAGACGTGGATGACTCTGAACCTCTGATGTCTGGAAGGATTCATATAAATTGTATAATGAAAATTTCAGAATGAAAATGGCATAAGTACCATACAATTTCTTAGTGGTTTTTTTTAGAAAAATATACGTACATATTTTTAAATTTAAATCATTTACATATATATATATATATTGAACAATAAAGTCAACAAATGTACCTTTTCAACTATTGAAATAATGTAAATTAACCATTCATTCATATACTTAATATTATCTTATCTTAAAAGATCTTGCAGCTATACAAGATTGTATATTCTATATCACTAATTCATAAAAAAATATCATATATTGTAGCTAAAGTAAGAACATTTATCTTAAAATAAGAAAAGAAGAAATAAAACATAAACTTAAAATTAATTCATTGAATTTCAACAACCTTATACTTTTTTTTTTCTAATTTGAGTTTATTTGAATAATTAATAAGAAAACATCATGTGTATTGTAACCGTATGCAAGTCAAGTACATGTTAACATTTAATGATAGACAAATGAAAAGAGTGTGTTTATATTATTTTGATAGTTTACAAAGTATGTTTATATTGTTTTAGTAGTTTAAGAGGTGTTCTTACTAATTTTAATAGTTAAAGAATATATTTACAAATAGCCTAAAATTAAAGAAATGTATATACATATGTTATTTTTTTTTAGAATTTTACTTAAATCATGTGAGATTCAAATTTATCCTGATATATGATTTGGAAAAAAAATATTCAATATGAGCCAACTAAGACATTATATAATTTATACTATGTCTAAAAGTATGTAAATCAAAATTTTAAAATAAATTGGCAAAGAGCTCATCCCAGGTCCATGTGTTCTTTGTCTTTACGGCACAACTTGCAACTGCTAGCCCATACTCGATTTTTGAAGGGAGAATTTTCCAGTCCAAAATTCAATATGATTTAATAAATTAAAAAGACAATAATCTGTAATTATTTAAATGTAATAAATTATATTTAAATATTCATATCAAGTGAAATTATTTTTATTATTGAGTTCAACATTTTTCATTGGTCGTCATAACTTAGTTTTCTGTTTAAGTGCGCCCTTCCACCCTTACCCCACTTCCCTCAACAAGGTCGTGTTCTCAATTCTCTCCCAATTATTGACAAAACAATTGCCGTCTATTTTTCTCTTATTAATTATGTTCAAGAAGCATTTTGAAGAAACTAGCTGATTGAATGGTCATATTTTGTATGAGCAAATGATAGTAAATTTATATTTGAAAAATATGTTTCTTTCCAGTGTGCTGACTTATTAGAGTTTTATATGAATTTATGCCCGTTAATTTAACTGTAATATAATATTACAAATGCAAGGGGTTTGAGTCAGTGTGGAAATGAAATAACACTTCAATTTGGCAGTTTCAATTTTGAAATCATATGAAAAATGAATTCATAGGAAGGGATATAAACTAGCACATTTTGTCACTACTCAACAAATTACAAACAGTTATCAACTCTATTTTTAGAAACTAAAATTTACAAAAACGTTAATTCAAATAATTAGACAATTTATTTTTATCAAATCTTAAACATTAAAATGTGAAATAATTCACAAAATCTAACACTCAAGATGACTCTGCCTTTTCGTGTCTTGCGGAAGCTAGCTTTACCCCATTGAAAAAAAGAGAAGAGATTCGATTCAAAATAGTGCAAAGAAAATGTAAATAAGAACAAATGCCAAATTCTTTTGGTGCACAACAGTGTTGTTACTTAATTAGACATTGACAAGATTCCAGTGTCACAGCAATATGGGAAAAAATCAGAATATAGGCGCTATAGTTGACCGTCAATCAAATCAATGATTTGTTGAGATCAATACTAAGCTTTTGTAACTCCATTATTGTCAGTACATAGCAATATTACACAGAAATAATTACTTAGGGTAGTAATTAGCAACAAGTGGCCACACAGTGTGACTTTCTATCAGAAGCTTTACGGAAGCTCGATCACTTCACACTCGACAGTTAGCTTCAGCCAACATACCCATACATTACAAGCTCGCTAGCTGCCGTTGGGACACTGGAATTGGGCACTTGATCATAGCCACCATACCCCAGATGTACTCTTGATGGCGAAGTCAGATCAACATGATCCTCTGCTTGTTGCTGTTCGGGCTGCTGCTTCCTTCGTTTCTTCTTCTCATAAGCTATGCCTCTTGCCTTTGCTTGCTCATTCCTCACTTCCCTCAGATACAGCCTCACAGCACGTTCCCCAAATGGATTCATCTCCGGCCTCCCACCGTTCTCCTCGAACGCCGCCCGAAGCCGGCCGATGAGCGCATCAAGGCTGCCCCACGCTTGTTTCAGAGGACAGGGGCATGGAGCTGGAGGGTGCGGATTGCCGAAGTGTTCGCAGGTTTCTGTGTGGACCTTAGTTTTCCCAAATTGGTCCAAGTAGCGAAGGAACTCGAGGACGTGGGCCCCACTGCAACGGGACAGAGTTAACGGCGGACGGTGGTTTTTGAGGTACTGCATGAAGGTGTTCCAGTCTCTTTTCTTTTGTGACTCGTACCTGCTCATCATGGGTGGGGCAGACATGATCAGTTCTTCCCCCTGGGAATCACAATTGGTCTCACTCGCGGTGGAGTGGTGGTAGCTGGCGATGGCAGCGGCGGTAGCAGCGGCAGCCACGGCTGCTGACATTCTAGAGTTGATCTGATGATTGGTTTCGCTTTGTTATAATGTAATTGTAGCTACACAGTAGAAGATCTATTTGTAATATAGATAAATTCTTTGAGTACTATTCTTCAGGTGGGTTTGGCAACTGTTTGTCTGAGGCTAGCTGGCTTGGAGAAGGCAAAGTTTGGTAACTTTGAAAATAGAATGAGAGTTCATGAGATGTGGTCAAACAAGAAAGATATAGGAGTTCGGTGTGATTTTACTAACATTGATCCATTTAGGTGAAGAGATGATGCAAACAGGTTTGAAATTCTGTGTTTTTTGCCGGTAAGCAACAGCTTGAAATGTTGATGCTGTTAATAAGCTGGAACTTTTCTCAATTTTGTGGAGAACAGAAGGATGTGATAGAGTGTATAGGAGGAGAAGTGTGGAAAAGAATGGAACATATACTAAAGCATGGCAATGGGAAGAAGAAGATTTGAGGCTGAGGATGAGGCAGCTAGTGACTAGGGGTGGCCAAATTTTCAAGGGAGACAAACGAGGGACCCATGCATTAGAGGCTATTATCATTGAAATGATATTGGGTAGGCAATAATACATGCACTCAATGAGGGTGCTGTTTACATCAGTTAAATATTCGAAATTTCTTACAATTTTTTCAAAGTCTATTATCAATGGCAACCTGACTGAATTGGCATCTTTTTCGAAAATGGCCTTAAATTATGCGCACAAGCACACACACATTCGTATATATACATACATACATATATATATATATATATATATATATCATAAATGTTGCTCCTATTATTTGAGAGCAACACCTTTTTCACAATTAATCAGTGAATCATTAATTTTTGTAAGTTTTATAATAAATTTAATAATTTAAATTTATGATATTGAGATTTTGTAAGAGTAGAGAGATTTTATACATATATTTATAAAATTAGAAATAATGATATTTTTTTATTATTTTAAAAAAATAATTTAATCTTTTAATTTTTTAATTAAGTAATTTAACCTTTTTATGATTGTAAATGAAATAATTTATTGTGATGTAAATATTATGTGAATTTATTTTTTGATTAGAAGAATAATTAAAATATATAAAATTAAGATTTAAAGTTTAGTAAAAAATTGATAATTTCATGCTAGATAAATTTTAAAGTAAAAAATGAAGTTCAAGTTATCATCGATTAATTATGTCATGTTAAAAAAGAAAAATTTAATAGGTGAAGTAGTAAATTATTTTAATTATATTTATGTAAGAACTAAATTATCTTAAATTATTCAAATTATATTTATAAGAAAATTAAATTATTTTAATTATAATTATAAAAAGATTAAATTATTTAACTTAAAAATAAAAAAATTAAATTACTCTTCTAAAAAAATAAAAAAACAAAAAGCGCCCTTATTTTATAAAATTATCATTAAGGTGTTTCTCATGTATGACTTTTTTTGTTTTTTTCCCAAAGGTCATCTCAAATATATTGCAAAAATAAAAAGGAACATAACTCAGAAAGTGTGTGAAGAAGAGCAGCATCACTTTCAAATTCTGATTAAAAAAAAAAAAGGAAAAATGTCATGAACACAAAAGATTAACTTACCATGAGACGAATCATACAACGATTACTAGCTGGCTATCATAAACAGGTAAAATAACGATTTAAGAATAATAGTGCACAAATATTACCAAAATTTAAAGTGAAGTAACTTCACGCTTTGACCGTTCATCTTGTAATTTGAAGGAGAGAACCAACCCTAAGCACATATAGATCAGAAGCGACAACTCTAAGAACAGGTCGTTCTCTCTTACACGTAGCATCTAACTTGATTTAGTTATATAGCAGACTAAGACTCTTTGCCAGCTACCTTTTTCATGTTTTCTTCCATTATATGGTCAAAAATTTATTCATGCTTGACAATTGCCGATGTCTTTGTCTCGTTGTGAATTGGTATTGGTCTTTTCATTATAATTTTATCAGGATGACTTAACAGTTAATTTTTTTTTTTTCAAAGATTTGTTAAAAATATTAGTAATTTTAATTAACCTAGCCTCATATGCATTTTTGAATAGTTTTTAAAAATGTAAAAATAGACTAATCGCTTTGCTTCAAAAATATTAAAACTATGTGAAAAAGCGTACGTTTCCTCACATTTAAGAACAAAATTTCAATATGAAAGTATGTGAAAATATTGGTCATAATTTGGGTTATAAAATTATAAATTTAACCTATTTTCAGGCGAGAGACAAATATACCCAATTAAATAAGCCTATTCTAACCATTTCAATTTAAGATGTCAGCCCACCTGTCTTCGTTCGCCACAGGTTATAAAAATATAAATGTAACCCACCTTGCAACTGCTAAATTAATAAATTTAAATTATTTTGGCACTTCTAATAACCTTTTTATATTTCAAAAAATTTTTAAATATTTTTTTTAAAAAAAAAACTAGTGGGCTTCTTAACCTTGTGAGTTGTCACAAAGGTCATTCAAAAATTACGGCACTAATATTCAAAAAAAAAAAAATTTACCAAGCTAATACTCAACTAAAAAAAACTAATTGTTAGCGAGCAATGTAAATGTAGCAGTTATTTTATTTCATGGATTTTTCTATCCTACTCTTATTTTTAATCCCTATATTACGCCATTTATTTTTATTAAAAATTTTAATAAAATATTAAATAGTGAAATAGAGGAGAGTTAGAATAACATAATGATTTTCTAAGAAAAAACAAATAAGATAAGAGGACAAAATAGAAAACTTCTTCTATTATGCCTGATGGATTCTTCCACGTCAATGCAAGCAAGGGTACGCATACTTTTACAGTGGCATTTTATATTATTTTGGTGACCTTTCTAATTCTTCCATTAACTTTATGGTGCACATTTATTGGAGAATAGCAATTTGTTTGTTTTGGTTGTGGGGTTCAGATTCTAGTCCTATGCTTAGAAATGGGAGGATGGGATAATGGATTAGGACATTTGAGGGACACAATCATGGAGTATGGAGAATACTTCCTTTTTTTTTTTTTGGTTTTGATGATTGAGAATACATTGTTTATTAAAGTTGGTTATATTTACTCCTTGAATGTCTTTTCTAATTGTGTTTTAAATATTGCTTTCTCCCAGGAATTTGCCTTCCCCTCTATGCAAACATACCTGCTTGCCCTCCTGCAGAATCACATCGTGTTATTTTACTTTAATTAAAAACTTGATTATAGGTTGTGATGGTTGTGTTGAATTATTCTTATTCTATTATTGTTATTATTGGCAACTAGAATCTTAACATTTTTTATATTTTCAATGTAAAATTCTTCAAATCAAAATATTCTTAGGGCTTATTTAAGTGGTTGTTGGGAGTGACTCGACCTGACTGAGGCAGGGTTCGAGTCCTCTCTTGATTATAGTGTTTTGGTGTTATCTATAAAGAGTGACACATCCCCACGTCTTTTGAAGTATTTGCCGTAGAAGATCTGACTTCTCTAACAAAGGCAAGGATACTCTAGTCCTCCCTCTACTACAGTCCTTTAGTGTCACTTAATAAACGTGCAAAGGGTGGCGCATCTACGTCCTTTCAAGTATTTACCATTGAAGTGCTGACTCCTCTAACAAAGGAAAGTGACGAAAACAAGGAGTAATATTTCTTGTCAAAAATAGTGACATAACCTAACTACCTCCAATTTTGTATTAAAAAAATTTATCAAATCAAACTAAACTAATTACTAATTTTTTTTAAAAAACTTTTTCATGTAAAAATAATTGATCAAAACGATGACACGGACATCCCTAATAATATCTGCCACAAATTGAAATTTAAATTGACAAATTTTTTTAGCCCCTATCTCCCAATTCTTGGAAAAAGAGCTCCCATCCTCTCACTTGTAATCGTTTTAGGAATCCAACTTTTAGCAAATTGGCATCCCATGCTCCCAACTTGTATCGTTTTAAGAACAGATAAGCTTTATTTGGTCACTTTTTGTCATTTTTTTTTTGCTCTGAGATGAGGAGATGAAGCCATGAGGTTCCGTTAAGACACAATTACTAAGATTATGTTCTAAAAATGCACATGCATTATACAGGAAATATAATTATAACATCGATAGAAATATTGTTTTAAAGAAGTATATATAAAACAACTCTTTTTTTTGCGTAACAACTACAAAAAGAAGATCCCAAGATATATAGACACTAAAAAAATTTGCCAGATTTCAACCTCAATTTATGGCAGATATTATTAGGGGTGCCAGGTTTTGATCCATAGTTTGTGCGTTTTCTAACTGAATTTTGTTTTAACATTACATAGGACGGAATTCGATTAGAATAAATTAAAGGATCATTTGTTCACAAAAAAAAAAAAAGGTTAAAGGATCATTTAAAACAAACATTTTGAAATAGAAATAGGAATATTTGTTGAAATATTACACTAACAATATAAGCTTTAAATGTGACTTCAGGGCTACGGGATAAAATTTAAATAAATTTGATAAATGTAGCTTTCGAAAAGAATATTGTAGAAGAAGTCAATTTTTGCCAATTAGTTCTTTTATACGTATCTATATCCATGCATAACCATAAGTTCAAGTAAAAAAAATTCTGCGTTCCGTAGAACAACATTACATTTTTATACTTTTGTTTATGCAATATAATTTTTTATTTCTTTTGAGTTTAGCTATTAAAAACAATAATTCTAATAAAAAGTGAAGAGATATGATAAAAACAGAAATTAAAGGTATTTTAACAAGGCAATCACATATTTAGAAACCCCCCAAGAAAAAATTAACGCTGAAGATAAAACAAAAATGAAGATTTATGTTTATTAATCAAAAAATTATCAAACAACTATTTAATAGTATATATATATATATATATATATATATATATATATATATATATATAGGCACAACGTATTATGATGTATTTTGAGAAAGAGTTATAAACAGTATTTCTTGCATAATAAAGATTTTTTAAGACTTGAACTTGTGTAATATTGACACTAAATCTTTTTAAAATACAGTCAATTTTTACAAGGCCAATATCTTATTGATTGAAAGAAAAAAGTTTTGGTAAGGAATTAATGGTGGATTCGTAATTTGAAAACTTAGCAAACAATCGCATAAAGGCTCAGAATTCTTCACGAACTAGTTTGAGGTGTGTACTTCTAACGGTGATGTTTGGTCTTTGTTTTGAAACACAAAAATTTGCAAACTGTTTCATACATATAATTGAGATGGCTACCGATTGACCAAAATCAATCAACTTGGATGGGTACTTAATAGAGTGTGTAAATTGGACCTGACTCAAAACAAATCAAACTCAATTCATAATCAGTGATATCATATTTTGATTGATAACAAAATATAATTTTTGTTTGTACTTTTGTATTGATTAATTAAAATACACATAAATTTGATGATTTTATTGAGATCTGACTAACTTAAACTTAAATCTGACTTATATATATTTTTTATTAAATTTAAATAAAAAATTTCAAACCTAAATTCCTCTAATTCAATTAAAATTTTTCTTTAATTCTACTCTGATACACTCCTTAATCCTTGCAAAATGTTAGATTTACACCTTTGCACTTACGTACAAGGATTACGTCTGTTAAAAACAACTAAAATAAAATAGAGCGTTGTATCATTTTCTGAAAAAGTGTAGGAGATTTGTAGACTTTAAAACGTGATCCTAACACAGCTCTTAATCCGTAGTGGCTTGGACATGATGGACTAGCCTTAATATAACGCTACACGGAGGACATGGTATACAGAAGCCCCGAGGACACTCACAAGAAACCGCTTTGGTCAATGGTCACAAGGGGAATTGGAACTCCTGCATATTTGGATTCCAGGGGTAGCCTTAACAGAGAAAAAAAGAATTTGAGTGATTGAAAAAATAAGTAAAAAAAGTAAACTCTTAATACAAATATTAACTGGTTGCTTTCTAAAAATTGCCAAAAATCATGAAAGTAAAATATTTTGAACCACAAAAATTCCATTTCCAGTCATCAGGCTCTCTTGGTAAAAACGGAAAGGCAACATGTAATAGGGCAGCCAAGTGTTTTCTCTTCGAAGTTTCTTGGATGGATCACAGTAATTTTAGAAGTTCTTCAGAGAGTAGAACCATCTAAATCCCACTCTTTATTGCCTCTGTGATTTAACCTCGAAATTGCAACAATGGAGTAAGGAGGTTTTTATCACTTAATCACATCCAAAGGGTAAATCTAAAACTTTCTTTCAGAAAAGGTAGGAAAGCTTTTGTAAGATGGGATCTGTTTCTTAGAAAATCTAAAACTTTCTTTCAGAAAAGGTAGGAAAGCTTTATTTGGCCAAGTGGGTATCAGATGCTAATTACTGAAATTGATTCTAAAACACTTTTCACTTTAGTGAATGGTCAAGAAGACACCCATCTTGGTGCATGTCCCCTTTTAAGAAAGTGTGATAAAATTTTATATTAAAATTTAATTTAATTTAAAGAATGAAAATTACAAAAAATAAATTCTTAAATGTTTGACTACAAACATTTTAATACTACATTGAAAAATTAATTATTTTAAAACATTAAAAAATTAAAAATTATATATAATTTTATTTCGTTATCAATATCCTCTCCGAATTATTTTTTTTCTGTCGGTAAGGAAACCAACGTGCCGATTGACTCCTTAGGTCTTTGTGTACCCTTTAATTTCTTTTAGTGCTTTGCTTTTCCTCGAGTTTCGGCCTCGTTTATCCACCGAAAACAAATCCTTTAGTGCTCCAGATATTGAAAAAATTACAAAGGCAAATTTTTTATAAGTAATTGGGGACTGAAATAGATAATTGGTTTATCCAAATTTGCTTTTTGTAATTTTTGCTTTTCTTTCATTACTTGTATTTTCTTATTTTTCTTGAAAACAGGAGCGGTGTTCAACAGATTTTGAATGGATTGAAGGTTCGAGACATGTAACTGTCAATACAATGGCAACCTGGGCTACAGGGAGCTGTTTCAAAGTCATCCCATTTTTATCGGGAAAAGCAGATCTCCAAGTATGTTTCCCCGGTTAAGTCAGGGAGAACATTTCAAATTTTTTAGCACGGAAAAGCACGATTCCCATGTCCATGGCTTCTTTTAAGCACCCTGTCCATTCCATGTATTCAATTTCTTAGTAGTTGGGCTTTCAGTCCTTTCGATCCAAAGTATACTGCAAAAATCAATCCTGTAAAAAGCCATACAAATGGTGAACCTTCTGAGATTGGTTTACAGATCGGTTTCAAGCAACTTGCCCACGAAAGACTGTCTTACTTCCTTCTCCCTTGCCTTCATTTTTTTTCCTGTAATTCATTGTCCCTATGTGATTGGGAGTGAGCGGTAATTATATTTGATAACGGGCCAATCACTCTCAAAGGCATATCTTTTGTCTCACAGAGACATGTACCAAGCACAAATACAATAGTACGATAATACTCCTGATTTCAACTGCAATTCCTACAATTCTGGTTTCCACAACAATGTCCTCCTGTTTGCACTAATTTTGAGTAGGTGCGTGGTTTTTCCATTGTCACTTGAAAGTTGTTCATAGTCGGTTACTACGAATGGCGTGGATCGTCCAAGATGGGTAACATCCAAATCAGAAAATTCTTCCTCCCCAATGATGAACTACTACAAGTTCTTCAATTCTCACTTAAATACTAAGACCTTGCTTTCTAACTTTCATGCTCGTGAAGGATAGAGCCCTCACTCGCTTCAGTTTATAGATCAGTAAATGAATTTATGCAATCAAAGATCTATATCAATCACCCCCAACAAATTCAGCGCAAATTATGATCATTTTGATTTGCTATAATACCACAACAATTTTTGCACTCCACCCAATCAAACCTTCCAAAACGGCAAAATCTCATATCACTATCCAAACCCAGAAAGCCTAATTGCACATAGAGAAACATATTGAACAACAGGGGCTCCCTTGTAAACTGTAAAAGAATAACAGAAAGCTTACGATAACAAGGCACACCGTGTCGCAAGACCTGTTTTGAGAGAATCTGAAGTCATCGATTTTTGCCCGTGTGAAGCAGATGCCTTTCTTCTTGATCAAAGTCAGGCATCAGCTACCTCTGGGCATTTTTTTTTTTTTTTTTTAAAAAAAACACTTTAAAATATAGATAAAAGTCATACAGAAATTTGTGCAATCTCAGCTGATAAAAGGTCTATTTTAAACAGTAATCACTTCAATCCCTAATCATTAATTAAAATTCATCATTGATTGCACGTATGATAAAAACCCAGAACAAAATTTTCATTAAGAATTAATTAAACAAAAGATACAAAACATTTAATTATCAGTTATGTAGGCAATCTAAACCGAGAAAAGGTCATAAAATTGCTAATCGTTGCAAATCCAACAACCCACGATTTCTCATCAAGGATTGTACGAATTTTAAGAACCGAAAAATGAAAAGCTAGACTTGGATCAGAAAGAAAATTGCAAGATGGGTCAGATGGTAGTGCATGTTTTCCAAATTCATCAAAGTCAAAAACAGCTTTTGACGGCAGAACTTCGTGGGTATGCATCATCATGCCACCTTGCGTAGGTTATATCGGTTAGAATTAGGGAAAAAGCATTCAAAGGTGAAAAGCGAATTAAATATGTAGAAAATCAGATAGAGATTGTCAATCACCACCAAGCATCATCAAAGAGATGCGTGTAAGACTGGGGCGACAACTAATTTCATCATTTGCACGGCAAGCACAGGAGGTCATTGTTAAAGGAATAGACAGATAACAAAGGGAAGACCAGGAGGGCACGAACACCGTAGATACGGCGAGAGACGAGATGCGGCGCGCGCTGGTGAGACAAACGGATGAAGGTGTTTTTTTCAATTTATAGGAAATGTAGGAGAAGTAGGGATTTGGCGTATTACGGTCTGGGCCGGGCTTACGAAGCTTTATCGCAATATTTATTTATTATATAAAGTTTAGCAAAATGCAAATAACCCTTGGAGTTTACTTGATGCGTCAATAAACGCCCTGTCATCTTGCACTCTGCAGCAAACTATTAACCGCATTTTATTCATTCGACTAGGCTGAGGCAGTAGGCACATAACCCCTTTTGTGTGATTTGCATAATAGACCCATTGCAAACGCTTAATTTGGTCTAGAGAAGAGACATCAATTTTGTCCAGACTTCCTAAAATTATTTTAAAAAATTAAGGGTTAGACCATAAAAAATTTTCCCTTGTTTTGGCTTGACCTGAAATGACCTGAGATCGAATTGCACTATCCCAAACTGGCCCACCAATTTTTTTTTCTCTATCAATTTCTTTTTACTTTTTCCTTTACTTGTTTTTATTTTAACTCTTTCTTTCTTTTCTCAAGTTTGAAACCTCCTCTTCTTACATCTACTTCAAACATGTACATAATTAAAAATAAGTTATATGAAAATAATTTAAATAAATATTGAAAACTTCAATAATAAATATTTCTTTAATTGTTGTTTCAATGAGTAAAGAAAATATAAAATATAAAAATTATGTAAATATAAAATTTAATATATGAAAATTCAAATTATAAAAATAATTTATAAATTTATAACTATTTTATTAATTTAAAATTTTAAAATATAAACAATTTATATTAATTTATAATTTCAATTTCAATTTAAATTCAAGTTAAGGCCAATCCTACAAGTCTAATCGCATGCCCAACTATTTTAATCACTAATTTTATAGAGTTAGGGATAAATTTAAATTTTTTGGCCCAAAAAAAACATAGGCCTTTTTTGTCTAAATCAAGTTGGTCCATTTTACAACTCTAGTCCAAATTTTAATAAAATAAATTCATATATTAATTTAAAATTTTTTTAGTTTAATTTTGATAAGTAAAAGATTTAATAATATTTAGCTTTTAGTTTAAAATTTAATAAATAATAGTGAGCCTTTAAAATGAAAATAAATTCATAGATTAATTTTAAGAATTTTCCACTTGATTAAGAAGAATTTTCAGAATTAAAATGGAGAAACTGGAGATAATTTTAGATAAGTTTATTTCTTCTTTATTTTTGTTTTAAAAGAGAAGAAGTGGTTAAAAAAAAAGAAGGAAACAAACAAAATTGGCGTGGAAGGAACAGATCACACGATTTGTGGGATTTGGCAGAAAAAAAGAAGGGGACCCTTCAACAAAAATGGAATTCGATTAAGGGGTCCATAAAAGAGGAGTGTGGCGTTTTGGAAAGGGTAGGCAGGAACAGATCCTGTAAAGAGGAGCGCTCCACAGAAACACAGAAGTGGGGAAGTACGTTACAGAAGAGAGGAGAGTAAGGGAACTGGGCACTCTCTCACAGAGAAAAACACCGACGCTTTGACAGGCCACACACACAGAATACGGAGGAGGGGAACCCTCAGAGGGGATAGCGTTAGTGGGAAACTCGAGTAGATGTCTTGAGAGAGAGAGTTTAGGTAACTTTCTCCACTCTCATTTCGATTTGGCTTTGGTATTTTGTTCCCTGCTTTTGAACGGGTAGCTGTGTGTGTTTCGTTTCTTGGAACTGAGATAGTTGTTTCCATTTGTGTTGTTATGTTACACTCATTTTCCCTCGCCTTCATGACCCCTAACCTTGTAGATTCTCTTATTCTATATGTGTATGTTATGTTCCGGATGTGAGTCCCATTGTGCTTTTGCTCTGTGATATTGATGTTGATCTTGTGGCTGATAAATATACTGTGGGGGTTTCGTGATGTAGTGTGAATGTATATATTTTAGTTTAGTTTTGGGGGAACAGAATCTGGAGCTTCTCTGTGAGGAGCGCTGCGGGTTTCTGCATATGTGGAGAGACTCATATTTGCTTCGTTTGATATGCCTTTCAGACACTTTAACCGGCTTGGATCACATCTAGACAAATAGAAGCAGGGCGGCGACTAATGTCACGAAATGCTCGACGCGGTGTAAAGTTATGGGTGCGGGCGCTAACCTTATTTTTTCTCTTTTATTTAAAAAATTAAAATTAAAAATATTTTAAATAAATGAAATTAAATTCATAGTTACGTGTAGACAATTTTTTATAAGATTATTAAATCTTTGTGGGCTATGTTTGATAAAAATAAAAAGGTTTAAGAGCTTTTTTGTGTAAGTTTTTTTTAAAAATATTTTTTACTAAAAAATAAAATGAGTCTAAAATATTTAATATTTTTATCTAATTATGAAAAATTTTTAATTTAAATTTAATAAAATTTAGAAAATTTAAAGATGTTTGAAGTGGTAAATTTTTTTTCCTCATATTTTTCTTTTTTAAAAAAGAAAAACTTTATAAAATGTAGTAGAAAGCCGGTTTGGGCTCGATGACCTCAAACCAGCCTTTGTTATTTTCTTTTTTTTTTTTTTCAAAATCAAATGGAATTCAAAATAAGCTTGTTGGCTGAGTTGTAGCTGGGTTTGGGCCAAATTTTTGCCCAAACCGAGTCGCCTTTTAATTTCACTTCCATCTTTTAAAAAGAAAAGAAAAAAACAAGTTAAGGGGATTCGGCTTGGGCCTAGTTCTATGTTCTGGGCTTCTTTGGTTTTGGGCTACCTGTAAAAGGGTGTGGGACTCCTTAAAATAAATATTTAAATGCATAAATATCAAGAATTTCTTTAGAAAAATTAGAAATTAATTTCTTTTAAAAATAAAATTTTAATTTCCATGGAGAATGTGGATAATTATTTTTGGGTTTTGTGATGTAATTAGTGCTAATTTGTAATGACATTTTAATTGCAATGTTTGCATTTTAAATTAATTTTGATGCATGCATTTGAGTGTTATGTGTTGAAATTATATTATAAATGTGTGTAAATCTCAAAATTCCTAAATTTCTAGAAAACGAAAAGTCCCTTTTTATTTGAAATTTCAAGTTGAATCAAATTCATGGAAAGGGATGAGATCTTGAAATTGTCTTCCTAGTTATCACACTTTACCCCCATTCAGTCCTAATTATGTTGGAATAGACTGAAAAAGTTTCCTACCAACAAGGGTGTTGGCATGCAATGCGGAGTGGTGATTAAAAACTTAAGTAAAAGTGGATTTTGAAAAGAGTTTTGCAAAAATATGTAAAATTTGGAATCACTATTGATCTAAATCGAAATGATGAGATCGAATTGAAATGGTGAGATCAAACATAAAAAGGAATGGTTTGCATTATAAAAATCAAGTTCAGGAGTTAGTCATATGTAAGAAAGGTGTTAACACCTTACAATGTCATTTTGGTACCACCTTAGTATTTTGTTGTTTTTCTAGTTTTTAAACCATGCTCTTGGTCTCAAACTTTCATGTCTTAATTTTTAAATGTCCCACTATTTATCTTTGCACATGATCAAGATTGATCCATAATTGATGCACTTAGTGGGTGGCATTTGTAGCCATTGCTATGTAGAAGGAAATTCAATGCTTGGTTCATTTAAAACTTACATAAAAAACTGGATAATTAGCTTGACTAAGGTTAGTATTAAAAGTAGGTGCTTAACTTGCCTATGACTTTTGGGAATTAAGTGAATACCTAATTTGACTAGTGTTAGCTCCACTCGATTGAGTTTTGAAAAAAGTACCAAATTTTATTAGGGTTTGACTTAATTGGATTGAGATTTAAAAAAGGCACCTAGCTTATTAAGGTACTTTGGGTCTTCATGGGGTAAGAAGGAAAAAACAAATAAACTTTGGTAAGTGTATCAAGTAGGCCCTTTTTCTCCAAATTGGACCTACTTAAATACTCTTCTTCAAAGTTACAAGGGAGTGACTTCACACTTGATCCCGCAATTTGTCGTTGGAAAGTTTATCATTTTGCTTCAGCTAGATTTTGAAAAGATAGAAGAAAATGCCAATTGGCCTTATAAAGTTACCAAGTGGATCTTTTCTTTCTAGATTAGATCCACTAAGGTATCTCTTATAAGAATAATAAAAAAGTGGCTCCACACTAAGCCTACAATTCATTGTCAAAAGGTCATTGGGCTTTGCTTTGCTTTCCAAAAAATGGCCATTTTTGGGAAGAGAGTCAAAATAAAAATAGGCCTTATTAAAGGCAACGAATAGGTCCTTTTCCTCTAGACTAGACCTAAACCAATAGCTCCCCTCCAGATCTTTGGCAAGTAACTCCACACTGAATCAATGATTTGTTATAAGAAAGCCTATCATTTTTGTCACAGTAGATTCAAATGGGATAGCAAATTCACTTGCAAAGATATGAGGGGAACCATACTAATTGCTCATGGAACTTATAACTCAAATCCATTTTGAAAACAATATGCAAGACCAAATTAGAACGCCTTTGCATTTTAAAAATAATGTACAACCACCAAAAGGGAGAGTGTTATCAAATACATACCAAGTGCACATAGTCCTAATTCATGCTAATCAAGAAATACTAAGCATGCACATAAATAAAATTGATCATGGTTGATGAAAATTTTAGAGCAAATTAACATGTGAGGACCAAATCATGAAGCAACCTCTAAGCCTCACTATGCCAACTTATGTACACAAGCATTCCCTTCACCACTTGCACAATCAAGGTTTAACTTACTACATGCTTGAAGAAAAAGTCAAGCACTATGAGCCTAAATGCAATGCAAGAATGTAATAGACGTTGAACACAATTTGCATGGTCCAAAATATCATTGAAGGCATAATCAAAAATATCAATTATCACAATCAAAAAGTTTTACATCCTCATCTAAACCTTTTTTTTATCATAGCATTAAATAAGCTAGCAATTGGTCCCCAAAAGTTGTGAAAAATTTAGGACCTATGCCAAGACATTAAACATGATTTCTATGACCTTTCTTTACATGAAAACACCACCAATTAAATGAGATTTTTATGCAAGTAGGCTGCACTAATTAGCAAGTCCAATACAAAGTCCTTGCAAAAGGGATTCAAAATGTAAACATAACTTGCTCCTCTTACTTTGAAATTTTTACATGAGCAAGACATCATGCATTTTAATTTGCACACAAAATATCGGAACCAATGGAGTAAATTAAGGCTGAAAATCAAAGTGAAAGAAATTTTAGATACTACATAGGATTTCTTTTTGTATAGCAAGAGAAACTCAATTATTTCAAACACCGATGGGGTTCATTTCAAACCAAATTTTGTATATAAGGTTGCTAACATTCAATTTAACTGTCCTACAAAGGTCATCACATTTAAAACTCATTCACTATATTAAATCAAATTAAATTTAAGGTTGGATGGAAATAATTCCAAAATAGGATAGCTAGGTAAAAACTTAAATGCGGTAGTAAACCAACTCAGATTTACTTGAATTTTTTATACAGACATACTAACATATAAGGATGCTATCCACAAACTTTTAGAAAAAATGGGGCACATTGACATTCTATTATTCCCAAACAGCTAGCACACACATTTAGTCACACTCCGGCAATAAAGGATTACTCGACAAAGAAAGAAAATCATAGCAACCCTAGGTGGGAAAACCAATGTGGCTGCAAGCTAGCAACTAATGGTATAGGTTGTATGCAATCATCATATCAAAATAGCAGCAAGCATAATACAATTAGGCATGCACCACCAACCAGCACTCAAGATGCATTTATACAATAAGTTAATGGATAATACCCACCAACTAATTTGCCTAATCTTAAAAGAAGGCCTCAAATTTAGCACAAGCGAGTTTCAAAATAATATTGGCAAATTACTTTAGCATGGTTCTAAGACTTCTTATCAAGTGAGTTAACCTAGTCTTCACAATTCTATGCAAAAAAAAAAAACAATGTAAACTACATGGAGGCAACAATATTTGTATGAACCTACAAATAGAGTTTGCAACCTACTTACATAATGTATCAAGCTAGGAAAGCATTATTTTAGTATGACGACAGATCATTACAACACCCAAAATTTAAGATCTCAATCCACCATGATGATTAGTGATTAAGAAAGACAAACCATACCATGGTAGCCACTTAGCAAACAAAACACTGGAACTAAAATAGATTGTAGAGAGGGAAAGTCCACATGATAATGGGGTCATGTAGTGAAGGATATCACATCAACAATATATCAACACCACTAGCATTTTCTTAATTTCAACACAAATTAGAGTAATCCATAGGAGAAAGGGAAAGTCCACAAGATAATGGAGTCATGTAGTGGGCTTATCACATCAACAATAAATCAACACTGCTACATTTCCACAATTTAACACAATTTAGAGTAGTCGGTAGGAGAAAGGGAAAGTCCACAAGATAATGAGGTCGTGTAGTGTGGGGTATCACATCAATAGTAAATTTGCCCAGCCACATTTCCACAATCTCAACATAATTCAAAGCAATCCATAGAAGAAAGGAAAGTCCACAAGATAATGTGGCATTGGATGATAGGAACCAACACAGCATACCCAGAACTCAACCATTCTAGTTCAAACAATTGCATAGTTATATCAATCAGGAGAATCAATTTAAAGGCATGAGTAGCAATCCTAAAGAGCTAATAGGAAAGGGATGTACTTGAAATAGTGCTACTCATTGCTTTCATTGGTGAAGATCTTCACAACATTGATGGTCATTATTAACCCTCCTTTTATTGGAGTCACCATTGATCTAAATTACCTAAGATGCGATTGGATACCTATAAAAAATGGTCTAAGCTTCAAACATTAGGTTCAGGAGTTGTTTACATTATAAGGAAGGTATTAGCACCCTAAATACCCTTTGGCTATTAGAATAATCTAATTAATTTATCTTAATTTAATTTAATATTGGTTTAAACATTGAAGAAAAGGAGATTTTGAAATAATCCGTACCCATTCTATATTTGAATTTTGGATAAAAGTAATTTTGAGAAAAATTACTTATCCAATGCAAATCAGGGTTTTAAAAAAGTAATTTCTTTAAGCAAATTCTTCACTCCTTTGAAGAGGGTTTTTCAAAAAAAATAATTTGGAGAAATTTTCTTTACTTTTAAAATATTCAAGAAAGGAAATTAAAAAGCTAGAAAGGATGGCCTAAAGCACAAAAGAGAAACTAAAGAAAAAAAATGAAAAGCAAAAAGTGGCCAATACAAGCTAGCTATGACCCCTTTGTTTCCTATTTATATTTTTTTCACATTTAAAAATTTAGAACAAAAACTTATCATACAAAAAAAAAAAATACTCTTAGATTCATCTACTTTTGTTCAATCTAACCAGAAGAAAAGCTCACAATTAAGTAGGAAGAATTTAGAACTCACCCATAAGATGATTTTTATTTTTGTTCACTATTATTTTTTGCTACATGTTCAATCCAATTATTTTAGAAATCTTTGTAAACCCAAACATTCTTTCTAACACAAACTATATGAGATCTCCCCATGCATCACACAAGCTACCCATCATGTAGATTTTACATATTCTCATAATCACACCATCAACAAAGGAGATGCCATGCCAAAAATGAAATAAAATAATAAAGCATTTATGGACTAATTAGGCAAATTCTACTTCTTGGTATTCTATTCACGTGAAAATGCTTTGAACAATGATACTTTAGTGTGAAACTAGCAGTGTATGGCGGGAATTTCTTGGCTCAACATACGAGCTTAATGCCTAGGTGCAAAACTAAAGAGTAAAAGGTGTTTTTTCCTTTTTTTAAATTTTGTGTGTGTCTTTTATAGTAATGCTTTAGGAATCCTACTTAAATTGTATCTCTTATATTTTATCTCCTAATTTCACTTATCTTCTATCTTCCTTTATTTTCTCACTTATCTTTTAATCTTTTATCATTATTTTTATCTTTTATCTTTTAACATTTTAACATTTTATCTTTTATCATTATTCTTTATCTTTTATCTTTTAATGTGTTTATCTCATCTTTTTCTTATTTTTATCCTCTATTATTTATTGTTTATCTCTTGAGTTTATTTTATCTTTTCTTTTTCTTCATTGTCATTTTATGTTATCATTTTATTTTTATCATCTTTTATCTTTATCTCTTTTATGTATCTTTGTTATTTACTTTATCTTTTCTTATCTAATCTTATTATCTTTGATTATTTATCTTTAGGATCAATTTTAATTTTTTAATTTTAATTTTGGGTCGAACTTGACATTGATTTTGTGTTTAAATTTAATTTTGGGTTTAATTTTAGTTTAAATTTATTTTCTTTATTTATTTTTGGATTTGGCCTCTGGATTGAATTAAAGAAGTGAGCTAGACAAAATATGATGTCTACAGATTGCCTCTCTTTGCAGGTCTTTTAAGAATTTAGAAGACTAGCAAAGGTTGAAAGACATTAATATGTTTGAATCAAAATATAATGTGAAGGGTTACTGTTCACTCAACGAGGATCTAAGATGACCTGAGATTTTCTCTTAGTCCTCAATTTTGAAAAGGTTACCATCCACCCAATAAGAATCTAAAAAGTCCTTAGGACTTTCTCTTATTTCTAAATTTCGGGACGGTTACCATCTAATCAACGAGGATCTAAAATCACCTTAGAATTTTTACTTATTCCTAGGGTTTGGAAAGGTTACTATATTTATAATAACCTTAGAATTTTCTCTTAATCCTAAGTGTTTTAGAAGGTTATCATCCATCCAATAGGGATCTAAAATGACCTTAGAATTTTCTTTTAGTCCTAAGTTTTAGAAGGATTACCATCCATCCAACGGGGATCTAAAATGACCTAAGGATTTTCTCTTATTCTAAAGTTTTGAAAAGATTACGATCTACCCATTGTGGATCTAAAATAACCTTAAGATTTCCTTTTATTCCTAAGCTTTGGAAGGGTTACCATCTACCTAATCAGGATCTAAAGTGACCTTAAGATTTCCTCTTAGTCCTAAGTTTTTAAAGATTACCATCCATCCAACAGGGATATAAAATGACCTTAGGATTTCTTTTTAGTCCTAAGATTTGGAAGGGTTACCATCCACTCAATGAGGATCTAAAATGACCTTAGGATTTTCTCTTAGTCATAAGTTTCAGAATGGTTACCATCCATCTAATGGGGATCTAAAATAACCTTAGAATTTTCTCTTAGTCATAAGTTTTGAAAAAGTTATCATCCACCTAACAGGGATTTAAAATGACCTTAGAATTTTCTCTTAGTCTTAAGTTTAAGAAGGGTTATCATCTACCCAACAAGGATCTAAAATGACATTAGGATTTCTTCTTATTCCTAAGTTTTGAAGGGTTACCATCCACCTAATTGGGAAACTAAAATGACCTTAGGAGCTCCTTTTATTCCTAAGCTTTGGAAGGGTTACATCCACCTAACAAGAATTTGAAATAACATTATGATTTCCTATTAGTCTTAAGTTTCGAAAGGGTCACCATTCATCCAACAAGAATCTAAAATAACCTTAGGATTTCCTATTAGTCCTAAGCTTTGGAACAGTTATCATCCATCGAACGGGGATCTAAAATGACCTCAGGATTTCTTTTTAGTCCTAAGTTTTGGAAGGGTTACCATCCATCCAATGGAGATCTAAAATGACCTTAAGATTTTCTCTTAATCCTAAGTTTTAAAATGGTCTAAAATGACCTTAGAATTTCCTCTTAATCCTAGGTTGCAGGAGGGTTACTATACACCTAAGGAAAATCTAAAATGACCTTATGATTTCCTCTTAGTCCAAAGTTTCGAGAGGGCTACCATCCACTCAATAGGATAGGTTTTAAGAGGTTCACCATCTACTCAACAGGGATCTAAAATAATCTTAGGATTCCTTTTAGTCCTAAGTTTCGAAAGGGTTACTACCTACCCAATGAGGATCCAAAGTAAGTAGGAGTTTTTCTTAATCATAGATTTAATAAGGGTTACCACCTACCCAAAGGGGATTTAAATTGACCTAAGATTACCTATAAGTCCTAGGCTTCAGAAAGGTTACAATCCATCCAATGTGGATATAAAATGACTTGGGGTTTTCTTTTGTTCCTAAGTTTGGAAAGGATTACTATCCACCTAATGGAGATTTAAAATGATCTAGCATTTAATGTGAATAGGTTCTTCTCGTAACAATCTGATTTGACACGAATGAATTTTTCTTAAAATGGTATGTGTAGACACCTAATTTTATCTGGACCATAACAAATCAAAATAGACCCATACACATGTTCTAAAATTATCCTACTTGAATGCATAAAAATAAAAAATTAAAGATATTTTTAAAATTCTAAATGTGAATAATATTATTTAAAAAAATTAAAAATTTTAAAATTAAAAATTAAAAAAGAAAAGAAAAGAAAGAAGAGAAGAGTGTCGGCTAATCCTCCTAAATCATGCACTACCATCCTCCTAATTTATTTGATTATGCTCCTCATCAAATCATTTGCCTTACCCTAATCAAATCATGCACCACTATCCTCTTAATTCATTGCATTATGCACCTCATCAAATCATTTTCCTTACCCTAATCAAATCATGCACCACCATCTTAATTTATTTCATTATGCACCTCATCACCCTAATCAAATCATGCACCACCATCTTCCTAATCCATTTCATTTTGCACCTCATCAAATCATTTTCCTTATCCTAATCAAATCAAGCACCACCATCCTCTTAATTCATTTCATTAGGCACCTCATCAAATCATACTTCTTATCCTAATCAAATCATGCACAATCATGCACCACCATGCTCTTAATTCATTTCATTAGGAATCTCATCAAATTATGTTCCTTATCCTAATCAAACTATGCATCACCATCCTTCTAATTCATTTCATTAGGAACCTCGTCAAATCATTTTCCTTATCCTAATCCAATCATGCACCACCATCCTCCTAATTCATTGCATTATGCACCTCATCAAATCATGTATCCTATTCTAATTAAATCATACACCACCATCCTCCTAATTTATTTCATCATGCACCTCATCACATCATGTCCTTATCCTAATCTAATCATGTACTTAATCATAAATCATGCACTTAGGGAAATGAGGATTTAAATAGAGAGCTAGGAGAATCAAAAGGGGGGAGGTTGAGAGAAAGCACACAAAGAGAAGAGAAGCATTAGGGAAAGAGTCAAGAGAGAAAGGGTGGAGAAATTTCATAGAAAAGGAGTGGAAGTTAGAGGAAGAAAGTCATGGAGTAAGAAAAGGGTCAAATAGAAAATTTAATTTTTCTCTATTCTTCTAATTTTCCTTTCAACAAATTCACCTTGTTGACTTGGAAAAGCATAACTCAACCTTTGGAGGGTCATTGGTGTCTCAATTGCATAAAAAATTGCATATTTTACCAAAAAATTTGAGAAAAAGCTATTTTCGTTCATCCCCTGAAAATCATATTTTGGTCTGAATCTTGAAAAACACACCCCACCATCGTGCTCAGGAGGTGCTAAAACCTTAGGAACAGTGAAGAACTTCACCTAAATATGCTCTACACGCCTCCACGCACTTCACGCTCTGGTGAAGCTCTCGACGCGTGTTACACATGCGCCTAAGATCAAAAGCACATTCTGCTTGCCATGTCATCCCTAGTTGCATAGTTATCATGACACGTCATTTCCATGTCAGTTCACCCGCTTACTCAGCGTGCCACACCACTTGACGAGTCAGCAAATCATGCACAGTCATCCTGCCACGTGTTCGACGTGTCATCAAACATACCTAGTCAGCTGCCACATCACCTGCCACATAACTGTCCATGTCTACCATATCATTGTTGACTTGTTGACTTTGACTGTTGATCGAACGATGACTTTGACCATTGATCAGATGTTGACTTTGACCCAGACCTCTTTCCTAGGGTTTTTCGATATCCTGATCACATTTTCGACCTCTGTTTTGCCATTTGAGCAATCTAAATATAGGTTTCATCTATTTTTTAATTTTTTCTTATTGTTGAATAAGTGTTTTTATGCTTATTTCCTATTTTATTAGATAATTGTGAGTCGTGATGACTTCGCTTGTGGCATATGACTTCAAACATCTTATAAGGAGGTGTTTGTGGTTTCTTTTCAACTATTTTAATTATTCATTTTTATCAAAGGATCCCGACGATGGATAAAGAAGGTTGCCAATCATGATTTCTTTTATAAAGAACTCCTCCATTGAGGAAGAAACCCATTGTTAACCTCCTCAGAGTCCTTTTGTCATTTTCTGATGCTCCAACAGGATACTCCCTATTTTTGATAAATTGTTTAATGTCTTCATACCATGGTTTCCCATTAGGTTCTTCCTCAACAACTGCACACTAAGCAGGGAAGTCTAGCCTTCTCATGCAGATTTTTGGGAGATCGTCATCTTTCACTATTGGATATAGAGATGATAGTGTTGCTAGGGCATTTGCCATTTGGTTCTCTTCGCTGGACATGTGATTGAAGGTGATATCCTTGAATTGTTCTACTAATTTGCTGATGTATCCCTGATGAGGAATCAATTTTGAATCTCTAGTCTCCCATTCTCCCTTTAACTAATGGGTCACTAGTGCAAAGTCTCCATATACATCCAATGAATCAATTCGATAACCCAAATCTACCTTAACATCCATGGCATAGGCCTTATATTCAGCTATATTGTTTGTGCATTCAAAGCATAACTTGGCAGTTATGGGGTAGCATTTCCTCTCAGGGGATATCAAGACTGCCTTGACTCCGTGGTGCAGCATATTAGATACTCCATCGAACAACAGAGACCACCTTCCTTCTTTAGTTGTTTTGTCAATCGCTGAAATTGTTATGATATTTTCACCTAGGAATTCAAATTGATCTGGCTCGTGCTCTACAATGGGATTCTCTGCCAAGTAGTCAACGACTATGCTTCCCTTTATTGCCTTTTGAGGGACACATTAAATATCATATTCAGACAGTAGCATATGCCACCTTGCAATTCTCCCAGTTAGGGTGAATTTTTGAAAGAGGTACTTAATTGGATCCATCTTTAAAATTAGCAATGTGGTATGACGTATCATATATTGCATGAGACAGTGGGCTGCCTATGCTAAGGCACAGCACGTCTTTTCAAACATCGAGTATTTTGACTCATAATGTGTGAACTTCTTACTAAAGTAGTAAATTACTTGCTCTTTTCTGACAGTTTCATCATGCTGCCCTAGCATGCATCCCATTGACTCCTCATGTATGGTTAAATACATGAGCAGTGGTCTTCCTGGTATCAGTGGGACCAGAATTGGTGGGTTCTGCAAGTATTGTTTGATCTTAGTAAATGCTTCCTGACATTCATTGTTCCATTTGGCTCTATGATTTTTACGAAGGAGCTTAAAAATTGGCGCACAAGTAGCTATTAACTGGGATATGAATCTTGCAATGTAGTTTATTCTTTCCAGAAAACCCCACACTTCTCTCTCTGTCTTGGGTGGAGGCATATCTACAATAGCTTTGACTTTATCTGGGTCAACCTCTATTCCTTTCTGGCTCACCATGTATCCCAACAATTTTCTTGATTTCACATTGAACGTGCATTTTGTTGGGTTCAACTTAAGTTGGTATTTCCTCAAATGATCAGAGAGTTTCATCAAGTGCATCAAATGTTCTTTTTTAGATTTTTACTTAGCAATGATGTCATTAACATATACCTCAACTTCCTTATGCATTATGTCATGAAACAAGGCTACCATTGCCCTTTGATACATTGTCCCAGCATTCTTTAATCCAAACGACATCACTTTATAGCAAAAGGTTCCCCATAAAGTGATAAACGTTGTTTTTTCTTTATCTTCAGGAGCCAGTTTGATTTTATTGTACCCCGAGAACCCATCCATAAAAGAGAAAACAGAATTCCCAGCAGCATTGTCCACTAACACATCAATGTATGGAAGTGGGAAATCATCTTTTGGACTTGCTTTGTTTAGATCTTGATAGTCCACACATAATCGGATCTTGCCGTCCTTCTTAGGTACAGGCACAATATTGGCTATCCATTTTGGATACTTAGCCACTTCGATGAAACCAGCATCAAGTAACTTGTTAACCTCCTCTTTGATCTTTAGTAGTATGTCTGGCTTCATCCGCCTTAGTTTTTGCTTAACTAGTTTAAATTTAGGTTTTATCGGTAAGCGATGGACCATGATGTCCGTATTCAAACCTGGCATGTCTTGGTAAGACTAGGCGAATACGTCACTATATTCTCTTAGCAGTAAAACCATCGCTTCTTTTTCTTGACTAGCCATTTGTGCTCCTATCTTGATTTCTCTTTTATCTCCATCGATCCCCAGGTTAATCACATTAATTTGCTCTTCATGGGGCTTAATTCCCTCACCTTCATGTTCAATCATTCTTTGTAATCAGGTGATGGTTCCCAATCCCCTTCTTCTTCTTCTTCTTCTTCTTCTTCTTCTTCTTCTTCTTCTTCTTCTTCTTCTTTTTCTTCATTGTAGATAGCACAACTGATTGAGCGTTCGAAGTCTAGACTTGGGAATTCAGCATAGTCTTGTCCAATATTTTCTTCACTATTCAACCTGGATTATTGAGTATTGTTATGGCTTGTTCATGTCATGGATGTTATGATGTATGCTAACAAGGGTAAAGATGAAATTATTTTTGGAAAAGGAAATGTATTTTATTAACCATTTATTTGAAACAAGTAAACAAAGTATGCCCATGCAAATCTAACCTAGGCCTTGGGCAGAGCCATAGACTATGGTGTTCGAGAATTACATGTTTTTCAGACTAACAATGACAGGAATCGGCTTAATGATCCAGCTGCTTGGCTTGTATGATGTACCAAGCCCAATTCCTTTTTCCTTAGGGCTTTCATTTTCAAGAGTGGCAACTTGGTTTGGGACCCAAAGACCAACACTGATAAAGGTCTTGTGGAGGTCTTTGATGACTAATTTTTGAATCTCTACAACTTGGCCCTCTAAATGAGCTATCCTTCTTTCTTTCTGAATCTGGGCCATTCTAGCTTTGTCAGCTCTAGTGGGTTTAAATCCCAAGCCATATGTTCCTTCATTCTGTGATAGGATTGGTGGCTCCTTCATGCCTTGTCCTGAACTCCCTAGTCCCTTTCCAGGAACATAGCCATTCCTCTTGAGTATCTTGCTTGTCATCAGGGCAGCTTCAGAAAAGTGTGGTACCAGCAATGGCTCTCCTTCTTTCGAGAATTCCACATTCACAATCTCAAAGGTTCGGAAAGAGTCTCCGATCTCAGTTTCTTCCTGGATATATGAGACCGATGATGGTCTAGACACCAGTAAGTCTTCTTCAATAGCGATCTCAACTAACTTTCCTTGGTATACTAGTTTTACCTTTTGGTGGAGGGACGAAGGAATTGCCCCAAATGAATGAATCCATGGTCATCCTAGGAGATAGCTATAAGCAGGGTTTATCTTCAAGACTTGAAAAGTGACCACAAAGTCACATGGGCCAACTTGCATTGGCAGCTCAATCTCTCCTAAGACATCACTTTGAGCTCCATCGTATGCTCTCACGATGATGGTACTGGGCCTTAAAAGGGTCCGATCAATGGCTAACTTTCTTAATGTAAGTTCTGGCAATATGTTCAATGCAGAGTCATTGTCAATCAAGACATTTGCTAAATCATGGCCTTTGCATTTGGCTGAAATATGGAGAACCTTATTGTGTCTACGCCCTTCAGGAGGGAATTCCTCCTAGGAGAATGATAGATAATTATGGGCTAGAATGTTTCCGATCACTCTATCAATTGCTTCTTTGGAAATATCCTTATCCACGTAGGCTTTATTTAGAATTTTCATCAAGACCTTTCTGTGAGGTTCAGAATGCATGAATAAGGATAATAGTGAGATTCTTGTTGGCATTTTCTTTAATTGCTCAATCACCTTATATTCACTTTGGCGAATGAGCCTAAGAAACTCGCTAACTTCCTCTTCAGTCACTGATCTTTTGAGAGGGGTCGATGTAGAATTTTCAGCTCTTGTAGAGTCATGTTTGTGGGAGTCCTTTACTTCAACATCTTCTGGTTCAATTACCTCAATGCCTTTGTCTTTTTCAGGCCTTCTGACCTCTACAAGCCTAGGCTCAATCACCTTACCAGTTCCTCTTTCTGAGAGATAACATCACCTACTCCTTGTTACTTCAAAGATGCTAGATATATTGGCGATTCACTGATTAGGTTCTTCTACTGTTACCTTACAATTATAATCCCATGGAACAACTTTATCATTTTTGTATGGACATTGGGCCAGTATTGTAATAGTCAGCTTCTTCATGAGTGCAATGGGGGACCCCTATCTCATCACCACCACTTGCATATTTGATAGCTAGTGGTTTCTGCCTGCTTGAAGTGGCATTGATCATATTTACAAACTCAGTTTTTCCTCAGTTGTGATACGCAACTATCCATGCAACATTGGAGTGAGCCTGAATTTTTAAAAATGGGCATAGACTCATCGAATATGGCATTAACTCTCGCATTCTCATGACTAGGAAGGGAATTTCCATCTACGTTTGGTATTGGAGTAACCTGTTCAAATGTCAACCACTTTGCATTGATTAGGTCCTGTACTTTTCTCTTGAAAGCAGTACAATTATCCACTGTGTGTCCCTTGACCCTCACATATGAGCTTCTTGTTGTACCAGGCAGGGTACGGAGGTTGAAGAGGTCAAATAGGGCTCAACGTTACCAAATTATTCAGCAACAGCTATGGTAACAACTGTGAATATGGTATAGGGATGGGATAAAAGTTTTGGCGTCTGCGATTATTAGCTTGAGTTAATGGTTTGGATTGGGACTGCATCGGTTGCACTTGTTGACACAGTTGATATTGTGTAGGTGGTTGCGAAACCACTGGCTGTGATGGATTTTGGTAGAGTGATGGGGTAAAGGTGGCTTACGGTATAGTAACACCCCTTACCGATGTGAACGCTGGAGTATAAGACACCTGTCATGTCTGCTGGTTGCTTTTTGCTTTACCTCTCTCTCTACTATAGTAATCCACTGAGTGGACATCCTCTTTCTTCTGATAAGGCAAAGGCTTTCTTTGCGTGGCATTATTGGGCAAGGATTTTCCCATCTTGCCTGCTTTTATCCCGCGTTCTATCCTTTCACCCGTTTCTATTAAGTCCGAAAAACTCATATTGGAAAATCCCACCATTTTTCCATAAAAAGGATACTTCAGAGTACTTTGGAATATGGTGATCATTTCTTTATCAGAAAGAGGTGATTGCACTCTTATTACCACATCCCTCCAGTGTTGGGCATAGGCTTTAAAGGATTCATTATCCTCTTTGGCCATATTTTGAATTTGAAATTTGTCAGGGGTTACATTCTGATTGTACTTGTAATGCTTCATGAAGGCCTCCACTAGATCCTTCCATGCCCAAATGGAGTAACGATCGAGGTTCATATACCACTCTGTAGCTCCTTTGATTAAGCTGTCTTGAAAGACATAAATGAGTAGCTTCTCGTTGTTTGCATATGCTGCCATCTTTTGGATGTACATGACAAGGTGTGCCCTAGGGCATGATGTCCCATCATACATCTTAAATTCTGGTACTTTGAACTTTGGGGGTATGATAACGTCAAGTACCAACCCGATCTCATGTACATCTAAGATATCATCATTTGCAAATCCCTCCATCTTCCTCATCTTAGCTTCCAGTAATTCATACTTAATAAGTGTTTCTTCAGAGGATTTTCTCAATTTTTCTCGCTCCTCTGATTCATCAAAGTCCTAAATGGAGCTAGCCTCTGTCTCTACAATGTATGGCTAATTGTGTTCTGCTGGGTCTTGTGGTTGTTGGTTTAATGGGCCTTGTGGGGGCTCATTTTGCATATTTTCCTTAGATATGAGCAGCTCAGTTAGTCAAGCTACTTGTGCTCTAAGGTTCCCAATTTCCTCATGCAACTCCTCAATGGATTTTTCTTGTCTCTGTTCTGCCATGGATCTTGACTAGGATCGCGTTGTAGGAGCCGTGGTTTCTCCCTCGACTTTTCTTTTTTCTCTTTTTCTAGATGAAACAAATGATGAAATGAATGAATGAAATTATGATGTGATGTAAATGTTCATGCTTGGCGTCACCCAAAAAATGACAGAAGGACAACATTAGAGTAAAGGTCCATGCGCCTATAAAAACCAAGGTAGAGGTGTTCAGGTGCCTGCACGGAGTCCAAGGGTCTCACGAAGGTCAACCTTACTTTTGCCTCTTACTGGCCTATGAGGGTAATTCACCCCGGTCAAATACTTATGCATGCAGTAATGACAAATGCGAAGTTCAAATTAGAAATGCAGGAACGTATGAGTAATGTTTTCCCCTTTGTGCTTAAGTCGAGGTTCACCTTAGGTTTGCTCCTTAGCTTCCATATTTTAGGCCAAGTACTCTTGCATAAGGTGGTATTAGGATAACTACCAGTGTGAAGGGTAGGTTCTAGACTCCTACATCAAGTCTCCAAATTGTCCTTAGGAGGATCAATTTAAGCGGGGTGTTCAGGCACCTGCACGGAGACCAAGGGTCTTACGAAGGTCAACATTACTTTTACCCCTACTATCCTAAGGGTTCCTAGGAGCTCGGGTAGAGAGCTCAGGGGTCATCACCTCTCCTTTTCTAATTATTGTGGTGCAAGTGCAAGTGTGTGAGGGGATATTACATTCATGACCTGCAA
This sequence comes from Dicorynia guianensis, assembly GCA_037013595.1. Lineage (NCBI taxonomy): Eukaryota > Viridiplantae > Streptophyta > Magnoliopsida > Fabales > Fabaceae > Dicorynia > Dicorynia guianensis. The sequence continues at coordinate 7,106,597 of JASUAB010000010.1, forward strand.
AATAGCCACCCAAAAGCAATCCACAGGTACACTAGATAATTAAATCATCTAAACCTACTCCATGAGATAGATTAAAAGAATATAAACACACAAAGTATAAACAAATCAGGCATTAGGACAAAGCACAGAAATGAAATAAGAAAGCAACAAAAACCAATTGAAATGGCCTAACCCTCATTTTCTTCCCAAAGGAGTCGCCAAGCTGTCGACATCACGACGCAAGATTATGGCGACCGAGAAGAGGAATGAAATGACAATGATTATGAGAAAATGGGTTTTGAAGAAAGTTATAAAAAACTTTTGGAGTCACCACCGATCTAATTTTAATGGTGAGATCGGACACTAAGATTTAGGTCTACGTCACAGAAATTAGGTTTGGGGGTTGGTTACGTGTAGGGAATGTATTAGCACTCCTACAGTGCCCTTTTGGTACCACATTGGATTTTGTTGCTTTTAATTACAAACTTGTGCTTTGATTTTGCCTAAAACATATTTATTCATTATTTTTTTTATTCTTTTATTTTGGTAAGATTTCTAGAAAGAAAGAAAAAAGGTTGCAATATTTACGTTGGAGGGATTTCCCCAACTTCTTCAATGCAATCCATAACGTAAGTATCTTGGGAAATACAACAATAGTTACTTTCATCAACCACTTACATTATGGCACTTGAAGGGATAGGAAACTAAAAACTAGGCTGGATTTCAGAGAAGGGTATTGGGCTTTAAAGTGAGGATACTGATCACATTATGTGAGTTACATCAATTTTTTCAATATAATTAATAACGTAATTCCCTCAAGATAGCCAGTTATAGTTACTTTCGTCAACTACATCAATGACCATCGTTGGGTTAATTAAGGACTTGAAGTTTAAGGACGTTTTAAAATGTGAATAATCTCCCTAAAATCCTTTATATCATTTTTTAGTAAAATTATGACTCTAAAATTTTTTGTATCCTTTTTAGTTTTTTTTATTTTATTATTTTATTTAAAAGAAATAGAATATCACGGCATGGGCCAAAGTCCATGCTGTGATTGTTGAATTCCAATCACGGCATCCTCCCCTCTTTCCTTTTTTTTTTTACTTATAATATATTTAAAAAGTGATACTAATAAATTTATGATACTTCCTTATTTAGCTTCCAATATTTTTTAAAAAATAATATAAAATTTGTTAGACTAAATGACATGACCAAAATAATTTTTTGCAGAATCAATGTTTTTTTACATTTTTTTGAAACAAAATAAAAAGACAAAAATAATACAGTTAAACTTTATATTCTTTTTCCAAAATTTTTGAAACTAGTATTAAAAATTTTCTTAAAAAATGCTTATTTCAACAGTATACTTCATTTTATTTTTCTAAAACATTTTTTTATTTTTAATTTATTTTAAAAAAAAAGAGTTATTGGTTGCACCACACCCCATGAAGGGTGCGGTGCACCCTTCTTCTTTTAGAAACTGTATCCGCAGGTGCAGTTTCGAAAGGTCTCAGAGCGCATGGCTCTAATTCTAGAGCCATGCATTCTTGCGGCCCCTGCGGTGGCCTCTACCATTGCTAGCCACCCAGGAGCGATGGTTCTTACCGTCGTCGTGTGGGCGATAATGCCACCTGACAGCAACAGTTTGTTGCTTAGCAAGGAACGCAAGCTCCAGATCTCACCAGAGTTGCCACTTCCTTCTACAGAGGATCCTGCCATCATAGGAGGTCAGAAAAGCAACGACTTCTACCATGTTTCGAGCCTCAGAGGCTCTAGCCAATATTCAATTAAAGCTCATAATAATGCAGCAAGATTATCCAAACAGAGATATGAATCGATAGGGGACAAAAGCTTGAAGAATAGAAGAGATATATCATCGAAGTGTCGAACTTTCCGTGGGTATCCGTCTTCGTGTATTACCTCTCTGTGTACCCCTCTTTCTTTCTTACTCGCTTTCAGTTTCTCCATCTTTCCTCGTCTCTGTTTTGTGAGTTCCTTCACTGCTCTCTATTGTGCTCTTTGTTTTTCTCCTTTTACTCTCTCGGATTTCTTTTTTTTTTTTTTTGGGTTCTCTCTAACTCTCTCAATAGCTCTGCTGATTTTTTCGTCCCCTTATCTATTTAAGATTCATGGCATTCCTCTCCCTTCCATCCAAAAAAATCCAGAGTGAGTCAATGATTTGGCCCAAGATACCTCCCATGACTCCTATCAACTTCCTTCTAGTAAGAAAATGCCGGGAGTGGTTAAATGATTTCTGACTCACATTCACTTCGTTGCTCTTGTTCTTTTCTCCTTCAAGCTGACATATTTTGATAGCTTGTCTTTTTGCCAATAATGGATGCATTATTGGCAAAGCCGTCAGCAGTTTCCTTTTTCATTTCTTTTTTCTTTTCTTTATTCATCTTTTTAATTTTATTATTATTATTATTATTTTAAAAGAATCATGCATGGGTTTATGTCAATTTTTCAAAGTTCGGACAAAATTGGGTGTCTACACTGATATACTAGGAAATGAAATTTTGTAGATTGTTCGAAATGTTGCTCCATGACCTTTAGGAGCTCTTGAGATGAAATCATAAGTGATTTAACTTTAGCACTCTTGACTCTTTTGGCTTGCATATTCAAGAAGGATTGCCCAAGTATCATAGAATCCTTGTCCAAGTTTTCCATTTATAAGATGTCATTGTTTGCTCTATTGTCTCTATTTGCATTTTTAAGTATAAACACCTTATGACTTACCCCTTTATCAAGCCTAGCTTCTTTCATTTTTTGAAGAAATTATGGATGTGACACCTTCAATATTTATTCAAAATATTTTCCATTTTCATGTATGGAAAGGATAGCTTAAAGCCATTCTTCATCACTATTAGAGTTTTACCAATTTTTTGAACCCATGTCTTGTCTTTTCAAGCAATACTTGCCTAATCGACATCCTTAGTGGCACTTAACACTTTTTGCTTTGCATGAGAATGCATTTTAGGAAATGAGGATAGTCTATGACACAAAGGGTACAAAATTGGGTACTTTGGTCTTTTAAAGGATAGATTAATTAGTGGGTTAACAACCTATTGCTCCAATTTGAATGGATTAAAGTGTCAAAAATTTTGGGATTAATACCTTTGAAGACCAGGTTCAATTCTTTTTAATGGGTTCTAGCCCTTTAGAAGAAGTTTTTTTTTGTAACTTTCTTCTTATTCTTTCCTTTCTTTAAAGATGGGTTATTTGAACATGGGTTTTATCCTTAATTGTCTCAATTTGAATTTTGATTCCCCATAAGTAGAAAAATGTTGAAAAGATTTTTTATAATTCATTTTCTTTTATTATCCAAGGTGACGCCTTAAGGGAATGCATATAATAATTACTCAATTCTTAGGAATCAAAAGTGTTTTGCTAAGTGTTCACTCTAATTTCTCTGAAGTGTTTGCACTTTGGACAAGTGTTTACTCTAATGACTTTCAAGTGTTTATACTCTCTAACATGTGTTTGCCCTCACAGATATTTCATTAGCTTGTTTTTATGCCCTCACATATATGGTTTCTAGCATCTAGTGTGTTGTTTGCATTGGACTTTATTATAACTTTATAATGTATATGAAGTATTTATTTTCATTTTAAATATTTAATGTTTTTATTTCAAATGTTTAATTTTATTTTGAAATATTATTTTAGGTAAAAATAATTTAGAAAAAATTTGAATAAATTTATCGATGGATATTGTCCCTCAGTAAAATTCTAAAAAAATTTATCAAGAGATTTATCTCCTAGAAAATTTTAATTTATTAATAAAAACTTTTTTATTAATTACTAAGAATTGTATCCCTCATTAGCTTTAAATTTTCTATATTATTGATGGATATATCCCTCAATAATATTAACAAATTTCTTGATACAAAAAAATAGCCTACAAAAAATTAAACAAATTGCCAATGGATTTTTTGTTTTATTAGTGAGTATTCCCTGGTAAATTTACCCAAAAAAATTTTTCATTTATTTTTATTTATGTAGATTTTACATTGGTCAGACCAAATTAGGCCCTACAATCTAAATCCCAAAAGCCTGTTTACTGTTTCAATTTTATAGAGACTTTACAATAAATAGGAGATGTGCAAGAAGTCATATCCTCTTAGCTTGATTGAGATTTGAAGTGGCATGGTTACAACAAATCAAAAGGTGGCTCCACCAATAGGAAACCAGATTGTCCTGGGAAAGCTAGGATGCAGTTTCAAGGACAATCTCAATTTTGCAAATGCAAAATATATGCCAAGTTAATAAGGCGGAAGTTGTCTTCACAATACGATGTCTTGCAGCAATTATGTTTGCCTCATATATAGTCCACTCATACTCCAACAGAAACACTGTTAAATTGATTGTAGTTTAATGGGTCCCCAGATGGAAAAGAGAACCCATTAAGACTGCCAGGAAAGAACAATTGCATTGATTTGTGGTTCACAGAAAACTGCCACAATGTCTTTGAAATATATCTGACTATAAGAATTCATAAATACGTTGTTGAATCTATATTAAACCAATTGATTTAATTCAGTTACTAATTTGATGAACTCCTAGAAATATATGAAGTGAATACCCATTCGATAAAGTGCGTCAAAAGTCATATTATTAAAGATCAAGCATGTGGAAATATGGAAGGTCTTTGTCTTGCTGAAGCATTGCTATTGGTTCCTCCACAATTTCTTTTAAATTCATTGGGTTTGATTCAACATCACATCATAAACCTGGGAATCCAGCAAGAAGCAGAAATGCTATTGTTTAGTGATTCAAAAACAAATTATTCTAAATAAGCATGTTAAGTTATAATATACAAAATAACCAAAATTTTCCTTTTAGCTTACTAGAAAGTAATTAGTCTTTAATTAAATATAAATAAATGATTTCATAAGTCTTTAAGATGAGGTGTATATTTTAAAACATATACAAGTCAAGTTTCATTTTAGTTTTTGATTTGTCCAAGATGAGAAGAACATTTATAAAAAACCAAATATATGGTGGACCGCCATAGTTATTAAATACTAGAATTTTTTATGCTAATTGTTCTTTTAAGTAATTCAATTTAACTTTAGTTGTTCTAAATATGTTGGAAACTATCTCCTAGCATACCTGTAGTGACCGAAGTGATTCAGCCAAAATTGATGTGCAAAACGACAAGCAGACCGATATACAATTAATGATGCATCAAATGTGGTTTACACAGTAGAAGGTAACTATTATATTCATAAATCATAACTAATTTATTATCTCTATTTTGTTTAAACTAGCAAATTAATTGTGACCAAGCTTTAGGAACAAAGAATAGAGAATGACAAATATATAAGCTTGCTAAGAGTAGGGAAGGAAAATAAAAAATTTGAATTAGGTGAAATATATTAAGAATGAAGAGAGAGAAGTCTAGGTAGTAGAGGGAGATATCAAATAAAGATGGAAGGATTATTTTTACAAGATTTTCAATGGTTGGTAGAAAACTTAAATAGGCATAAAAAGTTTAAATACTTGAGAGGAGGATCAAAACTTTGCTTTTTATTGTAGAATTCAAGATGTTGAGGTAAAGGAATCACTTAAGAAGATGGAATGGTAAAGATATTGGTTCTAATAACATATTTATTGAGATTTAAAAGTGCTTAGGAGAAAAAGGTATATTTTGGCTCACCAAGCTATTTAATGAAATACTGAGGTCCAAGAGGATGTTAAATAAATGCAGAAAGAGCACTTTGACACCTATTTACAAGAATCAAGGAGATATTTAGAGTGGTAGAAACTACTAAGGATCAAACTCATGAGCCATAGTATGAAACCTTAGGAAAGAATGATCGAGCACAAATAAATCAAGAGATGAATATATTAGAGAACTAATTTGGTTTTATGCCAAGAAGATCAACCATGGAGGCTCTTTATCTTTTTGAGTGGTTTGATGGAAAGGTACCAAAGTAAGGAGAGACTTGCACATTGCTTTCATTGACTTAGAAAAACCTTATAATAGAGAGATGTTCTATGGAAACCATTGAAAAAGAAAGGTTTTTGTATCGCTAATATCTACGCTATAAAGGATATGTATATGGGATAACGACAAACGTGGGAACTCATGGAGGTGTGATAAAAGACTTTCCCATAAATATTACCTTACATCAAAGGTCATCCTTAAGTTCTTACCTTTTCACCTTAGTTTTAGATGTACTTATTGGGCACATTTAAGAACTAGTTCAAAAATGCATACTTTTTGCTAATAATATAGTCTTAGTGAAAAGAAGACATTAATTCTAAAATGAATGTGTGGAGAGAGGCATTAGAATCAACGGTTTCTATTTAAGCAGGAGCAAGACACATTATATGGAGTGCAAGTTTTGCAAGAGGCAAGCTAATAATGATTTGGGGGTAAAGATTGGGGAACACATCATACCATAGGTGTCAAATTTTTGGTGTCTTAAATCGATTTTACAATGTGATGAAGAGATTGATCGAGATATTATACATAGACTACAACCTACAACTGGGTGATTGAATTGAAGAAATATTTTGCGAGTCATTTGTGATAAAAAGAAATATCTAACAAACCTAAAAGGAATTATCACCGAACCACTATAAGACTAGTTATGCTTTATGGTAATGAGTGTTACATTTTGAATCGCCAACAAAAACAAAAACTGAGGGTAGTAGAGGTGAGAATGTTGAGATAAATGAGTGTATATACAAAAATGATAAGATTCTAAATGATTATATTCGAGAGAAAGTTGATACTGCACCTATTAAGGAGAAAATGATAAAAACTTGGTTATAGTGGTTTGGGCATAAGCAGAAAAGACCAATAGAGGCTTTATTAATAAAAGTTGATCAAATGATTTTTATTCTAATGAAGAAGGGTAGAAAAAGATAAAAAATAACACTTGAAGAGATTATTAAAAGATATCTTTTAATAAATAGTATTTTTGAAAACTTGATTTTTGATAGAATTCAATAACGTCATTTAATTCATATAGCTGACCTCACCTAATTGAATAAGGCTTGGTGCGTTGTTGTTGTAGCATATTAATTGTTGGTATTTATGGCTGGTGTTTACCTTTTTGTAAGCAAACTCACTTGGCTGGCCACCACATTTCTGGTGATAAATTCCATCTTTATTATGGTGATTCTGTTATTCTAGTGCTACTTTGGTTAACCTCACCGTCAAGCTTCCCAATCATTCAATGCATTTCGTATTATCCCTTTTTCTTTTTCTGGCATGGATGGCTAAAGCTAAAATGACTGATCACAAGCACTAACGTTCAAGTAGTGTACACTGAGACGCATGCTAGGCTTTATTTATTTGCTGTTTACAAGCATGGCAAAGAGGATTTGAACTTGTGTCTTCTTGTAATACTATCTAAATTCCTTACCACTAGAACATACGTGATGGCTTTATTCTATGCATGTGCGTCAAATTTAATACTTTATCTAATCAAAACTGTGTTGGTTGTTGAAGACGTTTGAGTTTAATTTGAAATAATTATTGAAAACATGTGCAATTTCTACTTCTTTTCCAAATGTAAGAAAATCAGTTTATTACAAAATTAAGATTATGCTGTGATTATTGATTTCTTTATCATAAGCTTAGTATTTAATTATGACTAAAATTGTAAATTAAGGCATGAATAAGAATCTCTCTACTAAGTGTCACTGTAAATTTTTATTAGGGCTTGAGACATATGCCCTGACTTTGATAAGGGTTAATCTCTTCTCATTCTAAACTTTTGCTTTCAAAAGAGATTTAAGGTGTGGATGTGAATATGTAACATCTTTTTGTGAGATGTGCACCACAACTTGTCTCTGCTAAAGTTGAAACAAGAATCAAATCCCAGAAAGGTTGGGTAAGACAGAAATAGAAGTGGTTGCTTTTTGCCACAATTTATGGATTGAAAACGAGTGATTAGTAAATGTTCGGGGGCCACTGAACGCACAATTTATGCATGCTTCAAAATTTGGACTGCAATGCAATCCGCAGCTTATAGGACATTTTATGATTCCCCTCATCTACTTTTTCATACCATATATACATATAAATAAGAGGAAAAAGTTTGAAGAGAAAACCAATTTCTACCCTTAACGTAAACTATTTTTTTTTCCAAAATTTAGAAGAAAATAGAGGAAAAATATACTAAAACTGAAAATAATACTTTTATTTCAAGTTCCGCACATTCTTCTCATTTTGGTTTCTTTCAGTTAAAATTTATCAAAACAAATGTTGAAAAGTTATATTCTATAATCACACTTTTATGTTTCTTTTTATTCCCCCCCACAATTTATTCCCAAAGGCCGAATGTCTGTCTTTCTTTTAATTGTTTAATTTATTATTTCCCAGTAGAATTTTGATCCAAATTATCTAATACTCTCATCAAACATCAATTATTGAATTAGCTTGAGCTAACTTGCCTTTTTCTTTTGCCTTCCAAGAACTAATGATCTGGCTGGTAGAAATGCAACATAATATTGTAATTAGTTACATCTTTAACCTAGTTGTAGGAATTAGTCGTGAGTTGCTCTGCTGGGAACCTAAATGAAGAAAACATTGATTAGATTCTCAAACTCAGTTCACAACTAAGCAAGGTTAAGGCAATAGCACAATACTCAAATTAGCCTCTTCGTTGATATTATTATTGAAACGAAAGGAGCTAAGATTTGGGTCTTGCTATTTTTACCAACATAATTTTATTAAACTCATTTAAAATCAAAATCATTAAACATAATGGGTTGTAAAGACTGAATTGCAGAATTCACTAAATTTTACAGCAATCCTATATTAAGTGACAATTTAGTGCACTCACATCAAGTGGGAGTGCTTTCACGCATAAGATTTACACTAATCGAACTGAACAACTTGTAAAGTAACCGTTCCTTCAATTTACAATCCGAATTCCGTTTTGTTATTCGGTGATCTTCACATCTAAAATAGATGACTTGTGTATGTTTGGCATCAATTTTGTTTTGACTGCTGCCATGGTAATGAGGAGATCATGAAATAGTGCAGTGGCAAGGTAATTGTCATGGGTTGCCATGGCGCTCTGATCCCTCTCCAAAGTTCTCCATTTCACTGTTGATAGCTTCTTCATAGTAAAGAAAGAAGAGGAAAACGAGGACAAAATGATCAATTTGCATTTCACGTGTGAACTTGATTTTCGTCAACCAAAAATAAGCTTCTTGGCGCTGCCAAAAAAATCAGTTCTTTCACCCTTAAAATTGATTATAAGTTGCCATAACATATCCACATCTTTTTCACAGGGCTCTCTGGTTTCATATGACAACGGGCAACAGACCAATGAGTTTTTGTCAGTTTATGGCATTGGGTCTCGTACCCACGTACAGCGGCCTTAAACTTCTTTAATTTTCACTTGCCCACCTAGCCCACTTACCAAAAACGAAATGAAAGACCAACTAACGGATTGACTTAATGGCTTAGAGCGTGAAAAGTCAGTCTTTGCAAAATGGACACATGTTGAATGTCCCAAATTGTGAGGGCAAAGGCAAAATATCTCTCAGCTAACAAAGTCTGACATAATTAATAAATAATTAAATTTTTTAAATATATTATTTTAAATTTAATTTAAATTATATATATAAAAAAGATTTTATCAAAAAAAGATATATTTATTTTGATAATCCTTTCACTTTAAAAAAAATTAATCTCTACATACCGATAAAGACTTATCTTGAATTTACCTTAAAAAAAAGACAAAATATCTTTCTGTGAACACAAGAAAGTAAATTGTGTGTAGAAAACAAACAAGGGCAATTTGTTCCACAGTATTTTTTGGGCCAGCTGGAAGAAATTAAAGAGCATGCACCCAATCGCGTTCACCTCTAAAAGGTCAAATAATTACTGTGCCGGCGGCCCGCAGGGGCGCTGCTGATCTTGGTTTGGATATAAAAAGGAGCGAATTCATCAACCAGATGCAAGGATAGCAAGGCCAAAATAATACTGACTTCTGCTTAAAATAATTAGGGTTTTAGAGTCTTATTTTAATTTTTATTTATTATTTTCTTAAAATTTAAAATAACATTAATTTTTTAATTTTATCTTTATTAGAATTTTTAATTTTATTAAATATTAATTAAATTTATTTTTAAATTTTTAATTAAAAATTTTAAATATATAAAAATATTTAAAATTATTTAATTACTTTTTAAATTTTTGTGCATTATCCTAAATAAAAAATAATTTGAACGAAAAGGAATAACTCAAACAAGTTCAGACCACATGTCAATATTGCATTCGTCCCCGAATGCCTGTGTACTAGCATACGTGCATCATAAATGATAGAATTTTTTGTCTATGAGGAAACCACAAATATAAGCTAATCAAATAAAGGAGTAATGCTATTTCTATGTCGTTTCTTCATTACGTTCGCTACGTCTTCAAGGTGGCAATGGAGCAGTGGGAAATGGAGCAAAGCCAAATTGAAAATTTAAGCGCGACGAAAGCGACAATAAAACACTCAGCCTCTCTCACTCGCTCCCGCTCTCGCTCTCTCGCTTTCCAGCTCTCGGTCGCTGGCATCCTTTGTCGCCGCTCGTGCATCATCGGCTTAGCTTTCCCGGCTCTTTTGTAGCCGTCGCTGTACAGTTAGCCTGCAGACTTTGTCGCTCATTTTCCCTCGCACATCGGCTCACCTTTCCTGGCCTCTTCTCCGGCTTGTTTGTCGCCATCGCTATCCAGTGAGTCCTTCTGTTATCCATTGTAGTTCATGTCTTGCATGTTACATTTTAAATATGGCTTGTTACATTTTGGCTATTAGAGTGTTACAATTTAGTTATTGTACGTTACAATTTGACTATTGGAGTGTTACATTTTAGCTATGGCTGTTGCAATTCATGTCTTGCATGTTACATTTTAAATATGGCTTGTTAAATTTTGGCTATCGGAGTGTTACATTTTAGCTATTGCACGTAACAATTTGGCTATTGGAGTGTTACATTTTAGCTATGGCCGTTGTAGTTCATGTCTTGTATGTTACATTTTAAATATGGCTTGTTACATTTTGGCTATCGAAGTGTTACATTTTAGCTATTGCACATTACAATTTGGCTATTAGAGTGTTACATTTTAGCTATTGCACATTACAATTTGGCTATCGTAGGACAATGTGCGAACAAAGTGAGACCCTTAATTTAGTTGATGATAATGGAAGAAGTTGTGAAGAGGTTGGCACATTAACCCCTATAGAACGTAGTAGTCATGCAGCAAATGATGAAAATTAATCAAACCAGCTTATCGACCCACCTAAAAGAGGAATGGTATTTACATCAACAGATGAGGTGAAAGAATATTATAGAAAATATGCAAATCAAGTTGGGTTTGGAATAATAACGAGAACATCAATTAAGCATGGGGATGGTCAAATTCGTTATCTTTGTCTTGCATGCTCAAGGGAGGGTAAACAATCCAACAAACCATCAAAGAACGTGAGAAGCTGTCCCTCAATGAAACAAAAATGTGATGCAAAGATTACTGTCTCTTTATGTGATGGTGTCGGGTGGCAAATAAAGTATGCAGTCATTGATCATAATCATGCAGTTAGTCTAACCAAATCCAGACTTTTTAGAAGTCACAAGCACTTTGATATGCATGTGAAGAGAACTCTAGCGCTAAATGATGTAGCAGGGGTGCGAATGAACAAGACCTTCCAAACTCTCGTTGTTGAGGCAAGAAGTCATGAGAACATGACATTCTGTGAAAGGGACTGTCAAAATTACATTGAAAAAGTGTGAAGAGCCATAGGGAAGGACGGGGATGGCGATGCCCTTCATAAATATTTCTTGAGAATGCAGGAAGAAAATGATAAATTCTTCTATGTGATTGATTTAGATGAGACAATGCATTTAAGAAATGTGTTTTGGGCTGATGCAAGGAGTAGAGCTACGTACGAATACTTTGGTGTTACATTCGACACCACATATCTAACAAATCAATATGAAATGCCTTTTGCAGCATTTGTTGGTGTGAACCATCATGGAAATCCATACTTCTTGATGTGGGTTGCTATCTTGTGAAGACACAGAATCATTTGTGTGGTTGTTTCAATCTTGGTTGAAGTGCATGGCACTGTGTTTCACCGAAAAGAATCATTACTGATCAATGCAAGGCCATGCAAAATGCCATTGAGATTGTGTTTCCATCCACCCAGCACTGTTGGTGTCTATGGCACATTATGAAGAGGCTACCTCACAAGCTTGTTAGTTATGATGCTTACAAGTCCATTAGTCATAATTTGAAGAGTGTTATCTATGACTCATTAACTGGTAATCAATTTGAAGAGGATTGGACGAAGTTTGTGGAACAATTTGATCTTCAGGATAACGAATGGTTAACAGGGTTATTCCATGAGCAGACACGCTGGGTTCTTGCTTATCTAAGACGTAGCTTTTAGGCAGGTATGTCTACAACCCAGTGAAGTGAAAGTATGAATGCCTTTTTTGATGGGTACATAAATAAGCAAACTAGTTTGAGACAGTTTGTAATGCAATATGACAATGTATTGAGGGATAAGGCAGAGAAGGAGTTTGAAGCTGACTTTTGTTCATTCACTACTACCCTTCCTTGTGCAACTAAATCACCATTGGAGAGACAATTTCAATCAGCTTATATGCATTCCAAGTTCAAAGAGGTGAAAGTAGAATTTGTTGGAAAAGAGGATTGCAAACCGCAACTCACTAATATTGAAGGAGATATAAAACATTATGCTGTACTTGAATGTGATATTGTTAGGGATAAGCCAAAGTAAAAAACATTTCAAGTCACCTTTAATAGTGTGAACATTGATGTGAATTGCACATGTTTATTATTCCAATTTAGGGGAATTATTTGTAGGCATTTACTTGCAATACTTTGGCACGAGGAAATTGAGGAAGTGCCTTCAAAGTTTGTCTTGGATAGATGTAGGAAAAATATCAAAAGGAAGTATATGTTAATCAAAACAAGCTATGACATTAAGCAACTTAAACCTCAAATACAGTGGTGTGAGTTACTTTACAAGAAATTTGATGCTGTAGTTGAAGCCGCCGCTGAATCTGAGGATACCACAGCCTTTATTGTAGATTGTCTTGATCAGTTAAGGTCTGAAATTGGAAAAGTGTCCCCCAAATTGAGAAGGTCTGCTGAGGACAGAATGGCCACTCCTGTTGACAATGTTATTGAGACCATGAATGGTTCAAGTGATAAGGTCTTAAGCCCACATCGTGTTTGTCATAAAGGGTGACCAGGTTCTAAAAGATTGGTCTCAACATGGGAGAAAAATTGTAGAAGAAAAAGACAAAAAAAGAATGAATGCAATACAATAGTATGCCCATTAATTTGTGACTATATTTGTATTTTGTTAAATTTGTTTGCAACAATAGTAGGAAAAGATATTATGATTGAAACATAGTGGATAGTAATCAAGATGTGGTCATTCATTATTGAGTTCGTCTTATGCGATAGTGAATGGTGTCTTGCAGATATCGCACACGACAAATGAATCAAATGAAACAGTGGCAGCTTCAAGCAACCCATATTATGCAACAATTGCTAGTCAATCTTCTTTACAGGATGATATCTTATCTAATAGTGATGGCCTTTTATTGTCAAGTAATAGTTGTGTCTATCCTCAATTTGAAGAGTCCCACCAGAGTGGACCTCTTTTAGAGGATGTTTCATTCGAAGACTTGGACTTGCATTTGTAGGTATAATATTGAACATAAAACTTATTCCATGAAGTGTCCTTCTGTTTGCATTTATAGCCAAGTCATTTGCTAACTACTTTGAGTTGTTATATCTATTTTTTGGTAAATCATTTGATCATGATATCCTTTTGTGGAATTCTCCCTTAAGTATTTTTGAAATAGTATGTTTGTATACTACTTATTTTGGTAGAAGTTATGCCTTGTTTGTATACTACTTATTCAGGTTGGAGGTTGTGCTTTTGTTCATATTATACCTTGCATATGGCTATAATGAAGGTGGAAGCCTCTCATATTGAAGTTAAGGGAGAAGAAAGCTGGGAAGCTTGCTGGGATGAACAAGTTCACCAAGTGGCAAAATTTTAAGTATAACATTCAATAGCTATAATGTAACACCTGATTGTTAACATGTAACAGTCATTAGGTGAAACAGGATCATGCTGAGGAAAAATTGTATATGCAATTGTTGAATTGTAACATGTAAGTTTAAATGTAACATGGCAATAGATACAATGTAACGTGCAATTGATAGGTAAAATGTACCCACCATTCTGTCTTCTCCTTTTTTATCGTCATTTATGTTCTATCCATGCATGAAATATTAAAGTGTAACACGGCGATAGCTAAAGTATAACCTGGCAATTGCTAAAGTGCAATGTGCGATAGAGAAGTGTAACTACCGAGAGCTAAAGTGTAACCTTAAATAGAACATTAACTCTACCTAAGAAAATAGTATGATGCTCTAATGTGAGGTGTTTCCTTCAAATGGAACGCTTACTATGCATTAGGAAGTAGTTTTGATCAATTGCATCCGAATTGAAACATGCAAATTCTTACGCGTAACATGGCGATAGCTAAAGTGTAACCTAGCGATTGCTAGAGTGTAATGCGTGATACAAAAGTGTAACTTTAAATGGAACATTAACTCTGCCTAAGAAAATAGTATGATGCACTAATGTGAGGTGTTTCCTTCAAATGGAACGTTTACTATGCGTTAGAAAGTAGTTTTGATAAATTGCATCCAAATTGAAACATGCAACTTCTTACGGGTAACATAGCTAAAGTGTAACCTGGCGATTGCTAAAGTGTAACGTGCTATATAGAAGTGTAACTACCAATAGTTAAAGTATAACTTTTAATGGAATGTTAACTCTGCCTAAGAAAATAGTATGGTGTGCTAATGTGAGGTATTTCCTTCAAATGGACGTTTATTGTGCGTTAGGAAGTAGTTTTGATCAATTGCATCCGAATTGACACATGCAACTTCTTACGGGTTACATGGGGATCGCTAAAGTGTAACCTGCTAATTGCTAAAGTGTAACATGCGATACAAAAGTGTAACTAATGATAGCTAAAGTGTAACTTGTAATGGAATGTTAACTTTGCCTAAGAAAAAATAGTGTGATGTGCTAATACAAAATTTTTCCTTCAAATGGAAGGTTTACTATGCATTAGGAAGTAGTTTTGTTCAATTGCATCCGATTTGAAACATGCACATTCTTACGCGTGACATGGCAATAGCTAAAGTGTAACCTGGTGATAGATAAAGTGTAACGCGCGATACAAAAGTGTAACTACCGATAGTTAAAGTGTAACTTTTAATGGAACATTAACTCTACCTAAGAAAAAGGTATGATGCGCTAATGTGAGGTGTTTCCTTTAAATAGAACATTTACTGTGCTTCAGCAAGTAGTTTTGATCAATTGCATCTGAATTGAAACATGCAAATTCTTACGCGTAACATGGGGATAGCTAAAGTGTAACCTGGCAATTACTAAAGTGTAATGCGCGATACAAAAATGTAACTACCGATAGCTAAAGTATAACTTTCAATGGAATGTTAACTCTGCCTAAGAAAAAGGTATGATGCACTAATATGAGATGTTTCCTTCAAATGGAACATTTACTGTACATTAAGAAATAGTTTTGATTAATTGCATCCGAATTGAAACATGCAACTTCTTACGCAGAATATGGCGATAGTTAAAGTGTAACCTTGCGATACAAAAGTGTAACTACCGATAGTTTAAGTGTAACTTTTAATGGAACATTAACTTTGCCTAAGAAAACAGTATGATGCGCTAATGTGAGGTGTTTCCTTCAAATGGAATGTTTACTGTGCGCTAGGAAGTAGTTTTGATCAATTGCATCCGAATTGGCACATGCAACTTCTTACGGGTTACATGGCGATAGCTAAAGTGTAACCTGCCGATTGCTAGAGTGTAACAAGCGATACAAAACTGTAACTACCAATAGCTAAAATGTAACTTGTAACGGAACGTTAACTTTGCCTAAGAAAACAGAGTGATGCACTAATACAAAATTTTTCCTTCAAATGGAAGGTTTACTATGTGTTAGGAAGTAGTTTTGTTCAATTGCATCCGATTTGAAACATGCAAATTCTTACACGTAACATGGTGATAGCTAAAGTGTAACCTGGTGATAGATAAAGTGTAACGCTCGATACAAAAGTATAACTACCCATAGCTAAAGTGTAACTTTTAATGAAATGTTAACTCTGCTTAAGAAAAAGGTATGATGCGCTAATGTGAGGTGTTTCCTTCAAATAGAACGTTTACTATGCATTAGGAAGTAGTTTTGATAAATTGTATCAGAATTGAAACATGCAACTTCTTACGGGTAACATAGCTAAAGTGTAACCTGCCAATTGCTAAAGTATAACATGCGATACAAAAGTGTAACTACCAATAGCTAAAGTGTAACTTTTAATGTAACATTAACTTGCCTAAGAACATAGTATGATGCGTTAATGTGATATGTTTCCTTCAAATGGAACATTTTCTGTGCGTTAGGAAGTAGTTTTGATCAATTGCATCCGAATTGACACATGCAACTTCTTACGGGTTACATGGCGATTGCTAAAGTGTAACTTGCCGATTGCTAAAGTGTAACATGCAATACAAAAGTGTAACTACCAATAGCTAAAGTGTAACTTGTAATAGAACGTTAACTTTGCCTAAGAAAATAGTGTGATGCGCTAATACAAAATTTTTCCTTCCAATGGAAGGTTTACTATGTGTTAGGAAGTAGTTTTGTTCAATTGCATCTGATTTGAAACATGCAAATTCTTACGCATAACATGGTGATAGCTAAAGTGTAACCTAGCGATAGATAAAATGTAACGCGCGATACAAAAGTGTAACTACCAATAGCTAAAGTGTAACTTTTAATGGAACGTTAACTCTGCCTAAGAAAAAGGTATGATGCACTAATGTGAGGTGTTTCCTTCAAATGGAACGTTTACTGTGCATTAGGAAGTAGTTTTGATCAATTGCATCTGAATTGAAACATGTAACTTCTTACGTGGAACATGGCGATAGCTAAAGTGTAACCTTGCAATAGCTAAAGTGTAACGCGCGATACAAAAGTATAACTACCGATAGCTAAAGTGTAACTTTTAATGGAACATTAACCTTGCCTAAGAAAATAGTATGATGCGCTAATGTGAGGTGTTTCCTTCAAATGGAATGTTTACTGTGCATTATGAAGTAGTTTTGATCAATTGCATCCAAATTGACACATGCAATTTCTTACGGGTTACATGGCGATAGCTAAAGTGTAACCTGCCGATTGCTAGAGTGTAACATGCGATACAAAAGTGTAACTACCGATAGCTAAAGTGTAACTTATAATGGAACGTTAACTTTGCCTAAGAAAACAGTGTGATGCGCTAATACAAAATTTTTTCTTCAAATGGAAGGTTTACTATGTGTTAGGAAGTAGTTTTGTTCAGTTGCATCCGATTTGAAATATGCAAATTCTTACGTGTAACATGACAATAGCTAAAGTGTAACCTGGCGATAGATAAACTGTAACATGTGATACAATAGTGTAACTACCGATAGCTAAAGTGTGACTTTTAATGGAACATTAACTCTGCCTAAGAAAAAGGTATGATGCGTTAATGTGAGGTGTTTCCTTCAAATGGAATGTTTACTGTGCATTAGGAAGTAGTTTTGATCAATTGCATCCAAATTGAAACATGCAAATTCTTATGCGTAACATGGGGATAACTAAAGTGTAACCTAGCGATAGATAAAGTGTAACGCGCGATACAAAAGTGTAATTACCGATAGCTAAAATGTAACTTTAAATGGAACGTTAACTTTGCATAAGAAAAAAGTATGATGTGCTAATGTGAGGTGATTCCTTCAAATGGAAGGTTTACTATGCGTTAGGAAGTAGTTTTGATAAATTGCATCCGAATTGAAACATGCAACTTCTTATGTGTAACGTAGCTAAAGTGTAACCTTGCCATAGCTAAAGTGTAACGTGCGATACAAAAGTGTAACTACTAATAGCTAAAGTGTAACCTTGCCATAGCTAAAGTGTAACGTGCGATACAAAAGTGTAACTACTAATAGCTAAAGTGTAACTTTTAATGGAACATTAACTTTGCCTAAGAAAATAGTGTGATGCGCTAATACAAAATTTTTCCTTGAAATGGAAGGTTTACTATGCATTAGGAAGTAGTTTTGTTCAATTGCATCCGATTTGAAACATGCAAATTTTTACGCGTAACATGGCGATATCTAATGTGTAATCTGGCGATAGCCAAAGTGTAACGCGCAATACAAATGTGTAAATACCGATAGCTAAAGTGTAACTTTTAATGGAACATTAACTTTGCCTAAGAAAAAAGTATGATGCGCTAATGTGAGGTGTTTCCTTCAAATGGAATGTTTACTTTGCGTTAGGAAGTAGTTTTGATTAATTGCATCCAAATTGAAACATGCAACTTCTTACGTAGAACATGGCCATTGCTAAAGTGTAACCTGGTGATAGCTAAAGTATAACGCACGATACAAAAGTGTAACTACCGATAGCTAAAGTGTAACATTTAATGGAATGTTAACTTTGCCTAAGAAAACAGTATGATGTGTTAATGTGAGGTGTTTCCTTCAAATGCAACGTTTACTATGCGTTAGGAAGTAGTTTTGATCGACTGCATCCGAATTGAAATATGCAACTTCTTACGGGTAACATGGCCATAGCTAAAGTGTAACCTGCTGATTGCTAAAGTGTAACGTGTAATACAAAAGTGTGACTACTGATAGCTAAAGTGTGACTACTGATAGCTAAAGTGTATCTTTCATGCAAATAGATAAAGTCTAACACTCAATAGCTAAAATGTAACTTTCATGCAAATAGTGTCATGGTAAAGGATGTGTCTCCTCCGAATTGAATGTTTACTAGTCTATAGGAAGGAGTTTTGACCAATTGCGCCCAACCGTTATATTTCATCACTCGTGAAATTTTATGTGCAAAAGACGAATAGTCAATTTGTAACTCCAATCACATGCTTCAAATTGGTTAAGTATTCATTGAAAATTTTGTGCACAGATTAAGTGGACCAGAGCCAATTTGATATGACAGTATAGGAATAAACCATAAGCACAATTCTTTGTACAACTACGATCACATTTTTGAGTCTTTACAATGACAACCACATCCTATAATAGACAGGAAGGGGCTGTAATGTAGTTCTGATAACAGCAGCTCAAGTTGCATCAATTCATAACCTCATTTTCTCTTGCCTGTAAAATAGTTGATCAAACGTATTTGAATATTCACTTGACAAACATATCTTCTTATGACAAATTAAAAGCAGTGACAACATCTAAAATATGGAACACACTATTGAAAAACAAAATCTGACACAAGTGGTGGGAAAGTCAAGATGTCCGATAAATAGTACCTTATCTCTTTGCCTTCATTTGTTGTAGAATGGCTTCCCGCTGAACATTTTGTTTGTGACTAAATAAATCCCACAATAGTTTCTCCCTAAAGCCACTAATCTCATCCTGCATATACATTATCATGCATCATATCATTCGAACTTGTAATTGCTTATAAACTATACATAATAGTAATTAGAAGTCTCAATCGAACCTCCATAAACGAGGGCAAAGCTTGCCCACCCCATTCGTCCTTGCATTCGTCATACCAGTCCTTCATGGTTAGCAAGCAATGAATCCCACAGTTATAACTGAAAATTCATTAAAACAAGTATTACACTCCAATAAATTATTTGTCCATTTCAAACTGTACAGCTTAATTGCATTATCAGACTTACCTATTATGCTGTTGCGGCACATCTTGATAGATGATTTTCAAGTTGCACTTTTGCTTCCTCTTTAAGGAAAGCTTAGAAAACAGTCGTGAAAAACATTTCTCCTGCAAAACAAGTATGTGCAGTCCACAAAGTCATTGCATGTTGTGTGGCATCAGAAGAAAATGGGTACATGCAACTGACCCTACACATACAACAATTTTAAAGAAATAAACGAAATCTAACACATTACTAATGATTGCACACAACTGTCCCTTTCTTCATTCTCCTTACTTCGCAAGGAGTCTAGCACATATATAGTTTCTTGACTGAGGATCAAAGCACAGCAAAACCAATGCTCCTTATAAAGAACGGGGGCGAACACCTACGACATGATTCAAGCCAGTCAACTATCTACCTCTTACTAACAACAATTGTAAATGAAGTTATGAGAATATATCAACTTGCAATTGTAGCCTTCATAATCTCCTGTCTACCATCTAGGCCCAGAAGTTTGCATGCATCATCAACATCTCACTCTTCACGTGCATACAATATTTGGCCCTACAGACATTAGAGGTGTACCCACTTTAGAACGTATGGTAATAATCACACCGACGAGTTAATTGATGTTCATGAGTTATTATGGTGTCAAAAACGCATTTACCAGAAGGAATTGATCACATATATATTGGGTGATGAAGAAGTTGATCTACCATCCAACATCTCCCCACCATCATCATGACCTACAATTTATGAAAGTGAATATATGGAATAAAGTACTTAACTACAACAAAACAACGCTGAATACGGACTAAGATAAGCGAAATAGCAATACCATGTTGTTGATCCATCCCCTTGGGCCTAATGTCTGACAATCATCAAAAGAAAGGTGACAATCCAACATGCTAACAATCAGGCTATACTTTACATTAAATGATTGGCCAATCAAATATGTATGGTTACTAGAAACTCACGTTTGGGCATCCTGCTGGTTTCTTCTTTTTGTGCAAAAAACATAAAACTTATGTACATCCCCTTCCCAATGCACCCTCTTGGATGGTTTTTTTTCAAGATTTGGGCCAGACATTGTGGCTGCTGGAGGTATTTGTTTAACCTCCACAATCTCATCACCAGACTCATTCAAGGAGGGGACAATTTGTAAAGGTATGGTTGCCAAACACACTGTCTGGCCCAAAGCTAGATCGATGGGAATCAGCCATGCGTGCATATCACTAATCTTTTGTTTGGCACATTTGAGCTCAGTTGTGACTAAATTCTGATATGCTTCTTTAATCACCTACAAAGTAGAAGCAAATACACTGAATAGGTAACACGTACATCTTATTCCAAACAATATAAATAAATAAATGACCAACAACAGTTTGAGAACACCACATGCTGAAACACATCAATAGAGGGGATTTCCTTTTCCTCCTCGACTTCATTATTAGAATACAAAATTCCCTATAACACAAAGTGACACTTATTAGATGAGTGATATGGTAACAAAAGACAATTGTTTTAACACACTTGAGTTATATATACCTCTCGACTCTTCTTTTCTAGGATAAGACGAGCCTAGATTCGCTGATTCGTCCAATATTGCAATGGGCAATCCATCCCGTCACAATGTAATGAGCCGAGAAGGAACTTTTGTAAGAAAAATATCTACAATACAAAGTACAGGTATGTTATATGCAAAGACGACCAATATAAAAACAATAACATACAAAGTTATTGGCTTAACCACCACGTATCTTAAAAAATAACAAACATCTGCCAACCCACATCTTGCCCTTTGGGTTCTTATTCTTGGCTGTCTTAAATTTAATTGTTTCTTCTATCAAACTATTATATACAAATGCTACCCAGTTATAGTGAGCAGCATTTTCTATGTCCAAAACTGCTATTAACAACTTCTTTGATATCTTAGTACTAGAAGTTGGACATAACAGAATGCCCAACGTATAAAGGAGGAAGACACGAGTAAACATGCAGTCAGACCTCTTCCCACTAATAATCTGCTCTAAATCATTCCATTGCTTCACTTTTAACTCCTTCTCTTTCATTTTATTTAGCAGCTTCTCATCAGAGACAAATTGTGGGACTGGTTTTTCACCACGTGGAATGCCCAAAACCTCGCCCACCTCATTAGGGGTTATACAATAAAATATTCCTCTAAAGGACAACACCTTACTTCTAATATCAAATGCATTTAAAATCTTTAGACATATGTCATGATCGAGTGAATCACACCTAATCTGCAGCAATGAACCAAAGCCCATTCTATGAACAATATTACATTTTGAGTCATCCATTCCATGGATGACTCTTTTGTACTTTAATGGGGAGCACCTTGTGGAGATAGTCTCCTACAAAACAAATGTACACATCTTATATTAGTATTTGAATATTAGTGACCCGATGGTAAATTGTGTGATACACATAACAATTTTCACACCTTCTGAATTGGTGCTCCCTCCTCCATTCGTGCTTGGTGTCGAGCTTTGGCAGCTGCATTCTTATACCGTAGTTTATCCTCCTCTGATAAACTTTTCCAAAGATTCAGAATTTCTTAATTGGCCTATAAGGGATGAACTTTGTTAATCAAATGCTATAAGATGATGATTACATTCAGAAACTAAAATAACTCCTTAATCCTTACATCAATAATGCTTTGTTTTTTATCCGAGCTTTTGAAATATTCAACCCTATAAACATAATCAATGTTAGTGTCAACATAAGATGAGAGTTAAAGTGTAACAAACTAATAACTTCAAAAAAAAAAATACAAAATAACCTGAACATATGCCATGAACTGATATGTCGTTGGGTGCCTACGGTTCGCTTCAAGCTGATACCACTATCAACCCAATAGTAGGATAAAATATAACATCATTAGATAGTCCCACTTTCACAAACATAGATAGACAATCTAGGTAGGAACTATAAATTACAAATCTACATGCAATATTAAATATACCTAGGTTGAGGTTGTTCTTCTACTGGAGGAGTTCTAATTTGAGCTTCAACCGCTTGTTTAGCTACTTTTCCTTTACGTGCTTTCCTCTGATCCATGATAGTCAGTGAATTTGAATATGCCCTACAAGGCACAAATCAAATTCATTAAAATTAAAGCTAAATTGTAACATCACATAGTTAACAAGCAATACAAGATACAGTAGCAAGTAAACATATAAAACATACAACAAGACACGAGATCCAGCAAAGGAAAATAATTTCATCTTCTAAAAGGACACCAACTCACCAACCAAACATTAACAGTCATTGGAACACAGTCAAATCAGTCCAAGTAAAATTTAATATGTCAAAACTAAATCATATGACATATGATGTGATCAACGACACTCCACACCAAGTCAAAAAGTTGACTCACACATATTCTACTAAAGAAAATCACACCTTCATAGAAAATTCTGATACATATAAATTTAACTTTGCTTCCAATACATACAAAAAAAATGTCACCTCAAAAACTATTCCTCAGCATAAGAATAAATTTTCATGTTAGATAGGAATGGATTCGCAGTCATAAATAATCAAGATATCATTCATGACAACAACTCTCCTCATACTAATTTACTATAGCAGTTACATTGACAAAAAATGCAAAGCAAACACTATGATGACACCCCTGCAAAACAAAATCATGCAAACCATTAGCCGCTCAACATTCTGTAGTCTTGATCATGAACAGGATAATAGTTGACAGTAGAAGTTAATAGGTAATAGCATAATCTCACTGAAATTGAAGACCAAATAATAAAAGGAGATAATGTGGTACCAAACACGCTTGTAGCAATGTGAATCTATGGCAAAAGTTTCATGTATATTAATAGACACATTGGTTTGAATGGTGAAGCTAGATATTATATTACCTTTGTTTCAAACACTATTTGGTTTGAAGATATTAAATTAGCTTGCGTCAGAGATGAATCAGGTTTGATGGACTTTACGACTAAAAAACTTTTACGGCCTTCACACCTAAACCAAAATGCGGCACAAAACCCACATATAATCTAGTGAACGAAGGAAACCAACCACTTACCTTTGGATAAAATGACCAAACACTGCCAGATAACCACCGAGAAAGGAAACTGACCCACCAACAGAGAACGATGAGCAACTGAGACCAAGAAAGGGAACCCACACAGCACCGGACACTGTCCGAGAGAGACCAACAGAGGGCCGGAACACAACCGAGAAGTGAGACATAGAAAAGTAAGCGACGAGCGAGGTGCAGACACTGGAGAGACTAAGAGTAAGAGGCCTAAAATTCAAATGAAAATGAGGCATAGTGGCTGCTCGTTTCTCTTTTTCAATTCCCAGGGGACGAAGGAAGCTTCCGTTGCACGCTTCACTCGATTGCCCGCTGCTTGGATGCCACATTAGCAACATGCATGTTATGAAGGATCAGCTGTATTAAAGATGCTAGTTATTAATATTAACAAAGTTTTAGAAAGAATGATCAAAGTCAATGTAAACTTTGATTCAATTTTAGATACCGAAGGATAACCACTCAATATCACAAAGTGTAACAAATAAATAAAAATAATCATTCTCAATAATTGATATTATGAGTTGACATTACAGATTAGTAATATCTTTTTCTTAGGCAAAGAAAACGTTCCATTAAAAGTTACACTTTAGCCGTCCGTAGTTACACTTTTGTATAATACGTTACACTTTACAAATCGCCAGGTTACACTTTAGCTATGTTACCTGTAAGAAGTTGCATGTTTCAATTCAGATGCAATTGATCAAAACTACTTCCTAACGCATAGTAAATGTTCCATTTGAAGGAAACACCTCACATTAGTGCATCATACTTTTTTCTTATGCAAAGTTAATGTTCCATTAAAAGTTACACTTTAACTATCGGTAGTTACACTTCTGTATCACACGTTACACTTTGGCTATCGTCAGGTTACACTTTAGCTATCACCATGTTATGCGCAAGAATTTGCACATTTCAAATCGGATGCAATTGAACAAAACTACTTCCTAACGCATAGTAAACCTTCCATTTGAAGGAAAAATTTTGTATTAGCGCATCACACTGTTTTCTTAGGCAAAGTTAATGTTCTATTAAAAGTTATACTTTAGCTATCGGTAGTTACACTTTCATATCGCATGTTACACTTTAGCAATCAACAGGTTGCACTTTAGCTATCGTCATGTAACCCGTAGGAAGTTGCATGTGTCAATTCGGATGCAATTGATCAAAACTACTTCCTAACGCATAGTAAACGTTCCATTTGAAGGAAACACCTCACATTAGAGCATCATACTATTTTCTTAGTCAAAGTTAACGTTCCATTAAAAGTTACACTTTAGCTATCGGTAGTTACACTTTAGCTATCGATAAGTTACACTTTAGCTATGTTACCTGTAAGAAGTTGCATGTTTCAATTCGGATGCAATTGATCAAAACTACTTTCTAACGCATAGTAAACATTCCATTTGAAGGAAACATCTCACATTAGCGCATCATACTTTTTTCTTAGGCAAAGTTAGCGTTCCATTAAAAGTTACACTTTAGCTATCGGTAGTTACACTTTTGTATCGCGCGTTACACTTTGGCTATCGCAAGGTTACACTTTAGCTATCGCCATGTTATGCGTAAGAATTTGCATGTTTCAATTCGGATGCAATTGATCAAAACTATTTCCTAACGCACAGTAAACGTTCCATTTGAAGGAAACACCTCACATTAGTGCATCATACTTTTTTCTTAGGCAAAGTAAACGTTCCATTAAAAGTTACACTTTAGCTATCCGTAGGTTACACTTTTGTATCGCGTTTTACACTTTAACTATCGCAAGGTTACACTTTAGCTATCACCATGTTACATGTAAGAATTTGCATGTTTCAATTCAAATGCAATTGATCAAAACTACTTCCTAACGCATAGTAAACGTTCCATTTGAAGGAAACACCTCACATTAGTGCATCATACTTTTTTCTTAGGCAAAGTTAACATTCCTTTAAAAGTTACACTTTAACTATTGGTAGTTACACTTTTGTATCGCGCGTTACACTTTAGCTATCTTTAGGTTACACTTTAGTTATCACCATGTTACGCGTAAGAATTTGCATGTTTCAATTCAGATGCAATTGATCAAAACTACTTCCTAACGCACAATAAACATTCCATTTGAAGGAAATACCTCACATTAGCGCATCATACTTTTTTCGTAGACAAAGTTAACGTTCCATTTAAAAAGTTACACTTTAGCTATCGATAGTTACACTTTTGTATCGTGCGTTACACTTTGCTATCGCAAGGTTACACTTTAGCTATTACCATGTTACGCTTAAAAATTTGCATATTTCAATTTGAATGCAATTCATCAAAACTACTTCCTAACGCACAGTAAATGTTCCATTTGAAGGAAACACTTCACATTAGCGCATCATACTTTTTTCGTAGGCAAAGTTAACGTTCCATTAAAAGTTACACTTTAGCTCTCAGTAGTTACACTTTTGTATCGCGCATTACACTTTAGCAATTGCTAGTTTACACTTTAGCTATGTTACCCGTAAGAAGTTGCATGTTTCAATTTAGATGTAATTGATCAAAACTACTTCCTAACGCATAGTAAACGTTCCATTTGAAGGAAACACCTCATATTAGAGCATCATACTATTTTCTTAGGCAAAGTAAACGTTCCATTAAAAGTTACACTTTAGCTATCCGTAGGTTACACTTTTGTATCGCGGGTTACACTTTAGAAATCGCCAGGTTACACTTTAGCTATCACCATTTATCACAGGTTACACTTTAGCTATGCATGGTTCCATTTATCACATGTTTATTAAGAAAAGAAACGAAGGATCAGCTGTCGCAACTTAGCACTCTAATGAAAATTAAGGGAAAAGATAAGGAAGTGTAACACATTTATGTGTGAGAATTGGACAACCAAAAACAGGTTAATGGCAATGCATATTCATATAAAGAAAAAGTTTAAAAACATATTTACAACTTAAAAGTACCACCGCAACTTTGGGGCACTGTATAGGACTTCATGATCAATAATACAGACCTCAAACTCAATAGTAACTCATCTTTGAACCAGAGTGTGACCGACAGAGTGAACTGACACAGTATTATAGGATGAGGTTCGAAATAAAAATGAACAAGAGTCGTTCTTCCTTTTTCTTCGAGCTGTGCTCTGTTGATTTTTTTTTTTAAATTTTGCCCACCCCATGAAATAGTTTACAGAAGGAGGACTGACTGGACAGTGACGGTGACGAAAGAGCCGAGAAAACTGAGCCGATGATGCGTGAGTGGCAACAAAGGATGCCAGCGACCAAGAGCTGGAGAGCGAGAAAGCGAGAGCGTGAGAGCGGGAGCGAGTGAGAGAGACTGGGTGTTTTATTGTCGCTTTCATCGCACTTAAATTTTGAATTTGGCTTTGCTCCATTTCCTGCTGCTCCATTGCCACGTCGGATGCCACGTCAGAGGCGTAGCAAACATAGCGAAGAAATGATGTAGAAATAGCATTACTCCAAATAAAGATGCCTGTATATCATGCAATTGTTCATTTTAAACTTTTTCCCTATTTTTGTGCTTTCTACTTTCTAGACCTATCTTGTAAAGAGTTCTAAAATAGCTCTATGCTTGCAACAAACTGATATTTGACAAAAATCTTATTTTAATTCCTTATAGATTAAGGTTTTTTTATTTTAGTCCTTTACTCTCAAAAGTTCTTAATCAGGTCCTTTCATTAATGAACCATTAACGATGTTAAATTATGTACTTATACGGCATGTTATCGCTAACATAGTATGTTTATTTAGTTGACATGGCATGTTGACTTAACTCCCAAACTAGTTGACATGTCAATAAGGTTGCCACAAAAGCATTATGACGTGGCAACCACATAGTAACTCTATTTGTAAATGATTAAAGTAGAAGTAATTCTATTTGTAAGAAACTTAAATAAAAGTAACTCCAATTGTAAGATATCAAAATAGAAGTAACCCTACTTGTAAGAAACCAAAATAAAAGTAACTCCATCTATAAGAAATGAAAATAGAAATTACTTTCTAAGCATTAAATCAAACTAAAAAAGAATTAAAAATTGTAAAACCTTATACCACAAACCCTAAACTATGAAACTCTAAACCCTAAACTTAAACCACAAAAATCTCAAACCTTAAATTGTGAAACCCTAAACCCATAACATAAATTGCAAAAGCCCAAACTATTTATAAACCTTGAAATCCCAAATTCTAAATTGCATATAAAACCTCAAATCCCAAATCCTAAATCAAGAAACTCTAAACCCTAAACTACAAAAACTTAAATTCTAAATCATGAGACCCCAAAACCTAAACTTGAAACCTCACCTTGAAACTCTAAACCCTAAAATATAAAATCCTAAATTCTAAATCATGAGACTCTAAACCCAAAACTATGAAACTTCAAACCCTAAACCCAAACCCTAAAGTTTGTGGTTTAGGGTTCGGGGTTTTATAATGTAGGTTTAAAGTTTTAGATATCATAATTTTTTATATTCTTTTAGTTTGCTTTTATGCTAACAAAGTAATTTCTATTTTAATTCCTTACAATTAAGATAACATGTCACGTCAGCCAAGTTAGCATGTTACGTCAATCATAACATGTCATATCAGCATGTCACTTAATATCATTAACTATTCACTAATGGAGGGACTTAATTAATTGTTATTTGAATATATGAAGAACTAGTTTAAAAACTTTTGAGAGTAAAAAATTAAAACAGAAGAACCCCATCTATGAAATACCAAAATAAAATTTTAGTCTTGATATTTCTATATTTAAAACAAAATGGCTTCGGCTTTGGTTTTGGCCACATTCTAATTATCTTGAGCTTGAGAAAGCTAACTACAAAACGCATGCATCTGCAGCTTTCAATGATTTTATTTTGACCTGACCAATATAGTTGACACACGACATTATTTTGCATATTTTTGTCCAAAAGTGATGCATTCTAATCTGTAAAGATCAACAAAATTAGTTGAGTAACCAGACATCTGTGCCTGTCATATTTTGCGTAAAATGTGTTGTATAAATGATAATTATTTGAAAAGGTTAATAGATTTTTTTACTACTTAATTAATTTTGCTGTTATGTTAGAATGTTATTTATATCTTCAAACAGCCATATACCTTATAACACCCGTTATGCTATTAACTCTTCCTTTGTATATTTTAATAGCTATGATTATGATTATCATTCTCATTGAATTCATTGACCATATGCTGCACGGACAAATACTTTTTATATTTATGATTCTAACGTTTTCAAGTTATCATTTATTTGGTTTCTCTTCAACGGCTCTTTGCTCTTTGTTTTCATTGTTTTCATAACAGCCACATTAACAACTATTTTATTTCTTTAATTCATTTGTTTTCATTCAATAGTCATAGTTATAATCAAAACGGCTTTTTCATATTAACATCCTTACATTTATTTCTTATAAGCACCCCAACTCATTCTTATGCTTTAATTCTACCAACAACTAGCTCTTTTCTTATAAGTAGCATATTTGGTCTTATGGAAAAAGCAAGATTTAAACTATTTCTTTTCTATTTATTGGATTACTATTCAGATATATTTTATTATATTTGCTGATCTTATTTAGTGCACACAATTAAAAAATTTATTGAATTTTAGAAAATTATCTCATTGGAGATCTTTACATTTTAGAGGTAGCAAAATAATCATTCAAAATAAGTATTTCTACAACATACTTCAAATTATAAACCTAGAATCCACCTGCTTTACCAACAAAAATTTTGTTGTCAAAAGGCTCATAACTTAAAATTGGCCTTTGAATTAGATCACCTCGAGTGTATAGAGTACGGCGTTTCGATCTCGTGGATTTTATTTGCTATTATGCTTTATTATTTAATACGGAAATCTTGTCTTCTGGGCATTCCCAACAAAATCTTCCCATATCTCCTCTTTCTTATGGGTTGAAATTCCCCTCTTTTTTGGCATGGTAGTGAACACCGTACTTCGCCAGTTACACTAATTCAAAAGAGAAAAGGAAGTTTCCGTCTGATTCCGGTGACTAAATGCTCATGGGTCCCTCAACATTCAGATAAGAACAGATTTTAAAAATTTAGCTTCCCATTATTGAGACAGTACTGATTTGGTTTCTGTGGGCAAATCAAGATGATGGGGACTTGTAGTTTGTATAGGTTTTCTCCAATTGATTATGTAAGTGTCTCTCAATGAGTTTTTTCAATTTTCATTTATTGTATGCTCTGTCGGAGTCTATGATTTTTCCACCATTTTGGTGTATACATAACTCTGGACAGGAGTTGCCTGTAGTCAGGACTCAGGGCAGTTCTGTAATGCTAGCATTAACAAGTAACCAGTTGGTTGCTGCTTCAGCTGAACCACTCGAACCAATCAAAATTAACTAGCTCTCCGTTGAGTTTGGTTCGGTGTAGTAAAATATGTATTGTGTTTGGCTGGGTTTTGGCCATAATCTGCCCAACTGTTGAACACCTTTACATGAAATAGTGCTTAGACAATGTAATTTGCCTTTGGGTTGCCAAGGTGTTCTAATCTCTCCCCAAAGTTTTCCATTGATTCACTGTTCATAGCTTCTCAGTGGCAAAGAAGAAAAAAATAGGGCAACATGATGAATTTGAGGTTCTTGACGCTGCCCAAAAAATTGATTCTATCACCCTTCAAATTGATTATCAGTTTCTATAACATATCTACGTCTTTGTCACTGGGCTCTGGGCTTTCATTTCCCTACAGGCAGTAGACAAGTGAATTTTTGTCAGTTTCTGCCATTATAGGGTCCCGTTGCCGTCAACTTCTTTAATTTTTCAAATTGAAAGGACAAATGTTGAATATTCCAAATTCAAAAGGCGAAACAACCACATGTTGGCAATTATTGAGCACGGGTTTGGATTCTTAAAAATATAAAAATAACTATGATAAATATAAAATTAAGATATAAAAAATAAATTTATAAGTTATATTTAAATGTAAAATTAAAAAAATTATTAAGGTTAAAGAAAATACGGGAGATCTAAATTCATTGGACACAAAACATGACAAGAAAATCCAGCTCTTCTCCATTAGCCGCATTAGATTCCCAAACAAAAATCCAAAAAATTCAGAGAGAAGGAGTCCCATTTCTGCTTCTTCGTGAAACCAACAAATGAAGATATTTGGAACTTTTAACAATGCTACATAGAATACAATTTATACTGTTTTTAGAATGCTTACGTTGATTTTTAATCCAATTTGTGCACGTTTAAGTGAATCACAAAATTATATCTTGGTTAAAATCTGATGTCGACTTCATCAAGCCATTAGCTTCAGACTTTCGAGTACCCAGCAA
This sequence comes from Dicorynia guianensis, assembly GCA_037013595.1. Classification (NCBI taxonomy): domain Eukaryota; kingdom Viridiplantae; phylum Streptophyta; class Magnoliopsida; order Fabales; family Fabaceae; genus Dicorynia; species Dicorynia guianensis. Next base: position 7,137,724 of record JASUAB010000010.1, read on the forward strand.
TTCACTTGTTTGTTTTCCTGCCAAGGCAATGCTTATGGACAATTTCAAAATAGAGCAAAAAAATAATAAAAGGAAGGCAATGCTTATATACTTGTGATGTGAACAGATGGAAACGGTTGAACTTAGCTTTTCAACATTTTCTACTGCAGCCACAGGAGCTGCTATAAATTTTGACAACCACAGAAATGACGCTATATTTATATAAAGTCTACAGTCTGCATATTTACTAATGCAGTCCAACCACGTGTTGACATCACATGGAACCTCCAAAAAAAAGGCAACCTTGAAATTACGACGAAAAGCAATTTAGGGTGCGTTTTCACGTGGAAACGATAGTTTTGACCTTTTATGTCGATAATGGAATATAGATAACCCCTACGATTTACACTCAAAATACATGTGGGAAATTGTCTGCCGTCATCTACGACTAGGCATTAGGCTGCAGCACTATAAGACAATTTGGTGTAATGAAGAGACACATTTTTATACAAATATCATATATTTATTAATAAAAATTTTTTATGAAAATTTTATTAAATAATTTATCTCTTAATAATACTAAAATTTCTTATAATATAAGCTTACGTTAATGTGATGTTATTGTTTAGATCAATTGATGCAGTGAAGACTTTGGGATCCATTTGAATTATCAAAAGGAAAACAAGTAAACAGCGTTGGGGGAGACAGTACGATACATTCATCCAACAACTCCAAGCTGCAGGTCAGTGATGTTACTCACATTTTACTTTATTTTATTTTATTGGAAGCCAGCTGGAAGACAGACCATACTCTTATTTTTTTTACTGCAAATTAATGTTCAAATTGTTGCCATACTTGCATGTGCTTTAATTTGGATATAAATAGCGTTGGGGGAGATAGAGTACATCCATCCAACAACTCCAAGCTGCAGGGCAAGTCGGAAACAAGTGAAGTAACTTCAACAAGTTGGTAGAATATATTATCTTGGTAATCCTTCTCAAATAAGAGTTTCATTTCTGAATTATCATCTTCATCATCATTACATGTTTCGTGTGTTGCTCTATTTCCATGTCCCCTCTTGAATATAAACGGTTATGCTTACTACTCAAATGTAATTTTATGAATTTTGATCTTCTAAAATAATGAGTATAAATAATTATTGTTTAAAAAATTAATTCAAAAAATTATTATAAAATTTAATAAATAAATAATAGTTTATGAATTTGAAATAATTTTTTATTATTAATTTTTTTATTAATAATTATCTATTTATTTTTTATTTAATAAGATACATTCTTCACTTTAAAATATCTCAATCTAAGTTTATAATTAATTAAACCATGCAATATAATTAAGTACTATTGCCCAAGGAGTTGGCTTAGCAGTAAAAATTAAAAGTTCACCTCCTACAAAGTTTGAGCTCAAACCCGACCCCTATTGCCTTGTGGACTTATGTAGGTACCATGGGGATCGATTATTTCTTCCATGCACGTACATATATATAGTAGTGATCTAATTAAATTGGGTTTACAATAGGCGTCATGGAGGATCAGCAGATGCGGCAGGCTCCGGTGGAATCCATAGAGATGGAATCGCAAGCTCAGAAAACTGTCAAAACCCAACTTGAATCCGTCAGTCCGTCCGAACGAATATTAATTGACGCATGTAAAATTAGGGCAGAATTTCTGGAAAGTGGAGAGGCCAAGAGCGAAGATCGTTATGATGAACTTGAACTAAAGGAGAGCTTAGCCGATATAGCACTCATCCCACAAAGCCTTATTTTACCAGATGAGCACTACGAGGATCAGTCGCAATTGGTTACCGTTCAAGAACCCAGCGAAACTCGAGAGGAAGAAATTCAAGTATGGGGCCTCAGTTCTGAAGTGGAAGAACATGGCGAAGATAAGGATTTGAATTTACTAAAGGCTGCTTATTTATTAATGGAAGGCGATATTAGTGGTCACGATTATTACCTTGCAAAAGCTTCGAAGGAGAGGGAGCTCATCAATATGGATAATGCAATTTATAAGCAAAAAGGCCATATGGACAACACGATGCTACATATAGCAGCTTCTTTTGCCAATGATATGGAGGTGGAAAAGGTCGCTCGACAGCACCACAACCTTGTAACGGCCAAGAATTCAAAAGGTGATACCCCATTACATTTTGCTGCAAAAGCTGGTCATATCACCACACTTAAAAGCTTGTTAGCCGCTCGGCTTCCTACTAGTTTACCGCCACCTCCATTTTCTGAGAATCTGAGTGAAATCCTTGCAAAAAATGAGAGCGGAAATAGTTTCTTCCACGAGGCCTTATCCCATCGCCACACTGGTGTTATGAATATGCCACTTTATGATGACGAAGAATACAGGATTTACAAGGAGGTGCTTGAGCTTGCTGCCTTATTTCAGACCAATAGAGAACAGAAATCGGGTTTGTACTTGGCAATTGAGGCTGGCGACAAGCAAGTTGTTGAGCATGCACTGGCCATATTGATTAAGAGGGACTCGCTGCTGAACCAATATACTGAGCGAGACCCGAAAATGGCCGAACTCATTCCGAGCACACCCAATCATGTTCCACCAGGAAAATCACCCATGCTTGCCGCAATCATCAAGAAGGATCTGGGTAATTGCTCTTACCCAACTTTAAATTGCCTTTTTCTTCATTTTTTTTGTTTTTTTGTTATTCATTGACTGACGTTGTACGTACAATAAAACTAGTCTTAATTTACACAAATGCATAACAATTATACGCTTTTATCCCATGTCGATGATCTTAGAAAAATTTTATTAATCCAAGATTATTTTTTGTTTTATTGACATATTTTAAAATTTAATATAAAACATACAGCTCAAATATAAGAAAATATCAACTATGTGATGAAAGACTTATAAGTATCCAAATTTTCTAACTATATTGCATCAAGATCAACGTGACCAAAACTTGTAATTCAATGGTTTGATGATGAAAATCATATCTACACTGTGTACAAAAATAAGATGGCAAAAACATTTCCCTAATTTATTAATAATATTTTTCTTGAAACTTTTGTTTACTAGAGTATTTCTGATTTTAAATTTTATATTATTTCCAAGTTCACAATGAAATCCTTTTCCTATCAAAAATTAAACCTTTCTTTTATAGAATTTAAATTATTAAACGATCATTGTATTAGAATTTTGTATCTTAATATTAGTATCAAATTTTAACTATTAGAAGTTAAATTGTTTTTGCAAATTTTTTGACCATCTTCAGTTTTACTCTTTCAAAGTAGTGAAAATTTAATTATTCAAAATGATCAAATTCAAATTTGTATTATATCAATGTTAAAACTTGTTAAAGATATAAAATAAATTTTGGGTCACTTAATAGTTTAAACTTTTAAAAAAATTATATTTTTATATGATATCAGAATTTTTATAATTAAGTGATTAAGAGTTTAATTCTTATGCTTTCACTTAACTTCTTAAACTTTTAGAAGAGTTAGTTTCTGATAAAACTCTCATCCACTGTATGTTTCTTAATTAGTTTTTTTCACTGAAAACCAGTCTATTTACAAAGCTATTATATTTAGTTATATAGTTCTTTCGTTAGAGTCAATTGTTCCTAATCCTATGTAACTAGCACATGTGCAATTATTTATATTTATTGACTTAATGATTTTTCTCCAACCTGTTCATCTTATATACTATAACGTGTTTCAACTTTCAATGATAGAAATGCGAACATATTTTACATATATAACATGTGAGTTTTATACAGAAGTCAACCTTTACGGAACTTCAGAGTTTTTTATTGCTACATACATCTTAAGATTTTTATCTTCATTTTAAACACTAAGTTAATCAATGAAATTAATTAAAAATGAACTTAACCAATGGGAACTCAAGACTCTTCGAGAGATCTACCTCTCCAAGAAGTTGTCCAATTGAAAATAGTGTTTTGTCTTTTTAGTGACAAATTTTTTCTTACGTAATTTAAATGCTTTTAGTTGATTTTATATTGAACAAGCGAAAACTGGGCTCTTAATTAAATTCTTGTATCATATGCCAGAAATCTTAAAAATCATACTAAAGGAGAAGCCAGAATGGATCCATTTAAAGGATAAAGAAGGGAGGACTCCTCTCCATTATGCTGCTTATATAGGTTACCTTGATGGTGTTCTTTGCTTACTGGAAAAATGTCCTACCTGCGCCCTTGACCAAGACAAGAGTGGCTTCTTCCCTGTTCATATGGCGTCTCATGGAGGTCATCTTAAAATAGTTAAGCACCTGGTAAAAGGTTGTGTAGATGCCACAGAGATGCTCAACAAGAAGGGCCAAAATATTTTTCACATTGCGGCTCAAAGTGGAAAGCTTAATGTGGTAAAGTACATCCTCGGAGATGCTAAACTTCAGAAAATGATAAATGAGAAGGATGGTGATGGAAATACTGCCTTGCACTTGGCCACCATTCAATGCCATTCCAGGATTGTCCATACCTTAACGTGGACCAACGAAGTGGTGGATTTGAATTTGGTCAACAACAAGAATCAAACAGCTCTAGACCTTGTTATCCAAGACATTGCTAGCAGAAAATATGATCCGACCCTTAAACAGGCAAGTAGTTTTATATCTGCTTGAATAATTTGAAAATTTAAGTGACTTAGTTATTTTCTTATCACTTTAGCTGAAAAATGTAAAAAATGTACTATTTCTGAGTAGCTGAACTTTTAGCTAGTAGATCGTAGTAATTCTCTGGTTCCCGTTTCTATATTTAATTTTTTAAATTAAACATATAACAATGTGAATGACAGAGCCAAAAGTAGAAAGAAGAGTTCACACTTTCCTCATGACATAAAGAGTAATGCTAGCTAGTAATATAATTCTGAAGCCACAAGAATCAACTCTATGTTTTTACATTCTTTTCAACTTGTGAAACAAGCTTCTCGTCAAATTATAAATTAATTTGTGGCATATTTGGCAGATTTAATCATTTGCAACTTAACTTTCTGTGTTATCATTTCATTAAAAAAATGTGATAATTGTGACATCATAATTAAGGTAGGGCTATGGTATCCTGCAATATAATTAGCATATAAATTTTCTGATGAGGTGTCTACTTTTGCATCACTAATTAAAATGTCTCAAATATTTTCATGGTATAAATTTAAATATCTCACGAGGATATTGGTATGGTGTTATTACAACTTTGCTCATTCACAAGTAAGTTGATTTCTCTCTCCCCCTTCAAACCTCCCTCCCCCCAAAAAAACAAAATAAAAAAAAGTAAAGATCAGTAGTCAAAATTACAATCTTTGGAGCTATGTGTGGAGCTTCATCATATTATTAAGTTTTTAAGAGATGTGTCTTTTTGAATGAATATATATATATATATATATGTTTGTTTTATAAAAGCAATAATTAACAAATATTTGCGTTTGCAGGACTTAATATGGATTGCATTAAAATCTGCTGGTGCACGACAAGCCAATTCAGCTCGAGACATTATGGAAGTGTCTCCCCTAGATAAAGTCAGTCAAAAGAAGAACAAAGATCCCAAGTATGAAGAAATGGAGCATTTTAGAGACACATACAACACTCTTTTAACAGTTTCGACCCTTATTATTACAGCAACGTTCGCGGCTTGTTTTGCAATGCCAGGTGGCTATGACGACTCTGCTCAGGGAATGTCGCTCATGCTAAACCGCACCTTATTTCATTTATTTATATTTTGCATTACAATATCTATGTATGGTTCCATCTGTGTTACTGTCATGCTCATTTTCGCTCAAGGAGTAGGTCTCACTTTGATGTTTAAAGCCATCGGTCTGGCATTACCGATTCTGGGGATCACTGTTGCAACTCTATCTTTGGCATTTATGGCTGGTGTATACCTTGTCATAAGCCAACTCACATGGCTCGCCATCACTTTCTTGGTCATGAGTTTCACCTTTTTTCTCGTGCTTCTGTTATTCTACTTCCTCTTTTATTTTCCCTCAGCTTCAAGATTTCCAGTCAAGCGATACGTGTCATATTATCCCATCCGTCTACTGTCACATATGGAGGGCTGAAGCTAAAAGGCCTGATCACAAGCACCAAGCACGAAGCTTCAAGTAGCATACGAAGAGACCCATGCTAGAATTCTTGTGTATGTGTGTTTGTCAGATGTAATGATTTATCTCCTATAGTTTGAGTGTGGCTAAGTATGATCAAAACTACGTTGGTTACCGAAGAAGTTTGGTTTGGCTGTAATTTGAATCAAATATTGGGAACATGCACATTTTCTGCTTTTAACTAGATTGCATCTAAAACCACTTATTCCAAAGCCCATACCAACGTGTGGGTGATCCTTTGGCGCATGACAATACTTGTTACTCAAGTTATTTTTCGCATTGTCATTATATTCATTGTTCTTAAATTTTAGTTTACTATGAATTAGAACATGAATATTATCTCTATTGGAAAATGGCCATTTGCCTTACCTCTTTTGTATCCGTTGTCGGTAAGGAATCTAAGTTTAAAAGAAATTTAAAGGAGTCAAGTTCAAGCACAAATTCCCTTTCTTAGATTTCAATGAACACATAGACTCAAGTGGAAACATACTTACAAGAAATTTTTAAAGTTTGAAATTTAGGCTCACCTAATACCTAGCACACAAATCTCCCAAGCATGTGTAAAAAATAATCTGAATAACACAATTGAAGTATCATCACAAATGGCCATTTGTCATGTCAAATTAAAGGAACAACACATATTTCCACATGAGAAAATGAACTTAAGAAATAGGAGGCCTATGTTGGAGACACTCCTCACTTAGTAAGCAAGTAAAAGAATAGCATACATTTCCACATAAGAAATGGAACTCATAAACTAAGGAGCATGCATCAGGAGACACTCCTTATTCCGTAAGCAAATCAAAGAAGCAAAATGCATTCATTTCAATCAAAGAGAGAATTTACTTGTCTTAACACCTCTACGATTCACAACATGAACAAAAGTGGAAGAAAGGGAATAGTCCAAAAAATGGGAATCATGTAATGAGAGGGTTAAAAATTGTATCTAGAAGAAATTTTCCAAGTCCATGATCTAAGATCTAATTACATCCAATAATTCCAGCACACTTCCCATAAACATGTGTCAACAATGATCACATTGCAAGGCTTCAACAACAATTGAATCAATTCCCTTTGAATTCTTTGTTATTGAAGAAATTAATTTCTATTTTTTTATGAAAGGATGTATCATTTGACTATTAAAATAAAATTTTATTTTATTTGGGTCCCACTCTCATTTTCAGATTCATCAAGAAAAAAATTAGGTTTATATCATAAAATCTTTGAGAAGAAAATACCTTAAGTGAGCTAAACTAGAAAGTAAGTTAAGGGCCCAAAAAAGAACATAAAGAAACGAGCCACGGTCCTTACTCAGTTGGCTGTAATGCCTGTTGTCCTTTTTAATTTTTTTAGAGCAAATTACATTCCACCACTTTAAGGTTCCTTTATATAACACTAAGCTTAATTTTTGTTTAAAAGTTATATTCCACCCTAATTTAAGTATGTTGACTAACTTTTATTTAAGAATCTCAGCAGAATATTCTTTTTCACATGATTTGATTTAATTTTTACATTTATTTTTAAATTAAATTTGAAAAATAAAAAAATTAGTTATAAAAATCTGATGCTACTAATATTTATGTTAAAATTTCTTAAAAAAATATTATTATAAAGCATCAATTAAATGAATATAAATTTAATATGTTAAATTAATTAATTAATTTTAGGACAAATTTCATAAACTCTAAAATTTAAGACACTAAATACTAAAATTTAAAACTTTAAACTCAAAACCTTAAATCCAAACCTAACCTCTAACTATGATATGGCATTAAACACTCAACTCTAAAATCTTAAATACAAAACTCCAAACATAAAACCTTAAAATACTAAAGTATAAAATCCTAAACCTTGAATATGACATGATATTAAATCTTTACCTATAAATCTCAAATTGTGAACTATAAATCCAAAATTAAAAACCTAAACAACAAAATCATAAATTCTATATACTTAAACTTTATATGGTTTAGTATTTTAGATTTTACAATTTTACAATTTTGGGTCTTATATTTATGTGTTTAGGGTTTACTGTCATATTTACGGTGAAGGATCATAAGGTTTTAAATTTAGGGTTTTAAAGTTCAAAAATTTAAGATTTGAAGTGTAGGATGTAAGGATGTTTGTTTTAAAATTTAGTATTTAATGTACTATTAAACTTAGGGTTTTAAGGTTTCAAATTGTTATGTTTATGGTTTTAGATTTAACAATTTAAAGTATAACGTATTAAAGTTTTAGTATATAAGTTTAGGATATAATATTTTAGATTTTAGGATTTAATATCAAGTTATGTTTAGGGTTTAAAATTTTAGGATTTGCAGTTTTATATTTTAAGATTTAAGACTATATGAATTTTGATCTTATATAAATTAAATAATTATATTAAATAGATGATTATTTAATTGGTCCTATTATTAAAAAGTTATTAAAGATTTTTTAATATAAGTGTTAATATGTGAGATTCTTAAAATTAATTTTCTTAGTTTTTAAAGTTTACTTTTTATAAATACATAAAAATACTAAGTTGAATTATTTAAAAAAAAAAATTCTATCAAGATTCTTGAATAAAAGTTAATCAACATAGTCAATTGAGGTAGAGTATAGATTTTGAATAAAAAAAGAGTTTAGTATTATTTAGAAAAACCTTAAAGAAGTAGAGTATAATTTACTTTTTTTTTAAAAACAAAGTTAACAAGGAAAGAGTAAATTTAAGAAATGGTATAGTTTAATTTTTTTAATATTTCTCAAATGAACTTTAAATTTTTTTTTTAAAACAATTGTTAATTTTTTTAAACCCTGAATAAAATTATTTTTTTCAAAATGATTTTTTATATTTTTAAAAGTAAAAAAATTACCAAAGCAATATTGTTAAATTTTTCAATTTTTATTAAAATTTTTTAATCATGTACCAAAAGTTTTAAAAAATATTTTAAACCCAACTATATATTTTATTTTATTTTTTGAAATATTTTTCAAATTTTATTTTTTAACAAGGGCTCTCATGGCCTTGAGAAATATACTCGAGGTATGTACAATTCTCCTCTTCCATTCATCTTTGCTGCATTCTTCTCTCTATCATGTAGATGTCATGGGTTTTATCCTAGTCTAGCTAGGATCATATTTGAATTTTTGTTTGCATTGTCAAGACATATGCACCTCTCTTTCCTTCTACCTTTCTATTTCACCTTCTTAATATGAATGATCCATGAGGATCCCCTCTCTAACCCCTTTTTCATATTTGCATGTTGATGTTTAGGATTTATAACCTTTGTTCATCCTTGTTCTTAATAGAAAATATGCATGTTTATGATTAGATCTTCAACTTACAAAAAATTCTATTCTTTTGATGTTTTATTCTATGTGTCTTCTTCATGGTTTTACTTGCTTTGATCTTGATCTAGTTAGGATTAGGCAACATGTCACTACATATTAGTTCACTAGGATTACCTCCAGAACCCTAGCTGCCACCCTTGTTTTTCTTTAACAAAGATTATCTTTTCATCTTTGGTCAATCCTAGGGATTTTTATATAATTCTCATTATGAAATTTGTCACCTTTAGTGTGTACAAAGTTTTAACTTTCATCTTAGATCAAACCTAGAACTGTCATGAAAATGGCCTCTTTCTTTTGCACATGAAAGGTTTCAACTTTTTATTCTCTTAGGTCATGCTTAACCCTCTCAAGTTCATGCATAATTTAAGCCTCTGCTATTCACTCCCAGCCCTCGACAAAACCTCCAAGCCACTTCGTCTGACACCTAAACAATTCGATCCTCTACGCCGAAGTCTCACTGCTCAATCATTGAAGCCACCATTGCGCCGTCCAAGTTTTGCCGCCACCATTGGAGCTTAATCGATTGTTAGTTGAGACTGCAGGTTCAGGCTGTGCCCCAAAAAGCTAGGCCCAGTCCTCTCAGGCTCTCCCCTAACTTGTTAGTGCGGCGCTTTTCAGAGGAGATTAGGGGTTCCTTCCTCGACAATTCGGAGGTCACCGACTGCGTCATCTCCATGGTCAAAAACTTCCAGAAAGTTTATCCCTCCAAGGTATAGTGTTATTATGCTCAAATAAAACTTGTAATAAATAGTTATAATACTATTCAAGTCCTTATTGTAGAAACGAATGGATATTCATATAATCAGCTTACTGAAAATATCTTGTGAGTATTTATCCGAATTTCTTGCGTTCTAGTCTAACACACTTTGCTGCAACACTTATTCAGTGTACCTAAATTTGTTATAACATCGATTATGTTGTTGAGAAATTTAATCTTGAAACAGTTGGAAATTGTGGGTTGTTATGAATAGAAAAAGCATGAATGATATCTAAAATAATCAAACGGGAATTCCAGCGGTTGGTTTAATAAAATGATCAGTATTTAGCATGAAAGTACTGAATGAATCAAAGTGCACTGTTTGTTGTTGCACATCCTAATATGCACCACCAACGTAAGAGTCATAACTGGAAATGTGAGCTGAAAATCCTATAGACCAAATGATATAAGATATGAACAATGAAAACTATTGGATAATGGACCGAACGTTTACATTTAATCGTAAATCTTTGATATCCTAATTTGTATAGGTGAATTTAGAAGCTGGATTTTGTTGCCTTGGTTTTCTTTGTTCTTTCTTTGTAATCATATGCAGGAGTAAGGATGTCAACATGGCTAGTGAAAGTCTTAGATTAAAAATTCTGTGAGGCATGATGAATGGCAGAAGCTAGCTAAATTCTTACTATTTCACCTCTGAGAAAATTTATGGATATATATTTGCTGGGCCTAAATGGGGTGAGCAGCTTAGTAATTTTGATGGAAACTGATTAGCTGGTATATTCACATTTGAAATGGGTATGCATATACCTAAATTTGTCCACAAAGAGGTGATTGGCCATATGGCATTGTGTATATGGTGCAATCTACAGATGGATTGCTTAGTGATGGAGTAACCTATATTTTAATTTTAATGAATCTGAGCTGTGTTTTGGTGTTGGTTTTTGATTAGTGTAGTTCGGAGAAAGTGTTTGAGATTTGTTCGCTGGAAAGAGTGTTGGAGTGTTTGAGAGAAAAGGAAAGTTGAGTGGGGATACATATTGACTGGACCAGACATTGCAGTTGCAGGTTGATGAGAGTTCCAATGAGAAGCAAGATGAGTTCACGGGTGGTAACGTGTTGAGGGGGCTACAATTGAATAGTGGACCCTATCTGCCAAATGGTTTGATTGTGAAGTCTAGTTCGGAGATCCATCTACCCTTCCTTTTCCTATATGAACTCTGCCTCCAGGCTACCTAATTTAAGCTCCATGGATTTTTGTTCTTTCCCATGATTAATACTAAAATGTGCTAATATTTGGTTCTACCTATTGAAAAATTGAATTTGGATATCTCATTCAAGATGGGTCCCATCTGAATCCCTCCAATTTCTCAAATTTGAATTGAAAAATATGGAGCATTAAAAAAAGTGAATTATGCTTTAATTTATTTTCTCATTTTCCCCTTGAGTAATGTCTTCCTCTAAACTTAATGTTCGGACATTGGTTGATATATGTTATCTCAATGGCAAGATGCTTATTTACTATGATCAATATATTTGGGTGACTTAACATCTTGTTGCTTTTTCTTTTTCAGCAAACAGTTGAAGCTAATGTTTTACCTTCACACTCTTCATCTTCATCTCTAATTTAAATTAGATTTGTGCAATTGTTAGAAGCTTAACTTAGAAACTAATTTAGTTATGCATTTGTAGTTGGTATTGTGCACTTGTAGATATATTAATTGCTTTAAATTGTAATTTGTGTATATAGTATTTGGTGGAATTTTAATCAAAAATTAGTTTATCACAAATGCTTTAATTGGTTTCACCCATAATGATATGATTAATGTATTTTGGATGGAGTTATTTTAATTCTTTGGTTGTATGAAAACCGGGCTTCTTCAGTTAAATGGATGATTGTAATTAGGAAAAACTTTAAAAAAAATATCATAACATTTTTCGCGTTAGTTCTAACGACCATTAAATTTTAGAAAATTTTTTAATTCTTAAAATATAGCTCAGTTACCATACCGTTAACATTAATTTATTGTTTATTCTCAAATGATAGCGGCAGTTTGAACCGCCATTAAATTAATTATCTGTTACCAAAATTATAATGATGAATTAAACCATCACTAAAATAGATAAAGTTTTTATGTATGAAAATATAGCAGTTGTTAAAATTGCCGCAAAAATTAGAAGAATATTCATTTCTTTAAAATTTAACGGTGATCACAATTGTTGTTAAATGTAAAATTTAATTGTTTTATAAAAATATGGAGGCGATTAAAATTGCTGCTATAGATGCTTAAAAACGCTGCCAAATTTGGCAACAGTTGTTCGAACGGCTGGTGAATAACTGTCCCTAGAGTGCTTGCAATCGTCAATTCGTTGGCAGTTTTACAATCGTCGTTAAAGTTATGTTTTAACCACCATTAAATGTCTATGTTCGTGTCGTGTGTAAACTCTTAAGTGTTTACTTTTTTGCTCTTACCATGTATGTTATTGTGGTAGTTAGGTTCAACAGACTTAATAATTTAGATTGCCCTCATTAATTAATTAGAGAGTGTAGAAGTCCTAGTTAATTAAAAAATTTTAGTCAAACTCACCATTAATTAAAACTTAGTAAATATCTTAAAAATATAAATTAGGGTTTAATTTCAAAGAATAATTAAACTTTGGTTTGAAAAGAACTAGTTAGTTAGAATTTCAAGAACCTTAGAATTAGCTAGTCTCCTATAGAATTAATCTTAACCTAGGATCAAGTTCATGGACCCCACCATAGTTAAAGCAATCAACCCAAATCAATCAAGGAGACTAACACCTAACCTAGGTACCATGGGTATACACGAGCATCTTAACTAGGGGTCTTAATGCCTTCCTTAAGCATAACCAATTCCTGAGCCTAAATCTCTAGTTTGCAAACTAATCATATCTAAACCCAATCCTAGTGGTCAATCACACTAACCAAAAAAGATCGGTGACAACTTTAAATCTCTTTAGGATTTAGGATTTACCATCTTTTTGGCTCCAACAGGCATTTCTCGCACCTAGCAATTGTCACAATGGCATTGTTTAATTTTTAGTTTATATAAAAGTTATAGAATTTGTTTACTCACATTTTTTTTTTGTTAGAAAGCTCAACTACACCCTTAAGCAAGAGGGCTACATGTGGATTGCCTTTAACTCTGTTGGGTTGAAGTACCTTTCTAATATGTATCACAATGCTCAATTGGGTGTAGAGAGGCCCTTATGGATAGGAAAGGCCATTTGGGACACTCTTCAATGACATTTGTCCTTCAAAAAATTTGAGAAGGCAAAGTAAGCGAAGAAGAGCAAAGCCTTCAAGAAGGATGTGTTGGGAAAATTCTTTTATCAGATGAAAACAATCATCTAACCAGATCTATCATGTTAAATTATCAAGAAAATAGACTAGATGCGGAAGCGTACCTAAATCCATGAATATTGTTGAAAACCTTTGGTCTAGCAGCTTTAGATCTGGGTTTTTGATCTTCCAAATTAATACATATAATTTTCAAAGAAAGGAGTTCTCACTTTTCTGATGACGGGATGTTAGAAAAGAATCATATATACAATTTGGGAACCATAACTCTTTTATATATAATTATACATATTCTCCTTATATCTAATTTGACACATCATAAAATTAGAAATTACAAATCGAGTATCTACACATATAGACTCATACTTTATGAGATAGCTTTGACCCATTTAACATAAGTAAATCACTTTTAATTTAGGCCAAACCGTTTATAATAGCGAGTTTACATACAATTATTATTAATATATATGTGAACGTCTAATAAATCTAATAATCTGTCACTTGGATTACATATATATATATATATGCTACCTTATAATTGTATGTTATAATATACCTTATGAGCCCAAAATCTTTGCTATTATAACTGAAGGCATTTCCGAACAATCTCATCCATCAGTTATGTCAATATAAAACCAGGGCGACTTTCGTTACACATATATCGTAACTAAATCCATCCCTAATCACGTATATCAACATAACTTAATGACATAGATCAAGTATAGATGTGTAGCATAGAAATTACATGTGATGTGATCTAAACATGCCTATTTCTAACTGGTCCACCTTAAACCTTAGCGAAATCAAGCTATACCAAAATGAGAGTGTGAGTAAACTAAAAGAAACTTTATTTCTGCAAAAAATAGCCTCAAGTATCCATAAACTGAAATAACTGAAAATGTGTCCATAAAAGAAAAGCATCCAAAATTACAAACTCCCCCTAAAACTAAATATCCTCAAATGACATGACACCCATATGAGCAGTGTGGTCATGAAAGACCTTGGGTGGTAGTCTCTTAGTAAGCGGATCCACAACCATGGAGTTTGTACTAATATGCTCTATAGACACCTGATCACTCTGAACTCTTTCTTTAACAACCAGGAACTTAATGTCTATGTGCTTTTACTTTGTGGAGCTCCTGTTGTTGTTAGAATATAAGACTACTGCTTTATTGTCACAAAATAACTTAAGTGGTTTTTCAATTCCATCCATAACTCGCAGCCTAGTGACAAAGTTTTGCAGCCATGTTCCATGATTGGATGCCTCATAACACGCTATAAACTCTGCCGCCATGGTAGAAGAGACTATAAGAGATTGTTTAGCACTCTTCTAAGAGATAGCACCTCCTACTATCAGGTAGATATGGCCCGACATAGATTTTATACTATCTTGGCATCCTACAAAGTTGAAGTCTGAATACCCAATGATCTCTAGCTTATCTGACCTCTTGTATGTGAGCATGTAATGTTTTGTTCTCTGTAAATACCGCATAACTCATTTGGCTACTTTCCAATGATCCATCCTGGATTGCTCAAATATCTGCCTAACATCCCAACAATATAGATAATATCCGGACGCGTACAAACCTGAGTATACATTAGACTCCCTACTACTAATGCATAAGGAATCTTCTGCATTTCCATTTCCTCAAGAGCATTCTTAGGGCACTGTTCAAGATTAAACTTGTCTCCTTTTGTCACAAGGGTATCACCTGGTTTGCAATCTTGCATGCCATATCTCTTGAGAACTTTTTCAATGTAAGCCTTTTTTGATAATCCAAGGATACCTCGAGAACAACCTCGATGTATCTGGATTCCTAATACAAAAGTTGCATCACCAAGATCTCTCATATCAAAATTTCTTGCTAGAAATCTCTTAATTTCGCGCAATAAGCCTATATCATTACTGGCAAGCAATATGTCATCCACATATTAAATCAGAAAAATGTGCTTACTCCTACTGAACTTATGATATATACAATCATCAATCAAATTCATCTCAAAACTGAATGAGACAATAATTTGGTGAAATTTGTAATACCATTGATGAGATGCCTGCTTAAGCCCATAGATGGATTTCTTTAATTTGCAAACCATTGACTTTGCATCACCTGACACATAGTTTTCTGGTTGCATCATATAAATTGTCTCATCAATGTCACCATTGAGAAACGTAGTCTTGACATCCATCTGATGTAGCTCAAGATCAAAATGTGCCACTAAAGCCATTATAATCCTAAAAGTGTCTTTTGATGAAACTGGAGAGAAAGTCTCTTTATAATTAATGCCTTCCTTTTGTGTAAAGCCCTTAACAACAAGACGTGCCTTATACCTCTCCACATTCCCCTTCGAATCCCTCTTGGTTTTAAATATCCACTTGCAACCAATGGGTTTTGCACCTTCAGGCAATGGGACAAGGTCCCATACATCATTGTCTTTCATAGACTTAATCTCTTCATTCATGGCATCAATCCACTTTTGAGAGTTAGAACTTTCCATGGCTTGATGAAAGTTGATCGGATCATCTTCCATCACTCCAATGTTAACCTCATGTTCTTGGAGAAATACAATATAATCATCTAGCACTACACTTCTCCTCTCTCTAGTGGATCTCCTTAATGGCATAGGTTCTTGAGGTGGTAAAGTTTGTTCTTTTGGAACAACTTCTTGAACTTGAATGAGAGGTTCAATGACATTGTCTTGATCCAGAGTTGATTCTTGAACAATGTCAAGTGTAAGAGGTTGTTCTTGATCATTGTCAATGCAATTGGAGGAATATCGACATATTACTCTTCAAAGACAAAGTCCCTAACTCTTTTTCCCCCTGCAAACTCGACATCCTCAAAGAATCGAGCATTACCCATCTCGAAAATAAACTTAGTTGTGGGATAATAAAATTTGTAACCCCTAAACCTTTCAAAGTATCCAATGAAATAACAACTAATAGTTTTAGAGTCCAGTTTCTTTTCATTTGGCTTATAAGGCCTTGCCTCAGCTGGACATCCCCAAATGTGCAAATGCTTTAAACTAGGCTTCTTGCCCATCCAAAGCTCATAAAGGGTCTTTTTAATTGCCTTAGTTGGAACTCTGTCGAGTATATATGCTGTGGTCTTTAATGCCTCTCCCCAGAGTAACTCTAGCAAGGTAGAATGACTAATCATACTCCTCACAATGTCCTTAAGTGTTCTATTTCGTCTTTCAGCAACACCATTCATAGTGGGCGAATCCAGCATGGTGTATTGTGGGACGATATCGCTTTTCTCTAGAAATTTCATAAATGGGCCTGGACGTTGTTCACTTGATCAATCATATCTACCATAGTACTCATCACCACGGTCAGATCTAATGCTTTTGATTCTTTTTTTAAGTTGATTCTCAACTTCAGCCTTATAACTTTTGAACACATCCAGTGATTGCAATTTTTCATGAATGAGATAAAGGTAGCCATATCGTGAAAAATTGTCTATGAACGTAACGAAATATTGTTGACCATTCCAAGATGTTGTATGTATTAGTTCTAAGATGTTTGATTTTCTGTTGGCAACAAATCTCCTTACATTTGTTTGTTTCCCCTTAATGCAATTTACACACACATCAAAATCTGAAAAATCAAGGGGATCGAGAATGCCGTCAGACACAAGTCTCTCAATTCTCCTTTTGGAGATATGTCCTAATCTCTTGTGCTACAATGAATCTGAATTCTCATTGGTTAATTTGCGCTTTTTACCTATTACATTAACATGCAAGGATTCATTGAATGAAGCGATCGTGTCAAGTAAATATAGCTTATTATAACTTGATAAAGAACTGGAACCAACCAAATTTGAATTTTGAAAGAGTACATATTCTATTTCCAAATGAACAACAATAACCAGGTTTGTCTAATGCTGAAATAGAAATCAAATTCTGTCTAAAAGACGATACAACATAAGTCTCAGTCAAATCCAAATATAAACCTATTCTTAACAATAATCTAAATGTCCCAATTGCTTCGACTTCAACTGACTTGCCATCGCCCACATAGATGTATCTTTCACCATCATTAGGCTTTCGACAATTCAGGCAACTCTGCATAGGTACACTGATGTGAGTTGTTGTACCAGAATCTATCCACCATGTGTGCCTAGGTACCGAAGTCAAATTAACCTCAGAACAAACAAAGTTAAGGAGCATACCTTTCTTTGCACACCATGTGTGATAGTTGATACACTCCTTCTTCTTATGTCCTGCAGCTCCACAGAAGAAACAACCATCCTTATTTTGTTCCTTGTGTTGTTTCTTTTGCAGTGTTGTACTCGTAGCTTCTTTATTCTTCTTTCTTTTATTCTTTTTCTTCTTGTCCTTAGAGGTAATGGCTAAGTGAGTACTTTCTGTCTTTTCATGCTTCAATTTTTCCTCTTCTTGCACACAGTGTGAGATGAGCTCATTAAGAGACCAAGAGTCCTTTTGGCAATTGCAGCTCACCTTGAACGGGCTATATTGTGCTAAAAGAGATATCAAAACCAAATGCATTAACAAGTCTTCAAATAGATCCAACTTGAGTGCCTTAAGTTTTGAAGCAATGTGAGACATTTCCATAATGTACTTCCTTATGTTTCCTTTTCCATTATACCTCATTGAGATAGGGTTTGCCAAGAGTGTACTAGTTTCAACATTTTCATTCTTGGCAAACCTTTTCTCTAAATCCATAAGGAAACCCTTAGCTGTAGTAATCTTATTGGATATAGTGTCTCGAAAAGCTTCTAGAATGGCATGCCTCATGACCATCAGACTTATACAGTTTGATCGCTCCCAATTTTTCATCTCTTTCTTTTCATCAGAAGTACTCTTATCAGTAAGTGGAGCAAGTTGGTTGACCTGTAAAGTAAGGTCTAGGTCCATGACTCCGAGAACGATCATGACATTCTCTTGTCATGCCTTGAAATTAGTGCCATTAAGCATAGAAATAGGATTTATACTAGCTGAGATATTTGTAGCAGAACTTGAAACTAAATAAAGAATAAACCAAACAAAGCAAACAAACTCATATAAGTACTAAAGTATGCAAAATTAATCTAAAAATAAAGGTAATCCCCATCACAAGATATCGAGCACAACATTAATATTTAGTTTTTGGACAGAAATATTAACTTGTAAGTGATACCTTGGTGTAGTAATTAAATACTGATAATAAAATAACATGTCAAACAATAAGTCTTCCTTTGGGCCGATTTATTTCTTATATGTAAGAATCAAATAATTATCACACATTTATTATTACAAATATACATGTAATTCTGTCAAACATAAACCTTCCTTTAGGCTGGTTAATATTTACATAAATTACATGTATATAACCGTTTATATTTTAAGACAAATTAATTTTCACAAAAGGGATCACTTTGATGACATATTGTTTCATTTAATCTATTCAAAAATATATATAATATCAATATTCAAATTAAAATTACACCCAAAAATGTCCCAAAAAAAAATTCAAAGTCAATGGTCAAAATTAAAGTCAAAAATTAAAGTTGACTGTTGATCATTGACTGCGACCAAGTTGGGTCAACCACTAGATCACCAGTGGATAACCCACCCGCCTGCTCCCTTGTACCTTTCAAACCTACATGGCTTTTTTAGCATCTCATATAACTCAAATGTCACCTTTTTTTTTCAATTTTTTTTTGCAAGCTTGTTGCAAGCCCAATTTAATCCTTGTGGGTTTATGCCCATCAGATAAACAAAATAAATGCTCATCTAAGTAGGTTTGACCTTTTTTAATGTTTCTAAATCTCTCAGTGTACAGCCACCATTAAAAATAAAATAATTTTGCTACAAACTGAATTTCAAATATATACACAACAACAAAGAGTGCTGAATCTTTTAAACCCAGAACAAATTCAACATACTAGAAGGTTAAAAATAACTCATGATACAAAATAAAAGGCATAAATGGATTATATTCTACAAAAAAAAACATAGACTTCATGAATATTCACAAACAACATTGAATATAAATCCTTAATCCAAATATGCCAATGATCAAATAAACATAATTAATTTCTCAATCATTCTAAATTCTTTTCTCAATGATTCAACATGAGTGGCTCTAATACCACTTGTTAGGAAAATTCTTTTATCAAATGAAAACAATTATCTAACCAGATCTATCATGTTAAATTATCAAGAAAATAGACTAGAGGCAGAAGCGTATCTGAATCCATGAATATTATTGAAAACCTTTAGTCTAGCGGCTTTAGATCTGGGTTCTTGATCTTCCAAATCAATACGTATAATTTTCAAAGAAAAGGGTTCTCACTTTTCTGATAATAGGATGTCAGAAAAGAATCATACATACAATTTGGGGACTATAACCTTTTTATATATAATTGTACATATTCTCCTTATTTCTAATTTAGCTCATAATAAAATTAGAAATTAGAAATTACAAATAGAGTATCTACACATATAGACCCATACTTTATGAGGTAACTTAGGTCCATTTAACACAATTAGATCACTTTTAATTTGGGCCAAACCTTTTATAATAGCGAGTTTACATATAATTATTATTAATATATATGTGAATCTCCAATAAATTTAACAGGTTGCTCACTCCACACCTAAGGCCTCATCACCATAAGAACACAATAGACAAGCTAGTTGGTAACCCTAATTCATTTTTTATAGCAAAGTATTATTATTACTATAATGTAATTATTAATTTTTTTTTGTTTAGTAGAATGTAACATTTGGACACCTTCCCACTTAGGATGATGTGTTCAAATTCACACATCAAAAGAAGGCTAATAAGTCTTGAGTTAATGAGTGATACAAGAGGACGTACGTAAGTCACTTAATTATTTTTAAAAGTTTATATGTTTATTAGTTTTAAATCAATTGAAAAAGCATACTAATTATTCTTAAACTTTTTTGATTGCAAAGATGTTCATGGTTGAGATGGAAGAGAGGGAGCTGCTTAGAGCTTCTAAGGTAGCTACTTGATCGATAAGGGAGAAGTTTGATTAAGGTAGTCAATAGTTCTTATAACGGCCGCATTTATGGTCTGGACTCATAGCCCTTGACAAACACCAATTATTCTACCTTTGCCTGAAATTCATAGAGGTAGACTAAGAGTTAGATGATAGGGGTATGGCACAGGTCAGGTTCAGGTTGTGTTAGAGAAAAAATTCAGTCGAGTTGGAGGAATTTGGGTTTAGAATTTTTTATCCAAACTTGACTGAGAATATCTATAGGTCAAGTTAAAGTTTGTCAAGTTTATGTGTATTTTGCCCTGTCAATTTGGGTTTGGGTCAGGCTTGACAAAAAATACATAATCTATTACTTATTGAAATAAGGTTGCACAGTTCCCAAGTAGGCATTGGGTTGCTTCAGGTTACGTCGAGTTGATCCAATTTACACACTCTTATTAGATGGACCTTAGTGTCATTGAGACAATTAGGGAGTTGGTATAGGTGGAGATAAGAGCGAAGATGGAGACTTAATTATATGGCACAAATGGCCTCCCAAGCCAGCTCTTATCTAAGATTGAGAGCATGAGGGCTACACTTGCTCAATCTTAGGGAATTGATGTTGTAACCTACATCTCTAGTCAGTTGTTGACACAACCAATCTAACATGGTGATTCTAAGCAAATTAAGGACTCTAAGGAGACCAACACTGCTAATAATAACACCCATTTAGATGCGTCTGTATAGATGTTTGATTGGGATTTATTTTTACTTAGAGTTAAACTAGCTTATTATTGCAATTTTTCAAATATTTAATCATTTTTATTTTCAATTTGAATACATGTTTATTTACATTTTGATTATTAAAAATGATAATTTATATTAATAAATAATTGTTTACACATACATACATCATAAATAAATATATTATGATTATCAAAGAAATTTTCCTTGATAATTTATTTTGTTTTTTAATTTTATGAAGAAATAACTCATTGATACATACAAACATACATCATATATATATGTCACTACTAAATCAACTTTTAGTATCTTTTTTTTCCAATTTTATCGAGGGATGGATCATTGTTATATAATACTTTTTATTGAGAAATATTTTCTTGGAATATGATTTATCTTATCGAGGAATAATCCCTCCGTTCTTTTTTACGCACCCATAACTAATTATAAATCAACTCGTGGATTTTGAGAATTAATACCAATGATTTATTTTATCTTTTACTGATAGTTGCTCTATTGATAACATAGCCAATAGACATACTATCCCCAACTAAATAATTTGTGAGGACACAATTATCGAATGATATGTATCCCCTAGAAATCCATCAGTACAAATTATTTAATATCAAAATAGTGTTTATTATTGATGAATCTTTACGAATTTCAAGTATTAAATCCTTTATAATGACAGTGGAAATCGGTTATCCATTTGTTTTAGATACCCCTTTCCCCTTTTGTTATGTGTCAGTCACCATCTGTTCTCTTTGTATTCAATTTTTAATTTTTAGTTTTTTATTTTTTTCTTTATTTTTCATTTTTGTTTTATACTTGAGTATTTCTTTCATTCTTTTTTTTTTTATGCTTCTGTTTTCTAAGAGTTTTTTATACTTTTAGTTTTTTCTAATTTTTTTTCAATTTCTTTTCTTTTTTTTGTTTTATCTTTTTGACTTTAGGAAAAGAAAAATAGTAGATTGATTAGTTAATTCTAATTTAATTATTTCTAATTTCTGGCAAAAATTTTAATATAAATTATTTTGAGTTTGGGTAAATTCACGTATTTATATGTTTTAAGTGATTTTTTACTTTTTTTTATAAAAAATATTAAAATATAAGGCTCCTTATATTTATATACTTTTAATTATAAATATTTACACCATTATATTTTGAAATTATGACCATCTATACCTTCTTTTAATTTGTTATCCAAATCCGTGAAATGGGGAATTTGCTTGTTCAATTCTTGATTTGTCCATCCTTGAAGCTGCAAAGCAAAACCCAAAAGCCAAAAATTCTCTCCCCTTCTCGTGGAACATCCGCGAACGGCCCTACGCAAAGCTTCCATAGCTCTTTATACCGATCGTTATACCCCAAACCTACCAAAACAAAAATTCGAAGAAATAAGTTGGTGTATAAATTAACCTCCCTTTGGTAACTCAAGGAGGTGAAGCTAAATGCTCTGCATGGTTTCTGAGAAAGTGAGATAATGAATTTTCTCATTAACTTTTCTTCTAAACTTGCCCATTAAGATAGGTGCAGCAATTGCACTCAGCTAGGCCAATTTCCTGCTTCTGATTGAACCAAATGGTAACAGTTCAGATTCTTCAAACTTGAAATCTCCTTCGCATTAACTTCTTTCATCCTTGGTAAAGGAAAACATTAATCTCTCATTTTCACAAAAAGGACCCAACGGCAGAAATTTGTTAAAAACAATGGCGTTTCCTTTCCTTGCTTGACTTTCTCAGTAACCAAACACAGCAGTCCTCAGAAAATTCCACCCCGTTGACCTATTTCCGCATCAGAACTCGTTGGACCTCTGAGATTACACTCCAAATGTGTCATTCAACAGTCAGCCAAGCCACGTCGCCTTGGATAAGAAACACACAGAAGAATCCACCACGGAAACAAAGCCAAAGCAAAGAGAAGTTCCTTCACACAGCCACAATAGGATTACCCCATTAATACCCAGAGAGAGAAAGCACTTATCCAGACAATAATGATCCGTTTGGGATTTGAATCACAAATTAACAGAAAGTGTAAATTATTATAATTTTAAAGTGCAATAATATTAATTGCTGTAATTAAAAATGTAAGAATTTTTTGTAAAAATTTTAATACAAATGCAAAGAGATTTTTTATATTTTAGTCAAAAAATTTTATGTCATATATTATTTTGTTTATCATACTCTGTTGAAATATCAATAAAATAAATTTAATTTTTAATTTTATAATATTTATTAACAAAACTTGGTATAACTCTTTCTTTAGATATAAAAGTTCACACAATAATATTTAACAAACAGAAAAAATAACATAAAATGAATTAATTTAACACTTCAAAATTTAAACCTTAAATTTTAAAAAATAAAATATATGTACATACATCGACAAATAGATATCCACGATGCTGGTTGCCTTCTGTCTTGTTGATTTAGGAGCAAGGCCCTGGCCAAAAAGGCAAGGGTTCAAACCGACAGAGAGATCCACATATATGTTTATGAAAACGTCAATTTTAATTATTCTTATAATTAATCAACTAGATTTATCTATATTTAAAGGCTACTTGATAAAGACTTTGTTGAGATGAGAATTTGCGATTGAAAGGGAGTTGTCGCTTTTGAGTTTGAACGTTATCTGCAATCTACAATAGGTACAATGGAGGAGTCAAACAAGACCCACATGACATCTTCTCCCCATTAGAGTCGAATAAGATCCACATGACATCTTCTCCCCACCAATTGGTTTCTTCCTAAGCTTATCACGTGCGCTTAGCCCGAGGCTGCTTACAACTACAAGAAAGTCTACTACATGTTAGGTGGGAAAAAAATATCAGTTATGAAGAATTAATTACCTATTTCATTAAACATAAAGATATATATCAAACTTATCAATAATTTTAATTAATAAGTAATCATTAATTTAAAACTTAAACACATATTTTCATTAATTTAAAACTAAATATTTTCTTGTTAGGTGGAAGCAAGCTATCAAAGTCTACCTAAACTAATAATTGAAACACAAAGTAATCTTTAGGTTAAATTATTTCTCAAGTTCTATGGTTAAGTCAAATTTTTAAGTGATTTTTTATAATTTAAAATTATATAAATAAATTATTATAACTTTTGTCATTTATCCCTTCAATTTTTATTGTTACTCCTCTATAATGCTGTGTCAAAATGATTTATATAGTTGACTATAAGTAAGTTTTTATAGTTATTATAGGGAGTTAGCATTATTATACTAAATTATAGAGACCTAGCTAAATATTTTTTGAAACTATAGGATCCTACTTGAATTTTAAGTAGGTTTTTATGTTAGCTACATTAGACATTATCATATAGTGTTATCAGGCATAGTGATGGCAACAACTTTAGATATAAATGATAAAAATTATAAAGATCTTTTTATATAATTTTAAAATATAAAAATCTACTTAAAAATATAATTTAATTATAATGATTTACGAAATAATTTAACCTAACCTAATCTTTAATTAGATATATTCTCTCATTAACCATTTCTCAATCACTACCGAATTTTTTTTTTGGGTGCGGATCAGTACCCATTTTTAAACAACGCTAATTGATAGAAATTCTTCTTTAACTATATGTTATGTGTACTTCCTTTTTTGGCAATGATATCTGATGCGTACTTTATTCTTGAACTTTTGAGAACATGCATTTTACACTTTACTTTTTGTAATTGTGTCATGAAACTTTTTGTCCATATGTTTCCAAAATATTAATGGAATGGATCAAGATTTTTTAAAATGCAAAAACTATTTATTCATGTTTTTATGAAATATGAGAAATAAATAATTATTTATAAATTTAAGATAATTTTTTTACATTTTTATTAATAATCATCTGCTTATATTTTATAATATAAAATTCATCTTATAAGAGCCATATCCTGTCAAAGTATGTGTGTTATATTCATATGAGACACAAGACGGGATTATTTCTGAGCATTCTAAAATTAAAATACAACAAGAAAAAGGGAAAAAAAAAACATAAAACATGAATCCAAAACTAATGTTTTGTCGAGATTTAAAAACTAAAATTTTCTCGTTGGCAAAATACTTGGTCTTCACACGCTAGCTCGATTGCTGCCATGGAAAATGATGGCAATTTGGTTTGTGTTCTTCACAATAATTAATGTAGTTGAGATGTTATTCACGTTCAGTCCCTATGATTGGCATTTTCTTTATAGCATCAGCAGTGAAGGTGCTGCATGCAGAGAGAAGGAAATGGCATATCAAATGGGTTATTGGCGGCTATATGTGAGAAAAATATTAAGTATTGCCAGTAAAAAATAAAGTGAAGGAGTTGTGGCTAAAATAGGTAATCACAATTTTTTTAAGTTGATAAGTATTGCGACAGTAACTATATAAAAGGTATTGATTATTATATAGAGATAAATTAGTAGTTAAATATGCTAAATCAAATTGTATTTGAATATATACATTTGAAGAGATTTGTTGCTTACTGTGAAGTTAATTGTTTGGCAAATAAAATTACTCTTACCGTGAAGTTGCAGTGCCACTATGGCACTTTTCTTGAGCAATAAGATGGTCACCTTCATTAGTGCCACAATAGCAGGACAAAACAAAAGTTTTAGAATTGAGTTCAAACGGCAGCACGTTTGGCAAAGAAGTTAGAGAAGTATCAAGCATTTTGCAGGAACAAAACTAAGAAATTTGTGTGCTTTACAATGATTATTGGGAACTGGGAACCAAACTCAATGTTTTTGTTCTCAATTTTTTTGCCCCCTTCAATTTGACTTTGAATACAGATATGGATGCCTAATTAAGGGGTTAATAGAATGGTTGCGCCCTTGAAATAGGAAGAAAAACTAATTACTTTTGAATCAAGGATTAATTAGTTTCTATATTTGAAATATAGATCAAATTAATAATAATTTAATTTGAAATAAATATTTAATAAATATGATCAATACGAGATACGTTCACTTGATCCCTTTTAGTTATCACAAAATATAAAAAACATATATATTAAATTATAAACACAAATTAATTTTCAACCTGAATTGTTTTAAAAGAATGTAAGAAGAATCAACAAAGTATTAATGCAGTAAAAATTAGTTATATATTAGGAGATCTTAAAACATTTATCAATACATGTTTAAGTATAAATTTTCTAAATAGGACAATTGCGAAGGGGAAGTTGATGTCAATTTTGGTCTTGTTTTGGTGCTAAAATTTTTTTCTCTATAAAAAAATTCAAATATAATATCAAGTAAGTGAGTAATTTTCTGCTAACATATATTATGGCCTAAATCAACAATCTAGAATTTTTGCTTTCAAATTCCATTGAGATCCTATAATTTATTATGGCCTAATAAATGAATCTAAATCAACTATCTATACGTTTTGCTCACAAATTTTAGGGGGATCCGATAATTTATTATGACCTAATTTTTTTTATTTTATTGAGATAATCCCTCGTTACATAAAGACATCATAAATATATATATACATATATTTATATATAAATATATATATATATATATATATATATATATCATTACCAAGGGAATATGAATACTTATCAAGGAACAATCCCTCAGTATTTTTCATACAACCATCACTAATTATAAATCAATTGACAGATTTCACAAATTAATACTGACGGTTTATTATTTTTTATCGACAACAACTCCGTTAATAACATAGCCAGTGGATGTAATATCCCTAGGTAAATAATTTGAAACGATGCAATTAATGAATGATACGTGTCCCTTGAAAAATAGTTAGTAAAATTTATTTGTTGACTTAATAGTGTTTATTATTGAGGGATCTTTTCATTGGTAATTGACGAATTTCTAGTAGTGAATCCTTTGTAATGATAGTGGAAATTGGTTCTCCCTTTGTGTCAGATACCCCTTCCCCCTTTTGTTATGTCTCACTTTCACCAGCTCTTCTCCTCGTATTCAATATTTAATTTTTAGTTTTTTAGTTTTTTGCTTTTCATTTTTGTTTTGAAGTAAAGATAATTTTGGTCTCTTTGCTTTTTCAAAAAAAAATTTAATTTCTTAGCTTTTATGTCAAATAATTTAATCATTTTATAATTATAATTAGAGTAATATAATCCTTTTTTTACTAAATTCCCTTTTTTCATTATGTATAATTCATTGATAGTGATTTAAACTTCATTATTTTTATTATCATATGATATAATTATTATGTAAATTTATCTCTTTATTAAAAAGGTCATTAATATAAATAAAATTAAGGTTGAGATTTTGTTAAAAAAGCATATAACTTTACACCAAAAGAAGAGTATTAAAATTTTAAAAATAAAAATAAAATATAAGTCACTATCAACTAATTATATCATATTAAAAAAAATTTTAATAGATAAGGAATCAAATTATTTTAATTACATTTATAAAAGAACTAAAATATTATTTTAATTATATTTATAGAGAAATTAAATTATTTTAATTATAATTTTAAAGAAATTAAATTACCCAATTTAAAGTTAATAAACTAATTACTCTTTTCAAAAAGTAAAGAAACCCAAGCCGCCCTTATCTCTTTTTGTACTTCTTTTTTAAAGATTTTTTAGACTTTTAGTTTTTTTTTGTAATTTCTAATTTTCTTTTATATCTTCTTTTGTCTTTTGGATTTTAGGAAAAGAAGATAAGTAGATTGATTAGTCAATTTTGATTTTTTTGCACAACTTTTATTATAAATTATTTTGAGCTAAGAGCAAAACTTTTAGTGTCTATATATATATATATATATATATATATAATTATCAAAGGATCCCTCAGTAACCTTTTTTTTCCAATTTTACTGAGAGAGGGAACATTGGTATATAAAATTTTTTATCAAGTGATATTCTTTCTAAATATGAATATCTTCTGGAAGAATAATCCCTTAGTATTTTTATACACCCATAGCTAGTTATATATCAACTCATGAATTTCATGAATTAATACCGGCGATTTATTTTATTTTTTACGGATAGTAATTTCGTTGACAACATAGCCAATGGACGTACTATCCATAGGTAAACAATTTGAAATGATACAATTAACAAATGATATGCATCCCTTAAAAAGTATTAGCAAAAATTATTTATTGATGGAACAGTGTTTATTATTGACAAATCTTTTTGTTGGTACATGACGAATTTCTAGTAGTGAATCATTTTTTTTTTTTTTGAGATTTGTTCAAAGTATCTCTTTATCCTTTATATAAGAAATTAATTTTTTTTAAGTTAAAATTATTTAAATAATAATCCTCTCCTAACAGGAGCGACTTTAGACTTTAATAATAAATCCTTTGCAATGATAGTGGAAAGTTCGCCCTTTGTTTCAGATACCCTTTCCCCCTTTTGCTATGTGTCACTTTCACCATCTCTTCTCTTCATATTCAATTTTTAATTTTTAGTTTTTTTTCCTTTTTTGTTTTTCATTTGTGTTTTATACTTTTATATTTCTTTTTTTCCTTTTTTTCCACTTCTTTTTTTTAAGATTTTTTAGACTTTTAGTTTTTACATAATTTTTAATTTTCTTTTTATACTTTTTATCCTTTTGATTTTAGGAAAAGAAGAGAAGTAGATTGATTAGTTAATTTTAAATTTTTGACAAAACTTTTACTATAAGTTATTTTGAGTTGGGAGCAAATTTAAACATTCGTATGTGTTAGTGGCTTCTCATTTCTCCTTTTGTCAGAAAAAAAATGTTCCTTAATATATTATATTGTTTATCATACAATGTTGAAATATTAATAAATAATTTTAATTTTATAATATTTATTAACAAAACTTTGTATAACTCTTTCTTTCTATATAAAAGTTCAGGTGATAAACTTACCAAAAAAAATGTTCACATAATAATATTTAACAAATTAATAAAAAGTAAAATAAGAAATAAACATAAAATGATATAAATTTAACACTTCAAAATTAAAAATCTAAATCCTAATAAAATAACATACTTTAAAAAATTATATATATATATATATATGTGTGTGTGTGTATCCACAGATACGTTTATGGAAATGTCAATTTTAATTATTCTTATAATTAATAAACTAGATATATCCATAATTGAAGGCAAGTTGATAGAGACATTGTTGATATGGAGACAGCGCAAAATATATATAAAGAAGAGTGGCATTATATTTTTATTTATAATTTATTTATAATTATATTTATTTATTAATAGTTGTTGTTTATTTCTTTATTTTTTTTATGAATTTAAAATGATTTAAAATTGAATTATGAATAAATTTTGAATAATAAATCGTGGGTTTATTTTTTTCTTATAAAGAAAGGGAGTTGTCGCTTTTAAGTCTGAACGTTAACTACAGTAAGTACAATGGAGGAGTCAGATCAGACCTACACCGCATCTTCTCTCCACCAGTTGGTTTCTTCCTAAGCTAATCACTACGCCCTGAGCCCCAGGCCGGCTGCTTACAACTCCAAGAAAAGTCCACACCATGTTGGGTGAGAAAATAATTTTTAAACCTGCCGGAGTATTTATCCCTTTTATTTAAAATAAAATATTTATTTAATTAATCAGTATTTTAATTAATGAACAATAATTAATTCAAAAATTAGTCACATGTCTTAATTTTAAATAAAAAAATAATTCTTCCTATAAAACTAAAAATTTTTTAGTTAATGAAAGCTTTTTAGGTAGATTTAATAAAATCTATCTGAGTCTACCTAATTTGATAATTGAAACACAAGTAATTTCAATCAGATATATAACAAACACATTTTGATAGGATATGGCTCTTTTAAAGTACAAGATGAAGTATGTGATTATTAATATAAAATAGAAAAAATTATTTTAAATTCTTGAATTATTATTTATTTTCTTAGCTTATAACTATATGTATAAATAGATTTTGCATTTTAAAAAATCTTGATCAATTCCATTAATATTTTGGTAAAAAGTGGACAAAAAGTTTATTACACAATTAGAAAAAGTAAGTGTAAAATGCATATTCTTAAAAGTTCAAGAATCAAGTCTAAATCAAACATAGTTAAAGGAGAATTTCCATAGATTAGCCTTGTTTAAGAATCGGTACTGATCCTCACCAAAAAAAAAATAAAAAATTCGTATTGATTGAGAAATGGTTAATAAGAGAATATATTCTTATGAGACACAAAATGG
The DNA here is from genome assembly GCA_037013595.1 of Dicorynia guianensis. NCBI lineage: Eukaryota > Viridiplantae > Streptophyta > Magnoliopsida > Fabales > Fabaceae > Dicorynia > Dicorynia guianensis. The sequence continues at coordinate 7,168,017 of JASUAB010000010.1, forward strand.
GATTATTTCTGGGCATTCTAAACTTAAAATACAAAAGGTAAAAAAAAAATAATAATAAAACATGAATCCAAAAAAAACTCATGTTTGTCGAGACCATAAAACAAAACTAAAGTTTTCTCAGTGGCATAATACCTGGTTCTCGCACGCTAACTCGATTGCTGCCATGGAAAATGATGGCGATTTGGTTGGTGTTCTCAACGATATTTAATGTAGTTGAGATGCTACTCTTGTTCAGTCCCTGATCATCATAATTTCAGTCTCACCTTTCTTTCAGTTTACATCCTTATATATTCTTAGGAATTTCTTTTGTTGAACATTCCTTTACCAAAACACGATGACAAAGGAAGATAAAATTTAAGAACTATTGTGCAGTTGCTTTGCCCTTTGAGATTGAAAAGATGGGTTTGTTTATAGCATCAGCAGTGAAGGTGCTGCATGCAGAGAGAAGGAAATAGGTAATTACAATTTTTTTAGTTCATAATTATTGCGACAGTAACCCTAGTTATATAAAAGGTGTTGATTTTATATAATAATAGAGATAAATAAGTAGTTGAATAAGTTGGACCACTATGGCACTTTTCTTGAGCACTTAAACGGTCACCTTCATTAGTGCCACAATAGCGGGACGAAACAAAACTTTTAGAATTGAGTTCAAATGGCGCAAAGCCATAATTCTGTTCCATTATGACAAGTTTGGTAAAGAAGTTAGGGAACTATAAAGCAATTTGCACGAACAAAACAAAGAAATTTATGGAGTGCATTTTATTTTACAAAATATAAATAGATGATTATTGATAAAAAAATAAATAATACAAATTATTATAGAATATAAATAAATTGATAAATTTATATATATATAATTATTTATATTGTTAATTTTTTATTAATAATTACCTATTTATATTTTATTTTATAAAATGTACTATCTATTTTAGAATATCTCAATCCAAAATTATATGCTTTACCATGATTATTGGAAAAACTTAATGTTTTTGTTATCAATCTTTTTTTTTTTTTAATTCTTCCCTTCAGTTTGACTTTGAATACAGATATGGATGCTTAATTAAGGGGTTAATAAAATGGCTAGACCCTTGAAACACGAAGAAAAACTAATTACTTTTGAATCAAGGATTAATTTGTTTCCATATTTTGAAATATAGATCAAATCAATAATAATTTAATTTGAAATAAAGATTAAATAAATACGATCAATATAAATTACGTTTATTTGATCCTTTTTAGTTATCTCAAAATATAAAAAATATATATCTTAAATTATAAGCACAAATTAGTTTTCAAAATTGCCTTAAAAAATGTAAGAGAGAGAATAGGAACCAGATCAGACAGACACAAATATACTCCGTGGAGTATATATTAATTAATAAAAAAAACTAACTAGCAACATTTTTCCTTGAAACAGAAACTAATATTAAGTTTACAGATTAATTGGCCACCTGTTCTGAATAAGAAACTTTTAGATATATATATTATCTATTTTAGGAGTTGGGCAGAAGACCAAGAAAAGCGAAGTTCATATTTAGAAGTAGGAGTATGGGACTGAGAGTATTTGCTGGATTAGTTTAAAGAATAAGGAAGATAGAATAAGTTGACAATATTTGGCAACATTTAGATTTTCACAATAAAATTTTGTTATAGAAAAAGGAATTGTTTTATTGGATATTCTTAGGTTGCTAATGGTTTAGCGCGTTCTCCCAATCAAGGTTTAGTGATACCATTACGATGTATACCTTCTTAAACAATTGCTTTCAAAAGCATTCACTGCCATTTCATCTTAGTTCATTATAAAATGAAGCAGCCTATTTTTTAACGCCTATGTCCATGGAGATCTACAAGATGTATATACATGCATCATTTTAAAACAATATATATACATATATATATATATATGTGTGTGTGTGTGTGTGTGTGTGTGATCACTCTATATGATTACCACTTTGAGATGTTAGGCCGTAGTACTAAGGGAAAGAGAACTTACACATAAAGAAGGATTATTCAATCTTTAAAAATATGGGGATGATTGTTAAATTTATTGGGTTTCGTAATTAAGTCTATAATTAAGATATGTTAATAAATTTAATGGATCAATTATTTTAAGTATATTGTAAAATTCTATTTGTAAAAATAGCAAAACTGTAAAATAATACAAACATTTTTATTAGATATTTTTAATCTTTTAAAAGTATGTGATGTATGGTAAACACTCAAACTAAAACTAATTAATTAAGATTCATAATGTTAATTTTTTTTTAAAAAAAAGAACTCATAGCATTGGTGAAGTTGAGCTATAAGAGTTGAAAGAAACTCAAGAGAAAGCATCCCAACTAATTATATATAGAATTTTAACCCAATTTCAAATGTTATTGAAGTTAGTGGGAGTTTACACTTAGGGCTGAGTATTGATTCAGGTCAGTCGAGTTTGGGTCAAAAAACTTGCATCTGAATCAATGTACAGAGAAATAGAAACCATCACTGATCAAAATAGTAGAGGAATCGAGCTACTGCAGGTTTGATGGGTTAAACCTTTTAATCGAGTTTGAATGGGTGGGTTTCCAAAAGGCATCTTCAAGGTGAAAGGGGTTCCAAATCTTCACTACCAATGTCAAATCGCCAAGTTCACCGCAAACAAATTGATCGACTTAGAGGAGAATGGAAAGAAGAAAAAGAAGGGGGGATATTAGAAAGGGAACTCTGCCAAAAAAAACAAAAATTTTACCACTCCATCTCCATGGGCAACTATTCCTCACAAACCTAAAAGCTTAGAGGACAAAAGTAATGATGATGAACAAATCAAGACCATAGATTGGATGCAGTGACTAGGAAATTCTAATACCCATTGGGATTCCATTGGATGCAACTTCCTCAATACATGGCAGCACGATGCAACTAGGGCTAGGTTCTTCACAGTGGCTATTCCTTTGTTGGGTCTCTATAGTCGAGGAGCCTCCGATTAAAGAGGGGAAGGGTGTTTCTTCATGCTATGGTTTTTTGGGGGAAAGCTAGTGGGTTTCAAAGTAAAAGGGGAAATTGGAAATCAAAAGTTAGAGGTTCCATTGTACATGGCTCCATGGCAGAGGAGGAGAGGTGAAAGAGAGGCTTCTTGAAGAGGAGGAATATGTGGTTGAAGAGGTTGAAAGATTTCATAGATTCTGGAAGATCGGAAGAAATAAGAGATAGAGAATGAGAAAGATAAATCTAGTGCAAAGTAGTTAGTGTGCTTGAACAAAATTGAAGTTTGGTCGAGTTTGGGTTACTGTGGGATATGAATCCATAACCCGCACTCAACCAAATTGAACTATTTTAACCTAATGTTTCACTTGTTTTAACTTGTAACCTAACCTAACCCAACTTGAATATATTTTTTGGTTGTTTTAAAATAGCTTTCAATGGGTAAATCAAGCTATGATCACCCCTATTTTTACTGAAAATCTCAAGAATAATTAATAGCATCCATAAAGGCATATAGTTAAATGTTCTTGACAAATGAATTCAAGTAGATCAAGTAAGTCATCTTTGCGTTAATTTATGTGGGTTCTAATCATATCTCTTCTTATATATTTAGGAGCCATATAGTTAGATTCATTGTTCATGACTAATATATAGTGGAAACTTCAATTTTGATCTTTGAAAGATACTCCAATTTTTAATTTAGTCCTCCAAAGATATTTTGTTCCAATTGAGTCCTTTAAACTTGTACCCTTTTTCAATTTAGTGCTTCCATTCTTCTGGTTATCTAGTTCAAGATGGAATTATTGACGTGTTCTAACATATGACCCACATGGACACATAATTTGTTGAGGTGGCTAATTGATGCATATGCCAATTAGCATTGTTTTCTCTTAACAATTTCACAAATAGAAGTGATTGAAGAATTAAGCCTATCCATATAAAGGAATGAATTGAATGTATATGTATCTTTACCCTTCATATGGAACACCACAGACCTTTCAAGTTTCAATGTCCGAGTAAACTCAAGCAAAATTTAATGAATTTGCCTATTTCTTTAGCCCACCCTCTTCAAAAAAATAGGTTATGAGATTTTGGGAATGAAGGCAAGTTGAAGCAAAATGTGGGTGTGCAACAAACATTAATGTATTTTGGGAGGGAATCAGGGCATAAAATGCCAATAACGAATGAGGACTTGTTGTGCTTTCTTGTAATAGGACTGCCCTATATCTTGACCTCAACTTTGTTCTTGTTTTGGTGCTAGCATCTTTTCACCATAATAAGTTCAAATATAATATAAACAAAGTGTGTAATTTTTTGCTAACATATAATTTAGAGTAAACTACTATTTTTGTCCCTCCAAGATAGCATGCTTATCAATCTGGCTAGCAAAAAATTTTTCATCTCAATTGCATTATTGAAAGATCAATTTATATCAAATTTAGTCTTCCATTAGGGTTCTAGTTAAATTTGCAACAAAGGCACTGATTTGGCGATGATAAGGTGAATTCCTTGATGGTATGTCACCCCAAATTGGTGAGGTTGATGGTATCCTACCACTGCACTCTCCATCTTATCCTTCCCCTCTCAAGATCTCATCTTCTTCATTTTGATAAAATGATAAAAATTTATCTCTCCTTAAATTATTGAAAAAGTTGGTACAAGAGCTCATTTTCTTCATGAAGACAGTCGACTAAGGGCTGCTCCTGTGCTTGGTCCTGGCATGGACATCACCGACCATGTTCAAAAGGTGTCATGTTGGTAACCTGAGAACCATTGCGTACTGTTGTCGACAGTAGCACCCTTCCCCGAACAAAACAAGGAAAGGCATTGATCTTTCCGCCCATCCTCTCTCTCTCTCTTTAAAAATTACAAAGCCAAGCTCACCATGCTTTCAAATTTTGCAACATCGAAGTACCACTCAAGGGACATAATTATTAGCTCATAACAATACTAGCAAAACCAAATTCTTCAAGGGGAAATATTTATTGGCATAGTGTCTAAAATTAAATTAAAAGGGAGTTCCTACCTTCACAAATTATAGACACCCATGAGCTTTGGGTGCTAACATTGGAAACTAATGTTTTGGGATATGGAATTGTGAGAGATGTGGCCCATTGTGAACAATGCTTCAATAATTTTGGTTCTGTTCTCACTTCTTGTCAATATTCTGGCAACAGAACTGGGTATTATATTGTAGTAAAAGCAACATTTGGATGTTGTATTGGTGGATAAAATGAATTGTGATATATGCTTGACTTTTGTTGCTTGGACAAGAAATTGCCTGATGAAGAGTGGAGGTAGGGTTTAAGGTTCAAGCCTTCACTGCACATCATTTATCTATTTATAGGGAAAGAGAGAACAGAGAGAGTGTGTGGATGTGAGAAGGGAGTAGAGTTCACATTTGAGAGGAGAAAGGCATTGCTTTTCAATACACGTAATTTTGTGAATTAGTGATGAGGGTTAAATTTACCAATTTGGGGTGCCATATCATTAGACAATTTGCCACATCATGGCCACATTATCACTTTCAAATATAATTTAATTGAAGGGCTAAAATTAATACAAAATTAACTTTTGAGGGAGACAAAAAATCTGTAGCTAACTAGATTGATAAACATGGGCCAACTATTTTTTAGGGACCAAAATAGTAGTTTACTCCATAATTTATTATGGCCTAATTCAATGACCAAAATTTTTTGCTCAAAAATTCCTATGAGATCTTATGGATTAATAAATGAGTTTAAGTCAATTACCCTTATATTTTGCTTACACATTCCTGTGAAATCCTCTAATTTAATTATTGTGACCTAATAAATGAGGGTAAATTGATGACCTTTATTTTTTGCTCACAAATCTTAGTGAGATCCTATAATTTATTATGGCTTAATCAAAGACCCAAGCTTTTAGCTCACAAACTCTAATAAGTGTCGACATACGACGCGGAGTGGCGATCCTGAGTGATTGAATAGAATGGTATGGTTGTTAAAAAATGTCTTATTTTTAGAAAAATAGGAGAAAATGGAGTCACCACCGACTTAAATTGAAATGGTGAAGTTAGATACTGAAGAATATGGTCTGCATTATAGAAAAATGAATTTGGGGGTAGGTTACATGTAGGAAAGATCTTAGCACCCCTACAACGCCCTTTTGGTACCACGTTGGTGTTTGCTATTTTTGATTTCAAAACTATGCTTTGTCTCTTGTTAAATAAATATATATAGGTACTTAAATAGATATCTTAATTTTAATGAAATTTTATAATTTCTTTTTGCATTCAAATTTAACACGATACTAATGTGTTGTTTAAAATGATATACTAATATTTTCTAAAATTAGTGAAATAAATTAATACAATAATACATTTAAAAATATTATTTTTAATATATTTAAATTTAAAAGAGGCTTAACTTCAATTCAAAATCATTAATTTTTATACTAAATAAATTTAAAAAATAAAATTAATATTAAACAACAAAAATTCAAAATTTAGATACTTTAGATTATTTTTATTAATAATTTTATAAAAAAATATTATACATTATTGAAACAAAATATCATAATACAATGATTTCAATAATAATTATATAAAATTAAAAATTTTATTACACTTAAAAATGAACCATTTGATATAATTTTATGTGCTATTTGACAATACTTTTTCTTTTATATGTATATAGTAGATATATTAAAGAGATGGTCAAGGAGATAATTAATTGAATTAGTATTTTCATAATTAAGTAAATACAAAAACTTTTTTAAACGACATATATTTAGTGTTAATTTTAGCTTAATATTTTTAAATATGTGACCTGGCGTAGCGTTGGCATGATGTGATTGCCACTGCTGGACTGTCGTTACTGCCTTTCGCCTTTTCCAACCTTCGTTTCAAAATATTTATATAAAAATATTATTAAATAATAGAAAATACAAACGAATGAAGCGGTCTATTTAGGTGGGTCCCAAAGTACCAGGACCCCCGACATGGTGGCAATGTAGTATTGTGACTGCACACAAAACCAGTCCCGCGTTCGTCGCCCAAAGCATATAACAAGTGCTAGCAGATGATTGGATACTCCAAAAGGTTTTTTTTTTTTCTTCTAATTTAGCCTAAAATTTGAAAAAGAAAAAATCAAAATAACAAAATTAGAAAATGAGAACAGGGAAAAAAAAAACAAAAGAGTCTACCATTGTTGTTCCTTCCCGTCTATGCCACTAACGTTTTGACTACATGGACGCAGTCACGCGGAAAACTCTCCGCCAATTAGGACCCCTTCATCAACTATCTCTCACTCCCCCTGTCTCTGTCTCTGTCTCTGTTTCTCTCTCTCTCTCTCAAGAATCAAGGGCAACCATAATTCTGGACCTGCTCAGCCTTCCTTAGTCGTACGTTTTCTTGCGTTTTCACAATTTTTTCTTCGGATTTCTCTCATGCGTTTCGAACCAATCGTGTGCTCTACCCAGAATTTGGTACACTATTTTTATGAATTTTTTTTCCATCTGGGTGGCCATTGAAGATCTTATGGTCTTGTGAGCAGCCATATAAGCTTCTGTTGCTTTATATTTTGTTTGCTTTTCATTCAAAATTGTTCTGCCTCGTCTGACGCTTCCATTACTCTTGTATTTTATTGGGTAGTGTGTAAATGAACCCTTCTGTTTTATCACATATTACGTATTAGGCTTTAAATGTTTTTTTTGGGGTCAAATTTCGGTTTTTTCTGTTCTAGAGTGGTCTTTGAGCTTCTCGGTTGATTCTTCTCTGCAGTTTTGTCAGGATTTGCATTTGGTTATAGTTGTGTTTTTGTCCTCAAATTTCATTTACCCCTGACGCTTCAAAGGGAAAGGTTTCTGTTTGTCGTTCAATTTGGATTGGTGCGTTTTGTTGAAGCAGTAATGGACTGAAATGGTCTTTCATGATGGGTTTTTTCGGCTTGTTATGTCGGATCTTGAAGTTGTGGAGTCTTGTGGATTTGTTCTGTAACCTGGGTGGGGAGTGACCGGAGCGGGTTATTGCTAAAATTCCAAAGATTTTTTGTTTCAGTTGTTTTGACTTCTTTGATATAAAAATGTGAAATTTGAAAAGGGGCCCTCCGAGGTTCCTTTTTCCCCTTATCATTTTGCCTGATATGCTCCTGCATGCCTTTTATCAATGTTGTGATATATGCACAGCACTGTATTTTAGTTTTTTATCCCTGGTTGTTTGTTTGATAGCTGTCTCTTCAGGTTACTCTGGATCTTGGATTTCTGGATATGGGTTCTTTAACTTACTTTATAATTACAAATTTATCGGTGAATTGCTCGGTCTATGCTGCCTTTGTAATGGTTGATCGTAGTATCTGAACCTTTTGAATCCTTTTTCCCTTTTCTTGTTGGCCTAATTTCGAGCCCTATTTTCTTTCTTTTGTTTTACCCCCTTTCTTGTTGTTTTGCAAATATGTCAAACGGTTATTCTTTTGCGTTGTATCTAGGGTCATCAATTCGTTCATTTTTTTTACCGTCTTCTCTATGTTGAACTTTTATGGGGTTATTTTGATTCTAAAAGAGACTATATCTAATGCAGTTTGGTTTTAACTGCAGCATGTCACTCAAGATCTGTCCGCGGAGGGGCTTGATGTGATCATTGTTAGTGTGGAATAAGAACTCTTTTCTTTACAATTATAGGGACTTTGCAAATGCTATTTGGCAGGGCTAGAGGTCAGCCAAGGGCAGCCAGATCTATGACATTAGGAGGTAAGAGTTTGTTGGCCAAATAAGCATTAATGTTGGTGTTTCTGATTTCAACACTTGACTATGGGATAGATTGGATCATGGGTGCAAGTTTATGACTAGATTTTTGTAAATTCTTTGATTGCTGAAGTTCTTTAATTTATTGGATGCTGTTAGATAGTTTTCTACTTCCCCCATCATTTAATCTATGTTTGAAATTGTATTTTCTCCTATCCATGTTTTGCTGTTTCTTATAGGCATGGATTATGTGGATCCAAAAAGGAAGGGCAACTTTGTTGGCAAAATTTTTCTTGCTGCAGCATTAACGGCATTATGCATCATCATGATCAAGCAATCTCCATCTTTGAATTCCCCTAGTGTGGTAACTCCAATATCTGTTATATTCTCTTAATAAAATATTCATAAACCATTATCCTTGTTGAGTAAACTGAAATTACTCAATGTGTGTCAGTTTTTTATCTTTCCAACTGCATTTGGTTGATATGCAGATGCATGAAACGAAAAAGATATAGATTTTCTTTGGCCAAAAAATAAAAGGAAGAGATTTGGATTTTTTACCTATAAAACTGTTTACGTGGAATTTTGTGTTTAATTTTCTTTGGCTGGTTAATTGTTAGCTATTCCAAAATGCCTTATTTGGTATATATTTTGGGCCAACTCTATCTAGTAAAGAATAATGAATACTGGGTATGTATAGTTTGTTGCTGATCAGGGTTGTTAGATATTTAGATATATATTGAACTGGAAAAATATAAGAAATAGGAAAAAGAGATGGGGATTTTTTTACTAGTTATATGGAGAAAAATGTAAAAAGATAGGATATACCATTGGCAATAAGGAAAAACTTGTAAAACATGAGACACTATTATGAGTTATAAGTTTCCTCTTGCTCTCTCTCTCTCTCCTTCCCTCCCTCCCTTCCTCCCAGTTTTCTTGTTATTGGAGCATCTGAAACTAAAGTTTTTTCTCTTTTTTATTCATTTATTGATTTTTATTTTATTTTTCCAGTTTTCCCTTCATGACCCAGGGGTCACTCATGTTCTGGTAACAGGAGGTGCAGGCTATATTGGCTCACATGCTGCTTTACGACTACTAAAAGATTCTTATCGGGTCACAATAGTGGTATGCCACTTTATTAGTCAAAAGTATTTTCTGATAAAGTCATTTACACTCTTCAGCTTGGTTGCTCCAGGCATGACAAGTTTTTGCTCTGGCAGGACAACCTATCACGAGGAAATTTGGGTGCCGTCAGGATTCTCCAAGATTTATTTCCCGAACCTGGAAAGCTTCAATTTATATATGCTGACTTGGGAGATCTAAAATCTGTATCCTTGTTGTCTTGCTTTTTTTCTGCAAATGATTTGGTGTTAAATGTCAAGTTTCAACTTTGGTCAAGAGAGTTTAGTATGGACACAGATTGTCTGCTTGACTGGTTATCAGGTTAATAAAATATTTTCAGAGAATAAATTTGATGCCGTGATGCACTTTGCTGCTGTTGCATATGTGGGAGAAAGCACGCTCGATCCTCTTAAGTAAGCGGTGTTTTCTTTCATTTGGCACATTACTCTCGATTAATCAAGTAGTGGAAAGTTGGATTTGTGTGGAGTCACTATTTTCTTGTTTTTTCCATCTACCTAAGTAGTATGAACAATGTGTTTGTTTTCTTAGATTTGGGGTTTGGTTTAAGACAGTCTTGGTTTTGTAGATAAAGTCATGCACTAGTACAGTGATTTTTATGCATAATATGTGTGTCTTTCTGATATTATATTGGGCATAATATTATTTCGATATTTCTATTGAAGGTAAAAAGTGTGAGGTCATGGATATGAACTATAAAGACAGATAGATGTAGTTTGCACAATGAATTGACAGACCACTTAGACGAAAGTTGATCCTAGCTCTTTTGAAATTATATTTACTAGTAAGACACATGTCAATGACCTAGTATGTATCATAAGATGCACAGCATGCAAGAGCATATCAAGAGAAACGTCCTGGAAATCATGATACTGTTGCAATGGATATGTGATGTCAACTTTTGAAAGTGCACACAACATGTTATACCCTGAAATGCACAATGATATTGATATAGTTAGTAATGACTGATGAGTTATAGTTTTGTTGATGTTTAGAGAAAAGCGTAGAAATGAGAATTATAAGGCTTGTTTGGATTGATGTTGCCAATCTTGGATAGATACTAATTTAGTGTAAAAAATCTGCATGTCAAGCATTATTTGATGGATTTTGGAAGTTATTTTGGGTTCATTTTTATGCAACAGTGTCAGATTTAGTAAGTTAAAGTTTAAAATAGTAAAAAGTAATTTTTACATGAGAAACTATTGAAAACAATATTCTTTTATATTAGACCTTTGTTCCCTAACAGTTTTAAATTTTTCATAATATTGGAATATGTGGCTGGGCTAATCAGGTAGATTGTTTTGTCTTGCTTTTGAGTGTACACCAATCCTCATCTGGTTTGGGTACTAACCATTCCTGTTAAATTTTGGGTCTGGTTGGTGCATGGCGAGTATGTGCTGTTCTAAATAATTTTGTAATTTGAGTATATGATGTGTTGAGTATACTTTGATGGTTGATGTACTATGCTTATAAATATAGTTAGTGTTTTTTCTTTTGTTTACTGTCCTAGGGGTAGTATTGTAATTTTGGTTCACCATGTAATAATTTTTCACCGGTGGGTTGACCACCGAAGTGTATGAGCTCCATATTTCAGAAAACAGAGACTTCTCCTTCCTCTGTATCTCTACATCTTTCTTTTCTCATCTCCACTGAATTCTCCTTCGTCCTTTGTACATTTCATCTTGTACCTCTTATTTTCAATTGACTTATTTTTGTTTAACTGTTTCAATTTGTACTGTTGTTTTTTATTTGAAACCATTATCGGCCTGTGGTATGAGCAATTTTCTCTTGGTATGAACATTTATACTCACTCTTGTCCTTCACTGAAAGCTGGTTTTACTCGAGTATATTATTGATTGAAATTTTTTATACTTTCTGGATAATTCGACCTGTTTCATTGGTTTACTCAAGCATATTATAGGCAAATAAGCTGAAACCTTTTATTTATTATGTATTTATTAATATGTATTAGTATCATATTATTATATATGCCTCAAAGTTTCCCTGGTGGATGTTCCTGAGCCTATTGCAGCCCTAAAAATCTTTCCAACCAAGGCTGTCCCCTCATATTGCATTCCATACACGGGCATGTTTCTACCTGTCCCACACACCACAGTACACCATGAACTTGGTAACATTAGTTTAATCTAAAGAACGGGGTGGAAGAAGTGGAAATGAATTTTTCTCCTCATAGGATATTTTACTTTTATTCATTTCATGATCTCTTGTTTTAACCATTATCTGAGCAAAGTCCAGATTTCAGATTCATGACACTCAGCTTTAATTTTTCTTATGAAAGACAAAACAAGGAAATCTGCTAAGTCCCATTTTTCTTAGGCTGGTATATGATAATAACATTAGAATTGAAGTATTTGATGCAGAATTTATCCATTTTAATAGGATATATTGTGGCCTATTAGTTGTTTGCATGGTTTGGTTCTGGTTATCTATCCTGATTTGAAAATTGTCCACATTTAGCATGTATTTAAATTCTTTACTTCAGCACCTCTTCTGGTGGGCAAGCTTCATTTGTGGTTTCATAGTTGAAAAAGTTAAATACAGCATAAGATTGTAATTTGAGGATTCTGTAATTTTTTTGGGGAGTGGGTTTCCCTTTTTCTTTACCAGATCAAATATGATCTTACATCTGATGGGTTTACAGGCAGATTTTAATTAATTTAATTATACTTGTGTTTCAAATTATAGCTGAGAAGAATAGACATGCTAAATATTTAAATATCTCTACCTTTGATTGCATGCAAAGAACCATTTCATAGATTGATGAGTACTGGAATTGACTCTGATGAAATTTGAGTGGCTCTGCTACTGGATGGTAATGTTTACAAATTATTTGCCATAATTAAATGTTTCAAAAATACCAGAAATTTTCTGGCAGCCTTTGATTCAGAAATTAATTTAAATATCAGAGGCCTTTCATCAGTAAGTTATCTACACCAATGGATGTGTAAACTTCAATTTTTAATAAAGTATTGATTATAACCTACTATCAATTTTTGAAAGAAGATTCTTAAATTGTGATAAAGAAAAAGACCAAACTATAGTGGATCCTTTTTTCAAAAACTTTTTTGGATTATTTCTATGAAGAGCTGTTTCCATGAAGTTGAAACTAGAACGTTTAGTTTAGTAAATCTTCTATATGCCCTGAAGTTTACTCAATGTTTCTGACGATAATGTTCTTCAGGTACTATCACAATATTACATCAAATACATTGTTAGTGTTGGAGTCCATGGCTAAATATGGTGTGAAGACATTGATATATTCTAGTACATGTGCAACATATGGGGAGCCAGAAAAGATGCCAATTACAGAAGAAACACCACAGGTGAGGACAGTGGTTTGTTACTTTGCCTCTGTTGTGTGGTTGAGAATGGTTTTGATGGTTTCCTCTGGCAACCTGTAATGGCTATAGTGTATATCGGAATGTGTGCTAAAGTTCATGTTATTCCATGACCCAGGCCCCAATTAATCCGTATGGAAAAGCCAAGAAGATGGCGGAAGATATCATTCTTGATTTTTCTAAAAATTCGGACATGGCCATAATGATTTTGAGGTTTGTGCCTTTAAATTATTTGATTATATCTTAATCCATGCCCTTCTTGTGGCTTGAGTTACTAGTATTTTTTCCCATATTTTAAGCATATCGGAACTTTTGCTAGAGCTGTTTCACATGTTCAAATCCATGTCTATTGTGATTTCTGAAATTTATTTTGTCATATGCTTGATTATATTGATACAATTTATTTATGCAGTTTTCATTCTTTTCTGCTTCTCTAATGTATGTAGCATTTTTTCTTTCTTCTCTATTTGATTTCTGTCTTTTATTTTTTTTTTCTCTATTTTAATGGTATGGGGTACGTATGGTGCAAAGATGTTAGTGTTTTCCTCGTGTGCTACTTCACAATAGAAGAATAAAATGGCATATACCAAAAGAAAATTAAATTGGGAATATGTTTTGGGTTCTCTTGGTCATGATATGCATTAAAAATTCCACTTGACATTGTCTGGACAGTTGGTATGTGATTTGAGCTCCAATTATCAATGAAGATGGCCTATTGAATGCACTTGATTTCAACTTGATGATTCTGGTTTACCTGCCTATTCTGGTTAATATTGATATTTTTTTTTTGGGGGAGAACATCCAGATACTTTAATGTGATTGGATCAGATCCTGAGGGAAGATTAGGGGAGGCTCCAAGACCTGAGCTGCGAGAACAGGGACGAATTTCAGGTGCTTGCTTTGATGCAGCCCGTGGTATAATTCCTGGTTTGAAGGTATGCTGATATGTTTTTTCCAATTTTTTATTTGGCTTGACTGAGAAGTATCTTTATGTGAAAGTAATAAATACAAATTTCTTCCTGTTAAGGAGACTGGCTGGGGGCGTAGCATTTGACACTGCCGGGATAATTATTAGTGGCAGCCCAAATGGCTACATTTTCCAAAGATATGAAACTTTGGATGTATATAATATCTTTCATGCAATGGATCAGGTTAAGTATTTATTTTGGGACCAGGAATAACATAAATTAATGTACATCTTATTCCAATTAGTGAGAAACATTAGGGCTGTTAGACTAATTGGTGTAAAATTTTGGCCTTGATAAGTTCCCTGCCAAAATTAGTTCATGTGCGGGCTTTATTTTCAGTGGTGTTAAATGATTAGAGTATTTGAATGTCTGCTCACTGCTTGTGGTGGCACCTTGCAGGTTAGAGGAACGGACTATAAGACAGCTGATGGAACTTGCGTACGAGATTATATTGATGTCACCGACCTGGTTGATGCTCACGTGAAAGCTCTTGAAAAGGCACAATCTCGTAAAGTTGGGATCTACAATGTTGGCACTGGAAAGGGTAGGTTGACACTTCGAATTGGATATGAAGAATAGTGTATTTTAATGCTTTTGGTGGTTTATCTGCCATATCATTTGTTCTAAGGTTGTTGTGGGTGGGGTTCCGTTTATCAGGTAGCTCAGTGAAGGAATTTGTTGATGCTTGTAAGAAGGCTACAGGGGTGAACATTAAAGTAGAATTTCTTCCTCGCCGGCCTGGTGATTATGCTGAGGTTTATAGTGACCCAACAAAGATTAGGCGTGAACTTAACTGGTCTGCGCAGCACACAGATCTTAGAGAGAGTTTGCAGATTGCATGGAGATGGCAGAAGTCTCATCGTGATGGTTATGGGACTTCATCTGCGACGTTCTGAATTTTTTAGAGCTTAGCACAGCTGAAGACTAGAACGGTACCGCTCACAGCAGTAGCATCCACGCCAGCCTACACTTCTATTCTTAGAAGAGCGTCTGAAGATTAATTTTTCTTTTTCTCCTTTAACATTATAGTGATTTGCTATTGGGTAGTTTGGTTCTTGGGGGTAGTAGTCCATTCGTTATATATGTATTGAACACAAATGATTCAATAATGTAATGCCCAGGCTCAGGTATAGCTTCTTGTCCGCACTGATTACAAAATAATCTAAATTATTTAAAAAATTAATTGATGATATATTAAATATTTAATAAAAATATTAAAAATTTATAAATAAAATTTGATTTGTAAAGTTTAATTTTTAATAAAAATTTCTTTTATTAGTATTTAGTGAAAATAATTAATATTATATTAAGCACCTAATAAAATAGTAAATATTTGAAAAATAAAAATTGTAAATAAATTTTAATAGAACATAACATTTATAATGAAAATAAAAAAATTCTTATGAGCCGCAGCTGGGAGATTCATGTTCAGCACGCCTACCGTGAAGCTAGCAAGGGTGCAAATTTAATGGCAAGTTGGGTCTTAGAAGTCCCATAGGAGTTAAATTTATATAAATTTAGATTCTTTAATTTTTTTTCTTTAACTTTAATAATTTTTTTTATTTTTTAAATTTAATAAATAAAATTTATTTATTTTTCATTATTTTTTTTCAATTTTCTTTTTCTCTCACTCTTAAGATTTCTTACCTTTCCAGGAGACGATCCTAATCCAATTTCTATAGGATGCTCCTTCTAAAGGCTTTGGGTTTTATTTGCTGATGTTCTTCAAGTCTCCTTTGTGAGACAAGTGTCTTTGTTGTATATTTTTGTTTTTGGACTTTTTGGCCCTGATTATCCAAAAAAATTATTTATAAGCGAATGAAAATTGAGTTTAATTTTAATAAAAGATTTTTAATATACTACTCCCCCTCAGAATATGCACATTACAAGAAAAAGCGATTAGTGATATTATCAAAAAGTGATTAGTGATATTATCAACTTTATAAAAAATGTGATTGAATGCAGGATTGCAAGTGAAAAAGGGATAGAATAGCATTCCTCTTAGTAAAATATTATTTAAAATTTTAGAAAACTTTAGTTTATAATAAAAAATATTTTGAAAAATAAAAATGTAAAAAAGATATTTTAGGCAAAATATATGTTTGCTTTTTAAATATTTATATATATAGCTTCTTTTAATGTATGCTTCGTGCATTGATTTTTTAAAAAATTAAATTATAATTTATTCTTTAAATTTGTCAAATGTGAGCCATGCATTATTAGTCAAAGCAAACATTAATTTTGAAATGAGATTATGAAAATCAATCAATGCAAAATATGATATATGATAAAGATACTAATATCAAACATGTTAAAGTACTCACAAACTCTTGACTCGAATGATGTTGACAAATAACATAATGATTTGCACTACAAAATTGGATTGCCCAAAATGTTCACTAGAAACCAACAAATATCTAAGCATCACAAAATGAGATTTAAATGTCTCTCTTGACATCAATAACAACAATATGTTAGACATAACAAAATTGTATACAACAAAATATGTGGCACTAAATCAACAACAATAAGTGTCTTGAGAAATACAACATTGCCACAAGTGATAGAATAACTCTCACAAACACAAAATATCATATGTGATATAAACACTAGTATGGGTTACACAATTCTAAAACATTATTTCTATCAAGCCTTTAGTTAGGGGCTCACACCCATAAGCTCAATGTTTATGTAATTAATGCAAGTCTAAAATTCGCATTTTTCTCTTTAACAACATGCATTTAACCTCAAAACATTAGTGTGTATAGAACTTCTATTGTTTTAGGAGACATATACAATAGTAGGGTGATCACAATAAGTAGTACATCCAAAAGTACTCTCCATAAATTTGGAATCCTGAAATTGATTCCTAAGTTATACAACTTGATGAATAGTCTCATAACAACTAGCATACTTTGTCTGCATAACCAAATTAATTCATCATCATTTAAGAAGCTTATATAATTGACCACGTAGCCTTTGATACCTTGCAATTACCTTATGGCTCACTTTGCTACTCTTTATTGCTTAGCTTCAAAATTGCTTAAGAATCTCCTCTTCACACTAAGGATAGAAGAGTATCATGATGTGTACAAACTTGAGCATACATTAAGCTATCTATAAAGGAAGCAGTATGACACTTTTATAATATTTACTTGCTCAACATCAGTTTAAGGATACTAAAATGTTTAAGGCTTTTATTTGCCCTTTAGGATAGGTGCTATACAAAATGGAGTAATATCTCATGAACCTACCTAGCACTTTTATAACATAAGTATCGGAAACAGATCAATAATTCCCTAGAGTTTACCACCATAGATCCAAATACCCCAAATGAAAGGGGCATCACAAAGATTATTCACACTTAAATAATTGACAACATTTTCTTTGTCTCACATTGTAGGTGCAAACCATTATTGCTAGTCAAAATTATATCATCAATATAAAACACCAAATCTATTAATTGCTCCCACGTACCTTTACATAAATGTAGTTTTCCTCAAAATCAATTGAAGAGACTATTTGATCAAACTATAATTGTCATTGCCTTTAGGTCTACTTCAAACCATAATTTAATCTCTTTTATCCACATAAAAGTAGCTCCTCACCCAATTTTATAATTACATCAAGTTGAATCATAGACACATACTCTGTCAAGTCTCCATTGTAGAAAAGGATTTTTAATATCCTTCTAATTGAATTCCAAAACAAAATTGGCCTAGCTTCATGACATGATTATGCACATCACTCACACAATTAGGGATAAAGCCATGACTTATCTTCACATGGCCAAGATTATACATGTTACTTTATGTTGCTTGTTGATGGGTGTACACAACAAGAATATGGCATCATTTTTGTAATTTTAAAATTTTCAAAAATCATTTTAAGAATTAAAAAAACTTTAAGATATATAAGGAGTGATTTGAAAACTTTTAAAACTATTATAGGTTATACATAATATTTTATAAAATTTAAGGGAAGTTTTGAAATTTTCTAGTTATATATGGAAATTTTCAAAATGCAATGGGACTAAGGAATATTTGACAAAATTCACAAGGCTTCACTAAATTTTAATTTTTTTCATAGTACATCTAGGAATTTTCAAAGGTTTTTTTTTTGGGGGGGGGGGGGGGGGAGGGGAGGAGGGGGGGCCCCAACATAACTTCACCATTACACACAATATAGCCTTATTAGTTTGTCAGATTCGACAAACTACAAAGTTAGAGATACTGTAGTTCATGGATTTGTCCATGTGATACTTGCTCAAACACTCTTTGTTAGAGTGTCCACTAATTACACTCAACCCTCTTAGTAGCACAAGAGGTTTTAATGGGGTTTTGTAGACTTAATTAAGATTGTCATACCAAACTTTAAAATAGCAAGGTGCCACTTTAAAAAACTTACCCAATCCTCATCATTTGTCCCATTCAATAATTTGAAAATGAAATTAAGTAAACATCAACAAAATTGGGAGATATATAGAATAGCTAATTTCCTCAAGAATCTAGTTAACCAGGCTAGTAACTGGGTTTGAGCCCTTATGCCATAGTAATTCTGTCAACAGGTCATGAATTGCAATGCATAAGCATGCACCATACATTTTGAATATTATATCCTTAGAATTCAACATGGATATGGCATTTAAAATTTCTAGAATATAATATTAATGTAGTCAATCACTTCAAAACATCAATGATCATATCATTAATGGCTCTTCAATATGGTGTAACCATTAATGAAACAATTCATAATGTAATGAAACCATAATTTGTTTGGAAACTTTGACAAAATAATTGGTCTTGCCATAGGCAAGCTCATAAACATGCAAAAGGAGTTTAAAAAAGTTTGAGTTTCCAAACAATAGCATAGGTCTCTTAGATATCACAATTATAGTCATTTTACAAAAAAAAAAAAAAAAGAAATTCTCATCAATATATGCATATATAAACAATCCAACTTTGTTTAAATGCCACAACAATATACTCAATGTGATTAAATATTCTCTTCCTATTTTAAAACCAATCAGAACATACCACTAATGATGCTCCAATAGGGTGTAATCATTAATGATACAATTTGGAGCATAATTTTGCTTGAAACACATATAAATGCTTGGTCCTCCAATAGGTGAGTTCACAATCATGATCAAGAAGTCTCAAATAATTTTATATTGCCAAACAGTAGCCTCAAATATGACATCAACAATAATTTTGCAGCAAAATGAAGAATTATAATTAATACAATCATGTATATATAGTCTAAAATTTGTTTCAATACTAAACATACTGTATCTAAATGTATGCAATATATGTAGTGCATAATTATCCTAGAACATTGCACAAAACTTTTTGGTACAAAATTCAAAGAGTACAAAGGAAGCCTCAAGAACAGCCTTTGCAAGAGTAACAAAGTATTGGCATGATAGCCAATTAAGTTACGTAGTTTGGGCATTAAAAAATTCTAGAAAAATCACCAATAGGTCTTAGGGAGGGTTGAAAAGAAATGTCGCCAGAATTGTTTGGAGTATGTCTCCACCTATATTCACAAGAATGGGAAAGGCAAAACAAGGTTAAAGTCATCTTCTCTTCGTGATTCCTTTGCAATTTGGGTCTTTCTGGCTTGAAATCAACCGATCACTCCCAAATCCCATTTTCTCCACCAATTTGAATGACTTCTATCTAGATTTTAATATAAAAGTTGTGGCCAACACAATTGTAGGAAGAAACCAATGAAATATTTGCTAGAAAATGAATCACTAAGTGATGAACTTTGGGGTTCAAAGGGGGTTTTGAAAATTGCTTTTCCTCCATAATTTTAAAGCTAAATTAATGGGTTTTCTCTACAACTACCAAATATTTGGTGTGATTTGAAACAAAATATCAAACTCAGAGTGGGATGTTTTGGGGTTTGGCCCATGTATCGAAAATGTGGTTTTGATCATTGTTTTAAACATCCATATCATATTTCTAATTCTAAATAGCCCAATGAAGATGATGCACATTTCAATTATGAAAAAAAAAATAATTTCTTCATCTTGAGTGAGTTTCAAAAGGTACAATATATTTAGGGTTTTAGGTAAAGGTTCACAAAATAGGGTGTCATACCCTAAACTGACACTATGGAATCGTGGTTAGGCAACAAGAAACATGACCTTAACCATGCATTAAATCATAGATTTGAGTGTGAAACCATCAAAACCCTAAAAATAGCTTAAAACCTAAAATGAGGTTTAACATAGAATAAATCTACAGTAGGTTCTAGTGCCAAGTGAAGGGTATTAATAATCCATACACCATACATAAACCAATATCCAAAATCTTGTAAATCATTCTAAGCATACATATTATCAAAGAAGGTGAAGGAAATTAACTGGAAGGGCTTATGAATCCATGAATGTCTATTCCATGAGTTTAAGGTTTGATGTTGGGAGGCGAGGAAAGCTTCTCTCTTTGCTTGCTATGTTTCAATAGGGGAAAAGAGTGTTAGCTCAATGGGGCACCAACACAACATAAGTTAGTTGGGAGTAGGGACTTCATCCTTTGTGATCACCTTAATCTGTTATCTTACCCATAATGGATAACATACTAAAAGTCCACAAATTGATAGCTAATGACCCTTACCACAATAGCCGATGACCATTGGTCACTAAGCTCATAAGTGGTCATCAAGGCAAATTTCATAATGCACCAAGAAGGTGAAGAGAAATACTTGTAGTAGTTTAAAGTCAAATTTCTACCATATTTTTAATACTCTTTTTCATAGTGTTTTATGGTTATATATTTGATTTAATTGATTATTATTTAATTTGACATCAAATATTATATGATGTCTTTAATTTTGTAATTTCAGGTGAAATTCATAAATGTGGAGCTTTTCTTGCATTTCAAAGGTGAAACAATGGTTGCAATGAGCCAAAACTAGAATGGCTAGCAAGGTATTCTATGAGCCATGCAAGGCTAGGAACACCTTATTTCTACAAAAGTTACCATGGGTGGAAAAATTAAAGCAAATCTTGAAGACTTGCATTTTCTGGGTAGCAACTAAAGATAAACCATATTTAGAGTTCCTCATGTTTGATCATTGAGATTCTTGATTTATGTGAATCTTGAAATCTAAAGCTTTAAAAAGACTACTCAAACCTATATTGGTGATGGATAAGTTGGTCAATCAATTGGAAAAATTATGACTAATTTGGTTCATGCCTATTTGAGTAGCTCATAAAGAATGGGCCATATCTTGGGCTACACAACTTGCATTGTAGTTCTTGTCCCATGTGAAACTAGACATCTAGAATTTTCTAGCAAGTACTCATGGGCCACAGGAGAATTGTATAAGATATAGAAATCTATGGAAACATTTTGAAGTCTGCTAGATATGAAAGTTACAAAATGGGTTGATGTAGGCCAATTGAGTCCAATTCCTCGTAACCTGATCCAAGACTCTCATAAAGGCTAAGAGGGGTTTGTTAAGGTCCTATTCTTTAGAAATAAGTGGGCACCCAAGACTCCTATGGTGATTCATACATGGGGAAGTGACTAGAGTCCAAGAGAAGTTAGATTTAGGCTATCCTAGCTTATTTCAACCTAAAATTCTATTCAATGGGCTTGCACCTATGAAGAACCCAATAATGGCCTAGATGGCCTAATATATTGTTATGGGTTATTTTTTTTTTTTTAAAGTCTTGGGATGGTTTGCACCCAAAACTATTTCATGGATCACCAAATCCAACCTAAAAAGGATTAGAAGACATTAAAATAGCACTACTAAAGAAAGAGGTGCGACACATGTAAGGGAGGCACAATTAGGTGACATAACGAGTGCAACACCTCTGGTGAGAATTATGGTGTGGTAGGGGAACCTTTGGCATAGGAATGTGATCTCCATTTGGATACTTGGCTAGAACATATTCTTAGAGGCTTGAGAAGAAGAAGAGATGTGATTCAAGAAGAAAAGAAGGCACATTTTAAGGGAGCATAGGAATAGATACTTAAGGATTAGAATTCTTAAAATCTTGTTCTAGTTTTTTCTTCTTGTTCTTGATAGTTTCATTTATTTCTTTTTAGGATTCTAATTACATGATGAGTTTTATCTATTTAAATCTTTAATTGAACTTTATGATGATGTGTGACTAAATGTTTAATTAGGGATCAACAATCAAACTAATATGAATAATTGGTAATTTAGTTGATTTGTTGTTCTTAGACCTAAAGATTTCTTCTCTACTCTAAGATTAAAGAATTTAATTAGCCTAATCACCTAATTATATTTAAGAAAGAGTTGAGTGATTGTAGGAATAGGTAACCCTACTCTAGGTTCAACTAGGAAGAGAATATCCATAAATTAATGAAACAAAAATATCCCTAATTATAGGTGCAATCTTTTTCATGCTTAGGCTTAGTGCAATCCCTAAAATAATTGATATAGAAATATAACCAATTAGATATAGGTTGGCCTAATCACCATAATAATAAGGGACTAAATACAAGAGTGCATGGATTGATAATTGTAAGTATAAAGAATGGTAAGATTGTTATTTGCTAATTATGATTCTTAGGAAAATTGTGAAATACCTAGTCTTTAATTCATTACAAGAACACACTTGCAATCTTTCCACTTAAGTAGTTTAGTTTTCCAATCTTAGTTTAAATTTAAATTGTCATTCATGGATATTTTAGTTAATTTCTTTTGCACAATTTCAATTTCCCAAATAAATTTAGCCTAAGACAATTTTAGTAATTAGATTGGTAGATAAATCTCTGCGGGTTTGAATTCTAAGATACTACCCTAGTACATATGATAGTATATACATGTACTTAGGAATAATAGTGTAGCTAATTCCACATCAACTTTTTGGCATCATTATCGGGGTTTGCCTTTCATAGTCTAATATTAATACTAATTATTAGAGTAGGCATTTCCCTTATTTTCTTTAGATTTGGTTTGGTTAGCATAAAAAAATTTTCTTGTTCTTTAATCTTGAATAGGCATTAATTAAGATAGTTAGTTATAGTTAGTTTATTTTGTTTTTTAGTTAGGTGTCATTGGCATATATTTTGCTAACTTTGGTTCTTTTGTTCTAAAGGTGATTTTGCGAATTTCAAGCTTTAGGAGTACAAGCTATGTGGGAGAAATTGGAGCTGGTTCTTTTTTTTTTCTCTTATTTTTATTGTTATTGTAAAACTTAATTCTAAATTTCTCTTCCTTTTCCATTTAGCTTCTATTAATATTGCTTTCTTATTAGTATTTTAGGTAAATTTTAATTATCTTCAATTAGTGGTTGTGTGAGAAGAGAGCTAGTATCTTTAGATATTAAGATTGAGAGGACCTTTTTAGAATTAAGCATCTAGGGAAAATTGAGGAAGACCTATTCTTACTACTAGTGAGTTTAGTGAATATGTATGAGAATCTATGGCTGAAGTAACAAAAAATGAGCCTAAGAGTCATAGGGACTATGCCATGCTTGTGGTAGATAGTGTCAAGTCTAGCATAAAGAGACTAGCTATTCAAGCTAACAACTTTGGAATAAAGCTTGCTATAATTCAAATGATCTAAACTATAGCTAAGTTTGGAGGTGCGTCTACTAATGATCCTAATTCCATTTGTCTAGCTTCTTAGTGATTTGTGACACTTTTAAGCAAAATAAGTTTAGTGAAGATGCTATGAGGCTTAAATCTTTCCCTTTCTCTCATAGGGGTAGAGCCAA
The DNA here is from genome assembly GCA_037013595.1 of Dicorynia guianensis. Lineage (NCBI taxonomy): Eukaryota > Viridiplantae > Streptophyta > Magnoliopsida > Fabales > Fabaceae > Dicorynia > Dicorynia guianensis. The sequence continues at coordinate 7,191,878 of JASUAB010000010.1, forward strand.
GAATTGGTTATTATCTTTACCTTTATGTTCCATTACTACATGGGATGATCTAACCTAAAAATTCTTAGCTAAGTTTTTTCCACCTAGTAAAATTGCCAAGTTTAGGAATGATATTACTTCTTTTACCCAGTTAGTTAGTGAGACTCTTTAAGGCATCGGAGAGGTTTAGTGACCTTCTTAGGAAATGTCCTCAACATAGGTTGCCTAAGCAGTTCCAGTTCAGACCTTCTATAATGGGTTGAATGGAGTAACTAGGACAACCACAGATGCTATTGCAGGGGATACCCTTATGAGTAAGACCATAAATGATGCCTATATCTTTTAGAGGATATGGAAGCCAATAATTACCATTGGAATATTGAGAGAAACCGACTTATAAGAGTAGCCATTGTTTCTTAGTTAGATACCCTATCATCCATTCAAGCCTAAATGGTAGCCTTGCCTAGGAAGTGAGACCAAGTGAGTATAAATTCTGTGCAGCTATTATCTTATGAGTTGTTTATAGAGAACTACCCTAGTTATAGGTGCCTTTTAACATAAGAGAGTGTGAAATATGTATCTAATGTCAACAGGCAGAATCAACCATACTCTAATACTTATAATCCAAGGTGATGGAATAGTCTAACTTGGTTGGAAGAACAACAATCAAGTTAAACTTCCTAGTTTTGTGCAACCCCTTATGCATAATCAAGAGAAAGAGTTTGCCTTTGAGGACTTGTTAGTCTAATACATATCTAAGTATGATTCCATGCATGTTGAAACTAAATCTATGTTGAACTCATATATAGCAAAACTATTTATGTCCTTCAAAGTCAACTACTTTCATTAGGGACTTAAAGACTAAAACAAGACAATTGGCTAATGCATTGAGTGTTGCACTACTTGTTAGTGTTCCTAGTAACACTCAAGAAAATCTTAGAAACCACAAGTGTAAGGCCATCACCTTAAGAAGTGGTAAGATAGTCCTTTCATTTAGAAAATCCATGGCAGAGTCTATAGATAAGCCTAGGGGTGGCATTACTAGTGAGGGAGAAGGTGAGAGAAGCTATCATCTTGGAAAGAAAGGTTAAAAGGAGACCCATGACATAAATAAGAGGGATAATGATGAGAATGAAAATTAGAAAGACAAAAAGAATGGGGTATGTGATGAGGAAAAAAGTGGTCCATGAGAGTTCTTGATGACTATGGACCACCATCTCTTTTTCCAAATAGGTTAGCAAAAAGCCTAGTAGAGAGCACTTCTCTAAGTTTTAGTGGTTTTTAAGAAACTTTACATTAAAAGACCCTTTGTTGATGATGTTTTTGAATAGATGTCTTCCTATTATAATTTTATGAAATAAACCTTTCTAAGAAGAGGCATCTAGAATACTTTGAGACAATAGCTCTCATTGAAGAATATTGTGTAGTTCTTTAGAAAAAAACTCCTGCCTAAGCTTAAGGATCCATGTAACTTCATTATTACATGCACCAAAGGGAACCAATACTTTGGAAGAGACTTATGTCACTTAAAAGCCAGTGTTAGCCTTATGCTTTTATATGTTTCTAAAAGATTAGGTTTAGGTTAGGCTAAGGGAACCATTGCCATTCTTTAATTAGCTAATAGGACCCTTAAGTACCCTAGAGGCATAGTAGAGGATGTCTTCGTAAAGATAGACAAGCTCATTCTCCTTACTACTTTATAGTCTTAAAATTGGAAGAAGATAAAGAAATCCCTATCATTTTAGGTTGAGCTTTCTTAGCTACAGGCAAACCTTGATAGTTGTGTAAAAGGGAGAGTTACCCATAAGAGTGTTAGACCAAAAGTAAAAGTTAGTGTGTTTAAGGCCATGGAATTAACTAATGAGGCTAGGTCTATAAGATAGATGTAGAAGACTTACCCTTAAAATTACCACCAGAAGATTCACTATACGCTACAAATTTTAATATTAAAGCTTAGAAAATAATGGCACTACCACATGTGAATTTTTTGGGTGTGAATACTTAAGCACCCCACTCATGCATCTTTTGGGGTTACATCTACAATATCATGAAATTTTCTTCTCCTTTTGATTGTAAGCAAAATAGAAAGCTCTTTAGAGATTCAAATAAGTGCAAAGAGATAGTAGGTTGGTCTAACTCCATTTGATAGAGGAAAGCCATAGAATTAAGGGGGAAAGTCAAGCTAATGACTATAAATTAGAACTACTTCTTTAGCCTTCTTTGCATGAGTTTTTTGTTTATATTTTTAAAGTGTTTTTGTAGTTTTTATTCTATTTTGATCTAGTATCATTAGGTTGCTTTTAGAATTGTATGCTTTTGTTTTCAATAGGATTTTCAGCCAACAAGAGGAAGAAGAAGGAGGATGACATACCTATTACTATAACCAAGAAAATAATGCCTATGCAGTTGGGGATTCTAAGGTGTAGCAAGGCCTGCACCCATGTGCAACAACCTTATTCAACTGAGCCCCTCTTTATTTTATTCTTTGTTTTGTCCAAATATTGAGGATAGTGTTTAATTTAAAGGTGGAGGGCTTAGTTCAAGTTTGTTGTGAAAGTATAATTAGGGACTATTTTGGTGCACTTTTTATTCTTTGTATCCTTATGTCCAAGATAGAATTTGGTGTTTTGATTAGATTTTAAGGATGAGGGCAAGTGCCTAGGATGCATTATTTTTAATTCTTGTGCTAATTTTATGTCAATATATCCAATTCTTAATTAGGCTTCCTTAACCATGTCCATGGTGAGGTACTAGTTGCATTGAAAGTTTATGTTAGCTTAATGAATTTTGATAAGATGAGAGAGTGAGATAGAGTAAATTCGATACTTTAAAACATGTTTTAATGATTATTGACGAAATTTGAACAATTGCATGCTAGATAAGGGAGGAGCTAAGCCATTTTTCATCAGATTGAGCTTTCTAAACTTGGCATGAAAATACATATCCCTAGTTGCCTATTTGAGCCTTATTAAGTTGTTGTGGAATCCATGAATGTGACTTCCATGTGTTTAGGGTTTGATGATAAGAGAAGGGTAAACTTTTCTCCTTGCCCACTATGCTTTCTAAAGGGAAAAAAAGAGTGTTAGCTAAGTAAGGGACTAACACAAGTAGGTAGAGAGTGGAGACCCCTTTCTTTTGTCAGAAGGCACATAGACCAAAAGTTCACAAATAGTAGCCAATGACCCTTTCAACAATAGCTAATGACCAATGGTCACCAAGCTTATCAAAATGGTCATCAAGGCAAGTCTCACATAATTGACTAATATATTAATATGGGTTTATTTAAAATTATCATTGATATATGTTTATCCACATGAAATATTCTAACATTAAACACTTACATTCTCTTTCCTTTCTCATTTGAGATTTCCTTGGCTGAAAACACAAGACCACTTGCTCATCTAGTAAGTGCATGAATGTCTGTTGTTGTTTTGGCCATCATGAAATCAGAGAAATTTGTGAAGGACAATTAAAGTCCCACAACTCTCATTGACAAAATCTTTCCAAAATTAACATTTGATGTCAAACTATAAGACCCAATAAATTTAATTATCTGTATTCCTTTAAGTGAATTTTTGTGAGTTTTAGTTATGGAAATGGAATGCCATAAATAGAATATGCATGTCCCCACATGCCACTTTCCTTTTTCCTTTTTTATGTGGTAGCTTTTTTGTTCTTTTTGATCCCAAAACCTTTCTGCATGCACAATTAACCTCAAGTTTTGTATGAATGAACAACATTTAGAAGACTCACAATAAGGTGGCCTCATATGAGTTATACCTTTTAAAGTTGAAGCTTTAGTTCGTACAACATACCAAAATTGAATAAGGCAAGCTCTAATGTTATGAAGGTTAGAAAACTTGGTTTGTATAATGTTCCTTTATAGTGGTTACTACTTTCATTAGTCTTTAGCAGTACTTATATATGAGTATTGCTATTTATAAAATGGGTTAGTGCACAACGTATGCACAATGCATCATTGAATTTATAGGGTCCCACAAACTAAACCACGGGCTAGTTGATAATGGTGCATTGTGCAATCAACTTTTCCTTTTTAATATCTCAAGCCTTATCCTTGTTTGACCCAAGTAAAAACCTTGGTTTGTGCACAATGCATTGTGCTACTTTGACTTATATGCTTAGTATCATTTTCCTTTATCATGAATCTTAATTAAGCTTAGTTAAAATGAATTGCATTACTATTAATTTTTAATTAAACTTGACCATAATTTTTTTTATGTGAAATTATGTTAGGCATTAACAAAATTATAACAATTGCTTGTTAAAATCAAATCATAATTCATTAGCAAGATAATATGAACCAACAAAATAATTTATAGTAGGTTTTAATCAATTGGGCTCTTTTTTGTCTCCTTATTCTTCTTCAAGGGCATTGGTAAACTCCTAGTTATTTTTATTGTCATTAGTTTTGCATAGATCAAGTTCTTTAGCACCCGTAGAGCTACATGCATATTCAACTTCCTCTTCTGCATGCTGAACACAATGATTTGTCTCTTCAAATTCAACTTGTTCAAAATCCCCCATTGTCATTGCATAAGGAAATTACCATTGTCTCATCAACGAACATGATCCTAACCTACTTTGCTGCATTAGTTTGATAAGGCAACTCTATCTCATTATCAATTTTCACCCTTTTTCATGCTTTGACCTTGATGACTACAAGCCACATAAGATTTCTAGCTTTGTTTGCAATTGAGTAAGGTACATACTAAACCTACCTCAACTATTGTGCAATAATGAATAGATCAAAGTATTCATACTTACAGGACTAGTTTACCTTAACAATCTTGAACTGAGTTTAAAGTATTGTCCCCTATAGTCTAGTGGGGTTAAACCACTTAAAATAAAACAAGATAACTTCTTTTGGAGGAATTTCGAGATAATCCAATTTTAGCACATCTATAAGGATGCAATAATAGCCATCATCTTTGTTGCACTAGTTTCTTTAACCTGGACACCACTATTGTATGTTTTCTTGCCCTTTGACCAAGATGTTATGTGAAACTTATACCCATTAATAAAAAACTTTGGCTAACTATTGGTGTCTTTTGAAGGGCCCTATGCTAAAACATGCAAATTTTAGTCATTTATGTTATTAGCTAGATCATACACCTACACAAAAAAAAAACATTAATAAATTTAATCAATTATGCTCAATTAATATATATAATATGCACACGCATCTTAATACTTATATAACCCCAAAAATAGATGCAATTTATTCTTGGATCAACATCTCTAATTGTTCAACTCAAATGCCAAACACTTGCAAGAAATAACTACAAGATTTGCATTTTGGAATTAAACACAATTCATCATTAGGATTAACTGTATAATTTTTTATTTAACTAAATGCAAGAGATTGAACTAAGATATAGTTGGACTTCATCTCAATTTAGTAAAATGTGCAAGGTTGCGAACTTATACTCTGCACCATTAAGCCATCTCATCTTAGTTGTTCTTAAGGCATAACCAAGTTGGTTGAAAATAAAAAAAGTCAATTCTAATAAACTTGGTCCCCTGTTATGAAAGCATCTAACTTAAGTTCTTTAGGAATACCATCAAGGCTTAAAATAATAGGACCAAAAATGAGAGGTTCCCTCATCATGTAAGCCTCACCTATTGAACCATTCACTCGAGTTTTGTTTTTAACCATCCTTTTTATGTTCCCATCATCCTAATTAAATCAATTCAAACAAGAACTTGATTAGAAGCTTAATTTAAAAACATACTGTAAAATTTATAAGAAGAAGCATAATCTATTATATGTAGGTACCTCTCAAATGAGTACATCCATAGGTATTGAACTAGACTACCTACCATAGTTTCATAAGCTAAATGCACTAGTAAATGCTCAAGAAATGGATTGAATGCAATTAGTAGCAAACTCTCCATAAATATATGACCATCATGACTTTTCATGCCAAAAAAGTTTTTGTCTCATTTGTACATGCATCCAGTCAAGTTTGAGGCATAACCATCCATCATTTTAAACTTAGAAATCCATTTGCATATGGCTTTTCTCTATTGCAAGCTCAATGTGTAAGTAGCCTAAGGCTAGGCCAACTTGCCACTAGCTAATTTTATCAACTCCAATTCTCGTCACCTACAGTATTCTTTCAAGTCCAGCCTTGCTTTGTTGTTGTCTTTGGTTTTTCCTTTTACATCCATGATGGTATTAAGCACATTGTCAAATATGTTCTTCATCATATGCATGGCGTCTTAATTATGCTCGATCAATTTATGCTTCCCATAAGGCAACTCTCAGAAGATGCTTTGTTTAATCTAATTATGGCTTTGTCCAAATCCTTGGAGCATTCCCATTGACCCTGCTTTATTATCTTAGGTAGAGCATTAACCCTTGCCCAAACTTGCTCACTTGTCAGCCTTATTGGAGGCTTGTCATTCTCAACTTTATTCCTTCAAAATGATATCTTGTTTTTTTTTTTTTTTTTGAAGGGCTTAACTTTTTTCCTCCTAAATGATGTCTTGTTTTTCCGAAAGGGATGATCAAGGGTAGGAATTTCCAATGCAAATCAAATCAATATCTTGTTTTTGTTACCTAGAATCTAAACATGGCCAAAACAATGGGAGGAAGTAACTGCTTGGTGTATAATTTAGGAGAAGAATGCCATAGTAGGTGTTGACGCTGAAAATTTTCAGTTTGGTTTGTGATTTGTGATTGTGAAGTCACCACCGACCTAAGTTATCTAAGGTGAGATCGGATACCTAATTAAAAATAGTCTACGTGTAAAAGATTGAGTTCGGGGGTTGGTTACGTTTTAGGAAAGGTGTTAGCACCCTTTCAATACCAAAAATGATCTAATTAATTTACTTGATTTGATTTACGTTAGTTTTAAATAAATATTTTTGAAAATAATTCTTACCCATTTTGGACCGGGATTTTAAATATTTTTGAGAAAAATTCCCTTTCTATTCCAAATTGGGATAATGATTTCATGAAGATCTCTTTTCTATTCCAGATAGGGATTCAAAATAATTTTGAGAAAATCCTCTTTCTATTCCAGATCGGTTCTTTAAAGATGATTTTATGAAAATCCCCATTCTATTCCAATTTGAGGTTTTTAAAATAATTTGAATAAAATTCTCTTTCTATTCTAGATCAGGTTCTTCAAAGATGATTTTATGAAGATCCCCATTCTATTCCAGTTTGGGGTTTTAAAATAATTTAAATAAAATTTCCTTTCTATTCCAGATTGGGTTCTTCAAAGATGATTTTATGAAAATTTCCCTTCTATTCCAATTTGGGGTTTTAAAATAATAAAATTCCTTTTCTATTCTAAACCGGGATTTTAAAAATGTTTGCATTATCTACATGATCACCTATTCCTATTTTATTTTTATTTAAAAAGGATATGACTTTATTTTTATTTTTCTCACGAAATGTAAAATTCACCAAAAACACAAAAAAAAAGCTTATAACTTAAATATTTTTTAAATCAAAATCCGATCAATTTATTTCTTCATCATACTTTTAATGCACCATAGATTTTCAGCCAAAAAAAGAAAAAATGACTTCCAAACAGCGTTGTTTTGAGAGCCCAAAAAGGGATATTATGCCCATCCCATGTAGCATGGAAACTGCAAAAAAGAAAATGAGGAAATGGAGTTACTTACCTCTGTTGATTTCATCTTTGGGCTTGAGGGTAGAGAATGACTCGTGACCAAACAAAACAGCAGTAGCTTGGACACGACTTGGAGGTAGAGCTGGAACTTGCACGGGCTTCTCGACAGCAAACGGAAGTCGAATATGGGACAAAGTAGAGGCGAGAAAGGTCTCTTCCAACGAAGTCGATGGTGCAGTATGATCTCTTGCTGAGCCGTGAACTCGAGGTGTAAATAGTAGCTGGGCGAGTTGAAGACACTACAGAATAGAGAAGCTGAGCGATGGAAACAAAGCTGGTGAGGACACTACAACGGAGCTGAGAAACAAAGCCGACCAGGATGCTACAACGGGGCTGAACTATGGATGCAGAGCCAGCTAGTGGTAGTGCACTAGATCTTTTACGGCTGAAGTTTTTTTAGTGAGAAAGTTACGGTTCCAAAGGATATCATGTGTCTGGATTCAAGTGTAGTGCCATTTTAGGGTAGGAAATGATGACGAGAATGTGCAGTAGGTCCCTACTTCTTGTGGAGGCAGTAAAGGTCTTAGTATTTTGACTCAAGAAGGTGCTTGAGGTTGATGGAGGAAAATCAAGTTCAAGTGAGGGTGAAGAAGCTTGAATGCTACTGTAGGGTGCCGTTAAGCTTCAGTGTTTTGAGTGAGAGGAAGTGCACTGACGTGAAGGTGGAAGCCTTCTACCCTGCCATCAACGTGTGGGCGCTGGCTTTTTAACTGAAATGCAGCAGAGATGAGGGTGGAAAAGGTTAGGTGAAAGGCACTGTCCGAGTGCTGGTTTTCCCCAGAAAGCCATAGAGGTGGTGAGGATGCTTTCAGTTCATTTTTTTAGACCCCCCCTCTTTCATGCTTGCTCAAGACGGACGAAGGTGCTTTTCGGTTAAAAGTTTACTCCTCTTCCCTGTAGGCTCAAGTTTTCTTTTTTTTGTGCATGTTGATGTGCATGAGGTGTTCAAGGCACGGCTAAAATGGATGGATGAGGTAGAACAAAGTGCAAGCCTTACTTACATGATGGTGAAGTATAGGAGGTTCCAAAGACATTGGGGTGTTAGGCAGCTTGGAAGAAGAAGACGGGATTCTGGGTCAATGAGGAAAGGGTGTTTTCTAATTTCTAGTTCAGTGGGGGTATTTCTGATTTTAGATTCGTTGGGGGCTGTTTCTCTTTGGAGTGGGCTAATGGAAAACTCTTCTATTTTTTCAAGCTGCAAGCATTTTTGTTCCTCTTATTTCGTGTGTTTTACTAAGGTTTTCTTGGGTGTAGGTGAAGTATGCTTGCTCTCCCCATGTTGGGTGCTTCCCCCTTCCTTTTGTGCTCACCGGTTTCCCCTTAGAAGTCAAGATGTCCGACTTTTCGTGATTCCACCTTGCTGCCTTATTTCTTCATAATTTCCTCCTTTTTTCTTCTTTGGCTGCTTGTCCACACCTCTCTTTGATTTCCTTTTCTTTCTTTTCTTATCTCCTCTAGATTTTCTATGTTTTCTTTCCTCTTTGGCTGACACTCATCTCACTCTTTCCACCTTTGCCCACCTTCTTTGATTTGCTTTTCTTCCATTTCTACTCATGGCTCACACTCCTTTTTCTTTTCTAAAGAAAAGCCATAGTTAGGTGGTTAATTAGGTGCCAATTATAATGTGGGGTTAGGTGAGTGAATGAATGTCGTTTACTCCTTTTTTTTTTTCTTGTTGTCCCTTTTTTTTTAATTTTTAATTTTTTAACAATTTTTTTAAATATTATTTACATTTGGGACCCAAAAATATCTTTAAATTTTTCATTTTCACTTAATTAATTTCGAGAAAAATACATATTCAAGTAGGATAATTTTAGAACTTATGCTTGGGTCCACTTTAATTTTTAAGGTACGGATAAAATTAGTTGTCTACAGATTGCCACCCCTTTGCTCATCTTTTAGGGACTAAAAGATGGGTAAAGGTTGCAAGACACTATTTTGTTCGGATGCAAAAGGTACTAAATCCAACTTTGGGGATACCTAAGAGCAACTTAGGATTTAAAATAACCTGAGGTAACCTATCTTAGGATGAACTTGGGGTAACTCGTCCCAAGTTTGAAATAATCACCTGGAGAAACTTGTTCCAAGATTTAAAAATAACCTGAGGTAACTCATCTCAAGATGAACTTGATAACTTGTCCCAAGTTTGAAATAATCACCTAGAGAAACTCATTCCAAGATTTAAAAACAACTTGAGGTAACCCGTCTCATGATGAACTTGGGGTAACTCATCCTAAGTTTGAAATAATCACCTGCAGAAACTTGTTCCAGGATTTAAAAATAACCTGAGGTAACCCATCTCAGGATGAACTTGGGGTAACTCATCCCAAGTTTTGAAACAATTACCTAGAGAAACTCATTCCAGGATTTAAAAATAACCTGAGGTAACCCATCTCAGGATGAACTTGGTAACTCGTCCCAAGTTTGAAACAATTATTTGGAGAAACTCATTCCAATATTTAAAAACAACCTGAGGTAACCCATCTTAGGATAAACTTGGGGTAGCTCATCCCAAGTTTTGAAATAATTACCTAGAGAAACTCATTCCAAGATTTAAAAATAACCTGAGGTAACTCGTCTTAGGACGAACTTGGGGTAACTCATCCCAAGTTTTGAAACAATTACCTGGAGAAACTCATTCTAGGATTTTAAGGGTTATGATCCACCCAATGGGGATACCTAAGAGTGACTTAGGATTTAAAATAACCTGAGGTAACCCATCTCAGGATGAGCTTGGGGTAACCTATCCCAAGTCTTGAAACAATTATCTGGAGAAACTCATTCCAAGATTTTGAAACAATTACCTGGAGAAACTCATTTCAGGATTTAAAAACAACTTGAGGTAACTCGTCTCAGGATGAACTTGGGGTAACTTGTCCTAAGTTTGAAACAATTACCTAGAGAAACTTGTTCCAGGATTTAAGAACAACCTAAGGTAACTCGTCTTAGGATTAACTTGGGATAACTCATCCCAAGTTTTGAAACAATTACCTGGAGAAACTCATTCCAGGATTTAAAAATAACCTGAGGTAACTCGTCTCAAGATAAACATAGGGTAACTCGTCCCAAGTTTTGAAACAATTACCTGGAGAAACTCGTTCCAGGATTTAAAAACAACCTGAGGTAACTCGTCTCAAGATAAACCTAGGGTAACTCGTCCCAAGTTTTGAAACAATTACCTGGAGAAACTCATTCCAGGATGAATTCGGGGTAACTTAGGATTTCCTTGCTTACCTAGGCTTGATTCATAACTTACGAATTTGATTTAACAAGAAGAGTTCCTGTTCCCCTAATAGGAACTAAAGATTATGATCTAAGATTTTCTTGCTTACCTAGGCTCAAGGGGTTAAGTCGAATGAAGCCCGACTCTAGCATTGGTGACAAGGGATGAGTCAAACAAGGCCCAACTCTGGCATAAATGATAGAGATAAGTCAAATGAAGCCCAACTCTGGCACAAATGATAATTAATTGAGCTAAATGAATCCCAACTATAGCTTGTCTTACTTGATAGGATAAGGTGCTTGACACATGGAGAGGCTTGACCTCAAAATAGCATACTTGACATGCGAACCTACTTGATAGGATAATGTGCTTGACACATGGAGAGGCTTGACCTCAAAGTGGCATGCTTGACATGCAAACCTGCTTGACAGGATAATGTGCTTGACACATGGATAGGCTTGACCTCAAAATAGTATATTTATCATGTGAACTTACTGGACAAAGCTTAGTGAAACTGCTTGATAGGGCTTGGTATGTGAACCTTCTTAAAAGGGCTTGGCACAAGAGATGATTGACCTTAAAATTATATATTTGGCATACGAACCTATTTGATAGGGCTTAGCATACAAACCTGCTTGACATGGTTTTGTGTGTGAACCTACTTGATAGGGATTGGCACATGGAGAGACTTGACCTCAAAATGATATATTTGGCATGCAAACTTGCTTGACAGGGCTTAGCATGCGAACCTACTTAACAAGGCTTGGCACATAGAGAGGCTTGACCTCAAAATGATATATTTGATATACGAACCTACTTGACAAGGCTTAGCATGCGAATTTGCTTGACAGGGCTTGGCACATAGAGAGGCTTGACTTCAAAATGATATATTTGATATACGAACCTACTTGACAGGGCTTAGCATGCGAACTTGCTTAACAGGGCTTGGCACATGAAGAGGCTTAACCTCGAAATGATATATTTAGCATGCAAACCTGCTTGACAGGGCCTGGTATGCGAACCTGCTTAACAAGGCTTGGCACAAGAGATGCTTGACCTTAGAATGATATATTTGATATGCGAACCTGCTTGACAAGGCTTAGCACATGAACCTGCTTAACATGGCTTTGTGTGCGAATCTACTTAACAGGGCTTAGCACATAGAGAGGCTTGACCTCAAAATGATATATTTGGCATGCAAACCTGCTTGACAGGGCTTGGTATATGGAGAGGCTTGACCTCGAAATGATATATTTGATATGCGAACCTGCTTGACAAAGCTTAGCATGCGAACCTACTTGACATGACTTTGTGTGCGAACCTGCTTAACAAGGCTTGGCACATGGAGAGGCTTGACCTCAAAATGATATATTTGGCATGCGAACCTGCTTGATAGGGCTTAGCATGCGAACCTGCTTGACAAGGCTTGGCACATAGAGAAGCTTGACCTCACTATGATATATTTGGCATGCAAACCTACTTGACAGGGTTGGCATATGGAGTGGCTTGACCTCGAAATGATATATGGAGAGGCTTGACCTCGAAATGGCATGCCTGACATGCGAACTTGCTTGACAAAATTTGGTGTACGAACCTACTTGACAGGGCTTGGCACGGATAGAGGCTTGACCTCAAAATGATATTTGGCATGCGAACCTGCTTAACAGGGCTTAGCATGTGAGCCTGCTTAACAAGGCTAACGTGCTTGACACATGAAAGATTGGATCTAAAATGGCATATTGGACATATGAACATGCTTGTCATGTGAAAGGCTTGACTTAAAAGGAAATGGTTGAGATGAATACATGCTTGACATACGAAATGTTTGACTTGAAATGGCATACTTGTCATGCTAAGCTTGACCTTAAGATAGCATAGATGACATGTTTACCATGCTAACGTGCTTAACACACGATGGACTTGACTGAAATGGCATGTTTGACATACAAACGTGCTTGGATCTGACCTGAAATGGTATGCATGTAGATATACCTAGCATGCTAAAGGCTTAACCTAAGATGGCATGCTTGACGTGAAATGCTTAACATGTGAAATGATTGTCCTTAAAAGGCATGCTTAACATGTGAACATGCTCGATACATGAAAGACTTCACCAGAAATGACATGCTTGACATGTAAATGCACTTGACATGAGAAAAATTAATGCAAATGCCAAACCCACAATACAAAGGGTGAGTTATGACTTGTTGTCCCAATTATGAGTGAATTAGAATGTCAGACCCCATAGAAGCAATACCTTCTAATATCAGTATTTAGTAACTCATCTCTCTCTTTTTTTTTTTTTTTTGTAAATCCTTATATTGAACCCCTCTACTTTTTTAGGAAAATTATAGATTTGATGGCTATTCTTCCAATTCTTGCCCTGGTTTAGATTTGGTACTCCCTAAACAATGGAAGGTTTTTTTTAACTTTGGGTTCAATATCTTGGTAATTGCCCTAATTTGTTTTGATTACCTTCGAGCAAAGAAATGTTGAAAAGATTTTCTTAGTTTATCATCTCTTTTTTTTTAATAAAATGCCTCAAAAGAATGCATATGTGGATAAATCTACTCAATTCTCTGGAATCAAGATTTCTTTGTTGAGTAACTCTCTAATTAAGAAACTCTCAAGTGTTTGTGCTCTCATACAAGTATTTGAACTCATAAGTATCCCATAAGCTTGTGTTCATGTCCCTTTCTACATCTGTTATTTCACTACATTAACCAAGATCACTGGGTCTTTATTTTAGCTTGTAATGTAAGGGTTGGGTAATGGCTTAGAAAGAAATGGATAAGGGGTTAGCAAACAAGGAGAGTGCAAGATTGAGCACATAAAGCCTTGTATTTCCCTTTTCATCTTCCACAACTTAGGAATCTTATTGGACTTGGGAGGAACTAACTTTCTTTTGCCCATCTTTCATTTTCTCTATTTCTGGGCTTGCTTTTTTCTTTTCCAGTTTCCCAAATTCTGGTTTTTTTTTTTAATTTCCCTTTATTCTTGACTTTTCATAATTAAGGCTTCGATCAAATGCAAAAGGATTCTTGAGTTATTCTTGATAACATTCTTTCTCGGCTAATAGCTTCGGTGCTCCTTTTACTCTCTTTTAGGGTAAGGATCATAGTCTTCTTGGTTGAGAGGTTAAGGTAAATGAGGGTCAAAAAAGAACATTTGATGGTAGCCTTGCCATCTTTTAAGGCTTAAATGGGTGACTAGGGATATTTTACTTTAAGGTTAGCTTGAAAGGTTCAAACGGTGCAAAGACGGTCTAGATCACTTCTCTAGTTAATGTGGCATCCAACAAATTATTTCAAGGGGCACTCAAACAAGTTCTAGGAAACTCACTTTCTCATAGCATTCTCATGAGCTATAAGACATCACTCTCTCACCACTGCTTATGATCTAAGATACTCTATCATTCAAGAGAATTGAGATTTTGTCAGGTAATCCAATTTTATCATTGGTAAAAATGGATTTGGTTAGGATGAACTTAAGATATCCGATCACTAATTAATTGCTCTTAGGCATCAAAACGTGAAAAGGTATCATAACCCTGATTGCTCCCAGTGTTGGTTCATTCTGGTGGTGGTAACCCTCCTTAAGTGTCTGCCATTTATCAGTCACTCATAATAATCGAACAAGGAACTAATACAAAAGGGGAAGGAATGAAATGACATACAATACATTCATCATGCAATATGTCTTATTGAATTCAAAAGGGTGCCTACATATAATCTAACAAGGCCTTGGGTAGAGCCATTAACAGATGCAATAACACTACCTGAAAGACATGCACAAATAGAAATGCAACATTTTTTTGTAGGAAACAAAAAATGCCTATGACATTCCTAATGAATTGTGCATGGGATGCGTATCAAGAGTTAAGAACAACTCTTTACTCTGCCATAACACTCCATCAAAGACATGCACAAAAAGGAAGACAACATTTTTTTGGATACATGAGAATGCATATGATGCTTCTAATAAGATACACATGGGATGCATATCAAGAGTTAAGAATAACTCTTTACTCTGCCATCCATTACACACTTCGATTTTGATAACTTTGCTTAGCAACTCTTTCACTTAGACCACCCTTCCTAGACTTGTAAATTATCCCAATAACACAAAACTAACAAAAAGTAAAGCCATGACAAGTTACAATCGAAGGATGGTATCTATTTTATGCTTCTTGCTACCATGGAGAGGCTATTTGTCCACTAGTTTCACCAATGGGTAAGGTTGAAATACATAGGCTTGCAGTCGATCAATCAACTGATCGACATCTAAACCTATTATTACGGCACGGTGGCCTCCAGAGATATGAAGCATTGTTCGACAGCTGAATCTATAAAAGACAACAAACCATTATAAAAGCCATTAACATTTAATAATCCTAACGGCTTTCTTTGATAGTTAAATTTGATCCAGAATAACACACTAGAAATTCCTTCTAGAGTTTTTAGACCACCAGGTAATGCGATAAAGGCTTTAGCATTGCAAAACATGTGCCTGAAGTGTTCATGCATAGATGAAACCTTTAACTCAGTACCAAAGGTGTAGCCGGTGATTCTCTTGTCATCCAACCCTTTTATAAGGATGCCTAAGAGCTGGCTCCTTCCTATAAATGTAGTCGCAGCTGCACATCCTCTTAGTCCATGGATTCTCCCACCATACACCAAATTTATTCCTCTGGCAGCCAACACCCTACCAAGTTCATTGGCTACCTTTATAAACTCATTATCCTTCCCTAGATTAGAAGCACCAAAGACATATATAGATTTGAATCTACGTGCTGATGATGTTTCTCCTTCTTTTTCTACCCTAGCCATGCATGGATGATCAAGTCTGAAGGTGTATTTGTAGGGCAGAAACGAACGGCAGAAATTAGTCAAGTGCAATAATTTCAGACAATGACAATAAGAAAGTCCAAGAGACAAGACACGCCTACGTATATGACAGTCCTCCAGCGAAAGAAAGTTGTAAAGCTACCGATATTGAAAAGGTAACTAGCTGGCTTTTTTTTGTATGCAAAGTCAAAAAGTGAATAGCGAAGCTAACAAATGCATTGGTGATTGTCAAAAAGAAAGGACAATTATATCGATATTATCAAAATCATGCAGGCAAAGTTAAAAAGCAAACAACTAATATGACAGATGTGCCAGCGATTAAGAAGAGGAAAAGACAACCACATCAACATTGTCAAAATTATGCATGCAGAGTCAGAAAGCTAACAGTAAATATGACAAATGTTCCAACAATTAAGAAGAAGAAAAGACAACCATATCAATATTGTCAAAATTATGCATGCAAAGTCAGAAAGCTAACAGTAAGTATGACATACACATCAACAATTAACAAGAAAGAAAAATTACTAACAACAACTGTACTAATCAAAATCATGCATACATAGTTAGAAAGCAAATAATGAAAATGATGAATTCATCAGTGATACACAATGATCTAATGTCGCATCCATTAACAGACGCCATCAAGGATTTCCTTTCTAATCTACTAGCAAATAGGGTCTTTTAATGTTCGATTTGCAAGACAAAGTGCTCCTTTGCTTTGTAGAATTTGTCTGCTGAGGCAAAAAAAAATGAAGATGTCCATTAAGATACATCTCAAGAGTCTACTGGATATTATCCAAAGATTCTTTACTCAGTCTATCCTTAATGATTTTGTCTTCCTACCTACGAACATTACTCCTTCATCCTTGTAGTGTGTTATTCATGGATCAAGGTTGCTATCCAATTTCCTTATGAATTGGCAAATAGGGTCATTTAGTGTTAGCTTCTCAAGACAATGGCGCTCCTTTTTCTTGTGAAATTTGTTTGCTAAAGCAAGAAGAACACCATGAACATGCCCACTAGGATGCATTTTAAGAGTCTAAAGGATATTATCCAACAACTCTTTACTCAATCCATCCTTTATGAATTGGATTTTGTCTTCTCGATTTGCAGGCACCATTCCTTTACCCCTACATCGTGTATTACACGTCCACCTTGCACACTTATAACAAACCTCTATTTTTTTTAGCTCTTCTTTTCTTAGCATAAGAGCATCTTCCCATTCCTGGTAGGTGTTTTGCAAGTGAATATTGAAACTCACCAGCTAGGTATATCTTGGCTTCAATGATCCATCGCACATCTTCAGGAAGGCCCATATGCATGAGTGTCTTCATTCTTTCAAGTTGGCACTTATACATCTTTTGAAGTACATCTTGGGGAAGAGAAGGGAACTTAATTCTAAGCTTTGCAAAGCTTTCCTCCATGTTTTGGCTTTCTGGTTAGGTGAGCAACGATGCGCCAATGATGCTCCCTTTTAGCCTTTCGAGTCCTTCTCATTCAAAACGAAACTTTCTCGTTAGTCATGACATGAAGTTGAGCCATTGACTAGAATGCAAACATGAACAGTAAGTCATATGAAAAGGTAATTAAGCACCTTCACACGATTAGGCTTTAGCTTGTCTAAAAATGCTTATGGGCCTTAGGTCACTCACCAGGCCCAAAACCAAAAATTTGGAGGATAGAACATGCTTAATACAACATATATAGTCAAATGATGGCATAACTATGATCGACCCTCGGGAATGCAAGATTAAAATGTTAATGCATTTAGTGCAAAGGAATGATTCATTTGGTGTAAAAAATAATTTATTGAAATAGAGGTTAAAAGTTTTTAATAACTCCAAATCCACTATCTCAATTACAAACTCATGAGGGTGTCATAAGACTACCTACAAAAGGAAGCACGAAGTTGCTCAATTATCCAGTCTTGATATTGCCTTATCATTATGATGTGGGGAAGGCTTTGAAGCATTAATTATCAACTACCATATGGATTCTGTAAGTGGTTATAGCATTAGTAGCATATTAACTACACACTCAATGGATGAGGGCCTCATTGCTCTAGTTTGTAGCCATGCCACTTTTATTACTTACCCACTCACCAATAGCCCATTGGAATCTGGGCATCAAATTGTCCCAGCGACTGCCATATCAAAGAAGTATCAACCATGTTTATATCTTGACTACATTTTGACTCAAAATGCCATATCCGATTAACTAGAAGCCTATTTCATTATCTTGCAGTATGCAAGAGATTGGTACTTGTTGATGTTGGTTGACATTTGCTAGTCATGAAATAACCCAAAAAGGTAATGACTAGGTAAGGTACTGGTGAAGGAGGTAAAGGAGAACTTAGCCACTAATATTCTCGACTTGCATGGAGACTAAAAGTCTCATGAAGGTTAACCTTACTTTTACTCCCTATTCATGCATCTATACAAAGACTAAAAGTCTCACAAGGTTAGCCTTACTTGACCCCTTGTTAACCTTCAGGTAAGGCAAACTCAAGTTAAGAAGGTTATGTATGCAACAACAATAAGTGCAAAAAGAATGCTTGGAGTACAAATGTCAAAGTTAGACATGCAATACAAAGTAAATAACATTTTCCCCACAGTGCCTAGATTAAGATACATCCTAGGTTTCCATTCACTCTCATGGTTTTAGGCCAAAATTCTCTCTTACAAGGGATAGCTCTAAGGCTATTAATAGTGCAGGGCAGATTCTATATTTCCTATATTGGGTCCCCAAATTATTTTTGAGAGGATCAATTTGAGTGGAGTGCTTTGGGTGCCTATGCGGAGATCGAAGGTCTCTCGAAGGCTAACCTTACTACATTCCTCTAACCTACAAGGTATCTTAAATGGCCTGGGCATAGGGCACAGGGGTCATGACCTCCCCTTTGTTCTAGTGTGTGGTGAAAGTGAGGGTGTATGCAGGAAAATACATCCCAAACCTACAAAAAGAGTCACGTGCAAATAAAATACAAAATTTAAATACCCAATAACACTAAAAGCCAGTGAACATACCTTTTATTTTGTCAGCTCCACAAAAATTAAACCAACAAATAAATCAAGAAATTAATAAGATCACTTCGAATTGGCCTAACCCTCAAACATGTCCCCAGTAGAGTCACCAAGCTGTCGACCCTGAAAATTTTCAGTTTGATTTGTGATTTGTGATTGTGAAGTCGCCAACAACCTAAGTTATCTAAGGTGAGATCAGACACCTAATTAAAAATGGTCTACGTGTAAAAGATTGAGTTCGGGGGTTGGTTACATTTTAGGGAAGGTGTTAGCACCCTAAACACCCTTTCGGTACCAAAAATGATCTAATTAATTTACTTGATTTGATTTACGTTAGTTTTAAATAAATATTTTTGAAAATAATTCTTACCCATTTTAGATTGGGATTTTAAATATTTTTGAGAAAAATTCCCTTTCTATTCCAGATCGGGATAATGATTTCATAAAGATCCCTTTTCTATTCCATATAGGGATTCAAAATAATTTTGATAAAATCCTCTTTCTATTCCAGATCGGTTCTTTAAAGATGATTTTATGAAAATTCCCATTCTATTCCAATTTGAGGTTTTTAAAATAATTTGAATAAAATTCTCTTTCTATTCCAGATCGGGCTCTTCAAAGATGATTTTATGAATATCCCCATTCTATTCCAGTTTGGGGTTTTTAAATAATTTAAATAAAATTCTTTTTCTATTCCAAATCAGGTTCTTCAAAGATGATTTTATGAAAATTCTCATTCTATTCTAGTTTGGGGTTTTAAAATAATAAAATTCTTTTTCTATTCTAAACTGGGATTTTAAAAATGTTTGCATTATCTACATGATCACCTATTCCTATTTTATTTTTATTTAAAAAGGATATGACTTTATTTTTATTTTTCTCACGAAATGCAAAATTCACCAAAAACACAAAAAAAAACTTATAACTTACATATTTTTTAAATCAAAATCCGATCAATTTATTTCTTCATCATACTCTTAATGCACCATAGATTTTCAGCCAAAAAAAGAAAAAATGACTTGCAAACAGCATCGTTTTGAGAGCCCAAAAAGGGGTATTATGCCTATCCCACGTAGCATGGAAACTACAAAAAAGAAAATGGGGAAATGGAGTTACTTACATCTGCTAATTTCATCATTGGGCTTTAGGGTAGAGAATGACTAGTGACCAAGCAAAATAGCGGTAGCTTGGACACGACTTGGAGGTAGACCTGGGACTTGCAACTGGCTTCTCGACAGCAAACGGAAGTCGGATATGGGACAGAGTAGAGGCGAGAAAGGTCTTTTCCCATGAAGTCGATGGTGCAGTATGATCTCTTGCTGAGCCATAAACTCGAGGTGTAAACAGTAGCTAGGCAAGCTGAAGACATTGCACAACAGAGAAGCTAAGCGATGGAAACAGAGCTGGTGAGGAAGCTACAATGGGGCTGAGAAACAAAGCCGACTAGGACGCTGCAACGATGGATGCAGAGCCGGCTAGTGGTAGTGCACTGGATCTTTTACGGCTGAAGTTTTTTTTAGTGAGAAAGTTACATTTCCAAAGGATACCATGTGTCTGGATTCAAGTGTAGTGCCGTTTTAGGGTAGGAAATGATGACGAGAATGTGCAGTAAGTCCCCACTTCTTGTGGAGGCAGTAGAGGTCTTAGTATTTTTGACTCAGGAAGGTGCTTGAGGTTAATGGAGGAAAAGAATCAAGTTCAAGTGAGGGTGAAGAAGCTTGAATGCTACTGTAGGGTGCTGTTAAGCTTCGGTGTTTTGAGTGAGAGGAAGTGCACTGACGTGAAGGTGGAAACCTTCTACCCTGCCATCAATGTGTGGGTGCTGACTTTTTAACTGAAATGCAGCAGAGATGAGGGTGGAAAAGGTTAGGTGAAGGCACTATTTAAGTGCTGGTTTTCCCCAGAAAGCCGTAGAGGTGGTGAGGACGCTTTCAGTTCATTTTTTTAGACCCCCCCTCTTCATGCTTGCTCAAGACGGACGAAGGTGCTTTTCGATTAAAAGTTTACTCCTCTTCCCTGCTGGCTCAAGTTTTCTTTTTTTTGTGCGTGTTGATGTGCATGAGGTGGTCAGGGCACGGCTAAAATGGATGGGTGAGGTAGAACAAAGTTGCAAGGCCTTACTTACACGATGGTGAAGTATAGGAGGTTCCAAAGACGTTGGGGTGTTAGGTGACTTGGAAGAAGAAGACCGGATTCTAGGTCAATGAGGAAAGGGTGTTTTCTAATTTCTGGTTTAGTGGGGGTATTTCTGATTTTAGATTCGTTGGGGGCTGTTTCTGGAGTAGGCTGATGGAAAACTCTTCTGTTTTTTCCCATCTTCTTTTTTTTCAGGCTGCAGGCGTTTTTGTTCCTCTTATTTCATGTGTTTTGCTGAGGTTTTCTTGGGTGTAGGTGAAGTATGCTTACTCTCCCCATGTTGGGTGCTTCCCCCTTCCTTTTGTGCTCACCGATTTCCCCTTAGAAGTCAAGATATCCGACTTTTTGTAATTCCACCTTGTTGCCTTATTTCTTCGTAATTTCCTCCTTTTTTCTTCTTTAGCTGCTTGTCCACACCCCTCTTTGATTTTCTTTTCTTTCTTTTCTTATCTCCTCTAGATTTTCTTTGTTTTCTTTCCTCTTTGGCCGACACTCATCTCACTCTTTCCACCTTTGCCACCTTCTTTGATTTGCTTTTCTTCCATTTCTACTCATGGCTCACACTCCTTTTTCTTTTCTAAAGAAATGCCATAGTTAGGTGATTAATTAGGTGCCAATTATAATGTGGGGTTAGGTGAGTGAATGAATGTCGCTTACTCCTTTATTTTTTTTCTTGTTGTCTCTTTTTTTTATTTTTTATTTTTGAACAATTTTTTTAAATATTATTTACATTTGGAACCTAAAAATATCTTTAAATTTTTTATTTTCGCTCAATTAATTTCTAGAAAAATACATATTCAAGTAGGATAATTTTAGAACTTATAATTGGGTCCACTTTAATTTTTAAGGTCCGGACAAAATTAAGTGTTTACAGTGGGTAACACCTACTTTTGGAAGCTATATAAATGGAAGTAATGAACAAAATGACAATAGAACACAATCATTCCATTTACTTCAATTGTTTACTTGTTTTCATTTACTTATTTGTCAATTGACTGGCATTCATGCTTTTACATTCAAAAATTGCGCTTCAATTCAATTTAGTAATTTTAAAACACATTTCCTTAATTTTGACTTGCTTCTTGCTTTTTCCTCGCATTTTCCTGATTGTTAATTTGTTAGTGTAAATCCCTTTCAGATATTACCATTAAGTGTCTCAAGGACCTATATCTAAGGGGTGTATTCCCCTATGTTGGTGAAATCACTTGAACAAGGGACAATGGTGTTTTTACCATTTGGTCTCATCGACAAGTGAGTTAACTTTCTTAACTAACTCATGCTAACTAAATTTTGGGCAAAGCCAATACAAGTTGTGCATGTTTCGATTATAGCCTCAATATAAAATGTGAGTTTTAGGACAATTTTGTATGAAACATGCACAATTTGTGCATTGTGTACATGTAATCTTAAATTTTTATTATGATTTTTGAGAATAGAAAGATGATTATGATCTTTAAACGAAAGAATTGTGCAGGTGCAAGATCTTAGCAGATCTCTTGGATTGTAATTTATGAGGAGTCTTTTCCAATTGAAAGCTAAATATGAATGTTAAAATTTCAAAACACAATTTAAGGTATTTTGTCTAGGCAAATCATGCATTCTAGCGGATAGGGATTAGCATGGGTGATTTAGGTGTGGTTCAAGTTATATTTAGCATAACCAGAAGTAATCGACCAATGTGATATTCCTAACTGGTTTTGGCCAAATACATCATCAAAACTGAAATGTTTGGGTTGAAGTGATCTCGGGCAGCTTCGAGAAAGTTAAATCAGGCATTGATCTTTCTGGATTTTAGTGATAGTATTGTCGAAATCTCCTTGTTATTGTTGCTATCTTCTTTTCAGCGCTTAGCTGTTTTTAACTGTTGTCGTCAATGGTGCCATCTTCGATAGGTGTAGAGTGAGAGAGAAGGTTTTCTCTCTTCGTGGAAGCACCTGTTGCTTGAAATTACACTTTAGTTGTCGTTGGTCTTTACCTATAGCGAAAGGAGCTACAAGCAAAACGTACAGAAGAGCTCTTGCAGTACAAAGGCAAGGCACCCTAGAAGAAGAGATAGACAAAGGTGACAAAGATCTTGAGATGAGAGGACAAGAAGCAAAAGCCATGTTGTTGGTGGTGATTGCTGAGAAACAAAAATAACTAAGATAGAGAATCTTATACTCTCGGCCAATGAACTTGAACTTTAATTAATAGAAGAATTTCATTTCAGATTATTTTATTTGCATCTCAATTTCTATATTTTTTTTGTTTTCATTTATTGTAATGAAATTCACACCCTGTTACAGGTTTGAAATTTTATAAGTAAAGATGGACTGAATACGAAGCTTTCTATGCAGTCTGCTCTATTGTGTACCCTAGTAATTTTTTGTTGTGCCTCTCGCTTAGAAGACCGAAGAAGGAAAAAACTTACAGTACAATTATAG
Source organism: Dicorynia guianensis (assembly GCA_037013595.1). NCBI lineage: Eukaryota > Viridiplantae > Streptophyta > Magnoliopsida > Fabales > Fabaceae > Dicorynia > Dicorynia guianensis. The sequence goes on from JASUAB010000010.1 coordinate 7,215,176, forward strand.
TATCTATATCTTTTATTCAAAAAATGACGTATATATATATATTTGTCAGAATTTATTTTTTATAATTAAATTAAAAAGTACTCTCAATTTAAATTTTAAATTAAAAAAATATTAATTTTAAATACCTTTATCGTTTTGTAGATTCTCTCCCAAAGAAAAATAAAAAAATATGAAGAATGTAAAAAACTGTCAAGTCATGTCATTAATACAGATAATAAATGTGGACTTGACTTCGCGCTTCACCTTAGTAGCAGTCATGCTTGGCTTGGGTGACCTATAAATTTATTCTATTAAGTACTCATCTCTATACATATATCTCTTAATTATGGTGATTTATTTAAGACAATAACTTTTCTTACATTAGAGTCCTCATATCCATTTAACAGTGGACAGGGATATTTTGCCTTTTCTTTGGAAAAGGTAGTGGACCTTCCTCTTACATTGGCCAAATTTTTTTAAATTTTTTCTTGATATGTGAGAGGAAAGTCTTCTGCCTCACGCAAAGAAAATTAGAGGATTCCTATCCATTTAAAAGTGTATCTTTTCCAAAGAGCCCAGTTGGAAATTACACCTTGAAATCAAGAGGCACCTATAGAAAGCTAAGATAAATGTCTATTCACGTTAACATTGGTGTCGGGTTGGCTCAGATCTTGGTGGGTGAAAGATCATAAAACCGAATCTACTATGATAATCCATCTCAACCAGTTCTTCACCCATATTCTAATCTGACATTTTTACTGATTTAAATTGGGTTATGGCGGGTTGAGCGCTTTAGACCCACCCCTAATAGCGGAGGGATTTGTAAAACAATCATACACATGTGAAATCAAATCTTAAATGTCATGAACTATAGAAAATCTAACAGTAATCAGAATTTTTTCGAAATAATTATCCAAAACAGGGGCATCGCCTTGGATAGACACATCAGAGTGTAACAAAATAAATTAGAGTCACTAAGCACAGAGGAAAGAGCATCCTAGGTGAACCTAGTTAATCTAACTCGCTCTCACGTTCATGATATAGAAAAATACATAAAGAAAAACAATCACTATGGCTATTAAGCCTTACTTGTTCTCATAATTCAATCAAAATACTTTGCATGTGATTTATTTTATGCTTTCCTTAAATTGGATATCGTAAAGCCTACTGATGGGCTTTATAGAAATTCAGAATAATGATTTAATATTAAGGGCACGAAATCCAGTATGACTATCTAAAAGCAATTTTTTTTGGTACACTATTTAAAAGCATTTGTAAATTTATTGATGATGTTCGTATCATGAAGTGTGCACTTATTATAAAAATTATGCAAGACATATAGGATTTTAACCATGTTGACATCTATTAATTTAATGTTTATCTTGCCGTTTTCCACATTACTAAGTAAATCACACCTGCTCTTGATCATTTTAGTTGGAGAACGTGCTCTCTCTCTCTCTCTCTCACTTGGCTTCTTGAATCTTCATTATACCTTAGCTAGGTTTCTAGCGACTTGCGTATGCTTTCCCTTAATTTCTTCGTGAATGTTTTACACTAATTTCAAATTATTTGGGCTTTCTTACCCTCTTCTCTTTCTTAATAAATTACATTGAGATATCTCGTGATATCATTAGTAATATACTTCTTAATAAATTACATTGAGATATCTCGTGATATCATTAGTAATATACCATTCCTATTGTAACTTCAAGCATCTTGGAAACTTTTCGTCCCCTGCCTTTGCTAACTTGTTTGGATTTCACTCACATTTGGGTTACTTCTTAGATCCTTAATCAAATCATCATCGAAGTTGAGTCTAATATTTTCCTACTTAGATTTATAAGGCTTGTTACTACTTGAATTTATCATTTTCAGTTGTATAAAATCATTGTCCATTACTGAGCAGGGCTTTTCAGCCATGATTTGAAATCAAATTGCAAGGAGGTCAAGGTACTTGCTAAAGCTTTAATGGCACAACCAAGCATCTAGCATGAGACAGCAGGTGCATAGTATGGAGATATTAGAGAATATACAAGCTTCTTGAAAGTTCACTGGACGTGAGTCCAACCATGTCACAACAGGGTATACTCCTCAAATAATTGTAATGTTTTACTAAAATGTTGAATACACGAAAAAAGAAAGAGTGCATGATCAAATACTAAGTATCAGAAATTCTTTTATACTAATTTGCTAATCGGGTTTAGAAATACTTCTACTGGTATATTAATCAACTCCAAATGAGAAGTCACAGGGTTCCCTCATCATATTCCTGAGTCCTGGTCTACTCTTAGTCGTGACTTGCGATATTGAACATCCTCCCTTTTCCAGCTCACCAAAAGTTCCCAGATCCCACTCATTAGTTAATTATCTTGCTGAGAGACAAAAATTGTTTCACTGATTGGTGTTTCTTTCATTTCCATATCAGTATATCCTATAAAATTAGACAGATGAAATCACTTTAATACTAATATAAGCTGTAGCTTTTACAACACCATAAAATTTGAATCCTATTACATGGATTGCCCCACTAATCCATGCTCATCTAATTCATGCAACCAAATCAGTAGTCACAAATGTGCCAGAAATTGTACAAGAACTCAACATCATTCATCACCTTGCCTGAGAAACTAAATACTTAAGAAAATGACTGGAGCGCTCTATCAAAGCTTTCTTCTGCAGCGGATACTCGTTTAACAAGCACATGGTCTGGGTGTGAGAGTTTCAATTGGCTGCAAAACAACAAAGGTTATCATCGTTAACAAATTCTTTCCATAGGAGCAAAAACTTCAGTTTCCAATCACATAAGTCCCATTAAATTCCACATGGCCCATTTAATTCAAACATATTAAACAAAATTAAAAAGAAAATAGCTTTCATTCTTGACTCATTTATTATTTCTTCTCCAGAACCAAATACTAAAGAGAAATTCTTGATACTAATTCTGTTTGCTGTTACTACCATCATATGTCCAAGCAAACACGAAATGAATAGTCTGCATGGAAAAGTACTTTCTGATTGGACAGGCACTGTTGGCATTATATTGATACAAGCAATACAAAAGCAAAGCAGAACAAAGGCACAAGCTAATTTTGAGAAGGAATATTAAATGTATCAAAAGTTCATATTATGCAACAGTTAACCATTTGATATTTGGAAGAAAGATGTCATAAAGTCATTAAATAATTCAAAACAGCATTGTCAATGGCAACACCATGGCAGCCATGACGTGATGGTTTCAAGGCACCCCAGCCATGGTACTCACATGGCCTTGTGCATGCAACACGGCAAGTGCCACACTGCAGGTATGGCAAATGGCAGAGCCATGGCAGACTTTTGGTGATATTACACAACTATCACCATTTTCATATTTTTAAGGATAGAAGTGTCAATCAACACTTTATAGCATTTACACTCATGAAACACCAGATTAATCGTGTCTGTGCTCTCCCCTCTAACGCAGCACTGCATGTAGGGATTGAAAATAGAATTACCTTTCCTGCTCCTGCTGCTGAAAATCATCACAGACCAGGCCAACACAAGTCTACATCAAAGTCAATGATAATCTGACAGCGATTCTACTTAAATTCTAGCAATATATTCCAAGGCCGAAGGACATGACATAAAAGAAACATTTACATTCTAAATGATGGTCCTGGAACTTTAGTTTAGTTTAAGTGTAATAATGACTAAAATTGAACGCTTGCATGTTATTGATGACTCTAAACTAAGGACACTAGTAATCAGGATGCATTGCAATAGCAAAAGCTCCACTGTGATTCCTACTCATTGATAACAGACTTTAACCTAGAAATTTAAAAGAAAAAAAAAAAATTGAGGAGTAACTAAAGAGATTGACCTGCTTATAGATAATAGTAGATGATAGAATAGTCTCAAATGGCATGCAATGAAAAGGATTACAGGCGAGTAGGGTAAACAAGGGGCACTAAATCGTGCAACAGGTCATGTAATGAAATGCCTTAGATACTTCTAATAATGTCAGGCCCACCACACCAAGCATAGAAGGTTAGTCGAATTTGTCAGATCTTAATCTCAGATTTGAGAGTGTGATCGAGAGTTGTAACCAATACAGTTATGATATAATAGTTTCAAGAGCAATAGAGAGAAGAAAAGAATATTGAAAAAAAAATGTCCTGAAAATCACCTAAAAGATTTGGAAGATGGTTTTCCAAGATGAAGACAGCATACAACCAGATTGCCTAGAGTCTCTGGATCCCTTGCATCCTGTACAAATAACAAAATATTATTGCCTCCAAAATTTATATCAGACATGTACTACCAAAAGATCTTGCAATATAGCACATGGAAGATCCAGTAAGCTTCAGTAAGTATCATTATACCAACAGCAACCATGAGATGTTTAAATTCATATATTCTCTTCAAAAACCCACATCACCACAAAAAATTTTATGTGAGGAACTAAGCTGCAATATCAATTAGTGTAAAATAATGATAGAAAAGTTCAACAAATTAACAGTGGTTCAGAGAGCTACTACGTATAAACTATTCAGAACATGCCTTGTTTAGAGCATCCACCAACAGAGTTTCAGCTTCATCAAAGTTTCCCATGTGCATGCAGCAAACAGCCTTCCCATTCAAGAGCAAACTGGTTGACTGATACCTCTCAGATAAATCTTGGAAGATGAGATATCCTTCCTGGATCTTGGACCCACCCTGACACAATATAAGTACTATTAATTATACTTAGCTTCCTCCCTTTTACACAATAACTCTCGAATGAAAGAGTCTCATTTCATTAGAGATGAAGAAAATTGGTATACCACCGCCAAATTTAGCCATGCATTGGCAAGTTGAGTTAGTGTGTGATCCTCATCAATCTGTTGCATGACCCTAAGCTGTCTTTCTGCATAATCTGACCTATGCATCTTAATAAATATTTGGACATTTAAGGCATGCCTGAAAAAGTGGAAGAGGGACTGTCAGGCTTGTGCAACATCCACAATACAAAAATATAATCATATCATCATGCATGTCAATAATGAAAACATGTATCACTTATTTGTGGATTATAATGATAATGTCCAGTATCAGAGTTAAACGTTTACAACAACATCCTTTCTGTTAACTTTCTTTCATCATTGGGAAGAAACCCACAGATTTGCAACCAATGATTTCTGGATCTGATGAAAGCTATTGGCAGCAGCCTTTAAAGACTTATAAAAGACATGAGAAAGCTGTCCAAACATTAATTTGGCACATGCCTAAAGAGGGAGATCCATTTTGCGAGCTTAATTAGGAGTTAATAATTATTAGGGGTATTTTAGTAATTTTGGCAGTAATTATTTTAGAATTTTCGCAGCTTATTTTATGTATTTTGGTAATAGTAGACTTTTAGTCTATTTGGGTTTGTTTTTAGGTATTTTAATACTTATAAGATTTAGATATGGATTCTAATCCTTGTCCATATAGGATTAGGATTTTTTTTCTTTTAGAATAAGTTGTAGGAGTCTTATTTAAACACTTGTGTATTTCTTTTCAGATTAGAGAGAAAGTTTATGTTTATGAGAATTATTCAAAATTTTGCCTTGATTGTGTGATGCGATCAAACCTTAGGTGTGATGTCTTGGGATCCAAGGTGTGACTCCTAAGTTTCTTCTTCTTCTTCTTCTCCTAATTTTCTTCACTGTTCCTTGCATCAAAATCCTAATCTCACAGCCCTTGTTCACAGCCATAACCACTAGTCCAATTGATCTTAACAACCCGTTCTATTGCCATTAAAGCACCCATTCCTTCATACATAGACCCTAGCCTGCCAAGTTCCCAGCTTTTCTACTCTTCCATAGCCTCAAAATCCTAATTACAGCAAAGCTCCCTGCTGTCCTACATCAGGATCCCTTGACCATATCCCTTTAACTTGACAAACTTCTCGCATAGGCATATGGATCAGATGAGCTGAGGCTCAAGGCAATCTCTGTACAGTTTCATTGATGGTGGGCATTGGTAGCAGCCTTTGAAGACTTACAAAAGTGGGGCAAAAGCTACCCAAGTGTTGGCTTGGCACATGCCCAAAGATGGGGATCCATTTTTGGAGTTTGATAATTTTGGCAGTAACATTCATGCATTTTGCTGTATATTTTATCTTTCAGACAGCACTAGGCCTTGAGTCTGATCAGGCATGGTTTTTTGTTATTTCAGTACTTTTGCCTTTATAGGATTTGGACTTGGGCTCTAATTTTTGCTCGTATAGGAAAGGATTAGGGTTTTCCATGATATAGATTAAGCCATGGAAGGCCTATTTAAATGATTGTTTGCTACTTTTCAAATTTATTATGAGAATCATTCGGAATGCATCTTTGATTGTGTGACGCAATCATACCCCATGTGTGACTCCAAGGTTTCTTCTTCTTTGTCTTCTAATTTTCTTATGCTCATTCGACTAAATTTTCTCACCTGCCCTACAACCAGAACCCTAATCCCGGAGCCTCTGTTCACAGCATAAACAGCCACCCAATTGGCCTTAACAGCTCGTCCTTTTGCCATCAAAGTATCCATTCCTTCATGCACAAACCCTAAGCTACCAATTTCCCACCTTTCTACCCTTCCACAGCAGCTAAAACCTTGATTACAGTCTAATTTCTTTTCTGTCCTATGTCATTCTTTTTTTTCTTTTCCTGTGGAAAAAAAATTTCAAAAAGGCCAAAAAAACTGTACTACAAAAATTGAAATGAAGTAAAGGCCAGAAGTAATTTCTAGCTCTAAACAAAAGGCCCCTGAAAGGAAGGCAGCACCGACAAATGCAGTGCAGTTTTGTTTACTTAAATATTAAAGCTTTAGATCAAATTATGGCTACAACAAGAAGAGTTGCACAAGTTAATTATATCAGTAAAATGATCATTTAAAAGAAACCATAACCATGTTTACCCTCATACAACCTAGTCCTTGACCTGACCTCAGAAAATGAAAGATACTTAACTGATCTGTTAGAGCACAATCATTGCCAATTAAACCAGTGGTCACACAGCTAGGTAATAAATAGTATAAATTACAATTTTGTAGAATAAGAAGAAGATATCAGATTAAGTGAAGTCCACATCTGTTTCTTATTAGAAGAAATTCTGTAATACTGATTTCATTTAAAAAAGTCAGCACTCAGTTGCTGAACTTAACTAAAAGATCAGATTATATAATAAATTTACTCAGACACCCAAAAATTCTTGATTGCTAAGGCTCTTTAATGAGCTACGAAGTGGTATGCCCTGTGTAAGAGTTGAGTACAGAGAATTTAAAGTTGACAAAGGGTAGAAAAAGGGAAGAGAAAAACCATTGGGGTGTCTTACAGCCAGAGGGTAAAGAATAATGACTTGGTGGAATGGTTGAGAATTATAAACAAACACTGCACCAGCATACTGTACATGAAATATTATCAAGCTAATGCTCAGGTAGTAGTCACAAGTCAATGACGAAATACAGTTTCTTCTATTACTTTACACCAAAGCAAAGACACAAACCATCGAGTATAACTAGACAGGAACGTCACTATATACAGCTTTAAAAGATAACCCAAGGTAAAGTGATGACTTAGAAATGACAATAATGTTGACCAAACCAAGTACAGAATAGCATTGATTCTAGACGGGAACATTGCATTCACGACTATCCGTCCGACATGGCTTGATGACACACAAAAGTTGCTTGATCACTGAAAAGCTTATCAAAGATCAAATGCTTAAAAATTATTTGCTAGTGGATTTGAGTCTATACCCATCATCTACCATCACCAGGCAAAGCCAAAGACCATAAAATAAGTCGTGTATACATTCACATGAATTCAAATTATGTATTGATAGGCAATAAATAAAAAGAATGATGAAATAAAAGCAGCATTACAGTTCCATGGTCCCTCCGGCATTAGTGTGTTTAAGGGCTTCATTGAAGTCCTGTTCATGCATAAAAATGATCCCAGCAATCAACTTCAAAGTAGAGTTGTTTCCAATGGCAGGATCAGCCAACCACTCCTTTAGACTCGAGATCGTAGATTCCTGCGCAATTCAACGGCCACAAAGTATGCAAGCTTCAGATCATGAGATCTCAATAACGAAAAACAAGACCCAAAAGAGCCTATCAAAAATAAATTAGAATCGATCAGATCTTAGAGCGGCAACCTTGTTATCAGGGCTGGACAAATAGAGAGCCAGTAGTTTAACTGCCTGGAGAGGCGTCGCAGCAGAAGCATCGATCTCGCTGATAACAAACTGAACAAGTAACACTCAATTGAAATGCGGCAAGGATTTATATGACTAAATCATGGAAAATCCAAAACAGCGAAGATAGATTGGTAGGGATTGCAAGACCTGTAATTGACCAAGGGCTATGTAACAGCGATGAACGAGACAGTCTCGCTCGGTGGCATCGTCTGGGGAGAGATTTTGAACGTCGCTGCTGTTAATGGCGGCCTGGTAGGCACCCAAGTAGAAGTTGTTTCGTAGCTTGAACAAGTGGTCCGGTGTAGCCATAGAATCACTTTGTGGCTGCAGATCTGAATCACGAGGCAAAGAAGCAAGAAATGCAAAGTGAGTTCGAAACAAGCTCACAGTCGATCGGGTGGGTAGTCTCGCTCTTGATAGAAATTGTTTTCCTCTGATCTCTATTCTATAAAGAGGAATTACTCTTAGATGCCATTATTACACAAATTTTTTTATTTTAACAACTCACATAAGTATTTTTTTAAAAAATTATTACATCAATTTATTAAAAATGTTATGAACTTAAGATATGAAAATATTCAAAATGTTATGATCTTAATATGATTAATATTTATGATATCAAAGTAGCAACAAAACAGTTATGTGTATACATTATTTATCTATATATGAATGAAAATATTTAATTTAATTTACGAAAATGATTTTTGTTAATTTAAAAGAAGAAAAATATATCAATATAATAACAATAGAATTAATTTGATGAGGAGTTTATGAATTTTGTAAAGATAAAAAAAAGTTTGTATAAATATTTAATATTATTTAAAGAAAATTCATGTAGAGTTTCTTAAGAAAAAAAAAAGTTTATACAATAGAAACAATATATAATAGGTTTCCCTTGTGGAGTTAAGGTTTGGACATTGGGGCTCGATTTTAATGGATAATAAATCGAAAAACATGAATGCACATGAAGAAGAAATAGAGAAGGTTCATACTACTAGAGTTGGATGAAGAAGTCCACGATTCTAGGCATTATTCTTTGTATATGGTTATGAAGCCATGGAGTGATCAGAACCTAAGTGCCTCTGCCCTTAAATCAATGATGTTGGTGGTGTGGAGAGTGAGGAATAGGGTGGATCTCATAGACATTGGGAAGAATTTTTTCTTATTTCCATTCTATCATTGGTATGATATGCAAAGGATTTGAAAGGGCTCCATAGTTTTTTGACAAACACATATTGCTTCCCAAGGAGATTATGGGAGGTGAGCAACCCTTGGAAGTCCACCTACTTGAGGTTTCATTTTGGGTTTGAGCATACGATCTCTCGAGTGGGAAGGAGATGAGAATCTATCTCAAATATGAAAGGCTCCCTAACTTTTGCTATTACTACAAATGTCTTGGACATGTATTGAATGATTGTGAGCAAGAGAATATAATAGAAGTGAAAAGCACAGCTAATGGATCTAACTATAATTATGGTCCTTGGCTTCGTGCATCCCCTCTAATAAGCATGGGCAACAATTAACAGAAGGGAATAAGGTGGGGAGGGCAAAATAGATGGTTTTTAAAGAAGATAATAATATGAGTTCAAAATATTCTCAGCATGAAGAATCCTATATGTAAGAAGGGATAAAAGACAATACTATGAGGGAGAGAGGGAAGATGGTCTCGGATAACATTGACTCATTACTACATCACTAGTTGATTGTAATCTTAACAACATACAAGAAAGAGGTTGGAGAATGAGGAAAATCTAAGTGGTGATGTTGGCTTTAACGATGTCTAGCTTGATGCTACTTTTGAATTGGGAAGCAAGGACTTAAGAGAGAGGCAACCTATGGATAATGTCTTGATGGTGCATGACAAGGAACATGTTGATGACAATTTGTATATGGGGAGAATCTGTTAAGAAAATAGAAAGAATGACCTAGAGAGGTCGCAAGGGAGGGATTGGCAGTTTATACTAGAACTAAAAATCGTAATGAAGGGGAGATGAAGTTAGGTGAGTCACATGATGGAGTTTTCATGATAAATTAACAAGGAAATCTTAAAAAAAGAGTGTTGGATTCAAAATTGGCAGTCGCTAGGACACAACCCTGGCATGTGCCTTGAGTTGTATAAGTTGGGACTATCCTGGGGTTGGGAACTCACAAACAGTTATAGCTTTAAAAAGCTCATTCAATCTGAAGATCCCAACATTGTCTTCTTGATGGAGAGGATATGATAATATACTAGTTGTAGACTGTCTGTGGAATGGAAAACAAAGAGCAAGTAGTTTGGCATGTTTATGAAGGGTTTGGATGTAACAATTTTATCCATGAGATTGAATCACATTGATATGCAAGTCATTAGTCCTCAATTTGATCACCCTTGGAGAGTTGCTAGCATATATAGTTTTCCTAAGGATAGTCAAAAAGAGCAGACATGGTAACTAATCATATGATTAAACACAATGGAGCTTCTTCCTTGGCTGATGTTTAGTGATTTTAATAGCATTTTGGAAAGCAATGAAAAGCTCAGAAGTAACCCTTTGAATCTTATTCATATTAATGGTTTCTGTGATGCTCTATAGATTTGTGGACTAATGGATTAGGATTTGAAGGTTATCCATTCACTTGGTCTAATGTCAGAGGTGGTGAACATAACATGCAAGAATGGCTTCTTAGTTTTGTGGCTAATTAGTCATGGTGTGGAGTCTTTATGTCCAATTCAATAAATCATCTCTTTATCCATAAAAGTGATCATGCCCTTAAATCTATCTGCTTTAATAGAGGTGGGTTGGTTAGAAAGAGAAGAAAAAGGAAAGTGTAGTGTTTTGAGAGAACATGGTTGACTAAGGAGGAGGTGACAACCTTGGTGGAAAAGGTGTGGGGTATGGGCAACAACATCTTGGAGAAGATTCAAAGGTGGACGGCCACTTAGAAAGTTGGAGTATGAATTATTTTAGGGATCTTTCAAAGCAAATAAACAAATGGAGAAAAGAATTGACAAGTTAAAGAATGTGCCCAATCAAGGACATAATTTCTAGACAAAAAGGCATAGAAGAACTAATTAAACTACTGAAGCTGGAGGAAATTTTCTAGTGTCAAAGAGGCAAAGGAAACTGGCTACAATATGGGGACATGAAAACAAAATTTTCCATGGGAATGCATCCCAAACAAAGGAGAGGAACTAGATTGATTGTATAATTGATTATGCAAGAAAAAAAGTTTTCAATGAAGATGATATTGCTAGAGTGATGATTAATTATTTTGAAAATCTTTTTTGTTCAACTCACCCTTCTAATGGTTACAGCATCACTGATGTGGTGAGAGGCAGGATCTTAATTGATCAAAAGTAGACCCTTGTAAGAGTGTTTACTAAAGAAGAAGTTTATACTACTTTAATGCAAATGCACTTGACAAAATCTCCTAGTCTGGATGGCCTTCTTGCTTTTTTCTATAAAAATTCTGAAACAATTAAGAGATAATGTCATCAGACAAGTTTTTGCTATTCTCACCCAGGACGCAAATTCAAGTCGCTTAAACCATACCTTTATCTGCTTTATCCTGAAAATGAAGAAACCTATACATGTAAAGATCTTAAACCTATTAGCCTATGTAATGTTTTATTCAAACTAGTCACTATTTGCAAATAGGCTTAAACTCATCTTACCAACTATTGTGAGTGAGTCGTATAGTGCTTTTGTACAAAGCAACTCATTATAGATAATGCAGTTGGGGTGCAATCATTGTTGGTTTCCATGGGTTTCTAGATAAGTGGGTCAACCTGACAATGCATTGTGTTTCTATTGTATCTTTCTCCATTCTTCTTAATGGGGTAACCATAGAAATTTTTTCCCTTTGTCTACCCATTGTCCCCATATCTTTTTATCCTATGTGTAGAAGTTTCTTTTAGGAACATTATAGTGTGAGTATGATTGTGGTAACATATGGCATTAAAATTGCTAAATCAATACTTTTCATCTCACGTTTATTTTTTTGTTGATGATATCATTTTATTTTCCTATGTTGCTAAATTTGAAATGTAGTGTTTGTAGAGTGTTTTCACTTGATACCAATTGGTGTGTGGATAAAAAATCAATCAAAATAAATTCAAGTTGTCTTTTAGCCATAATGCACTAGCAAATAGGAGAGTTTTGATCCATCAACGAGTGGAAATTAAGGTAGCAGACAACCATGCAAAATGCTTAAGGTTGCCCATTTTGTGGGTTGTAGCAAAAAATAGGTTTTTGATTTTGTCTAGGATCAAGTCTAGAAGAAACTAAAAAAGTGAAAGGAAAAGGCACTCTTGCTACCTGGGAAGGAAGTCCTAAATAAATTAGTGGTGTAATCTATATCTACATATGTTGTGGGCTACTTTAGACTCCCATAAAATTTATGTCATTAAGTAGAAAGGATAGTAAATAATGACTAAAAATTCACTAGCTAAGCTGGAAGAGAATGACAATCTCTAGGAAACAAGGGGCATTGGTTTCTAGAGTTTCTAGGCTTTCAATTCTACTCTTCTTGGCAAGTAGGGATAGTGGTTACTATAACATCTATCATCTCTAATAGCTAGTCCTAAAGAGCATATACTACCATATAACAAATTTTTTTTGAAGCCTTAAATTGGTTTCAAGCCTAGCTTTATATGGCATAGTATCATTAGTTCCCAATGGATTTTAGAGGAATGCTACTACTAGTTCGTTGGTAAAGGACTTAGTATTATATCTAGGAGGATCTTTGGTTACCTGATCAAAATGGCTATCATGCGTAGAGTCTAGTTTGTGAAGAGCTTACAGTGGTGTCCTAACTTACTAACCATGATCAAAGGATGTGAAGTCAGGACCTTTTTAACAACCATTTTTATCTCTTTAAAGCAAACTAGATATTGCATATTCCACTTACAAGGATCATGTGGGAGGACTTACTCATATGGCATGGTACCAAAGATGGTGAATGCTTAACTAAATAAGCACATCATTTTGTGATTAGGCTGGACATCCCCATGATTGCAAGCAGCTCAGGACCTTCACATAGATATACACTTGGAGCACTATTTGGAAGCTATCTATCCCAAAGAGGATAAAAGTATTCCTATAAAGCGGCTATTTGGACTGTCTACTTACTCAATGCAATCTCCATAAGAGGGTATACTACTATTTTGCTGCCTTGAGTGTAATTGCTTAGATGAGACCCTATTTCATGCCCTTATTGATTGCCAATGGGTTCATTGAGTTTGGTTTGCATTGCCATTGTGCTTATGACTACTAGAGAATGAATTCACCACAATTTTGGCTTCGTGGAGGGAGATGATGGAATGGACATCAATGAAAACACTTGCTTATGCTGAATAGTCTTTTAGGCAATATGGTGGAGTCAAAATAAACTGTTTTAAAGGGTCTCTAATGGAGCTTTAGGACATACATGATGTGGTGTCCCAAACTATAATTGACTACACAACTTACTCTTCACTCTGGAAAGATAGCTAAATCTAGCATATGGTGAAGACATGTAACTACACCAACCCAAGCCCTGTACAAGCTCAATTTTGATGTGACAATCTACAAAGACAAAACATTTGACTAAGGGTTGGTGATTTGAAACCAATGAGGCCAAATAATGTTAGCAGCCTCAAGGTTTATCCAAGGGAATAGAGATGCTCAAACTTGCAAAGGCTCTGGCCCTTTGTGACAGAATACAATTGACAATTTTACACAACACCTTTGTGCTGAAGTGGATTATATCAAGTTGGTCTCAGCTTTTTACAACCTTGTTAAGTTTTCTTCATATTTTGATGCTACTATAGAAGACTACAAGAGGTTAGTTAGTGTTCCATCTTTTCTACTTTCATGCCATCTCTAGAATTGGCAATGTAGTTGCCCATGCCTTTACGGCATTAGCTTGCGAGGGATAGGATTCTATTTGGGTGGAGAAGCTCCATCAGCTATTATACAGTTGGCTTTTAGAGATGGCACTTTGGCTACAATTCAATAAAATTTCCACTCTTTGCTATCAAAAAATGAAAAAATGAAATGCCCACAATGGCCTTTGAATCAATAATTTGTATTGGTGTCATCATTTAATATATAGTAAACAATAAATTTAATAATATAATGTATATTTAATTACACATGTTTAATGGGTACAAATTAATTATGCATGTTTAATAAGTACAAATTTTCCTAAATCATGTCAGTGGCTAAGTTAATTATGTAGATGGTTAAAATTATATTCTAATAATTATTTGAAATTGAAAATATGACTATTCAAAATGATGGAGAAAGTTGCGAGTGTCACGCTAATATGTACTATATATTTAATTTTACATCTAACTGAGACAAAAAATTGAATATTTAAACACTTTTAGCTATGCAATTAATTGATTTGTAGTTAATTTTAGATGATGCTATTAATTTTTTAATTTGATTTGTACATTTCCATAATTAACAAACTAATGTTACATAACTAAATATCATTCAAAATATGATCAATTAATTGATTATCTAAATTTAAGCAATCAACAATAACTAAACACTTTTAGTTTTGTATTGAGTTCTTTCATAATAGTGTGCTATAATGCATTATTCTTCAATTAAGTTTATTAGTGGAAATAAGTAGTCCTAATTAATTGATTGTAGGAAATAGATAGGCATAATTCATTCATTGACAGAAATTAAGCAACATTAAAATAACTGACTTGATCGATTATGTAATTAATTAGATGAATTAATTGAGTTAATGAATCACTATATAATTGCTTAAATTGGGGAAACAAATATATATAGTTAATTGTTTTGACTAAAAGTAAGCAATCATAACTCATACACCTTATCAATTATGTAATTAATCATTAAAACTTGCTAAACTAATGAGTTACTCCAAGTAAATTAAAATAACTATACATAGTTGATTAGTAGAAATTAAGCAGTTCTCCTATATATAAAGGAGAAGTAAATCATAAAGCAAAGCAAAGTCAACATTTACAAATTTTTTGAAGTATTGTAGCCTCAAATAGAATAAAGCATGACAAAGGCTTCAATGAAATAGTAAAATTAAGGAATAGTCTAACTGTACAAGCTAAATAAACTAATTTCTAAAATTTCTAAAAGTCAAGAATAATAGTCATATCCCATGCATAGGTCAATGGATATCAAAAATGATCTTCTACCCTTCTTACGGCACAAATCTCTATGCATCCTCTTAATGATTTCAACATACCACTCTCTCGAACTATGAAATTGATTTCACATACTAGATGGATTGTCACAACCATGTGGTACATTGTGATGCATAAGCTAGAATGTATTATTATTCAAAGGTTAAAATGCAGAAGACTTTCCTAAACTAAGAATCAATTGCAAAAGTCTCTCTTGAACTAAAATTTGCAAAAGACCCTTCTATTAGTTTTTTAGTTAAAAATTGGATGGAATCCTAAATCCCTTGGGAAACTCCAATTTGACCAAGGAAAAAAGGCCAAAATGCCCTTAAACTAAATGAACAACCTAAATCCCTGATCTGACCATGGTTGAGTGCTGTTTCCAATTTCAAGCCCCAACTCTTATCATTTCTCCCATTTGGAGCCATAACTCTTCTCATTTCCCCCAATTGAAACCTAGCAATTGAAGACAAAATAGGGAAGTCATGAGAATGGCTGTCATTCTCTAGGTTGAAGGCATTCCAAAACTTTCTCCAACAAGGCATGGATGAGGTGCATGTGGCATTAACAATTTTGTTATGTAATATGAGTGTACAATGTTACAAAACTATTATGGTGTCTATGGAGGTCAATAATTTTTACTTTATTACCCATCAATTCGGGCATCTCGGCCAACAAGCTTGATCCATAATATTTACCCATTCTATGCTCAATTAGCACAGAGTAGCCAAGCTCATAGTTTTAGAATTCATTATCCTCAACTGGTACAATTCCCATTTCTACCTCAGCATTATGGCTCTTTTGGGATTTTGTCTTTTCCTTTTTCAATGGCAATGCCAACTAGTAGTGCAGTGATTAGTCTTTAATGCAAAAGGGATAAAAGGAAAGATTTTTGTTGATACTTTCTCTTGAATTTTCCTTGTTGAAAACATTCCAAGCTCTATCATTTCCCTTATTTGCAGGCTAAACTTCTAACTTAAGGATATTTTGGTCTTTTTTCTTTATCAATTTGGGGTTTGATTAGGGATTTAAGGTTCCATCCAACTTTTAGTAAAAAAACTAACAGAGAGGATCTTTTGCAAATTTTAGTGAGCTGAGAAGAGTTTTATGAAAAATTAGTAGTTTAGGAGGGTCTCTTACAATTGACTTAGGAAAGTCCTATACATTTTATCCTTATTCAAAATATTAAAATAAGATTATTATTACTTAACTGGTTTTAATCTTAAAAATAAAAACCATAAAATGTAATATACTTGTTTAAAAATGCACCACATAATTGCCCCCAATGACACTTTGTGTGAGAATCACATCAAAGAAAACAATGTGTGGGAGACCAATAAATTAACACTAGGATTGATCCAATGACACATAGGAAAAAGATTGATTTGAACCTTTTGAAAATGAAAAAGTAGATTATAAAATGTCACTATGATTGCTCACCAGCTGCAATTCAACAGCAAAATTCTATAATACCCATTGCCCAACACAAAATGTCTCGCTTTCACTTAAAAAAAATTCAAAACTCAATAAATAGTTTGGACAAATAATAAATTTTTTAAGAAGCTCATTTGTTTAATAATAAAATAGGAAGATAAGGAGAAACAGAGATAAGATCATCTCTATCCTATAGAGAAATCATCTTAGCTATCCACCCAACCCCCATTAATAATTATTAATACCAATCTAAAATGAAAGAGACAAAGAAGATGAACAATAGATTTTATCTTCTTTATCCCAATGGAACAGAGGAACCCCAATGCTTCATCTCAGCATGGATAATGGCAACAAGCAAAGAGAGTGCTCATCCAATGCCAACAACCACCACATCATCACCAAAATCTGCCAATGCTATAAGGCAAAGGCAAAGCACAATGCAAAGGCAAAGCACAACACTCACTCCCCCCTCTATCATTCAAAAGCCATTCTAATAAAACAACACCAAGGGAAAGTGAAATCAACAATGAAAGCATTGAACTTTGAAGGAATGCATATAGGTGTGTCATATAAGATGATTTAGTGAAAAGGCCAGAAACATAGGTGAGTGAGGAGGAAAGCAAGGATCCAAAGGAAGTGTTCAAACCTACGAAAATTAGGAGCACAGAGAATGCTTTGGACAATGGTGTTGGAGTGCAAGTGTACTATAAGGAACTCGTATTTATTTGCAATAATAGGGCAATGTGCTAAGCATGTTGCCTTAAATTCGATTCAGGCCGTATATATGAAAAAGGCTTTATTGGGAGAGATAAAACTTATTTTGGCAATCTCAAAACCTTGAAGGGGATTAATATCTGGCTTTTGACTAGTGATACTTTGGGTTCACCTAAAAAATAATAGGGTAATGTTAACCGACTTACTCACATGCAATAAAGTGGAATAAATTTTGTTTAAAAATTAATTATTGAGAATATGGAAAGGTGATTGAATGAATTATGTTATGCATAGGTATACCTAGTTAAAAACTTTTATATAGGTTGCACTTTCTCTTGGTTCACTCAAGGGACAAGTACCAAAATTTCATGTAAGTGGTTCTTTCTTGGTATTAAGTATGATTTTGGTTAAAACAAGTTTAAGATGTGCTTCATGTATATTTGTGTATTTACATATCACTTGCATTGTTGTATTTGTGGATAGTCTTAGATTTCTAGGTGATATGTAAATACACAAGCACACTCCAAGCACATCTGAAACTTGCTTTAACCAAAGTCATACCTAATACTAAGAAAGAACCCACTTACAAGAAATTTTGCCACTTGTCCCTTGAGTGAACCAAGAAAAAGTGCCATTTATATTAAAGTTTTTAACTTGGTACACTTATGAGTAAGATAATTCATTCAATCACCTTTCCAAATTCTCAATAATTAATTTTTATACAAAATTTATTCCACTTTATTGAATATAAGTAAGTTGTTAACATTGACTTATTATTGCAAATAAATAATGAATCATGTTACACATAGGTGTACCAAGTTAAAAACTTTTATATAGGTGGCACATTCTCTTGGTTCACTCAAGGGACAAGTGGCAAACTTTCATGTAAGTGGATTCTTTCTTGGTATTAAGTATGATTTTGGTTAAAGCAAGTTTAAGATGTGCTTGGTGTGTATCTATGTATTTACATATCACTTGCACTATTGTATTCATGGATAGTCTTAGATTTCTATTTTGCATATAAAATCTTTTTCAAAAATGAATTACTTTTGTACACCATAACTTATTTTTGAGAATATTTATGGAGCTATTGCTGACTTCTTGTTTATGGTCATTCTCTTTCCCTTTTAGAAGCACTGGCATTGCCCTTGGGCTTGATATGGTGCTAATAATTCAACATGCCTCCATGCAGTGCAAACAAGAAGAAAGAAAGAGATAGTGATATTGTGACAGAGACATGAGAAGGGAAGATAATTTTGTTAGAGACAAGAAAGTAAAGATTATATTGTAAAAGTGGGTAGGACCATATGGGTGGGGAAAGTTAAGCTAACGTGAGAGAGAAAATATTTTATTTCATGTTATGTGGAGTGTGCTTGTTGGAGTGTTTGAAACTTTGAAATTTACAAGAGCAAATAGAGATTACAGCAGTCTTAGTCATAAATATTGGCCTCTACAAATGTGGGTGTATTAATTTTTACATATTTAATTTGCATTCAATTATGGGTGTATTAGTTTTTACATATTTAAATGCAAGAGCTGGTTACTTGTACTAATAAAAACTATAGTTGCTGCACACAAATATAGCCATCTATCAATCAACTTTAGTTAAATAGCAATAATAAATTATAATGTATGTATTAATAATATAGATAATTTGCAAATACATATATATATATATATGTATGTATTTGTGAAGGTTATGTTATCTAAATGTAATTAATAATTATTAAACTATTAATATTTTAAATTTTATATGATAAAATATAATTTTTAATTTAAATTTATTGTAAATATATATTTATAAAAATTTTAAATATTATTGAATTTTTAGAGCATTAGACTAGCAATTTATTGATTCAACCTATGACCCAATGATTTCACAAGTTTGGTCACCAACCTAATTTTTAAAACACTGCCCTTAAGTAGCACTCTTTTATACCTGCGATTAACTGAACCTTTTTAAACCTATAGTGAATGGAGCATACATACCAGAAGAGGAAAAGAAAGCATGCGAATGGCTTTAGGAGAGGGAGAAACCTGATGATTTAGAAGTAGTTGGAACAATGTACAGTGGCCAAAAGATAGTGGTTTGCTAGTTTCTACCCTGTCAGTCATCTACTCCATCTTCCAGCTCCTAAGGTCAATTGTTGTTCGCAAATAACCATGCAGACAATTTTCTGTCATCCTTGATGGCTAAATGCTACCCTTCTTTTCAGGACCAATACTTCTCTTATTTTTATCTTTCCTTCCCTTTTTTTGGTTTTGGGTTTTGTTTTTTCCCTTTACTATATGGAACATAAATCACTTGGTGTTGTTCTCATTCTAGAGTTTTATGCACCTATCAAATAGGAAACGACATAAGATATGATGTTGTGCTAAGAAATTGAATATAGATTGATGGTGCAATGGAGCAAGTTGTCTAAAATTGAAATTAATCCTTATCTTGTAGTATGGCTGATCCATTCTGTTTAGTTTACTTTTGGATGGTTTTAAAGTTAAAAACATAATTGATGTATTCAATTAGTATGGGAAATGATAAGATTTTGTCATATGCTGAATATTCCAAATAATTTCATGCCTACCTTTGGATAATCATTATTAACTACATGTATAAGAGAATCTTGGTTCCTTCCTAGTATAGAATATTAAGTTACTACCTCAAAAGATTTCTTGGAAAACCTCATTGTTTTATTGGTAAATAAAATAATTTTTTATATAATTTGAAACTAAATCAAGTTAATATGAGATAATTTTAAGTACTTGGAACATCATAATTGACATTTATGCCATTTAGGTCAATTAGTTTTTGTAAGAAAAATACTCTTCTTTGTCAACAACAAACAAAAGAAAATACTCTTTTTCCACTAATAAGTGATTTTCCTCCAAAACAAATGCACCCTTGATGCATAAAATGAGTTCTTATTTAGACCCACCATCATAGTCCTGAGCCAACCATTGAATAAAACATAAGGAATTGCACCTGAGCTAGCACCACCTTGTGATAGCCACAATGCCAAGCCATTAAAAGACCCTACAATGCTCCTCAGGCTTTAGCCTTGAAAATTGAAGATTGTCCACATGCTCTTAAAAAGTTTTCATCCATTAGATGCCACCACATCTAGCAATGCCATATTAATTTATTCATTGCCCCATCCATGTTAAGCTTAATCCAGCTAGGCTTCTATGGATGCCAACATATAATGGTTGCCTTGCTTGCAAGCAAGGGATGAGTTATATAAGGATGGAAAGTATGAAGTAACTAGTGTTATAGCACATTAACAAAGCAAAAGCTAACAACATTGTCATAAAAGTCAAAATGCAAAAGAATTAGAGAAGTTAGATAACCCTAATCTCATGCACAAAAAACTAGGACAATTTAGAATACCATATTCAATGGTAGACTACATATATTGTTTAAGAGGTAGTTATCCCCCAACCTTTTCAAAGTTATAATTTTATTTGTATATCCTGTAAATTATTGCTCCCACTAAAGCCTTACATTTGCCCCCATGCCATTATTTAAAATGCCCCTTTACACAAATTCTCCAATCCCAATTCTCCACTTGATAGTTAGTCCTCCATTTCCTTCTTCACTAAGGAGTCATCTTCTTGGTTTCAAAAGGACAAAGCTTCTTCTATGAGATTTCTAAGAGAAAAAAATACTTGCAAGTCATAAATGGTGATAGAGGTAGACTAAGTATTTACAAGTCCAATGCATTTCACAACTCATAGGTATGTGGTAACGTGTTGTTAACACCTCAAAATAAATACTTTATCAATCACTAACAGGCAGATAGCAGAGTAAGAGTCGATTCCACATAGAGTATAAGCAATCAAATATTGATATTCACAAAGTAAACCTAAAGCAAAACTATGGGGGTTGAATGCATAACAAATGACTATAAAAGTAAGCAAATGAGAATACTAAAAGGAGATACTAGATGAAAACAATTCTAGTTCCAAGTTCAATCTTAACCTCACAATTGATGGCAACAATCAAAAATCAAGTTACTCTACCCTCTTATGAAGTTATCAACCCTTAACAGTTTACCCATAATCTCTTTTAATTATGACTAATGAAATGAGATCTCTACTAGCATCCAACTACTAGACAATTGAAAATAAGTTCTTTAGATTTAATGTAACAATAGCATTAAGAACAAAGAGAAAAAGCTAATCCAAGCAAATAACATACAAGCTCGGATTATTTAACTTAGTCTATGGTAGTCATAATGATTTAAATGAAAACCTATTCATAATTGTAACCACCATGTGCTACTCAATAATTAGGAAAAAGACTATCATGTATCACAATCCCTAGATCTAATAATAGATATTCATTCAATTAACCTAAAGCATACTATTTAAATTAATCAAGATAAATATCATGATCTTTCAATTCAAAAAAACATATGCAACTTTATAGAAAGGAGTAGAAATAACATCACTAAAATAATTAATCTATCAACATACATTTAGGGTTTAAAATCCCATTGAACTAAAAAGAAAAACTTAGTTTGACATGCTAAAAATGTAAAAATAAATGTCCTTGGTTGTGTACCACCAAAAGATGAAGAAGGAGAGATAGAAAAATAAATCTTAAGAAGCCTATTTATAATTTAGGTCAAGCCTCTCAACAAATTAGGTAAAAAAGGATACTTTTCCAACTGCTAAGTACCACAAACTCGCCCCAAACCCGTGGATCTCTTACAATGGTCTACTTCAGAATTTTAAATCCATGTCACACTTTGCAATGTAATTTTGGTCAAACAGATGGTGGAATTTGGGCTTGGACTGTTCATGGATTCTCTTAGTTTTTTGTAGCCTTTTGAATTACCTCAATTGGACTTTTATGGCACCAGATATTGTCAAAACACTAACTGTTGCTACATTGAGAATCTTAACCTAAGTAGAACTAAGACTTGAAATTTTACACTAACTTTGAAGCTTCAATTGGAGGCCCAAACAAACTCTGAAGGTAATATGCTAGCTACATAGTACAAATAACTTTGATATGCTACATAATACAAATTTACTTTGAAGGTGAGTAAATTTCAATAATGTTGAGCAAAAATAGTTTGCCATGATTCAAGCACAAAGCTTAGCCAAAGTGCACATGAAAATTATTATTTAGAACTAGGAAGGTGATATGCAGCATAATAAGCATTTTAAAACTATTATAAATCTTTTTTAATGCATTGAGCTGTCAAAAATATGGTATCACTCTTACATAATTTCATATGTTCTCAATTAGGGACCACCAAATTTGTACTAATGTTATAATATTTATGATCTTATTTTGTTGTACTTTTGTATAATGAGTTTTCATATAAAATATCTAAACAGCTATAGACATCTAATTTTGTGGCCCATTTTTATTGTAATCCTAAAATTTAGACCAAATCAACAATTAAAAAAAGAAATAAAATCAATTCAAAATAAAAGTTAAACCTGAAAATAAAAGTGGACCCAAAATCAAAAGAAACTGAAAACCAAGCCCAAAATCAAAATAAACCAAAAAATAATAAAAGTGACATAAATCAAATTAAACCCAAAGATAAATAATATAATAATAAAATAAAAGATAATTATAGAAGATAAGAAAACCATCAAGGGTAAATAAAAAAAGTAAATGAAAAAATGTGATAAGAGAATAAGAGATCAAATAAATAAAGATAATGAAACATTAGGAAAATAAGAAGATAATAATAAATTTAAAAGATAATAAAAGAGATAAAGATATGAGATAAATAATAAATGAAACAATAAGATGAAAAGATAGCAAAAATAAAAAATAAAATTCAAGAGAAGATAAACAAATAATGCATAAAAAAAGGATAAAATAAATTCAAGAGATAACAATAAAGAGAAAAGAAAATAATAAAAATGTAAAAAGTAAAAGATAAATAATAAAATATGATAACCTTTAAAATGAAACAAATCAAAAGATGGGAGAAGAAAAAGAATGGGCAACAAGCAAGATAACATAAGATTAAAAGATAAAATAAAAGAAGATAAGAAATAAAACTAAAGAATTAGAGTTTGACTAGGAAAATAACCCCAAAAATACTATAAAAGGACACAAACCTAAAAGGAAACATAGAAAAAAAAAATTTAGAAGCACTTACACACAACACCTTCACCTACTTAGGCATCCATGCTTATGTGTTGAGCTTTAGGTTTCCATCTCCTACTCTTACCAAAAGCTTCACTCAATCTTGAACTCTCCCCTTAAATTGTGTGGAAGGCATACTATTGCCCAAGTTGAAGAGTCAATGTGAGCAAACGTATGATTTCCCATCTCCATTTTGTTGCCACCACCCTTTTAAAGCCATCTATCACTGCTTGTTGTCTGAATGTATAGATTATTTCCTTCCTCTCTGTCTGTCATGAAATACAATGCACTATCTGTTGTCTCCATAGTGTTATGCTTTCTCGATACATGGATATTAGCATATGCTTGTTGATTGGGTAGCCTTAAAACACTTAGAATTTTGGGTAGCTTTCTAGGTGCACAGAAGCTAGAATAAAATTCTACAGTGGTTTTATGGTGGTAGTTTGTTTATTGTGAATCTTCCTATTTCATGTTAATTCTAAATGGTGGTACTTACAGAATTTTTGTACTGATATGCATGCTTTTTTGGTTTCACATATATGCCTATTCTTCTTATGCCCACTACCAATTCTAATTATATATGACTGCAGAATTTTATTCTTGTATGTGCCCATGAACAATTAGTGATAGGCATATGGGATTGCTTTGTCTTTATGTCCTTTAAGCATTATTTAATCATCATGACTAAATGAATTGTTGTTAGTTGATTGGCCCAAATTGTTTGACTTTGCTTTCATGAGCTTATTATGTTTTAGGTTCATGGACATTGAATTAGCAATAGGTATGTGGCATCCTGATTATACCATGAACCATGGAAACAAATAAGAATTGAAATGGCGTATAGAAGGCTATGGGTTATTAACAATTCCTTACCTTACTTTTATTCCCTCTTGTTTCATAAAGCATAGAATATTTAAGGTGGTAAATAGAAAACATGAAATGCATAAGGAATTAAGAAGTGGGACACTAAAATCAATTTTTAGAAAACTCCTTTTTGAAAGGAATGGGAAATTTCCTAAAGGAATTTATTTTTCTAAACCAAAATTCATGGAAACCCCTTCCTAAAAGGAATGAAGAATTTCCTAAAGGAAATTATTTTTCTACACCAAAAATTGTGAAAAACCCATCTTGAAAGGAATGGGGAATTTCTGAAGCCATTTTACCTCTACAATGCAACTTGAAAAGAATATTACACACATGGTTGTCTTTGAAAAGTATTTCCTAGAATGGGGTAATTATGCCACATAACACAGCCACATCATCTCATCCTAATGCCACATCAGAATAGCTTAGTGGCTCCGTTTGTGGCTCTTCCCGCTACTCCCATAACTGTGTTTTTTCTTTTCAAAATGTCCTGCAGAAATAAAATGGCCCTCAGAAACCTCTCACCAGCCCTAACTCCCTCTCCCATAACTCAATTGACACTCTGCTTTGTTTGCTCTTGCTCTCACCTCTTTCACTCAACTCTTGCTCTTGTCTGGCTTTCTATGCTCTTGTTCTCATCTCTATTGACTCTGCTCTGCTTCTTGTCTCTCTTTACTCTGTTATCGCTATCATCAATCTTCACTCAACTTTCTTTCCATTAAGATTGAAGTAGAAGTAACACTCACTCTCTTCACTCCACTTTGTTTGTGCATTTCTGTGTTCTTCACTGTCTTGATTTCGTTTCTCCTCTCTCCTGTGACTTTGAGCCACACTTCAGCTGCTATGTTGCTTTGTCACTCTCTTTCGTCTTCAACTCACAAAGACTAAGCTATCTGAAAGGTAAATGCTTTTTGTCTAAACCCTTTGAAGGTTGTTGATGATAGAACTATTCTTATTATGTTTCTATTAGATTCCTATGTTTTTGTTATTAGATTTCTATGTTTTAATTCTTATTATGTTCAATTTTGCCACTGTTTGTGAACAGGATTTATTGACTAATTAACTTTGTTGGTTTGGGAAGGAGGTTTTGATGAGTACTAACTTTTATAGGACACATTAAACACCAGACATGCTCCCAAATTTTTATCCGATTGCCCTCACCATTAACTAATCCCCCACCTGAAAGTAAAATTTGTACCTTGACAGAGTATTTTTCTTCTTTACTGATGGATTATCATCTTGTTTTCTCACTTCATCATATTAGGTGATAAAACAAATGTGCAGAATTAACCTTAACTAATAACTAGATGACCTTGATTTTTTGTAAACCCTCCAACTAGCAACACAACCAGCTTTGCACAATTAAGAGAAAATAAATAAGAGTTTAAACTCAATTTAATAGCCTTTGAGAGCAAAGAAAAAAAAATTAGGAATTTCATTAGTGTTGTGAAGAAGAGTGAAAAATGAGGTATAGAGATGCGTGAGAGTTGAAAATAAATTAACATGTTAACTGTTGTTTGATGATAAGCTTAAAAGTCACAAATTATTTTCACTTAAGATGTCAAGAATGAAGGAGAAGTTGAGAATAAGAAGGAATGAAAGAAATAGTGGCTGTACCAAACAGAAAACAGAGAAATAGAAGTGTAAGTTAGACATGAAATTACTAATAGCTGGTCAGCAACTTTGCCTCTCATGTGCTACTTGTTTGGAGAGTTTTTGGGATTTGTCAATATTTTTGGGAGATAAAATGATGGGTATGTTTCAATTTGTTGTGCATTAACTAGAATTAGTAATCTGGTGCCTGGTGCCTGGTGAGGATGTGATGTTCTGATTTCTATTTAGGAAGAGCTTTAAAATATAAGAATATTTAGTTGGAATCCCACTTACAGATAATGTATGCTTTTTCTTTAAGATTATTACAAATTCTAAGTTTCTGTTGTTATATTTTTTCATGTGTCCCCACAATGCTCTTAATTGCTAGTTGTTGTTTTACAAAGAAAGATGGGGATAATATAGATCATCTTGTTGTTCAATCTTATTCATAAACTAAGATTTGTAGGTATTGGTGATTTGAATGCCCATGGCCAACTGGGCACCTGGATGCCCATGTCTTGGGCGCCCAGGTGCCCCACCTCTGCCAATTGGGCGCCTAGGTGCCCAAGAGGCAGAGCCCGGGCACCCTACCGCTGCCAACTAGGTGCCTGGGCGCCTATGTCTTGGGCACCTAGGCATCCTACCTCTACCAATTGGGCACCTGGACGCCCAAGAAACAGCGCCCAGGTGCAGATCTGGGCACTTACAACCCACGAATTGTTGTTATTATATCCCACGTGGTCCCCCCACTTCATAGAACCCTTTGACTCCCAGCAGACATTGCAGTAACTTTTCGTTCTGTTTGTCCCAGCTGCTCTTCACTCCATTTCTCCGTCACTCTTTCTCTATTAGTTGTTATAAATTAGAATTTTTAATTTTAATGTTAGGATATGAATCAATAAATCATGGCATACATATGTTGGAGTTTGTCTACTGATGTGGAAAGCAAATTTTATTGTCTAGACCTGTATGTAATGACTGGAATCTGTATGTAGCAGCAACAAGGGGTATAGACCTGTTACTCCAATACATTTTTGATAGTAGAATGAGTATCCTACAATATATTGACCTACAAAAATTGTTCAATCTTGAATGATAACAGATCAATAGATAGGGTAGTGGTAGCATTTTGTATATTTGTGTGGTTCTACAAAATGCTACATTGTACTGTTTAGCCCTTAGCTAACTTGTAAAAATGGAAACATACAATGATATATCATTGATGACATGATTATAGACTATTTTAATCCTCTAAGATCTGGATTCCTATAGTTACATGTCAAGTTTAGGGAAATGATCAATGCCTTGTTTCTTTTCATTCTTGTCAAATGCAACTAGGCAGTATGTTTAGCTACATGTTACCTTCATGATGACCACCATAAATGCATGTTCAATGTACTAATAGTTTTTCGCTTTGTGCAGACACACATTATTCAATATGGCTTTGGCACAATAGATGGCTGATAATCTGCATCCTAGCCCTTTAGATGATAGTCTGATTTCGTTACAAATAAAACACTGTTTAGAGACAGTACGGCAAGAATTACCTGACTAGGTCTTGAGGATACGAAGGACAACCATAATTGGTCATACATCCACAACAAATCTAAGATTGTTAGGATACTTGGAGCAAGCTGATTTTCTTGGGGTTGCTAAGTTAGGTTTTATACAAGTGGACTGGCATCTCATATCAGCATTAGTAGAGAGGTGGAGACCAGAGACACATACATTCCATTTCCCCACAGGGGAGGCTACCATTACCCTCCAAGATGTTGAGATATTGTTGGGTTTGTCAATTGATGGGAAGCCAGTCACAGGTTACACTATTGGTGAATGGGGCAATATTTGTGGCCAATTACTTGGTGTTGTTCCACTGAAAAAGGAGATTAGGGGCCAAATGTTATCGGTAGAGTGGTTACATAATCAGTTTCTTATGCTACAGGATGAGGCTGATGACCTAACAATACAATGGCATGCGCGAGTCTATATTTTGGGATTGATGGCTGGCACCATTTTCCTTAACAAGACAAATTCCCTGGTTCATTTGATGTTCTTACCATTGTTGTAAGATCTTGTAGTAGCTGGTGACTATTCTTGGGGTAATGCTTGCTTGGTGTGGCTCTATCGAGAATTATGTCGTGCAATCGATTATCATAGCCATGACATTGCTGGGTCCCTAGTACTAGTCCAGCTTTGGGCATGGGACCGATTACCTATGTTAACCCCTATTTGTCGGGGTCCTTAGCCTCATAATATTCAGGATGGGCCTCTTGGTTGTCGGTAAGTTATGTCATGATTGCATTTAAGATCACAAATAATTATCGCATAAATATTATGTGCTTTTTTTATTAAAGTTAACCTTCATATTGAATGATAGGTGGAGGGATGATAAAACCATTACCCAGTCCCCACACACATCCTCAGTGAGTATAGAATTCTCTTGGATCGCCAGCAGCCTGATCAGGTATGTGTACATAAAGTTTTATTATCTATCAACTATGTAAATATAACAATGTCGATTAACCTCAATTGTAATTGATTGTTAGTCTTTCAGATGTTATGGGTTCCATATACAGATGGGATGATGACTGCTCTTTCACATTATTGAACGTGAGGTCGTGCAATTTAGCAGTCGGTGGTGCCACTGACAGTCTTTCATATCATCGAGTGACATCATCCTGACAGAGTGGTGTGACAATTTGGTATGTTGCAACATATACCTACTCGCCCCTTATAGGATGATAGCTTGCACACACTTGACTTAAGGGGAAAGGTTAAGGATACATGGGAACACAGACATGCCACTTATATTGAATTGTGGGGACAATGTGCAACTTGTGTACTCACTGCCCAAAAAGCACAAGGTCCACTTTCTGAGGACTCAGAATACATGCAATGGTACAGAGGAGTAACTAGGCGGTGGGTTAGCAAACGTGGTGCTACCTGGAGGATTGTGGTATACTTTATTTTGTTAGAATAATTGCATTTGGTGTAATTCTTTAATTGAAATTATAGATTGCTTGTTAGTATAATAATTTAATGCTTCTTGATATAAGTATCTTATTGATTTTAATATAAATCATGACTTTTAGGCTGATGGTCTGGAGATACTTGTTCACCAACTAAGCAGTGAACAATGACAAATTGGGGAGATTTTGTTGAAGTTTATGAATGAGAAAAGGTGGATTGATGCAGATAAACATGTTGATGAAGCACCTTCTGCAGTGTAGCTTCCACCTGTGCCTCGTACTCAACCCCAAATTAGGAGAAGGACAATAATGTTTGCTAATCTTGGAGATAAGCGGGTATCATTGCATCGAAATGACTATGTTCGAGGATTGATTCCTATTGAATATATTCCCTGTTAATCTCGTGTCCACTGACGAATAGGACCCAATGTGGGTAGCACATCAGGTGTGCATCAAGCGATAGTGAATGATGACCATGTATTGCCGTTAGTTTTCCCTGACTCTTCACATTTGGTCACAAATCTTCGTGTGCGCTACTTGGCATCCAAGTAGGCACCATATCGGATGTAGACATATCTGGCCCATCATGTACACCAATTGAATGTGGCCATTCTTCACTGCCTTGCATGACACCCCCACTGACGATCCCACATGGAGATGAGGCAGTGGCAGTTGCTGCTAATATTGGTAATTGTTTAACATCTTTTGCTATGTGCTATGTTTTTGCTTTTTTTATTGTCTTCTCCTTAATTAATTAGTAAATGTAATTGTTAATGTGCTGATGGCTACTATTAAATTTTTTGGATGGGCATGCATGCACAGCGTTTACCCTTATGAGGCCTGCATTTGAGGTTAGAGATCCTTCTTGAACATTTGATGTGATTCACCAGCAAACATCACCTCACTCAAATGTTGTTCAAAAGGATAAAGAACAACGTGTATATGTCAAACGTATTCTGCCACCACGAAACAGGAGGCACCCCAGATGCGAGATTGAGTGAGTGTTGGTATGTACAAAATAATTTCACAAACGTATTCTATTTCGGTTGACATGTTTTGGTAGGTCTTAAGGCAATTTAATAGTATGCATATTCTATCCTTCACCAGGCAATTGAGGCTTTGGATCGAAGTCTGAATCTGTAGTGAATATTGGGATTCCCGACATTTCTCGTGGCCTCAAGGATAGATTCCACAAGATTTTGAAGACAATGAAAATAGTGGAAACCTGTAGGAGCTATCTGAGGAGATAAATGGGCAAGGGGATCGAGGATTAAGCACATGCCTGTTGGAGTTCATGTTGTACTGATAAGCCTATTTAAGAAGGCCAATACAGAAGAATTAAAGGCATTATACTGCATTATAATTGACAATAGGGAAGCGGCTGAGTAGAGATGGATTGCACAACATCTAAACATTCATTTTAGATTGTGGCTTTGTAATTAATAATTTTCGTTAACAAAGAAAAAGAGTAGCAATGGTATTAATTTCAATGATTAATAGTAGTTGGAAAAAGTGACGAAGGTTGAGTATTTTAGATCAATAGAAGTACATATTATTATTCTTTCTTGTTAATAGTAGCAACGGTACTTGTTTTGATTATACCAAATCATTTCACTTCTGCAGTACTATGGTCCCAAAAATCCCTAAACCAAGAATATGGTCCCCAAAAAATATATAAAAAATAATAATAAAATATTGTAGCAACATGCATAGCTACAAAAATGGAAGTTAGCCGTCAAGGTCCAATCTGAACATGCGATTTGTAGGTATAGCTGTTTCTTTTATTGCATAGCTATAAAAATGCAAGTGAGCAAACTTTTATTTGTACCTTTCGGTGCCTGGGCGCTGCATTTTGAGCACCCAGGCACTCAGTGGGCACAAGAGGAGACCAAAATTGGTGGGTGTTTGTTGGATAGAATTCGTGGGTTCAACCCATAAATTTTGTGCAAGGAAATATTTCGCAGGTTGAACCCACGAATTTGGTCCCCTCTTCTGTCCACTTAGCACCGGGCGCTTAACAATGAGTGCCCAAGCGCCCAAGTGTGGCCAAAAATTTTTGCCTCTGTCCACCTAGCACCCGGGCGTCCACGATCCAACGCCCAAGCACCAATCTACTAAATTTGTGGGTTCAGAAAATGAATTCTGTTATGCATAATTCGTGGGTTCAACTAACGAATTCTGTTACCACATAATTCATTCCTTGAACCCACGAATTTTGTGCAATGTTAACAGTGCAATGCCCATTCCACGAATTGGTCCCCTCAGATGCCCTGTGAGCGCCTGGGCGCTAAATAATCAGCGCCCACCGGTGCCCACTTTCTGGCCACTCAGCGCCTGGGCATCCCAGATTCAACACCCAGGCGCCCAAGTATGCTTAAAAAGTTTTGCCTCTTTGTCCACTCAGCGCCTGGGCGTCCAAGATACAGTGCCCAGGCGCCTGTTGGGACAATTAAGGAATTCGTGGGTTAAACCCATAAATTTTGTTATGCGTAATTCGTGACTTCAACCCACGATTTCTGTTACCACATAATTCATTTCTTGAACCCACGAATTGTATGCAATGTTAACAGTGCAATGGTCATTCCACGAATTGGTTCCTTTCAGCTACCCACTGAGTTCCCGGGCGCTTATCTGTGCGCACTCTCAGTCCACTCAGCACCTGAGCGTCAATGTTTCAGCGCCTAGGCGCCCATCTGGACAACATAATTTGTGGGTTCGACCCACGAATTGTGGCTTTTAAAAGCATCCAACTGGACCCCCCCAATTTGCAGAACCTTCGACCCAGATAACAAGTTGCATAACTTTTCGTCCCAGTTTAGCCACCACAACATTTTGGACTCATTTTGGCAGTTCTTTTCACTATTTAACTCTAAATAGGTAATTGTGATTATTAGTTACTGTATTTTGTCTTTAGTTTATCATGGGTATGTAGTTTGGATTATTTTGACCTAAGTTTCTATCTCTGCATGGGGAAACACTTCTTTGGTGTAATGTATGAATTAAATGTTGTTATTATCACATGCAGGTTAGTTTTAACATGGGTATGAGCAAAAATTTCATATCATATCATAACCATAGGATACATTTGTGGAAAAAAATAAAACCCTTGAACAGTATATTTTCTCCTTACAATTTATGAATGTTGGTTTCAAATTGATAGTACATTATGTGCATTTTGTAGGATGTATACTGTACATTGCTCATTGTGGTCTAACTAAACACTTTTGATTTATCTAGGTAAAATGAGTGAAGGAGCTTTCGTGAATTTGTATTTGAATGGGAGTATTAGAGAAAGTGATGGTGGAGATGTTAGTTTTCATGGTCCACCACACGTAATGGTGCTCATTCCACCTAATTGCAACCTTGAAAAGCTAAAACGAATTGTACTTTAGGCACTTAGAATTTCAGATAATCAAGAAATCCAAAGCATGCAATATAGATGTCCAGTAGCTGTTGGGCACAACATCAGATATAATGCCTCCATGCTAAGTAAGGATACACATGTGCAACTGATGTTGATGATGTATGCACGTTATTCACACACATGGTCTATCATTGAGATATATGTGGAGACGAGATCCCGTGAGACAGAATGTGACAAGGACATGACACAACAATCTGAGCATATGGTAGACTTGAATATACCTCACCTACCAACAGAGCCATTATACATAGTAGTGCCTGAGTGTCAAAGTTCCCAATATCCTTCTCTAACACAATATCCTCATCATTCCAACATTGCTACTCATGTTTCCCCACCAAACTTTAGTTGTCAGCGTGTATATATGCATATACACACACATGATGATATAGAAGATTCGTGGCAAGCCGACCATCGATCCGATGTTGAAGGTGAGTATGATCCTGAGTGGTATAGTGATGATGGACTTGATGATACTGATGTAGATTGGGGCAATGTTGACTTACCTAACATGGGATTTGAGCAAACTATGATGGCAACCCCCAGAGTCGAAAGCCCATTGGATTGAACTCATGTTGATGATCTTCCACCTCATTATACTGACATTGATTAGGCAACTTTGGATGTACCTGAACATCCACCAGACATGTTAAGGAGCAATTGGGATGCTTCCATGAGTTACGTATTAGCCTCCAGTTTCCATCGAAATAAGCGACGACCTTAGCAATAAAACATTATCACATCCATAGGCACCATGATTTTGTTGTAGATGAATCTAAAAGTAGATATTTAATAGCACATTGTCCTCAATCTGAGAATGGTTGCAACTAGAGGATCAGAATATCACATTCGAAATACCTCAACATGTGGGTTGTGAAAAAATACGCAGGTCCTCATACTTGTGTTGCACCCAGCATGTCACAGGACCATCGGTAATTGACTTCAGACATAATTGCCTCTTCTATAGAAGGGATGCTTGGTGCTAATCCTAGAGAAACTATTGCTGGAATTATTGCTGTAATTAGTATGAAATATCATTACATAGTTAGTTACAAAAAAGCTTGGTGTGCAAAGCTAAAAGACATTAAGAAGTTGTATGGTGATTGGGATAGTTCATACAATTTACTACCTCAATGGATGGCTGCAATGGTTCAATCGAACCTAGGTAATGTCTACCACTTCATTACCATGGATGCCAATAATGTACATTTTGATGAAGCACTTGTAACATTTAAGTGTGTATTTTGGTCCTTTAAGCCGTGCATAGAGGGTTTTAAATTTTGTAAGCCAGTCTTGCAAATTGATGGAACCCACTTGTACAGTAAGTATCGTGGACATTGTTAATTGCAACAGGCTAAGATGGAGGCAATAGAATTTTTTCAGTAGCTTTTGCTGTGGTTGAAGGCGAAAATACAGACAGTTGGAGATGGTTTTTAACATGCATTCGACATTTTGTTACTAATCAGCAACAGTTATGCGTCATATCAGATTGGTATGCTGCAATAAAGGCTACAGTGTGAGCTGAACCCACACAATGGATGCCACCCCATGCATATCATTGTTATTGCCTCTAGCATATTCAAAGTAACTTCAACACAGAGTTCAATAATAAAATGTTAAAAAAATTGATTTACAAAGCAGGTATGCCATTACTTTCTCTCGATTCTATTGTATATGCCATTTAGGTATGTTGGGTGTGCATGCAAAATTAGTAGTTGTCCATTTTTCAGGTGCACAAAATTAACAACAAAAGTATTTAAAGGTCATGGAGGAAATTAGGGGTGTAAATGCACAAGTTGCAGATTGGTGTGAAAGAATTTCTAGGCAACAGTGAACCCTGGCATTTGATGAACATGGTAAAAGATGGGGCCACATGACAACAAATTTGAGTGAGTGCATTAACGGTATTTTTAAGGGAGTTAAAGGTATTCCTATAACTGCCCTTGTGCATCATACTTTCATGAGATGCGTTGCTTATTGGAAATCCCGCAAACAAAAGGCGTTGGCAATGCAACAGGCGCAACACATCTTCACTGACACCCTTACATCGAAGATGGTAGACAATGGAATTAAGGCAAATGCACATGTAGTAACGGAATTCAATAGGGAGCGGGGAGTTTTTGAAGTGGCAACTGACCGAAACCATGTCACAGGTGAAGGAGGTAACTATCACACTGTCAATTTGCAAGAAAGAACATGCTCTTGTGAAAAATTTTAACATTTTAGGTATCCTTGCTCCCATGTGGTTGCAACATGTGCACACATTGCCATAAGTCCTCATCAGTTTGTTGATCAAATGTATAGGGAGGAAAACTTGTTAAGCACATATAACTACCCTTTTTATCCACTGGGTCATAAAGATTATTGGCCACCAGTTGATGGACCAATGTTAGTTCCTAATTTTGCTTTCGTTTGGCTTAAAGGAAGACCTAAATCGACTCGCATCCGTAACGAGATGGATTGGAGAGAAAACACTCAACAATCAAGATGCACTCTATGTCACACTTCAGGTCATAATAAGAAGATATGTCCCAATAAACAGATACCACGAGCTCACTTTCATGAGGGAGAAACTTCTCATTAGAACCATTGTCCCAATAATTTATGACATTTTTCCACAGCAATGCAAGTGATGCCTTGGATAAGCTGCAGTTTGTAAGTGCTACAAAGCCAGACCATCATTACCATGGATGCAGTTGATTTTGATATTGAAATTGAAGGTGATACAGGTAATGGGATCATCAGTATTACGTAACTTCAAATACTATGGTTGACCCTTAGATATTGTAATGCAATGGTAATAACAACTTACATCCCATGCAAAGCATACTAATAGTTGATCAATACATATTGTACAGGTCGTGCTAGTTTCTATAGATGTTATGCCTTTACTTTTTTGGTAAAGTGGAAAGCGTGAAGTGAGTTCTTTCTCATGGGAATCCATGGATCAGTGCCCAGGTGCCACTCCTCTGTCACCCGAGCACCTAGGCGCCATATACTCTGTGCCCAGGCACCTTACCTCGGCCAATTGGGTGCCTGGGTGCCTAAAGTGAATCACCTAGGCGCTTGTCTAGATACTAAATTTGTGGTTTTAACTCATGAATTCTAATTGCCAACTGAGCACTTGGGCTCCAAGAATCATTACCCAGGCGCCATACCTCTTCCACCTTGGCGCTTAGGTGCCAAAAAATCATCGCCCAGGCGCCATTCCTTTGCCACCTTGGAGCCTGGGCACCAAAAAATCACTATCCAGGTGCCACACCTCTACCTCCTTGGTGCCTGGACACCAAAAAATCACCACCTAGGCACCATAGATACCTCTTGGGTGACTAATGGATACTGCTGCACATTTAGCTTATGTTAATTTGCAACTTTCAGGTGCTCATTTCTATAGATGTGATGCCTTTAGTTCGTTGGTAAAGTTGAAAGTTGGAAGTCAGTCCTTTATTATTGGCAATGCAACTGAGAAGTGGTTATAGTTGGAGACAATGGTAGACCCTCACCATTCTCT
Source organism: Dicorynia guianensis (assembly GCA_037013595.1). NCBI lineage: Eukaryota > Viridiplantae > Streptophyta > Magnoliopsida > Fabales > Fabaceae > Dicorynia > Dicorynia guianensis. The sequence continues at coordinate 7,251,097 of JASUAB010000010.1, forward strand.
ATGCTGGTGACGTATCATTCAAATATTTGTCTAATCAACTTTCGATGTTTAACAAGATTGCCTACCATGGTCAAACAAATTTATTGAATTGGTTGAACTCCTAGTCAAACTTATAAACATTTGAATAGAAGAGAACTGTAGGAGGACTTTTATCAAACAACTATAGGACAACAAACATAAAAACTATAAATGAGCATAAACAAAAGAGAACTCACTTCTTTCATTCGTTGCACTCCTAAAACTACTGCCTTGAATTGAATGCAGAAGTTTCATCTTCTTTCATTGCCGAGAACAAAATGTTTTTTTTCCTTGTTCATTTCTTTTTTTGGAAAGTTTTTTTCCCTTATATACAAAGCTTTCAACTAAATATACAAGATAAAGTAAACTAAAGTAATACAAGAACTCATATACAAGCAAAAAATGTTTATCTGTAACTTTTGTTTTGCTGCAAACCATCAGTCTTCATCGTCATCATGTTCTTCTTCCTCCTCTTCATCAAAATTGATGTTAGTCAAAGGAAGGCTTCTCAAGAAATCAGGGTCTAACTCGAGCTGAGTGGCTAAATTCCTCAGCATACTTTCCAGGGCATACAGACTATTGAAAAGACTTCTACAAACCTGCCTCTACTGCCGTTGCTATTGCCGGTGCAGTTCCTGCTGCTGTCTTTCAATTGTTTCCAATCTTTTTACGACAGTCAACTGCCTTCTCAGCCTTCTTTATTGAGGTGGATGAGGGGCTTGTCCTTCTTGGGGCTGCTCTTGATAGTATCTTGATATTACAATAGCATTGATAGGAGGAGCAACACCAATGGGCACATCTCCATTCATGCCACTAACACCAGCCTTGAAGCATAATTTTGTAATTAGTGACGGATAAACCAAACTTCCTAACTTTTCTTGTGCAACTATGTGAATATTATTAGCAATGAGACTACCTATATTCACAGGTTGTTCCATGACAATTGCATAAATTAATAAAACCTATTTGACCGTCACTTCAGAATGATTAGAGGAAGGAACTAATTCGACCACACAAAAGTACACCAAGCCTATGGGATGGGTAGTAGATAAGCTTTTTTCAGATGCTTAGGAGCATTTCTTGCATCTAAAACCTATTCGGCTCCTGGTCAGCAAAAACATTGAAGGACAGGTTATTCTTGCAATTGCCTAGAAATCAACTCTGAATATGCACACTGTCCAAGGTAACTATATTTCATATCAAAGTATTTATTTAGCTCCCTTCTTGAAAAATCAAAAGGAACTCTTCTGACATAAGACTTGAATTTATCATCCTCTTTGTTTACTAAGAATGCATTAGAATAAAATTCTTGAACAATAGTTTGATTTCCTAGTTCGAGAATTGAGCAAAATTTTTTCCATTTTCTTTGTATGATTTGGGTTTGGATGTCTTCATACTCACCTTCCTCCAAATCAAACCCTCTCTCCCGAATCTGCTCTTTCTTAACACAACATCATTATACCTTTTTTTATGTGCTAATGACAAAAATTTATGTTCATCAAACTGAGCACTACTTGATCCTGCACCGAACACATTTCTTCTTTTCTTTGGTGCCATAGTTTCAAATGCAGGAACAAAATTCTGTTGAACAACATCAAGTACAAACAATCAAACCTCAATGACGGAACACTAAAACTTCTGTTAACAAACAATCCTTACAGGACTTACAAGACTTTTAATTTAAAAAATGATTTTCCTACATAATGGCATAATACATTAGCTAATCTTGAAAGCCAACAAGATAGATAGAAAGAAAAAAATAAAAGCATATACTTTACATAAACAATTGATTCTAAAACTCAACATGAAGTTTAAAGGTTAACTTGGAAGAAACATAGTGGAGGTAGAACATATGTTTATATGTTCACCTAGATTACAAAAGGGAAACCTATCTTATGTGGAAGGGTGTGTCCCGCAGAGAAAGAGGAATGCAATAACCACTAACAATATGAAAAGAACACTAACAAGGCTACAACATGTTTATTCATTTAATTTAAGACAAAATCAGCAGTTGAGAATGTCTAAAGTGTTTTTATACAATTATGACAAGTGAAATATCCAAGAATATTTAAAAAAAAACAAAAGAAAAAAGCACTACCTATATCTCTCAAGAACAAAATACACAACCATATGTGTTAAGTTGTCCATAGTATATGCTAAATCAATCTCACACATTCAATGCTCAAGAAAAATTTGAGGGAGAAGACATGAAGTATCCTGTTAACAAACCAAACAAATCATGTATCATATTCCTTCCTCAACTTGAAATTTAATGGATAATTTTACAGGAAGGAACACACTAGAAGAAAAAACAAAAGCTTATACTTGCTCACTCCATATTCAAAAGTGATCCTATACATTAAGCAGAGAGGGCATGTGAGAGAGAGAGAGAGGGAGGGAGAGAGAAGTCTTTCTTTTAATCAGAACTAACATGACTTTCAAACCTGATAGAACTCAATTGCTTAAAATTTTTCTCAGCTCCTTTTAAGCCCCAAATTTCAAGTTTTGTAATAATAAAAACTGCTACAAGTTCCAGATGGCTCCTTTTCTGAAATACAGATCTAATAGTTGATATCACAAAACAACTCCTTTGATGAATGAGAACATATAAATGAAACCATGAGTGCCATTCAAGTGCACAAAAATTTAAAAGGTTAATTTAGTGAAAACAACAAAAATTCACAAGGAGAAAAAGGTTATCTGATTGAAATAGAAAGATCTTTTCCTCTCTAAAAAGGAAGATTGATAAAAATACATAGAGCATGTTTGTAGCACTATCTACCTCCTTAAGACAACCCAAGAAAATATCCTTTAACTCATTTCATCAAAAGTAGTTTAAGCATAAGCAAAATTGCCAAAATGACGCTCAAGTATATGCCTAAAACCCAAATATGCAAAATCATTATAAGCAAAAATGAAGCTCAAGTCTTTAAATACCTAGAGTACCTAAGGACGAGAAAGAACAAAAGCTGCTAGGACACCAATGCTAGCCTTCTCTGTAACCAAAAAAACTAGGACAATCTTCAATCATAAAAAAATTAAGGTTAGGGATTGAATGGGCTTTGAGGATAAATATTTACTATAACTAATAAATTACCAAGCAACACTCAATGGAAAAGCCTCAAAATTGTCCAAAAAACGAAGAACTTGCTGCTAATCACCAAAATGTTTCAAAGGGGTTCTCAAAATTTTTAAGGGTCATTGCTTAAAACGAGTTTTGGCCATAAGACTTAAGGTGAAAATACGGCCTTCAGTTTGTGAGGGGCTCGAAAACTCATTGTAATCTTCAAAATTGTTGGAAAAACAAAGAAAACGTCGTGGATCTCTACAATTTTTAGAGGGGTTTCAAGTTCATAAGTGTCAGAAGCAATGGGCAAAGACGAAGAGTGACTGACAAATGGATTGAAGAGCAATAGGTAGAAATAGAGTCAACCCCGTCACTGATGATCAGGCATTATAGAAGCTGAGTTGGCAGAGTTATGTGGCAGACTTGCCCCCAATTTGTCAACACTTTTTAAACTGTACCATTTGTGTAAATAAATTTTGAAATAACATTATTCAGGTAAAATGCCCCAAAAAAAGTAGTTTAAGTGTATTGTGAGGAAGAAAGTCATCTTTCTAATACTAAGTTTAGAGAGTAGGAAAGAGAAGAACATGAAAAATCTTTTTGGAAAGAGGTTAGAACTCCAACAAGAACACCTAAGGGGAAAGAAGATAAGGTGAAACATGGACAATTGTCCAGTTGGCAAAAACAAAAAGATCAATAATGAAAGGATTCCACAATTAACAGCCAAGTCATGCATATTTTAAGTTTGAACACTTATATACAATTCTAAAAATGAGAGTTTGCTCCATATCAATACAATTTTTCCAGTTGCCTTACATGTAGCACAAGTACTCTCCTATTTAATTATGCTAGCTTGTACATATATCTGAACAGGCATCAAAATCATCAGTCTAATAACCAAAAAGAAACCAATACTATGTTTAAAACAAACTAGAATTTAGTATCATGACAAGACTGACAATGCTAGACCCTTTACAGTGCTTACATGTTTCAGGTTTGGTTCCAGGAGGAACACCACTTTCACCTGTAATAGTGCAGCAAGAGAAAGAATTTCAAACTATTAACTTTCACTTCCACAATGCAATGACTTCACAAAAACAAATTGAATATACTAGTGATAGCTAACACATCACAACAATAGTAAACTTGAAATTGTAAAAATATTTTTTAATAGATGGGCATACAACAAGTATTACAAAGCATGTCAGTTTGAAATGCCACAGTTTTAGTGCATCCTTGTACAGCTTCCATAAAGGTTAGTTCAATGAAGGACTTATCAAAAAATAGAATCCAATGAATTGCATTTCATAAAATAACTCCTTAAAATTCTTAGAAGATGTCCACATTGGGAAAAAGATGGAACCTTGACATCCTTTCCACCAATATTCTGATGGAAAAAGCTCTTGACAAAATCTTGATCGCCCTTTAGGGAGTTGCCACATCATTGAAGAAATATTAGACTTCAAATGTATGAATTGCAAGAGGCATCTATATTTGACAATAGAGCACATAACTTGTAGAAACAAAGTGACACTAAAAGATAAAAACTATGCCTTATGTACTGTGGCCTATGAATAGAATTTAGAAATAGACACATAATGAAAGATGTAGACATCCCTAAATTTCAAAATGGGTGCCATTGTAATTCAATATATATAATTATACAACTAATACATATAAACATTAATCTTTTCATTATGATTCTTGTTTGAAATAGTAATTCAGTTAGTTATATGAATTTATGAAGGTACAGTAATGTGGTGTTTTTAAAGCATATCAAAACACCTAAAATGCTATAAACTGAATCTACATTATTGCTCTTAAACATATTTCTTTTAAACATGTAAAAAAAAAAAACTCTTCTAACATTCCTACCTACCACATTGCAGACTGACCTTCCATTCAAGAAATAAAAAGCCATAGATACAAAAGGAACAAAATAAGAGACCGAAGAATCTCATAGGTCATTACATGATCATGGAAAATATGCTCAAATGGAATAAAGCCAGCATCACCTCCAAAACTAGTGCTTTGTTGGTTGACATAGGCATCATGGCCAACCAATAGATTCAAGTCAAAATAAATCAAATGAAAAGGATAGTTTAAAAGGAGGAGATAAACAATTCACACACATAAAGCAAATAGAATTGTTTAAAAAGTATTTTCTTAAGGAGGTCAATTATGCCATGTAAGATTGTCAACTCAGTTTATACAAGACCACATTATTGCTAGCGTCTTAACAGAATTTGTGAGTATATTATTACACAGAATTTGTGGGTCCAAACCACAAATTCTACACATAAACTTGGGCTCCCCCCCTGAGCCTACCAGCATCCAGCATCCTGAAAGCATAGATATTAGAATTCGTGGTTTGGAACCACAATTTCTATTATAGTCAGTACACCACAATATATGGTCCCTCCACATGGTCAACCTGGCGATCAATTGGGTGCCTGGGCCCCCAAGACGCAGTGCCCAAGTGTCTTGCCTCTGCTAACTTGGCGCCTGGGCGGAAAAGTATCAGTGCCAAGGCGCCCAATTAGCACAGGCCATATGCCTGGGTGCCCAAGATGCAGCACCCAAGCATCTCGCCTCTGACAATTGGGCGCCTAGATAATGCCTGTAGGCTTCTCTTTTGTATTTTTCTTTTGTATCTCTTATCCTACTTTATTCTTCTCCAATTTTATTTTCCTACATTACAGCATCAACAATATATTGGTTACAAGGCACTAGCACACTAGTCCTTCTATGGTCCAAATTAAAAGGACAGCCAGAAAAGTAAACCTTAGATAGAAAACACTACTGCACATCACCAACCTCTTAAATTCTTACACAACAACGATTGACTTCAGCAAGCTTTACAATTAAACCAAAGCCAAAAAAAGGAAGCAAAGTAAGAAAAGAAAGAAAGGTATGTTTTTCCTCCTTTTATTAATCTCAATCAAATCAAAATTCACTGGACAAAGGTGCACGTTCTGAGTGCATGAATACATTGCCATAGATGAGACCAGCTAAGCCACCACCAATGAAAGAACATTTTTTACACAGTCTCTTATTCTCTTGAGCTGTCACCTCACTCCATCAGGTATTCCTACTTCCCATCCAATTGAATGGCAAGAAGGAGTCTAAGTCCAAATACTCAAACTTAATCATTAACAAAGAGAATCAAGTAAACGCCCCTTGATTCAACCAAATCTCAAACTAAATGAGGAAACAGTAACATGTAAATTCATTCGTAATATGTACTCATTTCAGAACAGTGACATACCTAAATACTCAGATCAAAGATCAAAATGTATTAAAAAAAATACAAACCCAAAAACTGAAAGCATAGAGGAAAACACACTAATTGAACCACATACTTGCCAGTGAAATATCAAATAGCAACATAAGAGCCTAGTATGATATCCAACGCCCACAATTATTTCAACATAAACGGCATGAAAAGCTAATAAATTTAGTGCTAAATCCTACCTCAATAGACTTCAACATATAATCTGTTAACTACAATGAAAAAGGTCATAGGCCACAGTGCTTAAGCTGAACCTAAACTTTTCTTTTATCATCAACGACCAAGAGCATCCAACAAAATACGTTGAGTTGATTATATTTTCCCCCTTCTCTACCTCAGATTACCCTAATCTGCCAATGGAACAGGACGATCAAATCTAGAAATTTTGGGGATAACAAGCTGAGTTCTTTGATATTAATCTTCATGTACATCAAAAGTTTGATGGGCAAACAACAAGTATAAAGAATCCCATCAGATGCAGGGATGAACCTGAATCCAACCAAGCTAATAAATGAAGCTAAAGTAAGCGCAAAAAAAATAAAGAAAAAAGAACTAGATCAAACACCGATGAACGGAAAATTTTTATGCCATGCAAAATTGTATAACCGACCAAATTGCTCCATTATGAAAATCCAACAGAAACACAAACTCAAACTGATCTCACTAATATCCCTGAATGCAACGAAAACAAAGTAGAATTTTAGGTTTACCTTTGGAGGTTTGCACTTGAGAGAGAGACACAATCGATGAAGACCAAGTGTGCGACCGAGAGCGGGAGCTTGGCCAGCAGCGGCACTACGAGCGGGAGCGACAGGACTGGAAGAGAAACAGACAGTTGCAAGCTACTGACAGGAGGCCGATTGACCGAGGCACAGAAACAAAGTTATGGGACGAAACTGCAGCACCAGTTAGGGCAGAGGAAAAAACTGCAGAGGTGTTGAAGCCGTTGAGTTGAGTGCAGAGCAAGTGGCCAGACGAAAAGGGGGATGGAATGGAAGGAAGAGTGAAAGTTTGAAGAGTTGAGCTAGCTTGTTCACGTGAAAGATTTACCCTTATAAGGTAAATATTGTCTATAGAGTACCATTTAGATAAATTTTTTTCTTAATTACACTTTATAGGTAAAATGGCCGAATTTCTAAAAGGAAATTATTTTTTTTCAAACCAGGGATTGATTTTTCAAAAATCCCTCTTGAAATAAGTAGGGGAATTTCCACAATGAAGTTGTTTTTCTAAAACAAAATTATCTTTAAAAAAGAAAACCCGATTTAGAATGAGCATGGATTCTTTTCAAAATCTCCCTTTTTAAAATCTCCAACTAACATCATATTAAAATAAGATAAATTAATTAGATTATTTAGGTACCAAAAGGGTGTTTAGGGTGTTAATACCTTTCCTACATATAATCAACTTCTGAACCCAATCTTTAAAATATAGACCATCTTAGGTTAGGTGTCCAAACCCTAAACTCTTAAAAAAAAATTTAGCCCAGTGACAAATCCATTTTTATTTTAAAATCCTATTTTCCCCTCCTTTTAAAAGAGAGAGAGAGAGAGAGAGAGAGAGAGAGAGAGAGAGAGAGAGAGAGAGAGCTTTGCATGGATTGTCACTCCACTTCATGACATTGTGACAGTAGGTATACAATGTAATTTTATTTTGATTAGTTTAGTAATATACTGAAACCCAAATTGAGAACAATACAATAGCAGTACACATGTAAATTACATGACCACCGAGAGTGTCTTAAATTCCAACCAAACAGAAACCACTTACCATAAGTATAACTTAATTGTAGGACAAATTGTGATAACATAACAAGACAACCAAATTGCAGTACATATCTAAATACTGCCTTTTGTCAATTCCTAAGTAAATGGGACTTTTGAATGGCAGTACTACTAGTACATAGTCAGTTATTTAGTCAATAGGAATGACAAATTTTTTATCAGTGAACTTTGTCTCCATATAAATAACTTGTTTAAGGTTATCTAGTAGCTATAAGTCTTCAATGATTTTCAATGAATAACTTACAAAGAGAGTAGCAAGAAAGACAATACCAAACTATCACATCAATACTATAAATAACTTACTGTATAAAGAATTGACATCCACAAATTTTCAATGAAAATCACATTCTAAGCACTATAACTTATCGATAGATTTCTTAATGGGAAATTAACATTACAACTTGAAGCACCTAGTCAAGGTGAAAATACACCATTAGAACCTTCTACAAAAAAGGGATTTATAGAAGTTGATTTAAAGAGTCTACCAACTAATCTGAGAGAATGGGATAAGATTTTAAATTATAATCCAAATAATTAGATGAAGTTTTGAGAGCATATTTGCAAAAAGGTCTTTGTCAACCAAAGGTACATGATTTTCCATAACAATTAATTAGGAATTTTTTTTTGTAAGTGTAATCCTAATTGGTTCCTTGAGTTTGGTGATCAGTTAGAATACAGTGTATTTAAAGATGCTCTATTTTTTTTTATATTATTATCTCATGAGATTGGAAATTGGAGAACAAAGAGGTGGAAATGCATTTCTACTTGAGGGATTTTCAAATTGGATAAAAAAAAGGATAGGTTGAAAGCCCATGTTGGTGGACCTAATAGTGCTCATAATCAAGCCTTGAAAAAATGAATCAAAAATAGCATATCAAAATTGCAATTAACAAACAATCAAAGTTGATTAAGAGGGACTATAGAATGTATTTGACCGCAACAATTGATTGCATTCAATTTTTGTTGTGCCAAGGGTAGGCATTCCATCGTCATCATGAATTGGAACATTCAAATAATCAAGGAAACTTCCTTGAGCTTCTACAATTTCTTGCTAATCATAATGAAGATATTGATAAGTTTTGAAAAATGCTCATGGAAATCTCAAACTAGTGGCATCAAAAATTCAAAAAGATATTGTAAAAGCTGCTGCTAGTCAAACTATAAAAGTTAATATTGATGCTCATGGAGAAAATTTATTTGGCATTTTAGTTGATGAATCTCAACATATATCAATTAAAGAGCAAATGGATATTGCTTTACATTATGTAGATGGGAAAGGATATGTCAATGAAAGATTTCTTGCACGGTTTTGTTAATGTTTCTAATACTAGTTTTGTGTCATTAAAATTAGCATTGGAGTCAATGTTAGCAAAATATAGTTTAAGCTTGTGAGGAATATATGGATAAGGATATGATGGAGCTAGCAATATGCAAGGTGAGTTTAATGGCCTCAAAAATTTGATCCTAAAGGAAAATAAGTGTGCCTTCTTTTTTCATTGTTTTGCCCACCAACTTCAATTAGCACTTGTTGCAGTGACAAAGTAGTAGGTTGAAATTGCTTTATTTTTTAACTTACTTCACAATTTACCTAATGTTGTTGGAGCTTCATGTAAACACCAATAAATTCTTCGTGAAAGCCAAATCCTTAATGTGAATGAAGCATTAAAGAATGGAGAAAGTCAAAGTGGTTATGGCTTAAATCAAGAAATTACACTGAAAAGGACTAGAGATACTAGATGGGGTTTACATTATGATACATTACTTAGCTTGATTTCTATGTTTTCTTTAGTGGTTGATGTGCTTGAAATTGTTGAGGAAGATGCATAAGTTCTAATCAATGAGTTTAAGCATGCCATTTATTGAATTCCTTGCAATCTTTTTATTTTTAACTTGCACTTGATGAAAAATATATTGGGAATTACTAATGGGTTGTCTCAAGCACTACAAAGAAGTGATCTAGACATTCTAAGTGCAATGTCTTTAGTTAAAGTGTCTAAGAAAAGATTACAAAGTATGAATGATGATGGTTGGCATCCTTTACTCAAGGAGTTTTTAGTTTTGTGATAAGCAAAATATTCTTGTTCCAAGTATGGATGATGTGTTTCTTACATAAGGAAGATCAAGGCATAAAGTTGAAAAAGTTTCAAATTTGCACCATTTTCAAGTTAAGTTATTATACCAAGTGATTGATAAACAACTACAACATCTTAACAATAGATTTACAAAGGTGAACACTAATTTGCTCATTTGTGTAGCAAGCTTAAATACAAGAGATTCAATTTTTGCATTTGTTAAAAAAAGTTTATTTGTTTGGCTCAATTTTAACCCTTAGAATTTTTTTTGATTGAGCTAATGGGGCTTGATAATCAACTTGAAAACTATATTAGTGGTGTTCATTCTGATAGCCAATTTTCAAAGTCGCATGGAATAAGTGATTTTTCTAAAATGTTGGTGAAACTAGAAAAAATATTGTATATCCATTAGTACTAATCAAGTTTGCTCTAATCTTTGCTATGGCAACTACAATGATTGAAAGAAGTTTCTCGACAAAGAATACTATAAAAATTCAAATGCGCAAGTGCATAGGAGAAAATGGTGAAATGATTGCTTGATTACCTCAATGGATAGAAATATCTTTGTTAGTGTTGAAAATGGAAAAATTATACAACATTTTCAAAATACGATAACACATAAAAAACAATTGTAATTTGAACATGTTAATTGTAACAATACAGTTTTATAATGTGGGGTAGAAAGAGTGTAATTGTTGAGGATTTGGTGAGATATAGACTTTTTTGCAATCTTTATTTTTATAAGTAATTTACTATATTTTATTATTCATGAATATAGCTTTTATATTAAAATTTAACTATATTATACATTGTGCTTTTTTGTATATATACCATATTATATAATTATTATCCCACTATTCAAAATTTCTAAATCCGTCCTTGACCATATTTACATTAACAATACTAGAGAAAGACTTTTAATGCTTTTGGCTAGAGCAACCAACTTCTTGATCATGTGTTCCAGCAGAAGACTTTCCATACGACCACTCAAAGCTTCATCCATTTTCTTTTCTAAGCTCTAAGCAGAGTTTCCCTTGTAGGGCCTTCCTCCCCAAGTCCAGCTTGTTGTTTAAACGCCTCTAAGGATATTTGTCAGAGACGCTTTAAACAAGCCTATATTGTCTTCTGAAAGGATTTGTCATAAATATGTTAGGTCCCCACCAGTTGGTTCTCGAGTTAGGCACATTTCGTAGGAATTGGATTGAACAGTTAGGTTTAATCCGGTTAAAAGGTTTTTCAACTTGAATAGATTGGGCTGGGTAATGGATTTGAAGATTTCAACTTGTCTAAACCCAAACCCATCAACTCGATAATAAAAAATTTAGGTAACTCAACTATTATTTTCTTTTTTTATTTTATATATGTTTACAAATTTTATGCTGTAAATCAAGTGAAATTTTTTTTAAATAATTATTTAATGCAGAATTAAATTCATAACACTTAAAATTTTAATGTTTAAAATTTTAAAATGTTAAATTTTAAAATTAATGTAATTATTAAGATATAATTCTTAAAATCAAACAAACTCGTTATTTTTTCAATAATCCGGGTTTGGAATCGCGAAACTCCATGCCCGAAAGCGAGGTAGCTCTTAAAGCTTGGTCTGACGTTCACCACTTACAAGCCCTACATGTAGAATACAGAACCAGAGAAATTTGGAGATTCTGTTTCACACTTTGAAGCTGAAGACTGGGACAAGTCATGACAGGAAACCCCAAGCATACACCGGGGCTTGATTTAGAATCTTTTAATAGACCCTCGAAGATTGCAAAAATCCAAGATCTTTGTGACGAAGAGGAGGAGGAGCAACAAGGGCCTCGCATTGACATTCAACCCATGAGCCAAAACCCTAGGATTCAACGCTATTTGGTTGCAATTGAGTATATTGGAACTCGGTTCTCTGGTTCGCAGAAGCAACTCAATTGCCGCACAGTCGTTGGCGTTCTGGAGGTACTTCTGCCGTTTGCAATGCTGTTTGGAGGTTAAGAAAATGTATATCAACATTTGAAAATGTAAGGAAATCTAAAATGCACGAAAACAGTGGATAAGGAATAAAACTAGAATGGCAAAGCTCTTTTTTTTTTTTTTTTTTCAAAATAATATTTAGTATTTTTGAACTATGTCAACATACTGTGCCATGGTATCTGAAGTTATAGGAATTAAAGTGATATTAACATGCACAAGATGAATATAGTCACTTGATTGGGCATTTCAATTCAATTCAAAGTAGGATGCTTCTTTGATATAATTTTTCTTGGGCTATTTGAAAAAATGGAAAAGATATGATTGTTTACTTAATAATTTTGCCAACTTCCAAAATGAGGATGCCTTTCAGGTTTGGTTTCTAAATTAGTGCTTTGGAAGCCTTTTTGATTGATTATATTAAAGAAATATTTTCTGGTCCATGTAGGATGCTTTTTGTAAGTTCATTGGCCAACCGGTCTCAATTTCTTGTTCAAGTCGAACGGTGAGTATCAGTGTGCTTAATAGTGATTTCACTCATATATAGACGTTGGCTTCTTTTGGTTTTACGTGCATATATTATCGTAAAAAGAGTGGTTGTAAATTATTCAAGGTAGATTTACAATTTTTTCAAAATTTTTTTTGATGTTATTACTTTGTAATATGGGAAGAAAACTTTGCACCTGAGGACACACAAGTATAGGACCTTAACTTATGCATATTGGATTCAGCGGGAACTGATGTAATCTGTTTGTGCCATCATGCCATGTGATCATTGTCGTAAGGCAGTCAAATTTGTGGTAGGATTAGGCTGTAAACTCCTTATTATTCATGGACATGGTTAACTAACTGTTTATTAGATCCTTACAGGCTTTTCTGTCTGATTTGTAGAATTTTTTGGTGCATCTTATATGGATATGTTCCTTTACAGAGGATAGGATTTGACATCTATTTTCACTTCGATTATACTGTAGGATGCTGGAGTGCATGCTTTGTCAAATGTTTGTCATGTAGATATTGAACGCATAAGCAAAAGGAAGCCTGGAGAAGTGGTATGTCACATAGGATAGAAGTCTATATTAGCAAATGTTTGTATGGCTTCAGGAGTAAAGTTTATCTTACTATGGACAATTGTATGTTTCCCCTGTGATTTGTCTGATAACAAAGAAGGTCTGTGCATTTATGGTACTGTAAGAGATTGAAGTATTAAGTTTGAATTTGTAAATATTCTGTTGGCAGTTCAGGTCGATAAGGATCTGTAGATTTTTAAGATTTAATGGAGGACCATTAGACTGATCATAAATGGAAGTGATGCACTAAAGTGATTTAAGTTCTGAACTTGCAGAAGCCTTGAGGTTAAAGGATTTTTTGTTAGTGAAGAATTATAGATGTGACAAGGTCAAGTTTTCCTGTTCTGTCATCTAACTTCTGTTTGAATTTTCACAAACAACCATAATTATATCTGTGTCGTATGGTCCTTGAGTAAAATATGTATCCTATGTCTTAGGATGAATCAAATCCTTTATGCTTACATTGCATGAACTCTGGCTCCATTCACAAATTAAGCTGCACGCTTTTCAGGGCATGCATGTATCTCCTCTGAAATAAATTATATTCTTGATGTTAATTGATATTGAAGCCCTGTTGCTGCATCTGATTTGATTGCTAATTTTTCCATTTTTCTAATTTTTGCCAATGACATGTATTTTCTTTTTTAATTTTTTTCCTTTCAATTTCTGATTTATTTTAGCTTTTCTATATTCATTTATTAAATTGTTGTATTCAATAAATTGACAGTGGGCCAATATCTTTACTACTAGTTGCTTCTGACTTCATTTTGTTTTTTGTAAAATTACAGTTGCCACCTCATGAACCTTCAGTGGTCAGGAGAGCTGTGAATCACTTCTTACAGGTACATTATTTTATAATTGTAAATTTTAGAGAGAGAAAGAAATTGTAAGAAAGGTTACTTCTCTGTTTTCAATCACTTGGGCTATATTATGACTAATACATTAAGCACTAATATTTTCTAGCTCACATAAGCCTCCTAACAATCCCCCTCAAGTTGAAGCATGGATGTTAATCATGCCCAACTTGTTACAAATATAATTAACCTTTGCACAATTAAGTGCCTTAGTAAAATTATCAGCCAATTGTTTCCCAGTTCTCATATAACAAGTAGTGATGATTCCTTGACAAAGTTTTTCACAAACAAAATGACAATCTGCTTTGATGTGCTTGGTTCTCTCATGAAAGTCAGGATTTGAAGCAATGTGAAGTGTTGCTTGGTTGTCACACCACCATGGAAACCCAGTTCATCCAACAACTGACAAATCTACATTAGCTCACATGTTGTATGTGCCATAGCTCTATATTTAGATTCAGCACTAGATCTAACTACCACTTTTCGTTTCTTCCTTTTCCAGCCCAATTTACATTTGAGAATTTCTCTACCTCACAATGTCCATGGTCACTATAAAGTATACCTTTGCTTGGGGATCCTTTCACTTATCTCACAATGTGTAAAGCTGCATCCTAATGTGTACACAGGGTGGACATGAATTGACTTACAACACTCACTGCAAAGGCAATGTTTGGTGTAGTCACTGTTAGGTAGTTCAATTGCCTACTAACCTTTGATATCTCTTAGGCTCTGGAATTTGTCTCCTTCATTTGCCATCAATTTCATATTAGGAGCCATTGGTGAATCACAAGGTTTTGCCCTTGATAAGCTAGTTTCCTTTAGCATATCTAGAGCATATCTCCTTTGTGACAAGAATATCCCCTTTCTACTACGGGCCACTTCAATACCTAAGAAGTACTTCAAGTTACCTAGACCCTTTGTATGAAACTGAGATTGAAGAAAGGACTTAAGAGCATTAATATCAACTATATTGCTACCTGTGATAACAATATCATCTCAGTCCTAGAGTTCTGATAGAAGAGAGAATGATCTTAGTTACTCCTTTGAAGATGAAATTGTACCACAGCTTGACTGAATGTTCCAAACCACACTTGTGGGGTTGTTTCAAACCATATGAAGACTTTCAAAGTTTACTCACCTTTCCACTCTTCCCCTGAGCAACAAATCCCAAGGGTTGCTTCATATAGGAAAGCATTCTTCATATCTAACTGATGCAAGGGTCAATGGTGTGAGGCTGCTGGAGAGATGAGAAGTTTGATAGAGATCACCTTAGTCATTGGGGAGAAGCTTTTTGAATAGTCAATGCTATATATTTGAGCATAACCTTTGGCTACTAGACAGGCTTTGCGCCGAGAAATGGATCCATTTGGATTAACTTTAATAGAAAACACCCATTTGCATCCAATTGCTTGTTTTCCTTTAGGGAGATGCACTATCTCCCAAGTTTGGTTTTGATCAAGAGTAGGGATTTTTTCAAACATGGCAACACATCATTCACTGTGAGAGAGAGCTTTTGAGAGAGTTTTGGGAATAGTTAGGGAGTCTAAGGCCACTACAAAAGACTTAGAAGAAAGAGATAGATTATTGTAAGACACATATTGAGTAATGGGATAGCTACATTCATGTTTACATTTTCGAAAAGCAATGGGGAGGTTGAGAGAAGGATCTACCTACTAAGGATCTGGGGATGATGAAGTCGGTATAGGTGGTGAATCTAAGGTTATATCTTCTGGTGGAGATGTTGTACTATCCACAAGTCTTTTTCTTTGAGAAGAGGTATGCTAAAATGAAGGTAAAGGACTAGGTCAAGATGGTTAAGAAGGAAGGGTAGGAGAGCCTGTGTGAGGAGAGGAAGAGGGCGGTTCACTACTTTGTTCCACAACAGGTGAATGCTTTTGAATTCTTCAAATGAGGAACTCATCATCAAACTCATCATTAGTACTTGAGGGTGATGTCGCGAAGGAAGAGGGATTTAAAAATGGAGTAGACACAAAGAATGTGACATATGCTAAAACCAGATATCTTCGCAAATTAGGGGAATAACATCGATAACCTTTTTGATTACGAGGATATCCCAAGAAAACACACTTTAGAGAACAAGGATCCAATTTTGAAGCTGAGGAGCGAACATCTTGAACAAAGAATGTACACCCAAAGATTTTAGGATCTAAGGGAAACAATGACTTAGAAGGGAATACATAGAGTAAGGTATTTATCCTTTCAAGACTAAGGAGGGCATACGATTTATGAGATAGCATGCTGTTGAAATAGCATCAACCCAAAAACATTTAGGTATACACATTTGAAACAAGAGAGCATGAACAACTTTCATCAAATGTCTATTCTTTCTCTTAGCTACCTCATTTTGTTGAGGAGTGGCAGTATAAGATGATTGATGTATTATAACTTTTTCTGTCATAAAGGAAGAGAATGCATGGGAGAAATATTTTCTTGCATTATTACTTCTTAAACAGCAAATAGAAATATCAAACTAGGTCTGGATCTCAGCATAAAAGGTATAGAAAATTGAAAACAACTCAGAATGATTTTTCATCATATAAAGCCATGTGACACAAGAATAGTCAAAGGTTACAAAATACCTAAACCCAGGCTTGGACTAAATAGGACAAGGACCCCATGCATCAAAGTGGACTAATTCAAAAGAAGATGTTGCCTACTTATATATCCTTGGATAATAGGTCTCTTTGGTGCTTAGCCAATTGACAGGCTTCGCGGTTTAACACATACATTGAATGTATGTCAGGACACAACTTAAGGATGTCTAAAGATGGATGTCCTAGGTGACAATGGATATCTATTGGGGAACTTCCACTTGAGCAAGCAAAAGATTGAGGTGTAGGATTGTCCTCCAAAATGTATAGGCCATTGGACTCATGACCTTTCCTAATAATCTTCTTTGTCCCATGATCCTGAAAATAACAATATCCAGGAAAGAAATGAACATTACGGTTAAGAGATTGTGTGATTTAACTAACGACGATAAATTAAATGGAAATTGACGGAGACATAATACAGAAGATAATGATAGGGAGGGTGTAGGGTGCACTATACTACTTCCAATGACTAGTGTAGTAATGCCATTGGCCAAGGTAACACTAGACATTTTCGAAGATGGATGAAATGATGTGAGAATATTTGTATTACCTGTCATATGATCTGTGGCATTATAGTCGATGAGCCAGTCATATGCAATAGATGTGAGGCAAGTTGTTGAGCTACCTAAGTTCGCAAGGGAGGCTGTGGAAGATATTTCAATACCCTATGATGCTAGAAACTAAGTGTATCTATAAAATTCATCATCAGTCATAGTGACTGTTATAGTTCTTAACTTCATTACAAGTGATAAGGGTGTAGGTAGAATTCCATCAGAGTGACAACATATCCAAATTTAGGTATATGAGACTGTCTTAACTTCCAACAATTCCTCTATATATGTCCTGGCTCTTTATAGTAATAGCATACTCGGGAGACCTTACTCTCTCATCCTCCAACCATCCCATCTTTCGAGAGTCTCTTGGTAATTTTCACATCAGAGATTATTTTTGTTATCACTCTTTTTTATATCACAAACCAAACAGCAACAAGTCTAAGAGTGAACAATCTAATCTTCCACCAACCAGAACTGTACAGACATAAATTGAACGGGAGCTTCAATAGCCTTTAACAAGAGTCAAACACCCCAAACAGTCAACACAAAACAATAAATCAGATTGCTCAACGACACAGAACAAGATCAAACAGCAGCTGTTCCTTTGTTTAGTGCTACCACACTTCACTAAACCACCAACCCACTAGAAAGACGCTTGCAACACCCTTGGTCATCCCAAAACCACACTGTTTTAGACTTGCAAAGCCAAAACTACACTCTTCATGATTTACCCAGCCAAAACCCTGGTTGTCCTAGCCAAAAATGGCCTCCACCCAAACAGAAATCACAGTCTGCACAAGCTTCTCATCCTGAATCACAAACCCACCAAGCCAAGAACACCACTAATCACAGTTGACTTGAGCTCTCCAGCCAATTTCGTTTCGTAGTCAATCTCGCCTGTTCCAGCCAATTTTGCACTTAATCTTGCCTGTTCCAGCCAATTTTGCTGTCAATCTTGCCGGAATCTCGCTTGTTCCAGCCATTTCAGTCAACGTTGCTGGAAAATACTCCCTCTAGCTTGGAATCGCACACCTGCAGTGCGTCACTGCCCAGACATGTGCGACTCCTCTAGTTGCACACCTAGATGAGTTGCGGCTCTCCACGGCCACAAAAAGGAAAGCCCTAAAGTCCGGTAAGCAGAAGAGGTGAATCAGGGTTGGGGTTTTGTTTAGGATTAGGATTTGTTTAGGGTCAGTGTTTCAAAAATTGAAGATTTGCTCTAATACCATGTAAGTTTTAGAGAAAAGGAAGAGAAAAGAGTTTTAGAGAGAGAAAGAATTTGTAAGAAAGGTTACTTCTCTGTTTTCATTCACTTGGGCTATATTATAACTAATATATTAAGCACTAATTTTCTAGCTCACATAAGCCTCCTAACAATAATCCAGCAAAGTCTATATTGTTCAATATGGTGCTTTTTCTGCATTTGAAAAATTGCTTGTATGCATGGGAAGAAACTGCAAAAGCATGAAGTAGTTGCAATATGCATTTCATTTTTATCTCATATAAATACTTTTGTCAAAGTCCTGTGGTGATATGTAGATTTGTAGATCAATTTGAATATTCCTCTGAACTGAACAGCTGAGTTTAGTCATTTTCCCAGCATGTAACTGAATGGTCGGCCAAATATGTTTTAAATTCCAATTTGTGCCTAAATTAGGGATTTTTTTTTTTTTCTTTTTGGAACAATGGGTTGGTTGGGTGCTGCTCTGAATTTGTTGATTTCCAAATTGCAACTTATTTGTTTTGTTAAATCTGTAAATGTTTCTCAAACATCTTGGACTTGCATCATTGCTGATGGCAGACTTACGGTTAACTTGATAATTTATTATAATTTCCTCTGAAGTTTTAAACTGTGTGTCTGAAGTGTTTTTTTATTAGCTGATGTCACTTCGGTATACTTTATTGTCTGCTTAAAAGCTCCTGACACGTTCTTTTTGTTATTTTGATTTATATTAGAAGCAAGAAGGTGACATAATGGTTATTGATGTTCGATGTGTTCCTTTTGATTTCCATGCAAGATTCAAAGCACAAGAGCGTACGTAAGTACCCTTGAATCTGTAAATTGTTCATAGAATTTGGATTTAACATGGATGAATTATCAATTGTTGAAGAAGCACCTTTTGCATGTCTATCTTGCATTACTGTTTGTCTTAACTTCTGTAAAGTTATGTTTAATATATAACTACGTTAATTTCTCTGGCAATTTTTCTATATGTGGGCTTAGGAGCTGTTAAATCCATGAAATAGTACTTGATTATGGTATAATTAATTAATTATAGGGCAGTTTGGACTCGAACAGTAAGGTTGATCTCTGGTTTGATCCAAGCTGGTGACTATCTCAGTTGTTGCTGTAGAAATATCTTGTATTAGTTTATGTCTCTATGATACTTTATTCGAATTGATAATTCTTATGAACTTTAATTTAGATACTACTATCGCTTGTTGTCTGGACCTGAGCCTTTGTCAACATTTGAGAAAGACTGTGCATGGCATGTACCTGAGGACCTTAATCTTCTAGCTATGCAAGTTAGTTAATAATTACCTAGACATACTAGATTATGGTCTCAGAATTCCAAATATAGGTAGATAATTTACTAATGATGATCATGCAGGAAGCATGCAGAGTTCTTGTTGGACGCCATGATTTTAGTTCCTTCAGGGCAGCTGGTTGTCAGGTTGTTTCTTATATCTCTGAAGCTATAATCAGTGATTAAAAAAAGTCAGAGTACTCAGTAGTTTTGTTTACGTTTGCTTTTATGGCTTTAGAGTATATATATATATATATTTTTAATATTTTCATTTTGAGACTGGCTGATCTGATATTCACCGGCAGGTGCTAAAGGTTGACCGTTATCTACTTTCCCTTAGTCAGAAATTTCTTGTTAGTAACATTTGTATCACATAACTTAATCTACTCTTTAGTCTGCAAAACTAACACTGACAAGATTGTTGATTACAAATAAAAGGAAAGAATTCTGTAATTCTGATTACTGAATTGAGAAATGTACAAGAGGTGACTTACATACAAACTGAGGCATGAACTGACTTAACAGAAAGCTAATGGTAACCCAAATTTACTAACTATCTCCCAACTAACTTCAATTAATTCAGCTTAGCTGGAACCTTCTACATCTTTATATGCCCCTTCAAGATGGAGAGTGAATATTTCAACACTCCCATCTTGCTAAGTAATGTCTTGAATTAATGTGGATGTAGAGGTTTAATTAGGAGATAAGCAACTTGGTGTCTTGAATTGATGTGCAGAGGCTTGATGATGCCATTTTGAATCTTTTCTTAAACCAAATGACAATCAATTTCAATATGCTTTGTTCTTTCATGAAAAACTGGATTTTCAGCTATATGCTTGGTTGTCACAAAACAAGATGGCAGGACCTCTGTGTTCAATCTGCAGTTCTTTGAGAAGGCTAAAGAGCCAAACAACTTCACAAGTAACATTTGCCATAGATCTGTACTCAGCTTCAGCTAAGGAGTGATAAACAGTAGCTTGTTTCTTAGATTTCCATGACATCAAGGAATGTCTCAAGAAAACTCATAAACCAATAATAAAGCATCTAGTGTTGTTGGGGCAAGAAGCCCAATCTGAGCCTGAGAAGGCTGTCAGTTTCAATGCTGAAGTTGCAGAAAAAAATAACCCCTGACCAATGGTGCCTTTGAGGTAGGATAGGACCCTGTGAGCAGCTTGTAAATGGGAAGTATTGGACTGAGATAAGTGCTGCTTAGGGAATTGACACTATGCTAGATCAGGTCTTGTAATGGTTAAGCAGAGTAACTTGCCAATAAGTCTTCTGAAATGAGTTGGATCTTCTAGGAGTTCACCCTCTTCGACTTTCAATTTAGTATGTGGATCCATTGGTGTCCTTAATGGTTTACAAGCCAAGCTTTTACAATCATCGAGAAGTTGGAGGGTGTAGTGTCTTTGACATAGGAAAATTCCCTTCTTTGATCTAGCCACCTTTAATCTGAGAAAGTACTTTAGAGTGCCAAGATCCTTAAGCTTGAATTTGCTGTCTAAAAAAAATCTTGAAGGAATCAATTTGCTGTAAATTGTTGCTTGCAATAACTATGTCATCAACATAGATTAACGAAGCTAGGAAATTACCGTTTTCATGCTTAATGAACAAAGAATTATCAGCAGAGGATTGAGTGAAACTATGTTCAAGGATGGTCGTAGATAGCTTGGCATACAACTGCCTAGAAGCTTGTCTTAAACTGGCGAGTGATTTTTTGAGATGACAAACAACATTTTAGGAAGTATCTCGTCCTTTTGTTCATACCCTGGAGGCATCTTCATATAAACTTCTTCATGGAGCTCTCCATGTAAGAAAGCATTGTTAACTTCCAATTGGAAGATGCCAAACCTTAACAGCAGCTAGAGCTAAAAGAGTCTTGACTGTCACCATTTTAACAACTGGAGAAGGTACAAAATAATTCACCCCTTCTTTCTTTGTGTGCCCTTTAGTCGCTAAACATGCTTTATATCTTTCAATTGAGCCATTAGCCTTGAATTTAATTTTGTATACCCATTTACAACCCATGGCCTTTTTACCATCAAGCAGAGAAACAACAGACAAAGTTTAATATGCTTCAAGTGCCTGCAACTCAGCAAACATGGCATCTTGCCACTCCGGATGTTGGAGGCTTGCTTGTAACTAGAGGGTTTTACATTGGATGATAAAGCATAGACAAGGTTTCTATGGCCTGGAGAGAGCCTAGTGTAAGTAATCTAATCTAACAAAGGGTATGAGGCAGTAATGGAAGAGGGTTTTGAAGACAGTTGGGATAGATTACAGTGGTAATCTTGTAAGTAGGATGGAGGTCTGCCAATCCTTGATGGTTTGGTGATGGTTGGAACCGATGGGGGAATGGAGGAAACATGGTTGAGTGGTGGAGTATTGGAAGACTGAGGGAGAACTCTGTCACAAAACATATTTGCACTTAATGGTGGATTGGTATTAGTAAAACGAAAAAATATACTCATGAAACAGAACATTTCTGGAGATGAATACTTGATTTGTGGCAAGATTTTAGCATGAAGTTTACCCCAAGAAGATTGATTTTATGGGACGAGGAGAGACTTTGTGTTTGTGAATGGGTGAAGTGGAGGCATAGCAGGGACATCCAAAGGCTTTGACTTGCTAGTATAGAAGCTCAAATGGGGTCTTTTTATGAAGTAATGGAGAAGGAATCCTATTAATGAGGTAGACTGATGTAGCAAAACACTCTAGTTAGTATGTTAAGGGAATCTGACACTGAAAGAATAATGCTCGTGCACATTTAGGATGTGTTGGTGTTTCCTCTACACCACAGTATTTTGTTGTGATGTCTCTGGACAAGACAAATAGCTGTGTACCCCTTTTTGTCAAAATAAAATTGAGTGAAGCCTAGCTCAAGGGCATTTTCCCTCCTTACTGCTTTAATAGAGGTTCGAAATTGAATCTCTAAGTATATAAAGAAAGATGGAAGGACAGATTGTGCATCAGATTTATGATGGAGGAAACAGCACCAAGTGTGCCTTGTACAATCATCAACAAGGTGAGGAAGTATTTAAAACCAGCAGTGCTGACCATATGAAAAGGACCCTCTGTGTCAATATGAATTAGGTCAAAAGGCTTTGATGAAAGATTGTTATTAGATAGAAAAGGTAATCGTTTTTGTTTAGCTAAAGGATAGATAGGACTATGAATTTGGGAAGTAAAAGAACATTTATCATTCAATTGAGTCTGCAACAATTGTATTCTTATATGTGAAGGATACCCAAGTCTATAATGACATAATTTAGATTTGGACAACTAAGATTTATTGCAAGCAGAAACAGAAATACAAGGAAATTGTTTAGAAGTTGGAACTAAAGCTGTGGATGTCTGTTGATTGGGCTCAAGTTAGTAGAGATTCCCTTTCCTTTTACACATCCCAATCCTCAGTTCCAGCAAAGTGTCCTGAATAATCCAGAAATTAGAGAAAAATGTGACAAAGTAATTAAAGGTTTTTGTAAGAGTGCTGAGACAGATGAAATTGAAACAAAACTCTAGAATGTACAACACATTAGTTAGAATTAAGGAAGGTAAAAGATGCACTGTGTCTGTGCCTTTTAGTGGGGCTAGTTGCTTATTAGGTAAGGTTACTGACATGTCACAGGAAGTGGAAAGAGAAGAAGACATCTTTCTATGACAGCAAACATGGTGAGTAGCACCAGTGTTTAAAATCCAAGCGTATGAATTCAAAATAGTTGATAGGAATTTGGTTTTACCATTGATGTTCGAGATAGAAGGGCCAATGGGATGAACGTCCTAGATGCCTAGAGCATTCTTGCTTAGCTAAAGGTTGAGTAAAGCTATGAGCTGAGAATTGATCTGAATTGTTGGAGTGTCTGGAATCTATGGCTGAAACTTGATTAGCATGAACACAAGGAGAAGACTGGTTCTTGGTCTTATAATCAGGGGGATAACTGTGGAACTTGTAACACTTGTCAATGGTATGACCTTGACAGCCACAGTGAGTACACAAGGGCCTGTCCCTCTTTGATTTAGTCACTGAAGAGCCTGCTGTAGTTGCAGCTAAGAATGAATCATTTTTTGTAATTTAAAAATGCTGCGTTGCTCTCTTCTTGTATGACTAAGGAAAAAGCTTTGTTAATCAATGGAAGTTGTTCCATAACGAGTAACTGAGCTCTGATTTGTGCTTATGAATCATTTAACCCCATTAAAAATTGCATCACATGTTTGTTATGTTCATGATCCATCAACATTCTTAAACCTCCACAATGACAATTAGGGGAAGGGCGAAATTCTCTCAACTAATTCCATAATATTTAGAGTTTAGTGAAATAAGAACTTACATCAAGTGCTCCTTGAGGAAGACTCATCAGCTGAGACTTTAACTGAAATATTCTTGGCCCATTACTTTGATGAAAACAATCGAAGAGGTCTGTCCATATGTCAGCTGTTGAACCAATGTGCAGAAGGCTGTTTCTCAACAGAATTCAAGATCTACAAAATCACCGTGCTATTGCCCATGCATTGAAAAGGAGGTCATCTGAAAGGGGGTTTTGGGATAGAACGATCTACAAAACTGAACTTATTCTTTGCAGTGAGAGCCATCATCATAGAACGGCTCCAAGTGTTGTAATTCTGACCACGAAGCTTGTGAGAAACCTATATCATTCCTGGATAATCGGAATTGTGCAAGAAATATGTACTTGATTTGTGTTTGAGAGGAGAGGGATGTGAAGGACCTGATGCTGTGCTTGTGGATGGTCCAGATCGACTTCCTCCTCTAGCCATGGTGAGCAATCAAAAATATGAGATGAGTAATGGGGAAATTTGCTCGCAGGAATGGTGATTGTGCCCTGATACCATATTACATATGAAAGAAAAGAATTCTATAATTCTGATTATTGAATTGTGAAATGTACAAGAGCTGACTCATATACAAACTGAGGCATGAACTGACTTAGCAGTAAGCTAACGGGAACCCAAACTAACTATTTCCTAACTAACTTGAACTGATTCAGCTTAGCTGGAACCTTCTACATCTTAATACTGTTTGTCTGCGTTCTTTCTGCTGCTGCTACCTCTTATAATGAAGTCTTTTTGAATCATCAATTAATTATGACATCCAATTCCTCCATTGCAGGCAAAATCACCAATTAGAACTTTAGATGAACTTACTGTGAGTGAGGTAATTCCAAGTCCATGTTTTCCATCAGTAATGGATAGAGAAAGAAATAGTAAAGTCGGTGATGTTCTTGATGGCTGCTGCAGTAAGTCTGAAACTGACATTCCCCTTGGCCCTGTTGCTAGCAATGATAAAGTAACAACAGTAAATGAAAATCTTGGATTTGGCAAAAGGAGAGGGCATCGCTGCCTGGTGGTAACAGCACGTGCACGCTCTTTTCTTTACCATCAAGTCAGGTTTCATCTTTTTAATTTTAAAGTCTGTTTGGTCTTCTATTTGTGATCCCATTTCCACATGTGCACCAAAAGTGAAAAAGAAAATCTGAGAGAAGAAATAACGGAAAATCAATGAGAGTTTTTCTTCATGGTTCAATCTTATTTTTAACGTTGTCACATATTTGTTCTCGCACTTTTCTAACAATACATTCTTTAGATTCTTTCCAGATTATGTTATAAAAATAAAATACCATCTAGGTATCAAAGGGAATAGAATAACATGATTTTCTTTGCAGGATGCTAGGCAATGTAGTAAACGAGAAAGAAATAAAATTAACAACACACAGTCTTATAAGTGGAGTCAGCTATATACATTAAACAATGTTATTAGATTCTATAAAAACTAAATTTTCAGAAATACTATTTATCGTAACTAAGTTTTCTCATTGAACTAAATACCATTTGATTGACTTTCTCATTGAAGCCTTTAACGATTTTCTTTGTACATGCTTAAATCACCGTAATTAAGGTTTTATCATTTTCTCATTAGGTGCAACACCAACTTTCTCCCGAAAAGAGTTATTTCAAACTTTATCTTTTATTGTATGTCCACTCAACTATTTCAACATTCTCATTTCTGTTACTTTCATTTTTGCTCTTTTTGGCCCTTCAATGGCAATACTCATTATCATAGAGCATAGATGGTCTTATTTATTGCAATTCATTGAAACTCCTCTTTAAGCTTTCTAGGTATTTTATGACTACAAATGACTCTTGAGACATTTTTCCATTTCAACTACCTAGCTTATATCCTGTGTATGACATTGTCATCAATTTGTCCATGATTTTGTAAGATCGATCATGATACTAAAATTTTAACACTTGTGGTATGCTATGCTCCCTAATTTTTACCCTAAAATCATTATGAGCTTGTCTTTTGCTAAACATACATTCCATATACTTTGTCTTGCTCTTAATTGAAATTCTTTGATTTCAATGCTTTGAGTCACACCTTAAGTTTAGAATTAGTGTCCTCTCTTGACTCCTCTACTAGGACTATATCATCTTTAAGAAGCACACATTTCCCAACTGCTTTTTGGATGTGTCAAGTGTGTCCAAAACTAATGTAGAAAGGTATAGACATAAGGATGACCTTTGGTGTGAGCCTATGGGAAAATTTTCTGTTATATCTTCATGAGTTCTTAGACTTATCGTTGTTCATCATACATATCCTTTATAGCTTAATATAAGTAATATGAACACTTTTTTTTTTTTTTTAATGCCTTTCATAGAACTTTTCGTGGCACTTTATCATAATCTTTTTTCAAGTTGAGGAAAACTATTTGCAAGTCTTTCTCTTTATTTTAGTACCTTTCCATCAAACTTCATATAAGATATATAAGCCTTGTGGTTAATCTTCCTAGCATAAAATTGAATTAATTCTTTGATATATTTGTCTCTTTTCTTTTTTTTTGCTCAATCACTCTTTCTTGTAGTTATATAGTATAGCTTCTAGGTTTGATGTCCTAGTAGTTTTCACAATTCTTAATATCTCCCTTAATCTTGTGGATAGGTATCACAGTGTTCCCCCTCTATTTATCTAGCATCCTCTTACACCTTTGTATCTCATTGCTCAACTTATTGAGAGAAAAAATACCTTTTTCACCCAAACATTTTCAAACCTCGATAGATATGTTATCAAGAGTAATAGTCTTACCATTATCTATCTTTTTAAGTGCTTCTTTTACTCAACTTTTCTAATTATACAATAAAAAAGTAAAGTTTTGATCATCCTCTCAAATAGTTAAACCTTTCATGGCTATACTCATTATTTACCTATCATTGAAAGCTTGTGTAAGTAACCCCTTCATCTTTCTTTGATATACCCCTTTAATATCAAGACTTTTTCTTCTTCATCTTTAACTCATATTACTTGATCCAAATATCTTGTTTTCCTTTCCCTTCTCCTAGCAAGCTTGTATATTTGCCATACTTCATTCTTCATTCTTAAAGCTTGGTGAAACCCCTCAAAAGCTTTAGATTTTACCTCACTGACTGCTTTGTCTCAAGTTGCCCTCTACTTTTCCCAACATTCAACATTGTTACTAAGGTGTAATGCTTTGAAACACTTTTTTATATTTAACCTTATCTTGTACAATTTCATCTCACCATCATGATTCTTTACCTTTAGGGTCAAATCCTTTTGATTCGTTCAAAACTACTTTAGTTGCCTTGCTAATCTCATTGTCCATCTCTTTCTACATAAGGTTGGCATTCTCTTGTGTCTCTCAAATTCTTTCCTCCATTAGCTTCCAGTGAAATACCAATTGCTTTTTATCTTTTAGTCATCCCCTCTTGATCCTTAGGATTAAATTTGAGAGAAAAAATTAGTAAGAGAAAAAGTGGAACCCACATGTTCAATTTAAACATAGAATAGAAAGAAGCAAAGAGAAAATCATTAAAGTCAGGAAATGAGAGTCAAAGGATCCAGATCCGTGTAAAAGAGATTTAGTTGCAAAATTTTCATAGTATTAATATGGTGTCCCTTCAGAGGTTAAGAGAGAAAATAATATCATTTAATGTATTATGTAGCCATTTCTTCATTTTTCAAGACAACATGAAGGTCATTAAGAATGGTTGAATCTGTGAAGCTCAAAGACACTCGATTCTTTGATATTGATGAGACAAGGGTGAAAATTTAGGGAAAAAAAATGGTCACACATAAACCCGATAAGATTTATAAAAAGGAACATCTAAAATGTGTAGAAACGAGTCAAGGGCCAGGGAAAGTCTTAGGAAAGCTCATGATTTAAATTCCCAACCTTCCCTCTCCTTTTCACTCGAGTACTACTGCATCTTACAAATATGGACAGTCAACTGAGTGGTCTGATTTAATGTTCTGTATTTCTTTACTTAGCTTCTTGTAGTGATCTCTTTCAAAAATTTATTGTATGTTGGCTTTGTTACATGCATGCCTAGCAGATATGTGTTGGGCGTATTACATATCATCGGGCATTCATTGTATATTTGTTCATATGCTAGCATGTGTTCAACCTGAAATTTTTATTTGATTTTGGACTCCTCATTCCAATATATAAGGATGCATTAGCATATATAGTATAGTTATTAGAATATCCAGTATGCTGTGGCATTCATCATCCTATAGTTGTTCACATGCCATTTAGAGGCATGAACCTGTGTTGTTCAATCTCTGTGATGCCAAATGATAGAGATAAAGTTGCAAGAGCAGTGGGGAACATTGCTCCAAAGAATTGATTTGGAGGAATCGACTAGTGTTTGTTAGGCCCATGGCTGAATTAGAATGGGGAGAGGAGCTTGATAGCGGGGCTGAAGCAGTGAAAGTTTGGAAGGTTTACAAGAAGCAAAAGTGGTGTAGGGAACCAGCACTCAACCAGCAGGGTAATGAGTAAGTTACTTAGAAAATTGTCCTTTAGGGACAGCTGGCAGCTAAAGGTAGGAATAATGGGGAAGGCAGGTTCGTGGGTTAGGCATTCGAATGCTTAGTGAGTGAATTTGTAATGAGCTACGGCTCTGGTGAGGAGAGGAGCATTCTGCTCTCGGGGAATTTTACCTTTTGTCAGAGTAGGAATTCCTTTGTAATCAATTTATTCTTCAGTTGTTAGTGAAGTTTCCTTTCTGTTTCCCCTCATTTCTGGTCTTATTCTGTGATTCCTATCTTGGTTCCTAACAATTGGTTTGACCTTCTGGATTGATTGCGGGATCCATTGAATCAAGCTTACAGACAATGGAGAAGGCAGTGGAACAACTGAGGAAGGTGAGTGTAGAACATGACATTAGAATGCGTGTGGTGGACTTCAACGTAGCAGACATCTGAAGCCAGTTGGATGGGTTCGATGAAGTGAAATCCATGCTTACTATGTGGATGAAGAAATAGTGGTTCCAGGTTGAGCTAGAGACACTAGGGACATCCTTGGTGGAGAGGAGACAAGGGGTAACTTGGGAAATTGAGGGAGAGAACGTGGAAGAAGAGCCCAAGTCTGGAGATACACATGGAACAGGGGAGAGAGAATCAGAAGTTGATGACTTGAAATATATAGCTAAATGGGTGGAGTTGCTTAGGTTTGATGGCACAGACCTATCGGGATGGATATTGCGGGCAGAGAAGTATTTCAAGTTCTAGCGAACCAAGCCTGAAATGAAGGTGTAGCTTGCGTTTGTATGCATGGAAGGACCCGCAGTCCATTGGTTTCGATTTCTCAGGAAGAAGGTTCCAGAACTTACATGGGAAATGTTGATAGTAGAAATGGTTTGGCAGTACTATGACTGTAAGGCAGGAAATCCCATACGAGCTTTTAGCGGAGATGAAGCAAGTAGGAACAAATGGGGAGTATATCGAGGGCTTCGAGGTGTTGGTGGCACAAGTCGATGATATGGCGGAGGAACAGGCCCTTGATTACTTCATGAGTAGCTTGAAAGAGGAAGTGAAGTGCCGGGTAAGAACCCATAATCCATTGGAAATCATTTGCGCCATGGAGATTGCATTGGATGTCAAAGAGGAGTTAATGGAGATGACGATGGGGAAAGGAGAACCATGAAAAGGGGAAACCATGTATTCAGGGGCTTGGGTCAGGTGTAGGGCTCCGTCGATGAAGTTGGCCCTACCCACTCTATTATCCAGCCTGCAAACTCCAGCAATTAGCAAGGTTGGAGGAACCGCTCTAAACATGCCATGAGGGGGAAGCTCAAGTGGGTCACGTGTCTCCACTGCAAATAACCAGACCATCGTCCCAAAAAGCCAAGGCACACATCATCTTCCATATTCGGAATATCTTAAACAGAGGGAAGAGGGCTGTTGTTTTCAATGTGGGCGGCCATATGGGCCCCTCCACTGCTGCCCAGAGAGGAGTCTGAGGGTAACCATATTGGCAGAAGGGAAGGAAGTGGATTCCAAAGGGGAAATCATAGATACAGTGGAGAACTTTGAAGGGGATACGAAGAGAGGAACATGGAAGAGGTGTCATGTCTAACTATGGAGCTGCCCTTATTTTCAGTGGGTGGGTTTCCCAACCAAAGACGATGAAGTTAATGTGAAGGATAGAAAAACGAGCAGTGATAATTATGGTTGATAGTAGCGCAAGCCACAATTTTATTTCTAAAGAGCTGGTGACCCAACTATGCTCACCCATGGATGCTATGTCATCATTCACGGTATGCTTAGGAATTGGGTGCTGTGAAATGTCCAAGGGACATTGTGTAGCAGTGGAGGTTAGGATGGATACTTTAGTAGTTACAGAAGACTTCTATCTATTTGACTTGGGGGTAGTTGATATCATTTTGGGGATTGAGTGGTCGGAAAAGCTAGGGGATGTGAAGGTCAATTGGAAAAAGCTCACAATGGAGTTTATGCAGGGGAAAACCAGAATGAATATTAAAGGAGACCCAAGTCTGTATCGATTGCCTATATCCCCCAAAACACTATTAAAAATGTTTAAAATAGAATTTTTGGGGATTCTATATTGGATGGACAGTAGTGAGAAGGAGACTAAAGAGATGACACAAGTCGGGACTGGGAATAGTGACCACAAGATGGGACAGCAGCTGAATAGACAGCAGGGGCAGCAGCTTAGCACTCTCCTTGACCAACACGGTCAAATGTTCTTGACTAAGAAGGGGTTATCACCACGCCTGGAGACTGATCATGCAATCATTCTTAAGGCAGGAACAGACCCGGTCAATGTCAGACTCTACAAGTATGCACATTATCATA
Organism: Dicorynia guianensis; assembly: GCA_037013595.1. Lineage (NCBI taxonomy): Eukaryota > Viridiplantae > Streptophyta > Magnoliopsida > Fabales > Fabaceae > Dicorynia > Dicorynia guianensis. Next base: position 7,282,044 of record JASUAB010000010.1, read on the forward strand.
AGGATGAAATTGAAAAATTGGTGGATGAAATGCTTAGGTCAGTGATTATAAGACCAAGTAATAGTCCTTTTTCTAGCCCTGTGATTCTAGTAAAGAAAAAAGATGGGAGTTGGAGGTTTTGTGTTGATTATAGGGCTTTAAATAGGGCAACTATACCTGATAAATTCCCCATTCCAGTGATAGAGGAGCTTCTAGAAGAGGTACAAGGGGCTGTGTATTTTTCTAAAATTGACTCTCACCAAATTAGAGTCAAAACTGAAGATATCCCCAAAATGGCCTTTCACACTGATTTAAGGCACTATGAGCTTTTGGTGATGCCCTTCGGGCTCATGAATGCCCTTTCTACCTTTCGGTCTACCATGAACTTGACTTTCAAACCATGCTTGCAAGAATTTGTCCTAGTTTTCTTTGACGACATCCTAGTGTATAGCAAGTTATCATGGGAAACCCATCTTCAGCATTTTAAAAGTGGTATTGCAGATCCTTGAGCAAATTTTCTTCACTGCCAACATCAAAAAAGTAGTTTCGGGAAGAGGAGCATAGAGTATTTGTAGCCAAGGAAGGGGTGAGAGTAGACCCAGTAAAGTGACAGCAGTGTGCTGCAGTGGCCTAGGCCAAGGATGGTGAAGGAGGTGAGGGGATTTTTAGGCCTCACTGAGTATTATTGAAAATTTATTAAAGATTATGGTAAGGTGGCCAGACCGTTAACCAACTTGCTGAAGAAAGGGAATTTCAATTGGAACCATGATGCAGAAGATTCATTTAAAGGGTTGCAACACCTTATTTCTACGGCTCCGGATCTCAGCATGCCTGATTTTTCTAAGCCAGTTAGCATTGAAAGTGATGCCTCAGGGAAAGGAATTGGGGCTGTCCAACTCCAAGAAGGGAGACCAATTGCCTATTACCGCAAGGGATTGGCTGATGCTACACTTAACAAATCTGTTTATGAAGAGGAGCTAATGGCATTAGTGTTGGCCATCCAACATTGGAGGCCATACCTCATGCGGAGGAAGTTTGTTGTGCATACCGAACAAAGATGCTTGAGGTTCCTCTTGGTGCAAAGAATTATAACTCAGGCTCAACAAAACTAGTTAGCAAAGTTGTTAGGCTATGATTTCAAAATTAAATACAAGGCAGGAAGGGATAATAGTGCTGCTGACTCTCTTTCTAGAGTCATGGAGGAGAAATCATGCTGTTTATCCAAACCATGCTGGTTAGATGCTAAAGAACTTGAGGAGGCAGTGGAGAATGATCGTGAACTGCAGAAAATGCATGCAGAATTATCACAAGACCCCAATTCTCATCCATTCTTTTCTCAGGTTAAGGAGCCTTTATTATACAAGGGAAGGCTTGTTCTGTCCAGCAAGAGTTCATGGTTGCTAACCTTGGCGAAGGAGTTCTATTGTACACCTAGTGGAGGGCATTCTGGAGTCTATAGAACGTATCACAGATTGGCCCAAGGGCTGTATTGGACAGGCAAAAACCTGGTGGTCACAAAATTTGTGGCAGAATGTGCCACTTGCCAGCAGCAGAAATATCAGGCTAATATGCCCATTTCATCCCCTTTAAACACCCTATTCAGTTTAATCTTCTACTGAGATTTTCACTGAGGAGATATTAAGGCTTCATGGGGTTCCAGCATCTATAGTAAGTGATCGAGACCCCACATTCTTAAATCATTTTTGGTCAGAATCCCACATTCTTAAATCATTTTTGGCTAGAATTATTTGGGCTGCAAGGCACTCTGATGAGGATGAGTACAGCCTATCACCTCCAATGGGATGGCCAGACAGAGGTTATAAACTGCATATTCAAGACTTATTTGAGATGCTCTGCATCGGAGCAACCTCACAGCTAGGTGACTTGGTTACCAAGGGCTGAATTCTGGTGTAACACCACAAACCAGGGATCGACCAAATTTACACGATTTCAAGTTGTTTATGGGAAGCCTCCACCTAGCATCATCAAGTACCTTTCTGGAGAAACACCAGTGGAAGCAGTCGCCTAAGAGTTGACAGCTAGGGATGAGATTCTCAAACAATTAAAATATAATCTCTCTCAAGCTCAAGGGCGGATGTGTACAGCAGCTAATGCACATAGAAGACAGCTAGAATTTAAGGTGGGGGACTGGGTATATCTGAAACTATGAACTCAGCACCATCACATGATCAGAAAAAAAGAGAGCCCCAAATTATCACCCAGATATTTTGGCCCTTAATCATTAAGAGGGTGGGAGAAATGGCCTACAAGCTACAGTTACCAGAAGCACCCACAATTCATCCTTTGTTTCACGTTTCACAACTCAAAGAAGCGAAGGGTGACATTCAGGTGGAACCACATTTACCTAAAGGACTTGAAATAGAACAGCCATCAATAATCCCTGAAAAGGTGCTGGCAACCAGAAGCATCAATCAACAGGGGCAGGAAGTTCCACAGGTCTTGATTAAATGGAGCAATCTCTCAGAAAAAGAAGCAACATGGGAAGATGCTGCTCACATTTTGGGACAATTCCCTGACTTCAGCCTTGAGGACAAGGCTGTTAATGGGGCAGAAGGTAAGGTTAGGCCCATGGGTGAATTAGAATGGGGAGAGGAGCCCAATAGTGGGGCTGAAGTAGTGAAAGTTTGGAAGGTTTACTAGAGGCAAAAGTGGCGTAGTGAACCAGCTCTAAATCAGCAGGGTAATGAGTAAGTTAGAAAATTGTCCTTTAGGGACAGCTGGCAGCTGAAGGTAGGAATGAAGGGTAGGCAGGTTAGTGGGTTGGGCATTCGAGTGCTTAGTGAGTGAATTTGTAAGGAGCTACGGCTCTGGTGAGGAGAGGAGCGTTCTACTCTGAGGGAATAGTACCTTCTGTCAGAGGAGGAATCCCTTCGTAATAAATTTTCTCTTCGGTTGCTAGTGAAGTTTCCTTTTTTTTTTTCCCCTCATTTCTGGTCTTATTCTGTGATTCCTATCTCGGTTCCTAAGAGTGTTATTGATGTGTAGATTTAGGTGACACATTTTGGAAAAGACGGGAAGGATCCTAGTAATTTTGATTTAGAATTAATGAAATTGACCTTTCTCAAAGAATGAAAGATTTCTTTCTATTTTTCTGTTCACACTGATCCAATTGTATTATTAGCTTCCTTTTTGTTGTCATTGAATCAGTCTAATGGAGTTAAGGCAATAAATTTGTAATCTTGTTATCTTTTACAACTCTTGGTGGCCGCAGTTTTGTGCGAATGGTTTTATCTTTTCGTTTCTTCTTTGGTACAATCCAATTTGGTCTGAATGCAGATACTGTTAATACCATTTTAGGTTAGACTACTCGTTGGTGTTCTCAAAGCTGTTGGAACTGAAAGTTTAACGATTTCAGATGGTATGTATCCCACTCATGTCTTGGTATATGTTCGTACATGTGTAGGTACTTATTTTTTTCATTTAAATGTTAATACGAGATATTATCTCTATATAATGCCATTTCAGTTGAGAAAATTTTGAATGCGAAGGCAGTTACAGCTACAAGTCCCATGGCCCCTGCATGTGGTCTATACCTTGGAGAGGTGAAGTATGAGCTGCCTTGAGCTGGGTAGATTTATGTATAGGGTCTTGCCACACCCTAAAAACGGGGTGGTGTATTGAAATTAATCTTAGGCAGATGGGTAATTTGGTTTACGTATCCTGATATCAGGGTTAGTAAATTGGGTTTTTCTGGGGCAGCGTAAGCAAACTCCGAATGTATAATGGGGTGGGGACGGGCATTTGTTCTCCCTTAGTTTGACTTAGTACATGATATTTTTTTATAATTTGCTCCCGTATCTATCTAAAACTGTCCCCATTTAATGAATTTAGGGTGCAAATATCATACCACACAAATTTTCATTTCCATTTCTAGGAAATTAGTAGTTTGCATTTTTTAAAATTTGAGTTCTATTTTGTTGCCTTCAAAAAAAAATAAAATAAATAAAAACTTGTAAAATCATAAACTTTGGTATACTTTTATATGATTTTCCTTTTTATTATGTGTCTTTGGCATGTGTGTTATATCTTCAATAGCTTTTTTTTTCCTTCTTTTTTTTGTATCTTTATGGAATTGTTGTAAAATCAAAATCCTAACATTTATTGCTTGTGATTTACTGAAGCAATATGAAAATCACTATAATCACAAGAAAATTAAATATCTAAAATATAATTAAATAAATATTTTTCTTTGAATTTGTATAGGAGATTATAAACAATATTCTCTTTTTAATAAAAATCTCTCTCAGATTTAAATACATACATATTAATATGATTAAAATTATGTACTATAAAACCCAATTTTAAACATTAATGTAATATCCGATTATTTTGGGTAATATTTTGTTTACTCTCAACATTAGTATATTAAATTCAAATTTTATATTTTACCTTTCTCAAATTTCACAAGCATAAAATTTCATCTTATACAAAATTTCACTATACTATAACTAATAATAATTCAGTAAAATGTAAGAAGGGAGAAATTCTTTACCAAAAATAAAATCATACATAAACAATCTTTTCTTAACATAATATTTTGACTCATTTACTCAAAAATTAATAAGTTGTTCTTATATTTTGATTTCTTTAATTTACCTTGGAGACACATTTGTTCATTGTTTTGTCTTTATTTTTATTTTATTCAGAAAACGTTTTGTTGCTTAGTTTAGTAAAAATCTTCAGTTTTTTAGATGAAAAATAGTTTTGTATAGAATTTGTTTTAATTGAATTACATATGGAATTTTTGAATCTTCAAGCAGTTGATATGTTATGATTGTAAACTTTAAAGGTACGAAAGTATAATGAACTTTATGTACTTAAATAGAAATTAGTAAAAAGTTCAAGGGAATAAATTGTAATTCACCCCAAAATTTATTATTCAAGGAACGTACTTCTCATAATTTTTAATAATACTTACATAAAATCATCACAGAATTTATTGTTAATTAATATTTTATTTGTTAATTAATAATGATACAGCCTTCACATAATGTGACTAGATTATGTTTTATGTGTACTGTGTGTGGAGCTCTTTAGACTCCGTTGTCCTCTGTATGCTGCCGCAGCAGTTGGATATAAGAGCTGGTACGCGTACATAACAAGTCGTACCCTCAACGTATGTATTCTGTTTTTATTATACAATAAATATACAAGTGTATTGTTATACGATAAGAATGCAACTATGCTCATGTTAGCTGGATTCCTAGAATTAAATCTCCATTTATTCTTAGAATCAAATCTCCATTTATAATCAATATTTAACGTTATTTCCATTTTAATGAGTGGAGGGTGGTGTTGAAAATTGCCTTAATCTAGAAAACTATTTTGTTTGAGCGATTAAGAGAACAAGGAATGAGCAAAGAACAAGGGAAAACTCGAAGAGCTAGGTTTAATCCAACGAAGCAAGAAGAAGTTGAAGCTTGGCGTTCGGGCTTTTTAGGAAGGATCGTCTCTTGCTCCTAGAGTTAAGCCATGGATGGAGAAGAATCACGGGGAAGAAGGCAGCAGAATATTGACTTTTAGAGAAATGCTATTGAAGCATAATGGAGAACCTAGAGATCAAGAAGGGGAGGAAGATATAATTGAGGTTGAAGAGGATGAAGTAGAGGAGGATGACGATGAATCCGGAAGTGGCATAACAGTAGAAGATGAAGAAACGGAGTGCGCTAATTTTATCTTATCAAACAAGGAGAAGGCAAGGCTACGAAGACCATGGAGGAATACTACTATTGTGAAACTCTTGGGAAGAAAGGTAAGCCATGCTTACATGAACAGAGACTTACATCCTTCTGCAGTAAAATTAAAAAGGACCAATCACCTATAAAGCACAAATACGAGATATAATATTGATATGATACGATACGGATGTTACGATATGACAAAACTTTAAAAAAATAGGATACTGACATGTCATATATATATATATAATTTAATCTAAATAAAAAAGTATTAACATATTTTTAAAAATAAATTATCTACTATTATTGATTAGTAAAAGATATCACAGCTAAACATCAAAGTCATAATGCATTATAAATATAAAAATATTTTATTGTCAATAAACATATAGTGCTACTACTAAATATTAATTGTAATGATCTTATTTCCTTCTTCACCATCATCTGTGTAAAGAATGGCTTCTAATTGTGGTTCATTAAGGAATAAATTCACCACTTTAAGTATATTAGTACCACCCTCAAAAAGACTCCATACATCTCTTTCATTGTCCCAACTTTGAGAAACTCTTTTTTTATATTCTTCACTTTTCCTAGATAAAAGTCTGAGGTTAGTATGAATGTAAACCAAGTCTTTTGCTCTTTTGGAATTTAACTTGTTTCTCTTCATGGAAGTAATGAAGGAATAAGTACTCCAATTTCTCTCACAACATGATGAAAAGCAAGGCTGGACAAGAAGCTTGAAAGCAAGCTTTTGAAGTAAAGGAGTAAAAGAGCCATGAGTCACCCACCACGATTTGGGATCCAAATTCTCACCTACCTCCAATTGAATCATAGCTTAAGAATCCATCCATTTTAGATGAAAAACTAGCAAATTCAAGAATAGCTTTCTTTCTTTCTTCATTAATGGGAAAAAATCTCCACATACACTTGTTCATTTTATTAGAAATCTCTTCATCTTCATGAGGAGGAATTCTGATTGGAGCCTCTTGAAGCCACTCCTCACTATAATACTTATAAAATAAAAAATTATTAATATATATGAATAAAAGAAGTTATCTAATTTATGTATAAAACTAAAAAGTTAAATAGAAAGTTACCTAGATTCAAAGAATGAGCCATGCAATGGAGTGGGGTGTAAATTTTTCTCCACCTATCAATGAGTATAGATATATCACTTCATAAAATGTTGACTTTTCATTTGCTTGCTTTCCTTCATGCATGCATATGGCTGCCTTAACTTTTTCTATCATTGTATCCCACATTTCATATACCAAATGAAAAGTAGGATTATCAGTGTCACATAATTGAAGCATATCATATATGGGATTTGTGAAAGTAAGGATGTAGTCAATTTTCTCCCACAATGAATCTTTTAAAATAAACTCTTTTACAGCTGCAGCCTTTCTCACATCATCCTCTTTATAAGAATTCCATTGGTCACTAATGACCATGGTTTGCATAACATGCTTTACAAGCTTAAACCTTTTTAGCATGACAATGACCGAAGTGAATTGTGTTTCAGCAATAGCAAGCAACTTCAGAGTCACAAACTCATTAAAAATGGCCAATCTCATAGAGTGGTTCATAATAAAATTTCTAACAAAAGAAACATCATCAGCAACATCACTTATCTCATTCCTTTCATTATTTTTAGGTGCACATATGTTCTTCAATGCAAGATTCAAAGCATGCACCACACAAGGAGTCTAAAAGATTTAGGAAAAATCAATTTCAATCAACATACTAGCAGATTGCACATAGCAACATTTTCAGTTATAATTTGAACCACATTTTGTGGTCCAACCTCATTGATTATATCTCTCATCAATCCTAATAAATAGTGCTTTCCTTTATATTCCTTGGAACCATCAATAGCCTTCAAAAAAATTGGAGACCCATCACTTAAAGCCATAAAATTAATTAAAGGCCTTCTTTGTGAATTTGTTCACCCATCAGCAACTATGCTAACCCCTTTTGAACTCCATAACGATTTTTTATAGGTATAAGTAAATTCTTAATATATGCTTTTTCTTTTTGCAAAAGGGTTATTCTCAAAGCATTATAACCCAGAGGGATGAAACCACCAATATTATGGCTAGCAGCATAAATATAAGAATTCACATAATGAGGATTTCTAGCAAGATGAAAAGGCAAGCCACCAAAGTAAAACATTCTAACAATTTCACCTCTAAGATGATCCATTTCTTGTAAGTTAAATGACTTTTCTAAAGGACCCATTTTTTGTCTTTTCACTGCTATAGAAGATGTTAGGGGCAATGGAATATTCTTTGGCTTTAATCTATTCTCAACATCGTCAGCAACTCTTTTCAATTCTATCAAATGTTCATTATTAACTCTGTTACACGCTGCTATCCATTGATTAGAAATTTTTAACATATGTGCTTTAACTCTAGAGTATGAGCTTTTAACCACTCTTTGACAAAAATTATAAGACCAAGTCTTATTTGCACTCCCATTTGATCCTTGTTCTAGTATACTCACATAAGCCCAAAGAGGAGAATGATTATCTTGATTAATTTCACCAAATGAATGCTTGTTAGAAATACTAAAAGGATTACCACTAGAAGCAGAATTGTTCATATAGTAAAGCTAATAAAAAAACTTACCAGAATTGCAGAAAATAATATCAGTAATTGAAGACAACTAGCAATTGAATAGTAGGAAGGGTAGAATGGCAGGATTTTCTCTTAGACTTCCATGGTATCTAATAAAGTAATAGACTAATAGTATATATGTTTTAGTATCCTGTCAAATATAAAACTCTACTACCTCTGTCTAATATAAAACTAGTTGCATATTATTATAATATAAAAATATTATATCTATCACAATTGTAATATGTATCTAGAGTAACTTAAAAGATATCTATATTTTATATTAGAACATAAATCTATGGTACCCACAAGTGCACCACTAGATCAACCCAGCAACCCTTTTGGACCTTTCCACAAAGCTAGGTATTTTTTTTCTATAGAGAGACAAAGAGGGAACAATTAGATGATGATATTATGAAAGGTTTACAAAAAATTCCTTTGGAGAAACGTGTTCATAGACGCTCCCTATCTACTATCTTTATCTAAATTCTTTTCTCTAATGAGCTTGACCATATCTAACGAGATCGATCCACATGATGGTGATTAGATTTGGCGATTATGATAAAATCAGTATTTGTTTTGGTTATGTTTGGGAGCGAAAGGGTTGAAACTCAAAAAGGAGTGTTCTTCTTCTTGTATACAATGCAAGAATGGAGAATGGTTGTTCTTCTTCTCGTATACAATGTGAGAATGGAGAATGGTTTCCTATGGGTACACTTTGTTCTATGGAGTTAGAGGCTTAGTGGTGGCTAGCATGGCATTGCCCATTGCCTTTAAGGAGAAGTTGGTCTATGTGCTTGTCTTACCTAGCCTCACCAAGTCTTGTGCTACAATGCTAGCAAAGCTTCGGCTCACCTACGAGGACATCTAGCTTAGATCCTCTAATGGCATTCATCTTTATGCCTAGTTGAGTCAATTAGGGTATGGGTTCTGGCAACTACAAGGACTTCACGATTGAGTCGAGCTATTTTTATGGCATTTGTGCTTGATATGACTGGAGGACATTTCTAGCCATATCAATGATGGATCGGTGTCAATTCATGTCCAACAATAAAACACCAAGGAGATGGCCATATTTGTGTTTCATAGCCAATCACTACAGTAGATTTATGGAATGACTTTTCTACTATTAGATTTGCATGCCTAGAAGAACTAAACTTGGGGCTACAAAAGGGACCTTGGATATTACTAGATCATTATCTGTCCAGTCAAAAGAGGAGGGAGGAGTTTGAACCATTTCAAGCAAGCATTTCACATCTTAGTTGTTTGCATAAGACTATCGGAACTTGCAATGGAGTTTTTTTATGCGACATTCGTAAAGAAAGTTGGTGGATGGCTAGGTAGGGTTTTGAAGATTGATTATAATACTACCACCTAATTCAATGGGAGATTTGCAAGAGTGTACATTTGAGTTAGATCTATCTAAGCCTTTGAAGACTCATTGCAAGGTAGAGCGTAAACTAAAGAAAATTGAGTATTAAAGCCTTCATCTAGTCTATTTCTTATCTAGGAAGTATGGGCTTAGTAGAGGGCATTGCCTAGAAACGCAAAACAAGAGAATGCTCTTCCAGTTATGGAGGAAGGATTGAGAAACGAAGCACAGCCCACAAAGGAGGATCGGTATGGTCTTGGATGATGGTGTCTAGATCAAGACAAGGAAGAAGTCCTTCAATGGCTAGACAGAGGGCTGGAGTCCTCCAAGTCGAATTGCAGCAATGGAACGCCATAACTAATATAAGACTAGAGGGGACACGTGGAAGAATCTAGGGACAACTTGTCCAAATTGAATGCTCTGGTTGATTTGTACAATAATCCTCAAGAATAAAAAATTGAAGCATTAAATATGAGCAATGATGGCACTAAAGCAAATGGCAGTGAGATTGCACTTATTTTGGGGAGACACATTTAATGTTGTAAGAAAGCAACAAAGTAAACTAGGGAAGAAAGGTGACAGATAATACCCAAGAAAAATCAAACTATGATTTGGCATGGGAAATGATTGAGAAAAATAATCTTTATGCTCAACCTCACACCATTAATAATGAACACATTAAGAGGTAGGAGGAAAGAAGCTTGGGGGAAGGAGTGAGAACTTTTGGGCTTATCTAGGACAGAGATTTAGATGAAAATAATTGTATTATTGGGGATGGGTTAGTAGACTTAGACCCACTTACATGACAAGAAAAGAAGATGAGGTAGACAACGGAGGTCAAACAAAAGTGGGCCTAAACCACTTGACCCTATTGGCTCCGCTGAAAGGAGTAAGGAAGACAAAGAACTGAATAATGAAATGGATATTGATTGGGCCCAAGGCTAAATGCAGGAAGAAGAAATGGCAGATCTAGGAGCAGGCAGTTCGATCTTCCAACTCTAAGTTGCTTAAGCAATGACGATGTTGGTATGGAACTGCCATGGGGCAATTAAAAAAGGCTTAAGTGCCATAGTTCTTCACAAAGAATTACTTAATACAAATAACTGTTCTTTTAGAATTGAGATATAGTGGCTAGTTAGCTTAAAAGATTCGTAAGATATTTCCTTTTGATTCATGCATGACTCAAGAAGCTATTGGATTCTCAGGAGGAATAAGGGTGATGTGAAATAGCTTGTCATTAGACTTTATTTTAATTGACAAATGTAATCAATTTATTATATGTAGGTGATGATGCCAAACAAACGCCCATTTTCTCTTGATTGTGATGTATGCAAGTCCTAGGAGACAATTGAGATATAAATTATATGAAGATCTTTAAAGAATTGCTCAAAAGAGTCAACATCCTTGGCTTGTAATGGGTGATTTTAATGACATTAAATCCATTAATGAGAAAAAAGTGGGAGCTCTTATTGATTTAATTCAATGTCATAAATCTATTTCACTACTTGATGCTTGCCACTTGTTGGACCTAGGTGCAAATGGGCCTTGGTTTACTTGGAAGGGCCCCAAAATGGATCCACCATCAAAGAGTTTTCAAGACACTAGATCAAGCTTGTGATAATGCCACATGAAGACTAATGTTTGAAGAAGCTTGTGTGATGGTTTTGCCCAGGATAGACTCTAATCATAACCCCTTAGTCATCTAGGTTAAGAGGGATTCAAAGAAACCTGGAACTTGGAGTTAACCCTTACCTTGTTAGGTTGGAAAGGCAGCTCAGGATAGACCTTGAAAGTACTTATGAACAAGAAGATCTACTTTGGTAGGGATTGGAACACCCGATACTATCATGCCAAGATAATTATTTGGAGGGAAAACAAACCATTTTGGCTCTTCAAAAGGACCAGGGTATGTAGGTGAGGAATGAAGTAGAATTACATGGCATGGATTGACAATTCTTCCAAAATATGTTTGCAAAGAAATACTAGTTAGAAGTCCAATCTTGAATTCAGTGAGTTGGCTAGGAGCTCACCTTTGTAATGAGGAAAGTTTTCATCAGAGAATTACTAATGATGTGATCAAAAGAAATAATTTTTCTCATGGGGGCCTTCAAGGCTTTAGGAACTTGTGGTTTTTTAGCTCACTTTTACCTAAAAAATTGGGAGATTGTTGGTAGCAAATTCAGTCAAACGATTCAAAGATACTAGTATGATCTTTTCACTATAGCAGAAATAAATGGTACTTTTTGGGTGCTAATTCCTAAAGTTGATCACACTAATAGACTTAATCAATTTCAGCCTATTTCTCTTTGCAATGTTGTCCTTAAATGTATTAGTAAATTAATTTTTAATCACTTGAAACCTAAAATTGTTGACTGGATTTCTCAATTTCAAGCTAGTTTTTTTCATATAGGATAATATTATCATTGCTCAAGAATTGATCCATTCAATGAAGAGAATGAGGGATAAAAGAGTTTATATGGCAATTAAAGTGGACCTAAAAAAGGCTTATGAAAGATTTAATTGGCAATTTATTAAAAATGTTCTTATTGAGATTGGAATTCCTTTCTGGATTATTAATATCATTTGCTACATAGTTACCACTTCCTCTATACAATTTTTGTGGAATGGCTCCAACTCTAAAGCATTTTCATCTTCTAGGGGCATTTGGCAAGAAGATCCACTTTCTCATTATTTATTTGTGCTATGTGTTGAGGAATTGACTTATATCATTATGGGGTGTGTGCAGAAGAGAAAATGGAAACCTATCAAAGAAGGGAAGCATGGTCCACTAATTTCTCATTTAATGTTGCTTGGAATCTTTCTCTTATTTTTAATTATATGAACATTAAAGACATTCAAATTATATGAGCCAAATTTCCTCTTACCTTAGAAGGAGGTCGAGATCAGTTGAGCTGGAAGAGTAACTTCAAGGGTTGTTGTATGGTAAGGAAGCATACTAGAGTCTAATGGGGTTGATTGAGGAGGAGAATAATGGTTTGTGGAACTAGTTATGTAAGAGGCAAAGTCCACCCTACATAAAAATATTTGTGGAAAGTGTTACATGAGCAACTGGCAACCAAACTTGCAATGAGTTCTTGGAATCTTGGTATAGTGACCTATTGGTATGTCTATTTGCAGAAGAGTTTATTCGTGGTCTTTGTGATTGTATTGATGCCAAAAAGATATGGGCCTTGCTAATCAACATGTCTAGGAGTACCTCATTTTATAGTGGAAACCTCAGTGATTGGTGTTTTGCAAACATGCACCAGAACTTGAGCACAAGAAGATATCTAAATTGGCTTTCTTATTTCTTTGTGGTATGCTACTAATTATGGAAGTCGAGAAATCAAACTGTGCATGACTCCTCCTAAAGAAGTCATCAACAATTGCAGAAATTGGTGATGTAATATGCCCATGACATATAGGAGGTTAGACTGAAGTTGAAGGGCTTTGAACTAGAAATAATCACCAAAACTATCATTGTAAAATGGCAACCTCCTCAAGTTCCTTGGACTACACTAAGCATAAATTCTTTTAGGCACGAGATTTAATCCTTCAAGTATATTCTTCTATCTCTCTATCAGAGTGTGAGTATGCTTAAAATAATTTATTAGATTGTTTTGTATATAAATTTATATTGTATATGTTATAATAAATCTATCAATGATGGAACTGTCTTAGCTCAACAATAATCACTAGTAACAATGGCTAATTTCCAACACTTTAATAAATATGCAAGATACCGATATTGTTCAAAGTGCTAGAGCCAATGCAAGAAGCCCTCTGCTAGACATATTCCAACCAAAATTTTCAATTCAAACTCCTAACTCAATGATTAACAGTTCAAAAAAGGGAGCACAAAACCCTGAGAATGTAGTTCCAAATGCATGAGTCACCATCTCCAACCATCATGCGAAGAAGAATATATAGTCAGGATTCTTCTGTGTGAAGAAGATGATTTGTGCTCGGGAAAAAGGAAAGAAAACAATTTGTACAAAGATACCAACCCTCTACAATTTGTGCACAAAAAATTTTGAGATGAACAAAACGCTTGCGACGTTTCACCTTTTCATCTTCATTAATTGTAATAAATAGTGCTGTTTTGAGTTTTTTAAGGAAGAATCAAAAGAAGGTTAAGTGAGCTTGGAGCCTTCTGGCCCCATGGCATCTTAGCTTACCTCCCATCATTGAGAGACAGGTTCGAATTATAATGTAATTATTCCCTTCGCCAATCCCCTAAAGGCTTCAACTCCTTACTCACCAAAAAAAAAAATAATAAAAGTTAAGTGAATTTTTTATAAGTCAACAAGTGGGGCGCCAATCAAGAAATGGTGACATGTTATTTTTGCAACATCACAAATAAACAGTAACATGTCATTTTTAATGAGTCACATTAAATTGATAGTTAATAATTTAACAATACATTGATGAATATAAGAAAATTGATCTATAAAAGATCAAATTGTTTAAATTTTTATCCATAAGGATCAAAATAAAAATTTATTACGTATATATTGTGTTGAATCAAACTTCATTTACCGTGCAAGACATCCTCCAATTTTGATGACATTGCAAGGAAAGCAAAATGTCAATTAATTGGAAATAGCAATAAATAAGAACAATATATATATATATATAGAAAATCAATAATTGGTCTTTGAATGTCTTTAATTCTAAATCTACTTTCTTTATGCTTGCAAATTAAATGATATACATGAATTAAAATAATTGATAAAAATATTGGGTCTTAATATTTTATAATTTTACTTTTATCATATAAAATTTACTCTTATATAATAAAGATGTGACTTTGTAAAAATTTATATCTTTAGATATAGATATTATATAAAATTAAAATTATGAGAATAAAATTTTATAAAAATATAAGCGTCAGCCGGCTTGTGATCTTTTTGTTGGCCTTGGTAAGAAGTAAGAACATATGGGCAAAACTTTATGAACTTACTCCAAGATGTTTCTTTTTTTATGTTAATTTTTTTTTTTTTACAACCACATATTTATTAAGCTTACATATTATATTGAGTATAGTTTTTAGGTAAAAATTTAATATTGTGTTAACATTTTATTTAATGCAAATAGTTAAATGAGGCAAAATATAATTTTTGAGTAAAAGTGAGATATATTTATTATAGTTAATATAACTTATTAAAATATTCTATTAGTATCTATATAGATTTCATTAGTTAAATTAGGTAATTGGATCGAGTGTAATTTTTGAGTAAAAATAGAGTAAAATATCATCTTAAAATACTTGGTAAGAGGTGAATGTAATTTATTCAAATAAAAATTTATTACATATAAATATTGTGTTGAATCAAACTTCATTTGCCGCGCAAGACATCCTCCAATTTTGATGACATTGCAAGGAAAGCAAAATATCAATTAATTGGAAATAGCAATAAAGAAGAACAATATATATATATATATATAGAAAATCAATAATTGGTCTTTGAATGTCTTTAATTCTAAATCTACTTTCTTTATGCTTGCAAATTAAATGATATACATGAATTAAAATAACTGATAAAAATATTGGGTCTTAATATTTTATAATTTTACTTTTATTATATAAAATTTACTCTTATATAATAAAGATGTGACTTAATATATGTAAAAATTTATATCTTTAGATATAGATATTATATAAAATTAAAATTATGAGGATAAAATTTTATAAAAATATAAGCGTCAGCCCGCTTGTGATCTTTTTGTTGGCCTTGGTAAGAAGTAAGAACAAATGGGCAAAATTTTCTGGTTTTTTACGTCCATGATTTTAGTTTTATTTTTCAATTTAATATATATATATATATATATATCTAATTTGTTCTTCTACTTATTTTATAATACCTTTAAAGTATTCTCTATTACTCTTTTTTTATTAACAAATATTCTCAGATCATAGGATTATTTTATTTTATTTTTCTTAACAAAATTTTTTTAAAATCTATTTCTATATTTTCTAATTTTTATACTTTTATCTTTTTTATATATAAATTTATAAATTTAATTTTTTATTAATTTTTTCTTTTAATTCTATTCTTATTTCTCTAATAATTTTTAATTTAAAAAAATCATCTAATCCGTTTCCACTCTTTTAATATTCGAATAGGGCCTGTGACATTAATCTTATTTTGTTAGTACATCTGCAGGTGCCGGCAGAGTTGACTGCCGTGATCGAGCATGGAGATTTGAGTGTTTGGTATAACTAATAATTTAATTTTAAAATATGACTTATCATTGCTTGTAAGGTTAACCATTCAATGATACACTCAGCTTTATAAGGAACCCATTCCTCTGCTCTTACCATACTACACGGCTGTACCCATGACCACATTCGAGGTAGTTTTCATCTCTACCCCAGCCGTCGGCAACCTTGTTCCAATTGTGGAATTCGCTAACCTCCTAACCAGTCATGATCCTCGATTCTCCGCTACCCTTCTCATCATCAACATGCCTCAACGACCCGTCGTCAACACCTACGTCCAAGCTCGCGCTTCCTCCGCCACTAACCTCCGATTCCTCCAGCTCCCTCTTGTAGACACACCCACACCCGATCAGTACCAATCCTCCGTCGGTTTCATATCATTGCTCATACAGAAACACAAGCCCCACATTAAAGATGCAATCCTCAACCTCATCTCCCCCGAGTCAACTCCTAACTCGGTTCGACTCGCAGGGTTGTTCATCGACATGTTCTCCACCACAATCATAGACGTCGCCGCAGAAATCGGTGTCCCATGCTACCTTTTCTTCGCATCGCCGGCGAGTTTCCTCGGCTTTGTGCTGCATTTACGGCAACTCGGCTCCGAGTCTTCCGACCCGGGTGCTGAGTTCGTGGTTCCGAGTTTTAAGAACCCGCTGCCGGAGTCCGTTTTGCCTAACCTCGTGTTGAAGGCAGGAGAAGGGTACTCTTGGCTCTCATATCATGCGGAGAGGTACACGGAAACAAAAGGTGTCGTGATAAATACCTGCGAGGAGCTTGAACCTCACGCGATTAATTCACTCTCTACAAGTCTTCTGCCACCTGTTTACCCAATTGGGCCGGTCGTAGACTACGTTGGGTCGGCCCACTGGGACCCGAATCTAGACCAATACGAGCGGATCATGAAGTGGCTCGATCAGCAACCTCCATCATCTGTGGTGTTTCTGTGCTTTGGTAGCATGGGCAGTCTCAGTACAAGCCAAGTTGGGGAGATTGCAATTGGGCTGGAACGGGCTGGAGTCCGATTCTTGTGGGCTGTACGTGAACCTCCGAAAGCCCAATTAGACGACCCAACAGACTACATGAATCTCGAGGATGTGCTACCCAATGGGTTCTTGGAACGAACGGCTGAGATTGGTTTGGTGTGTGGTTGGGTTCCACAGGTGAAGATCCTGGCCCACAAAGCAACAGGAGGGTTTGTGTCACATTGTGGCTGGAACTCAATTTTAGAAAGCTTATGGCACGGGGTTCCAATTGCCACGTGGCCGCTATATGCTGAGCAACAAATGAATGCGTTTGAGATGGTGAAGGAGTTGGGATTGGCGGTGGAGATTAGAGTGGATTCCAGGCAAGGGAGTGATTTGGTGCGGGCGACAGAAGTCGAGATGGGGATTCGACGTCTGATGGAGGGTAGTGATGAGATCAGGAAAAAGGTGAAGGAGATGCAAAACAAGTGTAAGATGAGTTTGAGAGAAAATGGCTCGTCTTACCAAAATTTAGAGTCCTTAATTGTAGAGTTAACGAAATCACTGGGTGTGGTAGAAATTTGAGTAGCTTTATAATGGAGAATTAAAGGACATTTTATCTTGGCATGGGGAGGTCCATCGTTTATCAAATCAGCTTGGCTTTTGTGTCTTGTTGCTTTCATAATTCATACCTATGTTTGAGAATAGTAATGACATGCGGATATATAAATTTGTATATTTTTTTAACATATTCTCTCTCTTAAAAAGATTTCTCGGGGACTATACCTCGTCACGTATAAAGAACATTTTCCGTTAGAAAATGAAATCTCTACCTCCGCCGCTTAAGTTACTGGGCATCTGCAGTCTGCAACTGGCCTTCAACTTAAAATGCTTCAGGTGCATCTTAAAGCCCAGCAAAGAAAAAAATTATGGTAATTACGAACCCCAGATAATTCGGCATACTTAATATAGCACTCAGAAGTACATTTAAAGTTAATCATTTTTTAAGAATTAGAATATTTAATGCTTAGGTTACGTCCTGAGCTCTTCCTTAAGCCTCTGCAAAGGAATTTTGTGCAATTTGAGTGGCAAATTTTGAAAACTAGACTAAGCCATTGTTCGATTCTCCTAGCATAATTAGATATGGGGTCGTGAATACAATTAATTTTAGATTGATTTAAGTTAAAAAATAATTTATGTTGAAAAATTTGATTCTTTAACAACTGATTTACTTTTAGACATATTATTACAGAATTGATTTGTATTAAGATATATTATTACATAATTAATTTGGAATTAGACATATTACTTTAGAATATTTTATAAGAAAGAGAAAAATATGCAATCCGATTGACTTGTTCAAATTACTCTGAAAAATCAAAGGTTAAGTTTAAGAAAATTTAACCCAAAAAATTCAAGTCTTTTTGGGTCTAGCCTAAATTGACTTAGGATAGAACCAAGCTAGCCTGGCTGATTTTGGATCAGCTCGCTAATTCATTTTTTTTTTTTTCTACTTTTTTCATTGAAATTTTTTTTCTCTTTTTTTTTAATAAAAAATTATGTAAATATAAAATTTAAAATTTAAAAATTATTTATAAGTTTATAATTATTTTATTAATTTAAAATTTTAAATATAAATTTTATATTAATTTTTAATTTAGAGTTGTATTTTTGGTTCTTTCTTTGTTTGGTGTTGGTAAGAGCCTTAGCTTTTTTGTTAGAAGTAAGACTCCTTAACCAATAAGGCACAAGACCAATCAGCATTTCGATTCGTGTTTACATATAAGTTTAAATTTAAATTTAAGTTGAGATTTAAGGCTAACTTTACAACACTAATCTATTTAATGATTAATCTTATAAGATTATGGTTAAATTTAAATTTTGATTCAAGTCTAAAGTCAACCATGTAAGGTTAGCCTATAAAGACAACTCATTTAACTATCAACCTTATAAAGTTAAAGTTAAGTTTAAATTTTTTCATTTAAAAAAATTAAAATTTTTTTTGCCAGAATAGAATGGGCTTGAGATTGAATTAGGCTGGCCCATTTCATAGATCTACACAAAGCCAAGTTTAGCCTAAATTTATACTACACCCCATTTGATTGTGTTGACTATATTCATCTAAAATTTTTAAATAGATATTTCTATCTTGATTTATTTGAAATTATTTTCATATATATATTTTTAAAAATAAACTTAAAAATAAAAAAATGGTTATAAGGATCTCTTGTAGTCATTATTTATGCTAAAGTTCTTTAGAAACTTACTTATTATAAAAACTAATTAAATGACTATTCAATATATTTAACAAATTATTTAATTTATTAAAGTTAAATTTTGTAAAGTCTTAAATCTTAAACTTTTAAAATCATAAAATTTAAAACTTAAAATCTTGAAACTTTAAATTATAAAATTCATAATTCTAAACCCTGAAACATTAATACTATGAAAATTTTTGCAATCACCCATAATTTAAGTTGTTGGTAATTTAAAATTATCAACGAATTGATTGAGGGACACATTCCCTCAATACATGCATTGTTAGCAATTTTTACCCTAAACTTTGTAATTTGACTATAAAATTATCAAAGGATGACCACTAATAAAATTAAAAATAATCAATCAATAAAATAAAAAATAATTTGGTGGGTTAATTAAATTTTATTGAGGGATTATTTAAATTACAAAGGGAAACATCCCTTGGTAATTTTAATTTTTGAAAAATAAAATTAAAAAAACTAACTTTTAAATTACCAAGGAATATATCCCTTGTTTTATTTTTAAAAATGAATATAAAAATCATTACTGGGAATATATTTTGGTAATTTTTAAAATTTTAAAAATTAGATAATCTAATTTCAATACTGATTAATTCTAACATAAGGTTAAATTATAATATAATATAAGCCTTAACCTAATTTAAACTTAAATTAATTAGTTAATCATAATTTAAACCATACCCTAATTTAAACCTATATTAAATAATCTAATTTCAGTACTAACTAACTCTAACATAAGTAACATCAAAATTAGCCATGATATCTTAAGTCATCTATCCTAATCTCAACACACATTAATTTGTCAAATGTAATAATAAATGAAAAGTTATTTGCTACCACCCTCTAGACTAACAAAGAACACAGCAAATAAGAGAGAATGTAGAACAAATCACTCCCACAATCACTAAAAATAGAGAAAAATGCAATGTTATAAGGAGAAGTATGAAAAATAAAAAAATAGATTAAAATGTACAAAACCCTCATGCACTTAAGCATCTTTTTAAAAAACCTTCATTTATTTTAAAATTTTGCAAAATCCCTCCTATACTTAAGTCAGTAAGATACCCTTAAGCTGTCCAAAATGTAACAAAAAACAAAAAAAAGGAAAAATCTAAAAAAAAAAAAAAGTGAACAAAAGTATAAGTACAAGTAAACTTAGCTCTCTATCTTTTTCTTTCAAATCTTTTGTTTGGATCTCTCCCATTTTCTATTGTCTAAACTCCAGAGTATTACTTTCTTTGTTTGAAGAAGCATCTTCTTGATGGATAGTAGCAATTACAGAAACAAAGGTAATTATCTCATTGATAAATTGATATTTGTAGAATTAAAATTAGCTTTATGTTTCAGCCTACAAGGAAGAGAATGTGTTGTCTTTGTTCAATATCAATTCTCTAAATGTCTTATAACATCTTTCCCTAATATGATAGCCTAACTGGCACAAAAATTCTAATAGGCCAGACATTTACTAGTGACTGTAGAGAATTTACACCTTGCAGTTTGTAGATGCTACAAATAAGATATCCTAAACTATGCCTATTCTCCATCATTATTTTGTTGGATATTTTTATATATAGACTTACATATATCAAGTATTAACATAGAGTTTTAATAAAACTCAGATTACTATTAGTCAGTGTGAGACTTGTTTTGACAATTATTTTATGGATTTTTATGATTGTGGGCCTTGTTGTGTAATCCATAATGGGTAGGATAACAATTTGGTATTATAACAAGTAAAGGGGTCCCTACTCTCCATCTGTTATACAGTATTAGTATCCAATTAATCTAATACACAAATATATATATATATATATATATATGTTTATATACATTGGTTGAATAGTGCATAAGAAATAGGAAGGGAAGTTTTCTCTTTCTACCAACTCTCTTTGGCTTTTTCTCAACCACCAACTCTCTCTTCTCTGAACTACTGACTCTCTCATCCTCTCCATTGTCTCTCCTCTATTTTGTGTAGGCAACTCCATGGATTGTTGAACCTCGCCATAAGATAATTTCTTAACTTACTATTTTAGATGATTTGCATGCTTAGAGATAGTTTACAAATCCTTAAATATGTGGTTTCATGATATGGTTGTATAAAGTTTCTTTCAATTAGTATCAAAGCTCCTATAAGCTTCTTCCATAGCTGCAAGTCATCTAATCATGTTGTTTCACTTTGTTTTTGCTATTATCTATTGGTTTTTTATTTTTATTTTTTTGAGTGGGTGTTTGAGGTTTTGTTAATCTCATCATGAGCCCCTATTTTTGGTTGTGTTTTGGACATTTGAGATTGGGCTTTATTCTTTATTGGGTAAAAATTATTTTTTCTGCATTTTCTGACCCATGAAAAGCCAGTATTTGTGCAAAATGCCACATTAAAACCCATAACTTCAAAATTTTGAAATTCATGTTTTTGTAGGAGTTGTTGAGTTTGGACACTTATATAATAATCCTTGTGTTGTATAGAGTTGATTACATGGTTCAAGTGATGAAATTGGTTCGAAAATTGTTATTTTCGAGCTACCCATAAAAGCCCACTTTTCACACATTGGGTTTCAATTTTTAGTGAGAATTTGGCCAATTTCTTTCTTGAATCATGTTAGATGACTTCCAAAGGATCAAATAGAGGTAAACATGAAAAATGGTGAGGAAATCGGCATTTTGAAGTGTCAGGTCAAAACCAAGTTGGCATGACTCGAATTACAGCCAATTAGGTGAGGAAGATGACTTCCAACCTGGTTTGGCAAAGCCCACTCTCGCTAGCAGAGAGTGGCAACATGAGGGCTAACGTGCCTCCATATTTCAGCGAGTTCTCACCACCATCTAACTCAACTTGCCCTCCTAAGTCAATAGTGATTTTTTTTCAAAATTTTTTTATGACCTAAAATATTTATTTTGAATTTTTTTGAAACTTATTTTGAGGAAAATTATTTCATACTCTCCAAATTTCATGCCCAAAATTTTTTCATAATGTCTTGGCATGATTTTGCATATTATATTTTGTGTACTCTTAGATATGACATTGTTTGAACAAAAATTAAATTTTGGATAGAATATGGAGTGTTATATGGCTTAAATTTAGCCATTATATTGTTGAAATTGATATATTTGAGAAAATTGAGTTGCTATTTGGGAATTTAGACATTTTGAAAAATTATTTTAAAAAGGATTTTGAGCTCACCTATCACGGGATCAACTACTTTGTTCTCTTTTCTAAATTTTCAAATAGATTTTGTAAAATTGTATGCTTAAATTTTGTTAATATCATGTTGAAGATAATATCATTGGAGGTCGCACCCTATCGGAGTATCTTTGGTGATATGTTTGTTAGTATTTAAAATTAATTGATATTGATATTGTGTTCTTAGAATTTTAAATGCCTTATTGGTGTTAAGTTCTAAAGGATATGGTATGCAATGATTGTGAAATGTACTTATGCATTGTAATTCAGGACCCTTCAGCGAGATTACAGTGGTATGAGAGCTTATGTCCAATTATTTGCCTAGTTAATTAGTCTCTTGAGGAAACTATTTAATGTCTCCCAATTTTGTTTATAGTTCCTTAATGAGTTTTCTAATGTAATAATGTTAACTGGGATCAATGAGGGCTGGGTTGAATGTCTAAAATTAAACCTTGCAATTGTGAATGTTGACATGGCTCCTTATGAGAATGAGCCTGATAGACCCACTAATGTTTCTTTTGTTGTTGAGAGGACAAAACATAAAGAGTAGGATTATTCTAACGAGGTTTGTTTAATGTTCATGAAATATTGCATGCACAAAAGGTGCTTAGTAAATTTAAGATGAAAATTTTCTCCCTTTTGTGTAGCACTTGTTTTGAAAAGTGAAGAGCTTTCTAAAACCCAATGTCATCAAAATAATGTTGAGTGAGTCAAAATTGACAATGTTCCATATGCTTCTGCCATAAGCAACCTGATGTATGCTCAACTATGCACACATCTTGATATTTCTTTTGTTGTTAGTGTGCTTGAGAGATACTTGAGCAATCTTGATTATGAACATTAAAATAGTAAAGAAAATTGTGAGGTATCTTCAACATACCAAAGGCTATATGCTTACTTATAGGAGATCTAGTTACCTAGAGGTGATTAGATATATTGATTCTAACTATACAGGCTATCTAGATGATAGTAGTTTATCATGATGGCTAGAGGAGCTATTTTCTAAAAGAATACTAAATAAACTCTAACCACTATGTCAGTTGTAGAAGCAAAGTATGTTAATTGTAATGAGACTATTCATTAGGCCATAAGGCCTTAGGAGCCTAATTTCAAGGTTTTGTATTGTTGAGAGTATTCTTAAGCCTCTAATCATATATTGTGATAACTCTGTTACTGTATGTTTCTCTCAAAACAATAAAAATTTTGTGTGTATAAAGTATTTTGAGGTCAAATATAATTTTGTTAGGGTCAAATATAATTTTGTTAGAGAGAAAATATAGAAAATTTAAACTCGCATTGAGTACATAGGCATTGAGCTTATGGTTGTGATCCCTTGACCAAAGCTTGATAACTATGGTACTTTAGAACCATATGGTTAGTATTATCAAGTACATATGGTGTTTTGGGTTAGTGAGAGTGTTATATCTGTTTTGTGGTAATGTGGTATGTCTCGAGGCAATTATTACTATTAATTGTTCTAAATAGTCCCACATAT
Organism: Dicorynia guianensis; assembly: GCA_037013595.1. Classification (NCBI taxonomy): domain Eukaryota; kingdom Viridiplantae; phylum Streptophyta; class Magnoliopsida; order Fabales; family Fabaceae; genus Dicorynia; species Dicorynia guianensis. The sequence continues at coordinate 7,305,849 of JASUAB010000010.1, forward strand.
GTTGCTACACACAGTATTGTGATATAAATAATGTTTATATTGATATTGACCTTATTGAGACATTTTGTTGTAGTCTTAATTTTGTAATACTAAGACATGTCATTGTAGTCTCAATTCTGTAATACAAAGACATTCTATTATGGTCTCAATTTTTTGTAATGCTAAGATTTTATGCTATTACTCAACAAGCATCTTAAATGTTAGGATCATTATGATAAAGGATTGCACATATTTTATTTTTGTAGTACATATCCTTATCCCACATGTCCATTATTACTTAAGTCATGAATTTGAGTGCTTTGACATGTGTTATATCTATATTCCTATTAGATACGAATTTTGCATTGTTAGGTAGTCATAACTTCATTTTGGACTTAAGGTTTGTTATTGTAAATATTACTTGTCTTACTATTGACACTTTTGTGGTCATTTTTGTTGATATTAATCTAGAGAATTATTTTCTAAAATCTTGATATATGTAGTTCAAGTAGGAGATTGTTGAATATTTTTATATATGAACTTACATATATTAAGTATTAACATAGAGTTTTAATAAAACTCAGATTAATATTAGTCAGTATAAGACTTGTTTTGATAATTATTTTATGGACTTTTGTGATTGTAAGCCTTGTTGTGTTATCTATAATGGGTAAAATAACAATCTAATATTATCACAAGGAAAGGGGATTTAACTCTCCACTTATTATACAGTATTAATATCTAATTGATTTAATATACAAATATATATATATATATATGTTTATATTTTTTTTTTTGTTGAACAGTGCATAAGAGATAAAGGAGGGAAGTTTTCTCTTTCTGCTAACTCTCTTTAGCTCTTTCTCAGCCACCAACTCTCTCTAGGGGTGGGCATTGGACCGGGTCAAACCGTTTCAACCCGCCCCAAACCGTAAAAAAAAAAATTTGGACCGGGTTAAAATGGGGTAAAATAAGTATTATGTAATATTTTGGCTTAAGATGGGGTAAATTGGGTGGGGCTGAATTTTGGTCCCCTCCCCATTGGGTTGCCGCGGGTACCCAACAAAATTTACATATATATATATATATATATATATTTTCAATTCTTATGCTGTATATATATATATTTTGAATTTTGATATTATAAAATAGCGTCGTTTTGCAAAATGATGTCATTTTCTAGCTTGCCTTATAACTAGGGGTGGACATTGATTCGGGTCAAATCATTTTAACTTGCTTCAAACTATAAAAAAGAAAATTTAGACTAAGTTAAGATGGGGTAAAATAAATATAATATAATATTTTAGTTTAAGATGGGATAAATTGGATGAGACTAAATTTTTGCTCTCTCTCTATTTGATTGTTGTGGCAACCCAATAAAAATTACATATATATATATATATTTTTTTTTCTACTACTACAAAATGACGTTATTTCGTAGCTTACCCTAAATCTTTCTCAAGTAGCTCTACGACTCCAATGCCACTTCTCGGTCCTCTCTTGTCCCTCGACTTCCTCTTTTGCGAACGACGAGTTTCGTCCACTATCTCATCGTTTCTTATAGTCGATGCTGACCACCCTACCTCGTTTGAGTTATCTCGGTCCCTCTCTTGTCTAGTCATCACACTTCGAGACTTTGAGCCCTTAATAGTTGACTGAACCTTGCTAACTCGCCCACGCTCGCCTTACGTCTGGCCGTTCCCAAGCCTTCACTCTTCGGCCCATCCTAATCCAAACTAATCCACCCAAATGAAACTGAGTTATTTCAGCCTAAAAATCTTAGTTTGAAGGATCATTTTGGCTGGGGTTGAACTAACTAAATGAGGAATTGGGTTCAAATAGATTGAAAAAATTTTGCCCCAACCCAAATTGCCCCACGTAATGCCCACCCCTACTTAAAACTTCTACAAGCACAAGCAGGGAAGAGGCAGCTCAACTTCAGCAAACCAACACCACTCCTCCCTCCCTCGTCTTGAACCCTTCCTTCCTTGACTCCCTCTCTCACGAGCTACAAGTCTCGTTCATTGTCTCGTCGTTTCCAACCGTCAACGCTAATCCCTTACCTCCTCCCACCTTGTCTTGACTCGCCTCTTCTCATTTTGGCTCATCTCTTGTCTAATCATCATACTTCGACACTTTGGGTCCTCAATAGTCGATCGAACCTCATCCGGGTTCCACCGCTTGCTTCACATTCGTTTATCCCCATCCTAACCCAAACTAACCCACTCAAGTGAAACTGAACCATTCCAACCCAAGAATGTTGGTTTGAAGAATTTTTTGGCTGGGGTTGGACTAACTTAATAAAAGATTGGGTTCAACTGGGTTGAGAGAATTTTGTCTCAACCCAAACCATCCCACCTAATGCCCACCCCTACTTCCCTCCCTCGTCTCAAACCCTCAATCCCTCAACTCCCTCTCTCACGAGCTATAAGTCTCGTTCGTTGTCTTGTCGTTTCTAACAGTCAACGCTAATCCCTTACTTCCTCCCACCTTGTCTTGACTCGCCTCTTCTCATTTTGACTCATCTCTTGTCTAATTATCACACTTTGACACTTTGGGTCCTTAATAGTCGATCGAACCTCATCCTCGTTCCACCGCTCGCCTCACGTTCGTTCGTTCCCATCCTAACCCAAACTAACCCACCCAAGTGAAACCGATCCATTTCAACCCAAGAATGCTGGTTTGAAGAATTTTTTGGCCGGGGTTGGACTAACTTAATAAGAGATTGGGTTCAACCGGGTTGAGCAAATTTTGCCCCAACCCAAACCGCCTCACCCAATGCCCACCCCTAACTCTCTCTGGCTTTTCTCAGCAACCAACTCTCTTCTCGTTGAACCACTAAGTCTCTCATTCTCTCCACTGTCTCTCCTCTATTTTGTGTAGTAAGTTTCATGGATTGTTGAACCTCACTACTAGATAATTTTTAAACTTACTATTTTGGATAATTTGCATGCATAAAGATAGTTTACAAATTTTTACATATGTGGTTTCATGATATGGTTGTATAAAATTTCTTTCATATTTGACCAGAGAGTTTGAGTAGCATGTAGAGAGAAACAAATAATAGAGCAAAAGCAACTCCTTGAGGAAGAGATGCAGGGATAAGTAGGCATAGGATGAGAGAATAGACATGATCAGCAAGCATGGGATGAGAGAAGAGGACGTGGGAATCAAAAACATTTTATCATATTAAATCAAAATTAATTAAGAAAAAAAATATGAAAACTGGCTTGGACTGAATCGGTTTGACCCGAATTGGTTTGGGTAAAATTTAAATCTGGACAAAAAATGTCTAAATTTTTGCTGACAAAAATTTAAAATTTTAACCCTAAAAATTAGGAACAAAAAACTACACGTTTATGTTCAGGTCTGAACAAAATTCAGCACTCAAACAAACCGAAGAACCGTGTCCTTCAGGTTTGTCCTCCTAAACGTGGGTTTGGGTCTGGCAAACGCCCACCCACCCAAACAGTCACACGGTCAAAACCAATGAACAATTGGCTAAGTGGCCGGTTGTAATCCAACCAATGAGTTAGTTATTTTAGGTAATGTGGCAATGCAGTATTCGACCATATCATCTATGAGAAAGAAGTTTAGTTCCGTAGCATTCTATCCCGATTTGACCGCTGTCTTATATCGGTGGAACCTGGAATTCCGATATAAAATCTTGATCTCTACTGATTTCAACATTCCAAATGCACGTTCATTGACCAGAGTTCGTATCATCTTGCCTTTTGCCTTCTTCTACATACTGGGACAAATGAAGAAGGTCATCAATTGAAAGCACGGGAAAGCGAGCGTAATGATTTTAGAAGCAGGTTCTTTTGAGACAAAAGGGCACATGAAGAATCTCTTTAACAACTATTTGATAAAATTGGTCCCCAAGAGAGGATGACGACGGCATAATAACATGGCCTGCCACTTTCACAAACATTGTTATCATTATTACCATGCAAAGTACAAACACATTATAGCAGAGGCACATATGTAGGAATTATAGGACATGCAGTGCATGCTGTGTTGCTTTTGTATTGTTGTCCTCCTTAGTATGCGTTACGAGCCTGATCAATTTTAGAGCGATGGTATTTGTTCGCTTTTTCAAGGGATGCTCATCAAACACACTGAAAGGAAATTCGAGTGAAACGATGTGTTTTACTCAAATCTCTTTTCTATTTATATGTTAAACACACCGTTGAAAGCGTATCAAACAAATTTCTATATATTTTAAGTCATTTGTTTATCAATGTACTAAAAAAATATATCCTCTATGCTAAAGTTTAGAAATGCACTAACATTCCTTTAATATTCAACTTCAGCATATTTATTTTCATTTGATTATTAATAAAATAAAACGCACTTAAAATGAAAAAGAGGTTCCGTCCTTTAGCCATTGGATCCTCTTTATATTTGAGATGCCGGTATCAGATTCTACTATGCATCCTTTAGTTCTTTTTTCTTTTAAAAATAATTCAATTCAGGCAAACCAAAGGATAATATCATCAAAACAACTAATCAGCAAATTTAGAACAATATTCCAAACATGAGACTGTTAGTAGGTAACGAGTAAGCAGCTTTTAAGTTGTCCACTATCACATGTTCAAAGTCACGGGCATTTGATAATGGTGGGCCACCGTCCCAGAGTGCGCCCATACTTTGTCTTCTACGAAAAAGTCACGGGCGCCAAAAGCGATGCCTTCAAATATTTGGAAAGTTGGTGGCAAAAAGTGCGCATGACAGAAAAAATCACTGCAACATCAACAGGTATTTTATTTTTATATAATTTTTATTTAATAATATATATTATTAAATTTATTAAATTATATAAATTAAATTTTAAAATTTAAAAAATTTATACATACAAAATATAGATTTTTATAAAAATAAAAATATAAAAATTCTGCCTACAAAAATGTGTAACATCTTTTCTGTCACGAGAAAGGCTGACCCATCATCCTGCCCATCTTTTCTTTACACCAAGTTCATTCCCTCTAATTTTTATTCTCTTACATACCTTGTTTGTATTTACCTTATCATTAAATGGTTTATCTGAGTATATATTTCATTGATTGAGTGGGATTCCCTCTATTTGTTCCCAAATTCACAAAGATACGACATGCAAAGAGTGTAAGTATTCCAATCAATAATGACAACTTTTGGCCTAAAATGATTGAGTGGAGATATATATCTAATGTAGAGTTTGTTTTAAGACCTCAATTAATCATGATGTATAATGTTTACTATGCCCTTGACTATGATTATTCTCTTACTCATCTTGTTTGTCGTCTCATTTGTGAGCGTTGCTTTTACCATTTGCCTAATATACTTTGTGTCAACTTTTGGCCTAAAACGATCCATTATGTAAGGCAGGCCATATTATTATTAAATTTGATAGTACGCGGTAACGGAAGTAAGCAAGGAGAACATATATATATATATATATATATATATATATATATATATAGACACACACACACATATATATATAGTGGCATTCTATCTAAATTTGTAATTTGGTGGATGACATTTTCTTAACTTTGTGCTCTAATTAGGGACGAGTTAATCTAATGAGATTCATAAATTAATTTAATCATGTATCCAAAATTGATTAAAATAATTTTAATTATAAGTAAGTAAATTATTTACAACTTAATTTCTTTTACAAAAGAAAGAAAAATTGGGGAAATCTTATTTTCATTGAATCGAATCAGGTAGAGCTTTTATATAGCTAGTCAAAAATAACAGAAATGAAAATTTGAAGCTTAACAGACTAACCAACTCTAACTACTTATACTGACGTGGCTTAACTGACTGCCACTTGGATTTTCTTCTCTAATAATTTCCTTCTATGATTACACTAACCTCTCCTATATAAATCAAATCCTAAGTAACTATAGCAACTTCATTCAATTTGTAGGCAACTGTTCGAACCAAAGGGGGGTAGTCGGTAGTTAGTTAGGAAGTTATATGGTGAATTGCTAGTTGACATGTTAGTGGCAAGAGATTCTTGGTGCTAATTGGTGCTGAGTAATTATTATAAATACTGAAAATAAGATGAGAAAGGCACAATTCATTTTTTGATTGCGAGCACTTGTATGTTCCTTTAGATCTTTTGATAGTTTGGCTGGTAATCCTGATGATTGATATCAAAGTCAAATGCTTCAATGTACAATAAACAAAAGTTATCATGGCTAAAGCAGAGGGTATCGCAGCTAGAATAGCTGCTTGATGCCTTGAATTTCAGTCAAAAGAAGATCTGCCAGTACCTTGAGGAAATCCTCCTACTGCTAAAGGGAAGGGACGAGCAACAATCACTGCTTCAAATAACTTCCAAAAGAATTATGCAGTGGAAGAGTCATTGGAGGTCGCAAATCAAACAAAAGTTGTTGTTGAAGCCAAGATGATGAGTGAACTTGGTGCCAAGATATGGGAGGGCCAAGGTAAGCAATGTGCTACAAATCTAGAGGTTGTGCCAAGGGCAAAGTTGGTTCTATAAAAAAAAAAAGAAAACTAGAGGTGTATTTACGACAGTTCTGCAACGTTTGAACATGAAGGTGGGACTTTTGACTCGGTCAAAGAGATGGAGCTGATTTAGTCAATAGTGCATGAAACTTTGTAACTAAACTTGCCAATGCTGCTGCAATACGCAAGAACCAATAAGGATTTCCAGTTGAATTTAAACGACTAGATGCACCAACTTTGCAAGGGCATTGCTATTAGCCACATTAACTGCTGTAATTTTGCAGTTTTAGAGATCCCATTTTCTCTTTGCCCAGCAAAAATTATTTTCCTGTAAAGGAGGATTTGGGTTTGTTGACCGTGGCATACTAGATGATGAGTGATGGTCTGGTCATCCACATTAACTCAGGGAACTTGATAATTTGAAAATGAGCTAAACCTATTAACTGCTGTACAGCATGAGAACTCAGTGCCTCATCTTGGTTACTGTTGGGAAAATGATCAACAAGTTATTGTCTATCCTTTCATGTCCAATGGCTCTCTGGAAGATAAAATTAGAACCAGTAAAGAGAAAATTATTAGATTGTCTGTTGGATGCATTTCTTACCGAACTAGACACCAAGCAAGCAATTGTTTTTTTTCCAATCTTTTGTAATCCTTGAGAACAAGAACTTTTGGGGAGGGGGAGTTCTGGGAGATAGTGGAAGCTTTACCTTATCAAACTTGAGTCTAAGATTTAACTGATGCTTACTCTATAGAGCCTCTCGGCTACTGTTTAATCATGAACTCTATGTCACGATCACGACACAATCACAGGGACCACGAACATACCGTACGGATCATGAACACAGCAACCTTCTAGTCATAACAAGCCCTTCTTATAGCTGTAGAGTCACTACAAGAGCTGCTCCAATGTGTATACCCATCCCAAATCCAGTTGAGTTTGAGTGACTCGAACCACCAACTTTGAAAGGGGATTACTTTTTGCCATGGTCACAAAATTTTGTATAGTTTCTATAATTTTAGAGATCCAGTTTTCTCTCTGCCCAACAAAGTTGATATTCTTGTAAAGTCACCATCAATTCAAACATTTATTGTGGAATATGCCAGAGGCGAGCATACGTGGAGACAGGGGGGTTTGGCCTCCTAAATTTTTAAAAATCTTATATATACCTATAAAATTATTAAAATGTTCAATTTGACCCCTACTCAACTTCATAAAATTTGAAATATAACCTATATACACAGCTTTGAACTTTTTGACAAATTTCCTATGTATTTTATTTAAAAATTTTATAATGACCTATAAAGTCTTATAATGCTAAAATGAATGCACCTCTATCACTTAGTAGAGCTTCTTATGTTTTTAAAATGACACATGAAGATCTTTAAATTCTAAATTGGACCACACCTCTTTATATTTATAAGCACAATACTCCACTTTTCAATTCCATACTTTTCGCTTCTAATTTCTTGTTTGATTGAAAGTTGAAAATTTTTTAAATAACTCTTTTTATGTTTGACCCAAAATTTTAATTAATTTCAAAATATTTTAAAATCATAAAATTAACTCACTCTCTTTAATATCTTCTAAATTCAAAATTTAAACCTCTTTTATGTTTGTAATATTTTTTAGGGTTGTTTCTCTCACACTAGTATTTTTTTTTTTTCAATTTAATTGTCCTCTACTTCAATTAAACTAATTCATTTAGTTTTCTGTATTTGAATTACAATTATATTTATGCTCACTCAATGAATTTTCAATAAGATTAAATTTTCAAATTATTATTTTGTCAAAATATTATATATTCATTTTTTCTTAATTAAATCTATATATGTTATTTTCATTTATGTTCATCCTTGAAATTCAAATTAATAAGCAATACCTGGGGACATAGTACATTAAGTTATTTGATTTATTTGATTCTTAAGAATTTAATAAGATCAAGCTTGTATGTAATTATTTCAATTTATTATATTTTTATTATATTTAATTTTCTTTTTTTATAAGATGCTTTGTGTGAACATTTCATATTTTTTTGTTACCTTATTACCTTTAATCTTGACATCTGCATAAATTTTCTTGCTCCACTCCTAGAATATACAAAGGCAGCCACCAAGAAGAACACAACTTTGATAAGTGAAGGAGGGTTTGGGTTTGTTGACCGTGGCATACTAGATGATGGTCAAGAATGGCAGTGAACGTCTAGCCTACCACATTAACTCAAGGAACTTAAGAATTTGAAAATGAGCTAAACCTACTAACTATTGTACGGCATGAAAACCCGGTGCCTCTTCTTGGGTACTGTTGGGAAAATGATCAACAAGTTATTATTTATCCTTTCATGTTCAATGGCTCTCTAGAATATAGAATTAGAACCAACGGGAGAAAAGTATTAGACTATCTATTGGCTGCATTTCTTGCCAAATTAGTCACCAAGCAAGCGATTTTTCCAGTCTTCTATAATCCTTGAGAATAAGGATTTTGGAGAGGGGGAGTGTTGGGAGATAGCGGAAGCTTTACCTTATCAAACTTGAGTCCCAAATCTTATGCTTACTCTAGAGATCCTCTCACGTACTGTTCAATCACGAACCCTACGTCACGATCACACACAATCACAAAGTACAGATAATAAACACAATAACCTTCAATCATAACAAGCCCTTCTCCTAGTCGTAGAGTAACTACAAGAGATACTCTATTGTATATACTTGTTCCAAATCCCTTAGTCTATAATGGTGCCTCAAGGAGAAAGTGAGAAAGAATATTTTGTGTGAGTGGGGAGAGAACAAACATAAAAATTTTCTTTGTTGTACGTATGTTTGGAGTCAACTCTCTATTTAATTGAGAGCTACCCAAACTCTCTAGGCATCTTAGCTAATTGGATTTCTTTTTGTTAGCAAGATATTTAATTAGGTATAATAGATTACTAGGAGTAGTATAATTAATTAGGAATTTATCAAAATTCAACAAATTAATTATCTACATTTATCTACTATTGATTACTACTAGATTAATCTAATAATAAGGATTTAATTAATTACAAATAGTTAATAACCCTATATTGCATATTGCATCCATGTGGGCATACCAATATGCAACATCTCCCAATCTACACATAAGCATAAATATGTTATATACCTCTCAATCAGCATGTCCTCACTATCAAACAGGGAAATGGAACATGCAACCATGCGAGAAAGATACCAGTGAGTGGTTGTTAAATCAAGTGACCATCATATTCATAACATACCCCAAATCATTTTAATCACAATAGATTTGGTACTTTTGTTCTCTAATTTATTTAGAGCTATGCAAAATCCCTAAATGCATCGAACTCATGGTTATGACAAATAACTTATGTCCGTTAACTACCTTTGCTATGAGTTACATATCTTATGAGATACTAAATGACTTTTTCCTGATTGTTCATGTCAATCCATTAAGTTTTAGTTGCTTTCCTGGTCATAATTTGTTGGACCACATCATTCCTAATCCTTGGATAATATGCTAAAGTAGCAACATTAAAACTTAATTTCACATAGAACCAAGTCCCAAAGGATATAGAATTGGACTCTAGGTCCATACAACTCACACAATGATGATGAAGGGATCTATTCAATCACTTCTTTTATAGGTTGGCTTATAGCACATACAATATGATGTGTATATTATGGTGGAGCTTCTAGCTAGGTTTTGTCACACATTCATTTACACCATATAGAACACAGTCCAATCACTCCATAAAATGACTAACTTGAATCTCAAAGATTCAAATCTAGCTTTGTATAGGCTACTTGGAGTATTATCTCCATATATGACTAATTAAGTCTCATCCAAGCATTTAACTTAGACTGTAGTCCTTAGTGCTCCTCAAACAATAGGGAGATCACCAACAAATAGTATTGATGATGCTTTAAGTCTCATCATGCTCACTATATCTGTGCTAAGCTGATTTCCCATGTGAGAAGGACAACTAATAGCCTAGTGTCAATGTTAGATATGAGCCCAATAATTTTACTTGCAATTAAATAAAGGCATTCCAAATTTATTGCATAAGTGAAAAACAATGTATAAACATATTACATCCTCAAGAAACTTAAAGCCCTAATTTTCTTCTTAAAAGCATCTCTAGCAATGAGTTTGGTAAATGGATTAGTGATCCTATTGCTAGTGAGAATATGGTTCAATACAACAAACCCTTGTGCAAGAGGTCATGAATGAGCTAGTAGTGATTAGCAATATGCTTTGTCTTCCCATGGTATTTTGAATCTTTTACATAGACTATAGCAATCGTGTTATCACAATAGATAATTGTGGCATCATATAAATGTCTTGTGATATTCAAGCTATGCAAGAGCCTCCTCAACGATACTACCTCTTGCACTACAAAATTGCACAATAGAAGTGCAAACAACATATTATGACTCTATTCACTACTAAAAAATGCTTAATTACTGATAGATTTTTACCGAGGGATTTAATTCCCTCAGTAAAAATCAATTTTACCAATAGATTTGGTGTCGGTAAAATAAAGAAATAATTTGACAATAAAAAAATATTTACTAATGAATTTTGATCATCCGTTGGTAAATCTAACACAACATTTCACACTAATAGGCACAAGAAAGTGTGCATCAGATTTACTGACAAATTATATGTCAAAAAATTTGACATTCAAATTGGTGCAAAAGGGGAAAAATTTGAGATGTGATTACTGACGGATCTATCCATCAATAATCCTGTCATATAGCAAAAAATTGTAATTTTCCTCATTTTGACTAGTTAAAAAGTTGTATCCATCAGTAATAAAATTTTCCCTTTTGAACATTTAAAGTATTGTAAATGCATTATTAATGACAAATCCAATGGATCCATCAGTAACATGCAGTCACATCAAAGTGACCGAATGATAGGGCTTTACTTTTAAGTCAATATTATTGACGGATACATTGGATCTTTTGATAATTTCCTTTTAACTTGCTTTTTCACCCTTGCGCAATGAATTTGAAAATTTTAAATTTTTTTAATGTTACCAATGGATTAAAAATTTTTGAAAGTGGCATTATTTTATTTAAGTTACTGATGGATTGACATCTGTCGGTAATAGTTTATTTAAATAGTCATGGGATTAGCATCTGCACCCTTCACTTCACTTGTTTCACCCATTCTATTTTCCTCTCTTCTTCTCTAATAGTTTTCTCAAATTCAACCTATTTTTGGATCATATTAGGCAAAATATTAATGGTTTTGGGCCTCCTTCAACCTTTTTCAAGTAGTTTCATAAATCTCTTTTAGTGTATTTGTGGTTTAATTTTTTTTTCTTTTGTAGTTGTGTCTTATTTTCTTCTGCTTCTAATATTTCTTTCTTCTTTTGATTTTAAGGCATTGTGAAAGCTATTTGAATGGCTACGTACTCTCTTGCTTTAGTTTTCAACTTCCTTCAAGGTCTATATCATTGTGAGAACTATTTCTCTTTTGCTTCTAAGATTGTGCATTAATCCTTCTAATATTTGATTTTTCTCAAATGGTTTAAGCTTTGGTACGCATTATTTGATCAAATCTCTACTATCTTTTATGCTATCTTGCAATCTTCTTCAAGGTTAGTATTATTTATTATCACACTTTATCTTAAAGTTATTGTATATGGTGATAGAATAGAGGATTTTATATGTTGATTATTGTGTCTGAATCTTAACTTCTTGTACATTTAATTTTATGAAATTTACTTAATATATGAATATTAATTTAAGTTGTGGTTGCACTTTATGATTTTACTAGTGTAATAAATTTTTTTAAAAAAATACTTTTACTGAGGGATTTATCTCTCGATAAAAATTCAAATTTGAATTTTACCTACCTCCATAAAATAATTTTTTTTTTACAAAAATGTTGTTCATTATTGAGGTTATTTTTAATTTTTACTAAGGACAATCCCTCAGTAAAAATTTCCAAGGCTGCTTATACTAGGATTAAATCCCTTGGTAAAATATGTTACTAATGGATTTGCTATTTTTATCAACAAAAAAATCTGTCAATAATGGGCAATTTTCTAGTAGTGATTGTAGACAAAGAGACTCACTGTTACTTCTTGCTACATGATGAAATGGCTCATCCTCCAAGGATGAATGCATAATTTGAAGTGGACTTTTGCTCATCTTTGTTTGTTGAACCATTGGCATCATTCTATCCGACTAACCTAAGGATCCCTCCCTGATAGCATAGAGCCATATTGGTGGTTCCTCTTAGATATCTAGGTATCTTCTTAATTGCAATCCAATGTGTAAGTCCAAGATCACTTTGGCATTTACTCATCATCCCAACTACCAAACATATGTTAGGTTGACTACATAACATAATACCCATTGTCACGACATCATAATGCAGTAGCAACAATCTAAGAAAAAGAACTTGTTTGAAAGTGGATTAGTTTAGTAAAAGAAAAGGAGTCACTACTGATATAGATTCAAAAGGTGAGATCGGACAATAAAGAAAAAGATTTGCAGAATTAGGGATTAAGTTTAGGGGTTGGTTATGTGTGAAAAATGTATTAGCACCCTTACAATGCTCTTTTAATACCAAATTGATCTTTTGACACTTTTTTAACCTTGACTATGCATTTGTTACATTGTCTTTTATGTTAGTATCTTTTGTTTTAGTATTTTTAGATGTGCCAACCATTGGCTTTGCATGAAATCAAGAATGATCTGTGATTTATGCAACTACTAAGTAGTGTTTTGCACCATTATTAAAAAGAGGTCTTCTACCTTCAATAATGATAAGGTATGAAGATAAGGAAAACATAGCTTGACTTGGCAAACAAAATTGAATTGAGTTTAAAAGGACCCAGCTTGACTAGGTTAGGCTCAACTAGATTGAATTTAAAAAGGGCCTAGCTTGACAAGAACTTGTTCAACTGGATTGAGTTTAAAATGGACCTAACTTAATTAAGGTAGGCTTAATTGGAATGAGTTTAAAAAGGATTTATCTTAACTAGGCTTTGCTCAACCAAATTGAATTTAAAGAGGACCTTACTTCACTAAAATACACTTAACTCGATTGAGTTTGGAAAGGACCTAGCTTAACTAGGGTTTTCTCAATTGGATTGAGTTTAAAAAGGGCCTAGCTTGACTAGGGTCTTTTTAATGGAATTTTAATTTTTTGAGGATTTTTGGAGGATTAATTAATGGTAAAATGAATCCTCTCAATCCATTGTCCAAACTAATACCATTATCTTCGTGATAATTCTCTTGAAAAAGTATATTTGTAATTTTGGAAAATTTGAATTTTCAAAAAGGATGAGAAAGGAAACTCCAAAAACTTAATTAACCTCTTTTAAGCTTTGATTTTATTTTTTAAATCTTTTTTGGAGTCCTTTTAAATCCACGAACTAAAAACTAGCTTAAACAAGCATAAAAGCATGGCACCTTTAATAAAGATAGGCAAAAATAAAAATGATGCTTGAAATAAGAACGAGATAAATTTCTACTATTAGTACTACTATTTCATTAAATCTCAACTTAAGATTGCAAATTAAGCCCAAGGCTTCAAGTAAGATTAGGTTAAATCCATACAATAGCTAACCCAAAATTAGACTTAATTTTTGTTAAGTCAAATATTAGGCAAACCCCCATTGTGGGCTCAAGCGAAAGTGTGGACCTTACCTAGTCTAAGCTATTCAACCAAAGGGCCTCCCTTGTATTTTGATTATATATCCTTTTCTAAAACAAAGAAATCGTTTTCAAATTTCTTTTTCCTTTTTTTTCAAAGCAACACTAGACCCATACAAAGGCCTCAACCTAAATATGGTGCACTTCATCAAATAAGCCTCTACCCCCTTATTTTTGTTAAGAGAACTTATTATTTCCTTTTTTTTTTAAAAAAAAAAACTCTTTTTCTTTAAAATTAAACCTAGGTTTAGATCTAGGTTTGACTTTATTTAGGCTTAAATCTAAGCCTAATGATTTGTTTCAACTCTCTATTTTTTTAAATACTCTTTTTTAAAAAATAATAGACACAAAAAAAAATAAAAAAGAGACCATTGTCTTCTTTGAAGATGATGATCTTGGTCTTTTTAGAAGACAATAACTGAGGGGACTTTATTTCTTGCTTCCTTGGCAAGGGGCAACTCGCTAGTAAAGTCCCATTCTGCTTGTGTCAGTATTACCTAGAGAGAGAGAAACTTGACGCTCTCTTTAAAAAGCATAGATCCTCCTCTCACAAAAAAAAAAATCTCTAAGTTTCAACAAAGGTCTTCTCTATTACAACAAACCATTACCCAAGTCAAATCTTATCTTCTTTTAGTAAACTAGAAATTTTAGCAAGAGTTGAAATGTTCCTCACAAAATTTGGAAGCCCCACACTCCCAACAAACAAAACAGAGTTCCAAAATTCACATAAGACATCCAACACAAAAAGAAACCAAAGCATCAAAGGTTACAAATCATAACAAACTAGTCTAACATAATACAACAAGCAATACAAAGATAATATTCAAAGCAAGATCAATGAACATAGGTATTAAATCAAAATGCAAAAGGGAGAGGAAGAAAAATAAACTTGGTAAATAACTCTGTAATCATTCTGATGGTAAAAGAAGTCAAACACAGAGCATAAACAAAGGTTTCTAACTATCTAGCAATGTAATATTGCAGAATCAAGAGAGAACACCTACCTTTGTTGTAAATTACACCTAAATAAGAGTTTAAACAATCCAAACCAAGAGGAATACACAAAATCAAAAATAGAGAAAAAAAGCCCCAATTTTCCTATTTTAAAAGATCATGCAACTTAATTACACAAACTCGATTTGGAGTTAATGCTAGAAATGGAATGAAACTCAAAGCCCAGGTTAGCGATGGAGCTTATGTGTGAGTGAGATATTCCATGTGTGAGAGTTTAGGGTTGCCCTATAGAGGTAAGGGTTTATAATCCTTTTAAGAAAAGGACTAACCCTAGATCTATTAGATTTTACTTCATTGGAATCTAGACCATGGAAAAGGATACATGTTCTATTGTTTTGATATAGGTAGTAGAATTATGGAGTCTTTGATAGCAAAATTCCTTGACTTTGACATAGCTAATGAGCAAGCTGAGAGTTTCATGATTATGTTAATTAGACTAGAACTGTTGTTTTTCTTTTACCAATTACTAAATTTTTTGCATCTACACTTGAGCATGTTGTTCTTATTGTTCATCAAGAGAACATTGATCCTACACCCATTATTGAGCCTAATTTTACACCCATTATTGAGCCTAATTTCCTTTAGAAAATCCTCAACTTATTGTGTCTATTGCACAAGTTCTAGTGAGAAGGTCTCATAGGCATAGAAAACCTATAATCCTAGATTATTATCACACCAATTTCTTATGTGATTGTGATTATGACATAGGGGAGATTGTTGATCCTAAGACTTATGGTGAGACTGTGATAGGTTCTAAAACAAATATGTGGATAAAAGCCATGAAAGGATAGATGCAATCTATGACCAATAATGGTGTATGGGAATTTGTAGATCCTTTTGAAAATTGTAGTCCTAATGGTTGTACATGGGTACCTAAGACTAAGATAGATTCTAAAGGGAGGATTGAGTATTTGAAGGGTTTTACCAAAAAGGAAGTAATAGTAAAGAGACATTCTCTTCTGTGTTTACTAAAGATTCTTTCTATAGACTTGGTTCCTTAGTTTGATTTAGAGCTTCATCAAATGAATGTAAAAACAATTTTCTTAAATAGTAATCTTAATGAGGAAGTCTATATGCAACAGCTTGAAGGTTTTCAAAAAAGTGTGAGAGAGCATTTAGTATGCAAGAAGAATAGGTTCACTTATAGCCTAAAACAAGCTTCCTTCCAATGGTACTTAAAATTTGATGAGGTTGTCTCTTCTCTAGGCTTCATAGAGAATAAGGTTAATTAGTGTATGTTCCTTAGGGTTAATGGGAGTAAATTTATTATCCTAGTTCTTCATATGGTTGATATTTGGCTAGCAATAATGACATAGGGCTATTGTTTGATACAAAACATATGTTGTCTAAAAATCTATCATGGAGAGGCATTATTTGTTTTGGGTATTTAGATCAATCAAGATAGAGCTCCAAATTTGTTGTGGTTATCCCAAAAGACCTGCATTGAGAGAGTTCTTGAAAGATTTAGTATGCAGAATTGCAAGCCTAGGAATGTTCCTATTACTAAAAGTGACAAGTTTAGTAAACATCAGTGTCCCAAGAATGGGATTAAGAAAGAATCCATGAAAAATAATCCTTATGCAAGTACTGTAGGGAGTTTATTGTATTTTTAAGTCTGCACTAGACCTAACTTCGCTTTTCCTACTAATGTACTTGGAGGTGTATTTCTAATCATGGGAGAGATCATTGAGTTGTAGTCAAGAAGGTGATGAGATATCTACAATAGAAAAAATCCGTCATGCTTGTGTGGAGAACGGTTGATAATTTGGAAATTATTTGGTACAAGAAATCTGTGTTTGGTATGTTCCTAGATGATTTAAAATCCACTTTAAGTAGTATTTCATGTTGGCTAAAGGAGCCATTTCATGGAAGAGTGTGAAGTAGACAATGAGAACCTATTCTTTTGTGATGGTTGAGTTCGTAGCATGTTATGGTGCTATTACTCAGGCCATTTAGCTGAAAATTTTTATTTTAGGACTTCAAATTGTTGATTTTGTTGCTAGTCCATTGAAGATTTATTGTAACAATTGTACAACTATGCATTTTGTGAAAGACAATAAAACTTCAAGTGGTACTAAGCATTTAGAACTAAAGTACCTAATTGTAAAGGATTACATAAAGAATGAGGACATAGTTGTGGACCATATTAGTATAGATTAATGGCAACTAATTCATTAACCAAGGGTCTTAGAGCCATAGTTTTCAAAGAGCATGTTAAGAATTTGGGTGTCTTAAGTTCTTTTGATATACTTGGTTAGTGGGATTGTTATGTACTATCACAATGTCAAGTGTGCTAACACCTAACATATGAGAAAAAGGGGTTGGGAGTTGCCATTGATCTTTTTTTTGGTTGATGTGATCGACAATAGGAAAGGATATGAGAAAGCTAGCATACTAGAATTTTATGCTTGGGATTGGTATGCTTAGGGAAGTTTTTAGCACTCCTAAAGCAGCCATTGGTACCTAGGCTAGATTTTAGTTTAGGGGGATTGCTTTGACTAGGGTAGGCTAATCCTAAGGACTTGATCCTTAGGTGAGGGTGAACTCCATAGAAAGTTAACTAATTCTAAGGTTCTTAAAATCCTAATTAACTATTTCTTTTTAAATACTAAGTTCAATTATGAGGGGAATTAAAACTTAGTTTACATCATTGAGATGTTTACTAAGATTTAATCGTGAAGAATTCACTAAGGCCACTAATTTTTTTAAATTAATTTTAAGGGGGAATTTAATTTAATTAGGACTTTAACACTCCCTAATTAATTGATGGAGTGGCAGCTAGGGTTGTCAATTTTTGAACCTAATTACCACATTTACATGCATTGAGGGGTAAAAATGTAACCATATAGAGAGGTACTAGTAGCTAGAAAGCATACCTAGTGTCTTGACATCTCCATTATTTATATGGAAAGCTGTTAACATATAATCATTGGAAGTGAGAAAGCTTACCTAGTGTCTTAGCATCTCCATAGTTGATATGGAAAGCTATAAACACACAATTGCTTAGCATGCATAAAGAGGAGAGTTTAATAATCAATCCTAAGGTTGAATTGGTATTGACTAGACTACCCTTATACCTTTGAGATGTGATTTTGAAAGTCTAAGGTTCAATTACAAATGTATTTGATCTTAGTTTATATTCTTAATATATTAACTAAATAAATTATGAGAATTTTATTTTTAGTTTATAACCTTGAGGTATTCACTAAGCAAACATGTCTTAATAATTAAAGCTTTGATTCTAAGAATTAAAGCCTCACTTAAAATTGTGCCTACCCTAAGAGGAAAAATTGGCTATATCTCTAAAATGTATCTTAATTCCTACTTAGATAGACTATATGTTTAAGTAGGGAAAATTGACTTTTTATTTAGAAAGTCCCATATTTCCCTTAGTTTGACTATTGATTTTTATTGGGAAATCTTACCTTGAGGTCCTAATTTAAAATGCTTAACTTGATTAATGGCTGTATTAGGAAATTTATTTGAAAAATTTTATTTTTGATCCTAGTTCACTTTTGAACTGGACTAAGATTTTTAAATTGAAAATTTTAGCCCAAGGAAAATATCCTAATTAATTATTTGGCTTGCACAAAATTGATTAAGGAATTAAAATAGAGTATCCTAATTAATTTTTTTAGCTTGACCAGTACTAATCTGAATTCATCAAAATCTTAACTTGATTTAGACTATCTAACTTAAGTTCAAAATGAAAGGTTTTTAGATTTATCACAAAATTTCCTAATTTTATCTATTCTAGCTTAACTAGAGACAAAATTGGGATTTTTCAGAAAAATTTGAAAAAGGGGGCACATGATCCAAAAGATTTCAAACATTATTTGGTTGACCAAAATCCAAGCTTTTAATTTTTAAAATATCTCAATTTAATCATCTAACTTGATTAGGTTAAAATTTGAGATTTTTGCAAAATTACTTTAATCTCCCTTATTTTATGCAACTCACTTGACTAGTGACAAAATTAGAGCTTTTGTACAAAATTAGACAAGGGCACATGGCTCAAAAGTTATTTTGATGTCCTAATTTTAATTATCTAATTAAAATTAAATTGATTAGAACATCCTATTTCCATGTAACTAGTGACAAAATTAGAATTAAAAGAAAAAAGATTTGAGAGGGGCACATGGCTAGCTTGATTATTGTTGTTTGCCCACCCAAAGTTAGGGGGATTCCTCCACCCTAGATTGTAAGATTTAGAATATAGGTTATTTTGTTGTTTGTTCAAATTGGAAACAAAACTCACACTCTCTTAAGTCAAAAGATATTTCTCATTAGAGAATTTTTTTTTTTTTTGTTTCAGACAACTCACAAGACATGACTTAGATAACATTTACACCCACTAGGACAAACTATTTTCTCAAAGCTAACATCTTAGCTATAAGAGTTAAAATAGTATTTAATTCATACACTCATACCACCTCCTACATAAGTTCATCTCATTATTCCATTGGTAGTCGTTTGATGCTATATCCTCTAATAGGTTATACACATCATCAATGGTTTTGCTCATCAATGCTTCCCCCTATTGTAGCATCTATGGTTGTTTTAGTGCTACAACACAACCGATTGTAGAATTTTGGACTTGAAGTCATTTGGGTAGCCCATGATACGGAGACTTCCTAAGCAACCCTTTGTACCTCTCCCATGCCTTGAACAATGTTTCATGATCAAAGTGTGTGAAAGAGGTAATGTCACTTCTCAATTTTGTTATTTTGGTCGGTGGAAAGATTTTGGCTAAGAACAATTGTGCTAAGTCTTCCCAAGTGGTGATGCACCTTGAAGGCAATAAGTGTAGCCAATTTTTTGCTTTATCCCTAAGTGTGAAAGGGAATAGTCTCAATCTTATAGCATCCTCACTAACCCCATTGTATTTAGAAGTGTCACAAATTTCAATGAAAGTAGACAACTAAAGGTTAGAATCATTGCTAGGAACCCTCCCAAATTGCACACAAGTTTAAATCAATTGGATGATAAGGCTTCAAAATTATTTGCTTGTATGGTGGGATTCCTAATGATAGATTGAACATTATCAACTATACGTTTAATATAATCTTTGAGGCTCCTAGGTCCCGTAAGTTCTCTTCTTTTCGCAATTTGTTCAAAATTGGTTCAATCTCAAGTTCTTCTTTAAAAATAGGTTGTTGCCCCCACAAGTGTCCTAATTCTACAAAGGTTTAGTTAATTTTGAAGGGATTCAACTCAAAACCCATGTAAAATGTAAACACGTAAAAATAAGGCAATTAAAACAGCAAAACAACAAATAAGTTCAAAATAATGCAACTGCGTAAGTCATCTAACCTAAGGGCAAGTGTGACAACACAACAAAATAAAATCTAGCAGGAAATAAAAGTTCTAAGCTAAAAACCACAGTTATTTAAGAAAAGGAAAAGAAAGGAGAAGGGAAATATAGAAGTGGAAAAAGTCTGCTTATATAAACTTAAATTTAATAAAAAGCTAAAAGAAAAGAAGGCTTTTTTTTTTCTTAAGTATTTTCTCTCAATTTCTAGTAGGAGGTCACACTTGCTCTACTAACCACCACAAGTACCAACACAACCTAAAAGGGATAAAAGCAAAAATTAGCAAGGTAGATTGAAAACAAGTGCAAAGAAAACTAGAAATAAATACAGAAAATGTGTTTGGATTTTTTTTGCTAATAAGAACAAAAGCAAAAGCAAACAGAATTAACCAAATATAAAAAGAAGAATAGCAACCTTATAGGAACATAAAATAGAACCAAAATAAAAAAATTAATTAAGAAAAACTCAAATTAAAGTAAAGGCAATTGGTATTAATACTAAATCAAGTATAATAATTACCCAGTAGCACGCCAAAAACTTGATGACAAATTTCGAACACTAATCCTAACATACAAGTATATATGGTTTAGATGTTATGGATCAGAATTCTAAGCTGTTGAAACAATAAGGAATTGCTAATAACCTAAGTACTAAAATTGTATTGTCATACACTTTATTTGAGAAGTTAGTTTAAAATAAGAAATTAACTACAAAACAATGGAAAGTTAATTAAGATGTAAAATTAGCCAACAATGCTGATAGTCACACACACAAATGTTGTTATGAATTTCAAGAACCTAATGGTTTGTAGCTATGTGTCTTGGCTTTCTTTTGACTTAAGAATCACCTAAATTGAAGATCTAGAGAGGAATTTATGGCCAAAATATTAACTGCTACTCATTCAATGCAAGATTCTTTCCTTACTTGAAGGGTTTCCTACTTAAGGCAAGTATCTTTGACTAATTAAGCATATCTTTGACTAATCATGACCTTCCTTTTCTTACACTTCAATTCTTTCCTATTTTTAATTTAACTTGCTATCCATGTGGGATTAGCACTACTTGTCATCTTCTCATTAAAACTGCATCATAACTGTCTAATGTATAGCTACCTCATCTTCAAATATGCTTAATTGTTTGTAACTTATTCCCTAAGAAACATCTTTCTTGCACCCCAAGAAACCTTTGACTTGAACTCTAAGAAATAATTTTTCTTTTCTTTTGTAAAATTTTTACACAATCTCATTTTACTTGGCCTCCAAGAAACCAATTGCTTGCATCATTCTTTTCACTAGTTTTTTGCATATTGCGCTCTTGCTTGCTCTCTAAGAAATGCCTTTCTTGTGTCCCAAGTAATCTCTAATGTTAGATAAATAAACCTCCAAAAATTCATGTTTTTGCCTAAAATCACAAAAAAGAATAGCTTAACGCAAATTTGATCAAATGGAACTTTAAAATAACATAAATCAAACAATAAACCAATAAAGACTAAGTAAAAGGGTATGAAATAATGCAAGAAATTGAGCTTAACAAAAACATAGTCTATTGTGTTGGTGACTGATTAAGATGTTGAAGGTAGGTTAGCATTAATCTAGTGTTCTAATGTCCATATAAGTTATTGAATTGTTATTATTTATCTTACATTAATTCCATCCATGCCATTATTTATCAATCCGATTCAAGAAGGGCACATTACAAGAGTATGGTAACTTATCTTCAAATATTTTGCACGTACATGGGAAGATAACTATCACTTTTGTTTTTGGGAGAAGCTAATCTTTGAGTAACCATTCTTGCTAAGAATGATAGCAAGAATGTCCTCATGACCTAAGTCTTTTTCTTCTTGTTGAGTGGTGTTAGTTTATGTAGAGCTTAGTCTTTCTTGTAATTTTCATTGATTTCAAAAAAGAAAAGGTTACGACCAAATACAATCACATTAAACGATGTTATCCGAGTTTAAATTCTCTTTACTTATAAAAAAACTTAATTCTCCTCTGAGTACCCATAAAAAAGACTTGAAGAAAAATAAGAGTCTAATTGCTTTGTTCATTTCTTGTTTTATTGAAAATATGTTTGTTAGTAAAAATGTGAAAACACCTTTTTGTAAATTTTTTAAAAATAAGTCAAAATTAATTTGAATATGGTTCAAATACATTCCTAGTTTTTTTATATAAAATTTTGAAAATAAAAACTATATAATAAAAATGGTGTATGACGGAGCCAAAAACCTTTATTACCCCAAATTTTCATTACTACTAAATTTTAAATCTTAAATCTTAAATTTTAAACTCTAAATCTTAAACCCTAAATTTTAATCTCAAAATCTTAAATATTAAATTTTAAATCTTAAAATTCTAAACCTTTACCCTTAAATTTTATATCTTAAATCATAAATTTTTAAATTTTAAATCATAAACCTTAAAATGCTTTAACTCTAAATATTAAACCTCAATTTTAAATGTTAAATCTTAAATTTTAAAATTTTAAATCTTAAATTTTAATTAAATATATTTTTTTATTTTTATTTTTTAAAATAAATTTTAATTAATATTAACTAAATTATTTTTATAATATAAAAATTTAAAAAAATTATTTTTAATAAAATTAAATTTAAATAAAAACCAAAAATATTTTGGTAATCCATACCCCGCCTAATGAGTGCGGGAGGTCGTTTATCCTCAAGTAAAAAAGTAGTTAGCCATCGTCCGTGTGCGTACAGACGAGTTGACATGCCATTTTACACGGAAAAAATAAAAAATTAACAGAAAATGTACAATGTACTTGTGTACACAAAGTGACCGTCAACGACATAATAGAAGTCCAAAACGAATAAAATAAAAGAAAATGTTCGTTTCTCATTCCACCAAATTTCTTGTCTGAATAAACAAAACGTTCAAATTCACGGCACCCGAGGTAGTGGACAGATTCTTTATGCTACAGCTATTAGTACTGCCGCACTCTCTCTCACCTTAAAGTGAACTAAAGTGGGTTGGGTTCTTCGGTTACCGAGAAGTTCTCCACTTTATACCCTGATTCAACTTCAGGGTCTAGAAACAAGATACAAGAGGCCCCTGGGTTGAGGGTTTCCTTCACTCTACAACAAGACACACTGTGTAATTAGTTGTAGGGAAAAATCTCGTGCTTGAAAAATGAAGCATGTGGGTTGCTGAATTGTTCTCAGTTATTTGTTCACACGTTTGGGGCTTTGGACTTCTTGGGTCTTCGAATTTGTGTAACTGAATCCAAATGGGGAACATTTACCGGGCATATTTTTTAGTATTGTTTTGCTTGGCTATGCTTCTACCTTCGTTATGCCAGGATGATTCAGATGGTCCAACTACAGCTGTGTACATTGTTACTTTGTCACAAGCTCCTACTTCTCATTACTTAGGTGAGTTAAGAAGAGTGAATAGTGGTTTCAACCATGGTGCTTCTCAGAGAACCAGACTTAACGAACCAAGGTACCCCATCTTCCCGCAATCTTGGTTTGAAGAGTGGGTGCTGATTGTCGTCTCGAGTTACCCGCTTGGAAGTTTTGCATTACGTCATTCTTTTCTTGTTATCCATTGGGTACTTTATGGAGGCATGTTGATTCTTAATTTCTTTGCTTTAATCTCCGATTCTGTCATTCTTTAAGTGTATTACGCTCTCACAAATCATCAATGTTTAGTTACCCACTTGGAAGTATTGCGTCACTTATTGTTTCTGTTAAAGATGTTGTAGTTAGTTGGTTGTTCCCGATGGGCCCTTACTGGTCAATGAAGCTTCTTGTGGAAGTTATACACAAATTATTTTATCTATAGTCCATCGATAATTTGTTTGAAACAGATCATTGTATATGTTACTGTTGTTCTCGATTCTCTCTATTTGTTATCATCCCTATCGTTTTTACTAGTTTCTAGTATTTTGAGCTCATTTGAGAAAACGAGTGCAATAGTTTGACCGTTGTGCTCTTAATTTTTCTTTTTAGATTTAAAAATTATACGAGGTCAGATAAAAGTTATGGTTCTTACATTGCCCGAGTTCATGATTCATTGCTGAAGAAAGTGCTAAAAGGAGAGACATATCTGAAGCTCTATAGCTACCATTACTTGCTTAATGGATTTGCTGTACTGGTTACTCAACAGCAGGTATGATATCAGTTGATTCTGAACATCATAATTATGTCCTCTTTTTTGTAAAGAAGTATATTACAGGTTTCATATATGTTTACTTTATTGTTTCCATCTGTGCTTGGGGTTGCTGTATACCCGCATTCCATATTTGATCACTGATGCTTTTATTTCCATTTGATAAGTTGCGAATAATATATTATTGCTATTAATATTTAAAATTGCTGTATTATGAAGGCAGACAAACTATCGAGGAGAAGAGAAGTGTCCAATGTGATTTTGGACTTTTCTGTAAGAACTGCGACTACCTATACTCCACAATTCTTGGGTCTGCCACAGGGTGCATGGTTTCAGGAAGGTGGTTTTGAAACTGCTGGAGAAGGAATTGTTATTGGGTTTATTGACACTGGCATTGATCCAACACACCCAAGTTTTGGCAATGATAAATCTGAACATCCATACCCTGTTCCTGGTCATTTTTCTGGCATCTGTGAAGTTACTCGGGATTTTCCTTCTGGTTCTTGCAATAGAAAGCTCGTTGGGGCTCGTCACTTTGCAGCCTCTGCTATAACCAGAGGAATATTTAATTCAACACAGGACTATGCTTCTCCCTTTGATGGTGATGGCCATGGCACGTGAGTTTTTGGGCATTTCCCAATGGTTCTTATGTTTAATTATAGTTGACCATGATTTGCATCCTGGCCTGATCTCTCACATTTCTCCTATTAATTATATACATAATGGGAAAATGCCTGTTTTGAAACCATTCACTTTGATGTGGCCAGTCCATGAAGGCCTAGTCTAGATAATTGCTCTGACTTATTTTTTTTTTTTTGAAATACATTCTGTTGATCTGTTTAGGTGTAACTTGGTTATATCTTTGTTGGAGTTAGAAAACCTTTATTGAATCTTTACCTAATAACTTAAACTTTTGAAATAGTTGATTTTTAACATAATATCAAAGTTTGGTTCCGATCCAAAAAAGGCTTTCATGTGAGGGGTGTGTTAAAAATATAAAATAAGGGCCATTTCCAAACCTCCACCTAAAAGTTTAAGTGTTAAGCTTTTAGGTGGAGGTTTGGAAATAGTTTTTATTTTATATCTCTAAAAATTTTGATGTTCTCCCTATCTACTTGAATATGATGATAAATTATTTCTAGCTTTTATACAGCAGAATATAGAACATACTTATGGATTCCCCCTCCTCGTTTCATTCTTGTTATTTACTTATTTAGGAATAAAAAATTCGTTATTGAGTACTAGATGATTTGTATTCAGGTGCTTGGAAATGATGTTGTACATTCATGCCAGAACATTAATAGATTTCTTTTGACAACAAAATAATTGATTATTTGAAATAAATATTCTACAAAACTAAGAAAAATTGATTTTTACTTCTCTTTTCACTATATATTCATTCTGATGTGTCTACTATACACAGGCACACAGCATCAGTTGCTGTGGGAAACCATGGAATTCCTGTGGTTGTTGCTGGTCATCAATTTGGTAATGCTAGTGGGATGGCTCCCCGTTCTCAGTAATTATCTTGAACTAATTACCATGACTACCTTTTTGTGTAATTGCAAAGCATTGTTGTTATACTTGTTATTGTAGTAATCTGTTGGATACATGTTTGTAACTCATACATGTTATTAACTTGTGCCTCATTCTGCATCATCCCTTGTTTACATTGATTTTGAACTTACCTTGACAATATAGAGTGCTTGCTGCTGAAGTGCCTTTATTATGGGACAGAGCATTTGGAATTTCTAGACTGTCTTTATTATTTTGTCTCACAGATGTAATTACAATTAATTTCTTACAAGATCAAATGATGCTTTGTCATAATTCCTTTTCACCCAAACAATGTTATAGATGGGGCAGAGTGAAATTCAGATGTAATTCTGGTTAAAATGATCTTAGTTTTCTCATACAATCCCATGATGGCTTGTGCAACCTTAGCTAGTCTTTATTCTTGAGATTCCTTTCTTACCTCTTGATACTGTCTCCAATTAGAGTTGAATTTCCATTGTTTTGCTTCAAGGCATTGACTGCTTTATGATAGGCTTTAACTTCATGACTTTCTTTGCTTCTGTGTTATCAGGATCATCATCCATTATCTTGTGTCCAATGAGAGGTGCATTCTTTGCAATAGGATATGTATGGTCTACACTGAATTATATGTTATCCTTCTGGTTGGTTCATAGGGACCTTCCTAAGTCAAGTTATGCCTAAAGAGAGAAAAAGAGCAGTTCAGGGGAGGAGGAAGAGAAACTGGTTTGTTAATTCTATAAGTGGAATGTTTGAGCAAGAGTGATATTTGTAGAGAGTTGGGATGGTGTGTGTATGGTCTCGTGGAAAGATTAAGCAGCCCTCCTCTTCACTTATATGGGCCAACTTGGGTCCGAGCCACAATGGATAGGATATTTCTGAAATATTTCCCCCTTTCTTTTATGATTTCCTAAATGTTAGATAATATGTGTCTAAAGTGGATTGCTCTTTCATTGGAGTAAAGGAACCTCCATACTTAAAGTATGAAAGGACGAAACCTGCAATAGCTGCAGATATTCAGGCAAAATGTGTTGTGGCCCGCTAAACCTTGTCCTCCTTTGCATCCTGAAAGCAAATAATATGAATGTCAAATATCATACAATGATGTCGTCTAGTACTTACATCCTTTTATCATTTTGATAAAATTCATGAGAGAACGCCTAATTCATGAGAGAACACCTTGTAAGCAGGATAGATACTTAATATTCTTTTCTTGGTTTCTCTGCAACATGAGGTGCTTTCGTCTGTTAAGGATGTGTTCTAATATATCCTAATGACAGTTGAGGCTTTGTTTATATCTGTATGATCACAGCCTAGGAAGCGCGGACACTTCATATAGGCTGTTGTTCTGGTGTCAGATACATGGCCAACACTGATACTCCATGACACTTTGGGATACTTCTGACTTTTTATTATCTTCCATTTTGAAAAATTAAATCACAATAAAGGGATGTTTTTCTTCTGTTTTTTTAATATTTTGAAGATTTCCCACGAGAGTCTCTTTGCATATAGCAATTGAGTGGAACTTTAGAACTTGTATAATGGCATCTCTCTTAATTAGAAGTTCCTAAACAACATTCAAATGGTTTTAATAGTAAATACAATTATATGGGTTAATGAGGAGAGATTGAATTCATGTGATTCAGTTCATTCATATTCTATTGGGAGCAAAAGAAGGCTCTTTACAATGTTTTCTTTACACATGCATATACATTATATATACAAATATATATATATATATATATATATGCCATGTTGGTATACCTTGTTTTTAATATTTCACCATTTCGTCATATTTGTATCGTGTTGTATTAATATCGTATCTCATGTGGAAGCTCACAAGCCTTCTTTGAAGTATAAACCTAAGAGTCACATTTTGCTTGTCTATGCATGCTCTGGTGGAGAAATTAGTATTCTTCTCTAATATGTAATAGCATTAGAAATTTGTTACTTAGAAGTGGTCTAAAATTCAGTCACTTGATTAATTAATTCATGTAAGGTTCCATTTTGTTCTAGAACCTTGAAGGTCTAAAGAAAAGATTTTTCCTTGAATTTTTTCAGAAGAGAGATCAAGTATTCTTTTTCTTCTAAAACTCAATTGGTTTTCTGTCAGAAAATTGGAAGAGTTTTCTTTTTGTTATAGGGCCAAAATTCAATCAATTATTTTTTTTCCCTCTAAAATCTTAATGATTGCTGCCAGAAAATTGTAAGCATTTTCCTTCAATTTTAGAGCCAGAACTCTGAACCATTTAGATATTGACCAAGAAGGTGAACTCCTCCCTTATATATAATCTTTTTATTCTACTTTTATCTCTCCTACAACCCATACTTCCACCTACTTTTGCTAGGTTGTATCATACATTTTGGCTTGTTTCTTCTAAACTTTGGTTCTGTGGTTCCTATCTTGTTCTGTGCAATGCAGTATAATTCATCTCCGTAAGTTTTAACTTTGCATAACTTACTGTTCTGAAGGCCACATGCAAGTTGACTGCCATTATGTAAATGAGCTGGAACATTGAAAAGATTACTAATAGTTGTAATTTTCTTCAGATAACTTGTTAATATGACAGGAACAAACATTAAATTTTTTGAATAAGTTATTTGATTTCTGAAAATTAAATAGGTTAATAAAAAGTTACAAAAAAGGCAGATCTGTTTTCATTTGGATTTCTAATTGTTTCTGAGCATCATATTTTTTCTGTTTATATTATTTTTCTTTCTTTTTTGAAATATTTATGCCTGTGTTGCATTTCAATCTTTTCCAGCATTGCTGTTTACAAGGCATTGTATAAGAGGTTTGGAGGCTTTGCCGCTGATGTTGTTGCTGCTATTGACCAGGTACATGTATTGGCTAAAGAAATAAATGATACATTGTTTAACAAATCATTTATGTCAATAACATTTGATAATTTTATTGTAGATCGTTAAGTCATCAATTTTTTTTCTTATATTTAGTTGCCTTTGACTTTTGCCTTCGTGCCTCTAGCCTGTGTAATAATTAGGAAGATAGGGTGATTGCCTCCTTAAGCAGCGAAGATTATTTGAGTGTTTCAAAATTCATAATCAAACCTTGGGCTAACCCAGCTTCATCTGCCTTTCCTATTATTTTTGCATGGTTATACTTTTGATTTTCATTGAGGGACTGAATAGTCTTTAATTAAAGTACTTACTGAAAATACTGTACATGATACTTTCCGTGTTTGTTGCCATCAAAATGCTGAGTTGTTTTTAGGAAAGAAATTGCATCCAACATTTCTAGTAAGGTTTATAGCATTGTAATTAATTGTTTACAGGCAGCTCAGGATGGGGTCGACATAATAAGCTTATCAATTACTCCAAATAGGCGCCCTCCTGGCATTGCAACTTTCTTCAACCCAATAGACATGGCATTGCTGTCAGCCATAAAGGCTGGTATATTTGTTGTGCAAGCTGCGGGAAATACTGGACCTTCACCAATGAGCATGTCTTCCTTCAGTCCATGGATCTTTACTGTTGGTGCCACTTCTCATGACCGGATGTACAGCAACTCAATAGTTCTTGGAAACAATGTGACCATTCCTGGAGTTGGACTTGCACGTGAGTTTCTGTTGTTTAAATTCTGGTTAGCTTTGCATGACATGATAAGACTAAATGAGGCTGCAGCATTGATTTTCCTGACGATATTCAGTGTAAAATATAAAGTTCAAACTTTTTAGGAATACTGTATCATTTCTTGATGATTGTTAACATTTCAAGTATATCAGTTTGTAAAATGTTTACATGAACACTAATCGCTGTGCAAAACAAGAAATTTCTGCCCTGGAGAGTGCATTGATTGTTAGAAATTTCTGTTGGGACTGTCTTTGCATTTTGGTCGTGGGAATAAAAATGAAAGAAAATATATTGAAGGACTTTTCAATGATTTTATGGACAATGAATGATGAATAGAAAAGCAATCAAATTTTACTACTGCAACTGCTATTTTCAGAATGCAATAATCTTATATTACTAGATATTAACAATACAGGCATCAGCATAAAGCTTTTAGGCATCCTCCTTTGCACTCATTTCGATTAAAACAAAGTAGAGGAATCTGAGGTGTGAATCACTTTAAAGAATCATGACTGTCTAATCAAAATAATCTCCGCAGTTGGGGAGCTGACAATATAAAGTAACTACAACAAGACTTACATCACTGGGTGGATTTGAATTAATTTCTGGGTGCTCTTAGTATTGGTCTTGTGCTAGCTCTGAATGTGTATTTTTTTTTCTTATATCTTGCAAATTTTTTCAGTAAGGCACAAACATCCTATTCTTGTTGCCGAGCCAACAATATAGAACAATTACAATAGGACATTAGGTGGATTTGAATTAATTTCTGGGTGCTCTCAGTATTGATCTTGCATTAGCATTAGCTCTGAATGTTTACCATTGTTCCTTACATCTACCAATTTCTGTTGTATTTAAGACAAATATCCAATTCCATAAATAATCAAAGTTGTTTTTACCTATTTGGTGGAAGATTAAAGAAATTAGAAAACTTAAATCTAACATTGACACTTATTCATGAGTCATAAGATTATTTAATTCTTAACGCGGGCCATTATATTTAGTTATAGACAGTTCTTCTCTACTAGGATTGATATATTGCATATTTTTCCTACTTTGTTCTTATTTTTCCCAGCTGGCATGGATGAACACAAATTGTATAAACTGATTCATGCACATCACGCTCTAAACAATGACACAACGGTTGCTGATGATATGTATGTGGGAGAGTGCCAAGATGCGAGTAACTTCAATCAGGATTTGGTCCAGGGGAACCTCTTGATCTGTAGCTACTCAATTAGGTTTGTGCTTGGGCTCTCAACAGTCAAACAGGCCTTAGAAGCAGCCAAGAATCTTAGTGCAGTTGGTGTTGTCTTCTACATAGATCCTTTTGTGATTGGGTATCAGCTTAACCCAGTTCCCATGAATATACCTGGCATAATAATTGCTTCTGCGAATGACTCCAAGGTGCATTATCCTTTCCTCCTCTTCTATGGTGCATTAATACATGTACATGTTTTTGGTGAGATATTCAATTGTCTATAAAAATTGATGCATGGCTTAGCCATATTTTGGCAGCCTATTTATCTCTCTTTTAAATTTGCATGAGGGATGAGCCTGACACTAAAGTTTATCTGTTTTTTAAATATGCATGAAGGATGACCATGACCCAACTTACATTGTCTACTATTTCACAGATTTTCATTCAATACTATAATTCTTCGTTGGAAATAGATGGGGTTTCAAAGAAAATTGTTAAATTTGGGGCTGTCGCCACCATCTGTGGTGGACTAAAAGCAAACTACAGTAATACCGCTCCAAAGGTTATGTACTATTCTGCTAGAGGACCGGATCCGGAAGACAATCTTCCTCATGAAGCTGACATTTTGAAACCCAACTTGGTAGCTCCTGGAAATTTTATATGGGCTGCTTGGAGTTCTCTTGGCACTGATTCAGTTGAATTTTTAGGTGTGTATATATGTAAACAGGCATTGGCTATAATTTAGAACTTATATAGGCAACTATTAGGAATTGTTTTGGTCCCTGTTACATTAGATGCTCAACATTTATCATATATTAATATATACAAGGATTTAGTATGTTATGTATGCTAACACATGAAATTTGAATCTGATCTGCATTGGTTCAACAGGTGAGAATTTTGCAATGATGTCTGGCACAAGCATGGCTGCACCTCATGTTGCTGGTCTCGCTGCATTAATTAAGCAAAAGTTCCCAAATTTCAGTCCTGCAGCCATTGGATCTGCACTTTCCACGACAGCTTCTCTGTTTGACAATAAGGGTGGGCCAATAATGGCTCAGCGTTCATATGCCTCACCAGAAATAAACCAATCTCCTGCAACTCCTTATGATATGGGAAGTGGTTTGGTGAATGCAACTGCTGCATTAAATCCGGGTTTAATTTTTGATTCTGGTAAGTTATATAGTTTAATAAGCTTTATCAACATCATTCTAATAAATTTTCTTGACAAAATTTTAATGATGATTGTAATTTAGGTTATATTAGCTTTGATACTCTGCATTACAAGCGCAAAAATAAGAAGGGAGTAGTGTTTAGCTTGTATGTGCATGGAAATAGTAAGCTTTGTAAAGTGGATCATTTTTCTTGTTGGAGAATCTCCCCCTTTTCCCACTTTATCTCTCCAATTGAGTAGTTTCTTGTTTTAATTATTCTCAATTATTTGTTTTGCCGAACATTTGTTGATCTGATCATGATCTTATAACAGGAACAAGAAATCTTTCTTGATCAATCCGTAGATTTGGTGGTAATCTGTGTTTAAGATGCACATGGATCTTGAAACAGATTTGTTAAAACTTGGATTTATCTAATCACTTTATGGAAAATTTGGTTTGTACTCTGAAGAAAAAATATTTTATCATTTAGCAAATACACAATGTTGAATAGAAACATACTGCAATATGTGGCATTGTTGCTTGTATGTACATGGTTTATATTACCTCATCAGAAAAACAAACCAAATTTCTTGTGCATCTATCTGCGTATATAATTCTTAGCTGTTCCTTTGCCCCTGAAAATGGTGAACTAATTCTGGTTCCCTAACAGCATGATGGTAGAATAAGCGGAGTTGAAAATCTATGATTGCAACTGTTGATTGATGTACCTACCAAATTCAACTTAATTTCAGCTGATTTATGTGATCAGCTTGACCAATGAACCATGTTTTAAAGTTTAAACCGTATATATATATTTTCTCTGCAGGTTATGATGATTACATGTCATTTCTATGCGCTATCAATGGTTCAGCTCCCGTGGTGTTAAACTACACTGGGCAAAACTGTTGGCTTTATAATTCTACTGTATATGGTGCTGACCTGAACTTGCCCTCGATCACAGTAGCTAAACTAAACCAATCTAGAGTAGTTCAGAGGACAGTTCTAAACATTGCTGGGAATGAGACTTACAGTGTTGGTTCGAGTGCTCCATATGGGGTATCAGTAATGGTATCTCCAAATCACTTCTCTATTTCCAGTGGGGAGAGGCTGGTCTTATCTGTATTTTTGAATGCCACCATAAACAGCTCTGTTGCCAGCTTTGGGAGGATTGCGCTGTTTGGAAATCAAGGTCATGTTGTTAACATTCCTCTGTCCGTAATTGTAAAAATCTCATACGACATCACTACAAACTAACGGGGACAGTGGTTTTTATTCTTAGAAAAACCCATGTTCATTTTGGTTATTTTTTTGGGTTGTCCATTTTCCATGTTGGGTTTTCTTTTGTTTGGCTTTTAGGACGTATTAAGCTATTTTTTCATTCATTATCATGCAAAGTTATTAAGGGATCCGGTTGTAAAGTTATAGATGTAATGAGTAATGCTCCTTGAATTTTGAGTGCCTTCCTTCTTTCTCTAACACTACAAATACTCGAGTGCCTTCCTTCTCTCTCTCTAACAATTCTTGTTCGTTTGTTTGCTCACTATTTTGGGTGTATTCTCTGGTGCCGACATTTTTCTTTTGTTTAATATTCACTACATGAAAATAAATTATTAGTCACAATAAATATCGTTGCTAAAATATATAAAATTGTTGCAAGTTATTGTTAAAACATCTTAGCAACAACTTTTGGTTGTTGCGATGTTGATAATACTCGGTCGCAAAATGTTATTCGTAATGACTCATCACGACAACTTAGAGTAATTGTCGTAAAAGTATTTTATTGTTAACAACAATTTAACCATAGTTGTCAATATTATTATTAGCCACAACTTTATTGTTACAAAATTCTAATTTAGTATCTAATAATGACTTTATCAATCTGTATTTGTGACATTTAGCAACTAGCTTTTGTAATTTTAATCACAGTTTTGTTGCTAAACACGCTTTTAGAAGCAAATATATGATAGTTGCAAAAGAATAATTCTATATGCACATCTTAGATCACACACCCAATTCTTACACCTTAAATGGGTGCTATTCAATTAGGTGGACTCCACACTATATACACCATTTAACCTCTTAAAGCATGTACACCCAGTGAGCATTGCACAAGTGACAAAATATGAATTGAAGTCATTAAAGAAACACAACTAATATACAGCAAAATAAACGCGTTACCTTGGGCGGCCTCTTCTTCTCATCTTCTTGCAATGTTAAGACTGTTTTAGCAGCCTAGACAGGGTATCATTGCTTGTGCTGTGGAATCATTTAAGCTTGGATGAATCTCAGTTACAGTACTGAAGAAGTCCATTCCATAGACGGCACAATGATCACAGTACTCGCAAATTCAAGAACCTCGAGCAATCTCTCTGCCACAGAAGTAACAAAATACTCAGTTTGACATGAAAGAAACAAAGTTTTCAAATTTATTACTAAGTGATACATTGCTGTACAGTGTAGGAGACTTACTTTTCTTTTTAAAGATCTTGGAGTGGGGATTGATACCATCTAATTTCATCAGGGACAGGTCAAACTTGTCAATTGCAAAAGTTTGATCACTATGGTTCAAGTTGGCGGCTATATCTCCACATAGTTTTTGGATCTGACTGTACGTCAGGAAACTCCATTATTCTCTCCTCCTTTTGTTCCCAAACTGTTCAAGTATTGGGCTTGCTGCAAGATGTTCCTTGATAGTTCCAAAAGTCCTTTCAGGCAGCGAAGGAGCAGTGTATACAACAATAATAACAATAGACTCTTATCTCATTTAATAAAGTTAGTTATATAAATCAAATGATATTATTAAATTTTATTAAATTAAAGGAACAAAATATATGCAAAGGAAAATAGTTTGCCATTATTCGCCATTTATTTAAACTTAACTATTCAAAGGCGACAGAAAGATATTTTTTCACTTGTTGCCAATATCAAGGATAAACTCAAGTTATACCAAAAAAAAAAAAAAAAAAAGATAAGCTCAAGTAGTGACTGAATTCCCAAAAAGCCCTTTAACCAAGGGTTCATGGAAGATTAGAAATCTCAAGTTTATCGTTAGACAAGGCTTGATGTAGCTGTGCCCTTGACTTAGCTGCTTGCTCAACCTTTCTCTTGTACACATCCAAGCATTCCAGCTCTAACTGAAAGAAGCATCTTCTCTCGTTGATCATCACTCTCACCATCCTCATCCCATATTTCCTACAGAAAATATCCTTGCTAGTTTGCTAATATGACATCAATGTTCTTATCCAGCCTCCAAAACAGAGCATATAACTACATAAAGCATATTATGGACGAAAAAATCTATTCAATATAAAAATAATGTACTTCTCGCAATTTATTCTCATCCTCAAGGCAGATTGGCTATTGACAAAGCTTTCAAGAAATCCTTGATTCCAATCATAGTGAAAAGAAAGACGAGGAGTATAAAGGAGGTCCAATATGAAGCAGCTTTCCTTTGAAAAGTTCTCTTGGCTCTGATTTTGAATAGGCTGTCAATAATAGCTTCGAGAACTTCATCTTCCAGATGCATGCCACATTCAGGTATAATGGCAACTGCCTTTTGCCTAACCTAGAAAGAGTTGCCGGGAAGCAAATCAACTCCACGCATTAATAAATGGGAAAAGTGTTGAAGGAAATTAGTTATTATAAATTATGAGAGTTATGTTTCATTAAATAGAGATAAAATCTTCCCGTAGATGACATACAGAAACCACCAACTTTTATACATACACTATACTTGTCAAATCAAATTGATATTGTTCATAAAGATTTTTATATATTCAATAAAATACTTTCGTTATGAATTATTATTTAAAACAAACAGAAAAAGTTAAGCCTATAACATTACCAAAAGCTGGACAAGCCAAGATACTCACTTCTTCCCCTCATTGTATCCACTTTGTCTCAA
This sequence comes from Dicorynia guianensis, assembly GCA_037013595.1. NCBI lineage: Eukaryota > Viridiplantae > Streptophyta > Magnoliopsida > Fabales > Fabaceae > Dicorynia > Dicorynia guianensis. The sequence continues at coordinate 7,341,790 of JASUAB010000010.1, forward strand.
GTCATACTATGTAAAAGCAACTACTAGTGAACCAAAATAAATAACATAAATTTTGTTAAATATAAAAAGGAATTATATTAGATAAGACGAAGAAAAAACTAGAAAAATATCTTACACCAAAATAAATAAATAAATAATGCTTATTGAAGCCTTATAGTCAATTTTCTTTTCTAAAGGAGTACTTGAAGGATGTGTTGACATGCAATGCAGAGCGGCGACTAAGAAAATATATTTATTTGGAGAACAAGATTTTGAAAAAAAGAAAATAAATGGAGTTGCTATTGATGTAGGTTAAAATGGTGTAGTTGAACATTGAGAAATATGGTTTGTATTATAGAAGACAAGTTTGAGGGTTATGTAGGGAAGGTACTAACACCCCTACAATACTCTTTTGATACTACATTGGTATTTTGTTACTTTTTGGTTTCTGAATGGTGCTTTTTGTTTTGCAAAATAAATTTTTTTTTGGTTGTTTCAGTACTAATTTTGCACGTGATTAAGTATGATTTGTGAATAGCACTATTTAGTAAGTGGTTCTGTGAATAGCATTATTTAGTAAGTGGTGCTTAGCCATTATTGTGAAAAGAGGTACTCAATGCCTAATTCGTTCAGGACTGATATCAAAAGTAGCTAGCTGCCTTTCTTGATTAGGGCTTTGAAAAGGTTGTCTAGCTTGATTAAAACAGATTGGGAAAGAAATATCAATAAACTTGATTAAGGGCATCATGCAGATCCTCTTTCTTCAAATTAGGTTTACTTGAATGCTTTCCCTTTAGAAGCATGAGAATGACTCCTCATTATATCCTGTAGTTTGTCATCAAGAGTTTGCTATTTTTTGTTTCGAAAGCTTGAAAATTGACTCTTTAAAATGAGGAAATTAAAGTTAGCAAACCTCATAAAATCATCAGGCAGACCCTTTCTTTACAAATTAGGTCTACTTGAATACTTTCTCTTAGAAGTACGGAGAGTAACTTCTCATTTTATCTCATAGTTCGTCTTTGGAAAGAACCTAAGTTTGAAAGGAAAAAAAAAAATGAGGAAGGACACAAATGGAATATGCATAGTGAATTGTGTGAGAAAGGAGACAAATGCAATTAGTGTACGTGAATGGTATATGACACAAATGAAGTTAGTGTTTGTGGAAAGTATGGGACACAAATGGAATTAGTGTACATGAATAGTGAATGACACAAATAAATTTATGTACATAAATAGTGCGGGATACAAATGAAATTTGTGTGTGTGAATAGTATAAAACACAAATAAAATTAAGAGCAATGAATAGTATGGGACACAAATAAAATTTACAAGAGTGAATAGTGTGATGAAGCCCAACTGGACCTCACAACCAGTTGGCCTCTTGGCCGATTTTTTTTTTTAAATTTAATAATCCTTAATATGAAAGAAAGCTAAGAAACAATGGCATTGTTAAATTTTCTAATTTTCTTTCGTTGGACTTCAAAAATTATTGATAAATAGTGCTAGTTTTTGCTGAATTTAGTTGTGAAATTAGATTATTTGTTTGATAAAATGATTTTCTAATATATTTGTTGGAAACAAAACAAATTGTTAAATTTTAAATTTTCATAAAAAAATTTTCAAACTAGTACCAAAAATTTTTAAAAATTTTTTTGACCACAATCATTCATTTTATTTTTTCTTTCAAAAATAAAAAATTCTTTTTTATTTACTTTTAAAGAGGGGAGGTTAGGGTGCATCATACCCAAAAGTGGGTTTGGTACACCTTTCTCTTGCAAATTGCTCATGAGGATGCAATTTGCAAATGCCCTATGCCCGAGACCCAGCCATTAGCCAAAGTCTTTGTGTCAGTGGTGGCATAGGCCATCGCTGGAGGTCCCTCTGACACTGCCATAGCAGTGGCGCTGGAGGTCTCTATTTCTTCACTCTCTTCTTTGTTCTTTTTCTTTCCTCCTTTTCTTTCATCTCTCTGTGTTTTTTTTCTTTTTTTTTCACTACCTTCTCATCTAGCTTCCCTCTATCTGTCCTCTAAACTCTTGGGTTACTTCAAGTGTAGCTCTCTATTTCTTGGTTTCCTTCTCTCTTTTTTTCTCCATGCTTCCTCTAGGCTTCCTTCTCTCTTTGCTTCTTCTTTTGTCCCCCTATTGCTAAATGAAACACCTCTATTTACAAAGGCTTAGTGTGAAAGCAATCTCAAATTTTGGCCTGAAATCAATTGCATCCTTCCCCAGCTCCACTGTTTTCTTTCAATTTTTCTTCAAGCCCACTAGCCTAATGCATAGTCTCCAATTGCATTTGTATCATTGTCTTCAACTTTTTAAAAATTTTTCCAATGCATAGGTAATGCATTTGAAAAGTTGAGAAAAACTTTTCAACCATTTCAGGCCCCACTTATTTTATTATCATTTATTTTTTTAAATTAAATTAAAAAGGCAAAATGACTAACATTTGAGACTTGAAAATATCTTTAAATTCTTTTGTTCTCATCAAATTAATTTCCAAAGATTTCATATTTGAGTAGAAAAATTTTGGAACTAACGTATAGGTCCACTTTTATTTTTTTCAAGTTCCAGACAAAATTAGATATTTACAAATTGCCATCCTTTGCTTATCTTCTAGGCATTAGAAGTTGAGCAAAGGTTGGTAGATGCTAATTTGGGCTAAAACCAAAGATGAAGATTGTTCACATCGATTACTAACCACCCATTAGGGATTAAAATAGAAGGTTTATAATCCACCGAATAAGGATACCTAAGGTTTAACATGAAAGGCTTCAGGTTACTTGCAGTTGCCTAAGATCAACTTAGGATTTGAAGTGAAGGGTTTTGATCCCCCCCCCAATGGAATACCTAATAGTAAATTAGGATTTAATTAAAAAGGCTTCAAGTTGTCTCGCAGTTACCTAAGATGAACTAGGATTTGAAGTGAAGGATTTTGATTAATCCAACATGATACCTAATAGTAAATTAGGATTTAATGCAAAAGGCTTTAGGTTACCCCACCATTACCTAAAATCAACTTAGGATTTGAAGCGAAGGGTTTTGATCCACCCAATAGGATACCTAATAATAAATTATGATTTAATGCAAAAGGCATTAGGTTGTCCCATGGTTACTTAAGGGTTTCAAGTTACCCTACTTGGAAGAAGAAAGGGTTACAGTTTACCCTAATAAGAATAGAGTGAAAGGGTTCCAAGTTTCCCTCTAAATGCATGCTAGATATAATGATGCGCTTAACACATAAGTGCATATTTGAATGCTAACATTGACTACCCAAAAATACATGCCTAAAATGTCAATGCAAATTCATGCAATGATGGTATGGATGGCAAAAGACAAAATTAACATAGATGCCAAAGATGCAATGTAATAAGATGCCAGCATGTTAGGCCCATGCATGAACATTCTAATGAACTGTGCAAGAACTTTTATGGATAATGCCTCCATGACCTATGAGAACTCTTGAGGTGAACTCTTTGATAAGTTAATTCTAGTGCTCTTTACACATTTTGGGCTTACACATACTATCACAGATGATTGCCCCAGTGTCACAATATCCCTGATACAATTAGAACCGTAGCATGGTGGGATGCCCAATATTGGTTCATTTAGTTAGCAGCATCTTCGTCTTAGGTGTCCGGTATTCATCAATCACTCATAACATATGCAAAGAAAAGGGATGAAATGACAAGCAATGCATTCATTATAGAAGGTGTCTTATTGAATTCAAGAAAGGTGCCTATACAAAGTCATTATTGCAAAGCTTTAGGCAAAGCCATTAGCAGATGCTACGAAATTACATGAAAGGAAAGCAATTTTTTTCTTTTCCTTTTCCCTTTTTTTTTTGAATGAGGATAGAAAAAGAAATTAATTTTGCTAATGGGATGTGTATCAAGAGCTGAAAATAATTCTTTACCCTAATGGTTTTATTAACAACCTTCTTTTTAGTCAAACCATTTTTCTCCTAGCCTAATTTAGACATCATCCCCAATGCCTCATATGAAAAATTGAGAGTAAAACCATGAAAATAAGAAAAGTCACAACCGAAGACTAGTATTTGCTAATCTACTTGCTTCATTAATGAGTTAGGTTTAGGCACATAGATTTGTAATTGGTCAATTAGTTGATCAACAGTTGAGGTGGATATTATGGTAAGACGAATCTCTTGGGATATGAATTCTTGTTCCACAACATAATCTAAAAAAGATAGCAGACTATCATAAAAACTATTAATATTTAACAATCCTAATGGTTTTTTGTGGAAGTTTAATTTAGCCCAATATGTAACATTGGAAATTCCCTCCAATGTTTCCAAACCACTAGTTAATGTGATAAAGGCTTCGGCATTGCAAAGCATATATTTAGCATGTTCAAAACCTTTAACTAAGTGCCCATACTATAGTTAGTGATACCCTTGTTAGCCAAACCCTTTAGAAGGATACCTAAGATGTTCCTCCCTCTAATAATTACAGTTGTGTCCATCCATTCCCTTAATTCCTAAAGTCCTCCACCATGCAATTCAATCATTGTCATATGTGGACTAACAAGTAAGAAAGTGTATATTTATAGGAAGAAATAAGTGACAGGAAGATCATGCAATTCAATCATTGTCAAAGAAGTTTAAATTTCAAGAGAAAGAAAGTCAAAAGTATATATCAGGTACACTAACTTTGGATAATGGCATGGAAAAACTAAAACAATATGAAAGGAAAGTCAAGTAAAAAAGACATGCACATGAATATGAACAATCGTTGTGATTTTGGCTCACATCTTCATTTGGTTTTACGTCTAGTAATGGACAACCCTTGTTAGAGAAGTTTGAATTTCAAGAGAAAGAAATTCAAAAGTAAATGTTACATACAATAATTTTAGACAAGAATGACATGTGCATGAATATGAACAGTAGTTGTGATTTGGGCTCACATCTTCCTCTAGTTTTACATTCAGTAACAACTTAAACACCTTTTATAAGTCAAGAATTTGCTTCCCATCCAATTTTCTTATAAATTAGCAAATAAGGTCATTTAACATCAAATTCCTGAGACGGTTGCACTCCTTTTCCTTATTGAATAGATCTACTAAATCAAGAAGAACGCTATGAACATGTCCACTACGATGAGTCTTAAGAGTTTAAAGATATTATCTAATGACTCTTTACTTAATCCATCCTTTATGAACTAGATTTTGTTTTCTCAATTTAGGGAAACCATTCCTTTACCCTTGCAATGCATGTTACATGTCCACCTTGCACACTTAGGTGGACTTCCATTCTTTTAACTCTTCTCTTCTTAGCATAAGAACTTCTTCCCATTCCTAGCATATGTTTAACAACTAAATCTTGAAACTCACCTGCTAGATGTACCTTGGCTTCAATGATCGAACACACATCCTTAGGAAGGTCTAGACATGTGAGTGTCTTTATTCTTTCAAGTCGGCATCTGTAGATCTTCTTAAGTACATCTTGGGGAAGAGTAGGAAACCTAATTGTAAGCTTTGTAAGGGTTTCCTCCATATCTAATGGTAAAATGTACAATCAAATAATCAAAAAGAAAACTAACAAAATGTAAGTAAGGAAAAATAGAGAGAGTTTGAGTTGCCTACTAAGAAGCACTTGAAATTAGTTTCCACTAAGAGCAATTGAAGTAAAAGGTTTATGTTGTCCACCCACTATGTAGGGCTTCAACCTTTATAAGTGAGAGGGCTTGAACTAAAGGGTTTCGAGATAGAAACAAAATAACAGGACTTCAAGTTACCTAGAAAATAAAAAGTTTAAAAATAAAGGGTTTTAGGTTACCCAGATAAAAAGAGGAAAGGGTTTCAGGTTATCCTAAAAATGCATACTTGATGCTATGACATGTAAATGTATGTTTGCTAAGAAAGGCTATGAAGCCACCCAATGGGGAATTGAATCAGAAATGTTATTGTCCACCCAGTAAAGGTCGAATTAGAATGGTTACTATCCATCTAGTGGAGATCAAAATAGAAGGGTTACTATCTACTTAGTGGAGATCAAGTTAGAAGGGTTACTATCCACCTAGCAAGGGTCAAGTTAGAAAGGTTATTATCCAACTAGCAGGGATCAAGTTAGAAGGGTTACCATCCACTCAATAGGGATTATGTGAGAAGGGTTACTATCCAACCAATAAGGATCAAGTTAGAAGGGTTGTTATCCATCCAATAGAAGGGTTGTTATCTATCCAATGAGGATCAAGTTAGAAAGGACTATCCACCTAGTAGGGATCAAATTAGAAGGGTTATTATCCACCTAGCAGGGATCAAAATAAAAGAGTTACTATCCACTTAATGGTGATCAAATTAGATGTGTTATTATTCACCTAGCAAGGATCAAGTTAGAAGGGTTATTATCTACTCAGCAAGGATCAGATTAGAAGAGTTTAATGCAAAGGGTTTTATGTTACCCCAAAAATGCAAGTTTGGCATGTTAATGCTAATTCATGCAATAATGATATGCTTAACATAATATAAAATTAACCTAGATGTCAAAGATGCAATGTAATGAGATGCTAACATGGTAGGCCTATGCATGAGGATCTTAGTGGACTATGCAAGAACTTTCATGAATGTTGCTTCCACGACCTTTAGGAATAGAAGAGTTAACCCTAGTGCTCTTGACTCTTTTGGGCTTACCCCTGCTATCATAGATGATTGTCCTAGTGTCACGGAATCCTCAACATATTCCTTGCTGCTATATAATGGGATCCTTGATACACTTCTTGCCTTAGTTCTCATTCATTTTCCAAAAGGAGTTGGCCTTTTATTGCCTGAGTTTGCTAACTAGCTAAACCCTGTTTGGCCCATTTTTCCTAACTTGGCTTCCTCCTCTTTTCCATGAATTGAGGATGTAGCCCTTAGGGTGCATCTGATTGTTCGAGGAGACCCTAATTCTAAACCCATCTTTCCCTACTTCACTAGAGGTTTGACAGCACTTTGACTCATATTGTGGTTCTTTGGGGAGTCCCTGCTGGGATTCCATTCTTTTATAAGCGCTTGACACCCCTTGCCTTACATGAGAGTGCATGATGGGAAGTAAGGATGTGTATGGCCAAAAGAAAAACTTGGAGGAAGGTATGCAATTGGGAACTTTGACCCTTTAAAAGTGGGACTAAAGGGTGAGTTATTGCTAGTTGCCCCTAGTTATGAGTAGATCAAAGTGTTGGACATTTTGGGAATAGTACTTTTAGGATATAGTAACCCATCACTCTTCTTTTTGTTGGGTCAGAGCCCTTTGGGAGAAGTCTCTTTATAACTCTCCTCTTTTAGATCTCTTAACTCTTTTTCCAGATTTAGGGGTCATTCTCCCAATTATTGCCTTAGTTTGAGATCCAATTGCCCTTAAGCCAAGGAATGACTTTCAAGTTTGGGTTTACTCTCTCAGTTGTTACCGCTATTGGAATTTTAATGGCCCTTGAGCAAAGAAGTGTTAAAAGAAATTTCTGTAATTCATTCTCTTTGTTACCTAAGATAATGCCTCAAAGGAATGTACATGGTGAATTAAGATTATTTAATTCTCTAGAATCAAGAGTGCTCTATTAAGCAATTTCCTAGTTAAGCCACTCTTTAGTGTTTGTGCTCTTAGACAAATGTTTACTCTCATAGATACCCATAAACTTGTTCTTATGTTCCTCTCTACTTTTGTGAGCTCACCATATTAGCCAAGATCGCTAGGACTTTATTTGGCTTATAATATAAGGCCTAGATAATTGCTTAAAAAGAATGGTATACAGATTAACAAATAAGGAGAGCATAAAGATTTTAGTAAAAGATCTTTCAATTTTCTTTTTCTTATTTGGAGCCTTAAGAGTCTAGTTAGCTCAAGGTGAGATCCATTTTCTTTTCTTCATTTTCTTTTTGTTTCTAGGCCAGGCCCTTTTCCCTTTTGTTTGACTTCCTTGAGTTCTTTTTTTTTTATTGCTCAAAATTTCTTTTGTTTTCTTTCTAAGCTAGTCCATTTTCTTTCATTGCTTTTTTACATAGCTAATGCCTAACCAAATGGAAAAGGATCCTCAACTCATTGCTTGTACCTGATATCATTCCCTCTCTTTTGACAGCTTAAATGCTCCTTTTAGCTCTCCTTTAGGGTGGAATCATAGTTTTCTAGGATAAAAGTTTAGGGTTAATGACCATCAAAGAAAGAAATTTGGTTCTACCATCAAATGGGTGACTATGAAAATTTCTGCATCAAGGTTACTTCTTTAGTTAATGTGGTGTCTAATGAATTGCCTTAAGGGATATTCAAACAAGGCCTAGGGTATTTGTCTTCTTACAGTATTCTTGTAAGTTATCATATCCTCATAACAATTTTATTTTTTATCAAAGACACTTACACTTAGTTATATAAGAGAATTGTGTACTTTGTCAAGCAATCCAATTTTATCACTAGCATTTGGATTTAATGAAGATGAAATTAGAAAATTCTTTTCAACAATTTAATGCTCTTAGGGACTAATATTAGATTAAAAATTATAATCCAAATTGCCCCTAGTATTCTAAGTTGGTAGTACTTCTCCATCATGTGTCCATCATTTATTGCCCACCAAATATCCATAAGGCAACTTTGGTCTTTAATACAAGGGTGAAAAGCATTAATTGACAAGACAAGCAAAGACATGGGGATGTGAAACAATGCATTCATCATGCAATGCATTTGATTGAATTAAAAGGGTACCTAAACATAATCCTTGCTAGAGCCATTAGCAAATGCCATGAAACTACATGAAAGAAGTGCAAAGAGGAAAAGCAAGAACAACTTGAATGCCCTACTCACAGTAAGTGGTGCAAAGACAGGCTCACTCCACATATCCGATCAAAGGGTCATCCTTAGTCTCAAGATCATGATTTTGCTCTTCCCAATTTGATGGCGTGCTAGAACCTACTGTTGATGCCTCCATTATTGCACTAAAGTCTAACCATTTTGCATTGATTAAATCTTAGACCTATTTCTAAAAAGCAATGCAATTATTAACTAAATGCCCCTTAGCTCTTGCGTGGTAGTCACAAGTGAGCTTTTCACTATACTATGATGGGTAAGGAGGTTTACAAGGAACAAGCAAGGTTATTGAGACTAAATTGTGTTGTAATAGCTGCAGCAAGAATTGCAAGTATGTTATGGGAATAGGGTCAAATTCCTAATGCCTTTTTTCTTTTTTAGAAAGTTGCTTAACATGGCTGGCTCAATATTGTTGCCTATGTTGATCAGGCTGGCATAATGGCAATGATGCTACATATGGTCATTGTTTTGCTTGATGTGACATATATATAGGCCAAATCTATGTGTAACCCTACAATCAATGGGATCATGTAGTTGATACGTGCGAACTTGTGCCTATTGGTGGCACCTGGAGCAATAGGTAAGATGTTCCAAAAGCATGTTGGTGCCCTTTTTGCTTTTCATTACCTTCCATCACTCCTCTATAATGTCCTACAAAAACTTCTGCCCTTCCTTTGTCCAAGGCAAGTTCCTTTGGTGGGAATCCTCAACTACTAGCCGCTTAGTCAATTATCCAACTTGGGCCCTATTTCTAATCTTTTCACCCGTAATAGACAGACTATAAAATTGTGCAAGGGTACCCTCAACCTCTTTGGTATGAGAGGAGCTTGCTAAATGTTGATAGGTATTGCCATAGAAGCCAAAAGCTTAAAGGCCTTAGACATCTACGTCTTCAAGTCATTGATTGCTTATTGCATCTTGTCCAAAGTGTCTCTAAGTTGTTGCTCATCCATGATTCATCGCAGTAGAGTTCCTTTGAGATGTGGAAGCAATGATTTGAAAAGAATTAATGAATTGAAATGAATGATGAATGATGAATAATGCAATGATGTGATGCTTATGATGCCATGCATGGAATGCAAGCATGGAGGACTAGAACTGGCAAAGTCAACCAAAAAATGCTAGGTTCACAAAAACATTGCCCTATTACCTTTGACTTAGGCAAATAGGGTAAATGAAAATGTAAAATGTATACATCTACAAGTGAGTTTCTTCTAAAATTTATGCCTATGCATGATAGAGAGAGTCTATAACCCTTAATGGGTTCTAAAACTACCCCTGTTTGCAGTAATCAAACATACCAGAAATAATTGGAGTAGAGGTGTTGAAGCACTTACATGGAGTCCAAAGGGCACATGAAAGCAAACTTTTAAGATGCCCCCTATTCATGTACCTACATAAAGACTAAAAGTCTCATGAAGGTTAACGCTATCCCATGTTGCACCTACACAAAGACTAAAAGCCTCACATAGGTTATCCTAGAAGTATGACAAGCCTAAGCTTTGAGATTATGCATGCAGTAGTGGCAAGTGTATTGGGAGGCTCCTTATATGAAGAATAAGAATAATGGAAATGCAATAATTAAACATGTGACAAATAGATAGCATTTCCCCATTGTACTTGAATATAGGTAAATCCTAAGGTACTATCCTTGAGAAGGTAGGTACTAGGTTCACTAAAGTGTGTGGTTAGGATCTAGACTCCTAAATAAGGTCCTTAGATTGTCCCAAAAGGTCCAACCTAAGTGAGGGTTTCAGGTGCCTACATAGAAACCTAATGTTTTCACGAAGACAATCCTTTACTCTTTCCTATTGGCCTACAAGGTTCCTAAAAGAGCTTGGGTATAGAGCTCATGAGTCATGATCTCCTCTTTTCTAAGGTAAGTGGTGTAGGTGTACATGTGTAAGGGGAAAAGAACTCTCACTTACTCACTCATAATTGGCAAAACAACCTGCCAAACACTAGCCTAACAAATATAATAGATATTTTTGCAAAATTATAAGTCATCTAGGCCTAATCCAATTGCATAAGCCAGAAATGATTTCAAAATAAAAATCTAGAATGCAAAACTAGAAATCCCAAAATACAATCTGTAATGTGAAATTAGAAATCCAGAAGATAAATAAACTAGACAATTAATCAGAGCTTAGAAATAGAAAATAGAATGTAACAAGCGCCAATACATGACATAGAGTGGCGACTATGAAAATATATTTATTTGGAGAATGGGATTTTGAGAAAAAGAAAATAAATGGAGTCACCATTAACTTAGGTTGAAATGTTGAAGATAGACACTGAAATATATGGTTTACATTACAAAAAATGGGTTCAAGGGTTGGTTATGTGTAGGAAAAGTATTAACACCCCTATAGTGCCCTTTCATATCACATTGGTGTTTTGTTGCTCTTTTATTTCAAAATTGTTCTTTTTCTTTTGGAAAACAAATTTATTCTTTTTTTTGAAAATTTTTTGGTTGTCTCACTATTGATTTTGCATGTGATCAATTGTGATTTGTGATTAGCACCATTTAGTGAGAAACTCGATGCTTGGTTTGTTTAGGACTTACATAAAAAATATTTGCCTAGCTTGACTAGGGCTTTGAAAAGGTTGCTTAGCTTGACTAGGTCTTGTTAAATGGATTGGGAAAGAAACATTAGTAAACTTGATTAAGGGCATTACACAGGCCCCCTTTCTCCAAATTGGCCTACTTGAATGCTTTCCCTTTAGAAGTACAAGAATGACTCCTCATTATACAACATAGTTCCTTGTTAGAAGTTTATTGTTTTTTATTTCAAAAGTGTGAAAATTGACTTTTTAAAATGAGGAAATTAAACTCAGTAAACCTCATAAAAACATTAGGTAGGCCCTTTTTTTCTAAATTAGGTTTGCCTAAATACTCTCTTTTAGAAGTGCTGGGAATGACTCCTTATTCTCCTCGTAGTTCATCGTCGGGAAGAATTTAAGTTTGAAAGGAAAAAAAAAAACGAAGGGGGACACAAATGAAATTTGTATAGTGAATAGTATGAGAAAGGACACAAATGGAATTAGTGTACTGAATAGTATAGGATACAAATAGAATTAGTGTACGTAAATAGTATGAGACACAAATGAAATTTATGCACGTGAATAGTGTGGGACACAAAGGAAATTAATGAGAGTGAATAGTATGAGGCTTGGTTGGGCTCTAAAGAAGTTGAAACTCACCTCACAATTGGTTGGCCTTTTTGGCAATTATCTTTTTAAAATTTAATAATCCTTAATATGAAAGAAAGCTAATAAAAAGGTGGCATTGTTAAATTTTCTCATTTTCCTTCATTGGACTTCGAAAACTATTGATAAATAGTGCTAATTTTGTTGAATTTAGTTGTCAAATCAGATTATTTTCTAACAAAAAGATTTTCTACTATCTTTTTTAGAAACAAAACAAATTAATTGAAATAATACAGTTAAATTTTTAAATTCTCATTAGAAAAATTTCAAACTAGTACCAAAAATTTTAAAAAATTGTCTTATTGTAATCATTGATTTTACTTTATTTTTCAAAAATAAAAATTCTTTTTAATTTATTTTTAGAGAGGGGAGGATAAGGTGCACCACTCCCAAAAGAGGGTTTGGTACACCCTTCTCCTACACATTGCTTCCAAGGATGCAATTTACAGGAGACATCCTGAGACCAAGACCCAGCCATTAGCCGAGGTCTTTGTGGCAGTGGTGGCTTGTGACACCAGTGGCATAGGCCACCACTAGAAGTCCCTTTGGCACCACCACAATGATGGTATCAACCCTACAGCCTTAAGGGGCAGTCCTCTTTCTCCTTCTCTCAATTTCTCTCTCTAACAGAGAAGTTCCAATAGCTCAAAAACAATCCAAACTAGGGTCCAAGAGAATTTACTACCTATGTTTAAGACTCACAAGGATGATCCCACTCCAACTCTTCTTAGTGCAAGCTCTCTCTCTGTCTATTCTTTGCTCTTAGCTTGTCTCTCTATTTCTTCACTCTCTTCTCTATTCTTTTTTTTCCTCCTTTCCTTTCTTCTCTCTATGTTTTTTTTTCTTTTTTTATTCTCACTGCCTTTTCGTCTAGCTTCCCTCGAAATGTCTTCTACACTCTCATATTACTTCATGTGTAGTCTCTCGTTCTTGGCTTCCTTCTCTTCTTTTTCTCTGTGCTCCCTTAGGCTTCCTTCTCTCTTTGCTTCTTCCTCTATCCACCTATTGTTGAATGAAACACCTCTATTTATAGAGGCTCAATGTGAAAGCAATCTTAAAATGGCCTAAAATCACATGCATCCTTCACTGACTCCATTGTCTTCTTTCAATTTTTCTTAAAGCCTACCAGCCTAATGTATAGCCTCCAATTGCATCCGCACCATTGTCTTCAACTTTTTAGAAATTTCTCCAATGCATAGGTAATACGTTTGAAAAGTTGAAAAAACTTTCAACCATTTTGACCCCCACTTCTTTTATTATTTTTTATTTTTAAATTAAAATTAAAAAGACAAAATGACTAACGTTTGGGTCCCGAAAGTATCCTTAAATTCTTCTGTTGTCATTAAATCAATTTTCAAAGATTTCATATTTCAATAGAAAAATTTTAGAAGCTATGTACAGGTCTAGTTTTTTTTTTTTTTTAAGGGTTTGGAGAAAATTAGATGTCTACAGGATGTATAAAGTAAGCCTTTCATGTGGGAGTAACATTTCTCAAACCCTTTCATCATTTGATTAATGATTATCTCAAATTGTGACTAAGTACATAGAGGATTTGTAAAGTAAGCATTGGGTGTATTTAGGACTAAAACTTGAAAATATAAACTTCAGCTATCTCCCAACAAATACATTTAAGAATAACATTAAACCAAAAAGTCAATATGTACATTGTAATTAGTTAGATACTTTGATAGCTTTATTAATGAAAATATTAGAGATGGCATGGAAGTTAGTTGTTAGTTTGTTTGATATGTCAGGTTAGTTAGTGTGTTAGTTATGAATCTATTAGTTAGTTACATGTACAAAGGCCTATAATGCCGGAGACCTTCTTTGTACGAACTTGAATTCAATAATATAGATAATTTTTCACTTTTGTCTCTTCACTATTAATATGGTATCAGAGCAATTCTCCTTATTGTTGCTAATCAATCATGACCTTTCTTCTTTAATGGCTCATTATGGTGTTGGTGGTGGTGGTGGTGATCAAATTGTTGTAGGCAACTCCCCAACCATGGAATACTCAAATAGTCTATTCTTCTTCCACAATGGTGGTACCCTAGGATAATTCTTGTCTCACACAAGTTGATTGATTTGAGCTATGATACTTGGTGTCGAGCTATGGTAATGGCACACACAACAAAGAAGAAAGCAGGATTTGTTGATTACACCATTTCATACCCTATTAGATTGATTTGCTTCACAAATATAGTTCAGATGCAATAGTATGAGCACATCTTGGGTACTAAATCCATAGAGAAACAAATTGCTAATACTTTGCCCTACGTTGGATCTGCTTTTGAAAATTAGGAAGACCTCTACAATTCGCTCCATCAAAGCAATGGATCATGAATCTTTCAACTCAAATCGTAACTAATTAGTTTGACTTAGGGAGCTCTTAATGTAAATAGCTACTACACTATATTGAAGATACTCTAGGATGAATTGGAGGATGTCTGTCCACCACTTACTTGTACATATGGCAAAACAAGGCTTTGAATGCATATCAAGCAACAAGAGTATGTTTTATAGTTCTTGATGGGGCTGAATGAATCCTTTGCTCAAGTTTAAGCACAGATCTTTATGATGGATTGTTTCCCTCCATCATTAATGTTTTTGTGTTGGTTATCCAAGAAGAATGCCAAAGAAGCATCCACAATGGTGCCTCCTATTAGCAAGGATTTGATCATGCCTTGCTTAGTAACTTGAGTTCTTCCTACCATGGCTATAGAGCCTCCTAAACAAAAGAAAGAGCAACTTCTTTACACTCACTGCAACATTAGGGGTCATACTATGGATAAGTGTTACAAACTCCATGAATACCCTCTTGAGTATATGCCTACGACAAAAGGTTCCACAATCAATTACCAATCTCATCAAGTTAGTGGCAGTTCTCCCGATGATGATCATCACAAATTGAGTTTTGATATTCAAATGCCTTTCATGACAATTGACCAAGTGCATCAACTCATTGTCACAATTCTGCTCCTACTTTGGAAACTCATATGCCCATTCCTTTAGCATATCCATAACTAGTATATAGCCCTTTGCTTCCTTTTCTCCCATGCATCTTAATATTCATCTTGGATCATGGATATTGGTGTCACACACCATGTTTATGGCACCAAAATTGTATTTTAGTCCCTAACCCCTACTCCCCATGTCTTCATCACTGTCCCCAATAGTCAAACCATGCCAATTCAAGGCATTGGCACAGTCATGATTAGTCCATCCTTCTTGTCAACAAGTTCACTTTTTGTTCCCAAGTTCTATTTAGCCTCCTTTCCATAAATTTGTTTACTTATAGGTATGGTTACATTATCACATCTCCTTCTCACAATTGCATTATTTAGGACAATTTACAAGGTGTGACAATTGAGATGGGTAGTGAGCAGCATCCTTTATCTTCTAGACTAAAGCTCCACTACTCCTATTATAGCAACTGTACTTAATTTGGTTTGTCCATGATCAAAGTCTAGCATTATAGGCTTGGTCAATATTCTGATGTTAAACATCATGTTATACATAATGAGTTGCATCTTACTTCTAGCTATAAGTCTAAACATCATTGTCATGTATGTCCTTTAGCCAAGCAATGAGGATTGCCTTTTATTTATAATAATTATCTATCTTACATGCCTTTGACTTATTTCATCTACATGTTTGGGGACCCTTTAAGTGCCTAGCATAAATAGTTTTAGATTTAGATACTTCTTAACTATAGTAGATGATTATACTTATTTCACTTGAATCTATTTATTGCATAACAAATCTGATGCTAAAACAATTGTTCCTCAACTTTTTTTCCTTGGTTGAAACCCCATTTAGTAAAGTTATAGAATCTGTTTGAAGGGACAATGCCCTCAAATTAGTTTTCACTGTTTCTTTCTCCATGAAGGGGTGATCTCACTTCATTCATGTGTGGAATGCCCCTAACAAAATTCTATAGTTAAGCGTGAACACTAGTATATCCTTAATACAGAAAGCTCCTTGTGTTTTTAGTCCAATTCCCCCCTTCTTTACTGGATAGTGAATGTGTGCTTATTGCAATTGTCTAATAAACAAAATCCCCTCACCCTTACTGAAAAACAATACCCTATTTGAACTTCTTTGTAACAAACCCTTATCTTATTCCTACTTGTGTTCATCTGTTTGTCTTTTCTATGCATCAACCATACCAAGTTAGCGATGAATGCTTTTATAAGTTGTGTTGCTTTTCCATAAAGATGTCTTTCCTTTCAAACAAATATCTCTTCAATCTTCTAATGACATCTTTACTAATTGTGTCCTTCTTGCAATTGTTGAATCCCCTCCACTAATGACATTCCACCTTGTGTCCTTCCTACAATTGTGTTCTTCTTGTCCTTCCAAAGCAATAAAACCCCCTGCCTATTTCTAAGACTAACATTGAACATTTCCTTGTACTCCTTCTATTTCCACTTGTCACTCATTGTCACAATCCTAGACAATAGCCACCTCTCTTTGCAACATCAAAATTTTGTCAGTGCCATCTCCTCTCACACTAAGCATCTTTGATTCTTGAGTGGCACATGTATGTTGAATTGCAGGCTCTTGAAGCCATCGATACTTGGTTAGTAACCACCTTAACCTGTGGAAAGAGAGCTGTTGAGCACAAATGAGTGTATATGATCAAATATCAAGCTGATGGTAGTATCAAAAGTTTTAAAGCCTGTTTTGTTGCTAAGTGCTTCACTCAACAAGAAGGAGTAGATTACCTAGTTACATTTTCTCCAATGGCTAAGATGACTATGGTAAAGTGTTTCATTGCACTTACTATTATGGTCTTCAACACTCCTCCTTGATAGGTTTGCTGCAAATTCCCATCTTCTTTCTTAAGTATTCAAATTGAGTCTTAGGCAAAGCCTTAGTTAGAATGTCAGCAACTTGGTCTTCTGAGTTGCAGTGCAGCAAGTTGACTTCTTCTTTTTTAGCTCCTCTAATAAAATGGCACTTGATTTAATACACTTAGTTCTTCCATGGCAAATTGGATTCTTGGCCTTAGCAATATCATGTTGGTTGTCATAGAATATTATAGTGGCTTTCTCTTGCATTTGATGCAAGTGTTCAAGAATATTTATAAGGCAAATGGCTTGATTAACAGTAGCTGTAGCGACTATATACTCTGTTTCAGCTATTGATTAAGCTACTACATCTTGCCTTTTGGAATTCCAACTTATCACGCTTGAGCCAATGGTAGAAACATATCCTGAGGTGCTTTCATATCATCAATTGAGCCTCCCCAATCACTATCTGCATAAGCAACTAGTTGATCACATTTTCCTTTCTTAAACCAAATTCCAAAGTTTGTTGTTTCTTTTACATACCATGGCACCCTTTTTGTAGTCTTGAAGTGTAATTCACTTGGAGCTTGCAAGAATCTAGATAATAAACTAGCAGTAAAGATTATATTAGGCATGGTGGTAGTTAAATAAAGCAAACAACCAACCAAGCCTCCTATAAACCTTGGAGTCTACTTTATCAACTCCATCTTCTTTTACTAATTTCTCATTTTGAATCAAAGGAGTGCCAACATCCATGCAATTTTCCATGCCAAATTTTCTCAAAATTTCTTTTGCATAGTTCTCCGGGCTTATGAAGATGCCATCTTCAGTTTGATGAACCTCCATGCCAAGGAAAGTCATCTCTTCTAAACCAATCATTTCAAATACATCATGCATTTCTTATTTAAAAACTTCAACCAATTTGATATTGCTGCCAGTTAGGAGAAGATCATCCATATACAAGGAGACAATTAAAATGCTACCATTAACTTGCTGCAACTTAGCTGCAGCAAATGCTCAGTGATTCTGTTGTACCAGTCTCTTGGAGCCTATTTTAAGGTGTACAACAATTTTTTGAGCAAATAAAGTTTGTCTTCTTCTCCCTTTATAGGAAAACCAGTAGGTAGCTCCACAAAGACTTCTTACTGTAAGTAGCCATTGAGAAAGACTGACTTGACATCAAGCTGGAAGACTTTCTAGTGTTTTGGAGCCACTAATGCTATCAATAGCCTTATTCTATCATGAGCAAATGTATCTGAAAAGTCCACTCCATACTGTTGTGCATAGCCCTTGAGAGCTGGCCTGGGTTTAAATTTGTCAATAGAACCATTAGAATTCAACTTGGGTTTTGAACACCCACTTAACACCAATACCTTCTTATCAATAGGCTTATAAATCCCTTTGCCAAGTTTAATTTTTTTCAATCATTTTTATTTCCTCCTCCATTGTAGCTCTCCAATTTAATGACTTTGTAGCTTCTTCATAATTGGAAGGTTTAAATATTCCCACGTTATACCTTTCATAGACAATGGATAGAGATCTAGTGGCTCGAATTGGAATATGATCAGCTTTTTCTCCACTTGAATCATTTTCAATAGCTGCATCATGTAGGTGAGTGATCTCCCTACTGATTTTGCTATCATCCAAAGTTTCTACTATAGCTTTATTCCAATTCCAATATGGATCTTCATAAAACTTTACATTTTTGCAAACAATGACTCTTTCAAACTTGACGCTAAAAGTTTTGGGGGCTTTTCTCTTTCAAACTTGACGCTAAAAGTTTTGGGGGCTTTTGCATTGCTGCTATACCCTACAAGTTTTCCAATTTTTGCCTTTTGATCCAACTAATCTCTTTTAATTTCTAAAATAAGTGCACAACAAATACTTCCAAAGACTCTAAGTTTTGATCTAAAGAGGGTTTGGCTTCATTCCATGCTTCAAATGGAGTTTGTTTGAGGCAGCAAACAACAACACAACTACATTTTTCTTTTGATGAAAGTCTACTTAAAAGTAGACTGAGGTGTTTACAGCTTTAGCCCAAAAACTTTTGGGAAGTTTCTTCTCATATGAAAGACATCAAGCCATCTCCATATTAATCTTATTCTTCCTCTCACTCACTCCATTCTGTTGAGGAGTGTAGCTCACAGTGAATTGGTGATGAATTCCTGCTTCCTTGCAAATCTTTTCAAAGTTTTCACAAGTGTATTAAGATCAATTGTCAGATCCAATCACTTCTATTTTATAACCACTTTGATTCTCCACTAGAAGTTTAAAATTCTGAAATGTATTTGATGCTTCAGAGTTTTCCTTTAGAAAATAAACCCAACACATTCTTGTCAACTCACCAATGAAGAGAATAAAGTATTTGTAGCCCCTTAGAGATGGAGTTCTCATAGGACCACACAAGTCAGTATGAATGAGTTGAAGTTTATTTGTAGCTCTGGATGCTTTGTTCCTAGGAAAAGGAATTATACTTATTTTCCCATGTTGACATACTTCACATACACCACTACCGTAATGAATCACGGGCATATTCTGAGCTATTCTTTGTCATGCATATATTTCATGCAAGAAAAATTAAAATACCCAAATCTCTCATGCCAAAGAGATGACTCATCAACTAAACTAGAGAAGGCTTCTACATTGGCAGACTTCCAATTAGAAGGAAAAATTCTGCCTTTCATCTTAATGGTCATTAATTCATGACTATGGGGTTTATGATTAAACAAGTCATATCTTTGAATAGCAAAGTAATTTTTTTTCAAGCATCTATCCTATACTCAGCAAATTTTGTTCTATTTCAGGCACATACAGAACATCAAAGATGTATATAGTACTTGTAGAAGTCTGCACAACAATAACTCCTTTTCCTTTGACTTTAACAAACTCTCCAATCCTAACTTTAACTCTAGAAGTGTAGGATATATCAATTTCAGTGAACATGTTGAGCTCCTTAGTCTTCTGGTGAGTGCAACCACTGTCTAGTAGACAATCATGTGATTTGTAGCTCATTACATGGCATGTGGCAGTGAAGAGTGTCTCCTCTTGTAGTTGATTTTAAGCAACTTGTGCTAGCTGACCTTGCTACTCCCTCTTTCATTACACACCTTTTCCATGTGGCCTAACATTTTGCAATGTCTACATTGTATTCCTAGTTTGAACCAGCAATGTTTCTCTAAATGATTTGTCTTCTTACAATTTGGACAAGGTGGAAATTCTCCAGCCCTCTTCTCCCCTTCCTTGCTAGTTTCTCCTTCTTCTCACCACTAGGTTTCTTCCTCTGTATTCAACTGAGCTTTACCTTTGTTTTTAGCTACAAAGGCTCCTTTAGTATTTTCTTTTATACTCAAAGTTCTTCTCTGTTCAGTTACTTGTGAGACATTTGCAAGCTCTAAAAGTGTAAGTTCAGAAAAGACTTATGAATTTTCAAGGGAGGAGATTTTAGACTCAAACCTCTCAGGAAGACTTACTAAAACCTTCTCCATAATTCTTTTGTCAATTAATTCCTCACCAAATAATCTACTTTGATTCACTACTCACGAGTCTACTAGAAAACTCCTTTTCAGTTTCTACATTTTTCATCTTCAAGTCTTCAAACTCTCCCCTCAAGTTGAGGATTTGCATTTGCCTTGTTTTTGCACTGCCTTGGAACTACTCCTTTAGCTTATCCTAAACCTCATTGCAGTGCCACAAGCCATCATTTTGATGGAAACATCATCATTCACAGCCAAATGAAAAATTGTGAGTGCTTTGTGCTTTTTTGCTATTTCTTCTTCATGCCTCTTTAGCTAATTTATGGTTTAATTGTTTGGTAGAGGAGGTGGGTCACTACCTATATCCACAACCTCCTAAGAAGCACCAACACTCAAGTAGGCTTTCATCTTGACAGCCCACATGCACAATTTTTTGCAGAAAACACTAATGGTGAAGGTAAGTTGCTGCTAGATGCCACAGAGTTTATCAGTGAGAGAGTAATTTTTTGGGTTTTTTCCTTACTGTCCCTCAGAGCAGAAGAAGCTCTGATACCGATTGTAGTCTTATAGAGACTAACAAGGATGGGCAAAATTTCGATTTCATTCATGCTTCAACTTGCTGCAAAGGCAATAGCAAATAATAGCCAAAAGCACAAACTAGTCATTACACCAAGTTTAAATTTAAAAAATATAGATACTTACACAAGTAAACTAATTTGCATACTTAAACAAGCAACGCCATGTGAAATGATTGCTGCAAGTACTATCATGATCTTCCACAGTCCATACTCCAGGATTCCACCATGATGTGGGGACTAATCATCGCCTAAAGATATTTGTAAACTATACAAATCTCTTTATGGCCTCAAGCATGCATTTAGGCAGTTGTTTCCAAAATTCTCTAGCTTGGAAATTGGCCTCAAATAATCCAATGAAGATAGCTCTCTATTTACTAAGCAAGAAAGTGATTACTTTAGGATTCTATTGTTCTACGTAGAAGATATTATTGAAGGTGGCAATCATGCCACAAATGTTAACAAACTTAAGAACTACTTAGATAGTTAATTTAAGCTAAAAGGCTCAGGTGGCTTGAAATATTTTCTTGGCCTTAAGTTAGCACATCCTACAAGGGAATTTCACTTAGACAATTGCATTATGCACTTTAGATATTGTTATGTAGCTTTTATTGGGAAGCAAGTTTGGAAAAAGTTCATGGATCCAAATGTGAAGCTATCACAAGAAGGAGAAATTCTTGATGATCCCTCACAATACAAATGCCTTTTTGGCAAAATGTTGTACTCAACCATTATCAAAACAAATTTGTGCTTTGGTATAAATACTTTTAGTCAGTTTCTAGCTAAACCAAGAGTGCCTCACATCCAAGTATCTCGAAGAGTGTTGGAAGACATCAAGGGTACCATGGGACAAGGCCTGTTACACATTGGTACAGATCTAGAATTCCTTTAGTACAGCAAATACATTGAAATTGACTGCCACCTAGTCCAAGAAAAAAAAATAAAAAGGGCAATTGAAAATCTTGCATGTGTCTTCTCAGCATCAACTTGAAGACCTACTAACAAAACCATTGCATCCAACATAGTTCAATGCACTACATAGCATGATGGGAGAGCACAACATACACTATCTATCTTGAGAGGGAGTATCAGAGGTGATATAGAAGTTAGTTGTTAGTTTGTCTTACATGGCAAGTTGGTTATTGTGTTAGTTGTGAATCCATTAGTTAGTTCTATAAGGGTATGTACAAACTTGAATTCAATAATATAGAGCAATTTTCAGTTTCTGCTCTTCTTTAATAGTAGAAAAAGGATAACTGGTGTTTCATGAGTATCTAAATTTATTGAATTTACCCTAAGGACTGCTTACTACTTTCCACCTTGATACATATTAACCTTCAAGTTTTTTATCAATCAAGCATCAATAAATACTAAATTGATAGTAAACCCAATAGATTTTTAACCCACAGATAGAAATTAAAACTACACTTTCCATTGCCATAAAATAAACACCAACTTTATTACTATTAATTTTTATCAAATGATACTTGTTTTAATACTATAGTTTAATTTGTAACATTATCTACATCATTTTCTTTAATCAACTATAATCTATTGGTTCAATTCACTATTTAAAATAATATTGATTACTATTGCAAGTAAATTTTAAATTTTCAAGTTAAACCACACATAAAACATATTATTTGGTAGTATTTGTAGGCAAATTCCAATAATAAATTTTCATTTAATGGACTTTCAAGAATTAAGTCAGTATCATATTTATTTAGGGAATTAGTAGAGTTAGTAAAGTAAACACTATAACATATGATGCCAAATTCTTGATTACATTTGCAAACTAAGAAAATTGATTAAATGTTCTATATCAATTGAATGAATAACATTTGGAAGCTGCATGTATCTAGATGGAATCTATGGCCACTTAAGTCTTAGGTGCCATATGGATAAGCTTAATAAAGCACTTATGTAGAGAAAAAGTGCTTAAACAATATTGTGTGAGTGTTTGGATGCACTTATGAAACTTGTTTGAGTACTTAAATAAGTTATTTTGGGCTTATTTTCATAAGTTAGAAATTGAAGCTTATAAACATATGGAAGCCACATGCACCTAGATGGAAAGGAGCTGTTTGATTAAATATACAAAGTATTTCAACAAGTTGGCATTTCAATTTTGATAATCAATTGGAACATGACGTGACTAATATTCTACAATATAATTAAGAGTACCTATATTCTAATGAGGTTTCTAAATTTTCACCACCTAAATTTTTTTTATGTAAATGTGATATAGAGGATTTGATCTTTAGTCCATTTGCAATACTATCTAAATCCATCATCATTAGATCAACCTAATGGCTTTTTTTAACACCTTTTGCATATGATCATGTGATGCATGCATCCACATAGACATGCAATATGATGAAATTAATTATTTGTTAATTAATTAATCAAAGAGAATCTCTTATGGAGAATTAATTCGATGGGTTCTAATTAAACTAAGACAAATTAGTTCATTTATTTTGATTTGTTCAAAATATAATCTAACTAATTATCCTAATCACTTTGAGTTTAAGATAACTTAATCCTAAGAGATAAGACTCCTAACTAGAGTTCAACTCTATCTACTAATGAACATTTAAAAATGAATAAGAGCATAGAAAAAGGCTACACACTTGATAGACAAAATTTCACATAAAAGAAATTTTCTAGCTTTGGACTCTCCCTTCTTTCTCTTGAAATATTTTCATGAAGGTACAATGTCACAACTTTGGAATTTGGAATGTATATACTAGGAAAGCTCTTGCATCATCAAGAGAGGAGTAGTAGCTATGCTCATGCATTGATTCAACCAATAGCAGTGTTTGTGGGTGGATTACAATGGAAGCCGAACTACTAAATTCGTAATTAGTTGATCATAGAGGTAAATCTCATATGTGAGTGACAAGATTAGTAGATCATAAAACAGCAAAATCCTTATTTGTGGAAAACTTTAAAGTACCACTGCAATAATTTTTCCTACATGACTATTTGTTAAGGATATTTGAAGATGAAAAGTTAGTGGGGTAGATTTACACACCCATCTAAGTATTGAAACCTTCACCATGTTTCTTGACACCATAACTCAAGTCAGAATCTCAATTATTTAAGGAAATTGTGGAAATTATTCTAATTCCTTTTTACTTCTTTGCTCTATCATTACTAGAAAATTTTTATTTTTCTTTTATTTGGAGTTAATATGACATTATTGGTAGCTCTTCCATGTATATAAATCCCAACCCTCTCATTTGAATGGCATTTGATTCTAGGCATTCATCACAATGGACCACAAACTTTGTCATTCATGTATTTATTTACTCTTTGATGGGAGTGATTGTTTGAGACACCCATGATCTCCAATGAGCAGCTTATTAATGAATTGGTTGCAATATTGAACCAAAAATTCATGACTTCCTTTCACACACTTAGCATGTAACACCTAAAATTTTGTCATAGCCAAGTATACTTATCCGATAGAAATTTCAGTAAGGTTTCCCTTGAAAACAAATGCCTCGCAAATTTAGAACTAGTAATCCAATAACCTAATTAACTTAGTCATCCACATTACAAACCAGTACCATAGTCACATTGTGATATTACATTCTTACTTATTAAAAACCTTCTCAAAATCAAAAGAAAACTTGATACAATTATATAATTAAGAGTCTCAACACAAAACCAATTGAAAAAGCATGACTTTTGCTCAATCTCTAGTACAAAACACCAACACTAGCCCATTCACACAATCAACTACTAATTTGCACCATGCAAAAAACTTAATGTGCCTAAACCCATAAATGAATAAATAACTAACAATGGGGAACATACAGTTTATGGGTTTATCAAAATTTAACATATCTAAATCTAAAATATCTTTTTAATAATGATAAGACTTCTAATATCATCATTTCTAAAAGTTAGAGTATTCTTTAAAACTTTGCAATCGAGAAAGAACTTATAGTAATTTGAAATCTTAATGTAAGTAGCTTATTTCAAATATTTATTCAAACTATGACCAAAACCAAGAAACTTACGAGAGAGCAAAATTCAATTTCTAGCTATAAAGCTTGCAGCCACTATACACTTAGAAGTTCTTGTTCCATTACTAAAATCATAATCTAAATACATGGCATCATCGAGGAGCATCCTCACTCAGGAGCAATTCACAAAATAGAAATATGGCATCACTAAGATAGGAGCAGTAAATAGAATAATCATGGCATTACCACAAACTCAAGAGAAACATGCATGGTAATCATGGTCATTCACTAGGTAGAGCATGCCCCCAAAGGGCTAAGAGCACAAGATATATGCCCTAAAGTCTTTATGTATACCTTGTACAGTCCCAAAGACCTTATATTCATTGTATTCTTATTGTACTTGATGGTTACTTAGCTAGGAGTGCATATAAGCTGCTAAAGTATAACATGGTTGCATAGGCATGTTCTAAAGGAATACAAAGTTCCATTTTCCACATCGAACACTTCCACATTTTTTTTTTCATGAAGGCTAGTAAAACTTTGACAAGTATATATAGTGTAACTTTACTATCAATATGATTCTCACAATCACATATGAAATCGTGGAATTTGCAAAATAGCTAGTATTCATCTTCAAATACTCTTTTGTCAAATCATAATATATATCCACATTAACCTTTACTATTCCCTTGTTTCTCAAATTAGTTATATTGATTAGGTAAAAAAAAAAAATACTTTCAAGTTATAGAAACCTCATAACATTTTCTTAATAATAGATACTAGTTGAAATGTAGATGGAAAATAATAATCATTGTCTTTTCAAAATCAAGCATTGTTAGAAGATTATCCACTCACTTGTGCCACCAACTACAACTAATGCCTTCTTGAGCTCTCTGGCATTACTTTGGGAAACTCCTTACATGCCACTACTAGAAAAATAAATTCTGACAGATGCAAAAAAACTATCGGCTGTTAAAAATATCAAAATTTAATTGAACCAATGGCATTGTTGTTAGATACATGTGGTAAATCATGTTTAGAGTGGAAAACTTTTTGACATGGATGAAATATTTTTACCAATGGATTTTACCAAATAATAAGACTACTGGCAATATTAACAATTATTTTACTCACAGCTCTCCCATCAGTAAAAATGATTTGATATTTATTGATTGATTATCTCTAAGGTCATATAATATATTACTAGGAATAACACTACTAGTAATATGAAATACTACATGTTCGATGCACCTAGTCTTATGCAATTTCCTTTTTATCGGTAGTTAAATCGCTAGTCATAATATAACACATACATGAATCCCAACATAGATGAAATGCACTGGTTTTGATTTTGTTTTATCAATGGTTATCCATCGGTACTAAATCAAGACAGCTAAACATTTTGTTTTTTACTTGTTGTATTACCACTAGTAATAGTAAAATTATACATGAATCCTTCCACATTAGGCCAGCCATTGATTGCAATTTCTTTTTATTGAAAGTTAGCTGTCGATATTATGTAATTGGTATAGCGAATGATGCATCAGGATAACCAATCATTTTGTTTTTGTTGGTCGTATTACCACTAGTTATAATAAACCCATACATGAATCACAAAGAATGATGCATAGGGAGAGCAAATCATTTTCTTTTTACTGGCAGTTTAACCACTAGTAATAATGGAATCCATATGTGAATACCCACTTTCAATGCATCATATTGTTTTAGAGGTGGCTAGGCCATGGGTAATATTATGATCATACATGAATCACACAATCAATGCATTAAGGCAACCAACGTTAGCGTATTCTTTTAACTAATAGTCCATGTCACTAGTAACACATAAAAAACTATGCCACTTGCCACAAAAATGGTGCCAAAATTTATTACCCATTAAAAAAAATTTCAAAATTTTTTTTATTTTATTGGCAAATATGGCCGCCAATAAAGTTACTATATACATTGGTTGGATTTGGCACTAAAATTCGAAAAGATTAAACTAAATGGCCACTAGTAATGATTATCTCAAATTGTGACTAAGTATTTGGAGGATTTGCAAAATAAGCATCGGTTGGATTCAAGACTAAAATTCAAAAAGAGAAACTTCAACTATCTTCCAACAAATAGATTTTAGAATAACATTAAATTGAAAGTCAATATGTACATTGTAGTTAGGTAGAAAATTTTATAGCTTTATTAATGAAATTATTAGAACTAAGTTGGACGTTAGTTAGTTTGTTCGATGTGTGAAGCTGGTTAGTGTTAGTTATGAATCTTTTAGTTAGTTACATGTATAAAGACCTATATAGGGCCAAATAGCTTCCTTGTATGTGCTTGAATTCAATAATGTAGATCATTTTCCAGTTTTGCCTCTTTGCGACTATATGGTATTAGAGCAATTCTCTCTATTGCTATGAATTGATCTCCATCTCTCTTTTTTAATGGCTTGCTATGATGTTATTGACCTGCAAAGCAAAGCAGCTACCTAAAAGCTTTAAAATGAAAGTTTAGGAAATGATTTTTTTTGAAAATATGAAAAAATTAGAGTCACCACCGATCTAATTAAAATAGTGAGATCAGACACCAAAATAATGGCTTGTGTTTAAAAGAAATTGGTTCGAAGTTAATTACATAAAGGGAAGTATTAGCATCCTATACGTCCTTTCGGTGATGATCTAGTTAATATATTTTGCTTTGATTTCATTTTAAGGGTTGGTTTGTTCATTCTGGCTTAAGAATGGGAGATTTAAAAAATAATTGAGGTTTTAAGAAAAAAATTTTATTTTAAAAAGAACCATTTCCTTCTAGATTTAGCCTTTTAATAGATTTATTTGAAAATAAACCCTTCCCTTCCAGATTGGGTTTTCTAAAAAATAATTTTCAAAGCAGATCCCTTTCCTTCTAGATTAGGGTTTTAGAAAATAATATTTAATTTTTTTTTAAATAAAAGGAGACCAATTCCTTCTAGAATTGGATTTTTTGGAAAATGTTTTCATTTTAAAATTGTCTCATTTCCTTCCAAATCAGGGTTTTAGAAAATAAGTCGGAGAGGACCACTTTCCTTCCATGTCAGGGATTTTACAAAATAGTTGTTTCAAACAGGCTGTAAAATGTTTTTGTTTAAAAGAAATCCCTTTATTTGTGATATAGAATTGTTGGAGTCCAACTTTTAATGATTTTTGCATCATTGGGATCCAATTGTTTACCTAACTTGACTAGGGTTTTTAATTAAAGATCTTAGTTAAGAAGCAGAATTTATTTTCTTTCCCTAACTTGATTAGGGCTAGGAAAAGAGGTGGCTTTTCTAGCTTTACTAGGCTAAGGACAAATCCCTAAATTAGGCTTGACCTAGAGGGGTAAATTTTATGTTTAAAAGAAAAAACGGCTCAATCTTCAACTTAAGGTGAATGTGCAAGTTGTGCAGGATTTTAATCAAATGTGTAGAAATTTTTTATGGTGCACAATTTATGGACACAAAAAACACAATGCATAAATTGTGTTATAGTAGGATTTTAAAACAGCATTATAGAATTGTAGAATTGATGTAACAGAATTTAAGTATGTAGAATTGTAGAAATATGCAGAATGCAAAATGTAGAAAATAGAATATGCTGAAATAGTAACAAAATTGAACATTTGCAATTGGAATTTTTATGCATGTCGAATTTGAAATAGAATTCAAAATAGAATTGTAGAATATGAAAAATAGTTTCTATGCATTAAAATTAAACATGCAATATGTGCAAACAATTAAACATAACGATATGCCAAAAAATGAATATGCAATTTTGTAGAAACTTTGGACATGCTAATGAGTACACACACTACATATCAAGTGCTAAAAGAGAAGGAAAAGAAAAGATTGCATGATATAAACACAAATTAAAATGTGATCCTAGCTTAACTAGGATCACAACTATAAGTCCCATATAGTTGAAGAGGAACAAGAAGAAGAGGAGAAGGAGAAGAACTTACATATCTTATGTATATGTATGCTCCCAAAGCCTTGGCTACACAACAGGGAGACTAGATCCCTAAATATAGTCCATCTTGGAGTTTAGAAAACAAAGGTTAGTCTTGTTCTATTTGGAAGAACAAGCCAACAAGAGAGAAAAAGGGGGAGGTTGAAATTCTTAAAGAAAATTTGACTTGAATATGTTACCACACATCCAAGTCACAATAAATGAGGTGCTTAATCCCTTGTGTACTCCTTGAAGGAGATTTATAAGAGACAGCTAGTGTTGTTCTATGGAAGTGACCAAACTAGCAAGAGGTGGGAGAGAGGAAATTTTCTGTATATGAGAGCATGCTATTTATAGTGGTAAAGGATTAGACAAATGAAAAAATGTTCACGATGGCCCTTTAATCCTCCTAAATGCCTTGTCTTCTTTCCATAATTTTTCACATGTCTCAAATGACTTCAAAGCAAACAAAGGAATAAGTAGTCGTAAAAATCCTCCTAAATGCCTTGTCTTCTTTCCATAATTTTTCACATGTCTCAAATGACTTCAAAGCAAACAAAGGAATAAGTAGTCGTAAAAATCCTCCTAAATGCCTTGTCTTCTTCACAATTTTTACATGTCTCAAAGCATGTGAATCTTTTCTTCAATTGGATCCATTTGGGCCTTTTGGGTTGGGCTTCTCTTTCTCTCTTTTTTTCCTTTTCTTTTGGTTATGGTTTGTTAGAGCAAACCAAAATAAAAAAGGATTTGAGAGTGGCCAATTGGGATCACAAAACTTAGGCTAAAATTAAAACAAAAACTTAAAAGTAAAATACAAAATAAAACTAAAGAAAGAAGAGGTGTACTAGACAAAATGTGGTGTCCATTGGTGTCAATGGTGGCAATTAAATGTTGTTGGCAACTCCCCAGCCATGGAGCACTCTAACAGTCTATTCTTTCTCCACAACAGTGATCACCCTATGATAATTCTCATCTCACAAGAGCTTATGGGTCAAAAATATAGTACTTGGTGTCAAACTATTCTAATGGCGATCACAACAAAGAATAAAGTAGGAGTTACTAATCTCACCATTTCATGCCCTAATTAGAATGATTTACTTTACAGAGTATAGGTCAGATGCAATAGTATAAGAACATCTTGGTACTAAATTTGTGGAGAAAGAAATTGCTAATACTCTACCCTACATTGGATCTGCTTTTGAAATTTACTAAGACATTTACAATTGGTTCCATCAAAACAATGGACTGTGAATCTTTCAACTCAAATCATAGCTAATTAGTTTGACTTAGGGAGCTTTTGATGTAAATGCTACTACACTAGATTGAAGTTATTTTGGGATGAATTGGAGGACTTTTGTCCACCACCTACTTGTACATGTGGCAGAATGAGGGTTTGAATGTATAACAAGCAACAAGAGTATGTTTTATAGTTCCTAATAAGGCTTAATGAATCTTTTACTCAAGTGTAAGCACAGATCCTTATAATGGATCCTTTCCCTCTTATCATCAATGTTTTTACATTGTTGACAAAGAAGAATGCCAATGTAGCATCAATAATGGTACTCTTACTAGAAGATTCTGATCATGCCCTGCTTAAAAACTTGAGTTCTACCTACCTGGCTTCTGAGCCTCCTAAACAAAAGAAAAAGTGGCCTCTTTGCACTCACTACAACATTAGTGGTCATACTATGGATAAGTGTTACAAACTCCATGCATACCCTCTTGGTTATATGCCTATGACAAAAGATTCCATAGTCAATTACCAATCTCATCAAGTCAGTGGAGTTCTCTTGATGATGATCATCACAAAATGCATTTTGAAATTCTTGTGATAATTGACCAAGTGTATCAACTTGTTGTCTTATCGAATTTATAATTGCACAATAATTTTGCTCCTACTTTGGAACCTCATACGCCTATTCCTTTAGCATAAGCATAACTCGTATATCACCCTTTGCTTCATTTCTCCTATACATCTTAATATTCATCATGGATCATGGATATTGGTGTCACACTCCATGTCTGTTGCACCAAAATCGTATTGCAGTCCCTAACCCCATGTCTTCATCATTATCCCAATAGTCAAATAGTGCCAATTCAAGGCCATGCATAGTCATAAATAGTCCATACTTCTTGCTAACACATGTGCTTTTTGTTCCTCAAGTTCTATTCAACCTCTTTGCCAAACATTTTCTTACTTATACATATGGTTACATTATCACATATTCTTCTCACAATTGCATTATTTAGGACCATTTACTAGGCTTGACCATTGTGATGCATAGCAAGCAATGCAACCTTTATCTTCTAGACTAAAACTCCATTACTCCTATTGTGGTAAACTATACTGAATTTGGTTTTTCCATGATCAAAGTCTAGCATTATAGGCTTGGTCACTATTCTGATGTTAAACATCATGTTATACATAATGATTTGCGTCTTACTTCTAGCTATAAGTCTAAACATCATTGTCATGTATGTCCTTTAGCAAATTAATGAAGATTCCCTTTTATCTATAATAATTCTCTATCATCACATGCTTTGACTTAATTCTTCTAGATGTTTGGGGACCCTTTCAAGTGACTGGCACAAATAGTTTTAGATATTTCTTATTTATAGTAGATGATTGTACTTGTTTCACTTGGATTTATTTACTGCATAACAAACCTTATGTTAAAATAGTTGCTCCTCAACTTTTTTTCCTTGGTTGAAACCTAATTTGGTAAAGTCATAAAATCTATTTGAAGGGACAATGTCCCTGAATTAGTTTTCACTGATTTCTTTCTCCATAAAGGGTAATCTCATTTCATTCAAGTGTGGAATGCCCCTAAAAATATTCTATAATTGAGTGTAAACACTAGTATATCCTTAATATTGCAAGGTCCTTGTATTTTAAGTCCAATGTCCCCTTCCTTACTAGAGTGATTGTGTGCTTACTGCAATTTACCTAATAAACAAAACTCCCTCACCCTTATTGAAAAACAATACCCATTTGAACTTTGGAACAAACTCATTTTATTCCCACTTGTGTTCATTTGTTTGTCTTTGCTATGCATCAACCCTGCCAAGTTAGTAATCAAAGTTCTTGGTGTTGCCTTTTCATAAAGATGTCTTTCCTTTCAAGCAATTTCTCTTCAACCTTGTAATGACATCTTTACTAATTGTGTCCTTCCTGCAATTGTTGAACTCCTTCCACAAAGGACATTCCACCTCCTTCTACTTCTTCTTGTCCTAAATACCCTTCCTGTCTCTAAGACTACCACTAAACATTTCCTTGTACTTCTTCTATTTCCACTGGTCACTAACTATCACAAGTCCTAGATAATAGCCACCTCCTTTGCAACATCAAAATTTTGTTAGTGCCATATCCTCTCACACTAAGCATCTTTGATTCTTGAGTGGTAAAAAGCCATGTACGTTGAATTGCAAGCTATTAAAGCCATTGGTACTTGGTTAATAACCACCTTACCCCTTAGAAAGAGAGTTATTGAGTGCAAAAGAGTGCATAAGATCAAATATCAAGCTAATGGTAGTATCAAGAGCTTTAAAGCCTATCTTGTTGCTAAGGTCTTCACTCAACATGGACTAGATTACCTAGTTACTTTTTCTCCAATGGTTAAGATGATTACAGCAAAGTGCTTCCTTGCACTTGTAGCTTTGTATGGTTGGCAACTTACTCAACTTGATGTGAATAATGCATTTTTGCATGGTACATGCCCTAACTTCAAGATTCCACCACGAGAGGAGGGTATTCATCACCTAAAGCTATTTGTCGATTACACAAATCTCTTTATGGCCTCAAGCATGCATTTAGACATTGTTTGCAAAATTCTCCACCACTTTGTTGGAAATAGGCTTCAAATATTCTAACAATAATAGCTCTCTATTTATAAGCAAGATAGTGATTACTTTAGGATTCTATTAGACTATGTAGACAACATATTGTAGGCAACAATGACGCCCCAAAGGTTGACAATCCTAAGAATTATTTAGATAGCTAATTCAAGCTAAATGACTTGGGTGGCTTGAAATATTTTCTTGGCTTTGAGGTGGCACAATCTACAGGGCAATTGCACTTAGCCAACTATGTTATGCACTTTACATATTGTCAATATAGGTCTTACTGGGATGCAAGGTTAGAAATAGTTATTGGATCTAAGTGTGAAGTTATCACAAGAAGGAGAAATTCTTGAGGATCCCTCATAATACAAATACCTAATTTGTAGAATGTTGTACCCAACCATTACTGAGCTAGATTTGTGCTGTCTTATAAATACTCTTAGTTAGTTTCTAGGTAAACCAAGAGTGCCTCACATGCAAGTAGCCCGAACAGTGTTGGAGTATGTTAATGGGACCATGGGACAAGGCCTGTTGTTTCCTATTGCTTCAAAAGTATGAATTAAAGTCTTTGTGTATTCAGATTGGGCATCATGTCCAAACACAAGAAAATTCATTAGTGGATTTGGTCTATTTCTAGTCAACTCTCTCATATCATGGAAATCTAAACAACAATAGACTATATAATCTTTGGCAAATGTAGAGTACAAATCTTTAGTAGAGGCTTCTAAATTTGACTCACTCTACTCTAGAACTTTTCTTTTGTGACAATTTAGGCAGCATTACACATTGCTACAGATCTAGTATTCCATCAGCACATCAAATACATTGAAATTGACTACCACCTAGTCCAAGAAAAAAAATATAAAAAAAGCAATTGAAAATCTTGCATGTGTGTTCTCAGCATCATCTTGTAGACCTACTAACAAAACCATTGCATCCAAAATAGGAGAGCACAACATACACTATCCATCTTGAGAGGGAGTATTAGAGGTGATATAGAAGTTAGTTGTTAGTTTGTCTGATGTGTCAAGTTGGTTATTGTGTTAGTTATGTATCTATTAGTTAGTTCTATGAGGGTATGTACAAACTTGAGTTCAATAATATAGAGAATTTTTTAGTTTCAGCTCTTCTTTACTAGAAGAAAATGATAATTGGTGTTTCATTAGTATCTAAATTTTTGAATGCATTCTAAGGATCGCTTACTGCTCTCCACCTTGATATATATTAGCCTTTAAGATTTTTATCAATCAAGTATCCATAAATACTAAATTGATAGTAAACCCAATAAATTTTTAACCCATAGACATAAATGAAAACTACACTTTCCATTGCCATAAAATAAATATAAACTTTATCACTATTATTTTTATTAGATGATACTTAATTTAATACTATAGTTTAATTTGTACTATTATCTACATTATGTTCTTTAATCAACTATAATCTACTAGTTCAATTCACCATTTTAAATAATAGTGATTACTATTGCAAGCAAATTTCAAATTTCAAGTTAAACCACACATAAGACATATTATTTACTAGTATTTATAGGAAAATTCCAATCATAATTTTTTGTTCAATGCTTAGTTTCAAGAATTAATGTCACTATCATATTTATTCAAGGAATTAGTAGAGTTAGGAAAGTAAACTCTATAACATATGATGCTAAATTCTTGCTACCATTTGCATACTCAAAAAAATTGATCTAATTGTTCTATATCAATTTAATGAATAAACATGTCAAAGGTACATGTACCTAGATTGAATCTATGGCCACTTAACTCTTAGGGCCATTTAGATAGGCTTAATAAAGTACTTATGTAGAGAAAAAATACTTAATATTTTGTGAGTGTTTGGATGCACTTATAAAACTTGTTCAAATGCTTAAATAAGTTATTTTGAGCTTATATTCATAAGCTTAAAATTGAAGCTTATAAAAATAAGCCTTTGTTGAAGTGGGTAACTAGTTATGCAAAATTCCTTTAATGAAAATTTATTGACAATTATAAACTCTTGCCCTATGCTTCATCTCTGTTATAGAGCAAGAGAGCTGAAGTTCATGTCTATTATAGAGATGGAGTTTGTCTCTATAAGAGAAAGAGTAACAAAGATGAAAGCAGGCTTGCATAAAGTGATGTAGGTTAATGGATAGGCCAAGCCATGGCATCTATGGGTGACAGAACTCATTTTGTTGGCATGCAAGCTATGCCATAGCATATATGTAAGCAGGCACAACATGTTATCATAGTACCACGTGAACCTCCCTTAAGGTAGTCAAGGCATGCTATGGTAACCCTAAGTGAACCTCTCTTGAGGTAGCCAAGGAATGTTCATGGCAACCATTAGTGTTGGCCAAGCATGTGGGCAATGCAGCGTGTCACATTAGCACATAAGCCTAGCCATAGCACCTGTGTGCGTAGGCACAATATGTAATGGTAGTCCTAAGTGAACCTCCCTTAAGGCAGCCAAGGCATGCCATGGTAGCCCCAAGTGAAACTTCCTTGAGGTAGCCAAGAAATGTCATGGCAACAGCTAGTGCTACAATAGGTTCGTAGGTTGTGTGTTGCACAAGGGCACACGCCTCTATAATAGAGATAAACTTCATCTTAGATGAAACATATCTTAGTTCTTATTATCATATTTTTTGTTAAAAAAAGAAAAAATAGAAAGTGTTTGATGGAAAAGAGTTTAGGGTTAGGTTGGTAATGTTTCTAGCTTAAGCACTTTTGAAATTTTTATCCAAACAATACATTTATTATATAAGTACTTACCAAAATTTATATCTAAATATAAATTAACTTATTTTAGACTGCAATTATATTAGTAGAGCTTAATTGAGAAGTTCTTATGATACCAGCACTTAATTAATTTATATATCCAAACAAGACCTTAGTGTGGAATCTAGTGTTGGGAGCTGTTTAATTAAATATATAAATTGTTTCAACAATTTTGCATTTCAATTTTGATAATCAATTAGGAAATGATATGACTATATTTTGTAATGTAATTAAAAGTACTTATATTCTAATAAGGTTTCTAAATTTTCACCACCTAAATTTTTTTGGTATAAATGTGGTGAAGAGGATTTGAACTTTTATCCTTCTACAATACTATCTAAATCCATCATCACTAGATTAACCTAATGGCTTTTTTTACCATCTGTTGCAAAGGATCATGTGGTACATCCATATAGATTTGCAATGTGATAAACTTAATTATTTGTTAATTAATTAATTAAAGAGAATCTCTTAATGATAATTAATTAGATGAGTTCTAATTAAATTGAGACAAATTAGTTAATTTATTTTGATTTATTCAAAATATAATCTAACTAATTATGCTAATCACTTTGAGTTTAAGATGACTTAATCTAAGAGATAAGACTACTAACTAAAGTTTAACTCTACCATGAGAAGTCATAGTTAAAATAAATTTGTAACTATTGGTAAATATTTAAAAATGAATAAGAGTGTAGAAGAAGGTTATATACTTGATAGAGAAAATTTTAGGTAAAAGAAATTTTCTAACTTTCAACTCTCCCTTCTCTCTATTGAAATATTTACCTAAAGGTACCACCTCACACATTTGGAATTTGGAACATGTATACTTGGAAGGATCTAGTGGCATCTCCATAACCATGAGAGGAGTAATAGTTGTGCTCATAAGTTGATTTAAGAAATACTAGTGGTGTGGGTAGATCGCAACAAAAGCTATACTATTGACTTTATAATAAGTTGATTGTGGCAGTAGATCTCGTATGTGAGTGATAGACATTAGTAGATTGTAGAGTAGCGAAATGCTAATTTTGGGAAAACTTTAAAGCAAGACCCATTGCAATAATTTTTTCCTGCACACTAATTGTTAAGGCTATTTGAAGATAAAAAGTTAGTAGGGTAGATTTATAAACCCGTCTATGTATTAAAACCTTGACCATATTTCTTGCTACCATAACTCAAGTCAGAACCTCAATTGTTTAAGGAATTTGCAAAAATTATTATAATTCCTTTCTACTTCTTTGCTCTATCATTACTAGAAATTTTTCATTTTTTTGTTGTTTGAAGTTAATATCATATTATTGGTAGCTCTTCCAAGTATATAAATGCTAACCCTCTCATTTGAATGGATTTCAAATCTAGACATTCATCACAATGGACCACAAACTTTGTCCTTCGATGTATTTATTTGCTCTTTGATTGGAGTGATTCTTTGAGACACCCATGATCTCCAATGAGCAACTTATTGTTGAATTAGTTGCAACATTGAACCAAAAATTTATGACTTCTTGTTGCACACTTAGCATGTAACACCTGAAATTTCATCATAGCCAAGTATACTTATCTGATAGAAATTTTAGTGAGGTTTCCCTTGAAAACAAATGCCTCACAAATTTAGAACTAGTGATCCAATAACCTGATTAACTTAGTCATCCACATTACAAACCAGTACCACAGTCACATTGTGGTATTACATTCTTACTTGTTAGAATCTTTATCAAAATCAAAGGAAAACTTGATACAATTATATAATTAAGAGTCTCAACACAAAACCAAACTAAAAAGGCTTGACTTTGGCTTGATCTCTATTACAAAACACCAACACTAGCCTATTCACACAATCAACTACTAATTTGCACCATACAAAAAACTTAATGAGTGAAGCCTAAATGGATAAATAACTAACAATGGGGAATATGCAGTTTTTGGGTTTATCAAAATTTAACATATCTAAATCCAAAATATCCTTTTAATAATGATAAGACTTCTAACATCATTATTTCTAAAAGATAGAGTATTCTTTAAAACTATGTAATCTAGAAAGAACTTATAGTAATTTGAAATCTTAATATAAGTAGCTTATTTCAAATATATATTGAAACTATGACCAAAATCAAGAAAATTAAGAGAAAGAAAAATTCACTTTCTAGCTATAAAGTTTGCAGCCACTATACACTTGAAAGCTCGCATACCATTATTGAAATCATAATCTATATACATGGCATCATCAGGGTGTGTATCACTCATGAGCAATTCACATAATAGAAACATGGCATCACTAAGCCTAGGAGAAACTCAGGAGCAAACATACATGGTAATTGTGGTCATATGCTAGTATAGAGCATTCCCCGTAAAGGGCTAAGAACACATGATATACTCCCCAAAGGCTTTAACCTAGTGCAATCCCACAGATCGTATATTTATTGTATTCTTGCTGTACATGATGGTTACATAGTTAGGAGTGCATATAAGCTGCTAAAGTATACATGGTTACATAGGCATGTTCTAAAGGAATAAAAATTTCCATTTTCCACACTAAACACTTCCACAATTTTTTCATAAAGGCGAGTAAAACTTTGACAAATATATTATATATATAGTGTAACATAACTATCAATATGATTCTGACAATCACACATGAAATTGTGGAATTTTCAAAACCACTAGTATTCAACTTCAAATACTCTTTTGTCAAATCGTAATATATATCCACACTAACCTTCACAGTTCCCTTGTTTCTCAAATCAGTTATAGTGATTATCTAAAAAAATAAATAAATACATTCAAGTCATAGAAACTCACAACATTCTCTTAATAATAGAGACTAGTTGAAATGTTGATGGAAAATAATAATCATTCTCTTTTAAGAACAAGCATTGTTGGAAGTTTATTCATGCACTTGTGCAACCAACTATAACTAATGCCCTATTAAGCTCCTTTGCACTACTTTGGGAAGCTCCTTATGTGCTAACTCTTCTCCTAAAGCATTAACAGATATGCATTTACATATTAAGACTCAAATGATAGCCCATAATGAATGCATAGTATGCATGTTATGTATGTAACAAGCTCAAAGGCATATATGCAATTAATCTTATATTTTTACTTTTTATTTAGCCATTGCTTAACTTGACATCACACCAGAAAACTAACTTCACCTTGCTCAAAATTTGATACTAACTGACAAAGAACTAAGGGTTGAAAATTATGAAATTAAGCCCAATACATCTACTTTCAAATGCCTTTTAATTACAACTAGTGATTTGGATACCGAGAACTTAAGTTGTGCATGTGTTAATTAACAAGTGCTGCTAGGGGAAAACAACAAGTAATATGACAGAAATTTAGTATCATTTTAGGTGAAAACTAATTTTGATTAAAAAAATATTTGTACTTTAAAAAATTATGGGCTTAAACCCTTGTGTTTTAGGATTCAAATGCAATTAACATCTTGCCATTTAGACAACTATAGCCCAAGCAAAGATCAAAACAGTGGAAGTAGTTCAAGGAGACAGCTTATGCAAATTTTGACAGTAATATTGCTAAAAGTAAAGTATTTTTGATGAATTATTACATGTGCATTGCCTATGTCTTTTCTCATTTATTAGAAGAAATAAAATTTATAAGTTATTTGCAACCCAACATATTAATACACTCTACACAAAACGTTTACTAAGGACTTTGTTCTTAAATTTAGGTTATCAAAACAATTATTTATAAAAAGAAAGATAGATTCACTTGACAAAAATAATTAAAAGGTTTAGATCCAACTTTGAGAGCATGTGGGACTTAATTTTCTCGTTCTTAGCAAGTTCCCAAAATTTCCATTTCAATGTTAAGCTAATTTCCTAATAATCTAGAAATGCCCCGCGCACGGTGAGAAATCAGCTAACTCAAAGGCTTCAAGGAGTCAAAGAAGTAGAAGCACGCCATACTCAGAATAGAAGCAACTAGCTAAAATCCTCGCCTTAATTTGTTCAATTTTAAGAAAGAACAATGAGCAGATAATTAGAAGAATAAGAGCTAAAATAGTAGAGCAAGGACTGAATTCACCTTAATTAGTAGCAAAACTCTTCAATATTCTCACAAGCCCTCTAGTTCATGCAGAACCATACAGCCACTGCTATGGAGAAGGAAAGAAGTGTTGGAAATATGGGTAACAAATGGATCCTTTGAGAAAAGAATAATAGTGTAGTGAGGAAAGAATGTTGAAAATCAAAAACTCTTTTTTATTACAATTAAGCTGAATAATGAAATATACAGTTGAAAAAAAAAAAACTTCTTTCTGTCTATTTTCACTTTTTAGAAGGATATATTAGTTCAGAAATGTTTCCATCTATTTTCCCTTTTACACATAGGATAGATGTTATTATTGTTATTAAATATTTTATTGAATCCCGCTATTATCAAAACTTTATTTCACTTAATTCTAATAACATAAGATTTACATCATTAAATTTATCAAATATTAGAGATGAAACTATAAGATTTAGCATATCTGAAAACTTATACCAAATGGTGTAGGCATTATGCAAGATGGAAAGTATGGGAATAGATTTTTTCTATTATATTACTAACTCTTGCACATGGTTGTTAGTAAGTTTAATTCAATCAATAGAATAATAGTGTAGCGAGGAAAGAATGTTGAAATTCAAAAACTATTTTTCTTACAATTAAGCTGAATAATGAAATATACGTATAAATAAATAAAATTACTGTACAACAGTGAAATTGCTTTCCATGTTAGTATTCAAGTAGGCTTCTGCATTTTATATTTTCTTTCTGGTCTCTTTGTGGTAAATTCTTCACATAATTTTTTCTTCTTCACATACACCTTAAAGTTGAGCCGCATTGTTCCAGTCACTTTTCATCATTCTACGTTGATGTACTACTCCATCCCCTGCCAGTAAATATTTTCCAAAACTAAATATTTATAATAGTTGATAGATAATCAGCAGCATGCATGCCACATTTCAAGTCGCATTTATAATGATGAAGTAAAAACAAATTAAATTGTGCAGTTAGAGAAGCTAAGAACTATGTTCTATGCATTTTATATATTAAATAAGTTAGAAAGTGGTTTGAAATGTTTTGATACATATGATAATATATATTCTTCAATTTTGATTAATTCTGCTAAGGATGCTATATTTTGCATTGAAAAGTGACATTAAGTCTATAATTTTTAATTGATTCTGCTACTTTATAAATTGGTCTACCATAAAAAGGTATATTATATAAGCTACTAATCTCACAAATTGAATTTCATTTTATTAAATATTTATTTAAAAATTTAAATTATTAAATTTATTAGATTTTATTAATAGAATTACTAGACTTAACAAATTTTATGGTAAAATTACTATTTTTGTAATTTAATAACCCCTTTATTAATAAAATTACACTTTCTCAATCAAAATTTACCTAAGAGTGGGTCTGCTCCTATTGTACGAACATCCTTGTTTATGGGCTCCTATTTGCAGTCAGATCAATATTATGTGCGAAGAAAAGTGTTCTGTATTTTCTACTTAATTAGTCATATTTCAATGCCGCAAACTATTATTGGTTTTGTACCAAAGTGTGCATTAGTGCCTATATATTTTGCTCTAATAAAAATATATGGCAATACTACCTTTGTGCATGAAGCCTAATGCACGCTCCTTTGTCAAACTATATATATAGTCTTGTTTTATGGGTGTACATGTTTATGTTTATAGAAATAAATGGAGAATTGCAGGAGATAGTTTTATATTATCAAATTAATAAATATTTGTCACTTGTTTCAAAAAATTTAGAAAAATCAAAAGTCAAATCACTACTAAACAGCTCCAACGGAGCTTTACAAACCCACGAAAGCCATTAAAAAAATAAATAGGACCACAACAGCCATTCAGAGCATTAAATGCTTATATAACTATAACTATAGTCAAATTAATTAAATTTTGTAGTTTAATTTTTAAAACTTAGTAAATTTAATAGTTTAACTTCTTTTTAAATTAAATTTTATAAAATTTTGTTTATGTAAATACTGAATAGCATGATTGGTTATGGTGTTTAAGTAAGAAAGGGTTTTGGATCCATAAACACAATATGATATGATAATAACCTGGCGTCTTGGTTGATTCTTTCTTCTTTAGCAAAAGGCAAGAAGTCCAATAGCCAATGCTGGCGTCTTTCTGAGAGATCCATTTTTCATTTTGTATGGCGGCTAAGACAAACAATTTTGTAGTTAGAAGATCATGGAGGATGATGGAAATGATTACATGGACGACGTCATAGCTCTAATCTACTTCTCATTATACACTTATTATATCACTACACCTACCACGCGGTTGTGTCGTTCTCTTTGTCCTGTCTGCCAGTTCAAGATCACCAATAAAGGTGGCTCAACCATGACATATAAATGTCTATATTTTAATCTTGTTACATCTGTTGCCTCTACATTTCTAGTTCTTCGAGCTTCCTTCTTGTGATAATTGATACTATTTTACTAACTTTGTCAACGCTCAAAAAGGAATGAATTTCTGGTGTAAATAAACACCAAATAATATTTGATATGTCGCAGATATATCAACTAATATAATATAAAAGCAAATATGCATAAAGCACGTCAATACTAAATTTTGACATAAGATTCTGAGATGAATTTTAAAAATCTTATTATATCAAAGATAATTGCAAGAAAAATATAATACCCAAGATTTCCTAAATGATTTCCCACGCCAACATTTATCAGTCTAGTCAAACTCTCTTTTCTCTCGAACTTTGCACCTCTCTCCTCTGGGTTTTCATTGCATATCTCTTTTTATCGCTTCCCTTGCTTGCCGAATGAAAATTTCTTCTTTATTTATGAAGATTCAAGGCAGTGTAAAATTGATGGGCTGCAACATCCAGAGTTGTAGCGTTTTCCTCACGTTCTCCTTCCGTTTTTCCAGTTTCAATTGCCAAAGATATACTTCTTCTCTCCGTGAATTAATAGCTTGTGGGAAGCCACTTCTATAAGATTACGAAATGGGCTGCAACACTGCTTGCACTCTCTGCCTTACCTTATTTTCATTTTCGTTTAATGCATTATGGGCTGGACTAGTAAGAAAAGGTTATCTTGAACTAAATTCAAATACCAAATCCCATCAAGAAAAGATAGTGATCACTTTATGATTCTATTGGCCTATGTAAACCATATTATTGTAGGCAGCAATGATGCCACAAACGTTGACAAACCTAAAAACTACTTAGATGGTCAATTTAAGCTAAAAAATTTGGGTGGCTTGAAATATTTTCTTGGCCTTGAGGTGGCACATTCTAGAAGGGAATTTCACTTAGCCAACTGTATTATGCACTTCAGATACTGTCAGATGCAGGTTTTACTGGGGTGCAAGGTTAGAAAAAGTTTATGGATCCAAATGTGAAGCTATCACAAGAAGGAGAAATTCTTAAGGAGCCCTTACAATATAGCCGCCTTGATGGCAGAATGCTGTACTCCATCATTACCAGACCAGATTTGTGCTGTGCTCTAAATACTCTCAGCCAGGTTCTAACTAAAACAAGTGTGCCTCACATGCAAGCAGCCAAACAGTGTTGGAGTACATCAAGGGTACCGTGGGACAAGGCTTGTTATTTCCTGTTGCTTCTGAAATACAAATTAAAGTCTTTGTGGACTTAGACTGGGCATCATGTCCAAACACAAGAAAATCCATTAGTGGATTCAGTCGATTTCTAGGCAACTCTTTGTATCGTGGAAATCTAAAATGCAACAGACTATATCTCAATCTTCAGTAGAGGCAAAGTACAATTCTTCAGCAGAGGTTTTTTGGAATTTGTCTCACCCTTGTCCAGAGCTATTTATGACAATCAGGCAGCATTACTTATTGTCGCAAATCTAGCATTCCATCGGCACACCGAACACATTAAAATTAACTACCACCTAAAAAAATATAAAAGGGGAAATCGAAAATTTTGCATGTATCTTCTCAGCATCAACTTGTAGACCCGACAAATCAAGTATTCCATTAGCACAACGAACACAATGAAATTCACATGATCCTAGTGATGCTTCATTTGGCTTGAGAAATAAGATTCACAAGGTTGTCAAGTACATAATGACAAAGTAAAGAAGTAGAAAAGAATTATGGTATTAAAAAATATAGTCAGTAGAGTATCAATGCCCTGACTAATAAATTTGTTAATACCATATTTTTTAATACTCTACTAGCTATGGTATTAAAAAATATTAGTCATGTCATGCCTGAAATGATTATGGAAATTGAAATGCCAAATCATTGAAACAGTTTATATATTTAAATAGCTCCTAACACTATATTCCACACTGAGATTTAAGTGGCCATAGATTATGCAAGAATTTGAGAATGAAACTGATAGTTGGGGACACAGGATCTGTATCCCATCTAGGCATTTGTAGCTTTCACATGTTTACTCATTAAATTAATATAAAAGAGTTCGATCAATTTTTTTAATATGTAAACTTTAACAAGAATCTAGCATCATATTTTATAGTGCTTATTTTCGTAACTCTACTCCTACTCAATATAATCGATTCCTTCTGTTTAAATATGATAGTCACACTAATCTTGAAACTGATCATTTGATATAGTTTGAATTTGAGAATTTGAATTTAACACAAGTGGTCGAATTTAACCTTATTGTCTCCCTCCCTGATTTGATTCCCATATTATAACATTTTTAGTATAAAAAAAAGATATAGTTCAAATTTAAAAGAAAATTTATTTATCATTGGAATTTGCCTATAATTACTCGTAAATAATATGTCTTATGTGTGGGTTTAACTTGAAAACTTGAAATTTACATGCAGTCGTAAGCTATATTATTTTAAGTGGTGAATTGAACCAATAGATTGTAGTTGACTAGAGAAAATAATTTAGATAATATGTAGAACAAAACTATAGTATAAAATTGAGTCTGTTCTAACAAAAAAGAATACTACTCCATCTGTATCACAATATTTGTCATTCAAGGAATATACATAAAAAATAAGAAAGTTATTAAATAGTCTCAAAAATATTAAAATATTCTCTTATTTTTCTAAAATACCATTTTAAAAAAAGACTCAATTAATTGAACATTTAATAAAGATAGTGATTTGATAATGATAAAATTGATAGAAGAGAATTAATATTGCTTGAGAAAGAGACAATTAAAAAAGACCAGATCAAATGCTTTAAAACGTCAATTATTGTAACCTGGAGAGAGTAATAAACTTGGCATTCATTTTATGTCAATGGAAAGTGATGCAGTTTTAATTTGTACCCTTGGGTTATAAATATTCGGGTTTGCTAGTAATGAAGTATTTATTGATAGAACGATATATATATCCAACTACTTACAGTGTACATATACATAAGGACTTTTACTATAATTAGCCACGTGTCGCGTGTGAATTCAAAAATTAATGATAAAATAATGTAAGTTC
The DNA here is from genome assembly GCA_037013595.1 of Dicorynia guianensis. NCBI lineage: Eukaryota > Viridiplantae > Streptophyta > Magnoliopsida > Fabales > Fabaceae > Dicorynia > Dicorynia guianensis. Next base: position 7,386,608 of record JASUAB010000010.1, read on the forward strand.
TTTTTATTATATTTTTTGTTTAAGATAATTGATCTTATATTTAACACTTTAGTAAAAACATTAAATGTTAGAAGTAATTAGGAAAGTTCGATTTTTTTTCTAATAGAATACATTATCTATGGTGTTTTAATAAGTAAGATTTCTAAAAAAAGATATTTTAGTATAAAAATATTTCTATTCATTTTCACTTTTATGTATAGTATAAATGTTGTTAAAGTTATTGAACATTGTATTGAGTCTTGCTATTATTATAATTTTATTTTCATTTAATACTCATAACATATAATTTATACCATTGACTTTAATACAGTTATTGTATTACTTCACCTACCATACGGTTGCATTATTTCTTTGTCCTGTTTACCAGTTCAAGATCACCAACAAATCTGGCCAAACCATGACATATAAACATCTATATTTTAATCATGTTATATATGTTGCCTTTAAATTTCTAATTCTTCGTGCTTCCTTCTTGTGATAATACTGTTTTATTAACTTTGCCAATGGCCAAAAAAGGAATGAATTTCTGGTGAAAATAAACACCAAATAATATTTAATATATAGCAGATCTATCAACTAATATAAAAGCAAATATGCATAATGTACACCAATACTAGATTTTGACATCAGATGCTGAGATGGATTTTAAAAATCTTACTATATCAAAGATGATTGCAAGAAAAATAAATACCCAAGATTTCCTAAATGATTTCCCGCGCCTACATTTTTCAGTTCTAGCCAAACTCTATTTTCTCTCAAACTTCACACTTTCCTCCTCTGGGCTTTAATTGCAAATCTCTTTTTATCGCTTCCCTTGCTTGCCGGATGAAAATTTCGTCTCTATTTATGAAGATTCATGACAGTGTAGAATTAAGGGGCTGCAAAGTCCAGAGTGAGCGTTTTCCTGACGTTTTCCTTCCGTTTTTCCAGTTTTAATGGCCAAAGATGTACTTCTTCTCTCCGTGAATTAATAGCTTGTGAGAAGCCTTTTCTCTCAGTCTAAGAAACGGGCAGCAAGACTTCTTGCACTCTGCCTCATCTTATTTTCATTTTCGTTTAATGCATTATGCGCTGGACTGGTGAGAAAAGGTTCTCTTGAACTAAATTCAAATACAAAATCCCATCAAGTATTAATGATCTGGTTGAAGCTAAATTTTTCTGCCGAAGAATTTTCCATTCATGCATGTAACTTTGCGTGGTCCAACGATATTACTTATCAAGAAAAGTATCCTCCTGCTTAAGAGAATCCATTAAATATTCTCACATTATATATAAATTGTTAAATTAATTTAATTTCATAGCTCAGTGGGTCCGCCTTACTATTTAATTTGGTTATGACCCAAAAGAAAAATAAAGAGGATTGAACCTCTGTGACGCTTACATTTAACCTATCAAAATTCTTTATGCCATGTTGGATAAACACGTACGAAATTGACGAGTTCCAACATGACATAATCGGGGTTTGGTATCGGCCACTTTCGAATAATCAAGAAATTTTCCTAAATTGGAACCGCTGTCGGTATCATTTGCCATTATATAGAGCAACTTCTAAGACCTGCATGTCCACCCCTACCTACAACAAACTGTGCAGAAAATAATCAGCACAACTTTTAATTATGGAAGTTTTACATCTTATTCTGGCATTGGCTCCTCTTCTTCTTACCCTTACTGTCTTTGCCTTAGTATTCAAGCAAAAATCTGACCACCCAGCAAACCTACCTCCGGGGACTTTTGGATGGCCTGTAATCGGAGAAAGTGTGGAATTCTTGTTTGGCAAGCCAGACAAGTTTGTTTTCGAGAGGATGAAAAAGTTTTCCCCAGATATTTTCAAGACCAAAATTCTTGGCGAGAAGACTGCTGTCATATGTGGGCCTGAGGGCCACAAATTTCTGTTCTCGAATGAGCAGAAACTCTTCACTGCGTTCCGTCCTTATTCTATGCAGAAGTTGTTCCGATCTTACCAAGCTTCTGCCCCGCCGGTTCAAATGGCCCGCGAGGCCGAGGCGAAGATACTAAAGTCACCTGGCTTTCTTAGGCCTGAAGCTCTGGTGAGGTACTTGGGCAAAATGGACCAAATTACTCAGCAGCAAATGAAAGCTTACTGGGAGGGTAACAAAGAAGTTAAGGTATTCCCTCTGGCCAAGACACTGACTTTGACTCTTGCTTGCCGGTTCTTCTTGGGCACAGAAGATGCTGTTAGAATTGCAAGGCTTGTGAACCACTTTGATGACATTACTTTGGGATTGCACTCAATTCCTGTGAATTTGCCTGGGACAATTTTCTATAAGGCCAAGAAAGCTACAGCTTTAATTGTTGAGGAGTTGAAGGCAGTAATAAAAGAGAAAAAGGCTGCAATGGCTTCCGGGGCTCCCTTGCAGGATATATTGTCCCATTTGATTGTTGCTGCAGACCCATCTGGGAAATACATGGCCGAGGCTGAGATTGCAGGCAAAATAATGGGTTTGCTCACGGCTGGTTATAGCACTGTGGCTACTGCTATGACTTTCTTCATGAAGTATGTGGGAGAGAGACCTGACATCTATCAAAAGATTCAAGCTGGTAATAGTCACCCGTATCCTTTCTCCTTTTTTAACTGTTTTACTATTCTCACAAATTTATTCTCACATAATTTATACCATTAAATTTATTAACTCTATCACTAAATCATGACTCCCAACCTTTGTGAACCTTTTTTTTTTATCAACCAAATAATTGTAGAATTCTATTAAAAACAAGCTTAATTAAACATTTCATTTAAGATAAAGTTTTTAAATAAACCTTTAAACCGGTGCCTGAATTCTTACCATATTAAATCACTTAAGCTAAGTGCTGGTAGCTAAACTTGAAAATTTTGAAATTCTAACAATTGAACAATTTCTCTATTATGAAACAGAGCAATTACAGGTCGCTGCCTCTAAAAAACCAGGAGAACTATTGAATTGGGATGACTTACAGAAGATGAAGTACTCTTGGAATGTAATATATGAAGTGATGAGACTCACTCCACCGCTACAAGGAACATTCAGAGAAGCTCTCGAAGATTTTACTTATGCTGGCTACACGGTTCCAAAGGGCTGGAAGGTATGTGAAAGTTTTTAATGTCATAATGGTATCGATGCTGAGATTTTACAATTATTGAATAATTAACTTTAATTTGCTTTGATCAGAGAATTAATTAGATTCCCTTGTATACCTTGGGTGATGACACCATAGTATGATCTGGCGCACTTGATATGCTGTTGACTTTACACTGTATGGTCTAGATTATAATTTTTTTTATAAAAAATTGTTTAATATATTAATTTCTTTTCAAATTGATCTGGCAGATATATTGGACGGTGAGCACCACAAACAAGAATCCACAATACTTTCCAGATCCAGAAAAATTTGATCCCTCGAGGTACGATGATGTTGATGCTCTTCCTCCATTCACGTTTGTGCCTTTTGGAGGTGGGCCTCGCATGTGCCCTGGAAAAGAATATGCAAGGTTGGCAATTCTCACATTTGTTCATAACGTGGTGAAGAGATTTAAGTGGGAACTAGCGCGTCCCAAGGAGAAGATTATTGGTGATATGATGCCAACACCTCAAAATGGACTTCCTGTTCGTCTGCGTTGTCACGAAGTTTAGGTACCAAAATTTAGGATGCAAGTTGATCGGAAAATGCCCAAAGAATTTGGTCAAATTGAACTGTGGAACATTAAAAAAAAAAAAAAAAAAAAGAGATGCTTCTAGTGATTTGATTCCAATAAATTATATGTGTACTTTTAAAGTTTAATGAGAATACAAACAGCATGTTGTAAGAGTAACGTTAGTGGAATTACAGTACTTTCTTAGAATTATGATTACTTTGCCAATTGAGTCAATTGACACTTTCACATGTCGAATAAATTATTCATCCTCTGCAAACAAAGTTTCACATTGGTTCGATGAGAAAGCTTTTGAGGGCCGGGGGCATATCAAGTGAGAACAAATAATGACCAATTGGTTGTACATAATGTCTTCGATCATTACCAATCTTTAATTATCATCCTCGCCAATAAAGTGAAAGGATTGAAGAAACGTGCCTACTGGTATTTCTCAGCAGTTGCATGAGGGTTCTACTGGTCTATCTAGGGAACGTGTCACTTTATGTGATTGTATTTAGTGATTTCTTCCAGTGTTGGGCTTAATGTCCCTTTTACCTACCAAATAAAAAAAAAAAAAAAAAAAAAGATGAAAGGGTAATCAAAACATTCAAATGGAAGTCACAGGTTAGCCAAGGAATTTATAAGCTGGAAGTAAAAGTTGAAAAGTTTTTCTTATTTTCGATGGTTATTCCCATGTAGTTTGACTAAAGAATGGTTAAGAGTGGAAGTTGAAAGGTTTTTCCCACGTTCAATTGCTAATATCAATTTGTCCAAGGAATAGCCAAGTCAAAAGTATAAATAGAAAGACTTTCTTACTTTCAAGGATTGGCGAAAGAATGGCAAACTGAAAATAAATGTTGAAAAGCTTTTCTTTTTTTAGTGCCTCTTAAAAATGACGGTTATTTATTATCATCCACAGAGAATAGAAATTTCTTATTTAAAAAGAAAATTGTTTCTATTTATTTGAAATAATTAAACATGTTTTTTCAATAACATACACAATATATCATATTTAATCTATAAATATGTGATCAAAGTCAAAATATAAAAAAATTAATCGATAATGGTCTCTCTTAGATTTCCAAAGTCTTCATAAATAGTTCATTTGTGATATCACCCCCGTGTCCCAAAATAAAATTCATACTAAGATTATAATTTTCTTATTTATGATTATGTTAAATTTATTGAATCATGTGAATCAATATGCATTTTTTTTTTTAAATTTAAGGTTTCATCATATATATTACTTATGTATTGATATAATTAATTATCAGTTCCAAAAAAAATTAATTAAAGGATTAAACTAGATAGATTTTATTTTGTTTAAAAAAAAGGGGAAGAAAATGGAGCTTTCTTGTTATAAAAGGGTAAAACTAGGAATTCTCTTGGAGAAGGTTTTTTTTTTTTCCCTAATAACTTCGATCACCAAACGAGAATGTCCAAAACCTTCTCTTGTTTTATGCGTGTAAATATTTAATTTTGTTTGTATCCTAAAAAATTAAAATAAACTCATGTGAATGTTCTATATTTATTCTATTTAAATATATATTTTTTTGAAAATTGATTGAATGAAAATGAAAAAATTTAAAAAAAATTTTGGGTCCCAAATATTAATATTTATCTTTTAAATTTAAAATTTAAAAAAAAAGAAAAGAGAACAAATAAAAAAAATGTTGGAAAAAGAGGGAGATGATTTGGGACGAGAGAAGGAAAAAGAAAAAAGGAGGGAGAAATGAAAGTAAGAGGACAAGGGGAAAACCTAAAAAAAAAGGAGAGAAGAAAAAGGAAAAAAGAAGAAAAAGAGAAAAGAGAGAGGAAGAAAAAGGAAAGGAGGAAAAGAAGAGAAGAGGGAGGAGAAGAGAAATTTGGCCAAGGAAGCAAGAGATAAAGAGAGGACCTGTGAAGGTAGCCGGCTAGGGTCAGAAAGAGAAGGTGCGGTGCATGAGACTCAAGTGCCTAAGGTTGAAGACACACAGTCTACTATCATGTCACTAGACTTGTTAGCCATAGCAACATAATTAACCTACCACATCATCAAACATGTTAGCTAGCCAACATAGTCAGCAAGCCACATCATTTAGACATGTCAGCAATGCATGCACAATCAACATGCCACATCAGTATTGCATGCACAATCAGCGTGTCACATCATCTGTCATATATTATGCCATGTTAGCATACCAACTGCCATATTACCATTGACCGTTGATCATTGACTTTGATTTGAACCACTTTCCAAGGGTTTTTCTACCTCCTGATCATATTTTTGGCCTTCATTTTATCATTTGAGCACTCTAAATATAGGATTCACCCATTTCTTAATTTTTCTCCCATTGTTGGAGGTGTATTTGTGTACCTATACCTTGTTTTGTTAAATCATTATGTGCTATGATGATTTTGCTTGTGATATTTACACTTTAAGTGTTTTCATAAGTGTGTGGGCAAGAAAGATTGTGGTTTCACCTTGATTATTTGAAGATGTTTTGTCTGGTTGTGATGTCATTCCATTTATTTCAATTTCTTATTTTTATTGGTGATTTCCCGATGATGGTTGTTAGTTTGGGTTCTAATAAAATGATCGCAATTGATTATCCTAAGGATGATAACATTACCAGTCTCGCCAAGAGATTGACAAGATTTCTTTGGTATAATTAATCTCGGTATTCCCCAAATTCTCCTATTTCTACAAATCAATAGATTTCAAGATCTTCTTAACGATGGTAATTGGTGCAGTTGGTGAAAGCAATTACTGTTGGCCTTTTTCAAGATAATTGCATTATGGGTTACATTGGAGAAATCAAAAGAATCCCTATAACATAACTATCACAAATCAATTGCCTTTAAAGCACCAATTTATTTCGAATCTTTTTGACAATAGTTATTAGTGTGATTGGCAAGAACGATCACTGTTAACTATCCCAAGGATAATCGCATCATGGGTTGTGTTGGAGAAATGGATAAAATTCTGATGATGTGACTAAATTCACCTCTCTCCCAAAGTCCCACAAAATCTAGAAATAACCTTGAAAACCTTAGTCAAGCTAGGTATTTCTTAAACCCTAATCTAGTTCGGTCAAACCCTAGTCAAACTAGGTACCTTCTTAAAATCCTAATCAAGTTAGGTCAAACCCTAGTCAAGGTAGGTATTTATTTAAATCCTCAAGTCCTGGTCAAACTAGACATCCAGTTTTTCCTGAACAAACTAAACATCAAATCATGCTTTCCATAACAATGGCTAAACGTCACTTACTAACAGTATTAATCACGGATAATGCTTGATCACATGCAAAACTCACAGTGAAATAAATAAAAATTAAAAATAAATAAGTTTATTTTGGGTAGAATCAAAGTACAGTTTAAAATTAAAAAACAACAAAAATCAATATAGTACCAAAAAGGCATTATAGGAGTGCTAATACCCTCCTTATACATAACCAACTCTTGAACTCAATTTCTATGATGCAGACCTAAATTTTAGTATCTAATCTTACCTTTTAAAATTAGATCGGTGGTGATTTCAAAAATTTTGAATTTCACAATATTTTCAAAATACCCATATTTCACAAAACTCGTCTTTTTTGGTCATTACTCCTCGTCTTGATGTCGACAATGCATATTCTTCTCTTTTCATCTTTCACTTTCAAACAACATTCTTCATCATGCTAAGTTGCAATTTCTGTCGTTAGAGTTTGGGTTGCTATACCCCATTTCTTCCATTATTTTTTTTCTTGGTACTGGGTGCCATTCTCAGAACTTGTATGTTGCAATTTAGCTTGACTTGAGGTTAGTAACAAACAGTGAAACGTTGAGCATGGGGTTTTATTTTGATTTCAAATCTTAGTAAACACAAACATATATAGATTAGCTCTACAAGATTTGGGGTATAAAGTACTTGATGAAATTACTGGATGAAATCTAATTGTGTTGGTTATTGATTGTTATGAGCATGTCTTGTTACTGATTGTGACTTAATATGTATTCAATGGATTTCTTTTAAGATAGTTTCCAATTTATTGCTATTATAAGTTATGTTTCAAGTGTGTAGAAATTTACAGTGTGCTGCAAGATTGTTAAAAAAATTAAAAGTTTGAGGAACTTACACGTTGAATGTTTGATGGCAATTGAGGTTGATACAAGGAAAGGAAAAAAAATATGATATAACTGGAAAAAGATTGCAAGTTGATAATAAATTGACTTTAATCCTTTTCTTCTCTAACTTCTATTCTATATGTTGAATTGGAGCTGCCTATGTTCTAGAATTTGATTGAAAGAATTTTTACTTTGTGGACTTTGTTTTGAATGTGTGCATTGCCTATGCACTCTGATTTTGATCCTCAAAACTCCACAACCCAATGTAGCGTCTTTACGTGCTTTGGATTGTTTTTTGTCTATTTTGGATCTTCATAGTGTTATGTATGAGTATTAGTTGCTTATGCAGTGATATTTGCATGCTGAAATCCCAGGCAACTACCACTATTTTAAGTGTTTCTTGGGATGTAGACATCAAACAATGAAAATCTAAAGACATCAGAAAATAAACACATAAGTCTTTAATCTATATGATTTTCATGCATAAATTCTTTCCCATTCAACTTCAGTTTCAAATTTAAACAGCCTCTATTTCTTGCATTCTATCAGTTTGGCAACACTAATTGTTCGGATCATATGTTGAACCAGGTAACTCATTTCCTTTCTTTTTTTACAAGTTTTCAAAGATATTTGAAATTAGAACCACAGGGTTTTAATCCAATGAAATCCATGCTTTAATTAGCAGTTTTTATATAAAGTGGCACAAATTTTCAGTTGAATTTGAGTGGTTGTCAACCCAGCAACCTCAATTCTTTTGACTAAAATTTTCCTTTAAAAATTCACTTTTACATTCCACCAAAATGATTGAAATGTAGACACACAAGGGTTCACTTCATGTGAGTTTTGTGCTCAAAATCCTTTTCTTTCAACACCAGTTTTTAAATTAAAATTTTATTTTGCATAAAGCATGATGCATAACTTTTTCTTGGAAGTAGTGACTCTTGAGGTCATAATTTAGTGTAGAGAATTCTTAATTATGTTTGTGGGAATTGAAAATTAATTTCTAGGTCTAAAAATGTTAAATTTCAGTGTTCTAATTCCCTTGGGTTTGATTTCAGTTTTCGTTGAAAGTTAGGCTGTTAGCACTATCAATCATATATGCTGTCATACTAACAGTATCGGCTTTTCCAATTGTAACTTAATGTACAGATTTTAGAATTTCATGTTGTCAAATGCATATAGAACTAGAGACATATATCTTTGTTTATTTAAATTTTCATATTTTATTTCCATGTCAATCAATGTAGTTTTTCATGCAATGTAAGATCATTTGCTGGTGTCTTGTTAACTTCTGGTTTTTGTTTTATATTTTGATTCAATGTTGGTGCCTTCTATTACATTGAAGCTTTGGGTAGTCATTCCAGGTGGGAATGTTCGGTGTCTAAGTTCCTTGTCAATCCTTGTTTCGGGGGTCCAGTTCAATATTTAGAGAGTTAGTTGCTATCATCCTTTTACCTTAAATATTATATGTATAGGAAAGAAGGTGAATTCAAGCAAGATCAAGATTCTATTCTCAAGGGTTATGAAATTGTTAAATTTGTAGTTTGGTGGCTAGGTGAGTAAATAAATTTTTAACAGTAATTAATTTTTAGAGTAAATTATATTTTATTACCTTGAGGTTTCTTTAAATTATACTAAGCTTTATTTTGTTGAAAGCCTACACTCTATCCTAATTTAACCATGTTAGCTAACTTCTATCCAGGAATCTTAATGAAATATTCCTTTCTAAATGATTTGATACAATTTTTATATATTTTTTAAAATTGAATTTAAAAATAAGAAAATTAATTATAAAAATCTGATTCAACTAATATATATACTAATAGATTTTAACAATTTTATTTTAAAATACCAATTAAATGATTATCAATTTAATATGTTTAATTAATTAATTTAGAGACAAAGTTCATAAATTCTAAAATTTAAAACACTAAATATTAAAATGTAAAACCTTAAACTCAAAATCTTAAATTACAAACCTAATCATTAAATATAATACGGCATCAAATGCTAAACTTTAACATCTTAAATACTAAACTCCAAACACAAAACTTTAAAATTTTAAATATAAAACTTTAAATTCTAAATATGACATAATATTAAATCCTTACTTATAAATTTCAAACTCAAAACTGTAAATCCAAAACAAGAAACCTAAACAAAATTTAATTCTAAACTATAAAATCATAAATCTTAAATACTTAAACTTTAAACGGTTTAGTGTTTTAGATTTTAAGACTTTATAATTTCGAGTTTTAGATTTGAGTGTTTAGGGCTTAATGTTAATGTCATGGTTACGATTAAGGATTTTAAGGTTTTAAAGTTTAGGATTTAGGGTTTGAGGTGTAGAATTTAAGAGTGTTTATTTTAGAGTTTAGGGTTTAATATACTATTACTCTTAAGATTTTAAGACTTAGAATTTTTATGTTTATGATTTCAAATTTAACATTTTAGGGTCTAAGGTATTAAGATTTTAGCATATAGGTTTAGAATATAATGTTTTAGATTTTAAGGTTTAATATTATATTATGTTTAGGGTTTTAAAGTTTATGATTTAGAGTTTTATATTTAGTATTTAAAATTATATGAATTTTGACCTTAAATAAATGAAATAATTAATTAAATATATTAAATGAATTATTATTTAATTGGTCCTACTATTAAAAAGTATTTAAAGATTTTTTAACATAAATATTAGTATGTAAGATTTAGGCATGTCAAAACGGGTTGGCCCGCCCCGGCCCGCCAAAGCCCGCAATTAAACGGGGCAGGGCGGGCTGGCCCGCATAATAAGTGGGCTGCAAAACCTCAGCTCAGCCCGCCCCGCGATGGGTTACAGGTTATGCGGGCCAACTGCAATAATTTAAAAAAATTATTAAAAATTAAAATTTACGAAATTTTACTTCCTGTTGCAGTGTTACTTGAATAAATGCAGGTAAAGCTTCAACTAAAGGAATGGATAAAATAGAAGTACAACCTGATCCATGCCTATTACCTAATTTTTTTTCCATTCTTGCTACCAAGATATCATAAAAATTCTCATCAACATATCTATTTTCCCTGATAAATACAACTATATATAACATCATGAAATAAGATCATGGCAATAAATACTAAATAAGATAAATTGTTTCTATTCAATAGAGAAAAACGAGTAATTTATGATAAAATTCTTGAGGCCTAAACTTAAAGAGAAACTCCTTTACACAACCACATATTGCTTGTATGGTAAAAACTAAGTTGGTCAGCAGTAACATGTGTTAGGCTCCACAAAATTTGAGCTTCAGTGTGTTAACAGTCATTACAGGCCAGCTTAACAAACTTAGAACTAACTAGACTAAAAGGAATCAATTTGAAACATAAATTAAAATTACAAACAAGAAGAACTACCTACCATAGAAGCTGCTGATCTTGTTTGGAAGAAAAAACATAAAGATCACAATAAGGCACCAACATATAATTTTCATCATCCAACCTCCATGGTGCAAATTATCTCAAGGATCCTTCTAGTTTTTGACACCAATCATTAGAATTGCCAGAATTATGAAAAAAAGAAATTTCCCAAGCTGACCCACAAAACTGCATCTGTTTCAAACCATTCTCTGCTAGGTGTACATGTAAAATGATTGATTCCTACAGCAATAATAAAAAAAATTACATGATACATCCATCTTCGAACACATTATAAGAATTCTATTTGTCCAAGTATTTCGTTAACTTACAAGGGATACTTCAGTATCACTATCACAATTGGCTTCTAACTTTCCCCAATTAGATTTACCTACACCACCAAATTACATGCACACATTAACATAGTAATTAAAATGTAGTATCAATATAGTAACTATCATAAATATGCAAAAATAACAACTCACATCTTCTTCATTGTCTTATCCTTCATCCTCATTAAGTAATTCATATTGAGTATTTGAACCTTCTTTTGATAATGTTGTTTTAACTTTTATTGCATCTTCATCACCATCTACAACCAAGTAAATAATTAAAGTGATTATAACATTGTAGTACTGAATATAAGTTTTGAATTAAATAATTAACAAATTATAAACAAAACAATATTACCATTGAAAGAAAAACCATGTAGCCAGTTACGTGTGCAAATAAGAGCTTCAACTTTTTCAGGAAAGATACAGCTTCTATATTTGTTAAGCACATGAGCACCAATAGAAAAAGCTGATTCTGACGCAACTGTAGTAATAGGAATAACCAAGACATCACAAGCCATTACTGATAAGATTGGAAAACGATACTTATTCATCTTCCAATACTCCAATATATCTAAATCTTCAAAAAAAATGAAATTCAAGCTTTGGCTCCTCCAAATAGAGATCCAATTGAGATTTTCTAGCATTTGTCACAGTTTGGCTCTCAAACATATAAATTTCCTACATTAAATGAAGCTCAAGACAAATAATAAACAAATTAGATATATACATATATAACTAATATGTGCAAAAATAGTAAAGTGATTAATTAAAGAAAAAATAACTACAAACTTTTACTTACATCAAGAATTTTCTTGCCTTTATTCAACCTTCCTCCCTCACTTGGTCTAGGTGTGAGTGTAATAGAAGATTGAGATTGAGAAAAACTTGGTGCACTAGAAGATTTGACATATCGTTCAAAAAGCTTGTATAACATTGTCCTTACATTTTTAATCTTCTCTTGACAAGTAAATGCATCAACTTTTGAGTAAAAATACTCCAGCATCACAAGCTTTATGCGTGGTTCAAGAATAGCTCCAAGTGCAAGAACAATGCTATAATCACTCCAGTATTTATCAAATTTTTCTTTCATTTTCTAACACATGTCACTGATTACCAAATTTTCATTTTTCAAGTTTTCCAACAACAAACATTCAATCTTCCATACTTGCATAAAATACAAATTAGAAGTAGGATAAGAAGAACCAGAAATCAAGTTGGTAATATCATAAAATGGCTCTAAGAATTCACATATTTTCTCTCCTCTTTTCCACTCCTCAACTGAAAGACAATCTTTATAATTCCTATCAACAACTTTAAGAGATGCAAAAGCCTTTTTATACTTGATGGCATTGTCTAACATCAAATATGTTGAATTCCAATGAGTGGACACATTTACCAACTTGTTGCACACATTCTTCAAATTTTAAAATCCTACTTTCAGAACCTTTCACATACTTCACAGATTCTCTAATTCTTTTCAAGGCCTCACTAGCTATTTTCAACCCTTCTTGAACAATGAGATTCAATATATGAGCAGAACAACAAACGTGAAAAAGTTTACCAACACATAATAAGCTATCATGCAAACACAATTGTTCTTTCAGAATATCCTTCATACTATTATTATTTGAAACATTATCCAACGTGAGAGAAAATTTTTTTTCTCAATTCCCCATTCCTTTAAAAGATCATACAACCTGGTAGCTAGTTCTTCCCCAGTGTGTGGAGGAGGCATATGAGCAAAATTAAGTATTTTGCTGTTTAATTTCCAATTATCATCAACAAAATGAGCAGTCAAGCAAATGTAACCCTCACTAGTGCAAGCAGTCCATACATATGAAGTTAAACAAATTCTATTAGGAATCTTAGCCAACATTTGCTTAAGCTGCTCTTTCTCCCTCCTATAAATTTTATTGATATCAGTAATCACAATATTTCTAGAAACAAAAATAACATCAGGATTAATATACTTCACCCAAGCTCTAATCCTAGCATATTCAACAAATGAAAAGGGCAAATCATGTTGGATGATCACAGCAGCACATAATTCACGCTGAATTTTTTGATCTATTTTCCTACTTCTCAATTTCATATCTCCATCTATAATCATTTGTCCCACATCTTGAAACTTAAGCATCTTGCACTTTGGCAAATGACGTTTCAATGTGGAAGTCCCATATTTGTGACCACCAATCTTATATTCAGTTTTACATGCATTACATTGTGCCCTTTCAATTCCATCTTTCCCAATCCCTAAATTTGTGAAGAAATTCCACACTTCAGAAGTTTGTTGTCTACTCCTTTTCTTTGTTCCACCTTCAGATTTTTCTAACATTAACTCTTCAAGTAAGACATCATCATCCAAATTAATAGATTCCATGACTTAATCAAATCAAATTCAGCTACCAAAGCCCAATTGTTCTATCTAGGTAAAAAACAAACAACAAATTTAGAAAACAAACATGAGACTAACTAGAAAGAGACAAGCAACAATAAACAACCATGGAACATGACATACATATGAATCTAAATAATTAAATATGAATATAGAATTATCGAGAAAACTTGTAGAGAAGTAAAGTGACAACAGAACACAAGAGTAGGGAACAACTAGATCCCCCGAGAGACACAACAGAATAATCACGTTCTACCTTACTTTCTTCTGTTTAGAACAATGGGGCCTCTTGTTTTGGTTAAAAAGTTGTCTTTTCGTTGGCTCTATCGGTTCATTTAATGGCTTATACATATGCTTATACATATGCGATGGGAAAATACAATTGCAATGCATTGGGAGGTAAGTTTGCCAATACCATAAGCATACTAAGCAAAAAAATACTTTTCACTCGGTACACAATGAACAGACCCAAAATCAGTTCAACAATCCAAGAAAATGTCTCCTTTCAACTTCTTATTCTCTAGTAAGGATGCTGTCAAGCAGTTTAGTACATGGCTTTGCAATTTAACAATAAATGTGATAAATTTAAAAATGCAAATGTAAATGCACTATTATAGTTTGTGTTTGTGTGCTTGAGTGCATGTCTGTAACGGAAAAAGTAAATATGTGCATATTCTGCAAAATGAATGTAACAAAATTTTTTCCAAAGTACATGCAAATCTTTGGAACATCTACATGCTGAGAACAGATTTGCAGCTAATCTTAGCAAAATATAAAATTAGCATACATGAAAGGAACACTGACCTGAAGAGTAGAACCACTATAAATGGGTGTGCCGTGTCCGTGTGCGTATTGTGTAGGGGAACATAAACAAAATGACCGGGACAGGTGAGTGGGACTCTCAGCACTCAACAGCGACTGCAGCGTACTCAGAAGTTAGATCTATGATTCAGAGAGTGACAATCGAAGTCGAGGCCAACAATTTCAGCGACTAGTGCTCTTAGGACTATGATTTGCGACGCTGCAACTAGCCAATTGCGAGAAAGGAGTGTATCAAAACTCGAGTAGCTGAGTAGGAGAGTCGAGAGTCTCGAGATAGGGAGTAGTGAGCCTAGCAGCGTAGCACTTAGGATTGGCATTTGGGATGGCGAGATGACGAGACACGGAGACAGCAAGACAACGTGACGGCGATGGCGAGACAGTGAGAAGGCAAGACAGCGAGACGGGCCAGACGGCGAGACGGTGAGACGGTGAGGTGAGAGAGGGACTGAGGTCTGAGGACTGAGGGCGAGGGATGCTTCTTCGAGAGTCGAGACTGAGTCACTGACCAAGAGCGACGGAGGGTCTGAGAGACTGAGATAGCGAGAGACGGAGACAGTGACCGAGAGTGACAGAGGGTCTGAGAGACTGAGATAGCGAGAGACGGAGATAGTGAACTGAGGGTCTGAGTCTGAGATAGTGAGAGATGGAGATAGTGAACTGATTGTGATCGAGAGGCGGGAGCGACGAAGGGTCTGAGTCTGAGATAGCGAGAGATGGAGAGAGTGAACAGTGAACTGATCGATACTCGAGAGCGAGTGACGGAGGGTCTGACTGTCTGAGTCTGAGAGCTGTGCCTGTGCTACTATGTGACTTGTGAGACTAACAGTACGGGACGAAAATTCTAGAGCGTGTGACGTGTCACGTGTTGCAACCTGCAAGTTTCGTCGTTTTAGAGAGTATCATGCGGGTTATGACCCGCGGGTTAACCCGCCCCAAACCCGCTTTAACCCGTGGGTTATACGAGGCGGGTTAATTTACCCACAAATAAGCGGGTTTACTATGAAGTAACCCGCTCCGCCCCTTATGCGGGGTGGGCCAGCCCAGCGGGCTCAACCCATATTGACATGCCTAGTAAGATTCTTATAATTAAGTTTCTTAGCTTTAAAAATTTACTTTTTTTAAATATAAAAAATAATATGTCAAATTACTTAAAAAAGAGTATTCTTTCAAGACTTTTAGATGAAAGTTAGTCAAGATGATCAATTGGGGTAGAGTATTGGTTTTGAACAAAAGTAAAGTTTAATATTATTTGACAGAACCTCAAGGAAGTAGAGTGTAATTTACTCTATTTTGTAAGAATTTGATTGGTCTTATATTTAAATATTCTTACCAATAACAAGAGCGTAAGCAATGCATATATATTTATTTTCACTTTAGTTGACTACTCCTTTAAAATTATAGAACAGTAAAGGTTATTCTACAATGAAAAGTTATTATTTTGAAAGATAAGATTTATGTGAAGTTATGGTCTTCTGAATTCAGCATGATATTATATCTTGATGTTTATACAAATTAGTTTCAAGTAAGAATTTGATTTTCTTAGCATTTGGTAGTTTTACACTTATGGTTGGAGATTTACGCTATTCATGAATATTGATTAGTAGTTTGACTTATTGAAAAGTTTATTGCTAATATTTTATAGAGTTTAGATTTACTCATAATTATATAGACACAAGATAAGTAAATTGGATAGACAGTTTACATGTAGGATATGCATATAGCCTTTCGGGTGTAGACCCTGTCATTAACACTTTGGGGTAGCTCTACACTAGCGTATGACCAACTTACATGCTATGTTTAGCATATGATTAGCTATCCTAGAATTTTTTCTATGCAAACATATGACCAACTTTATGGGCTTGATAACTTGGGCATTGTGATACAGCAGGCCCCATCCACCACTCCATCTTCAAGTTATTCTGACTCACGCCAAATCACCAAACTTAAAGAACAGAATGAGTGGCTTCAGGGATAGATGGCTAGCCAACAGCAGCAGCTCAACCACCTTGTAGCATTGGTTACCCATCTGTGCTCCCACCTTGGTCCAGATATTCCTTCTAGTTATCCTCCAGCAGCTCCACCTCTTGCTCCTATAGCACCACCTCTTGCTATGACAACTCATCTTCCTTAGATAGGTCCAGATCCTCTTGATCAGATGGCTCTTGCTCTTGCTCCTACTCAGATGGCTCATACTTCTGCTCTTACTCAGACAGCTTGTTGTCCACAGCTCGTGCTTCTATTAAGACAGCTCCTCTGCCCACACGTCATTTACCGTTAGTTGATGCATCAGATATGGATTCTGATGATCTACTTGAGAGAGATAGTTAGGACATGGGTGATGGGGATGATAGTCATGATACTTCTTAGGATGATGATGCATTATGCTTTATTATTACTACCACATTTTTTTGATTGTTACGTGGTTCTGTTGATATTTAGCGATCATTCTTATATTGCTTTAGTTGGGGTATATGCTAGTTAAATTTTCTTTTATTGGTCGGTAATAATTTTTGAGACGGATTAGCGACTATATTTTACACAATTGAGATATATTTGCGACAGAATTTCAAGCAATTGTAGAATTTTAGAGACGGACGAGATATGGATTAGAGACTGATTAGAGACCAATTCGTGACAGATTAGAGATAGATTAGAGGTGAATTTGAGAAGATTTAGAGATAGCTCAGAGACAGATTAGAGTGTGATTAGAGACGGATTGGAAACCGATTAGGCATGGATTAGAAACTAATTTGAGACCGATTAAAGACGAACAACATCCATGTCAGTTCCATGACACGGAACTTATGGGGCAATCGGAGATGGATTGGAGACAGATTAAAGACTAATTAGAGATGAACAACATCTATGTCAATTCCATGATGTGGCACTCACGTACTAATTGGAGACGGATTGGAGACAGAAATTTTGCGATCGAGTTATTTTGTCGCTATTTTGAGACCTATTTGGGACGGATCATCAACAAAGATTTAGAGACGAAACATTTGTCCCCAATTTGTGACGAACGTGTTTGCCGTCTAAACCAGTCTGCGACAAAAGTTTTAGAGCTAGAATTTGTTCATCTCGAATTCCATCACAGAAGTATATTTGCAATGGAACTAAGACGTTTTGAGACGAAATTGTCCGTCCCAAAATGGCTTTTTTCTTGTAGTGTATATAAATAACCTGTTATTATAATAAATTAGTTTGAAGACTGCGCCCACATATTATTGATTGTTTCATACAATCTTTGTTGGAAGAAAAAAATTAAAGATGTTATATAACTTATGTTCACCTGGGCATTATTAATGACTTCCTTTGCACTGGTTGCAAATGTTCATGTATTCCTTGTTTGCTCCACATGACCTAAAGCTGGAATCATGGTACGTATAAACTGCTGTTTGAGTATTTTCCCAAGGGAAGATTGCAATCTCTGTTTATATAACCTCCTCTAAAACTATTGCAAGCAAAAATCCCCAAAATAAAAATCAAAGACCTATGTTTGGACCAAATTGCCAATTTCGGGTAATTCTACTTCAGCAATAAATATGCCATAATGACAATGATAACAATTATCCATTTTGCTAGTCAGTCGAATCCGTTTTGCAATGTAGCTTTGCTAGGAGTCTACAAATACTTTTCAAAGTTTTGGCTGTTAAAGATTAGACATCAAATTTAAATTATAGAATGTATAACATTACTATTTGGGACAACAGCTACTGTAACTCCTCATGTCTTTCCCTATAATTCATGAAATAAACAATTATAGAATGTCTAATGAAACACTCTAGAATATGCATGCTCTACCATTCATAGCAAAAAGTAATGAATAAACAATTATCTATTATTTGAACATACCAGCCTGATAATTTGATGTGATCTTGAGCTTTTATCAATTACAGTAGTTTATTTTCAATCACGCCCTGAGTTGCATGTAGATTCAATACCTTACATGCTGACTATCCTTGGCTACTTCAATTAGCTTTCTCTATAACGATCCATTTCTATATTCAAAGCTAAAATAGATAAGACAAGAGATATGCATATCAAGAAAATTGATAAATCCAATCACTTTTCTAAATGGAAACTCATTCAAGTATATCTCAAGATCATCCAAAAGAGATTCTCAAAATAAAATTCCTCTCTGGAATATGTGAGATTAAATATATATATATATATATATATATAGAATGTTAAAAATTGTAAACAATTGCCATTAAACTGTGCAATTAAACCTGGTCATAAAATTTGAAAGATTAACTGCCTACACAAGTATACTCCCTGTGTTATGGTGTCAATAGTAACCTAGGCATGTTCTTCGTGTACTCAAAGATGTCCTTGATAGTATTTTCAGTGATTACTCTCATTGTGTATGTCTTAACACTGCTGTAGCCGCCCAAATGCAAAAACTATGAAGAACAAATCCAAATAGATATATACACTTATCAATTCCTTCCAAGCATCCAACTCACCATTGCTTAATCGCCCCTTCACTATAACATGTTGGTCAAGTTCCTTCATCATCACCGAATCCTCTTCTTTCTCCCTCAAGTCTCTTCTAGTTGCATCCATTTTTATCCTAAACTCATCCTCCTCCATAGCAAAAGTCAACTATTGTGAAGCACGTAAATGTTGTCATCTGATATCCATAACAGTTGACTTATACTGCAAGAGGATGAAGATATGAAGTTAATGAAAAAACAGATGCACCTAAACCACACTTAATGGAGGAAGAAGGAGTTGAAAACAAAATAGGAATTGACGAAAATCCTATAGTCAAAGAGTGTTAAAGCAATGATGATTTGCAGGCAACTCTGAAAAGGATTAACAAGTTTATGCATCTTTTTCTATTCATAAATAGAATATTACAATAAGTAATCCATTCAAAAAAATAGTTGAAATAGTATCAAGTGAGAAGCACCATAAGAAGATTCTAAGAAACCTGTAATTAGAAATGTACACTTAATTTTCATTCTCCTAGCAAAATATGGATAAAAAATATAGAAAGAAAAGGAATTCAAAGAAAACGAAGACCCTTAACAGAGGGAGCAGTTGACCAACTCAATATAAGCTTGAAGGGTATATGAAAGTAATATTGCTTGAAAGAAAACTTGTCGCACCAGGCCTGAGCATGTCCTTGAGCTAATGAATTTTTACAATGAATTGATTTAATTACTAACCCTCATTAGCAAAATATCCTACATCACCAACTTCGTCCCTTTGTCTTTTTCATAAAGTATCATTAAAGTTCATTAAAAGAGCATTTTGATGTAGAAGGCTGAACTGCATGTATGTATGAGGAGATAAATACCAAGTATGTGCTACCTTAACGGGCATGAGTTGGAGGTACCTCAACAACGACATTTGTGTGCATGTGCTCACAGCCAAGAATTGGAAGGACGTTTTCCAAAAATACAGTCCAAAAAAAAAATGTCTCCATTACATGAATCTTCAAATTGATTTTTATGTTAACAAAATGGCCAGGGCAAAACAATCATTTCTGGAATCTTTTTAGTTAGTCTGTTTCCTTAAACAGACCTACCCTTGAACAGACCAAGGTAGTAAAAGAGAAGAATTATTTGCCTATACACACCTTCCAGTATTATAGGGATGCTCGCCAAAATTTAAATTTGTCAGCAACAGAGGGAAGACATAGCACAAATGATCGGCAACAATCATTGCTAAACATTCAAATAATATTAGCAATTTGGTTATTTGAGACATCCCTTAAATAATCAATACACAGAGTAACAATATGAACAAAAACACAAAAAATAAGTTATTCAACCACAGAAGAAGTAACAAAAATAATAATTTTGGCCAGTGAGCCTTGTGCTCAACTGGCACTACTACTTATCGGTAAGAATCTGGTGGTGGGTTCAAATCTCCCCTAGTCTCTTTCCTAAATATGCCCTAAAGTATGGCCTTTAATCACCAAAAAATAATAATAATAATAATTTTTAAGCTTGTACTGTTCCTTGTGCTCTCAGGTATAGTGCCCCTCAAATTACTGCCTCCCACATCACTGGGAATTCAAGTAAAACAGTAAATAATAACGACATTTATAAGTATTGGGATATATGAAAGACAGAAGGAAAGCCCTACTTTGCCAAAATCAGAATACTAACAGTACGTATAATTGTCCTCCATGTATCTTACCCAACATCAAAACAGTTCACCTGCAACAAAAATAAACCCAACCTCTCCAAATACAAAAGCAATGATCATATGTCAAAAAGAAAGTAAATCAAGATTCAAGAGTAAATAATGACAATACTTTATTCTAGAAACCAAAAGTTCAAGATAATCCAAATGTGAATCTGGGAAAAGAATACAATATCTATTTGCTATTAACTCTGACTCATACAGGAGAAAAAAAAACAACCTGTGTTGTCATTTTCAACCATTTGGTAAATAATTAAATAAAATAATAATTTAATACTTAAATAACTATTTCTTAAGACATAATAAAATAATTCAGATAAAAAAGATTCAAAATTCAAAGGCAATAAAGTTGGATTTGGAAGAAAGATATGAAAACTAGAAAGTATAAGATCTATAAGTTTTCCAATGTTAATAAAACTACTGATACATATTGTCAAATTTAAATTTGGTGGATGCAGACTAACACACCTTGTCAAATTTATTTCAACCCTCGGAATACTAGTGTACTAGAGACTCAAAAAAAACTTATTTCAAATGTTCTGCTAAAGTAAAGAGCTAAAGAATAGTAATAAGGAAGGAAAACAGCACTAAACATAGGAATGCATTACCTAGAAAAAGCTTATCATTTGGTCCAGAACCATAATGCGAGAAGCAAATGTATACTTTAGAATATGTGAGAGTTCATAGTGCCTTGGTTTTAATTTCAGAATCTATTATTCTCAGTTAGTTCTATTAACAAAACTACTATTTTGGTCCATGAAAGATACCTACTTTATCAATTTCATCCTTGAAAGATTTTTTTTCTCAAAATCATCCTTGAAAGTTCAAAAAAATGATCAATTTTGTCCAGCCATTAGCATTTCTCAAAATCATCCTTGATGCGACAAGATAACCAAAACTAATATCTTTGAAAGACTAAATTTATAAACCCTAAAACTTGTGAAGACTATGTTGATAAACATCTAAAACCCTAGAATGCACCTAAAACCCCTTCAAAACCTAATTTCATGTCATGTAAAGAGTCTTAGGAGTTTCCATTTTGTGTTCCACAGCTCAAAGAATGCTTTGATGATGGTGGTCTTCAAGTATGAAATCCTTAGTCAACAACAATAACAAAGGTTGAATCTTTCTCTTGTTGACCACTGTAACCGCTTTACCATTCTTGCCATTGTGCGCACCTCTGTAAGAAATTATGTCCATCCATCATACAAAGAAGAAGAACATGTAGTCAATACCCTTCTATGCGAAGAAGACGATTTGTACTTAGAAATAAGCGAAGAAGACAATTCCCCGTCAAATTGATAAAATAACAAACGACAAGCATATGTAACAAAACCATCAACCCATCAACAAACTCTTGTCTAAGTCTTGTTTAACCTAGATAATTCCTATTATACATCCATCTATGATAATGTGAAATTTTCATTGTCTAAAAGTATAACTAATATCCACCACCAACTATATATATACATATATATATATATATATGTACATACACAATAACTGGCAATCTTAGATATGTAATTCTAATTTTGCCATATAGTAACTGAAATAGGAAAAACACACATACATATATATAATATATATAAGCATTTGAAAGGTATACAATAGTCAAATATTTTAGTTTTCCAAACAAATATGACATTTGAGGATAAAATAAGCTCTTACCTCTTATTTGAGCTATAACAACCATCAAATCAACTACATCTATGAATAGTCTTTAATTCTTGTGATATGTTAGAGAGAAAGCGAAAGAAGATAGAGAAGTGAGAGAAAAGAGAAGTAAAGATGGAGGAAAATAAGAAGAGAGAAGAGAAGACCAAGCAAAATAGAAGAAGCAACTATTGTGCACTATTTAAAAAGATTGTTACTGATAGATTATTTTGAATTCTGAGGGTTAAAGTTGTTTTAATTTTATTGATGAATTTTTTGGCAAACTACTATCAAAATTTTTTGGAAAACTTTATCTTTAACTGACAAATGACATTTATTGGTAAAATTATGCTTTCTACTAGATAATCAACAACTAAAAGAAATATTTTTTTAACAAGCATTTTAGATCTACTAGTACAGTTGCAATTTCTGATGGCCAATTTGTTGCTTTTGGTTAGCAAAATGAAAATTCACAGAGGTAAAATATTAGCCACGGTAATATTATTGTCCGCAAGTTGTCAATGGAATGTTCCCGACCCTTGGCAGAAAATTGGCACATAATTTTCTGGCAAGATTACCAAGGGATATGGTTATCCACAAGTAAAATTAAATTTATTTGACCGGCTACCCCATTTTTGTCGAATAATCCACCATTAAAATTAAATTTCATTATTTTTACCAATAGATAAGATATGTGCCAAAAAGCAAGAAAATTCTTGTAGTGATACACATCAAGGAAGTTTAAGGACAACACAATTGGGGATGTCAAAATGGGCTGAGCCCGTTGGGCTAGCCCACCCCGCCCCGCATAAGGGGCGGGTTGGGTTGCTATATAGGTGGCCCATTTATTCGCGGGTAAATTAGCCCACCCCCGCATAACCCGCGGGTCAATGCGGGTTGGGGCAGGTTGAACCTGTGGGTTTTAACCCGCATTATTTAAATTTTTTTCTAAAATGACATATCATTTAAAATGGTTTCAACTTTCAAAAAATTGCTATAAGTTATACTTTATGACAACAAGATCAATGGATATGAATTGGAAGAGGAGGGCAAGTTAAATGATTGTCATTTGATTCCTATTTGAATTATGCAATTTAAGCAGGATCCTCATACAGTTTAGATATAATTTTCTTATGTTTTGAATATCTTATGTATAATGTGTGATTTTATAGGTGACCGTAGATATAAAAGAATTTTTGAAAGGTTTCAAGTTAAAAAGTAAGTAAAAATTGATGAGCTCAAAGAGAAGACAAATTATTATACTATGCAACAACTTATTCTTAATCATTCAAGTGATAGTACAAAGCTTGTGTTGTTACATAACTATCATCAATATCACATTTATATACTATTTTTTGAAGCAGAAAGTACTATCTTTATATTTGTATTGAGTTCTTCAACTTTTATGTTATCATAATTTAAGGTACAAAACTCAAACGTTGTATATATAGGAATAGTGGTATAAATGTATAATAGCATAACTCTATTTTCAATTAGCATGTAGTTTATTTTGAATGACATCAATGTTAGACTTTGTCACATATGGGAACATGACCTTTATATCTTTGTAGGCATGTGTTTTATTGTGCATGTATGTTAGTAATATTATTGAACCTTGCCTAAAAAATGATGTTGCATATTAGCAATTTTATGAGTAGGATCAAGATTTTTATAATTCATTACGAGATAAATTCAGGTTATGCCTTTAGGTACATTATTAAAAGGCAAATTTGATTGTATTCATTTACAATTATTTTAAAATTAGTATATTAAATTTAACTAGTCATTTACTATCATTTATAAATTCTAATTTTTAATAAAAAAAAATTTTAATTATTGGTGGGCTGGCCCGCTTAACCCGCAACCCACTGCGAGGCGGGTTGGGCTGGGATTTTCTAGCCTGCCAATTATGCCCCGCCCCGGTGCAAGCTTAAGCGGGTCGAGGCGGGCCGGCCTGTTTTGACAAGCCTAAACACAATAAACTATAGTACAATGGCAATAACAGGTTTCAACTACTTTCTCTTATACAAGAAAAGTTATAGTGGGCAAAATGAGAATGTGACATTTCCCACATGAAATTTCAAGAATGAATAAGAGAAAAATAAAAAAGAAGATGAAATTTCAAGAAGCAACGACAATTTATAGTCATTATGGAAAAGTGAACATGTGTCTCTTAAGTCAAACTATATAAAATTTAGAAAACCAAAAACAAAACTAAGGAAATGGTTAATAAACTTTTTGAATTTTGCACCAGTATTAAATTTTGTTATAAAATGTTAAGAATTTGCATCAAAATATATTATTTTCTTTTCAAAAATATCTTCTTTAACCATTTCCTAACAAAATTTTATTTTGTTACTACTTTTAAGAGATTTTGTAACAAAATTCATTTTTGATGCAAAGTTCTTGTTACAAAAACCAAATTTTCTTGTAATGAGGGAGAGTCTCAATTGATTCCAAATAGGGTTTCATCATATGAATCAAAATACAATGAAATATGACCCTAAAGAGAGGTCTATAGACACTGGTTGATGAATGTGGATGAAGATTGAGAGGTTTGGGTTCATAAGAGAGACAAGAGAAAGAAAGTTGAATCGATTCCTCAATTATTTGCCTCTAAAGATGAAGATGAGAGAGTAGAGAGAATGTGAAGAAGGTATATACCTGTCTTCTCTTGAGGTGATTCTTGTTTAGGTGGTAAAGCTCCACGTTGCTAGGTTCTTTCTTCTTCAAGTGGTGAAGCCCAAAAAAAATGAGTGTTCTTTGTGCTTTTGTTTCAAAAATGGAGCTAGTTGAAATTGTGAGACAATGATGAGAAACCCTATATACAAGGGCCGATAAAGCCTGCAATTACTTTTTTGTTGAGAAAAACAATCTTGTTCTTACTATCAACTTGTCATCCAAATTTATTCATATTTTAATACAAATATAATAAAGTGAAACAAAAAATTAAAATCTATTGAATTTTTCTTTTTACTTTTTTATTAATTTATTATTGGTTTTTAATAACTAGAACTAAAAAAAAGTATTCTTCTATTTACTCATGATTTATTTTGTAAATTTTGAAAAATTTTTAAAACTAACCTAAAAGCTTATTAGTCTATCTTTACTATAAGAATTTGAATTTTTTTATTTTTCTCATGATTTGTTTTGTATTGTTTGAAAAGATAATATTCATATTATTTAAAATAATTTATTCTTTTAATTTTTTACACTTAAAAACTTAAAAATAAATAAAAAAGAAAATAAATATATTTTACATTTACTCAACAAATTCATCTCTAATATATTTTTAGGAGGGGTTGTCAACAAAATTATTTAATTTAAATGAAATCATTTCACATATTAAAAATTACTTTGATAATATATTATAATTTTATCATAAATACCCTGATTAAAGGTTTGGATGAAATTAAAATGGATTTGTGACGATATATTCAATTTTTTTTAAAAAAAAACCTTTTGCTTATAAAAAAGTATTATTTTGTAACAAAAAATGGGCCGAATCCATCCCTAGTTTTAAGTTGGGATATATTTGCAATGAAATCTTTATTTTAAATAAAAAATATAGTTTAATATAAAAATATTTCAAAATTAATTCTTATTAATCTATAACTATTTTTTATACAGATTTGCAACACAATATTAAAAAATTTAAAAATTTTGGTTTAAGGTGGTAGGAAAAGCATTTCAAACAAATTTTTATAGAACTTCTATTGCAACCAAAATTCCCCTGCAAAGCTCAAGAATTGTTGAATTTGATATGGATTTGTGGCAAACTAATATTTTGACAAAAATTCTATTGCAAATCTATAAGAAGTAAAGCATTTGCAATGGACTTGTATAGCCTGTTTCAAATTTAAAAAGAATTAAAGCATTTGGGAAGAACTTGTAGAGAATTAAAGCATTTGAGATGAATTTGCAACAAACTAATATTGCAACAAAATTGCTATCATAAATCCATCCCAAATCTTGGAAGGATTAAAGTATTTGTGACAAATTTGCAATGGAGTTATATTGCAACAAAAATTCTATCACAAATTTGAAGAGAATTAAATCCTTTGTGATGGATTTGTGACGGACTTATTTTGCAACAACAGTCATTGCAAATTATCCTAAACATTTGGTGTAGAATATTGTTTGTCAAAAAAGTCTATTGCAAATGGATTTTATTCTTGTAATGAGCAAAGCTAGATGTGAAAACCTATCATTTGCGATGTTGTTGAATTTAGAACTATTGTGATCACTCAAGAGAAGGCTATGGTATGTAGTTTCATTCACAAAACACAAGCTTAATTATAATATTACTGAATGCATTGAGTGTCTTGATAGAATGGAGGGAAGAGAAAATCTTTGGGGGAGATATTTTATAAAGGGTAGAGTGAGAAAGTGAGAGATTTTTGGATCTAGGTGACCAACAAAGCCAAAGAACCAATAATAATGAGATTCTTCTTCTAAGTTCTCCCAAGTGAAGACAAAAATGAACGCATTGTGATGCATCTTGTATTGTCTTTGAGAACTAGAGAAAGGAAGATATAGAGTGCATTGCTTTGTTCAGAAGAAGAGGGTAGCATAACGTAGCAAGCTATTCCCTTTCTTTGCCACTTCTCCATTTGTGTTAAGTCCAATGTTTACTATATTTTGATACCCTTATTTTTAGTTTTTTATGGTTGTTTATGTGATTTAATTGATTATAATTCACCTTGCGATCAAATACTACACCAAGTCTTTGAGTTTGTAACTTTAGGTGAATAGTGTAACTTGCGGGTTTCTCTTGCATTTCAAAGGTAAAATAAGGACTGCAATGAGATAAGAGTAGAGAAACTTGCCAAGGCATTTTGTGAGCCACACAAGGATAGAAACACCTTAAACTAAAGTAGAAAATTTGAAACGAATCTTGAAAACATGAGTATACAGGTAGTAATTAAAGATTATCTCATTTTTGGGATTCCTAACATCCAATTAAGGAGACTCTTAATTTCCAAGAATCTAAACATCTCAATCTTTAAATTGACTACTCATATGCCTTGATTGGATATGGATAAGAGTTCAAATTAGTAGAAAAAATTATGAGCAGTCTAGTTCGCACCTATTTTGAGTAGTTCGTAAATAATGGACCATATCTTGACCTACATAACTCTAATCACAATAATTCTTAATTTCTAGGAAGCTAGACATCAAGAACTTTCCAATGAATACTTAAGCACCACTAGAGAACTTATCTAATGTATAGTAATTTGTGGAAAAATTTTGAAGTTTGATGCATGCATGAAATTGCAAAGTGGGGTTGCCTTAGCTCAAAAGACCCAATACCTCACTAGTTGATTCAAGACATCAATAAAGGCTAGGAGGGGCATGATAAAGTCCCATTCTTCATAATTAAGTCAATGTCCAAGAGTTCTAAGGGGAGTCAAACATGGGAAAGTAGCTAGAGTTCAAGGTGAAGTTAGATTTGGGCTATTTTAGCCTATGTAAGCCTAAAACTCCAAGAAGTTGACCTGTACCTATTCAAAAACTAAGAAAGGCCCAAGATCCACTTTTTTAGTCTTAAGAAAGTTCCTAATAAGAATTTATAGAGTGACTAAGCATGATTTATGGGCTGGATAATAAAAAAAGTCTAAAATCACACAAGAGCTTACTAGAAGGCCCAATTTGAATTCCTTGGGATCCTTTTGAAGTCTTAAGCTGGTCTGCACCCAAAACCTTTCAAGATTCACTAAATCCAACCCAAGAACACTAAGAAAAGGGCTAAACTTAATCCCAAAGTGGGTTGCCATGTTTTTAGGGTTATATGTGATTCTAATGTAGCTAGGAAACTCAGAAAAGAAGAAAAAAGGACCTATTTTAGGGACATTGCATAGCTGTGGCATTTTTTCTGTCCTTTTCTCTATGAAACAGAACTTTCTTGAAGCATTTTGGCCTAGGGTGTGCTGCATTTTGAAGAGCTAGAGGGATCCATTCATTGCAAATCTATCTATGTCTTCTTCTTCTTCTTCTTCTTCTTATGCTTTCTGTAATTCGTTTTGTTATGGACATGATTAGCATGAGTTAAATTTATTTCTTAGGGAATACAATGAAGTTGTAATGAATCTCATTCTAATTCTTGTTTGAATTCTTTGATCTTTATTTTGCATAGATGTTTTCTTTAATTCTAACCTTAATGCATAGTTAATTTGGCCAATTAGCTATAAATTTGAAAGAATTAATTGATTCTTGACAAAGATAGGTTAATTCTTAGTTCAATTGGATTAAAGGACATTAGATACTAGCATGGACACAAAGCATTGGTCTAGTGCAATCAATTAAAAGATGCTTGTTATTAATGCTTTTCTTGAATTTCTAATTGCGTGCAAATATGTAGCCTTTAGGTTCAAAATTAGGTTTATTGGACTAGAGACATTTACATCTAAGTACAATAGTGCATCTACTTGAGCATTCAGCATAATAGGTTAAAGAATTGGAATTTACCTTGAAAGAAAGATAGATCTTAGCTTTTGGTAATGAAAAAGGCATGAGTGAAAATATAATAGATTTGTATGACCCCAAACTTTATTAATATTTAGTATTCTCCCTACTCAAATCCTAAAACTTAGCATTTGAATTTTGTCTCATTTATATTTTGTATAAGTTTTGATTTATTGTTAAGTTTCCTTGCAACCTAATTGATTTAACAAATAAGGCATAGGATAGCATTGTGGGTTAGTAGTTGATACTTGATAATCCAATTCTCTATGGGAACTTAATTTTACTTTTATCCTTGGGATATATGCTAGTATTACATTGATGGTGTATATTTGCACTTAGCCTCAATTAATTTGTCCATATCACATGTTTGGGCTACTTTACCAAATTGGGACCACATTATCATCTCAATTTATAATTTAAGAGGAACTCTAACAGAGGACTAATATTAATTCAAAATTGATCTTTTAGTAACACAATTGAGAAAAAAAATCTTTGGTTGATCGGATTGATAACTGTGCTATCTTTGAGACACCAAAATAGTAGTTTACTCTTTTTTTACCAATGCTGCAAGAAAGATTTAAATCTAAGTCCTCCTATAATATCACCTAAACTCTGCAACAATGGATTAGGATCCTCTCATGTTAGGGGTAACATGACCATGTCATGTTCAGTGAATTCTAACCCTTTATTCTCATAAAAATCAAATCATTGGTTTAGATTATAACCTTAATCTCTCTCAAAACACACTATTTTACTAACTCAATGTTGACATGCAATGCAGAGTAATGAAGAAACTAAATGAGTTTGAAAACAAATTTTTGGAAGAGGTTTGGAAAAGAAAAATGGAGTTGCCATCAATTTAGATTAAAATGGTGAAGACAGACATTGAGAAATATGGTCTACATTATTGAAAATGGGATCAGGGGTTAGTTATGCATCGGGAAGTATTAACCCCTCTACAACGTCCTTCTTGTAACACTAGTGTTTCATTTCTTTTGGTTTCAAAATTGTACTTTGTGTTTTCTCAAAAAAAAATAATTCTATTTTTTTTGTCCTACTATTAACTTTGCACATGATCAAGTATAATCTGTGATCAGCACTGTTAGTGAGTGGCACTTAGCCATTATTATAGAAAGGGTTATTTGATGTTTGGTTCATCTAAGACTTATATTAAAAGTTTTTGCCAAGCTTGACTAAGGGTTGGAAGAGCTACCTAGCTTGACTAGGGCTTTCAAAGGTATAATTTTGGTAGTAAAGATCCTTGGTAACCACAGTCAAAGGGTCTCTAGCCAATTTCTCAGCTAGTCTCAAAACGTGATAATCCTTGGGCTGATTGGGAAGTAGTTGTTTTCATTACCCCTTCCAATTACCACTACTGGGGAGATCCCACATTTGGTAGGAATGGTTGGCATTAGGATGGGTAAGCAAGGCAAGACAAGAGGCTTGAAAAGGCAAGGATCTTCAGTAATCATAGTCAAGGAATCTTTAGTTAATTTCTCAACTAGTCATGAAATGTGATTACCCTTTAGGTGATTGGGAAGTAATCATTTTCACTAGTCACTCCCAATGACCACTAATAGAGAGATCTCCCATTTAGTAGGAATGGCTAGCATTAGGATGGCTAAGTAAGGCAAGACAAGAGGCTTTAAAAAGCAAGGAACTATACTAATCACAGTAGAGGTATTTATAGCCAATTTCTCAACTAGTCTCGAAATGTGATTGCCCTTGGGGTGATTGGGAAGTGGTTGCACCATCAAGGAGATCCCATATTCGGTAAGAAGATTGGCACTAGGATAGTTAATCAAGGCAAGATAAGAGGCTTGAAAAAGTAAGGACCTTTAGTAATTACAGTCAAGGAGTCTCTAGCCAATTTCTCAACTAGTCTCAAAATATAATTACCCTTAGGGTAATTTGGAAGCCGCCATTTTCATTAGCCACTCTCAATGACCACCATTAGGGGGATCATACACATGATAGTGAATTGAACAAAGGGTTTGCAAGGGGAGAGGCAACAAGGTAGACAAGCTAAGTAGTTTAGAACACAATTGCCATTCCTAAATTTCAAAGAACACTTATCCTTAGTTGGAAACATGTTTAAAAATATTTTCAAAGTTTAAGATTTAGGATCACTCAATAACCCAGCACATGATTTTAACAATTATGCATCCAAAATGATTTAAAGTATGAATAATGCAACTAAAACATCATCACAAATAGTCATTCACAACATCAAAGTAAAAGAACATCACACATCCCACATGAGAAAAGCAATTCAAGAAACAAGGTCTGCATCAGGAGATGCTCTTTACTTAAGCAAATTAGCAAAATAGCATGTATTCCCACAATAAAAGAGGAATTCTAGAAGCGAGATTTGCATCAAGAGACAATCCTCACTTAATAAGTAAATAAAAGAGAAGCACACATCCCTCAAGAAAAAAGGAAATCAAGAAGTAAGTGTCTACATTAGGGAGCACTCCTTACTCAACAACCATGGAGAAAGGGAAAAGTTCACAAGAATAAGGGTCATGCGATGTGGGGATTAAATCTTGTATTTGAAAAAAATTCCCCAAGTTCAAGATTTGAATCACATCCAACAATTCCAGCACAATTCCTATATACATGTGCCAAAAATAATTTGAAGTGCAAACAATGTAATTAAACTATCACCACAAATCAACAATAATCACATTGCAAGACTCCCAGAACAATTGAATCAATTCACTTTAAATCATTTTGCTTTCTTTCCTAAAAGGAAATTAAATTCCACCTTACCCAAAAGAAATATTTATTATTTATTTTATTTTAAAAGAATATTTTTTGTGGGTCCCACACCCAATTCCACATAGCCAAGAGAAAAAGTGCAAAATACAAATTTAAGTCTAAACTGAAGCCCAAACATTGTTCCTTAATTCCTTTAAGTAAAGGTAGAAAGAAAGAAAACACAAATAAAATAAATTAAATTAGGCCAATTTTTAAGAAGAAAAGAAAGGTGGCTTGGTTGGGCCCTTGTGAGGCCTAATCAACTCCTCCATTTTAATCAACCACATTTGGCCTTTTCAATTTTTTTACATTAAATTCAGCATGAAGAAGAATCACTTGAAAAAAGGTACTGTCTATTTTTTCTAATTCTTCTCAAATGGTCTTCAAAAATTTATGGAAATAAGTACTAATTTTATTAAATTAATTTGTGAAATAAAAATATTTTTTTCCTAAAGGGATCTTTTTCTTTATTTTTCGAAAGCAAAAAGCATTGACAAAAAAACATACAGTTAGGTTTTTCAACTTCCATAAGAATTTTTGCAAATTAGTTCCAAAACTTTTTAAAAGTTTTTTTGAACTTAACTATATATTTTATTTTATTTTTCTAAAACACTTTATCTTATTTATTTATTTTTGGTGGAGGTAGGGATTGGGTGCACTACACCTTAGGGTGGGTTAGGTACACCCACCATTTCCAAAATGCTGTCTATTGTTAGGTAATGTAATAGAGGCACAATGGTGCCCTTGAAGGCTCCATTCTTCGCATATGGAAGCCCCAAGGTTGGGATGTTGTTGGTGTCCTATTGACACCTCACTATCAATAGAGTGGAGAGAGGTGAAAATCTCTCTCTTCCTACTACTTCTCTCTATCTCTCCAACAAGTTTCTCTTACACTAAAAAGAAGCATCAAAACATAGAGATAAGCAAGTTATACTCATTTAGAAGCACCTAGACAAAGTTGTTTGTAAATTTCCTTCCCACAATGTAAGCAAACAAAGCCAAACTAGTAAAAGATGAATATGAAGGTTGATAGTTTACATTTTCGAAAATCAGGTATGAAGACCAGAGAAAGGAGGTTGAATGTCTCTAAGCCTTGAACAATGACCAATGACCCCTCTAGAATTTTTATCACTATCGTACATCTTTGCTTCCTTCTCTATGCTAAACCCTACCCCTCAATGTGCTGCCTAACCCAAAGAGTGAAAAATGAGAGTATTTTTTCTCATACTAAAGCTTTTGTGTGAGTTTGAATTCGTGAGGTAGTTTCCCTTAGTCCCCTTAGCAACCAAATTCCCCTCTTTTCCTCATACCTTACTAACCCAAAGATTCCCCTTCTAGAAACTCACAGCTGGCCTCCCTCTTCTAACTAAATGCCCTAGCTATTATTTCTTTTCCTTTTTTAGCTACTTCTTTTTTATTTTCAAACTTTCTTATCTCCTTTCTATTCTTTCCCTTTTGTTTCCTTCTTTACTCTTCTTTTCTTTTTATTTTGCTATTTTGTTCTTATTTTAATATTAGCCATCACTCATTTGCTCCCTTTTCTCATTTATTCATTTTTTACTTCATTTTGTTTTACTATTTTTAACTTACTCTTTTGTATTTAATTTTTATCATTTTCTAATTGTCTATTTGTGCTTCTTGCATTCATTTTCTTCTTTCATTATTGTATCAATAATATTTATATGATTTTATTTATCTTTATTTATTTTGGTCAAACTAAATTAGGTGTCTAGAGATTGCCTCTCTTTTCTCATCTTTTAAGTATTCAAAGATGGCAAAGGTTAATAGATGCTAATTTGGGCCAAAACCAAAGAGTATGATTGCTTAGATGGGTTACTGACCACTCATCAAGATCAAAATTAGAAGGGTTATAATCTACCTAATAAGGATACCTAAGAGTAATTTAGGATTTACTATGGAAGGCTTTTGGTTACCCAACACAATTACCTAAGGACAACTTAGGATTTAAGATAATTACCCTACAAGATTTGATGAGAGAGGGTTTCGAGATACCCAAATGGTTCAATGAGAAAGAGTTTCAATACCTAATAGAAATTTGAAAAGGGTTTCAATACCCAATAGGAATTCAAAAATGGTTTCAATACCCTATAGGTTGTTAAGAAAGGTTTCAATATCTAACAAGAATTTGAAAAAGGTTTCAATACCCAATAGGAATTTAATTGGAAGGATTGATAATCTACCTACCAAGCATAAGGGTTTCAAATATCCAACAAGAATAGAATTTGAAAGGTTGATAATCCCTTACCTAGGGTTTCAAATACCCAATAAGAATAGAATTGGAAGGGTTAACAATCCACTCATCAAGGACATGGTTTTCAAATACCCAACAAGAATAGAATTGCAAGGGTTGATAATCCATCCGCTAAGGACACCTAAGAACAAATTTTGGTTTGAAGTGAAGGGTTTTGATCCACCCAATAATGATAGAATTGAAAGGACTTTAAGTTACCCAAACAACTAAGAGATGAAAGGGTTTCAAGTTACCCAATAGGTTTAAAAGTTACAACTTACCTTAAAATGCATGTTGAGTATGAGAACATGCTGAACGTATGAATGCATGCTCGAATGATAGCACAATCGACATGAAAAAGGTTTATCCCTAAGGTGCATGCTTGACATGCTGACATTTGAAAAAAATCATTTGATCAAATAGTGATTAAAAATTTCATTAGCTCTAATTTCATTGTCTTGATCATAGACTCATTAGAAAGTTAGAGTCAAGCATTAAAAACTTTCGATGGTGTTGTGCCCTTGCTTAAGGCTTTTAAAGGATAGCAAGTTGAGTGCTAAGGTCTGCATCTTAGAACTTCTAATCCCTTACACCTTTGCTTAATGATCCTCCAAGCTCACAAGAAACCTAGAGTTACGCACAAACAATCCTTGATGACAACACTTGTTTGCTTTAGGTTTTGAGGGAATGCTAGGTCAAGCATTAAGGGCTACTTTTAGAACTACTAATTTCACACATTTCACTTAAGGATCTATTAGCCAATCCTTTTTTGTGAGTGATTTTGCATCCGAGCATTTTGTGCTTAGGTAAGAATAAGACAGACCTCTAAAAAATTAGCACGATATTTATAGCTCAAATCTAGGTTTTACATCCCTCTAGGGTTTTGATAGGCAAAATGTAGAATACCCTTCATACAATTTAGGACAATACAAATAAATAGGGAAAAAAAGGATAGGGTGGAATGGCAAGTCTTGTTAATGACAAGTACCATACCATACTACCATAGTTCCCAAATATCAACCCTTGGTCGTTCATGTGCTAAGTTTCAAGCATAGTATTTCTTTATGGTATCTACATTCACCGTATTAGGCAGGTCCTCACCATCCATGTTAGTTACAATTAGTGCCCTGAATATACTTTTTTCACCATGTAAGGACTATCATAGTTCAGGGACCATTTGCCTTTATTATCTCTTGCAATAGGTAAGACCTTTCTTAACACTAGATTGACTTCATAAAACTGCCTTGTGTGGACTTTCTTATTATGTACTAGATTATCCTTTTTTTATAAAGCTACCCATGGGATAAGGTTGCCAATCTCTTTTCTTTAATTAAATTTAGCTGTTCATGGTGCATGCGGACCCACTCTACCTCATCAAGCAAGGTCTCCACTAAAACCCTTAAAGATGGGATTTCTATTTCGAACGAGAGTACTACCTCCATTTCATATACTAAGGAGAATAGGATTGCCCTAGTTGAGGTTCTTACTAATGTGTGGTACCCGTGCAAGGCAAAGGGGAGAAGTACATGCCAATCCCCATAAGTGACCATCAGCTTTTCTGTATCTTTTTTATATTCTTATTCATTGCCTCTACCACTCTATTTTTAGGTAATAAGGGGACGAATTGTGATGAACAATCTTAAATTGGTCACTTAGCTCTTTCATCATTTTACTATTGAGGTTAATGGCATTATCAGTAATGATCCTCTCTAGGAGACCATATCAACTAGCAATCTCTCATTTGAGGAATTTGAAAACTACTATCTTAGTAACATTGCCGTATGAGGCAGCTTCCACCCACTTTGTGATGTAGTCAATCACTACCAGTATGAAACAATGACCATTATATGCTTTGGGCTTAATAAGTCCAATCATGTCTATGCCCTACATAGTGAATGGCCATGGCAACATCAATACATTGAGCACTAAAGAAGGTATATAAATCTTATCAGCAAAGATTTGTCACTTGTGGCACTTTCTAACATAATTGATGTAGTCAAATTTCATTGTTGGCTAATAATACCTCACCTATGGGACCTATTGAGCGATGGCATGACCATTGATATGGGCTCTATATTATACGCAATTATGGATTTCTTGTATTAATTTTTGCACTTCTTTATCTTAAGAGCACAATGTCATGATTCCTTTTGTATAGGATATCACCACTGAGGAAGAAACCTACCGCCAATCTCCTCAGAGCTCCGTTATTGTTTTTTAATGCCCTAGTTGGATATTTCTTGGTTTTAATGAATTGCTTAATGTCCTCATACCACAGTTTTTCATATGGCTCCTTTTTCATAAATGAATAATAAGTTAGGGAATTATGCTTTCCCATTCTAATCTTTGGGAGATCAATATTGTCTGTTATTAAGTACATAGCTAAAAGCATGGCTAGGGCATTAGCCATCTAATTTTCCTCTCGGGGAACATGGGTAAAGGTGATGTACTCAAACTATTTTGCTATCTTGCAAATGTGCTTTGGATAAGGAATCTACTTGAGATCCTGAGTTTCCCATTCACCTCATATTTGGTAAATACCAATGTAGAGTCTCCAAACACATCCAAAAGATTAATTTAGTAACTTAAGACCCCTTTTATCCCTATGGTACAAACCTCATACTCAACTATGTTGTTAGTGCATTCGAAGCACAATTTCATAGTCAGGAGGTAATGCTTCCCTTTAAAGGACACCAAGATTGCGCCAATTCCATGTCCCATTACATTGGAGGCTCTATTAAACATCATTGATCACCTTTTATTCTCAAGTGATTCACTTTTAGCTACCAATGTCATGATGTTTTTGCTCAGAAATTCAAACTAAATAGACTTATAGTTTGAGATTGGGTTTTCTGCTAGGTGCTTGTAATCATAACCCCTTTTATTGCCTTTTAAGAAACATATTGGATATCATATTCTGATAATATATGTTCCATCTTACAATTCTTCTAGTCAGTGCAAGTTTCTCAAATACGTACTTGATCTAATCCATCTTTAAGATCAATCAAGTTATGTTACATAGCATATATGGCCTAAGATGGTAAGTTACCCATGCTAAAGCATAGCAGTTTTCTCTAATATTGAGTACTTTGACTTGTAATTAGTGAACTTCTTATTCAAGTAATAAATCACCTGCTCTTTCTTTCTTGTTTCATCATGTTACCCCAGCATGCAGCCTATTGACTCTTCATGTAGCATGACGTAGATGAGCAAGGGCTTCTTGAGCATTGGTGAAACTAAAATTGGCAAGCTTTGAAGATACTATTTATTTTGTTAAATGTCTCTTGACATTCGTCATACCAATTAGTTGCCTTGATTCTTTCACAGAAGCTTGAAGATTGGTCAGAAGTAGATATTAGCTGAGATATGAACCTTGCTATGTAGTTCAATCTTCCTAAGAAGCCCTATACTTCCTTTTCTATCTTTGGTGTGGGCATATTCATAATGACCTTATCTTTATCTAGGTCCACCTCAATCCCTTTCTCAATCACCATGTACCCTAGTAGCTTTCTTGATCTCACACCGAAGGACACTTTTTGGGTTTAGCTTGAGCTAATATTTTCTTAATTAGTTAAAGAGCTTTCTAAGGTGTATGAGATGTTCCTCTTTGCATTTTTGTTTTGCAATAATGTCATCAACATACACCTCTATCTCCTTATGCATCATATCTTGGAATAGAGCCACCATGGCCCTTTGATATGTTGCTCCAATATTTTTCAAGCCAAAAGACATCACCTTATGATGGAAAGTGTCCTACAGTGTGATGAAGGTCATCTTGTCCTTGTCTTTAGGAGCTAATTTGATCTGATTATAGCTCGAGAATCTATTCATGAATAAGAAGATAGAAAACCCCATGGCATTGTCCACAACCTCATTGGTCTGTGGAAGTAAAAAGTCATCCTTCAAGCTTGCTTTGTCTAGGTCCTGATAGTCCACACATACCCTAATTTTCAAGTCCTTCTTGTGCATTAGCACAACATTGGCCATCCACTCAGGATATGTTGGTACTTCAATGAAACTAGCATCGAAGATCTTTTTGAATTCTTCTTTGATTTTAACAGTATATTAGGCTTTATTCTTTGCGATTTCTATTTTAATGGCTTAATCCTAACTTTATTGGCAAGCAATGAACCACTATGTCAATATTTAAACATGGCATGTCTTGGTATGACCAAACAAACACATCTTTGTACTCTTGAGATAGTTGGATCATTGTTTTCTTCTCTTTTGTTGGCAATTATGCCCTAATTTTGATCTCTTTCTTGTTCTCTTTGGTTCCTAAGTTGATTACTCAAATGGTTTCCTTATCAGGTTTGATTCCCTTATCTTCTTGCTTAACCAACTTTTGTAGCCTTAGTGACGACTCCTAATTATCTTCTTCCTTCTCATTGCCCTCAACACAAGTAATTTGGCATTTGAAATCAAGACTTTATAAAACAGTGTAGTCTTTTTCAATATTATCTTCATTATTTAACCTAATTATAGGGTTTTGCTGATTGCATGTTTATTTATGACATGTATTGTCATGATGCATCAAATAGTAAAGGAAAAGCAAGAAAAATAAAAGAGACACTTTTTAGGAAATTAAATGCATTTTATTGAAATCACTATTGAAGACAAAATAAATAAGTTTGCCTATACAACTCTAATCTAGGTAGAGCCATAAACGACATGTTATGAAAATTACATGTCTTACAAGCTATAAATGACTAGAACTAACTTGACTGTCCAGCTGCTTGCTCTAATCTCGGCATTGCTTAGCTTGACCAATTCCCTCTTCTCTCTAAAAGGGGAACCTTTTTCTACAACTATGACCTGATTGGGAGTCTAGAGACCAGCACTCATAAAAGTTTCATGGAGGTATTTGATAATCAACCTTCTCATTTCAACCACTCAGCCATTTAGATGAGCCAACCTCCTTTCTTTAAAGATTTGAGCTATCCAGGCTCGATCAAATCTTGTGGGCTTGAAACCTAAACCATATGTGTCCTCTTTCTTTCAAAACTTTGGCAGTTTCTTCATGCCTTGCCCCTTGTGTCCTAACTTTCTCTTAGGATTATAGTCGCTCCTCTTCATCACCTACATAGTCATTAGGGCAGTGCCAGAGTAATGTGAAGTTGGCATAGGTTTTCCCTCCTTGACAAACACCACATTAACAACTTCAAAGGATTGAAAGGAGCTCCCAACATTGGTCTTAGTTGATACATATGGTGTGGAAAACAACTTGAAGATCAATAAGTCTTGCTTTACAGACACTTTAACTAACTTGCCATCATGCATGAATTTCACCTTTTGGTGAAGGGTGGATAGTATTGCCCTAGCAATATGGATCCATGGTCTCCCTAAGAGGCAACTATTGGACAAAACCACCTACATGACATGGAAAAATATATTAAAGGTACAAGGTCCAATTTGTATGGGTACCTTAACCTGCCCAAGTACTTTACTCCTTGTTTCGTCAAACGCCCTTTCTACAATGGTTCTAAGCCTTACTTGTGAGCCCTCAATTGGTAATTCTCTTAATGTTGGCTTTGGTAGGATGTCTAAGGTAGCTCCATTATTGATCATCACTTTAGACAAGTCACGTCCCTTGCACTTTACAAAAATATGTAAGGCCTTGTTATGCCCTCGCCCATCAGGAGGGAACTCTTCTTGAAAAAATGATAGGAAGTTATGAGTCATGATGTTCCCTACCATGCCATCAAGTGCCTTAATGGTTATGTCTTTGTCTATGTAAGCATCACTAAGGATCTTTGTCAATGCCTCCCTACATGACTAAGAGTGCATGAATAAGGAAAGTAGTAAAATCCTTGTGGGGTTCTTCCCTAGGTACTTGATCACTTTATATTCACTAGCTTCTTACTCAGTAACTAGCCTCTTGGGTACAATTGGCCTCACTTCCTTGGTTTTGGCTTCATGGGAACAACATGCTCCCATGCGTTATGCCACCTCTACCCTTATAAGTTTACTAGCCCTAAATCCTTCTGGCGTCTCCATCTCTTTCTCTTTAAAGGACTTTATTAGGATTCCTTTCCCCTTATCCAGCTTTTTGATCCATGGGATTTGACTCCACCACTTTTTCAGCCTCTTTTCTCTTTGATATGGACAGAAGATAATAATGACCACTCCTTGTCATGTTCATGATTCCAGATATGTAGGAGATTTGAGAGTTAGGGCTTTCACTCATCACTTGGCAGTTATATTTCCACAAAACCACCTTGTCACCACATAAGGAAAAGGTTATGAGGTCTTAATTGTTAATCATGCCATGGCCTTGATAGGCACTAATTGTGCTAGTGTCCCACTAAATATATTTGATGGATAAAGTTTTCATTGCCCTAGTTGGAGGCTGCATTCCTTGCACGACATATTTAATTGTAAACAACTTCATAGAGCCTTAAGTTGCAAGAGGACAATCAGTCATGTTTACACTTTCAAGTTTTGTCTCAAGCTGAAGCATGCCCCTATTCATCAGCCCTTGGAGCATATCTCAAAAGGCCTTACACTGCTTAATTTTGTGGTCTACCTCTCCACCATGATATTCACAACTAGCACCTAGAATTGTTTCACTCCTTTCCTTGATTCACCCATGCTCCACCAATGCATGGTAATTTCAAATGAGAACTTTTTTAGGATCATGTCTACCCCATTAGTGACAATATTTACACCTTGCACCCCATGGTTAGGTAGAGGATTGCTGTCAACATTTGGACTAGATCAAAGTTTAGCCACTTAGTGCCAATGAGGTCTCAAACCTTCCTCTTGAATGCTGTGTAGTTATCCACCAAGTATCCCTTGGCTCCTACATGATAGTCATAAGTAAGCTTCTTATTGTACCATGAATGGTACAAGTAAGTAAAGTTATTGAACCTAGATCATTTTGTAATAACTATGGCAATAATTGAGAGTATGGTATGGGTACAGGATCAAATTCCTGACACTTCTTATCATTGCACCTATTTTGATTAGATTAATGCTAAACCTTAGGCTAATGAGGCATAAATTGTTGTTGTTGTGGCACTAGCTGATAATATTGATATTGCATAGGCTACTAAGGCTACATAAGCTTATGTGTTACCTAATATAGTGGTGACACCAAGGTTACTTAAGGGGTTTGTGCTACTGTTATGATAGGGGTGAACAACGCCTAGGGTGTATTGTAAGCTTGTGAGTTCTTGTTACACTTACCTTTCCCTTTCTAATTTTGTTGGGCATCTAAAGTATAAACTTCCTCCTTCTTATGTGGAGTTTAAGGCTTCTTTTGGGTTGAAGACCTGGCCATTTTACCCTCCTAAACTCTCCTATCTATTTTCTCCCCAAGGGCCACTAAATCAGGGAAACTATAGTGAAGGAATGCCACCATTATCCCAAAAAAAGTTTCTACAGTTCCATCCACCAAGCTATCTTGAAAAAAATGCATCATCATTTATCATTGTCAGTGTATGCCGCCATCTTATGGCTATACATGATCAAGTGGGTCATAGGGTAAGAGGTCCCATTGTATTTGAAAAATTCTAGGACTTTGAACTTTGGAGGAATGACCACATCAAGAACTAACCAATATTGCACATGTCTAGGACATCATCCTCATCTTATTTACCTTAGCTTCCAACTTCCCATATTTTCCCACATAAAAGTTTCCTCAACATTTCTTTTTAGTTTTTCCAACTCTATAGGGTTATTGAAGTTAAGTATGGTATCTGTTTCCTACTTCATGCTGAACTCCTTATGCCCTAGACCTTCTAGGTGCTAAGGGTATGGCCCCTACTGATATTGCTCCTAAGGCCCATAAGGATGCTAGGGGTAAGGACCTTGCTAGTAAGGGGGCATGGCTCTTATTGGTATTAAGGAACAATTCCCTACTAATAGTACAAGTAAGGCCTTACTAGTACTACAATAGTGAGCCCTATGAGTACTACACATGCAAACCTTGTGAGAATTGAGGAGTATATTGTAGGGTTACTACAAGTTTTGCCCTTCTTGGAACTAGGTTGGGGACCCTACTAGTTTGGACCCTCCTAGACATAAGGTTAAGGATCCTATTGTTTTAATTGCTGAGGATCCAATTAATTTTGCACTTGAGCGCCTTACTCTAAAGGACCTTTAGCTTTAAGCATTTTAGTTAAGTTTGCCAATTGGCCCCTAAGGTCATTGACCTTGGTTTGCCATTCTTCTACCATCTTTTCTTGTCTCAATTCCACCATGCATCTGGCTTGTGAGTGTATAACTGGAGTCATGATTTTTACCTTTATTTTAGGGTAGCAAGTAGCAAAAATGAGCAATTGAAACACTAAAATAAGCATGTAAGTTAGATGCAATACATGTAATGCAATGTGACTCATAGAAATGTAAATAGCTCAAATTGTAGGCAATGTCAAAATTTCATTTCCTTGTATTGATTTCA
This sequence comes from Dicorynia guianensis, assembly GCA_037013595.1. Classification (NCBI taxonomy): domain Eukaryota; kingdom Viridiplantae; phylum Streptophyta; class Magnoliopsida; order Fabales; family Fabaceae; genus Dicorynia; species Dicorynia guianensis. The sequence continues at coordinate 7,428,962 of JASUAB010000010.1, forward strand.
AAAGTCTTTATAACCACTCTTTAAGAGTGCTTTTTTTTTTCCTTTTAAAACTAGGAAAATACAAAACATCAATCCCATTGATACTGACACAATTTCTTACTTTGATATAATCATCTTTAAGCTCTTCAAGAAGGCTCTTAGTGGGGCTAAGGTCTAATCTAGCCCCTCACTCAGCTATATCAAGGACCTTGGCAGCCACAATCCTTGTAACTTGTTGAATGCTAGCCCTCACTTCTATCAACTACTTTTCTGTGTTCACCAATTAATGTTGAAGCTGCTCATTTTTTAACATTATTTTATTAGCTTATGGTCTACTAGGATCTCTGGGATGCATTAGTCGCAAGTTAGCTACATCAAGTTCACACACTAGCGCCACCTCATGTTTTCCTTGTCAATATGATTAATTCTTTCCTCCATGTCTTGCTAGTCTTACAGTTGCACCTTTAAGAGTTGTATCTCCTTATGTCTATTTTTAAGGCTATCAATGAACCCCTCAAGGCATTCTTTCTCTCACACAACTTTGTCAAAATCAATGTCAAGCATGGTGAAAGCATATTTCAACTTCTAGATTTCTACATCATATCTTTGGTGGGTTGGTTTTTGCTTCTGAATATGATCCTTAATCTGAGACACTTCACTTTTGAGCTTGGCATTTTCTTCCTTAATGGACTTCATTTTCCTTTGTTGTCCCTAACCTCCTCCTTAGCAAGACATCTATTCTTGGCAGCCAACCATTCCTTATCCTTTGCTTTTGCAACTTGTTCATTTTGCCCAGAAACTGATTTTCCCTTTTTGTGTTCAAGCTCCATGATTTTTTGTTGAAATTCTACGACCCTGACCTTTCACATGTTAGCCTCTTCCTTCATCTTCTCCTCCTTTTCCTCAAGTAGGGTCTCTCTAATATGTAAGTTGGATAAGTTTTTCTGGATCTTCATCCTCTCTTTAGCTTCATTGTTCTCATCCATTTTAGCCCTTTTGGAAGATGATGCTAAAAGAGTAATTTGTACAACCATAAAGCCCCTTCCACAGTTCTTACACCAATGAGGATACCTCAAAGTTGTGGTTGTAGAGTGGTTGCTGAGCCTCATCTACTTCACCCAATCCTATAACTTTTTCACAACCGCATTCTTATGTACCACACACCTGTCTTCTAATTCACAATCAAACTTGTGTAGCCCCTTAGTTGTTGCTACACACTAGATTAATCCAAACTATCTACTCACTATTGCTGGAGCATAACTAACTATTCCCCATGGGCCATCTAGTGGAACCCAAGGCTTATCCTTGCATCTATACCATTAGGCTCTGGCACAACCACAGATTCTCCCATCTAATGTCCATAAACCCCTAGATGTATTGGACCCCAGAATTCTAGTCTTGCCCTTTTTTAGGCCAATTTGACTCTGTAAAATCCTTCAAAGGCTTGCAATCTTCAAAGTTTGTGAGCTTGAATTGAACAATAAGGTATCTCAAATCCTTAAAGGAAAGCAAATGGCTCACAATCCACACCATAAGAGTTGTGCACAACTATGAAACTAACTCTCTCCGTTCTTCCTAAGGTAATTCAAAGACCTAAAAGTCTCCATAATATGAGTGGCATAGGATTTAAGTCATTCTCAAAAGCTTTGAACATTATTATCGCTTGTCCATCCATAAGATCAAGAGCTCTGGGAAAGACAATAGCACCATAAATAGCCAAAGCTAGAATCTTCATGGTTGCTTCTCTTTTCTTTTAAGCATCATAAAATCTGACGAAAAACTGATTGAAATGGCCCAACTCTTTCCGTTTTCTTTGGCATCTCTAACATAATTCATGTTTGGCAAGTCTAGCAACCTTTTTAGATGTCTCATAGGTGCCACCTTTCGATTATGCTGATGAACTCAGCCTCCGACTAAGGGGGCTAATCCTCAACAAATCTCCATACTCCTCCAAGGTAGGAGTAAGATCATAATCCCCAAAAGTAAACACTCTATAGGCTAGATCCAAAAAGAAGACCTAGTTCTTTAGCAATGCTTCATCTATTCGGACTATGAGTAGGCATCCTAATTAGCCATATTTTGCTGAAAACTAGTTTTTTTTAGTTCTGCTATACCTACTGCATATTCTTCTTAACTCAAATAGATCATTCTACTCAAAAGATAGATTCTTAATATTTAGTAGTACCAAATAATCCTACCCATTTGAACAATCCCCTTGCTCTTTTTGAGGCATCTCTTGGGCAAAGATTACTTGATCATAAGGATCTATGATAGTGGTAACAGGGTTTGATGCATTGTTAATGTCCATGACAATGTTACCTAAAATTTGAGTCAAAAGAACATGATCACTATAATGTATGAAGAAAAACAAAATAATGTTATTATGATAGAGTCTCTCTATGTCCAATATCTAGTGCATGATACACATGTTCCCAAATTACCCTTACTTGCAGTAATCTAGCATACCAAGAGCAAATTAAATAAGGGTGTTTGGGCATCTATGTGAAGTCCAAAAGCTTCATGAAGGTTAACCTTACTTTTGCCCCTTGTTAGCCTAACAATGTAGCAAAGCTCAGGTTAAGAGCTTATGCATGCAAGAGAGGGGTGTAACAAGAGGAAACTCACCTAACAATGAAAAGTGATGAAAATGTGGAAATTGAACATGCAAACAAGTAAATAAATGGGCAACATTTCCCCATCATGCTTGGAGCAAGGTAATATCATAGGCTTACTTTCTTCATCCAAAGGTCTAAGCCAAATTTTGTTAGACATGGTTGGCACTAAGGCTACTATTAATGTAAAGGAGTAGGTTCTAAACTCCTACATAAGATCCCCAAATTGTCCCATGAGGATCAAGTTGAGTGAAAGTGTTTGGGTGCCTACATAGAGATGAAAGACCTCACAAAGGGTAACCTTACTTTGGCCCTCGCTAACCTTAAGGTCGCTAAAAGCTTAAGTGTAGAGTTTAAGGGTCATCACCTCCCCTTTTCTAAGGTTTATGGTGTAAGTGCATTGTGTGCAAGGAAAAACCGCTAGTTCACATGACAAGTAAGTCATCGAGGCCTAATCCAATAGTATAATATAGGCAAGGTTCAAAATGCATGTCCAAAATGTAAAATCAAAACTTCAGAATACAAATAAACTATATTATGATCTTATTCATTAAAAATATCATAATAGCATAGATGAACTATAAAATAAAAATTATAAAAGATACAATGGTGCATTCAAGGTTTCTAATTTCTACATATTTATATATATTTTTTATTATACTTTCTTCTATTCTTTTTCTTAAATTCTTTGGCTAATTATAATCTTATTTATTGAAATATTATGATGGCAAAGATAAAGTTTAGAAAATTTATAATTAGTATTATGGTCAACTTAATGTTTCTAAATTATATGTATAATACTATAAAACAAAGAAAATATGAGAAAATTATGCCTATGAGATTTGAATTAAAATTTTTTACTAAGGCATATTTTAACATATTTGAAATATCACAAATTTATTATTTATTTATTTTTATTTTCTCTTAAAATTGTTAACCTCATGACTTTTAGAAATTTGAAATATCTAACACTTTATTGCATAATAGTTTATTAAAATCAAATTATATTTTTAGTGAAATATAGTTTTGTATCTAAATAATTATATTATTTTCACTATCAATCTTAAACATTGCACATAGCACATCTGTCTAAAATTAAATATATAAAATTATCTACCAAAAGATTATTATTTTTCTCTTATAACTAATACCGCTAGAATAATTGTTAATATCGTCAGTATTTAGACTTCAATTTTGGGTTTCATGCATGGTCTATACTAGAATTATATCTGAAAATATATGATAAAAAAATTTTTTTGTTAAAAAGATTAAAATTGTTAAATTTATTAGTTCACATATATTAAACATGAACTTAAAAAATTTTACAAATCACAATTAAATTGGTGACAATTTAATAAAATTTAATTTATGATAGTAAATATTTTGGAAAATGTATAGGAGGCACCACCTCTTCAGATACTATGCCTATAAAGAAAGAACATCAATTAGTAAAAAAAAAAAAAAAAAGGACCACCTTAAGTAGAGGAAAGAGATTTGTCAAAAATCTGAGGCCACCATAATCCTTCGCATATATATCCAATGTTTCTTGGACATGGTTGGCACTAAGGCTACTATTAATGTAAGGGAGTAGGTTGTAGATTTCTATATATGGTCTCAAATTGTCTAAAGAGGATCAAGTTAAATGAGGGTGTTTAGGTGCCTCTACAGAGATCAAGGGTCTCACAAAGGCTAACCTTACTTTGGCCGTCACTAACCTAAAGGTTCCTAAAAGCTTGAGTGTAAAGTTCAAGGGTCATAACATCTCTTTTTCTAAGATTTGTGGTGTAAGTACATTGTGTGTAGGGAAAAATCACTTACTTACTCACAACCTACAAAACAATTAGCTAGCCACTAATCCACAAATATAACAAATAATAGTGCAAAAAAGTAAGTCATCGAGACCTAATCCAATAGTATAATCTAGGTAAGGTTCAAAATGCAAGTCCAAAATGTAAAATTAGAAATTCAGAATACAAATAAACTAGTCAATCACTCAAAGCATAGAAATAGAAAACAAAGTGCAACAAAAAACCAACTCACATGGGCCAACCATTAAATCTCCCTAGTGGAGTCACCAAGCTAATACGATGCAAAGTGACAAACAAAAAACAAGTTTGAAAATGAATTTTGGGAAAAGGGTTTGGAAAAGAAAAATGAAGTTGTCATCAAGTTAGATTGAAATAATGAAGTCAAACACTGAAAAAAATGGTCTATAATATAGATAATGGGTTCAAGTGGTTAGTTACATGTAGGGAAGTATCCCTACAATGCCCTTTTGGTACTACATTGGTGTTTTGTTGCTTTTGGTTTCAAAATTATGCTTTATATTTTGTCAAAACAAATTTATTCTATTTTTGTTTTTTGTATGTCTCATTATTGACTTTACTCATGATCAAGGGTGATCTATGATTAGCATTATTTGTAAATGGTGCTTAGCCATTACTATGGAAAGGGTTATTCAATACTTGGTTCATCCAAGACTTACATCAAAAATGTTTCCTAGTTTTAAAGGGGTGCCTAGCTGGATTAAGATTTTTAAAGGTATATTTAGATAGTGGAGATACTTGGTAATCACCAATAAGGGGTCTCTAGTCAATTTCTCAGCTAGTCTTAAAATATGATTATCCTTGGGGTGATTGGGAAGTGGTCATTTTCACTAGCCACTTTCAATGACCACCATTTGGGAGATCCCGTGTTCGGCAGGAATGGCTGGCATTAGAATGGCTAAACAAAGCAAGACAAGAGGCTTGAAAAGGCAAGAAGCTTCAGTAATCACAATTAAGGAATCTCCAGCCAATTTCTTAGCTAATCTTAAAATGTAATTACCCTTTGGGTGATTGGGAAATGATCATTTTCACTAGCCACTCCCAATGACCATCATTAGGGAGATCCCATGTTTGATAGGAACCGTTAGCATTAGGATGGCTAAGCAAGGCAAGAAAAGAGGGTTGAAAAGGCAAAGACCTTTAGTAATCATAGTCAAAGAGTCTCTAACCAATTTATTGGCTAGTCTTGAAATGTGATTACCCTTGGGGCGATTGAGAAAGGAACGTTTTCACTAGCCACTCCCAACGACCACCATTGGGGAGACTCCACATTCAGTAGGAACGGCTAGCATTAGGATGGCTAAGCAAGGCAAGACAAGAGGATTGAAAAAGAAAGGACCTTTAGTAATCATAGTCAAGGAGTCTCCTGCCAATTTATCAACTAGTCTCAAAATGTAATTACCCTTGGGTGATTGAAAAGTAGTCATTTTCACTGGCCATTCCCAATGACCACTATTGGGATGATCTTGCACTTGATAGTGAATAGAACAACAGGTTTGCAAGGGGAGAGGCAATAAGGTAGATAAGCTAAGTAGTTTAGAAGATAATTCCCTTTCCCTGAATTTCAAAGAGCACTTATCCACAAGTGGAAACATGTTTAAAAATATTTTCAAAGTTTAAGATTTAGGACCACTTGATAACCCAACACAAGATTCTCATGAGCATGATTGCAAAATGATTTGAAGTATGAACAAAGCAATTAAAGTCTCATCACAGGCAATCATTCACTACATCAAAGTAAAAGAACATCACACATCCCACATGAGAAGAGGAATTCAAGAAATAGGGTCTGCATTGGGACACACTCCTTACTTAAGCAAAATAGCATACATTTCCACATCAAAAGAGGAATTCCAAGAGTAAGATTTGTATTGGGAGACACTTCTTACTTAATAAGTAAATAATAGAGAAGCACACATCCCTTAGGAGAAAAGGAAATCAAGAAGTAAGGGTCTACATGAGGGAGTACTCCTCACTCAACAACCATGGAGAAAGGAAAAAGTTCACAAAAATAGGCGTCATGCCATGAGCGAATTAAATCATGTATTTAAAGGAAATTCCCCAAGTTCAAGATTTAAATCACATCCAACAATCTCAGAACATTTCCCATAAACATGTGCCAAAAGTGCAAACAATGTAATTAAAGTATCACCACAAATCAACAATAATCACATTGTAAGACTCCTAGAACAATTAAATCAATTCACTTTAAATTCTTTTGCTTTTGCTCCTAAAAGGAAATTAAATCCCATCTTATCCAAAAGAAATATTTATTATTTATTTTATTTTAAAAGAATATTTTTGGTGGGTCCCACACCCAATTTCAGGCAGCCAAGAGAAACAGTCCAAAATACAAATTTGAATGTAAACCTAAGCCCCAACATTGTTCCTTAATTCCTTAAAATAAAAGAAAAAAGGAAGAACACAAAAGAAATAGAAAATAGGCCATTTTTAAAGAAGAAAAGAAAGGTGGTTCGGTTGGGCCCTTGTGAGCCCTAACCAGCCCCTCCCCTTTAATCGGCCACATTTGGCCTTTTTAATTTTTTTTAAATTTAAATTCAGCATAAAGAAGAATCATTTAAAAAAATGTATTGTTTATTTTTTTATTTTTCTCAAACGGTCTTCAGAAATTCGAGGAAAGAAGTACTAATTTTATTAAATTAATATGTGGAATCAAAATTTTTTTTGCTTTAAGGGTTTTTTTAATATTTTTAAAAGCAAAAAGGATTGACAGAAAACATATGGTTAAGTTTTTCAACTTCCGTTAAAATTTTTTAAATCAATACGAAAAATTTTTAAAAATTTTTCTGAACAAAACCATATATTTTATTTTATTTTTATAAAATAGTCCTTTTAATTTATTTTTGATGGAGGTATGGATTGGGTACATCGCACCTTAACAGGGGTTTGGTGTACCCACCTTTCCACAATGCTGCCTCCTTTTACGTAATGTAACAAGCTTTCAGCTCAATGGTCACCAGCTGTTCCTTTATCCTTGAACCTCCGGGTTCGAACCTTAGTTTCCGTTTCCCCTATCCCCAGCCACTAGGCTCCTTGTATAACCAATAAAAAAAAAAAAAGGTGCAATGGTGCCTCTGAAGGCTCCATTCTTGGCATCTGGTAGGCCAGAGGTTGGGTTGCCGATAGTGTCTCGCTAGCACCTTATCGACGACGGGGCAGAGAGAGGTGAAAACCTGTCTCCTTCCCGCTGCTTTGCTCTCTCTCTCCAACTAGTTTCTCTTATGCTAAAAAAAAAGTGCAGAATGGTGGTTCAACTCTTGAAGCATCAAAACATAAATATAAGCAAACTATACTCATTTAGCAGCGCGTAGACAAAGTCATTTGTAAATTTCCTTCACACAGTGTAAGCAAACAAAGGCAAACCAGTAAAAGATGAATCTGAAGGTTAACTGTTTACATTTTCAAAAATCACATATGAAGACCAGAGAAAGGAGGTTGAATGTCTAACTCAGTTCAGCAACACACGCTACAACGGAGCTTAGCGTGATCCAAGCCTTGAACAATGGCCAACGACCCCTCTGGAATTCCGATGGCTATCATGCACCTTAGCTCCCTTCTCTGTGTTAAACCCTTACCCCTCTGTGTGCCGCCTAACCAAGAGAGTGGAAAGTGAGAGCATTTTTTCTCAGACTGAAAACTTTTGTGTGAGCGTGAATTAGTGAGGTAGTCTCCCCTGCTTCCCTCAGCAGCCAAATTGCCCTCTTTTCCTCATGCCTTCCCTAACCAAAGATTCCCATTCTAGAAACTCACAGCTGGCCTCCCTCTTCTAACCGAATGCTCTAGCTGTTATTTCTTTTCCTTTTTGAGCTACTTCTTTTTTATTTTCAGACTTTCTTTTCTCCCTTTTATTCTTTCCCTTTTGTTTCCTTCTTCGCTCTTTTTGTCTTTTGCTATTTTGTTCTTATTTAATCTTAGCCGTCACTCACTTGCTCCCTTTTCTCATTTATTCATTTTTTACTTTATTTTGTTATACAATTTTTAACTTACTCTTTTGCGTTTAATTTTTATCAGTTTCAAATTGTCTTTTTGTGTGTTTTGTTTTCATTTTCTTCTTTTATTATTTTATTACTAATATTTATATCATTTTATTTATCTTTTTATTTTTATTTTATTTATTTTGATTAGATTTACACTTAGCTGCTTCTTGTCTATCCCCTTCACAACAACAATTCTAGGTTTTAGCATGTAATGAGACATTCCAAGTCACATATGAAGTCCTTTGTCCCCTAAGCAACTTCCTATTCCTCTCTTCCCAAAAGTGCGTCTTAGCCTATTAACATTGGCGTTGTTTTTGAACAAAAACCAAACCATATCCAAATCAAGCTGTGTTTTTTCAATGATTCCATAAAATATCAAATTCAATATGTACAAACCTAACCCAGCACCATTATCATCAATACCATGGCTCCATAGTAGCTCTTATTGAAACTAAAAAACCAAGAGGGTGTCTATGAATTCCAACCAAAACACACACCCAGTAGTGCTTATGGTCATTTGGTTTAGTTTCTTTAATGGACATTTTACTTTCTTAGTGGCATAATGCTTAAGGCATCGCCACCCGAGTTTGGAGGTTACTCTAAATGAAGTTGTAGAAGAATTATTTTATACAGGTATCTTAACTTGCTTTATTTTCTCACTTGCAATTGGGTCTCAATTTTTAGACAAAACATACAAATTAGTCACTAAAAAATATAGTCACATTTATTTAAGTCCCTCACATTTAATTCAATGAATTGGTCTTTGAAAGATAGATAAAACATACAAAATGGTTCCTTAAAGATAAGGTCATGTCTAATTTAGTTTCATAGTTTAAATTCCATCAATTGATCCTCCTGATATATAAATTACCTCCAATTTGGTTCATAAACTAAATCTTAAACCTCAAACCTTTAATCCATGAAAACTTTAATCCCTAAACCATAACTTTAAAATTCTAAAACTCTAAATACTTAAACCTTAAAGTTTCAAAATCCTAAACTTTACATCTTAAACCACAAACTCTAAAATCTAAAATATAGATGCATAAACCCTAACACTCAAACACTAAAATGTAAACTTTTAAACTATAAACACTAACCCTTAAACCTTAACATTCTAAAACCCTAAATCTCTAGGTTAGGGTTTAAGTACTTGTTTATGATTTAGGATTTTTGTTTAGGGGTTATGGTTTAGGTGTATCATCTTAGAGTTTTGGGTTATATGATTTTAAAATTTAAGATTTTAAATTTCAGGGTTTGTGTTTAGGAATTATAGTTTAGGAATTTAAAATTTAAAGATTTAGGAGGGACTAAATCATAGTTGGTTTCTATTTTTGAAGAATTAATTGATGGAATTAAATCTTTAAGGGATTAAATTAGATATAACCTTATATTTAAAGGACTACTTTTATATGTTTTTTTTTTATTTTTTGATGACTAATTAATTGAATTAAATAATAAGAGGCTGAAATGAATATGACTTTATCTTGGAGCAATTATTTTATATATTATGTCCAATTTTTATTATTTCTCTCTATCCTTTCACTTAGTTACCGCCATGAAAGCCAGCCAATTTAAGTTCACTGTTGCAGATATGAAAGAGGGAAGGAAAGAGTAGAAAGATAAGTGAGTTAGTAGAAAGATGAGTTCAAAGGGCTTGAGTGTTATAACCTAAAGCATTGATTTGGTTTTCATAAAGATATGTATAGTACTAAGATTCACTGATTTACTTATCATAAAGATAGAGGGTTAGGATTCACTGAACATGCATGATAGTGTACTGTTACCCAACATATGAGAGGATCCTAATCTTTCAACATTAGACCACACTGAGTGACTTGTCTTTATACTCTTTCACTAGACTTCAACATTGACGAGGTTAGGTTATAGAACTTGCCGTGGAGCAGTTATAGGTAAAAACAGGTAAATATGCACGGCGGTGGTCGCCCTCTCTACTGATTTTAACCTCTATTAATATTCTTCCTGTCAATTGGCAAATTCCAAGCTGTTGCGGTCTTTAGTTTTTTTTTTTTTTTTTAAAAAAAAAAAGCCATTGGTGCTATATAATGCACCTGAATAGGTTAATATCGAATTCAAAAATTAAATTTCATTTTATTGTTGGAAATTGTCTTTCAATAATATGATGACACAAATTGTGTTTTGCTGTATGTCTCTTGTATGAAATGTCGACAATAATCTTGTCGAAAAATTATAAAATTGTTGCAGATAATCATGTCATTTCTTTAATCCTATTTCTATCAAAATAATACTTTTTTCCTTTAGCGACCATACAATGCCATCATCAATACTTAATGGTCCCTAATCCCATGACCTGGGTACCTACAAAATGTTAAGCCCCGGATGCTGGACCACAAAAAATCAACATCCAAAATGCATAACGACATATATATACTAAGAACAAGAATGAGTATTTTGCAGAATAATAATACAACAATGATTTTGCACTAGAATAATGACACCTAATTTAATATAGTTAAGAATAATCTTAAAGTCGCCATTTCATTTATTTCTTTTTATCATTTTAAGCTTAATAATATTATAATTTGAAGCATTTAATCTATTCCCACACAGTATGTGACTCAATTATGATTTTATAAATAAAGCTCAAATATAAAACCAATGTTTATAGGGATCAGGATCTTCTAACATTGAGATTTAAAGTCAAAAATTGCAGTTAGAGAAAAATTAAAAGTTAATGACTAAACAGTAAAGTTATTAAAATTATAGAATAATAGAGTCACAGATTCAAATCCAAAATCGGGCTTGTAGACGTGATATGAAAAATATACCTAATTGTAGAAAGTATTTGATGTAGACCACATATCTGACCTATAAGAATTAATCAGCATAACCAGGCCAAAGCAGTGTATCTGATTCCATGCTGAAATGGATTTCTTCTTGCAACCCTTAGTTCTGCTCTTGATTATCTTAGTTGTATCAATCTGTGTTCTGCACCAAAGAAAACTTGACGGCACTAGAAACCTTCCCCCGGGTAGTTTTGGGTGGCCTCTAGTGGGTGAAACTCTTCGATTCTTAATCTTCAAGAAGCTTGAAGATTTCGTTCAAGAAAGGCAGAAAAAGTATGCCTCGAATGTCTTCAAGACAAACATACTAGGAGAGCCAACGGTGATTCTTGCCGGTCCCGGCACGAACAAGTTTATCCCCATGAACGAGCCAAAGCTTGTCAAACCTTGGTACTTAAAAACCCAACGCCAACTGTTCAATCTGCCTGAGGCCACAAAAAAGCAATCTCCTCATCAAGGTGTCCCCAAAAAAGGGGCAGCAGCTGCAGCGAAGATATTGGGGTTCCTTAAACCAGAGGGACTACTGAGATACATGGGAAGAAACATTGAATGCATCATACAGCAACATTTCACAACACATTGGGAAGGAAAAAATGTAGTAAGGGTCTTCCCCATTATGAAAAACTTTGTGCTGACATTGATTTTTCAATTTTATTTAGGCCTTGATGACCCAGATCATGTAGCCAAATTCGTCAGCAAATTTGACGACTTGCATCATGGGATTTACTGTGTGCCAGTGAATTTGCCTGGCACAATTTACCGTGGTGCGCTGGAGGCGGCAGCTGGTATTCGTGAAGAGATTCAATTTCGAATTAGAGAGAAGGTTGATGGTTTGAACAAGGGGCTTGATATGGAAGACGTGGTAGCACGAATAATTGCAGCAGAGGTAGATGGAAAATACGTACCAGAAATGGAAATAAGCGACATAATAATGGGATTGATGAATGCAAGTTATACATCAGTTGCCACTACCCTGGCTTTCATGATCAAACACATTGGACAGAACCCGGATATCTACCAAAAAGTCGTATGCGGTAATTATTTCCAGGCTTCTCTCTCTTATATAATAAATTTATCTGGTTATATGAGAACCCGTTATTTTTCTTTGGTTTTTTAAAAAGGGGAGCGACATACCGTTCTTACATCAGTTTAAGTACAGTAATCTCTATTCTACCAAAAAAGAAAAAAGTAGAGCAATTTCTACACCACTCCCAACCTATACAGGAATGGCTCCCAATGCAGGTAAAGTGGCGGACAAAAAGAGCGAAAGTAAAATCCTAAAATTATTCTACTAAATATTCATAAAATTTTTTATTCTTATAAAATTTTTAAAATTTATAATTTTATGATTTAATAAATTTAATAAACTATATTATTTTAAATAAAAATTTTATTTATAAACATAATAAGTCAATACTTACTTGAGTGATAAAAAAAAAATGGAATGAATAATTATACTTTTACTAAGGTTTATTTTACAAAAATTTCACTATATAGATTATCAACTATTGGATGTATTAAATTATATAGCTTAAACTATAAAAATTAATAAATTAAATTATTTAAATTGTTTTAAATAAAATTTTTATATAAAATTCAGAAAGTAAAAAAAATTCTATTGCACTTCTTCCGTGAACTCATGATTCCATCAACGGATACTGTCACACGTGGTCCAGCATGGGCCCACGAGTGCCAGTGAAATCGCATCCGTTGGCCTGTGGACACGGTTGCATGTGGAAGAAGAAGGTACAGATTTTTTTTTTTTTCATTGCGAAAAGTCATTCTAAATGTGGGAACAAGTGAGAGTTTTTTTTTTAGACATTAAAAGAATTATAATATAAAAATTAAATTTAGAAAGAGAATAATAAAATTAAATTTAATCACTTAAATTTAAGTTTAAAATTTTAAAATTGTTGTTTTCATTTGAAGTTTAGGAACCTAAAATTTTATTAGTTTGAATTTTATAAAAAAATAAAATAATGTAAGAATTAAAAAATGAAAATAAATTAATCCACTGAACAAATTTGGTACACTTGTATATATACGACCACTTGCACAAGAACTAGCACATGCTAGCTCATTTGCCCAGATGAGTAGGCCAATCATTCTTTGGTAAGTCACAGGAATTTTATATGAACATACAAGAATATAATAGCTCGTAACGGAGTATTTGTAAGGAAAATTGATATTAGATCTGCTGGAAAAAACTGTTATTCAATTATTATTGGCTTAAACCATTTAAGGGGAATTGAGCCCCAAAAGGTGGGAGAGAACAGAAGTGTGCTTTTCCCTTTCTAATACAAATTTGATTAAGTTTGCTTTCTTTTATTGCAATTAGAGCTTGCTGATATCACTAAATCAAGGGGGTCTTGTGCTGCATTTGATTGGGACTGCATTCAGAAAATGAAATATACATGGGCTGTTGCACAGGAGACTATGAGACTCTACCCAACAGCACCGGGGTCATTCAGAGAGGCCGCAGCAGACATCACCTATGATTCGTTTACTATTCCAAAGGGTTGGAAGGTATTTTTATCTGAGAAGATTAATTTTCAACATACGGAAACATTTTAGGAACTAATCAAATTAACCTTAATTTGACTACCTTTCTTGGTGAACTGTTTTCTGTGCGGCAGATATTTTGGGCAATCAGTGCTACAAATAAGGATCCCATGTACTTTCCTTACCCTGAAAAGTTTGATCCCTCAAGGTTTGAAGGAGATGGTCCTGCCCCTTATACGTATATACCTTTTGGTTCAGGACCAAGAACTTGCCCCGGGAAGGATTACACACGCTTTGTGATCCTCACTTTCATCCACAAACTTATAACAAAGTTCAAGTGGGAAGTTGTACTTCCTGATGAGAAAATTTCTGGAGTCATGTTACCTGTCCCAGCAGAGGGACTTCCCATTCGCCTTCAACAGCTTTAATTCTCCGTTGAAGCAAATTTCGTGGACATCAAGCGTTCCTCCTGAGCTTAGGTGAAATGACTTGAGGTTTTGATCATACTCTTGAATAAATCTAAGCAAATATATTGTCCCTGATGTTCCATGTATCACGTAATTGCAAATTTAAATCTCTGATATAACCTGAATGCTTAAATTTGTATCATGTTAGCCCTTTTATTAGCTGTATTATAGACGACAATGTCTCTAACTAAGGAACTTGGGTCAGGCTAGGTTTGCAATAAATAAGATGATGGGTTGCTTCTGTAATATGTATGTTGTCATTACGCTTCCTCATATTTTTTTTCTCTGAACTTTTCTCTTTCATCTACTTTATGTAGAGAGTATATTATTTTATACTAAATATGTGTGTATTTTTATCATTTTTCCAAATTAGTCAAAGTCATTAAAAAAATAATAGTTTATGAAAGTGCTTTGGACTTGATTTAGTTTTATTATTTAATTTAAATATATTCTATAAATAAATATTGTAATAAAAAGATGCAAATCTGATAAAAAAAAATTTTAAATGATTTCAAATGTTAAACTTGAATAGTCATAAATATTATTAAAGTTTTTTAATACTTCCTTATTTTGGTTTTTATTTTGAATTTTATTCACAAATTATGATCTTATTCATTAAAATATCATAATAGCATTGAAGAACTATAAAATAAAAATTATAAAGGATACAATGGTGCATTAAATGTTTCTGATTTCTACATATTTATATATACTTTTTATTATACTTTCTTCTGTTCTTTTTCTTAAATTCTTTGGCAAATTATAATCTTGTTTATTGAAATATTATGATGGCAAAGATGAAGTTTAGAAAATTTATAGTTGGTATTATGGTCAACTTAATGTTTCTAAGTTATATATATAATACTATAAAATAAAAGAAAATATAAGAAAATTATGCCTATGAGATTTGTATTAAATTTTTTTATATATTTGAAATATCACAAATTTATTAATTATTTATTTTTATTTTCTCTTAAAATTGTTAACCTCGTAACTTTTAGAAATTTGAAATATCTAACACCTTATCAAATAATAATTTATTAAAATCAAATTATATTTTCAGTGAAATATAGTTTTGTATCTAAATATTACATTATTTTCGCTATCAATCTTAAACATCGCATATAACACATCTGTCTAAAATTCAGTATATAAAATTATGTAACTAAAGATTATTATTTTTCTCTTATAACTAATACCGTAGAATAATTGTTAATATGAGTCTGTATTTAGACTTCAATTTTGGGTTTCATGCATGGTCTATACTAGAATTACATCTGAAAATATACAGTCAAAAAAAATTTTGTTTAAAAAATTAAGATAATTAAATTTATTAATTCTCATATATTAAATCATGAACTTAAAAAATTTTACAAATCATAATTAAATTGATGGCAGTTTAATAAAATCTAATTTATGATAGTAAACATTTTGAAAAATGTATAGGAGGCACCACCTCTTCAGATACTATGTCTAAAAAGAAAGAACATCGATCAATAAAAAGAAACAAAGAAGAAGATCAACTTAAGTAGAGGAAAGAGATTTGTCAAAAATCTGAGGCCGCCATGATGCTTCACAGATATATATATATATCCAATGGCTATTCATCGACTATGTCACCCGAAAACATTAAATATTTTTTAAAAAAATGCCACTTGATTTTAAGAAACTAATTTAGTACAACAATGATTTGTGGTTGAGGTAATAGAATATGGCCTTTAATGAATATCATATTCTAAACGGCCATCATCTTATTCTTTCGTACCAGATTAGGGAAAAAGATACATACTTATTAAATGGGTGAAATTGAAAGACTTATCAGTTTCTTATTTTTATGAATTGAGGTTTATTAAATATTTATTTAAAAATTTTAAGATATGGTAATTTATCACATCAAATTTAATTTTTATAAGTATTTAATATAAAAATTTAATAAGAGTTCAAATTTTCTAGACTTATAAAGTCACATCTTTGATGGAAACATACATAATAATATGATTATGCTGATGTCCCTCCTTATCTCTAATCAAAAAAAAAATTATATACACACCGTATACGCAGGTTGTTTATATCAAAACACCAAATCGACAGCCCATTTGTGTCCTTTTGTATAACTTTTTGTGAACGATAACGAAAGGCAGTGGTTATTGGACCACAAACAGATGGGCATCCAAAAGCGACGCTGCCAGAAAAAGAGAACATATTTGTCATACGAATGAGAAGAGAACAATGTCATTTTCGCGGGTTGGATAACAATATTAACTTAAGAAGCTGGCATTTTGCAATAGCGTTACTTGTGGTAATTTTCATGTTATGGATTAATATAACTAACCTGTTTGGCAGCCACGGTTGGGGAGTCAAGCACGTTTAAGTCTCCAAACGTGATTTTCACAGTTTTGTCAAAAGTCTTTGTCACGAAATTGGCCCAAACTGATATTTAATTGAATGCATACGGTTGATTATTTTGGTTGTAGCTCCTGGGTGACTTGCCCCATTAAAAAAATTAATTCGATAAACAATTAATCTTATGACATCAGCTAGGTGCTTAAAAGAAAACTAACATCAATTAACGGCCCAACGTTATAAAGTTTAAGAATTTTGATTCTCTAAGGTTGATATCCAAAGTTAAGAATTGAAGTGAGAGAAATAAGGTAAAATTTAAAAAGAAAAAAATTAGTGAGTTAGAAATAGAATTGGTGAATTAGATTTAAATGTAAGAGTAAATTATTCTAATTTTTTTCTATTTTCTATTTTTTATATAAATCTTTTTTATTTTTAAAGCTTACGGTATTTTTCTTCTATTTTATAAATATATAAATAAAAAATATTAAATGCACGTAGGTACCGTGTGTATAAAAAAATTTAAAAAAGATTAAAAATAAGAATATAAAAAATGTACAAAATGTGTTAAGAAAATTATATAGCCATATATATCAACGCTGAGTAGGGAAAATTGCTAGCAACTTGATAATGCTAATCCAAATTGATTTCTTTAACATCAATATAAATGACATAACTGAAAACAAAACGAATAATATTTGCTCCTGGCATGTTCTGATACAGTTAATTTTAAAGTGAAAATAGAAATTAAAAGTATAAGAATGTGTATAAATTATTTGTAAAATTTATTTATATTTACTTTTTATAATAGTTATTGTTTAAGAAAGATGTACATGAAATAAAAAATTTTTATAATAATTTCAAAACAACAAAAATACTTTTAATAAAAATTTTGATCAGTTAAATATTTAATAAAAATGGTAATTTTTATATCAATAAAATTAATAAAAATAATTAATATTATTTTAATTTAAAAAAATAACAATTATTAAGATAAAAATATTTTAAAACAACAGTTATAATAACTAGAATAAATATATCATTAACCAATAAAACTCCTTGTTTATCCTTTGTCACTGACTTCTCGTCTAATCGCATGCGTTATTCGTAGCAGAGTCACGTGGAAACCACCTCCACTTTTCACATCTAATCAGGGAAGAGAAGAATCTGCACCGCAAATGTGACCATTAGTTTGGGTGCAGAACCAGAGGGAGAACCCTCATCAGTACTGAACTTTAGCTGTCGACATAAGGGCAGGCAGTAAGACACTTCTAGTTCAATTTCACGGGATCAAGCAAAATTTTTTAAAAAATGTAAAACAAATTTTAAAAAACAAAAAATAAAAATAAAAATTATAAATAAATTATAAATTTAATGATATAAAAATAACAGTACTAGTTAATAAAAATGATATGACTCTGTTAATGGAGCTACACTTAAGTCACGTCAGGTGATGTAATTGGGTAAAATTTTTTAAAAATATAAAAAATAAAAATTATAAATAAATTATAAATATAAAAATATAAAAATAATAATATTAATTAATAAAAATAATATGACTCCGTTGGTAGAGCCATACTTGAGTCACGTTTGTTGGCATGACCCAAGTAAAATCTTTCAAAAATATAAAAAATTTTAAAAAAAATAAAAATAAAGATAAAAATTATAAGTAAATTATGAATAAATTAATTAATAAAAATGATATGGCTCCATTGATAGAGCTATGCTTGGGCCATGTCTGTTGATATGGCTCAAGTAAAATCTTTTAAAAAAATATAAAAAAAATTAAAAAATAAAAAATAGAGATAAAAATTATAAGTGAATTATAAATATAAAAATATAAAAATAATAGTATTAATTAATAAAAATGATATGGCTACGTTGGTGGAGCCATGTTAGGCCACGTAACAGGCGTGACCTACGTAAAATTTTTTAAAAAATATAAAAAAGTTAAAAAAAATAAAAGATAGAGATAAATTAATTACACAAAATATTTGATCCATTGAATTTTGGTGATCATAAATGCACTGCATTGTATTTTGTAGTGTGACTTTATCATTAATAACAATTTAAGAGATTTTAAAAAAAATAATTTAAGAAATATTTATTTGAAAAATATAATTTAAATCACTTAATTATTTTAATTTTAATTTTTTATATTTTTTATATTAAATTAACTTATTTTAATTTTTATCATTAATTTTTATTTTTATTTTTTAATTTTTCGTTTATTACATATTATAACTTTATCTGTGCTAAACACCTATCTCTGGTAAAATTATGGAATAAGTTATAAATTTTGTTAACAAATCCTAATAATAGTGTAATTACAAGTTAAATAAACTTCCACTAAAGAATTTAAGTCGGGCTCTTGAGCATGTTGTCGAGCTCTTGAGCAAGATAATTCTTAAAAGCTTGATAGCAGCTAGTAGACATCTTTAAGCGGTGGCACTCATTTTGACTACCTTTGCCTCCAACATATTGAACCTTAGACTATTCCTTTTCCTGTCGTCTTCCAATTATTATTACTCTCTTAATTTCTTGGCACAATTATCGATATGGAAATTATAGTCAAAATGGGCCGACCAACTCCAGCGCGCATAAGCCCGCAATTAAGCGGGGCGGGACAGGCTGACCTGCATAATTGGCGGTCTCAATAATCCTAACTCAATCCGCTCCTATAACAGGTTACGAATTATGTGGATCAACCTGCTAATAATTAAAAAAAATTATTAAAATTTAACATTTATGAAGCTATAACTAATACAAGAGTTAATACAAGTTCCACATATTCATAATGACGTATATCTTCCATATTCAGTTGACTAAAATAACTTACCAGCTTATGCTTAGTTACATACAGAATCAAACAAAGTAGTTTTGATTGTAAAGGCACATGAACAAATTACAAAAAGAAACAAGGTTGACAGATTTAAGTCCTCTGTAATCTAATCTAATATATGGAATAGCTTGCTCCCTTTGGATGTAAAAGTTTGACAAGTCTAATCTACAGGCTAAGCAAAACATCCACTAAATTTTGGTGACTTTCAGTAGAGTTAATTTGCCTAAGTTATACATAATTAGGTAATTTCATGGACATAATGCCATCATTTTGCATAGATGCCTTAGGGAGGTGAAATTCCAGAAAGAGGAAATGCAACTCATTAATGTCCATTCAAAGAAAAGAAAAACAACAATTACAACCTAACTTTTTTCTATTCTCATATGATATTTGTATTTCAGTCCCAATCAAATCTTCAACCTCTAAAGGCAATACTTACGAAAATACATCAAGTAATTTCTTGGGCAAAAACAATAAAATTAAATTTATCTATTCTTCAGCATCAGTTCATCTTAGAAAAAAAAAACTTCATACTGCATGCCCACTACTTTCTGCATGATGTTGAGGAGTGATCAACAAAGTGACTAACTCACCAACAAAGGATTATACATTATCACTGTCATAAATCAGCACTCTTACTCTCTCAGCACTCTTTAACTGCACTAATGAACAGAATAACATAAAGTCAAGAGACTCAAAACCTGAGTTGTCAATTTGTCATCAGAGCAAGTGATATATAGAAAGTATGGGAATATTCCAACTTGAGTATGCATTTCAATAGCTGCCATTTTTTATCAAATGAGAAGGGCCGGCCAAGTTTGAATTTTGGTGGATCATCGTGCCATTGCCACTTTCTACGATTCTACTCTAATTCATCTTACTCTACATATTCATGAAATAGATTGGCATAGATAGATAGGACAAGGGAGGCTGATAATGAATTATGCTACTCATACGTACTCATACAGCATATAAACATAATAAAAAATTATTAGGTGTATATAATGATCCAAGAGTTTACAACACAATTCTACTTATGCTATGAAATCAACCTATTCCAGTACTAAATTTGAGAGAAGAATAAAAAATTAATTAAATTTGTAATGAAATAACTTAAGGTAGCTGTACAGATTTTCTTTAAATCCTATAAATTCAGTCATCTGCATAATAATTTGTTGCAGATATCACTGATGAAGTAGAACAAGAACATCAACCAAATTAGGAGTGATAGACACATTACCAGGGGTTTCAATTTCACTGACTACGACAGAGAAATCTTAAATGGTAGAAATTTTAATCTTAAATGGCAACTGGCAAGGGAAGGAAAAAAGGTATAGTTCTAGTCTTCCAGAATCATTCAAACCCCCAAAACTAAATTAGAGTATAAAAGCATTCAATAGATCAGATTAGGGCTTTAACCTATGGATGAGGCTAGTGACAACGGAAGCAATCTAGCGACATGAGTCCGCGACTAATAGCAACAGAGACGAGGCTCGAGAAGGGAGGATTCTGGAAGCACCGAAACAAAGACTCACGGAAGCAAGTAAGAAGCAAAGCTACGAGCGCCCATGCCCATCAAGACTAAGTCTAACAGCAGCTACCAGTAGAGACGAGGCGCGATTGCTCGAGAGTCTAGAGTGGAGGATTTTGGAAGCACCCAATACCGATTCACCGAAACACAGATTCAAGGAAGCACCAAAGCAAGTAAGGTAACGTAGGAGGAGGCTCGAATCGGGAGGAGAGCTGAGGAGGATTCTGGAAGGTGGAAGAAGTACCTAGCGCCCGTGCTGTGCTGTGTCTGTTTAGGTTTCTCAAATCTCACCTTACCATAAAACAATGTCATTTTGTACAGGTCAATAACCCGCGGGTTAACTCGCCCCGAACCTGCATTGATCGGCAGGTTATACGGGGCGGGTTATTTAGCCTACAAATTAATGAGTTTAATATGTAACAACCCAACCCGCTAACCCAACCCGTCCCTTAAGTAAGGCGGGTTAGGTTAGTCTGGCGGGCTCAACCCATTTTGACAACTCTAAAGAAAATCATGCGGTCTCTAACTTTATCATTTTTCACAGAAACAAGATGTTGTTGCTACACTGCAAATCTGAGATCAGAAGTTTTAATCTAAGAGTTATATTTATTAAAAAAAAGTATCATAAAATCAGTTCGTATTACTTACCAAAAAAAAAATCATCTTTCATTATTTTATATATTTGGCCAGACAAGACACACTTAACTTTAATTTAATCAAACTTTTTTCTTGTTCAAATAGATTAAATGGCAACAAGTAGGGGAAGAAAAAAAGGTATAGTTCTAGTTTTCCAAAATCATTGAAACCCCCAAAACTAAATTATAGTATAAAAGTATTCAGTAGATCAGATTAGGGCTTTAACCTGTAGATGAGGCTAGCGACAATGGAAGCAATCTAGCGACATGAGTCAGTGACTAATAGCAATAGAGACGAGGCTCGAGAAGGGAGGATTCTGGAAGCACTGAAGCACAGATTCACGGAAGCAAGTAGGAGGCGAAGCTGCGTGCGCCCGTGGCTGTCAAGACTAAGTCTAACAGCAGCTACCAGTAGAGACGAGGCTTGATTGCTCAAGAGTTGAGAGTGGAGGATTTTTGAAGCACCCAATACCGATTCACTGAAACACAGATTCATGGAAGCACCGAAGCAAGTAAGCTAACGTAAGAGGAGGCTCGAATCGGGAGGGGAGCTGAGGAGGATTCTAGAAAGTGGAAAAAGTACCTAGCGCCTGTGTCGTGTCGTGTTTGTTTAGGTTTCTCAAATCTCAACTTACCATAAAATGACGTCGTTTTGTGCGGGTCAATAACCCGCGGGTTAACCTGTCCCGAACCTGCGTTGATACACGGGTTATGCAGGGTAGGTTATTTAACCCACAAATTAATGGGTTTAATATGTAACAACCTAACCCACCAACCCAACCCACCCCTTAAGTAAGGCGGGTTGGGTTAGTTTGGCGGGCTCAACCCATTTTGGCAACCCTAATGAAAATCACGCGGTCTCTAACTTTATCATCTTTCATAGTAACAAGATGTTGTTGCTACACTGTAGACCTGAGATCAAAAGTTTTAATCTAAGAGTTATATTTAATAAAAAAAGTATCATAAAATCAGTTCGTATTATTTAGAAAAAATAAAAAAAATCATCTTTCATTATTTTATATATTTGGCTAGACAGGATGCACTTAACTTTGATTTAACCAAACTTTTTTCCTGTTCAAATAGATTAAATGGCAACTGGCAGGGGAAGGAAAAAAGGTATAGTTCCAGTCTTCCAGAATCATTGAAACCCCCAAAACTAAATTAGAGTATAAAAGCATTTAGTAGATTAGATTAGGGCTTTAACCTGTAGACAAGGCTAGCGACAACGGAAGCAATCTAGTGACATGAGTCTGTGACTAACAGCAACAAAGACGAGGCTCGAGAAGGGAGGATTCTGGAAGCACCAAAGCACAGATTCTCGGAAGCAAGTAGAGGCGAAGCTGTGTGTGCCCGTGGCCGTAAAGACTAAGTCTAACAGCAGCTACCAGTAGAGACGAGGCTCGATTGCTCGAGAGCCGAGAGTGAAGGATTATGGAAGCACCCAATATCGATTCACCGAAACGTAGATTCATGGAAGCACCGAAGCAAGTAAGGTAACGTTGGAGGAGGCTCGAATCGGGAGGGAGCTGAGGAGGATTCTGGAAGGTGGAGGAAGTAGCTAGTGCCCGTGCCGTTCCGTGTTTGTTTAGGTTTCTCAAATCTCACCTTACCATAAAACGACGTCATTTTGTGTGCGTAAATGACCCAGGGTTAACCCACCCCAAACCTGCGTTGACCCATGGGTTATGCGGGGCGAGTTATTTAGCCCGCAAATTAATGGGTTTAACATGTAATAACCCAACCCGCCAACCAAACCCGCTCCTTAAGTAAGGTGGGTTAGGTTAGGTTGGCGGGCTCAACCTATTTTGACAACCCTAATGAAAATCACGCGGTCTCTAACTTTATCATCTTTCACAATAACAAGATGTTGTTGCTACACTGCAGACCTGAGATCAAAAGTTTTAATCTAAGAGTTATATTTACTAAAAAAAAGGATCATAAAAATAAGTTCGTATTACTTACAAAAAATTAAAAAAAAATCATCTTTCATTATTTTATATATTTGGCCAGACAGGACACACTCAACTTCAATTTAACCAAACTTTTTTCCTATTCAAATAGATTATATGGCAACTTACAAGGGAAGGAAAAAAGGTATAGTTCAGTCTTCCAGAATCATTCAAACCCCCAAAACTAAATTAGTATATAAAAGCATTCAGTAGATCAGATTAGGGCTTTAACCTGTAGACAAGGCTAGCGACAATGGAAACAATCTAGTGACATCAGTCCGCAACTAATAGCAATAGAGATGAGGCTTGAGAAGGGAGGATTCTAGAAGCACCGAAGCATAGATTCATGAAAGCAAGTAGGAGGCAAAGCTGCGTGCGCCCGTGGCCATAAATACTAAGTCTAACAGCTACTACTAGTAGACACGAGGTTCAATTGCTTGAGAGCTGAGAGTGGAGGATTTTGGAAGCACCCAATATCGATTCACCGAAACACAGATTCATGGAAGTACCGAAGCAAGTAAGGTAACGTAGGAGGAGGCTCAAATCGGGAGGGGAGCTGAGGAGGATTTTGGAAGGTGGAAGAAGTACCTAGCGCCCGTGCCATGCCGTGTTTGTTTAAGTTACTTAAATCTCACCTTACCATAAAACGATGTCGTTTTGTGTGGGTTAATAACCTGCGGGTTAACCCGCCTTGAACCTGTGTTGACCTACGAGTTATGTGGGGCGGGTTATTTAGCCCGTAAATTAATGAGTTTAATATGTAACAAATTAACCTGCCAACCCAACCTGCACCTTTTGTAAGGTGGGTGGGGTTAATCTGTCGGGTTGAACCCATTTTGACAACCTTAATGAAAATGACACGGTCTTTAACTTTATCATCTTTTACAGTAATAAGATGTTGTTGCTACACTGCAAATCTAAGATCAAAAATTTTATTCTAAGAGTTATAATTATTACAAAAATGTATCATAAAATAAGTTCGTATTACTTATAAAAAAAAAAAAAATCATCTTTCATTATTTTATTTGTTTAGCCAGGCAGGACGCACTTAACTTCGATTTAACCGTACTTTTTTCCTGTTCAAATAGATTAAATGGCAACTGGCAAGGGAAGGAAAAAAGGTATAGTTCCAGTCTTCTAAAATCATTCAAACCCCCAAAACTAAATTAGGGTATAAAAGCATTAAGTAGTTCAAATTAGTGCTTTAACCTGTAGACGAGGCTAGCAACAATGGAAACAATCTAGCGACATGAGTTTACGACTAACAGCAACAGAGATGAGGCTCGAGAAGGGAGGATTCTGGAAGCACCAAAGCACAGATTCATGGAAACAAGTAGGAGGCGAAGCTGCCTGCTCCTGTGCCTGTCAAGACTAAGTCTAACAGCAGCTACTAGTAGAGACGAGGCTTAATTGCTTGAGAGCTGAGAGTGGAGGATTTTGGAAGCACCCAATACTGATTCACCGAAACACAGATTCAAGGAAGCACCGAAGCAAGTAAGGTAACATTGGAGGAGGCTCGAATAAGGAGGGGAGCTGAGGAGGATTCTGGAAGATGGAAGAAGTACCTAGTGCCCATGCCATGCCGTGTCTGTTTAGGTTTCTCAAATCTAACCTTACAATAAAATGACGTTGTTTTGTGTGGATCAATAAGCTGTGGGTTAACCTGCCCCGAACCTGTGTTGACACATGGGTTAGGCGAGGATGGGGGGGTTATTTAGCCCGCAAATTAATGGGTTTAATATGTAACAACCCAACCTAGCAACCTAACCTGCCCCTTAAGTATGGCAGGTTGGGTTAGTTTGGCGCGCTCAACCCATTTTGACAACCCTAATGAAAATCACGCGGTCTTTAACTTTATCATCTTTCACAGTAACAAGATGTTGTTGCTACACTGTAGATCTGAGATCAAATGTTTTAATCTAAGAGTTATATTTACTAAAAAAAAGGATCATAAAATAAGTTTGTATTACTTACAAAAAATAAAAAAAAATCATCTTTCATTATTTTATATATTTGGCCAGAGAGGACGCACTCAACTTCGATTTAACCAAACTTTTTGCCTGTTCAAATAGATTATATGCCAACAGGCAAGGGAAGGAAAAAAGGTATAGTTCAGTCTTTCAGAATCATTGAAACCCCCAAAACTAAATTAGAGTGTAAAAGCATTCAGTAGATCATATTAAGGCTTTGACCTGTAAACAAGGCTAGTGACAACGGAAGCAATCTAGCGACATGAGTCCGCGACTAATAGCAATAGAGACGAGGTGTGACAAGGGAGGATTCTGGAAGCACCGAAGCACAGATTCACGGAACTAAGTAGGAGGCGAAGTTGTGTGCGCCCGTGGCTGTCAAGACTAAGTCTAATAGCAGCTACCAGTAGAGACGAGGCTCGATTGCTCGAGAGCCGAGAGTGGAGGATTTTCGAAGCACCCAATACCAATTCACCGAAACACAAATTCATGGAAGCACCAAAGTAAGTAAGGTAACGTAGGACGAGGCTCGAATTGAGAGGGGAGCTGAGGGGGATTCTGGAAGGTGGAAGAAGTACCTAGCGTCCGTGCTGTGCCATGTCTATTTAGGTTTCTCAAATCTCACCTTATCATAAAATGATATCGTTTCGTACGGGTCAATAACCCACGGGTTAACCTGCCCCAAACCTGTGTTGACCCGCGGGTTGTGCGGGACGGGTTATTTAGCTTGCAAATTAATGGGTTTAATATGTAACAACCCAACCTGCCAACCCAACCTGTCCCTTAAGTAAGGTGGGTTGGGTTAGTTTGACAACTCTAAAGAAAATTACGCAGTCTCTAACTTTATCATCTTTTACAGTAACAAGATTTTGTTGCCACATTACAAATCTGAGATCAAAAGTTTTAATCTAAGAGTTATATTGGTTAAAAAAAAGTATCATAAAATCAATTTGTATTACTTCCAAAAAAAAAATCATCTTTCATTATTTTATATATTTGGCCAGACATGACGCACTCAACTTCGATTTAACCAAACTTTTTTCCTTTTCAAATAGATTAAATGGCAACTAGCAGGGGAAGGAAAAAAGGTATAGTTCTAGTCTTCCAGAATCATTGAAACACCCAAAACTAAATTAGAGTATAAAAGCATTCAGTAGATCAGATTAGGGCTTTAACCTATAGACGAGGCTAACGACAACGGAAGCAATCTAGCGACATGAATCCGCGACTAACAACAATAGAGACAAGGCTCGAGAAGGGAGGATTCTGGAAGCACTGAAGCACAAATTCACGGAAGCAAGTAGGAGGCGAAGCTGCGTGTGCCCGTGCCCATCAAGACTAAGTCTAACAGCAGCTACCAATAAAGACGAGGCTTGATTGCTTGAGAGCTAAGAGTGAAGGATTTTGGAAGCATCCAATACCGATTCACCGAAACACAGATTCATGGAAGCAACGAAGCAAGTAACGGAACGTAGAAGGAGGCTCGAATTGAGAGGGGAGCTGAGGAGGATTCTAGAAGGTGGAAGAAGTACCTAGTGCCTGTGTCGTGTTGTGTTTGTTTAGGTTTCTCAAATCTCAACTTACCATAAAACGACGTAATTTTGTGCGGGTCAATAACCCGTGGGTTAACTTGCCCCGAACCTACGTTGACACACGGGTTATGCGGGATGAGTTATTTAGCCCACAAATTAATGGGTTTAATATGTAACAATCCAACCCGCCAACCCAACCCACCCCTTAGGTAAGGCGGGTTGGGTTAGTTTGGCGGGCTCAACCCATTTT
Organism: Dicorynia guianensis; assembly: GCA_037013595.1. NCBI lineage: Eukaryota > Viridiplantae > Streptophyta > Magnoliopsida > Fabales > Fabaceae > Dicorynia > Dicorynia guianensis. The sequence continues at coordinate 7,456,220 of JASUAB010000010.1, forward strand.
GGCAACCTTAATGAAAATCACACAGTCTCTAACTTTATCATCTTTCACAGTAATAAGATGTTGTTGCTACACTGCAGATCTAAGATCAAAAATTTTATTCTAAGAATTATATTTATTACAAAAAAGTATCATAAAATAAGTTTGTATTACTTACAAAAAATAAAAAAATATCATCATTCATTATTTTATTTGTTTGGCCAGGCAGGACGCATTTAACTTTGATTTAACCGTACTTTTTTCCTGTTCAAATAGATTAAATGGCAACTGGCAAGGGAAGGAAAAAAGGTATAGTTCCAGTCTTCTAGAATCATTCAAACCGCCAAAACTAAATTAGAGTGTAAAAGCATTCAGTAGTTCAAATTAGGGCTTTAACCTGTAGACGAGGCGAGCGGCAACGGAAACAATCTAGTGACATGAGTTCGTGACTAACAGCAACAGAGATGAGGCTCGAGAAGGGAGGATTCTGGAAGCACCGAAGCACAGATTCATGGAAGCAAGCAGGAGGCGAAGCTGCGTGCGCCCGTGCCCATCAAGACTAAGTCTAATAGCAGCTACCAGTAAGGACGAGGCTCAATTGCTTGAGAGCCGAGAGTGGAGGATTTTGGAAGCACCCAATACCGATTCACTGAAACACAGATTCATGGAAGCACCGAAGCAAATAAGCTAACGTAAGAGGAGGCTCAAATCAGAAGGGGAGCTGAGGAGAATTCTGGAAGGTGGAAGAAGTACCTAGCGCCCGTGCCATGCCGTGTCTGTTTAGGTTTCTCAAATCTCACCTTACCATAAAGCGACGTTGTTTTCTGCGGGTCAATAACCTGCGGGTTAACCAGCCCCGAACCTATATTGACCCGCGGGTTATTTAGCCCGCAAATTAATGGGTTTAATATGTAACAACCCAACCCCCCCTTAAGTAAGGCAGGTTGGGCTAGTTTGGCGGGCTCAACCCATTTTGACAACCCTAATGAAAATCACGCGATCTCTAACTTTATCATCTTTCACAGTAACAAGATGTTGTTGCTACACTGCAGATTTGAGATCAAAAGTTTTAATCTAAGAGTTATATTTACTAAAAAAAAGTATCATAAAATAAGTTCGTATTATTTAGAAAAAAATAAAAAAAAAATCATCTTTCCTTATTTTATATATTTGGCCAGACAGGATGCACTTAACTTTGATTTAACCAAACTTTTTTCCTATTCAAATAGATTAAATGGCAACTAGCAAGGGAAGGAAAAATGGTATAGTTCCAGTCTTCCAGAATCATTGAAACCCCCAAAACTAAATTAGAGTATAAAAGCATTCAGTAGATCAGATTAGGGCTTTAACCTGTAAACGAGGCTAGTGACAACGGAAGCAAGCTAGCGACATGAGTCTGCGACTAATAGCAACAGAGACGAGGCTCAAGAAGGGAGGATTCTGGAAGTACCAAAGCACAGATTCTTAGAAGTAAGTAGGAGGTGAAGCTGTGTGTGCCCATGGCCATCAAGACTAAGTCTAACAGCAGCTACCAGTAGAGACGAGGCTCGATTGCTCAAGAGCCAAGAGTGGAGGATTTTGGAAGCACCCAATACCAATTCACAGAAATGTAGATTCATGGAAGCACCGAAGCAAGTAAGGTAACGTAGGAGGAGGCTCAAATTGGGAGGGGAGCTGAGGAGGATTCTGGAAGTGGAAGAAGTACCTAGTGCCCGTGCCGTGCCGTGTCTGTTTAGGTTTCTCAAATATCACCTTACCATAAAACGACATCATTTTGTGCGGGGAAATGACCTGCGGTTAACCCACCCCGAACCTGCGTTGACTCGCGGGTTATGCGAGGTGGGTTATTTGGCCCGCAAATTAATGGGTTTAACATGTAACAACCTAACCTGCCAACCAAACTCGCTCCTTAAGTAAGGCGGGTTGGGTTAGTTTGGCAGGAGCAACCCATTTTGACAACCCTAATGAAAATCACGCGGTTTCTAACTGTATCATCTTTCATAGTAATAAGATGTTGTTGCTACATTGCAGATTTGAGATCAAAAGTTTTAATTTAAGAGTTATATTTACTAAAAAAAATGGATCATAAAATAAGTTCGTATTACTTACAAAAAATAAAAAAAAATCATCTTTCATTATTTTATATATTTGGCCAGACAGGACACACTTAACTTCAATTTAATCAAACTTTTTTCCTATTCAAATAGATTATATGGCAACTGGCAAGGGAAGGAAAAAAGGTATAGTTCAATCTTCCAGAATCATTCAAACCCCCAAAACTAAATTAGTGTATAAAAGCATTCAATAGATCAAATTAGGACTTTAACCTATAGACGAGGCTAGCAACAATGGAAACAATCTAGTGACATGAGTCTGCGACTAACAGCAACAGAGATGAGGCTTGAGAAGGGAGGATTCTGGAAGCACCAAAGCACAGATTCACGAAAGCAAGTAAGAGGCGAAGCTGTGTGTGCCCGTGCTCGTCAAGACTAAGTCTAACAGTAGCTACCAGTAGTGACGAGGCTCGATTGCTCGAGAGTTGAGAGTGGAGGATTTTGGAAGCACCCAATACTGATTCACCGAAACATAGATTCATGGAAGCACCAAAGCAAGTAAGGTAACGTAGGAGGAGGCTTGAATCGGGAGGGGAGCTGAGGAGGATTCTGGAAGGTGGAAGAAGTACCTAGCACCCGTGCCTTGCCGTGTTTGTTTAAGTTACTTAAATCTCATCTTACCATAAAATGATGTTGTTTTGTGTGGGTCAATAACTCGTGGGTTAACCCGCCCTGAACCTGTGTTGACCCGTGGGTTATGCGGGACGGGTTATTTAGCTCGCAAATTAATGGGTTTAATATGTAACAACCCAACTTGCCAACCCAACCTGCCCCTTTTGTAAGGTGGGTGGGGTTAGTCTATCGGGTTCAACCCATTTAGACAACCTTAATTAAAATGACGCGGTCTTTAACTTTATCATCTTTCGCAGTAATAAGATGTTGTTGCTACACTACAAATTTGAGATCAAAAATTTTATTCTAAGAGTTATATTTATTACAAAAAAGTATCATAAAATAAGTTCGTATTACTTACCAAAAATAAAAAAAAAAATCGTCTTTCATTATTTTATTTGTTTGCCCAGGCAGGACGCACTCAACTTCGATTGAACCATACTTTTTTCCTTTTCAAATAGATTAAATGGCAACTGGCAAGGGGAGGAAAAAAGGTGTTGTTATAGTCTTCCAGAATCATTCAAACCCCCAAGACTAAATTAGAGCATAAAAGTATTCAGTAGATTAGATTAGGGCTTGATCCTGTAGATGAGGCTAGCGGCAATGGAAGCAATCTAGTGACATGAGTTCGTGACTAACAGCAACAGAGACGAGGATCAAGAAGGGAGGATTCTGGAAGCAACGAAGCACAGATTCACGGAAGTAAGTAGGAGGCGAAGCTGCGTGCGCTTGTGCCCGTCAAGATTAAGTCTAACAGCAGCTACCCATAGAGACGAAGCTCGATTACTCGAGAGCCAAGAGTAGAGGATTTTGGAAGCACCCAATACCGATTCACCGAAACACAGATTCATGGAAGCACCGAAGCAAGTAAGGTAACGTAGGAGGAGGCTCGAATCGGAAGGGGAGCTGAGGAGGATTCTGGAAGGTGGAAGAAGTACCTAGCGCCCTTGCCGTGCTGTGTCTGTTAAGGTTTCTCAATTCTCACCTTACCATAAACAACGTCGTTTTGTGCGGGTCAATAACCCACATGTTAACCCACCTCGAACTTGCGTTGACCCGCGGGTTATGCGGGGCAGGTTATGTAGCCCGTAAATTAATGGGTTTAAGATGTAACAACCCAACCCGCCCCTTATGTAAGGTGAGTTAGGCTAGTCTGGCATGCTCAACCCATTTTGACAACCCTAATGAAAATCATGCAGTTTCTAACTTTATCATCTTTCACAGTAACAAGATATTGTTGCTATACTGCAAATCTGAGATAAAAAATTTTAATCTAAGATAGTAAAAAAAAGTATCATAAAATAAGTTCGTATTACTTAAAAAAAATAAAAAAAAGTCATCTTTCATTATTTTATTTATTTGGCCAGACAGGACGCACTCAACTTCGATTTAACCAAACTTTTTTCCTGTTCAAATATATTAAATGGCAACTGGCAAGGGAAGGAAAAAAGGTATAGTTCCAGTCTTCTAGAATCATTCAAACCCTCAAAACTAAATTAGAGTATAAAAGCATTCAGTAGATCAAATTAGGGCTTTAACCTGTAGACGAGGCTAGCGACAACAGAAGCAATCTAGTGACATGAGTCCGCGACTAACAGCAACAAAGACGAGGCTCGAGAAGGGAGGATTTTGGAAGCACCGAAGCACAGATTCTCAGAAGCAAGTAGGAGGCGAAGCTGCGTGCACCCGTGCCCATCAAGACTAAGTCTAACAGCATCAACCAGTAGAGACGAGGGTCAAATGCACAAGAGCCGAGAGTGGAGGATTTTGGAAGCACCCAATACCAATTCACGAAAATGCAGATTCATGGAAGCACCGAAGCAAGTAAGGTAACATAGGAGGAGGCTCGAATCAAGAGGGGAGTTGAGCAGGATTCTGGAAGGTGGAAGAAGTACCTAGTGCCCATGTTGTGCCGTGTCTGTTTAGGTTTCTCAATTCTCACCTTACCATAAAATGACGTCATTTTGTGTGGGTTAATAACCTGTGGGTTAACCTACCCCGAACCTGCGTTGGCCCGCGAGTTATGCAGGGCGGGTTATTTAGCCTGCAAATTAATGGGTTTAATATGTAACAACCTAACCCACCAACCTAACCTGCCCCGCATGTAAGGCTGGTTGGGTTAGTCTGTCGGGCTCAACCCATTTTGACAACCTTAATGAAAATCACGCAGTCTCTAACTTTATCATCTCTCATAGTAACAAGATGTTGTTGCTACATTGCAGATCTGAGATCAAAAGTTTTAAACTAAGAGCTATATTTATTAAAAAAAAGTATCATAAAATAACTTCGTGTTACTTACAGAAAATTAAAAAACAATCAACTTTCATTATTTTATTTATTTGGCCAGACAAGATGCACTCAACTTCAATTTAACCAAACTTTTTTCCTTTTCAAATAGATTAAATGGCAATTGGCAAGGGAAGGAAAAAAGGTATAGTTCCAGTCTTCCAGAATCATTCAAATCCCCAAAACTAAATTAGAGCATAAAAGCGTTTAGTAGATCCGATTAAGGCTTTAACATGTAGACGAGGCTAGCGACAATGGAAGCAATCTAGCGACATGAGTCCGTGACTAATAGCAATAGAGATGAGGCTCGAGAAGGGAGGATTCTTGAAGCACCGAAGCACAGATTCACGGAAGCAAGTAAGAGGCGAAGCTACGTGAACCTATACCCGTCAAGACTAAGTCTAACAGCAGCTACCAGTAGAGACGAGGCTCGATTGCTCGAGAGTCGAGAGGGGAGGATTTTGGTAGCTCCCAATACTGATTCACCAAAATACAGAATCATGGAAGCACCGAAGCAAGTAAGGTAACATAGGAGGAGGCTCGAATTGGGAGGGAAACTGAGCAAGATTCTGGAAGGTGAAAGAAGTACCTAGCGCCCGTGCCGTGCCGTGTCTGTTTAGGTTTCTCAAATCTCACCTTACCATAAAACGATGTCATTTTGTGCAGGTCAATAACCCGTGGGTTAACCCACTCCGAACTTGCGTTGACCCACAAGTTATGCGAGGTGGGTTATTTAGCCCACAAATTAATGGGTTTAATATATAACAACCCAACTCGCCAACCCAACCCGCCCCTTATGTATGGCTGGTTGGGTTAGTCTGGCGGGCTCAACCCATTTTGGCAACCCTAATGAAAATCATGCAGTCTCTAACTTTATCATCTCTCACAGTAATAAGATGCTGTTATTACACTGCAGATCTGAAATCAAAAGTTTTAATCTAAGAGTTATATTTATTAAAAAAAAGTATCATAAAATAAGTTCGTATTACTTACAGAAAATAAAAAAAAATCATCTTTCATTATTTTATATATTTGGCCAGACAGGACACACTCAACTTCGATTTAACCAAACTTTTTTCCATTTCAAATAAATTAAATGGCAACTGGCAAGGGAAGGAAAAAAGGCATTGTTCCAGTCTTTCAAAATCATTGAAACCCCCAAAACAAAATTAGAGTATAAAAGCATTCAGTAGATCAAATTAGGGCTTTAACCTGTAAACGAGGCTAGTGACAATGGAACCAATCTAGCAACATGAGTCTGCGACTAATAGCAACAGAGACGAGGCTCGAGAAGGGAGGATTCTGGAAGCACCGAAGCACAGATTCACAGAAGCAAGTAGGAGGTGAAGCTATGTGTGCCCGTGCCCTCAAGACTAAGTCTAACAGCAGCTACCAGTAGAGATGAGGCTCGATTGCTCGAGAATCGAGAGTGGAAGATTTTGGAAGCACCCAATACCGATTCACCGTAACACAGATTCATGGAAGCACCGAAGCAAGTAAGGTAACGTAGAAGGAGGCTCGAATTGGGAGCAGAGCTGGGCAGGATTCGGGAAGGTGGAAGAAGTACCTAGCACCTGTGCCGTGCCGTGTCTGTTTAGGTTTCTCAAATCTCACCTTACCATAAAATGACGTTGTTTTGTACGGGTCAAAAACTCGCGGGTTAACCCGCCCCGAACCTGCGTTGACCCGCGAGTTATGCGGGATGGGTTATTTAGCCCACAAGGTAATGGGTTTAATATGTAATAACCCAATCCGCCCCTTATGTAAGGCGGGTTGGGTTAGTCTGTCGGGCTCAACCCATTTTGACAACCCTAATGAAAATCACGCAGTCTCTAACTTTATCATCTCTCACATTAACAAGATGCTGTTGCTACATTGCAGATCTGAGATCAAAAGTTTTAATCTAAGAGTTATATTTATTAGAAAAAAGTATCATAAAATAAGTTCGTATTACTTACAGAAAATAAAAAAAATCATCTTTCATTATTTTTTTATTTGGCCAAACAAGACGCACTCAACTTTGATTTAACCAAACTTTTTTCCTTTTCAAATATATTAAATGGCAACTGGCAAGGGAAGGAAAAAAGGTATAGTTCTAGTCTTCCAGAATCATTCAATCCCCCAAAACTAAATTAGAGTATAAAAGCATTCAGTAGATCAGATTAGGGCTTTAACCTATAGACGAGGCTAGCGACAACGGAAGCAATCTAGCAACGTGAGTCCGCGACTAACAGCAATAGAGACGAGGCTCGAGAAGGGAGGATTCTAGAAGCACCGAAGCATAGATTCTTTGAAGCAAGTAGGAGGCAAAGCTACGTGCGCCCGTGGCTATCAAGACTAAGTCTAACAATAGCTACTAGTAGAGATGAGGCTCGATTGCTCGAGAGTTGAGAGTGGAGGATTTTGGAAGCACCCAATACTAATTCACCGAAACACAGATTCATGGAAGCACCAAAGCAAGTAAGGTAACGTAAGAGGAGGCTCAAATCAAAAGGGGTGCTGAGGAGGATTCTGGAAGGTGGAAGAAGTACCTAGCGCCCATGCCATGCCGTGTCTATTTAGGTTTCTCAAATCTCACCTTACCATAAAACGACGTTGTTTTCTGCGGGTCAATAACCTGGGGGTTAACCTGTCCCAAACTTACATTGACCCGCGGGTTATGCGGGGCGGGTTATTTAGCCCGCAAATTAATGGGTTTAATATGTACCAACCCAACCCACCAACCCAACCCGCCCCTTATGTAAGGCGGGTTGGGCTAGTTTGGTGGTCTCAACCCATTTTGATAACCCTAATGAAAATCACGCGGTCTCTAACTTTATCATCTTTCATAGTAACAAGATGTTGTTGCTACACTGCAAATCTGAGATCAAAAATTTTAATCTAAGAGTTATATTTATTAAAAAAAAGTATCATAAAATAAGTTTGTATTACTTTTAAAAAAGAAAAAAAAATATCATTTTTCATTATTTTATTTATTTGGCCAGACAAGAAGCATTCAACTTTGATTTAACCAAACTTTTTTCCTTTTCAAATAGGTCAACTAATCCGAAAAATCCCTTTTTATTTCTTGTGCAAAGCTGCTAATTTGTTTTTACACTTTTTTCTTCCTTCAATATATAAGAGTAATAATGTTCATTCAAAATAATTCTATGCACAGATTATATATATTTTAACATTCTTTTTTTTTAAATAAAAAGTTTTGTCTCAAAATCTAAGGCAAGCATTTATATTAATTTTTTATTCTCAAATTTATTTATATAATTTTTATTTAATAAAATTAATTAAATAATTCAATTTATTAAGTCGTATAAATTAAATTATAAGAATGAGTTAATTAAATGATTCTCACACTAATTAGTGTGAGCATGTTATTCCTCATTTGATGTTGAAACAGATTTACTATATAAACAGACCTTTCTCGGCCATTTTGATAAGATCAAGATTTGCTCTATAACTATAACTCTGAATTCGTTGTCTATACAGGAGTTCACCTTAATTCCTAGCTATTCTCTTGCAAACTTTTACTTCTTTTTGTCTGTGTGTATCTGTCCATGTCGCCAGTTCTGAAACTGGAATTTTCAAAGATCTTACACAATGGGCTTGGATCTTATGCTTTTGTTCTGTTTGGTTGCAGTCACCAACAACTTTTTTACTCTGAGCAGTGCTCGCCAACTCAAGAATCTTCCAAATGTGAAAGAATCAACTGGCAATGGAAATGGAAAAGATCAATTGGAATGTCAAAGTAATAGGAACATGGCAAAGATGGGTGGCCTAGTTGAGATGAAAAATGTACCTGATTTTCCTTGTCCATTTCCAACTTTAGTCCCAATCCCACAGATTCCTGGATTTCCGTTAACAAACCCAAATCTTGGATTCTCATTTCCACCCCCAATTGATATTCCTGGGGTTCCTCCATTTCCAACATTTCCTTTGCCTCCATTTCCACCTTTTGACATCCCAGGTGTTCCTTCTTTTCCTACACCACCTTGACCTTTTGCGGGTTGAATCTTCATTTGCATGTTTTGTGTTAGTGTTAGTTACTTCTAGTGTGGGGTCTGCGTTAGCAATATAGTACTGTAAAAACACTTTTGGTCTCTCTAAGACTCAAATATGTGGACAATAGCACCAAGTTCTTCTAAAGCACAATTAATTATCAATGAATTAACATCTTATTAGTTCTTTATATATATCTTATGTACCTGGCTTTTTTTACCTTTTAGTAAATGATGTACAACAATGACTGATATCACGTAATACTCGCCAGATTTCATTGCATGTGTTGGAGTCCACCCCATGTCGGCACCCAACATTGTCAACAATAAATGGCAGCCAACTTGGAAAAGGAGGCCAGCTGCATAGAGGTGGAAAGTCTTCAATTTCAACACGTCTTGGTTGGCAAATGCTGAAATTTCTGCCACTCTCCTATACATTTTGCAGCTCATAATTCCTCTATAAATAGAGGACTTCATTCAGCACAAGGATGTACAAGTTGCACAAGCAAGAGAAGGAGAGCCAACAAAGAGAGAAAGGCTCAAGTCTCAAGTAGAGAGAATAAGGCTAAAGCCAAGTGCAAGAGGCAAGCCTAGAGAGAAATAATTTTATTTCTATAAGAGTGTGAGATAAAAGAGAGTCTGAGTAATTCTCAATAGAGTGTGGGTGTGGGTATATACCAGAAAATATTCGGTGTCATCTCTAGAGGGTCTCACTGAGTGCCACTATAATTTTAGTATCACTTGAAAGAGAGTAAAGTGTGTTATAAGGATATTTGTAATTATCCTTATTATAGTGGAATATTTTCTCGGAGCTTGTCTTGTGATTTTTCCTTCAACATTGGAGGGTTTTCCACGTTAAATATTTGTGCCTCTTGTATGTATTTTTCTGCTTAAATTTTATTGTGCATAATTTATTTGCATAGTGGAAAAAAGTTATCCTGAGGTGCTTCCACTTTTATTAAGCCTCTAATCCATTTTTTCCAACAAGTGGTATCAAAGCCTGGCTATATTGTTGAAATTTATTTTACAATTTATATTGGCTAGTTATACCGCCTCTGGACTAGCTAAGCCGCCAAATTTATTTTCTCTGTAATTGGCTAGTTTTACGCCTAATTTGTTTGTTTCACTAGTTGCTGGCTTATATCAGATGGAGGTTAATATAAGCAGAATGATTAGTTTGAATGGCACCAACTATCACATATGGAGGGGAAAAATGAAAGATCTCCTTTATGTGAAAAGTTGACATTTACTAGTGTTTGCTTCAAAAAAGCCTGAATCAAAAATCGATGATCAGTGGGCATTTGAAAATACCCAGCTATGCAGTTTTATTCGGCAGTGGGTGGATGACAACGTGCTCAACCATATTAATGATGAAATGAATGCCAAGATGTTATGGGAGAAACTTGAATCTCTGTACGCTCAAAAGACCGGCAACAACAAGCTCTTCTTGATTAAGAAGATGATAAATTACACTACAAGGAAGATAGCTCTATCTCCAATCATTTAAATGAATTTCAAGGAGTCCTACAACAGTTATCTTCCATGGGCGTAAAGTTTGACGATGAGATTCAAACTCTTTAGCTGCTCGGTACTCTACTAGACTCTTGGGAGACATTCAGAATGTCACTTTGTAACTCCACTCCTAATGGCATAATGACAATGGAACTTGTTAAAAGCATTGTTTTGAACAAAGAGATGAGGAAAAGATCTCAAGCTTCGTCTTCACAGTCGGATGTTCTTGTCACCGATGATAGGGGGAGAAGCAATAGTAGAGGTCTAAAAGGCAGAGATAAAAGCCGGAGCAAATCCAAGCCCAGATCCAAAAATATGGAGTATCACTATTGTGGCAAGTTAGGGCACTTTAAAAGCAGTGTTTCAAATACAAGAAAGACAAGAAAAGTGGCAACACTGAGGAAGAGAAGAAAGATCAGGTTGCCGCTGCCGAACTAGTCATTATTTGTGATGAAGAGGTAATTAATTTTTCCTGTCATGAAACAAGTTGGGTCATGGATAGTGGAGCCTCATTACATGTTACATCAAACAGGGAGCTCTTCTCATCTTATACACCCAGTAATTTTGGGGTGTTAAAGATGGGTAATAATGGTTTCTCAAATGTTGCCGGCATGGGAGATATCCACTTAGAGACCAACAAAGGAGCACGGCTGATTCTCAAGGATGTTAGGCATGTGCTTGATATCCGTTTCAACTTGATCTCAGTAAGAAAGTTGGATGATGAAGGTTATTACAACACCTTTGGTAATGGGCAATGGAAACTTACTAAAGGTTTGTTGGTCGTGGCTCGGGGAGAGAAGAATCCAAGCTTGTATCTAACACAAGCTAAAATTTCAGGTGACTTCATCAACACAATGGATGATGAGAAGACAGCCGACATGTGACACAAGAGACTTAGTCACATTAGTGAGAAGGGACTCAATTGCTTGGCCAGGAAAAATCTACTCCCAGGTATAAAGAGCATGAGTTGAAGAAATGTACTCATTGCATGGCTGGAAAGCAGAACAGAGTTGCCTTCAAGAGTCACTTTCCTTCAAGGCAATCGGATCTGCTAGAATTCGTGCACTTTGATGTTTGTGGTCCCTTGAAAGAAAAGTCCTTTGGCGGTGGACTTTATTTTGTGACATTTATTGATGATCATTCAAGGAAACTTTGGGCTTATGTCTTAAAGACCAAAGATCAAGTCCTTTATATTTTCAAACAGTTTCATGCATTTGTTGAGAGAGAAACTGCAAAGAAGCTGAAGTGTATTCGCATTAACAATGGTGGCGAGTACTGTGATCCTTTTGATGAGTACTACAGAAAGATGGGCATTAAACATCAGAAAACGCCTCCAAAGACTCCACAGTTAAATGGTCTAGTTGAAAGGATGAACCGAACCTTGCTAGAGAGAGTCAGATGTTTGCTTTCAGAAGCAAAGTTACCAAAATACTTTTGGGGGGAGGCTTTGCTCACAGCAGTGCATGTTATTAATCTATCTCCAGCGGTTGCTCTAAATGGTGATGTCCCAAATAAAGTTTGGTATGGCAGAGAAATCTCTTATGATCACCTACGAGTTTTCAGATGTAAGGCATTTGTTCACATTCCGAAGGATGAAAGATCAAAGCTTGATGCTAAGACACGACAGTGCATCTTTGTCGGTTATGGTCTTGATGAATTTGGCTACAGGTTATATGACCCAATTGAGAAGAAACTGATTCGATGTCGGGATGTAGCATTTATTGAAGACCAAACTATTGATGATATAGAAAAGCTGAAAAGAAAGTGTCTGGTGGCAGTGACGGCTTGGTTGATCTAAACCCAGTTCCTATGGTGAACTTGTCTGATCTAGTCAATAATGATACTCAAGGTAGGGAACAAATTAATGACCAACCAAGGACAGATAATGCTAGGGATGATGATGAAGTTGTTGAGCAGGGGGAGCAACCCCCTCCACCACCGCTCAGAAGAACACAGAGAGAGTGGCGTCCATCAACAAGGTACCCAAGTTATGAGTATATCCTCCTTACTGATGAGGGGGAGCCAGAAGATTTTGAAGAAGCACAAACTCATAAGGATAAATCTCAGTGGCTGACAGCTATGCAGGACGAAATGGATTCTTTGTAGAAAAATGATACTTATGAGCTTGTGGAACTTTTGGAAGGCAGAAAAGCCTTAAAGAACAAGTGGGTGTTCAAGCTTAAGAAAGATTATAACAAGTTGGTGAAGTATAAAGCTCGTTTAGTCGTGAAAGGTTTTGGACAAAAGCGAGGAATCGATTTTGATGAGATTTTCTTTCCAGTTGTCAAGATTACTTAATTAGAGCTATACTAGGATTGACAGCTAGCTTGGATCTAGAGCTTGAATAATTAGATGTGAAAGCTGCATTTCTTCATGGTGATTTGGAGGAAGAGATCTACATGGTTCAACCAGAAGGGTTTGAAGAGAAAGGGAAGGAACACATGGTCTGTAAATTGAAGAAGAGCCTGTATGGATTAAAGCAGGCTCTAAGGCAATAGTATAAGAAATTTGACTCTTTCATGATGAGTCATGGTTATACCAGAACTGATGCAAACCATTGTGTATATTTTAAAATATTTCTTGATGACAAATTTATTATTCTCTTGTTATATGTAGATGACATGTTGATTGTGGGGTAGGACACAAAGATGATTGGTGATCTGAAAAAGGAGTTGTCAAACGCATTTGACATGAAAGATCTTGGACCAGCAAGGTAAATTTTGGGAATGCAGATTTTGCGAGATTGAAAAGCTAGAAAGCTATGGTTGTCACAGGAAAAGTATGTGGAGCAGGTCCTAGAAAGATTCAACATGCAAAGTGCTAAGCCAGTTAGCACGCCATTGGCCAATCACTTTAAACTCAGCAAAAAAAATTGTCCCACTGGGGAAAAAGAAGTAGAAGACATGGCTACGATTCCTTACTCCTCTGCAGTTGGGAGTTTAATGTATGCCATGGTCTGTACCCGTCCAGATATTGCTCATGCAATAGGAGTAGTCAGCAGGTTTCTTTCTAACCCAAGTAAAGATCATTGAGAAACTGTAAAGTGGATCTTAAGATATTTCAAAGGCAGTTCAAAATTGTGCTTGTGTTTTGGTATGTTAGAACCAATTTTGAAGGGTTATGCAGATGCAGATATGGCAGGGGACTTGGATAGTAGAAAATCTACTTCAGGATTCTTGTTTACTTTTGCAGGGGGAGCTGTATCATGGCAGTCCAAATTGTAGAAGTGTGTTGCCTTATCTACAACTGAGGCAGAATACATTGCCATGACCGAAGCAGGAAAAGAAATGCTTTGGTTAACCAGACTTCTTCAACAATTGGGAATCAAGAAGCAAAGGTCTGTGATTTACTGTGATAGTCAAAGTGCTCTTGATTTGAGTAAAAATACAATGTACCACTCGCGTACAAAGCACATTGATGTGAGATATCATTGGCTGCGGTTAGCAGTAGAAGAACAATAGTTCAAGCTTGAAAAGATTCACACTAATAACAATCCTGCTGATATGATGACAAAAGTTGTAACTCGAGAGAAGCTTCAAACTTATGCCAGGTTGGCTAGCATGAATTCTATTTGATGGTATTTAGGATTATTCTCCTTCCTCATGGGCTGGAGGGGAAGAATTGTTGGACTCCACCCCATGTCGGCACCCAACATTGTCAACAATAAATGGCAGCCAACTTGGAAAAGGAGGCCAGCTGCATAGAGGTGGAAAGTCTTCAATTTCAACATGTCTTGGTTGGCAAATGCTGAAATTTTTGCCACTCTCCTATACATTTTGTAGCTCATAATTCCTCTATAAATAGAGGACTTCATTTAGCACAAGGATGTACAAGCTGCACAAGCAAGAGAAGGAGAGCCAACAAAGAGAGAAAGGCTCAAGTCTCAAGTAGAGAGAATAAGGCTAAAGCCAAGTGCAAGAGGCAAGCCTAGAGAGAAATAATTTTATTTCTCTAAGAGTGTGAGATAAAAGAGAGTCTGAGTAATTCCCAATAGAGTGTGGGTGTGGGTATACACCAGAAAATATTCGGTGTCATCTCTAAAGGGTCTCACTGAGTGCCACTATAATTTTAGTATCACTTGAAAGAGAATAAAGTGTGTTGTAAGGATATTTGTAATTATCCTTATTATAGTGAAATATTTTCTCGGAGCTTGTCCCGTGATTTTTCCCTCAACATTGGAGGGTTTTTCACGTTAAATATTTGTGCCTCTTGTATTTATTTTTCTGCTTAAATTTTGTTGTGCATAATTTATTTGCATAGTGAAAAAAAGTGACCCTGAGGTGCTTCTGCTTTTATTAAGTCTCTAATCCATTTTTCCCAACAGCATGAAGTTTATTGTGCTAGCGTTTTTTCTCCCTCGAATTGCAACCGAAAGACTGAAAGTTTTGTGAGAGTTGTGTTGTTCAATGATGTAGCACTAGGTGAAGTGGATAAGAAAGGCATACTTGCTTTGTGATAGTGTTGCTTAAGGTGTGCGACCCTAGTTAGCTTTTCTATTTCTTCTTTTTTTTTTAAGCCTTAGTTGTATTACTACCTATGTAGCTATTGTACTTCCGAGGTTATGTACCTTAGGTACTTAAGTATAAATCAAATTAATAAGATTTACGTATACTCTATCAATGAGATTTGCAGCTGTTTAATAATGGGTTTTTTTTATATAATTTTATTATTCTTAAAAATTAAATTTTATTAAATATTTACTCAAAATAATTTGAATCATTAAATTTATTAAATTTTATAAATTAAATTGTTGCACTCCATAGTCAATTGATCAATAATTTTTCTAAAATTGTGGGAGGATTTATTTTCTCTCGTACGTGGTAGAAAACTTTTCCTTGTTACTTATGAGTTCAATTCTTTTTAACGCCACATGATTGAAACTTTGTGTCCGTGATTATTATGATGCTGGGATTACTGTGTTGATGTTTAATACCGGAACAATATCCTTCTCGAAGAAAAAATCCAAAAAAAGAAAAAAGAACAGACTCTTGAATCAATGAGTTTTCTTAAATTATAATATTATAAATGAGATTATGGTAGTTTGTTATTATATGATAATTTAATGTATGTTAATTTAGAATTAGTTTTAAACGAGACAAATAATATAACTCACAAAATTCTGAGAATTCCCATGAGGTGAGATTTAAGATTAACACCGATGATGAGTTAGGTTGTGTTTAGAAAATTGGTTTCTAAAAGATTCCATGCACATGTACAGAACATTCCGAAAAACCAATATCAACCAAAGGGACAAAAAAGAAAAATAAAAAATTCTTCTGAAGGTCTTCTAATTTTATCATAAAATGGGAGATAAGTCACATTGATATTATGACATGTAACGTTTAAATTTTGGAAGCTAAGAGAGATCAGAAAATTATCATAAGTACGCATGGACAACCAAGTCTCACGCAGTATTACAAGCAGCTTCATGATTGCTACTGCTAAAGAGATCTAGCATGTAATTAAGTTCTAGAATGAACAAAGTAGAATAAAACCCATTGAGTGCGATGGAATGGAGAGCTTCATGGTGTTTCTTTAACCTCATCATTAGCCAAGCCTGGTTTTGAAAAGCCTGGGTTGAAAGGAAAGGTAGGAAAGGGTACATCAGGGAAAAATGGTACAGAGGGTAAAGGAGGCAATTTTGGAAGAGGTGGCAAGTTTGGCATTGAAAATGCCGGAGTACTTATAATTTCACCAATTGGTTGTTGGAAAGATGGAACTGGTAGTGTTGGCAACATAGGGTTATTGTGGAGAAATGGTGAGTTTTGGAGCAATGGTGCATTCCCCGGGAAGGTGGGCTGAGTAAGGGAAGGTAAAACCGATCCAAACTGCTTTGTTAATGGCTGATTTGCATCTAATAATAAACGCGCGGCGGAAGAAAATTGGCTACTGCAATGGAGTAGTGAAAGACCAAGGATAAGTAGCAGAAGGTGGTTGGAATTTGAAGCCATCAGATTGTGATAGAGTTTGAAAACTGCGGATAGTAAGGAGAGTCAAATAGTTGGTTGATATTATTTATAGAGAATAAAGAGTTTATGTAGTTAATTTTTCGTTAGAATGTATATCAGTCAACGGAAGTTGGGTGAATGGTGTTTTGTGCGCTTGAGTTTTCATACTCCATGATGTCTCTACTTGACATCTAATTCTTGAATCATGTTTCAAATATGAAACTAAATTCGAAGGTCAAAGTACTTTCTCTATGATATGTAACAATACATTTGAGTTACTTAATTTGATGTCTTTTCAATTTCTTGTTTTCTTGCCCCGGGCTTACAATTTTCTTTTTTTTCTCCATTTTTTTCTGGGTTTCTGGATTTGGTACTCAAACACCTAATGTATCCATTTATGGTAAGATTTTCATCATCTTCTGTTACTTTAACCAGTGGTGGAAGGCCCTAATTCAATGCACGCCACAGACAATACAGGTTATATTACATTTCAAAATTTAATTGGCTAACTTACTAATTGTCAAGTTCAAATACAGCTTGTTGGCCATAATTCAGGGTTAAGGAGTAGATATTCTTTTGAGACTTCAAACTCCGTAGTATTTTTTTTTTTTCATACTTTTTTTCTGCTATGGTTCTTTTCATATTTTTAACGCATTAAATAGTTATTACTGATTTCTGATTTTTTTTTTAAAATCTATAAAAAAGAGAGTAGGTATTATGTTAAGAGTAGGGGTGGGTTATGATCCTAACAATCACATGCAGATTAAACTAAGGTGGGGCGGGTTACTCAGGTATAAATGCATTCTGGTAGTTTTGATCAAGTTGGGTTGTTAAACGGATACCTTGTGCCAGAGTAGTTGCAGGCAGCACTACAGTAATGAGGTCATTTGCATTATTCTCAGCCAGGGGGAAGCGATCCTAGTGGGTTCATTTACCTCATTCTTATCATGGAGCAGTCCCAACGAGGTAGTTTCAAAGCAATAGAAAACCAACAAAAAGAAATAAGTACAATTGTATGAGAACTAAGGCGCCATTAGTAGTGCTGCATGGAGAAGAGCCAACGCACAATTTGCAAGGGTCCATGGGAGGAGGAGGGGAAGAAAGGAAATTGAGTTAAGGGGAAGACAAAGGCTATGAGGATGCTAAGAGATTGCAGAGAGGAATAATAAGGCTTATACTTGAATTCTCGAAGGTTTCAAGATATTGTTGTTTGAATGTCAAAACTGTTAAATCTTACTTAACATATAATGCGGAATTATATATATCGACTATGAAATATTAGATCTATCAGTACTTCATAATTACTTTTGATTATTCTTGATAAGACATGCATATGAGTCAACTCAATAGTTATACACATTTTGCACAAAGGAATTTTCACATACAAGTGTATGTGAGAGTGCAAGTTCTTCCTCCACCAATTCTACTCAGAAGTTGTATCTGCTTTGATAGGAAAGCTAAATACTGCATAAAGTGCGGAGGAGACCTAACTCTAATTTTATTATAACACTACAAATAGAATACCCATTATAGCCTTTTATACTATAAGCCCAACATCAATTCAATTACATCTTTTAATTCAAGGACTAGCCTACAAGGTCATTATCTAAAATTAAATAATGTATAATGATCACCGCATTATTTAATTGGGTATCTATATACAATTGAACTAACCATCAACCTGTTTTATAAATCAAATATCAAATTAATAAAGCCCAAATTCAAAGATTCTCTTACTTGGGCAACATTGATTGGGTTTTATGTAAATTTGAAAACATTTCAAAATGACTTTCAAGTAGAGAAATTAATTTTAACTTTGTGTCAAGATTTTGAAAATATGTATAGCCTAATGGCTAATTACCTCAAATACATATGCCAACTTATGAAACCACCAACTAAGAACCATAACAATGCAACTCATTTATGATCACATGAGAAAGTGCTTCAACAAATGTGATTATAAGATGCAGTCAATGTTGTCACACAATGCAAACATAATTATGATCTTTATAATGCTGCATGGTGTGAAAGTCCTCATTAAGATATTCCACTATAATAAGGATGATTACAAGTATCCTTACAATACACCTTACTCTCTTTCAAGTCATACTAAAATTATAGTGACACTCAGTGAGATTCTCTAAAGATGACACCCAATATTTTCTGGTGTATATCTACACCTACACTCTATTAGGAATTACTCAGACTCTCTTTTATCTCACACTCTCAGAGAAATAAATTATTTCTCTCAAAGCTTAATTCTTTGCCTTGCCAATACTCTTTTTCTTGGCTCTGCTTATTGCTTGTACATCTTGTTGCTTGTTGAATCCTCTCTATTTATAGGCAAATTTTGAACTGCAAAATGAACAGAGAAGTAGTGCAATGTTGAAAATTGCTCCTCTTTCACTATCTTTTCTCCTTTCATACATTTAAGGATTTGAAAATTTCCATCTTGGAAGCTGGCCTTCTCTTCTTGTTTTCAAAGTTGTCTGCCTCCTCTCTTCTTTTTTTTTCCTTTTTCATCATGGGGGGTGGACCCAATAATTCTCCCCCTCTAGCCCATGAGGAAGGAGAATAAACTCAGATGCCATCAAATAGAATTCATGCTGGCCATCCCGACACAAATTTGAATATTTTCTCGAGTTACAACTTTTGTCATCATATCAGCAGGATTGCTATTAGTGTGAATCTTTTCAAGCTTGAACTGTTGTTCTTTTACAGCTAACCATAACCAATGATATCTCATATCAATGTGCTTTGTACGCTAGTGATACATTGTATTTTTACTCAAATCTAGAGCACTTTGACTATCATAGTAAATCACGGACCTTTGCTGCTTTATTCCTAATTGTTGAAGAAGTCTAGTTAACCAAAGCATTTTTTTTCTTGCTTCGGTTATGGCAATGTATTTTGCCTTAGTTGTAGATAAGGCAACACACTTCTGCAATTTAGACTGACATGACACAGCCCCCCTGCAAAAGTAAACAAGAATCCTGAAGTAGATTTTCTACTATCCAGGTCAACTGCCATATCTGCATCTGCATAACCCTTCAAAATTGGTTCTGACATTCCAAAACACAAGCACATTTTTGAACTACCTCTAAGATATCTTAAGATTCACTTTACAGCTTTCCAATGGTCTCTACTTGGGTTGAAAAGGAACCTGCTGACTACTCCTGCTGCGTGAGTAATATCTGGATGGGTACAAATTATGGCGTACATCAAACTCCCAACTATAGAGGAGTATGGAATCTTAGCCATGTCTTCTTTTTCTTCTTCACTAATGGGACAATTTTTTCTACTAAGTTTAAAGTGATTGGCCAGTGGTGTGCTAACTGGCTTAGCACTCTGCATGTTGAATCTTTCTAGGACCTGCTCTACATACTTTTCTTGTGACAACCATAGCTTTTTTAGCTTTTCAATATCACAAAACTCTACATTCCCAGAATTTGCCTTGCTGGTCTAAGATCTTTCATGTCAAATGCCTTTGACAACTCTTTTTTTAGATCACCAATTATCTTTGTGTCCTACCCCACAATCAACATGTCATCTACATATAACAAGAGAATAATGAATTTGTTATCAGGAAATATTTTAAAATATATACAATGGTCTATATCAGTTCTAGTATAAGCATGACTCATCATGAAATAGTCAAATTTCTTATACCACTGCCTTGGAGCCTGCTTTAATCCATACAGGCTCTTCTTCAATTTACAGACCATGTGTTCCTTTCCTTTCTCTTCAAACCCTTATGGTAGAATGATGTAGATTTCTTCCTCTAAATCACCATGAAAAAATACAGTTTTCACATCTAATTGTTCAAGCTCTAGATCCAAGTTGGCTGTCAAACCTAGTATAGCTCTAATTGAACTGATCTTGACAACTGGAGAGAAAATCTCGTCAAAATCAATTCCTCATTTTTGTCTAAAACCTTTCACGACTAAGTGAGCTTTATACTTCACCAACTTGTTACAATCTTTCTTAAGCTTGAACACCCACTTATTCTTTAAGGCTTTTCCGCCTTTTGGAAGTTCCACAAGCTCATAAGTATCATTTTTCTACAAGGAATCCATTTTGTCCTGCATAGCTATCATCCATTGGGTTTTATCCTTATGAGTTTACGCTTCTTCAAAATCTTCTGCCTCCCCCTCATTAGTAAGGAGGATATACTCAGAACTTGGGTACCCAGTTGACGGACGCCGCTCTCTCTGTGTTCTTTTGAGTGATTGTAGAGGGGGTTGTTCCCCCTCTTCAATAACTTCATCATCATCTCCAGCATTATCTGTTGGGATATTGTCTATCCTTGGTTGGTCATTAATCTGCTCCCCACCTTGAGTATCATTATTGACTGGATTAGGCAAGTTCACCATAGGAACTAGGTCTAGATCAATAAGCCGTTGCTGCCACCAAACACTTTCTTTTCAACTTTTTCTATATCATCAATGGTTTGGTCTTCAATGAATGCTACATCACAACTTTGAATTAGTTTCTTCTCATTCAGGTCATACAATCTATAGCCAAATTCATCAAGACCATAACTGACAAAGATGCATTGTCGTGTCTTAGCATCAAGCTTGGATCTCTCATCCTTCAGAATGTGAACAAATGCCTTACATTCAAAAACTTCCAGGTGATCATAAGAGATTTCTTTGCCATACCAAACTCTATTAGGTACATCACCATTCAAAGCAACTGTTGGAGATAAATTGATAACATGTACTGCTGTGAGCAATGCCTCCCCCCAAAAGTGTTTTGGTAACTTTGCTTCTGAAAGCAAACATCTGACTCTCTCTAATAAGGTCTGGTTCATCATTTCAGCCAGACCGTTCAACTGTGGAGTCTTTGAAGGTGTTTTCTAATGCTTAATGCCCATCTTTTTGTAGTACTCATCAAAAGTACCACAGTACTCGCCACCATTATTAGTGTGAATACACTTCAACTTCTTTCTAGTTTCTCTCTCAACAGATACATGAAACTGTTTGAAAATATCACGGACTTAATCTTTGATTTTTAAGACATAAGCCCAAAGTTTCCTTGAATGATCATCAATGAGCATTACAAAATAAAGTCCACCACCAAAAGACTTTTCTTTCAAGCGACCGCAAACATCGAAGTGTACCAATTCTAGCAGATCTGATTACCTTGAAGGAAAGTGACTCTTAAAGGCAATTCTATTCTGCTTTTCGGCCATGCAATGTGCACATTTCTTTAAGCTTGTGCTTTTTATACCTGGGAGTAGGTTATTTCTGGCCAAGCAATTAAGTCCCTTCTTGCTTATGTGGCTAAGTCTCTTGTGCCACATCTCAGCTGTCTTCTCATCATTCATTGTATTGATGAAGTCACCTTAAAGTTTAGCTTGTGTTAGATACAAGCTTGGACTCTATTTTTCCCGAGCCATGACTAACAAACCTTTAGTAAGCTTCCACTGCCCGTTACCAAAGGTGTTGTAATAACCTTCATCATCTAGCTTTCTTACTGAGATCAAGTTGAAACGAATATCAGGCACATGCTTAATATCCTTGAGAATCAGCCATGCTCCTTTATTGGTCTCTAAGTGGATATCTTCCATGCTGGCAACATTTAAAAAATCATTATTACCCATCTTTAACACCCTAAAATTACTAGGTGTATAAGATGAGAAGAGCTCCCTGTTTGATGTAACATGTAAAGAGGCTCCACTATCCACAACCCAACTTGTTTCTTGACAAGCAAAAGTAATTACCTCCTCGTCACAAATAATGATAAGTTCAGCAACAGCAACTTGATCTTTCTTCTCTTCCTCAGTGTTGCCATTTTTCTTGTCTTTCTTATATTTGAAACACTGCCTTTTAAAGTGTCCCAACTTGCCATAATAGTGACACTCAATATTTTTGGATCTGGCCTTGGACTTGCTCTGACTTTTGTGTTTGTCTTTTAGACCTCTACTTTTGCTTCTCCCCCTATCATCGGTGACCAGAATATCAAACTGTGAAGACAGAGCTTGAGATCTTTTTCTTATCTCTTTGTTCAAATAGCACTTTTAACTAATTCCATCATCACTACGCCATCAGGAGCAAAGTTGCAAAGTGATATTCTGAATGTCTTCTAAGAGTTTGGTAAGTACCGAGCAACCAAAGAGTTTGAATCTCAGCATCAAACTTTACACCCATGGAAGATAATTGTTGTAGGACTCCTTGAAATTCATTTAAATGATCGAAGATAGAACTATCTTCCTTATAATGTAATTTTATCATCTTTTTAATCAAGAAGAGCTTGTTGTTGCTAGTCTTCCTAGTGTATAGAGATTCAAGTTTCTCCCATAATGTCCTGGCATTCGTTTCATTATTAATGTGGTTGAGCACATTGTCATCCACCCACTATCGAAAAAAACTACATACTTGGATATGTTCAAATGCCCACTCATTATCGGTTTTTAATTCAAGCTTTTCTGAAGCAAATACTAGTAAATGCTAACTTTTCACATAAAGGAGATCTTTCATTTTTCCCCTTCATATGTGATAGTTGCTGCCGTTCAAACTAATCATTCTGTTTGTATTGACCTCCATCTGATATGAGCCAGCAATTAGTGAAACAAATAAGTTAGGTGGTAAAACCAGCCAATTACTGAGAAAATAAATTTGGCGGCTTAGACATACCAGAGGCAGTATAACTACCCAATATAATTTACAAAATAAGTATCAACAATATAACCTAACTCTGATACCATTTGTTGGAAAAAATGAATTAGAGGCTTGATAAAAGCAGAAGCACCTCAGGATCACTCTTTTTTTCGCTATGCAAATAAATTATGCACAACAAAATTTAAGTAGAAAAATAAATACAAGAGGCACAAATATTTAATGTGAAAAATCCTCCAATATTGAGGGAAAAATCATGGGACAAGCTCCGAGAAAATATTTCACTATAATAAAGATAATTACAAATATCCTCATAACACACTTTACTCTCTTTCAAGTGATACTAAAATTATACTAACACTCAATGAGACCCTGTAAAGATGACACTCAATATTTTTTGGTGTATACTCACACTCACACTCTATTAAAAATTATTCAGACTCTCTTTTATCTCACACTCTCAGAGAAATAAATTATTTCTCTCAAGACTTAATTCTTTGCCTTGCCAATACTCTCTTTCTCGGCTCTGCTTCTTGCCTGTACATCTTGTTGCTTGTTGAATCCTCTCTATTTATAAGCAAAATTTGAGCTGCAAAATGAATAGAGAAGTAGTGCAATGTTGAAAACTGCTCCTCTTTCACCGTCTTTTCTCCTTTCATACATTCAACGATTTGAAAATTTCCATCTTGGTAGCTGGCCTTCTCTTCTTGTTTTCAAAGTTGTCTGCCTCCTCTTTTTTTTTTATTTCTTTTTTCACTATGGGGTTGGATCCCACAAAAATAAGTTTGTATTACTTGTAAAATAAAGAAAAATTCATCTTTTATTATTTTATTTATTTGTCTAGCCCATTGTGTAAGATAATTGAAAAATCCAGTTTCAGAACTGGCGACACAGACAGATACACACAGACAAAAAGAAGTAAAAGTTTGCAAGAGAATAGCTAGGAATTATGGTGAACTCCTGTATAGACAACGAATTCAGAGGTATAGTTATAGAGCAAATCTTATCTTATCCAAATGGCCGAGAAAGGTATATTTATATAGTAAATATGTTTCAACATCAAATGAGGAATAACATGCTCACACTAATTAGTGTGAGAATCATTTGATTAACTCATTCTTATAATTTAATTTATATGACTTAATAAATTAAATTATTTAATTAATTTTATTAAGTAAAAATTATATAAATAAATTTGAGAATAAAAAATTGATATCATGCTTGCTTTAGATTGAAAATTCCTTTTCAAATACATCAAATAATCCGAAAAATCCTTTTTTATTTCTTGTACAAAGCTGTTAATTTGTTTTTACACTTTTTTCTTCCTTCAATATATAAGAGTAATAATATTCATACAAAATAATTCTATGCACAGATTATATACACTTTTATATTCTTTTTTTATTAATAAAATCCGAAAAATCCTTTTTTATTTCTTGTACAAAGCTGTTAATTTGTTTTTACACTTTTTTCTTCCTTCAATATATAAGAGTAATAATATTCATACAAAATAATTCTATGCACAGATTATATACACTTTTATATTCTTTTTTTATTAATAAAAAGTTTTATCTCACAATCTAAGGCAAGCATGATATCAATTTTTTATTCTCAAATTTATTTATATAATTTTTACTTAATAAAATTAATTAAATAATTTAATTTATTAAGTCATATAAATTAAATTATAAGAATGAGTTAATCAAATGATTCTCACACTAATTAGTGTGAGCATGTTATTCCTCATTTGATGTTGAAACAGATTTCCTATATAAATATACCTTTCTCGGCCATTTGGATAAGATAAGATTTGCTCTATAACTATACCTCTGAATTCGTTGTCTATACAGGAGTTCACCATAATTCCTAGCTATTCTCTTGCAAACTTTTACTTCTTTTTGTCTGTGTGTATCTGTCCGTGTCGCCAGTTCTGAAACTGGATTTTTCAATGATCTTACACAATGGGCTTGAATCTTATGCTTTTGTTCTGTTTGGTTGCAGTCACCAACAACTTTTTAACTCTGAGCAGTGCCGCCAACCCAAGAATATTCCAGATGTGAAAGAATCAACTGGGAATGGAAGTGGAAAAGATCAATTGGAATGTCAAAGTAACAGGAACATGGCAAAGATGGGCGGCCTAAGTGAGATGAATAATGTACCTGATTTTCCTTGCCCATTTCCAACTTCAGCCCCAATCCCACAGATTCCTGGATTTCCGTTACTAAACCCAAATCATGGATTCTCATTTCCACCCCCAGTTGACATTCCTGGGGTTCCTCCATTTCCAGCATTTCCTTTGACTCCATTTCCACCTTTTGACATCCCAGGTGTTCCTTCTTTTCCTACACCACCTTGACCTTCTGCGGGTTGAAACTTCATTTGCATGCTTTGTGTTAGTGTAAGTTACTTCTGGTGTGGGGTCTGCGTTAGCAATATAGTACTGCAAAAACACTTTTGGTCTCTCTAAGACTCAAATATGTGGACATTAGCACCAAGTTCTTCTAAAGCACGATTAATTATCAATGAGCTAACATCTTATTAGTTCTTTATATATATCTTATGTACCTGGCTTTTTTTACCTTTTAGTAAATGATGTACAACAATAACTGATATCACGTAATACTCGCCAGATTTCGTTGCATGAAGTTTATCGTGCTAGCATTTTTTCTCCCTCGAATTGCAACCGAAAGACTGAAAGTTTTGTGAGAGTTGTGTTGTTCAATGATGTAGCACCAGGTGAAGCGGATAAGAAAGGCATGCTTGCTTTGTGATAGTGTTGCTTAAGGTGTGCGACCCTAGTTAGCTTTTCTATTTCTTCTTTTTTTTTTTTTTAAGCCTTAGTTGTATTACTACTTATGTAGCTATTGTACTTCCGAGATTATGTACCTTACGTACTTAGCTATAAATCAAATTAGTAAGATTTACGTATACTCTATCAATGAGATTTCCAGCTGTTTCATATTGGGTTTTTTTTTAATAATTTTATTATTTTTAAAAATTAAAATTTATTAAATATTTATTCAAAATAATTTAAATTATTAAATTTTATAAATTAAATTGTTGCACTCAATAGTCAATTGATCAATAATTTTTCTAAAATTTTGGAAGGATTTATTTTCTCTCGTACGTGGTAGAAAACTTTTCCTTGTTACTTATGAGTTCAATTCTTTTTAACGCCACATGATTGAAACTTTGTGTCCGTGATTATTATGATGCTGGGATTACTGTGTCGATGTTTAATACCGGAATATCCCTCTCGAAGAAAAAATCTAAAAAAAGAAAAAAGAACACACTCTTGAATCAATGAGTTTTCTTAAATTATAATATTATAAATGAGATTATGGTAGTTTGTTATTATATGATAATTTAATGTATGTTAATTTAGAATTAGTTTTAAACGAGACAAATAATATAACTCACAAAATTCTGAGAATTCCCATGAGGTGAGATTTAAGATTAACACCGATGATGAGTTAGGTTGTGTTTAGAAAATTGGTTTCTAAAAGATTCCATGCACATGTACAGAACATTCAGAAAAACCAATATCAACCAAAGGGACAAAAAAAAAAAAAAAATCTTGTGAAGGTCTTCTAATTTTATCATAAAATGGGAGATAAGTCACATTGATATTATGACATGTAACGTTTAAATTTTGGAAGCTAAGAGAGATCAGAAAATTTTCGTAAGTACGCATGGACAACCAAGTCTCACGCAGTATTATAAGCAGCTTCCTGATTGCTACTGCTAAAGAGATCTAGCATGCAATTAAGTTCTAGAATGAACAAAGTAGAATAAATCCCATTGAGTGTGATGGAATGGAGAGCTTCATGGTGTTTCTTTAACCTCATCATTAGCCAAGCCTGATTTTGAAAAGCCTGGGTTGAAAGGAAAGGTAGGAAAGGGTATATCAGGGAAAAATGGTACAGAGGGTAGAGGAGGCAATTTGGGAAGAGGTGGCAAGTTTGGCATTGAAAATGCCGGAGTACTTATAATTTCACCAATTGGTTGTTGGAAAGATGGAACTGGTAGTGTTGGCAACATAGGGTTAATGTGGAGAAATGGTGAGTTTTGGAGCAATGGTGCATTCCCCGGGAAGGTGGGTTGAGTAAGGGAAGGTAAAACCGATCCAAACTGCATTGTTGATGGCTGATTTGCATCTAATAATAAACGCGCGGCGGAAGAAAATTGGCTACTGCAATGGAGTAGTGAAAGACCAAGGATAAGTAGCAGAAGGTGGTTGAAATTTGCAGCCATCAGATTGTGATGGAGTTTGAAAACTGTGGATAGTAAGGAGAGTCAAATAGTTTGTTGATATTATATATAGAGAATAAAGAGTTTATGCAGTTAATTATTCGTTAGAATGTAGATCAGTCAACGGAAGTTGGGTGAATGGTGTTTTGTGCGCTTGAGTTTTCATACTCCATGATGTCTCTACTTGACACCTAATTCTTGAATCATGCTTCAATTATGAAACTAAATTCGAAGGTCAAAGTACTTTCTCTGCGATTTGTAACAATACATTTGAGTTACTTAATTTGATGTCTTTTCAATTTCTTGTTTTCTTTCCCCGGGCTTACAATTTTCTTTATTTTTCTCCATTTTTTTTCTGGGTTTTTGGATTTGGTACTCAAATACCTAATGTGTCCATTTATGGTAAGATTTTCATCATCTTCTGTTACTTTAACCAGTGGTGGAAGGCCCTAATTCAATGCACGTCACAGACAATACACGTTATATTACATTTCAAAATTTAATTGGCTAACTTACTAATTGTCAAGTTCAAATACAGCTTGATGGCCATAATTCAGGGTTAAGGAGTAGATATTCTTTTGAGACTTCAAACTCCGTAGTATTTTTTTTTTTTCATACTTTTTTTCTGATTTGGTTCTTTTCATATTTTTAACGCATTAAATAGTTATTACTGATTTCTAATTTTTTTTTTAAAATCTATAAAAAAGAGAGTAGGTATTATGTTTAGCGTAGGGGTGGGTTATGATCCTAACAATCACATGCAGATTAAACTAAGTTGGGACGGGTTACTCAGGTATAAATGCATTCTGGTGGTTTTGATCAAGTTGGGTTGTTAAACGGATACCTTGTGCCAGAGTAGTTGCAGGCAGCACTACAGTAATGAGGTCATTTGCATTATTCTCAGCCAGGGGGAAGCGATCCTAGTGGGTTCATTTACCTCATTTTTATCACGGAGCAGTCCCAGCGAGGTAGTTTCAAAGCAATAGAAAACCAACAAAAAGAAATAAGTACAATTGTATGAGGACTAAGGCGCCATTAGTAGTGCTGCATGGAGAAGAGCCAACGCACAATTTGCAAGGGTCCATGGGAGGAGGAGGGGAAGAAAGGAAATTGAGTTAAGGGGAAGACAAAGGCTATGAGGATGCTAAGAGATTGCAGAGAGGAATAATAAGGCTTATACTTGAATTCTCGAAGGTTTCAAGATATTGTTGTTTGAATGTCAAAACTGTTAAATCTTATTTAACATATAATGCGGAATTATATATATTGACTATGAAATATTAGATCTATAAATACTTCATAATTACTTTTGATTATTCTTGATAAGACATGCATATGAGTCAACTCAATAGTTATACACATTTTGCACAAAGAGGAATTTTCACATACAAGTGTATGTGAGAGTGCAAGTTCTTCCTCCAACAATTCTACTCAGAAGTTGTATCTGCTTTGATAGGAAAGCTAAATACTGCATAAAGTGGGGAGGAGACTTAACTCTAATTTTAGTATAACATTACAAATAAATTACCCATTATAGCCTTTTATACTATGAGCTCAACATCAATTCAATTACATCTTTTAATTCAAGGACTAGCCTACAAGGTCATTATCTAAAATTAAATAATGTATAATGATCACCGCATTATTTAATTGGGTATCTATATACAATTGAACTAACCATCAACCTGTTTTATAAATCAAATATCAAATCAATAAAGCCCAAATTCAAAGATTCTCTTACTTGGGCAACATTGATTGGGTCTTATGTAAATTTGAAAACATTTCAAAATGACTTTCAAGTAGAGAAATTAATTTTAACTTTGTGTCTAGATTTTGAAAATATGTATAGCCTAATGGCTAATTACCTCAAATACATATGCCAACTTATGAAACCACCAACTAAGAACCATAAATATAGTGACACCATAATAATGCAACTCAT
This sequence comes from Dicorynia guianensis, assembly GCA_037013595.1. Lineage (NCBI taxonomy): Eukaryota > Viridiplantae > Streptophyta > Magnoliopsida > Fabales > Fabaceae > Dicorynia > Dicorynia guianensis. The sequence goes on from JASUAB010000010.1 coordinate 7,485,473, forward strand.
TTATGATCACATGAGAAAGTGCTTCAACAAATGTGATTATAAGATGCAGTCAGTGTTGTCACACAATGCAAACATAATTATGATCTTTATAATGCTACATGGTGTGAAAGTTCTCATTATGATTCCATAAATCACAATCATCTCATAAAGAGACAATCTCTAATAATAGAGACAAAATCTACCCAAAAAGATTTAAATAATATAACATCTCTCAAAAGAAGAACACTGTGTAGTGTAAAAATCAAAGTACTCCAAGAGAACACATTCATATTGAGACTCATATCTATATCAAATAAATAAATGTTAATATAATGAACATGTTAGCAAGAAATAAATAATATTATATCAAACATTAATTAATAAATGTGTTCACAACAAATGAAATCAAAATAACCAGTTTCATAACAAGAAAGGAGCATAAATGGCACAACTATTGGCTCCTACTAAATTAATGTATCAAAAGCATTCAAAATACCCATGTTCTCAACATGAACTTGAAAAATAGCAACATTGAGTCCTCTAGTTAGTGGATTCTTTATCATAGTTTCAGTACCAATATGCTCCATAAGGATTTTACTATCTTCTATCAATTCATTGATAGCTAGATATTTAGTATTTATATTTTTGGAACTAGTCGTAATCTTGTCATTTAGGGGAAGTCAATAACTCTAAGATCAGAGGTGAATCTTATAAACCAACAAGCTGTGTGACTGTTGTCTAAAAACTAATAAATGCACCATGAGCCGTAGAGATAGTCGTGTGATGGTGAATTTCTAACACTAATGCTAACGTGCAAGTATACACAATTTAGATGTAGTGGATGAGGATTCGAAGATGTTGAACCCAAAAGGAATTATTATTAACCCAAGTACTACAATTGTATTGCCTTACACTTTATTTGAGAAATTGATTTAAAACAAGAAACTAACTAAAAAGCAAGGAAAATTAACTAATACTACCAGCCAACAATGGCGATGGTCACATACACATGTGTTGTTATGAAGTTCAAGAGATTAGGGTTCTTACAACTTCCCTAGCAATCCTAGTTAGCAATTACCAATCTTGGTTTATTCAATTGATTTGAGATTATCAATCAATGCAACTAATGCATTAAAACCCTTATTCCAAGGGTAATTAGAACTATCACTTAACATTAATTGAGTATATTCCTATAATAACTAGAGTTAAAAAAATGCTTGAAGAACAAGGCATTAATATGATTGCATACAATCTCATACATTCCTATCCTGAGGTTCATATGTTCTCCTATCCAATTGAACCTAGAATAAAACATTCTTTCCCGAGCATCATTCTATTCTTTTGTAAATTCAATTAATTTTCCAATTCAATTAGGTTTATGAAGCATGTGTATAAAGAAATAATCACCAAAACAACATTAAAAAAACCAAGATAAATAAAAATGCTAACTATTCACGCATAGGTTCATTGTAAGCCCCTAAGAGTTACTTAGTTACAACTCATTCTTGAAATCAAAACAATTAGAATAAAAAGAAACATAACAAAACAGAAGAAGAATGAAGTTAAAGAAGAAGAATAGTTGAAGATGAAGTAAGGAAAATGAAGAGGCTTCTTCGTTAAGGGATGAATTCTCTTCTAAGACTTGATCTCCTCTCCAATTTGGCTCCTTCTCCTCCAAGGTCATGAATTTGTTAGGGGATGAAGATTACAACTTGAATTACTTAATTCTTTTTTACTTCGCATCTAACTTGTGACTGAGAGCTTACCACCTTCCTGAACTCTAAATGGGGCTCATTAGTACTTGTTGAAATGCTGAATGAGTCTACATTAAATCCCAATTAGAATCACTCATTTTGGAGCTCTGTAGAGAGAGAACAGTTGGTAGTTCACTAGTTGGTCAGAATTTGGCGAGTTACATCAGATTGCTCATCAGGTCAGGTTTCAAATGGGATGAGAATCATTGGAATTGAAGTTTTGTAGATTTAAAAGTTTTGGCTGGATCATTAACTGCTTCAAAAGATTGAAATTGCTTTTATATTCAAAATACACTTATTTCAAGCTTTTTCCACCGCTAACACACCTAAAATATAAAGAAAACATGTAAGTGTGAGATATCTTGATGCAAAAACACATAAACAAGCAATAATGGACCAAAAGAGCATAAAAACACTTAGTTCAGGACATGTAAAACAATGCAAAATTCAATACTGTCAAGTTGAATAAAACATATATGCATGAATGCATGTTGATTTTACTTGTCAGCTAGTTTTACTAGTAAGCCACTTTGTATGTTAATGAACTTTTACATTTTTGTTTGATGAATTGTGTCCTCTTGCTTGGGAAATTGTATGATTATATTCAATGTTAAATCGATTTTGCAGCCGCTTTGGCACTTGGCCTGTTGCCATGCTGGCACACTGCTAAAACAAGGCCATCTTGGAGGGTCCAATTTGCAATACAAGCTAGTTGACCGGTGGCGCACAGATGAAATAAGTAGAAGAATTTGTAGGTTTCAGGTTGATGTGTCGGGACCTTAATAGATGGCAACGCCCCACTTCAATTCTATTGGACAATTAGACACAGCGAAAGTATCCCTCCTATCTTCACTTTGCCCCACCCAGTTAATCCATGTTCAAATGTCTATTTACTACATTATATCATATTTGCTGTGTATTATCATCTGCGATTCTTATAATTTGTTATTGATTCACTTTCTATCAAATGGAAAGATTATCTCCTACTTGTTCCAAAAAAATGAATTGGCATATCCATTGGGATGTTAATGTTATAGTTTATCCTAAGGGTTGGTCGCTTCACAAAAACCTAGATGTAATCACTCCAATCAAGTAATTCTCCAACAATACCATTGCGAGCATGTCATAAGTATGATCTACTTGTTTTTGTAACTCAACATGTTCAGTCTTATAATTGTCAAATGGAGAGTGTGTATCGCTTCTTAGTGTTAGTAGGAAATTTGTCGCTTTCTAGACAGCCATATTCATTGAAGCATCTCTTCAATTTTTTTCTCATCAACACTTTATAATTGATATGCAGTTTAGTTGGTTTATGTTTTATAATTAGATAGTGTCTTGTTTCTTGATATGCCATGTTAATCTGATATGTGGAAAGGATGATCTAGAAGCATGTGTTGAAATGTTACGTATTTCTCTTTGAATATTAATGGTAACAAATATGCTGAAAATGAAGTTATATCTCTCTCTTTTTCCCTTTTTCTATTATGCTGAAAATGAAGGAGCATTTCTGGTAGCCCTTTCATAGTACTCGAAAATGTCTTGAGATAACTGAAGTTTGTAAGGCTGCAACTCATTTCTTGAAACTTCTCAAGGTGAGATTTGGATACTTCTTGCTTCATTAATAATTTAATTATGTTGCTAACTTATCAAAATTATTTCCAAATACACAAATCCTATTTGAACTCTCTTCCCATTTATTATCTTGAGTTTGACTATCGATGGTTTCCTTTAGAGTTGTACAGAACCCATCTACTGGCTGAAAGTCTCTTTAGTTTGGAAACCAGAGCCTATTGATGAATAAACATGTCGTAAACAAGCATAATGGGTCTAAAGTTGTTTGCTCAGGGCAAAATTCTCAAGGTTCATTCTTTCTTTGATCTCTCAAAATTTTGTTGGAACTACATGTCTTACTGGTGTGTGATATTTATTGGATGCATGAAGAAATTGAGAGGAAAATTTGAGCTATAAATTGAGATGCATAGAAGTACGATACTTGATCAAAGCTCATAACCTGACTCAAGTACACTTATTGTCAAGTTCTGTGTTGATTTTCAATTTGAAGTTTATGTAAATTCGAATACTTATATGTGTAGAATGTTAAGCTCCCTAACTTTAAAAAGCTTGGGGGAATATGATATTGCTGTGTGTGATTATATAACAAAGGATCTTGATTTATTCATTCTTCGAATATCTTATTGGCTTAAGTTGGTATTTCAGATGCATTTTTCGTAGTGGGTTACTTATTTCTCCCTTCTAAAGGTTTTGTTTTGTTGAAATATAACTGTGGCTATTATTTTTGTTACAATTGCTCGAATTTTTGAGGTCGTTATTTGTCAATATGTATTAGTAAGCATTTTCAGGTTTTGTTGATGACTAAAATAATTTATTTCATCTGAGCAGAATATCTTTGTTGAAATAATATGGATATTTAGTTGGATTTAAAAGTAAAGTAGAATAAGAAATAGATGTAAAATTAAAAAATAAAATTTATAAAATATATTTTAATACAAATTAAAAAATAAATAATGATAAAAACTATTAAAAACAAAATATAATCTTAGTAGATTTTATTTCTTAAAAATGTAAAAATTAATAAAGTTATACATTTAAGACTAATACGTTTCTTTATATATTTTTAAAAATGTTATTCAACATTTTCAAGTTTAAAAACTTTAATACACATCCAACAAACGGAGCTGAAATTGCGTTATTCCTAGTTGATTATGAAAAAAAAGGAGCTCCAGTACCTTCTGCGTCTCAGACCTAATGATGCTTTATACTCTCGAAATAATATGTTTAGCTAAACTGATGAAGGTTACTAATTCAATTTGTTTAGTTTTGCGGATGCAGCAAGATGTTGAAAAGTTTATTCATGATCCTAATCAACAGCAATTGGAATTTCAGCAGCTGCTAACTTCCTATTTGCGGTTGGCTACCCACCGAGTGGCTCAGTATTACTCGTTGCAGTCAATGGTTTTACTGGATAATAGTTTACCGTATGGTTCTGGTTCCAGAATTATTGTCCGCAGGACATCTGAATGTCGGCTTCCTGTTGTTCGGCTTGCAGACCTTCCTGTAAAATTACCTTCAGAAGACAGTTCTTTTATGAAGTTTGCAATTAAGCAAAGGCCATAGAAGGGGACGCAGGTTGTTAGCAATTCAAATTCAAACTCAGTTAAGACTGGCAACTCTAAAAGTGTGGAGGAAAGAAAAGAGGAGTATAACAGGGCTCGTGCGAGGATTTTTCATTCAAGCAATAATGTTGGTAGTGTGGTTGGAAAGCCAGAATGTGATTCAAGGCAACAGGAAAATTCTCTGCATGGTTCCTCAGGGGTTCTTGGGTCGGAAGACAAATCTACTAATGGACCTGATGTCAGTTTCGGAAGGGGCCTAGTTGAGTCTTCAGCAAATAGCAGTAGGGTTAGAAGAAGTAATGCTATTTCTACGTTATTTTTTTGCTATATTTGCTACGTCTCTTACGTGACAAAAATGAAAAATTAAAAAATACAGCAGAAGAAATGAAAAAAAGGAGCGGGAATGAAAAAGGGACAGCGAATGTGCTTCATTTTTATTTTGAACCTCGGGCTGTAGTGTTTCTCTTGACATTGTTAAAGTATATGTCTCTCAGGTGAGTATTTCTCTTGTCAAGGTTTCTTCTCCACTTTGATAAATGTAATTATCATAGAGCAAAATTAGATTTGTTCCCTTTGGCAACTTGCACTAAGAGTTGTAAATTCAAAGGTTCTTCTTGGAAGGTATTTGTAGAGACAATAGGTTTGATATTAAGATATAGTTATGTTCATGAAGAAAAGTTAATAAATATTGGTTCTAATTATTTTTTTATATGAAGATTTATTAGGAAAAGAAAAAAAAAAGGATCCAGAGGTTGAGATTGCTGTCGCAACAAAGTTTGCTACACCGCCATGGAGGTTTGAGCATCAAGGTCATCTCATTGCCCTTGAAGAGTCCCTTTGTCAACTTGGACTTCCTTCTATGGATCTTTATTAGCTTTATTGGTCTATGTTTTAATGACCTTGTTAAATTACTTTTCTGGATCTTTGTTCTTTCTTTCATTTTCTTTTCTTTTCAAATGTAAAGTATTAATCAATTAAATTACTCTTCCGTTCTTTGTTCTTTTCTTTGGAAAGTTACATTTTGCCTATTAGGTGTTACACTTTATTTATCGCATATTACACTTTAACTATCGGCATGTTATACTTAAGCTGTAGCATGTTACAATTCAAAAAATGCTCAAAATTTGATGACTGATGAACAGTTATCTTGGATGTAATTGATCAAAACTCCTTCCTATAGCCTAGTAAATGTTCCATTTGAAGGAGAGACTTCATCTAATTCCTAGTCACAATTTGGCTATCATGTGTTACACTTTAGCTATTGGCATATTATACTTTAGCTATTGAGTGTTACACGTTACACTTTATCGCCACGTTACACTTTGGCTATTAGTGTTACACTTTACCTATTGGCATGTTACACTTTGCCTATTAGGTATTACACTTTAACTATCAGCATTGGCTATTGGGTGTTACACTTTTTTTATTAGCATTGGCTATTGCGTGTTACACTTTAGCTATCGGCATGTTGCACTTTGACTATTGGGTGTTACACTTTAGCTATTAGCATTGGCTATTGCGCGTTACACTTTGGTAATTATTTTTTATGCAATTTATAGTAGATTACCAAGTTTAATTCCTGTTGAATGAAAATAATAATTTGATATAATATACCAAAAAAAAATAATTTGATGCAATGTACCAAAAAATAATAATAATTTGATGTAAGGTAAAAATTCATGATATATATATATATATAAGACAATGACCATATATTTTGTTATAGCTATTTATTATTGATGGTTATTTTAAAATAATTAATTGGTGACCTTCATATTTTATTATTTTATATAAATTTTAATTCTCATATATATATTAAAAATATAAAAAGGAATATGTTTAATATTTGATTTGAAATTATTCTTTCTTAGTCGTAGAAAACGTAATAGTCAATGCCGATAGTTAAAGTATAACACTTAATAGTTAAAGTATAACACTTAATAGTTAAAGTATAACACTCAATAGCTAAAGTGTAACACGCAATAGCCAATACTGATAGCTAAAGTGTAACACCCAATAGCCAAAATGTAACATGCCAATAGCTAAAGTGTAACATGCCGATAGTTAAAGTGTAAGACCCAATAGTAAAAGTGAAACATGACGATAGCTAAAGTGTAATATGCCGATAGTTAAAATGTAACACACGATAGTCAAAATGTAACTAGGAATTAGATGAAGTCTCTCCTTCATTGGCTAGGAATTAGATAATTAATTCTTATATATATATTAAACATATTGCTTTTATATTTTTAATATATATATAAGAATTAAAATTTATATAAAATAATAAAATATAAAGGTCACCAATTAATTATCTTAAAATAACTATCAATAACAAATAGTTATAACAAAACGTATAGTTATTTTCTTATATATATATATCATGAATTTTTACCTTGGATCAAATTATTATTATTATTTTTTAGTACATTGCATCAAATTATTATTATTTTTTGGTACATTGCATCAAATTATTATTTTCATTCAACAGGAATTAAACTTGGTAATTTACTATAAATTGCATAAAAAATAATTGTCAAAGTGTAATGCACAATAGCCATTACCGATAACTAAAGTGTAATACCCAATAGTCAAAGTGTAATATGCCGATAGTCAAAGTGTAACACGCAATAGCCAATGTCAATAGAAAAAGTGTTAACACCCAATAGTCAATGCTGATAGATAAAGTGTAACACCTAATAGGTAAAGTGTAACATGCCAATAGGTAAAGTGTAACACCCAATAGCCAAAATATAACGTGGCGATAGTTAAAGTGTAACACTCGATAACTAAAGTGTAACACACGATAGCCAAAATGTGACTAAGAATTAGATGAAGTCTCTCCTTCAAATGGAACATTTACTAGGCTATAGGAAGGAGTTTTGATCAATTGCATCCAAGACAACCATTCATCGGCCATCAAATTTTGAGCATTTTTTGAATTGTAACATGCAATAGCTTAAGTATAACATGCCGATAGTTAAAGTGTAACATGCAATAAATAAAGTGTAACACCTAATAGCCAAAATGTAACTTTCCAAAGAAAAGAACAAAAAACGGAAGAGTAATTTAATTGATTAATACTTTATATTTGAAAAGAAAAGAAAAAGAAAGAAAGAACAAAGATCCAGAAGAGTAATTTAATAAGGTCATTAAAACACAGACCAATAAAGCTAACAAAGATCCCTAAAAGGAAGTACAAGTTGACAAAGGGACTCTTCAAGGGCAGTGAGATGACCTTGATGCTCAAACCTCTATGGCGGTGTAGCAAACTTTGTTGCAACAGCAATCTCAACTTCTGGATCCTTTTTTTTTTCTTTTCCTAATAAATCTTCATATAAAAAAATAATTAGAACCAATATCTATTAACTTTTCTTCATGAACATAACTATATCTTAATATCAAACCTATTGTCTCTACAAATACCTTCCAAGAAGAGCCTCTGAATTTACAGCTCTTAGTGCAAGCTGCCAATGGGAACAAATCTAACTTTGCTCCATGATAATTACATTTATCAAAGTGGAGAAGAAACCTCGACAAGAGAAATACTCACCTAAGAGACATATACTTTAGCAATGTCAAGAGAAAGACTGGAGCCCGAGGTTCAAAATAAAAATGAAGAACATTCACTGTCCCTTTTTCATTCCCGCTCCTTTTTTTTATTTCTCCCACTGCGTTTTTTAATTTTTCATTTTTGCCACGTAAAAGACGTAGTGAACATAGCGAAAAAACAACATAAAAATAGCATTACTCGGCTAGAAGTAGGACAGATAAGGAGCCTACTGGTAGGTACAGACAAGGTAATACCGTGACTATTTTCTGGGATCGTGAAGTTGATCGCAATGATCCTCATTATGACCGGAGCTATGAGAGGTATGTGTACATCCTGCCTGTCCTCTTTCTTTTCTTATATAGTGCCCATTTGGATATAGACTTTCTCCTACAAAAGCCCAAAAGTGTTTTTGGTATAAATTCATTGTAAAGTTTAAAAAATTTTAGGATAAAATTAAAATCTACTTTCTAAAGTTTTCTTTGCTAGGAAAATGCACTTTTTTTTTTCCAAATTAATAAAGCCTAGCCAAACCATCACTTGTTTGTTTGCTGGGATGGATGATTATGGCTTGGTTCGAAAACTTCCTTTCTTATTTTTTTTTTGTTTTCAAAAATATTTTCCTAAAATATAAATGAAAATAGTTTTGAAAAATAGAGCATAAATAAAATCTGTTCGGGTGAGTTTTTTTTTTTTAATGTTTTATTTAAAAACTTGCTCTGAAGTAGGATGCTCAGTTTATTTATTTATTTATTTTTGTTTACTAGCACTTTCATTCTTTGTTGTGTTCTAGCATCCATGGCTACAGATCTAGCCTCAAAAGTGGGTGTCTAAATGGCCAAAAATTGTTTAATTCTGCAGTGGTCCTCACATCTACTACAGTCGCATCTGTCGTTACCAATGCAACAAACTTCCATACTTACATGGGATTGTAAGCAAGCTGCACATGTTTTTCTAATAAGCTATATAGGTTTTTCTATTGAGGTGCGCATGTTTCTCACATTGCAAATAAGCTTTGCAGGATTTTCTAATAAGCTGAACATGTTTTTGCACCACAATTTAAATCATGTCTTCTACACATAAATTTGTTTATTCAATCAAGAATTCTGAAAAGGGATGTGTCAATACCGTGAGAAATCAAGACCCAATTGTTCTTACAAATATTCAGAGATGAGTTAATGTAATTGTCTAATTTTACAATCCTTTATCAATGAAATTTCTTTTGCAACTAACCAAAAAAATTTTTGAGATAGGGAGAGAGAGAGAGAGGAGATGTTTTGTAGAGAAAAAAAGAGAAAGAAAGAGAGAGGGAAAAGTTTTAGAGAAAGAGAGAGAGTGACAGAGGGAGATGAAGAGAGATAGATAGAGAAAGAGATAGAGAGGGAGAGAGAAGTTTTGAAAAGAGAGAGTGAAGTTTTAGAGGATGGGAAAGAGATAGAAAGAGAACTTTTTGAGAGAGGGGGAGAGAGATGAGTTTTGGACGCAGAGAGAGCAAAAGAGAGTGAGAGAGCAATTTTTGTGAGAGAAAGAGATATTTCGAGGGACAGAGAGGTAGAAAGAGAGAGAAGTTTTATAAGGAGAGAAATAGAGAGAGAGGCAGAGAAAGAGAGACAAGTATTACAAGGAATGGATGAAGAGAGAGAGAGAGAGAGAGAGAGAGAGAGAGAGAGAAGTTTTAGAGAGAGTGTAGCAGAGAGACATGTTTTTGAAAGAGAAAAAGAGAGAGAGAGAGACTAAGACAGAGAGATAGAAAGGGTGAAAGTGAATTTTTAGAGAGAGTGTGTGAGAGTGAGAAAGAGAGAGAGAGAAAGAGGAAGAGTGAAGTTTAGAGAAAGGGAGAAAGACAAAGAGAGGAAAAAGGGAAGAAAGGGGAAAGTTTTTGAGAGAGAGAGTGAGTGGGAGAAGTTTTAGACATTGAGAGAGAGAGAGAGAGAGAGAGAGAGAGAGAAGTTTTAAAGAGAGAGTGAGTTAAGTTTTAGTGAAATGGAGAGACAAAGAATGTTTTGAGAGAGGGAGAGAGATAGAGGGAGAAGTTTTGGAGAGACAAAGAGAGAAAGAAAGAGACAATGGGAGAAGTTTTAGAGAGAGAACAAGTTGGCGAGAGAGAGAAGTTTTTTAGAGAGAGTGAGACAAGTTTTATAGGGAGTGAGAGAGAGAGAAGTTTTAAATGGAGGGAGAGAGAGAAGAATAGTTTTAGAGAAAGTGCATGGGAGACGGTGAGAGAGAACAAGAAAGACAATTTTGGAGAGAGAGAGAGAGAGAGAGAGAGGGAATGAGAACTTAATGAAAGAGAATGTGGGAGAGAGGGAGAGAGTGAAGTTTTAGAGAAAGGGAGAGTGTGAGTGTGTGTGTGTGTGTGTGTGTGTGAGAGAGAGAGAGAGAGAGAGAGAGAGAGAGAGAGAGAGATGAGAGGAACAAAAGTTTTAGAGAAAGTAAGAGAGAAAAAAAGAGAAGTTTTAGAGAGAGTGTTTATGAGATAGAAGTTTAAAAGGGGAGATGGAGAGAGAGAAAGAGACAGAGAGAGTGGAAAGAGAAGAAGGGAGGGAGAGAGAAAAAGAAGTTTTAGAAATACGGAGTTGTTTTATAGAGAGAAAGAGCGTGAATAAGAGAAAGAGAGGTAGAGAAAGACATAAAGAGAGTGAAAGAGACAAAAAGAATGAGAGTGACCGAAGTTTTTGATACACAAAGAAAGAAAGAAGAAGAATTTTGGGAGAGAGCAAGAGAGAAAGAAAGAGAGAGTGGGAGAAGTTTTAGAGTGAGAGAGCGAGGGAGAGAGACAAAGAGCAAGTGAGCAAGAGAGAGAAAGAGAATTTTTTAACACAGAGAGAGATAGAGAGAGAGGAAGGGAGAGTGAGACAGAGACAATGTGAGCAAAAGAGAAGTTTTAGAGAGAGAAATAGCAAAATAAGTTTTATAGGAAGAGAGAGATGTTTTGAAAAGATAGAGAGAGATAGAGACAGAGCAAGTGAGCAAGAGATAGAAGTTTCAAAGGGAGAAAAAGAGAGAGACGTTTTAGAGGGAGGGAGAGCCTAATAATATTCTAAATGCTTGGGGTTTGATCAATTGAATTATCAACATTTTATATACTATTGATGAACACACTCTCTTTATTTTCACAAACACAACAATGATTCATGCATCATTTCCAGAAGTTGAGGTTTGTTGCATGTATTAGCTCTAGAATTATTATGGTTATCTAAGTAGTAGATACCATAAAACAAATTATAACTGATTTAATGAGTCATTCACAGTTTCACAATTTGAATTAGTTCATACTTACACATGCATGGCTTAATCTTTGAGACAAGCATATAACTATTAGCAAGATCAACTAGGTAGTATTCCTTCATGACGTTGTATGTCATGCGGCTATTGACCTGCTCAAGGGGGCCAATGTCGACATGGGCGCAAATGTCGTTTAGGCAATCAATGTTTGGGATGGACATTGGGGGAGACTGCCCCTTGTGTTCACTGAATGCACTACATTCGAGAGCACAACACATCCTCACATGTTACTCAAGGCGGAGCATGTGCATCGACTACCATGGAATGCAAGGACTGCTAATGGGTCCTCTGACAACCCCACACAAAGATTGTCAAATGGAATGAGTAAGTACTTGGCACATGAATCCTGATCAACCAATATTCAACACGAGAACCATCGATACATGTACCCAACACCCAGTGGGGGTGGGACAAGAATGAAGAGGATTGCTTGCTCAGCGTTTAGTGCATGAGCACAAAGCCAGCCAACACAAACAATCCGATCACCATTCACATGCCCCATGTTTGTTAGGCCCAACACCACCAAATGAACCACCCCTTGCGTGACTCACAGCCTACAAAAAGATGGAAGTATCAGGTGGCGATGTGCCTACTCTGTTAAGCATGACGAACAAGAGCGATTTTGAGCAAGGAGTGCAAGTACAGTCGAACACCATCATGTCCACTAAGCACAACACTAGCCGTTGCACCACATCACAGGGCTAGGGCCCCGCATTCATGGTGCGTTGAATGCGTGCTATACGGGCTTTGCAAGGCATTGTGTACATCACATATAATTGATTGGGATAGCCAGCATTGGGGACAATCAACATGAACGGGAGGCACCAAGGCTTGCCAGGGTGTGAGATGCCATTCAGCCACTAGCACCCTGGAACGCAGTAGGTCTCCCCCCATATATGCTAAAATAGCACTTGGCACCTTGGTAGGAAACTACCATTGCAAGGAGCATATTTCCTTTTGAGGGCCTTACACATTTTATATTGATTCAATTTTTTGTATACAGGCTTATAACAACATTATCTAGGCCTTCATAACATTTTTTCTATTTTTTAAAAAAGTCAATTTTTTTTTTTTGAATTTTAGATGTGAGGGGTGGCATGGGCTGTCGACGCATTGACATGCTGGTCATGTTGTGCAACCATGCCTTAGGCATGCCAAGGTAACTCCCTTGAGGCATGATTGGCATGCTTTGGTAGTACTAAAGCATATCATGTAGTTGGTGGCGTGTTGAGCATGCAACATGCCAGCATGTGTGCTTGTTGTAGGGCACACGGGGGCAATGATAGTGTGCTACTTGCAGGCGTCGGCAGCCATCTGTGCGTAGGCACCAACTAGCAAGAACGCAGCTCATGAGCATCCAAGGGCACATAGCACAGAGTTGGCAACAAGCCCCGTGTGCCCAGGCAACAGGCTGGCATGCACGCACGCTCACTCATGGTTGCTCACGAGCGCATGCAACATGCCTCACGTGGAAGCTAGCAGCAAAAGAGGAATGGAATATTGACCTACTATTGATTTGTTGGTATAGTACATAGTATTTGATTTACTTTTAAAGAGGGGAGGATAGAGTGCACCACACTCAAAAATGGATTTGGTACACCCTTCTCTTGCAAATTGCAGTCTGTAAAAGGTAGGAGGGAAGAGTATTAATAATCGATATCATTATATTCTCTGGCATATATCTAGTCCTTTTCTCAATTGACCAATAAATAGCATATTGGAAAATCAATAGAATTATATCTTCGTGAAGAAATTGAGAACCCCAAGAAATGTTATTTCCCCTTCTCTATATGTTGAGAATGTATATTCAAATTCGTTGCTGATGGTACAGTACAATTCATTTTTCTAAGATTTTGATATAGAGAGAGAGTATGTTCCTCTTTTGGTAAACGAGGAAGGTTTTCTTGAAAGTCCCAGCCCTGCAGGTTTTAAGGTATTTTTTTCTATATATTCTTGCTTTATTGTTATGAGATCTTGTCCACAATTGTTGGGTGGTATTGAATGGGAGGAGAGAAATTGCAAGTGCATGCATGCTTTCTTTTTCGTTGTAGCCTTTTAAATTATCTATCTCAACACCATAATTGACTCGATGAAGGCCCTTCATGCTCCCTTTGCTTTGAATAAGGTTTTTGTCAGCGCTTGTGAGAGAATAATGCTAATATGCCAAAGTGCAATCTATTTAGAGGCCACATACTTATGCAATATAGAGAATGCAGTAATATACAGAGCTGTAAGAGATTTTCTAAGGAATTATGAACATAATAATGTTTTTCTTTAATTTTTTTGTAAAGTATTCTTACACTATTATTAGATGTAAGATTAGTCTTCATTTGGGAAAAGAGTTGTAAATAGTATTATTTTTCTAACAAAAATCTCTCTAAGACTCAAACCTGTGCATAAAACATGATAATATTTCAAATTGGGAGAATTGTCTAGTGGCTGATACTAACAAATGTATTTCAAGCTCTTTGATTTTAGAGGCGTGAAAAATTTTTTCTCAGAAAAAATACTTCTTTATACAACCCTAACTTATAATAACATAACCATCGTGCAAACTAGTGTCTGGATAATGGGGATGCAGCGTCATTCTTATTTGCAACAGCTAGTCATGAATATGTTAACTATACAGCGTGGGTATTGATATTGTCAAGGGCTGACACGTGGGATGGATATAACACTCATGGAGGTTGCCAAGAGTGTGAATAACGGATAAGAATCTTCTTTGTATCATATTAACATTTCAAGATCATTTCTATTCTTGTAGTTTAATAACTCAGATTTTTTCATTTGAACACAAGGCTTTCTTTTTTAATTTACCTCTTACGTATGCCTTTCATATTCTTATATTTTTCTTATATATTTGATCTGTAGTGAATTTTTATTAATTGAGCTATGCCACAGATCATGGACGATGGATTCATGAAAGTTGACATATGAAAATAAACTAATTTTTTTAGTATTTAGATTGGGCTTTTCCCTATTTAAAAATCTAGTCGTTTTATTTCTAAATTGTACTTATGAAATAGAGAAATACCCCATAACTCCCTATCCGAACTCACCTTGTTACCATCCCTATGAGTACCCCTTTGGGCTTTGGCACCAAGGATTTAGTTGTTAGAATTTCACGTAATATTGCTTTTCAATTTTAGTTCTAACACTGTTGAAATGCCAAAGTAGGTGATAAGCATGCGGAAAGAGTGGGTGTGCAAGGAAATGAGAAGTCTGAATGGCAATAAATGGAAAAATGTTATTCCTCCGTTAGGAGAGCTGCGCTTGATGTGGATGATGCGTAACCTATTAAAAATATAATAAGAAAATTTTTAAAAAAATAAAAAAATAATAATTATAAATAAAATTATAAATATAAAAAAATAAAAATAAAAGTATTCTAATAAATGAATGAAAATAACCAGTTGTACACTTTGATAGTCTTTGAACTCAATTATGGCAGATTTCTAAAGGCGGGTTGGTAGAGTGAATTATTATGGCAGGTGTTTAGGAAAATGATATGGGTATAATTTTTATATTATATATGTATATTTTGATATAAATTAAAAAATTTAAAATTTAAAAAAATATATGGGAAATATATAAAATGCATATATTTAAAAATATTGACATATTATTCTCTAATTTTTAAAGGTGAGATAGTAACATAAACTATTAAAATATTAATATTTATATAACTTAAAATAATATACATAGTGTATACTCTTTTATATTTTATTACTCGAAAAAGTTTTAATGTCCAGGACATGGGGAGCGTAACATCATTAGTCAATTAATATGGCAGATTTCTATAGGTGGGTTGGTAGAATAAATTATTATTTTATTTGAGGATTGGGTAAAGTAAATTATTATGTCAGATTTAGAGTGAATTATTATGTCACATTTCTAAAGTTGGGTTGGTAGAGTGAATAATTATGTCAGATTTTTAAAGGTAGGTTGGTGCAGTAAAATATTATTCTATTAAAGTTACAGTCTAACTGGTCTCGATGTTGATACATATTCAAATTATATAAATTTTATATAATCTTTTATAATTTTATTCTTTTTCCCCTCTCACTCTTAAAATTTGTGTCTTACGTTGGCCATTTCAGTCAACAATCTCTATCTGTAATATTGGTGTTAGCTGAAAGATTTTCGTGAAGCCAAATAAATTCTTATAATAAATTTAAGATGAAGGCAGATTTGACAAAATGTTTTGCATCAACAGCGCAGTTTGTCTATTTTAAAGTAATGTCGGCCAATATATATGTGTCCGCGTACAATGATTCAATTATTGAAATTGCACGTGCATGCTTTCTTCTTCATTGTAGCCTTTTATATTATCTATCTCTGCACCAATTAACTCTTATTTTTTTTCTGGTACATCAGCACCAATTAACTCTACGATGGCCGTTCATGCGCCCTTTGCTTTAAATAAGGTATGGATCAGAGCTCGTGAGAGAATAATGCTAATATGCCAAAGTGCAATCAATTTAGCGGCCACACACTTGTCCAGATATATAGAATGTAGTAATAAATAGAGCTGCAAGTTTTTCTGAGAAATTATAAATGTCTTTATAATACAACATGCAATTTTTAGATTTCAAATCCAATTTTGATATTGACTTTTTAACCTCCTAAAAATAATCAGTACTAAATTAGGTTGAGAAATATATCCTTTCATAATGTTGTTCACTAATTAAAGGCGTACTAGCTATGGTTTGAATAAGATTTTATACTTAATATTCTCACTGTTATTAACAATTCTTAGTAATCTTTACAGTTATGCCATAATTATTGTTCAGAACACATAACAAATCATAAAATTTTTAAACCTTAATATCTAAGCTTCTTCTAAATTCTCTTGAAAGTATTGTTCAAAATCAGCATGAAAAACCATTGATTGGTGACGATTGAAATTATTATCACAACCCACATAATGAAATACTACCTATATTATTGGCAACATAGACATTGTACTCAAGAAATATAGTTTGAACAGGTGGTTTTTGCTCAATATGATCCATCCAATATTAATAATTAGGTTTAAATTCATATCTATGTAGATGATATTTAATCGTTCTAATAGTTATAAGTTTCATACATTTATATTAGGTTAAAATGCGCAGAATTCCCTTAAACTTTAAGTCGATTTTAAAAAACTTTTCTAAACTTTAAAAATTTTCAAATAAAACTCTTGAACTATGAAAAATTTGCAAAACACCCCTTCCATCAAGTTTTCCGTTAAAATTTAAATATTTTTTAGTCAACTTTCACTTTGACCTGATAAAAAGACAAAAATACCCTTCAAATGCACATAAATTTTCAAATCTATCATAAATACAAAAAAAAAACCTCATGTAGATTTGTAATTTAGGGTTTAGGGTTTAAGAATTTAGGATTTAGGATTTAGGGTTTAGGGTTTAAAGTTTTAGGGTTTAGGATTTAGGGTTTAGAGTTTTAGGATTTTAGGGTTTAGGGTTTAGGGTATAGGATTTTAGGGTTAGGATTTAAAATTTAGGGTTTAAGGTTTAGGGTTAAGGTTCAATATTAAAACTCCAAAATTTTACTATTCACAACCTTTAATTTCTCAACTTTACAATGAAGGTCATTTTCGTCATTTTCTTAAATTTTGACGGAAAACTTAACGGAAGGGGTTTTTTGCAAATTTTTCATAGTTCAAGAGAGTCATTTGAAAATTTTTAAAATTCAGGAGGATTTTTCAAAATTAACCTAAAATTTAGGAAGATTCTGTGCATTTTAACATTTATTATATAAGGACACCAAAGAGTCCCTTTAAATATACATGGCAACAACAAACAGCATATGCAATGAAACCCACTATGCCATCAACAAACTCCTATCTAAGTCTCCCTTAACCAAGGTGATTCTTGTTGTATATTTATTTATGGGGATTTGGAATTTTCATTTATTTGATAACAAGTTGAAACCAATACAATGACTCAAATATTGTTCTAACTATTAAAATAAATTACAATACCCCAAATTCATATATTATGCAATTTTAATGTTCACACAGCAACTGAAATGAACACAACTCACATATATACACATAAATAAACAAATATATATTGATACAAATTATAACAATTATGCTAACCATATGTATGTGAAAAAAATGAAAAACTGACTATGAAATTAAGTTTTGTATAATAAATAAGATATTAAACAATGAAACTAGTTACTTAGTTTCTACTTAAGCTATAAAATCAACAAACTAATTGTTAAAATGGTAGAAATCACATTTTGTTGATCAAACATTAAAGAGAAAACCAAAGATGAGAGACAAGAAGGAGAACAAGAGTTTCCAAGGAGAGGGTGCGAATGTGAACTTGAAATGAAAAGTTACTAATAGATTTTTTTAATACCAACGGATAACAAAAAAATGCGTAAAAAAATTTTCTTTTAATGACCAATAGATCTACGGATGGATAGCACTTTTTGACTGGCCAAAAGCGTTACAAAAGCAATGCTATGATGATCACCACTGGACAAAAGAAACAAAGGAATAAAAGAGAAAGAAGAGATGTACTTGTTAACTTCTTCAAAGTCCCGGGTCGGCCATTTGTATAAAGATATAATTATTAAAGTTGCAATTATTTTCAAAGAGAAAAAAACAAAGATTCCTTGGCTTGCTTTCGCATATTTTTGGGACAACCACTGTCCAATTCTGAAGAAGTGCGCATGCCGGAGTACGCTAGACGATGAAGAGTGCTGATGAGCATGTGGAAAGAGAGGGCGTGCAAAGAAATAAAAAGTTTGCATCGCAATAAATGAATGAGAATAACGCTTGTGCGGTTTGAGAGTCTTTCAACTCAATTATCGCAGATTTCTAAAAGTGGATTGGTAGAGTGAATTATGTTTTTTGATAATACTTTTCATGAAATACCCCATTTTAAATGAGATTAATCTCTTATCAAAAACATTAATATCGAATTTTGAGCATATAATTTTTTTCAAAATAGAAGAATGAATTATTATTTTATTAGAGTTGCAACTGCTTGATCCAACACTGCATGTTCAACATCAAGAGTCAAAAGATTCATGTTTGATAATTTCCTTTCACATCCCTTTAAAAAAAAAAGAAATTATAAAGAATTTCTTATACGTTGGGAGAATTGTTTTCTAGTGATTGATACTAATAATGTATTTTGAGTTCTCTGGTTTTACAGGCGTGAAACTTTTTTGGGTAATAGAAAATTTAGAGTAAAATAAAGTGTTGACGCAGAATTTGAATCTAAATTTTATAAAAGAAATATCGGAACCTTATCAGTTGAATCCACTTTCATTAGTGCTTGTTTTGGGTGAGTGCTTGTCCTTTTTTCTTTTTCGGTGAGTGCTTGTACTTCTTTCTATTTTGGTGAGAAATTTGAAATCTCTTTTGTTGATTGTATTATCTATTTGTGAATGTATAAAAGAAATAACAAGACCCAAAATAAAGATTATTCTCATTCTCTGCATGTCTCTCTAAATTAAGTAGATAATAATAAAGATCATTTTCATTTTTAATCTTCACTCTTTGCATTTAGTTAGGTTTGTGTTTTCTTACATTTACACCGTATAAGGTACTAAAAGAGTAATAGACCAAAGATAAGTTCTAATTAATTCAGAAGATTTTATAGAGTGGGGTCCGCGTAATGGCTTCCTTTCTTACTTTTTCAAAGCATTACATATATGAGCAGAGAAGGTGTTATAGAACTTGTAATGATTTTCGAGAATGAAATAATTCCAGAGCAATATTGTCCATCGTATGCTGTGCTTGATAATGATGGCCAAGCAAGTAGTGAAATATTCTTTCTTGCCTTTTTTTCTGATATATCCTTGTGTGCAGATTGCAAAAGCTGGTGACAGTTTGAGGCCAGGTGATATGCTGAATGACTCAACCTCACTATGCTCTGCAACAGGCTTGTATTGTCTGACTTTCGATTGGCCTTATCTTTACATCTTGGGTGATATAAATCATATTGTATGGACTGCCAATCGAAATGATCCAATTCTCAATGATTCTGGGATTTTAACCTTGGACTACTCTGGTGCATTAAAAATAATACGCCAAGGTGGGAAACCAATCATCCTTTACAACTCTTCTTCTTCAGTTCAATCTACAAGTATTAATATTACTACTTTGGCTGCCAAGATGTTGGATTCGGGCAACTTTGTGCTGCTAGATGAATCAACCAACTATAAGTTGTGGCAAAGTTTTGACTATCCTTGTGATGTATTGTTGCCAGGGATGAAGCTGGGGGTTAATCACAGAAGTGGCCGTAATTGGTCACTGATTTCCGGTTTAACTGAAAAAATTCGATATTCGGGTGACTTCACACTAGAATGGGAACCAACAAGAATGGAATTGGTTATCCGTAGACGAAGACAACTTTTTTGGACAAGTGGGGTATTGGGGAAGAACAACAAATTCGAACACATTCCAGAGCAAGTGCAGAGCATGTTTAAGTACACAGTTATTGATAACGAGGAAGAAAATTCATTCTCATTCACAATAGCTAGTCCTAAATATGTTAACCATACAGAATGGGTGTTGTTGGAAACTGGACAGTTATTCGCACAATCTATTGATGATCAGGACAATATTTACATTGCTGACAAGTGCGATGGTTATAACACTGATGCAGGTTGCCAAGCATGGATACTGAATCAGAATCTTCCCACTTGCAGACAACGAGGTGACACATTCCAGCTTCTTTCAGGCCGCTTTAGATACAACAATTCAGACCACGCCAGTATTCCAGATCATGCTCAGGCTTTTGATAGCAATGAAAATATCTCTGTGCCAGATTGTTGGGACAAGTGTTGGACTAACTGTGATTGTATTGGATTCAGTGATTACGATACTTCCTATAAAACTGGATGTATTTATTACTATGGAAATTTATGGGAGGTTAGCATTGAAGATACTACCTATTCTTATACACTTTACCAGCTAAAATTGCGATCGCATTACAAAGGTAAGTATTGTTTTCATTTCAATGATTATTTTTTATTAATTTATTTTGTGCTGAAAGAGGAATATATATATATATATATATATGCCTTTAATGCAATAAGATTGATGAGAAAAATATTCCATAATAAAAAAAAAGTATGTCAACAGCCTTTCCTAAAAACTAATTGAATTTTTATAAGATCAGATATTTAATGTTTGAATTATGGCTATATTATATGGATTCAAACCAAAGTTGCAAATCATATTTGAACCTTAATTTATAAGAAAAAGAAATTCCTATTAAATGTCTTGATACTAAATGCTTATAAAATTTAAAATAAATTGTTAGATTTGTTGGTCTTATAATTTAATTTGTAAGACTTGATAAATTGAATGACTCAAATTTTTTAACTAAGTATTTAGTAAAAAGAATAGCTTGAAAATCCTTAAGTCAAGCATGTTTCATTACCTAATCATTAACTAGTATTAAATCTTATATGAATCATTAACTATATACGTCATATTGGATATTTACGAAAAGAATATGGTGGATGCAACTGAATTTAGTTATTTATATTTTGTGTATGGGAGTCTCTTAATTTACTTCATGGATAAAATTTTCACTCAGCAGGGCACACTTAATCGCAATCAATGATGCCACATGATTCTAAATATATACCTCTAAATTTTGCAATATAGAAATCATTCAGTTGCCGCCCTTCATAACAGTCTTAAAAGTTCAACAAAGTAAAAAGAATATGTATTTCAAAAAAAATTAGTTATTGGCAGCAAAAAATTCAAGACTAATATTTTAGCCGATATATTGTTCTATGCAGGTAACAAAAAGTGGATATGGATATGTACTACTGTAGCAATTGTTCTACTAATATTATTCCCTTTCATCCTATGCGTAATTTTAAAGATTAGAAAAACCGTACTTAAAGGTATACACTTTAAAAAGTTGCATTGCATATACACTTTCAAATACACAGAATGTTGATTTCGATATTTATTTTTCATATATTCACTCAAGCAGAAAGGAAGAAGAAAAGAATGAAGACTCAAATGGACGCTTCCAGTGAATCCTCCTATGTCAATAGTCTTCCTGATGATATATACAAGGGACATGATCTGGAAGTATTTTGCTATGCATCTATTATGGCAGCTACTAATGACTTCTCTTTGGATAAGAAATTAGGAGAGGGAGGCTTTGGACCTGTTTATAAGGTGACTTGAAGCGTTTTCACTCTTGCATTATATAATTTCCACTAAGAAATAATGATTTGTTTCACTTTAGGGAATACTGCCAACAGGAAAGGAAGTGGCTGTGAAAAGACTTTCAAAAGCATCAGGACAAGGAGTTATTGAATTTAAAA